>JANXHW010000006.1:37893761-39226261 GCA_026170595.1 Plestiodon gilberti rubricaudatus | reverse complement strand
GCTTGCAGAAGCCCTGCGGAGGCTTGGAAAGAGCGCGGTTTGGCTACTTAAAGGTAGAAACGGGGATTGGGGGGCTTTTTGCTTTTTATAGTGTTGGAAAGGTGGACTCCAGACATTTCTTTTTAAACAAGCCGTCTGAGTTACCACCCAGCCTATTTTAGTGGTCCAGCCCCTTTTTATAAGAGCTTTTTCAATGTACTTCGCTCTGTGTTTTTTTAGATTGTATTGATGTTTTTTAAGAGCTTTATATTATCTAAATCATTTTATGATTTATGTATTTATATTGTTGTAAGCCGCTTTGGGTCCCCCTATGGGGGGAAAGTGGGATATAAATCCAATAAATAATAATATCCGCAGATTCTCAGTATCAGTGTGGGGGGGTCCGGAACGGAACCTCCGCGAATTCTGAGACCCCACTTGTACACTCTAACATTTTGGACAGGGGAAAGGGAGGTTGGAATCAATGAATGAATGAATGTAGAAGTTTGTTTCATAATGACCTGTAATTACCATAATCTATAAAAGGAGAGATGCTGAGACTTGAGCCTGCCTGGAAGTTGCTTAGTCACATCAGGCAGTGTCACAGTATCTATCTCTGAGCCTCGTGCATAGTGCCATCTCTTCACCACTGAGTAAATGCAGCTTACCTCTAGGTGAATTTGTATGCATGCATGTGGGACAAAGCAAATGTCCATGTTTCAAGTGAGTGGCTCCCAGAGAATATTGAACTGTTGCATCTGCAAATTAAGCCCAGTTTAGAGACTACTTCATACAGGGGCCTTCTAAAGTAGTAATCTTTTCAGGGATAATTTAGGCAAAGTTCAGTTTTTGGGAGCATCCTTTGTTCTTGGAAATGCTGCTAATCTGTTACATTATATTACTACTTCTGGAAATTCTCCTTGTTTTGGATGTTTGGCATTCAAAGAGCACCAGTGTGCAAGGAGGCAACTGTGCCAAGAAGGGTTCAAGAGATTGTAGTTTATCTGCATGTCACTGTCTTTGTTTCACATGAGTAGCATGGTGGTTAGTTGGAGGATTACAAATACTGTACACATTTAGATGGTTATTGGCTGGCCCTAACTAGTTTAAAACTAAAGAGACATTTTTATCTGAATTGTGAAACAGAGTAACATCCCTAAAAGTATGCTAATGCAGCACTGTTATTGAATGCCTAGAAGGTGGCTATTGACTGGCAGCTTAGAATGAAATTTGTGGGAATGGGAAGTCCTTAGGCCAGATGAAAGGAGCGGTTGCATATCTGTGCCCAATTCTGCCCCACTTGGACAACTAGATTAATTCATATGCTACCAACCTCAAACTGCTTTAACACAAGTGAATGCTCCCTGCTTTCCCCAGGGAACCCTTGGATTTGCTGCTTAGTGGTAAGGAAGACTTAGTAATTAGTAAGTAGGTTGACTGCAGCTCCCTTTATGGCAGAGAAACAGAGTGAAAAGCCTTTTGCCCTCTGTTCTGGGAGAGGGAGGTCCGGGATGGCATTGTGTCCGTATGAGGACACCAGTATCTATCAGAACATTCTAGTTCCCCTTCTTTCCAAGCTACCTCCCCCCTTCATCCTGCCTCCCTAACTCTTGAAAAGGTAGAGGCTGATCCCAGAATAAAAGAAGAAAACTAAGAAGAGCAGCAGAGACTATAGTTGATGAGCATTCTAGCCCACCAAATGCTATCCCCAGTTTCCTTTTTATTTTCCATGCCTGCCTTGCCTTTTTAAAAGGTGCATGGTGTGCTGGAAGAAGGAGCTGGATGGTGGAGCAGCAGTTACAGCTATTGCTCAAAGGAGGCAGCCTAGGAGGAGAGGAAAGAAAGAGAGCCATCTATTGGTCACCAAAAGTAAGATGCCTGAGGGAGGGAATGTGTGACATTCCTCCTAGGGAGGAGAAGGGGGAAAAACCAGAGAGAGAGCAGAAGAAAGAGAGAGGTAAGTGTTCATAAGATTGCAGCTAGAGAGAGAAGAAGGGAGGAAAAACCAGAGAGAAAGGAAGGGGAAAAGAAACCAGAGTGAGAGTACATGCCAGTCGAATAATGTATGCAAGGCACAATGAACACCTGGAGATGTTGTATACCTTCCAATGAACATACAAAGCTGCCTTCTTCCGAGTCAGACCACTGGCCCTTAGAGACTCAACTGTCTACGTGAACAGGCAGCTGTTGGTGAAAGCTACCCTCCAGCTTTCAGGTTTTTCTCTGACATTGCATGCCCTTGTTAAAAATGGATGTTTGATGTTCTCTGGTAATTGCTGGAGGGATAGTTACATTCACCGGATGCAACAAAGGGGTCTTGTACCAAAACACTCTGGTATGTGTGTATTTGCTAGAATAGATGTCAGTTCCTTCCAATTTTTCTCTTGAACTCTAGGCTTCACCTTCACAGTACAAGTTCTGATGGTCTGTCTGAAACAGCACAACATGAAATTATTGGTTCATTTTGCTGTGTTGAAACTTGCTGCCTTGAAATCTTGTTTTTGTATATGCGCTAATTATCATGTATTCCATTCTAGAACTTTGTTGTCAGGTGCATCTATATATTACTACTTCTGAAAATTCTCCTTGTGTTGGATGTCTGGCATTCAAAGAGCACCAGTGTACAAGGAGGCAACTGTGCCAAGAAGGGTTCAAGAAATTGTAGCCCTCAAGTCATAGGAAATGTTCTCAGCTGATCTTTTCAATGTTAAGCATTCTTACTTCCTTTTCAGAAATCCATGCCACAGGATTCAACTACCAGAATGAGGATGAGAAAGTGACTCTCTCCTTTCCCAGCACACTTCAAAAAGGTAAAGGCTTCTTTCCAAGTGTCTCAGAATCTGACTGGCTCAGCTGGGGGTTCCAAAAGATTATGCACTCCATTCCAAGGCTTGGTTATTTTTCTCCCTCATTACTTCCTTGTATTGGAGCGTGCTTTGTGAAAGCTCTCACCCCCTCTCTGAATGTCATGATCTGTTGGTAACTGGAACAAATAGAATTGAGTTTCTCATGCAAACCTTTCACAAAATTTTTAATGTCCTGGCAAATAAAAAAAAAAACCTCATATACAGCATGACCTCACTTAAAGTTGTCGATAGGTTCTTCTTGGAAACTGCAACTTTAAGCGAAATTACTTATAATGAAACCAGTTTTACCGTAGGGTAATTGATAAACGTAAACGTTCCTATGGCATTTCCCCATCAACTTTAAAATGAAACGACATTAAACAAAACGACTTTAAGTGAGGACTTGCTGTAAAGAGGTCCACAAATTGTTACCTGGGCTTGGTAATCAGCCATTTCTTTCTGCTAGTCTACTGTGAATCTCACCATGAGTGCAATAATATATCTATTTTGATGGGTATATCTACTTCATTCTGATGAAACTATGGAACAATAACTTAGGCTTATTAGGTTATGATGAGGCATATTAAATTGTTTTTTTGAACTTGGAAACTGTGGTTCATTCCATGACTGACAGTTCTTTCCTTCAAATATTTAAAACAGACTACTTCTTCCTTCTAAATGTATTTTTGAGCATTTCACTAAAAAGTAGGTAAATATTTACCTTTTTTATGTTAAACCCAAATTTGAATGGCAAGGCTTATTTTTTATTATAAAAGTGAAGGAAGAATAACTAATCTTCAGATAAATCTTGTGGTGATTTAGACTAACCCCCTTTTGTAGTACAAATATTCATATTGCAAACCTATGACATGCAAGGTCATTTTGGGTGACACACTAGCGCTGACACACCTTACATTTTTGCAGGTTTTACAGGCTTGTCTTGAACATTTAGGACAAGGATTTTGGCAGATCTCTTTCAAATTATTATCTTATAAAACTCAGCAACAAAAAAGTCACTAATTGATGTTAAATAAAATGCAATGTGTTCTATAGTTGTTTTTCAGTTCAGTTCAATTCAAAATTACTATTAAAAGTGGCAATAGTCAAAGTACTATTAAAAGTTATTTGGGGGGGGGGGGTGACACACCAGCAGAGTCAAGTTAGGCATTTTCAAATGTTTTGACACACCAAGCCCAAATGGTTCGCCATCACTGGGCTAGAGTCTACTTTCTTCTCCAGCACAATGAATTTCATGATATAATATAAGCAGATACCTTTTTGATTTTAATGCCTAGTGAAAATTCCTAATTTGGTAAGAAGATGAAAAACTAATTTACATGGATTTTCACCAGAGCTCAATGCTTTCATAAACCAAAACAATGTTATTAAAAATAAAACCATTAAGGTCTTTTTTCACAAGGGAAGAAAATCTGATATTCCGGTTATATTATTTCTGCATGGTTTCTGTGAAGTTGCACATAGCAAAGTTTTGTGCATATGCAGAGCTGACCTTGGAAGCTTCCAGAGCTTTGTCAAGCATTCTGTTATGCGCATCATATGCCCAAGGGCAGGAAGGACACCCAATTTCTTGGTTCTTTTTCAATCAACGTGGTCATAGACAAAGAAAAGCTTTCGTCCCACCAATAACTTTAAGATACTTTAACTTCAGTTTCATCCTTATTTTCTCCCTTTGTGTTAACACTTCTTATGAAAAAAGAAATTAAAACCTTTGTGTTAATACTGTAGGGTTGTCTTTTAAAAAACTGCTGCCACTGTGGAGCAAAACTCCTCTGATGCATATTGATATATGTCTCCTCTGTATGGGAGAGAGCCAAGTTGTGGATACCTGCACCCACTGAAAAGTTTTTCCAGGCAAATAAGGAAGATCAAGGTGGGGAGTTTTGCCTCAAGTTGACATTCTATACTCCCACTACAGCAGTAGTTAATACCTCTGCAGACCCGCTTCCTACTCCACCATTGGCAGCAGCTTCCTTGAAATAAGAGAGTCAAACAGCACGTAAACAGTCTCTGGATTGAGGCAAATATGTTACCAAAGGAACTGGTGTGGGGGGTTCATTAATAAATATTCTCTAAAAGACATGGGACGACGACGATTAGCCCTTACTGCAGATTGCAAAGCAAATGAGGTTAAAATAAAGTGCATAGCTCTGCTTGATAAAAGCGGTCTTGGATTGGGTGCAAAAATAAGCATTGTGTGGAAAACCCAACTCTCTCTGAAAGAAGAGATTAATAGTTCAATCCTACGCATGACTACTCAGAAATAAGCCTCATTGAATTCAGTGAAACTTACTCCCAGGAGAGTATGTATAGGAGTGCACACGCACACAGATTCCAATCCAAAAGTAAAGATTTACTATAAAAAGAAAGAGATTAAATTAAAAAGGGAGAAGCTGCTGAGGCACTAGGACAGCCCCAATTATCACGCAGGCCACCCTTTCAGCAGCACCGCTTTTGCCAAGGCATCACTGTGCAGAGCACCTGCTAGCTGCTGATGCCTCGACAGGAATGGTGCTGCAGAATGGGCGGTCCATGTGATACTCAGGCTCTCCCATATCTTGAAAGTATGATCAAGATTTGCATATTTTCTCATCTGTCATTTGTAGCTACTGAGTTGCTAAGTGAGAAAATGTGCTTATTTCTGGTCATCACCTGCTTAATGACGTTAGTTCCTGCTTAATGACATCACTTCCAGCCCTCAGCAGGTGCCATAAATGCTATTCAGCCCGCTGTATGAATAGAGTTTGAACCACTGGCTTAGAAACTAGGATAAAGGGGTAAAGATCCCTTAAACATGTTCCCCTTAACATTGTTCTTTTATTTTCTGTTTCTTCGGTACACCAGCTATAATTGCAGACATTCGACCATCATAACATTAGGCTAATTTACCTATTGGTTAGGGTCAATTTATATTATTGCTGCCTAGTGTAAAGAGTACCGTATATACTTGAGTATAAGTCGATCTCATGGATATGTCAAGGGCAGTTTTTAAGCTAAAATCATGGAAAGGTGAAGGCGCTTATGGGAGTTGTAGGCTTTTTGAGGAGTACAGTACTGTATTTCCGTAGCAGCAGCCCTCACAAAGATTACATAAACTCCCATAAACTCCTTCACTTTTCTTCCTGTTTGGAGAAGAGCTCCATTTCTATGTTGCCTCAGAACAAGGTAAAATAGATCTTTTTTTTACCCACCTCCATGCATCTTGCTTCTCAGCCCAGTAAACCCCCCCCCCCCAGCAGCTGTTCTTAGAAGCCCTGGGTAGAAGTCGGCCCAGGTTTTCACGGTCAACTTTAAGGCATACATTTTTAGACTTATACATGAGTATATGTACCGTATTGTCCCAAGTATAGGATGCTCCTGATTATAAGACGCATCCTTAGTTTGGTGCTATTTAAAAAAAATACATTTTTAACTTAACTTAAAGAAAATATACACATTAGTAGAACAGTAAAACAGTACAGCTTTAGTACAGTTAAAGGCATAGGCACCCTGTCCCTTATTGAATCTGGGCACCCTAGTATAAGTAGCCTTTCCAGATCCAAAGGGGGACAGAGTGCCTACCTTTAACCTTTGGAATTTGGGCAGGTGCAGCTTGTTGCACCCTTCCATGATGATGAGCTGCACCTGCTCAAATTTCAGTGGTTAACAGCACAATCCTATGCATGTCTACTCAGAAGTCCCATTGCATTCAATGGGGCTTACTCCCAGGAATAGGATTGCATAGGATCTGCATAGGATTGCAGCCTAAAGGTTGGCACTCTGTCCTCCTTTGGATATGGTAAGCCTATGCAGGAACTCTTGCTCTCGACTTTCAAACTGTACTCTCAACTTTCAAACTGCAGGATCAATAAATACAGGTGGGCCCCCATATCCACTGATTCGCTATCCACGGTTTCAGTTATCCACGGATCGTGGGGACCCCCCAGGCTTTTACTTTTTTCCCAGTAAGCTTCGTTTCTTCCTTAAAGAAACAGGAGAAGCAGCCTCTGGCTGCTTATTACAGGCAAGTAGAACGAGACTAAGTACTAGAGAGACTCTGCAAGGTTAACAGAAACCTTGCAGAGCCTCTCTAGAACTTAGTCTTGTTCTACTTGCCTGCAATGGAGGCTGCTTCTCTGTTTGTTTTTAAGGAAGAAACAAAGCTTGCTGAAAGAAAAATAAGAGCGGGGGGAGGCAAGCATGCCTGCCCCTCAGGAAACCATGGAGGGGGTGTTCGCTCTTATCCACGGTTTCGAGTATCCATGGAGGGGCCTGGAACATATCCCCAGCGGATATGGGGGCCCACCTGTATCTTGGTTTCCACAGAGTCCTGGGGCTGGAGCTTAACGATTATTTTTTTCAAATGCTTCCATCCTGAGGCTAGAGGTTGCTAGAGAGATAATTGTTCGGCCATTTGATTAAGCGCTTTGCAGTTTAAAAAAAGAAAAAGAAAAAAAGCCCCGTTTCACCTTTGATTGAGACTTGGAGAGACTTGAAAACAGAACGCTTTGCAGAAAACTCTAGCAGAAAATGCTAGGCTTTGATTGTAGGCCACACCCCTACTTTAAAGACTTGTTTTAGGGGAAAAAAGTGAGTCTTATACTCAGGTCAATATGGTACTTCTCATCCCTCTTGTTCTACCTTTTCCCCTGAACCACCTTCTGGCCTCCTATCTCTCCCTCCCAGTGCCATGGCAGAAGCGGTGCTGCTGAAAGGGCAGTGCTGGGAGTGCCCAATTATCACGCAGGGCACCCTTTCAGCAGTGACACTTCAGCAGAAGTGGCATTGCTGAAAGGGTGACCTGCATGATAATTGGGCTTTCCCAGCTCTGCCGTTTCAGCAGCAGCACCACTTCTGCCAATGTATCACTTCACTGCTCAGCAGCTGATGATGGTGCTGGGAGAGCCCAGTTATCATGTGGCCCGGATAAAGAGCTTCTGCGGGCCATATCCAGCCCGTGGGCCTTATGTTTGACACCCCTGCTTTAAACAAAAAGGGGACAATTTGTATGGCTTCCATTTAATCGTAGGAATTCAGTTCTTTTGAAAGCACCCTTTTAAACTTTCATTATAGAATACCTTTGCCAGCAAGAGCAAATTACCTTCTGCTGTAGCTTATTTTTAATAGTGTAGTACCCTGGATTTCTCATCCAATACCTGTGACAGGAGGAGTTGTCCTGCATTAAGCACATAATTGTAAAGAATAGTTCTAGCTATGCAGCTCAGGAGGGGAGAAGTTTACACTTGGCAGCGCTATGGTTGGCTGCCAGTGGACACTGCGGAGCTTAGCAACGTGTGCTCTTTGACAAAGGATTAGTGCCTTGTTGAGTTTGATGTGCTGACTTATGAGGTCAAAGGCAATTCTGACTGGAAATAGGGAGCTTTGAATGCTTAGTATTCTTGGAGAGGAAGAGGTTTGTAGTGTGACCTTTTAAAAACTAGATTCAGAAAGTCGGGTTGCATATCTAAATGAAAGGGACAAATCGGTGCAGGAGGAGAGGTGGAAAGGAAGGGAGCTGCTGCCTTTTATGATTGAATAGAAGAGGAGCATGGCCCTGAACAGCTCGCCACCCAGTACCAGTATCTTCAGAAGTTAGAGCAGATACTACATGCCTCTTAACTTTATGGGAAGAATTTCTACTGCTTGGGCATAAGAGCATGAGCAGCAGTTTAGTAAAGTGTGAGCCTGCCTAGATTATGTAAACTACGTTAGGAACTTCCTTGTTGAAATCTTAAAAATAAAATATTTATGAGGTGATTGATCATCTCAAGAGCCAAAGGAGTCGATGCAGTGAAATGTGGCACTTCAGATTTCAGATTTAACGGTTTTGAACTCATTACACCAGTGTTTAGTTTTTAGGCAGCTAGGCTCATGCCCATCCTGCATTTTTAGAATTTTGTCTGCACTTACGGCTCTTGTCCAAGGCCCTCCTGTAGAGCTAGATATGCTCTAGGGTAGCAGAGCTTTTCCCTTCATGTTCTATAGAGTTTGGTGTTTAGCTGTAGCAAACATTGTGGTGGAAAGATTTACTAACATGGGCTTATTGATTGGTTACAAGCTGAATGCAGCAGAAGAGCTGCTTATGCTACACACAGATATGTTTGCTCTGTTATTTACCTAGTAACTGCTGAGTTGTAATATGTTTAATACTGCTTTAGGCATTTAATATACACCTGCTTGTCAGGTTGGGTTACTGTTTGGGCTAAACTCAACACACCAATTTAAAAATCACTCTTAAAGACAAAAATTCTGCCCAAAAGTTCAAAAAGATTGTAGGTAGATAACGAAGGTTATTTTGCTCTACTGGGCAACTTTCAAAGACCGTCTCTTTCTGTCATCTCAATACCCACCCACCCCCAGGCTACTCAGAATGCTGGTGAAATACCACTTGTGATGTTTCCTCAATAGTTGTAAGCAGTCATACATGTCTGGAATTTTAAACCCTTTTTGAACATCATTACTCAGGCCTAGAAAATAGACCTGGCTACTAGCCTGTGTGGCTCCATCATCTACATGTCGTCTTTCTCTGTGCTGAAACTCATCTGTAGTGTAACTTGAGCTTCATGCCATATTCTGCCATGCTTACTCCCGTCTGGATCAGCTTCCTCATCTTATTTATCAAGCTGCATCCCCCAGAAGCAAAACCTTTGTTGAATCATTCAAATTCCTCATCTGCCATTTGGCGCTCATTCCATCCGTGTCCCCCACCTTTGCCCCAAATTTCTATTTTTGGTTAACTAAAAGTGCACCAGTGGTTGGGAACTTCTGAGCTATGACCCTGTGCACTTTTTGGTTTTGCTGTATAACGTGGTGGTGGTGGTGGTGGTGGTGGTGAACTTCTAAAGTCCAATCCTCTTCAGCATCCTCTCTGTATTGGTGCCCTCATGGTGATTTATGTGGTCTGCTGCAAGTAGAATGCAGTTGTGAGAGTGGGGAGAAGGATTGCAGTGTTTGTTCAGAAGAACGTTCCAGGTGCTCAGTGACTTTGTTCAGAAGAACATTCCAGGTGCTCAGTGACTTAAGTAAGTGTGCATTGGATTGCAACCTTAAGCATCTGCATGGGGAGAAATGTCTTGCAGAAGGGCAACAGGTCTTATAGACCTTGGCCCACTTAAATGTTCTGGCTTCAATGTCTTCATATAGCAAAGCATCATAATATATCCTTTTCTTCTATCCATAGGGACGGGGACATTAAAGATAGATTTTGTTGGGGAACTGAATGATAAAATGAAAGGCTTCTATCGAAGTAAATACACCACCTCTTCTGGAGAGACTCGGTTTGCTGCTGTTACCCAGTTTGAGGTATGGACTCATTTCTGTTTTAACATTCTTGGTCTCCCCGCACTTTATCCCCTCTTTCTCCATGCACCTTAGATTGTAACAAGAAGATTGAGAACTTTCATAGTTTCATTTTGTTACCATTCTTGAAATCCACCTGTTTCTATTAGTTGCTAGTGGAGCAACAGGCAGTTTAATAAAAACGAGTTCTCTGAATCACCCAAATATTAAAAAACAAGTGTTGGCTGGTTATGTCTTTCACTTCTTTTGTTATAGAAACCTGGGAGATTGACATAGTGGTCAGAGAGTTAACATTTTGGGTTGCAAGAGTGAGTGCGGGCAGTGTCATGTAACTTTTCCACAGTAAAAGCTCTGCTCAAAATCCCTCCTGGTTTCTGAGCCTTTGTACTATAATTGAGCTCACAGCCCATAATTGAGAATTGAGCCCATAAATCCACTCTCGATTTCCTCCTAAATTTTCTTCATTTCAGTAGCCAAACTAAGAGAGAAGCTTTTTTATTCCTCTTGTTAAATGATAGGGAGTCAGACTCTTGCCAGTCACCTAGAGATCTGCCTGTAGATCCTGATCTACCCTTTTGCTTACCTGCCCTGGGATAGAGTATCAAAACTTGAAAGAATGTTCAAAATCTTGCTTGTCCTATGAACTTGCTGATTGGTCTTGGCTCAATCACTACTTTTGAGAGAGCTGTCTGTAAAATAGGAGACTAATAACCTATGTCCCATGTTGAAAAGATAAGAATTGAAATGTACTTTGTACACTTTAAAAAAAGTACCATAGAAAGGACAGCTTATTGTAGAAGCCTTCAGAAGTTGGAAAATAGCTTCCAGTAAGCTTTCATGTTGTGCAAAACAATGGTAATAAAGCATGTGTCTCAGCCCTTTTCAAATTTCTTGGCTATGATGTTACCATTTTGTGCATAATTCTTGAATGCCTGTATACCTTCTCTCTTTTCCTTGTACTTTTGTTTTCAGTTGTTGTCTTGTCTCCATAGCAGCTTGCACTACATGTCTGTGTTGCTCTCTCTTCTATCAGGTTGTCCAAAAGTTGTATTCTGCTTGAGAAATGTAGCTAATTAGGACTCACAATATTTCTTTGTCAGAATCATACCCTCAAATGCCACCAATGGTGCTATATAATCAATATGGATTATTATTTCTTTCAGGCTACTGATGCCCGCAGAGCCTTTCCTTGCTGGGATGAGCCAGCCATCAAGGCAACTTTTGATATATCGTTGGTGGTTCCTAAAGACAGGGTGGCTTTGTCAAATATGGTAAGTATTTAAAGAATAAACTAGTAAGGTTTATTACTAAAGCTGTGTCTCCATTTAACAAAGGAAAATAGCCTTGGGTACTACTGTAGAGATTCTAATATGTAATTACCGTATTTTTCGCTCCATAAGACGCACTTCCCCCCCCAAACAATAGGGGGAAAAAGCCTGCGTCTTATGGAGCGAATAATAAAAAAGTAAAGAAAAAATACTTACCGGGCTTCAGGGAGGCCTGCAGAGGCTCGTGCAGGCCTCCCCGATCTTCATTTTGTCAAAAAACGGCCATTTTCGGCCACTTCCTGTTTTGACGAAAACCGGAAGCGGCCGAAAATGGCCGTTTTTTGCCGAAATGAAGATTGGGGAGGCCTGCACGAGCCTCTGCAGGCCTTCCCGATCTTCATTTCATCAAAAACCGGCCATTTTCGGCCACTTCCAATTTTCGTCAAAACAGGAAGTGGCCGAAAATGGCCGTTTTTTTGATGAAATGAAGATCGGGAAGGCCTGCAGGAGCCTCTTACTTACTTATACTCAGGTCATTACGATACTTCTACGGTACTCTTATACTTACTGCAGGTAAGTGTATTTTGCTTACATTTTTTATTATTTTTATTTTTATTTAAAAAAACCTTTTTTCCCCTATTTTTTGCTCCATATGATGCATGTGTCCTATGGTCCGATGCGTCCTATGGAGCGAAAAATACGGTAGATGAAAATTGCAGAAAGTGCTATTTAAATATACTGTATGTCTTTTATATTGTTCATACATATTGTTAGATAGTTATCTGACCATAATCTGATACATATGCAACACTAAATTATGGTTAGTCAATTGATGGAAGGAGCATGCAAGAGGAGAAAAAAGAATGCATGAACTCTCTACACATTCCCAATCATCAATCCATGGTTTTGAGATTGGAATGTGATATCTGAATTGCTCCATAGTCCTTAACTATGCTTTAGGAGGTGTTCAAATTAATGCTTTATTCAAGGTTAAGAACAACAAATAATGGTTTGTGTCTGGATTTAAATTCCAGTGTGCTCCATTGCCCAACTTTCATAGTGTTTTGCATTCAGCTACCTTAAAAATAAACTGTAAAAAACTGTGGGTGGTGACTGAGGAGTATGCCTTTTCAATAGCACCCTAATTTTGGAGTGTTTTCCCTGGTGCCAGCCATTTTATTTTTTGGCATTGGATTAAGTTGTGTTTGCCCAAACATTTCAGAATGACAACAAAGACAATTTTAATCTCTGTTTTATGACTTGCTGCTGTTTGTCTGCCCTTTTTATACTGTTAAAATCTTGTTTTTAATTTTTATTGTATGCCACCTTAGAAGTATTCATTGAAGGGTGGCTTAAAGGTATTTTAAATAAAACAAGTAACTTTCCACTTGTTGAGTGGTGAGAGTTGTTAAATGAACATATGAAACTGCCTTGTACTGAGTCAAATCACTGGTCCAGCTAGCTCAGTATGCTCTACCCTGGCTGGTAGGGACTCTCCAGAGTTTCAGACAGGAATCTTTTCCCAGCTGTCCGTGGAGTTGCCAGGGGGTGAATCTAGGTCGGATCTTCTTCATGCAAAACCAGTTGCTCTCCCACTGAGCTACATCATGGCTCACTTCTGCTACCAAACTCTTATATCGCACCACGAACATCTTATGTGCTGTATGAAGCCTGGAAGTTAAATACCCTTGCTATGTTTGGTGAGGGGAAGGTGTTGACGGTTTAGGATAGGGGAGTGTCAGATAGTTGTGGAAGCAGTGACAGAGAGACTAGGATCACTCAGGAGAAACTTGGGCAGTCTTGAGGAGGGGTTTAAAGAAGAATTAACAAGTGTTTTGATGACGACTGTTGCAAGTTTAAGGAGCAGCATGAAAGAAAGCATAGGGATTGGGTGGGGGGGAATGAGATTGATGGGGGGGAGTGCACAGTAGATAAACTTGTACAGAGAGCAAGGCATGTGAGTGAGCAGGGCAAGATAATATATTTACTGCTTGTTTGGTATTGCAAAATAGCTTAGGAAATAGCAGCTCCTAATGTCTCCTGCCATCTTATGTGTTGCTTTGCACTAACCTAACAAGTCTGTGTCACACCTTTTCTTGGAAAGAACGTCACTGACAGGAGGCCCTACCCCGATGATGAAAACCTGGTGGAGGTGAAGTTCGCTCGCAGCCCTGTGATGTCAACGTATCTTGTTGCTTTTGTGGTGGGAGAATATGACTTTGTTGAGACCAGGTCAACTGATGGCATATTAGTTCGTGTTTACACTCCTGTTGGCAAAGCAGAACAAGGAAAGTTTGCATTAGAGGTAAAACATGCTTAAATTATCCCCATCTTTGATTGTTTTATAGCAGATGAAGTCACTAACACAAATAGCAACTCTTAGGTTAACATTTCGTTTGAATTTCCAAGCTATTTAGTTTAGCAGCCAATCCCGTGTATAGAAATGAAGAAAATTTCACAATGCTAAGACACCGTCTAATTCATAAATTAAAGGCCAACTCCTTCAAATAAGAGGACCACTGTATTCTCCAAACATTGGTCAGGAATCAAAGTGTGTATTACCCCACAAACTGACTCCCTCATGAATGAATGGAAGACTCCATAATGAGGTTGACATAATATAGTAGTTAAGGGCTTCAGAAATAATGTACTCCAGGCAGTGCCTGTGGTATTGTATACAAAATCTCAGAGATGTGACATTCCAGTAAGAGCTATCCCTTCTGCAACTTCAACACCCTTTTCATAAGAGTGAAACTGAGGACAAACATTAACATACTCTTGTTTTACAGCAGGGGTGGGGAACCTCCGGCCCGCGGGTCGGATCCGGTCCGGCCCCTACGGGACCTGACCGATCCGACCCGCGGGACCGGAGGCTCCGCCACCGCCCACCTAGTCCCTTTAAAACCGGCCTTTCTGCAGCTGCGCAGATCGCCGTTGAGGCCGAGAGATTGCCCTCTCGGCCTCAATGGCGATCTGCGCAGCTGCAGAAAGGCCGCTTTCAGAAGGAGAAATTTTTGGCCCCCCCACCGCAAATTTGACACCCCCCTGCGAATTTACCACTCCCTCCCTCCCACCCACCCTCCAACCCACGGACCACTCTCCCACCCACCCACCCACGGCTGCTTACCTGAGGCTCCGGGCGGCGGCGGCGGCAACTGCCGCCGCCTTCCCGCGTCACCTCCAGTTTAAATTGGCCTTTCTGCAGCTGCGCAGATCGCCGTTGAGGCCGAGAGGGCAATCTCTCGGCCTCAACGGCGATCTGCGCAGCTGCAGAAAGGCCGCTTTCAGAAGGAGAAGGCGCCGAGGTGACGCGCCTTCATGCAAAAACGGGAGGGAGGGAGGGAGAGTGGTCCGTGGGTGGGAGGGAGGGAGGGAGTGGTAAATTCGCGGGTGTGTGTGTCAAATTTGCGGTGGGGGGGCCAAAAATTTCGGCCGCCCATACGGGAGGCCCGCAGCCAATTTTCCAAATGGGGAAATGGCCCCCCACCGCAAATAGGTTCCCCACCCCTGTTTTACAGTTTCGTAGGGTCTCTAAGGGCCAGTTAAAATGACTTTGAAGCCTGTATCCAGCCCCTAGACCACCAATTGACTATTGTGATGTAATGTTAGGCACCTCAACCACATGCTCACGATTTCTCCAGTCTTATTCCATCCTGTATTCAGCAGAAAATATGCCCGTGTTGCATTATGTGATCATTTCACATGGGTGCGCAAAAGGATGCGTCCACAGTTGAGGTTTTGAAACTAGCTTCTGAGCTGCCTCCAGTCTGGTTTATATTGCTTTGCAGGTGAGGCAAGGGGAAGTTTGTTAAATTCCTGCAGCCATCTAGAAGTAAAAGCTAAAATGCAGTATATTGAAGTCAGGATACAAATGCAGTATATTGAAGTTGGAAATGTCAATTCTAGTTAATTTTGACTAACACCATATCTGCTATCATTTTTGTTTCATTTTTCTCATAGGTTGCTGCTAAAACTCTGCCTTTTTATAAGGACTACTTCAATGTTCCTTACCCTCTTCCTAAAATTGATCTCATAGCCATTGCAGACTTTGCAGCTGGTAAAGTACTTTGTGTTATCTCTAAAATCTGAATTTAATTGAATTGTAAAACATTTTAGGAAATGGTTCTGTGTATCAATATCAATAAACCTTTGTATTTATTTTATAAAGGTGCCATGGAGAACTGGGGCCTTGTTACTTATAGGTATGCTGTTAAAATATTGTCTTTCCTCCCTTCTGCATCCTTTTCCACTATTTTTTCCTGGTTTATCAGATGTACGGAGCTAATTAATATTCAGTAACTTCTTCCAAAATATTTTTCCCTTTGGACAATTTGAGGTTTCCACAAAACTGTGTACTTGAGCTGATCCCTGGGGAAAAAATGGAGTCTATTGAAAACAGTTGTTTCAGAACATAAACCTTCAACAAAAAAATATTGTAGTACCTTTTTGTTAAGATACATTTTCTGCCTTTCCTTCACTCTTCTGTGGCTCAGTACAAATATACTCTTAGCCAGTGGTTCAAGATCAGTCACAAGGTTTGGGATTATATGTTCTCCCTTTCACCATCCCTTTCTCAGGAATGAATTAACCCCATTCCACTAAAGTACAGTTAATTTAGGTTGACGTTGAAGGTCGCTGAAGATAAGACCAGCTCTAACTATGATCAGTGTCATAGTTGGCTAGCTCTAACTGTGATCAGTTTCGGTACAGACATCCTGCCATACAGTGGTTAAGGAGAAGTTTGCTCGGGGGTGGGGAGGGGTGGGGAGAAGGGGAAGAGCATACAGTCCTGTGACTTGTACATCATCTTCACTTGGCCCTGCATCCCTTCAAAGAATGGAAAACGATTTTCTAGTTAGTGATGCATTCTGAGGCTGCAAGATGAAAATAGGCCTTGTCTATCTGTCATCCTGCTTGGTATTTCCATATTTGTTTTGGGTGGTAAGTCCCTTATTTGCATTTTGCAGACTGCAGTCTTTCCATGCACATTCCATAAGAAGTATAGAGAGCAGTATTGAGGGTTTGTCCTAGAGCTGCTGATACATAAACTCCCCTAAAAGATAGCAGCCGTGTTACGGAATTTATTTTATTTTATTTATCTTTCACATTTTTATACCGCCCTTCCTCCAAGGAGCTCAGAGTGGTGTACATATTTCCTCCCCTCCTTTTTTTGGCCTCACAACAACCCTGTGAGGTAGGTGGGGCTGAGAGATAGTGACTGGCCCAAGGTCACCCAGGAAGCTTCGTGGCTGAGCGGGGATTTGAACCTGGATCTTCCAGGTCTAAGTCCAACTCCCAAACCATTACACCATCCCTGAACTCCACCTCACCAGCTGCAGTTTGGGGATTCATTGGTGGTGGCAGTGGTGGAGGGGCTGATGTTAAAGAAATTCAGAAAATCAGGTTGTGTTCTGTTACAGGGGCTCATCCTTGGAAGATACCCAGTGCATCTTCTGATTTTCTTAGTCCCAAAATAGCTTATCAAAAACATTAAAACAATTATTTTTATATACTGTATATATGTGCATATAAAAATAAATTTATTTCATTATTTCAGTTTCATGCCCTTTAGAACTTTTGGGTTAAAATTACTGTCGCCAAGTTCATCAACAGGCAGTGTTTAGGCCATAGAAATGATCATGGTCATGGAGCATGAGTAAGCTTTAGGAGGGGCAGTGGTCAAAGGTTATATGGACAACTGAAGAGGAAAATCAGAGGAAGTCAAACTCAGAGAGACTTGGCGTCATCGTTGCCAAGTCTCTCTGAGTTGGACTTTTTCTGTTTTTCCTCTTCAGTTGTCCATTGTTCATATAACCTTTGACCACTGCTCCTCCTAAAGCTTACTCATGGTTCATAGTCATTTCCATCATAAGCATAGGGTGCTTATGCATAAGTTCCCTCAGTCACTGGAGGTAATAGATGAGCAGATCAGGTTAATGACCTTTGAGTGGGGCAAGCCCATTCAAACTAAAAGCTACATTCTAAGCCCAGCCATACATTTTTTCATTCTGGCATGAGAATTGAGAATTTCTGACCAAGACAGGCAGTGTAGGGTATCTGCACTATGTAGTTTTTCCCACTGTGTTGGAACTGTGGGATATTTGGAACTTTGGACACAGTCCATTTGGTTGGTCTTGCCTATTATGTACAGACTGTCATCTAAAGAGATCTCAGTCAGTCTTAGTTTTAGTTGATTTATTTGGTCTGCATGTATACAGTATTTGCGTGTGACAAGACAATAGTTCAAAAGAAAAAAGTACACTGCTTTTCAATGACACATGTTGCTTATGTCATCTTAGAAGAGGCATTCCTTATTTTTCATGCAGGAAGGAATGTCTTTGAGGATGGCAGTTGTCACTGCTGTTTTTAGAAGTAGTTTTTTGAAAAATTAATACATACTGTATTTGACCATTTTAGTCAGTCAAAATGATGTTTTATCTATTAATCCAACCAGTTCATCATTTATTGTAGCCCTAGTTATGTTGACTGTCTGCTGGCCAAGTGAACGTTCAATTCTGGAGCAGATGAAAGTGGTTTTGGACAGGTGCTTACACTTAAAATGAAGGAGTCCAGTCTGCTAGCTATCTGCAAAAGTTTACAAGGAGAATTAGGAAGCTTTTCCTTTCTTTGTTCAACCATGGTGTGGCATTTGGTTTTCTTTCCTTTTTCAACCAGTCTTTGATTCCATGAAAAGCCTGTCTCATCTCAGTTCCAAAAGTTACTTTTCTGCACTGCCTAAATACACATGCACATGCTTTTGTCTCATAGTCTGATGGCTAAGTGAGAGTCTTCAAGCTGACTTGAAATGGGACATACTGTGGTGGGAGGGACATGAGTTGTGCCTAGAGGCACTGTAAACATCTTGAGGCTTTCTGGGCACTGTAAACATCTTGAGGCTTTCTTTTGGTGTGTCAGTTCAAGTAAGCTTTCTATTAACTCAATATGCACAGTTCTACTTTTAAAGAAACTTATACCTTGTAGATTAATAGCAGCCTCTTAGCATCTCTAGGTGTACTGTGCTAAAGTAAGACAGGTGTTTTGTTGTTTTTTAAACTTCCTCTAGATGTTTATTACCCAGAATAACTGTGTGCTGCATCCATGTATCTCTGGGGTTAGTGAGACAGTTAAAATCTCACTAATGAGAGGCATATTGTTAGGCTTCAAACAATAGGCTGTGTCGGAGTAACTTTTGGCACTTCGGCTGAAGTAAAGGGTCCACTGAACAAGTCGGAAGTACAGTATTGCCAAGCCGAGTACAGACTTTTCAGGTGTGTTAGTGGTTTGTACCTTCCTTGCATGTCCTGAAGAATGCACCTCCTTGCTGCATTCTAGCACATATGAAATGTTAACCCTTGAGTTTTCATATGCCAACATGTGGTCAGGTTTTGATTAGATGAGGTCTGTAACATGACTAGCTTTTAAAATTGTATTTTTTCAGATATTGTATGCTTCAGTCTGTATTTTTTCCTACACAGGGAAACTGCACTGCTGATCGATCCCAAAAACTCTTGCTCCTCCTCCCGTCAGTGGGTGGCTCTTGTTGTGGGTCATGAACTTGCTCACCAGTGGTTTGGAAACCTAGTGACTATGGTACTTTTTGTTTTAAGTGTATTTGGCTCCACTATGCTATGGGCTGGTCAAGGTTACTCAAATTGGGAGGTGGGCTAATCCAGTCATTACTTATACTGTGAAGCTGCAGGTACTTCATCTTTTCATGTATACAGCTTTGTATATACATATGGAGTTATTGTAGATTGATTAGAACTGATTGATTGTGTATACATAGATCAGTCTACAATAACTCCCTATCTCAAAAGAAGGTGGGAGGGTGCTGTCCTAGGCTCCATCAGTTTTGACATTACTTCAGTGCTATGATAGGGTTTTGTTTGCATGTGCCTAGAGGAGATGGTGTATGAGTACTGTACCCCTGCAGAGTACTGTGATCTCTGCATTCTGGCGAAGGGATGACTGCATTGTATAGTGGTTGGAGTGTTGGACTAGGACCAGGGCGGCCTCAGTTGAAATCCCCACACCTGTGAAAGTAACTGACGGCGCAGTCCTGTGTAGGCCTTCGCCGGGGGAACGTAGGCTCCCCCGGCACACGGTGTGGTAAACACACCGTAAAACGCGTTTACGGCACCAGGCAAGTAAGGACCACTGGCACTGCAGCCGGCGGCCCTTACCCTGGCTCCTACCTGGCCCTGCGCCCACCGGAGCAGATAAGTTTGGTTTTGCTAGTCATGGGGAAAGGGGGATATGCTAGGCGCTGATGCCTTACTTGAATTCTTTGTGATCTATCATTAACTTCCCACTCACTTGCATGAATTACACATCTATTATACCTTTTATGGTGCTGAATCGACCAACTAATAGACATACATCCCCATCCAGTTCCAGAGGAGCAGCCATGTTAATCTATTGTAGAGCAAAACGGTGTCTTGTTAATTCAAATGCATTTATTTCAGCATAATCTTGGATTGCAGTCTCCATCACAGGCAGATCAGATCCCAGTCCAGCAAACAGTATCTGACTATGGAAACAGATTTTCATCTGTGAATAGGCAGGGTGCTTGTTTTCTTTCCATACATTAATACGACCTAGGGAATTTGGAGTTTGGGCATTTCCTGTAGCTTCATACCCCACCCCAGTTCCATCACCACCCATAGGTTAAATTTGCATTTAACATACAGGCTGAAAGTCTGACTATTTTTTCATAACATTGTACTTTTTGTGGATCATTTTTTGCCTCTTATGTTGCTGAAATGGCACCTTTCCTCTAGAGCAGGGGTCTCAACCTTTGGAGATCCGGGTACCCCCTATCACAGTCCAATTTTCTGAAGTACCCCTTGCTAATTAATTACTAATTAATTAATTGGATTAATCAGTTCACTAATTTATTAGCTAATTAATCATTAAATAAAGTATTAAAACAATTTTAAAACCATTTTAAATGTGAAAAAATGTCTTATTTAACTCTGTGAGTGAGGCGAGTAAGTGAGTTGAAGGCCCAACACAAAAAATCAGAGAGACAGAAGGAGAGGGATTGCATTTTCTCAGCTACAAAAAATACACTGCACAGATGGGAGAGAAGGAAAAAAAACACCAAACAGAGAGCTTGATCTCATGTTAGTGCAAAAAGACACATGCCAGAATCTTTTTTTCTCCAAGTCACACTTCCCAAAATCAGCTCCTCCCTCCCCCACCCCACCAAAGTACATTTTCCAAAGTACAAAAATAAGCCCAACAGAAAAAAATCAGAGACAGAAGGGTGTTGTTGTTGTTTTTGCATTTTCTCAACTACAAAAAAAATACACTGCACAGTTGGGAGAGAAGGAAAAAATCCAAACAGAGCTTGATCTTATGTTAGTGCAAAAAGACACATGCCAGGATCTCTTTTTTCCCCCACCCCACCCCACCAAAGTACATTTTCCAAAGTAAAAAAATATTAAGCAGGCAAACCTCATAATGTTGCAAAGAGCCCTCGCTCTCTGGCGTACCCCCAGCCGTTGGTCCGCATACCCCTAGAGGTACGCGGACCACAGGTTGAGAGTCTAGAGTCATATGACCTTTGTATTGCTACAGTGGTACAGTATTTGCTGAAATGAAAAAGTAACCATCAGAAAGCATGTTATATATTTTTAGCACTTTCCATGACATTAGAACGGTTGGAAACATGGGAGAGCCTGTGTTTCTATGACTAGTCAGCTCTTCCATGAAGAGAAGGGGCTGTAGAGAGAGTCAAACTTCCTATAAACCAACTGCACTAAAGTATTTAGCGCAAACAGCAGTTACCCTGCACTTGGGACATTTGGAAATCCACTTACCAATTCAAGATAGCCTTTCCTTTGGAAGCTACTTGTACTAACTGTTTTCTTTCTCTCTTTCTTATGATTTCAAGATGCTGGCAGATTTTGCCTGGTTGTCTGGCATGGGCAGCCAGCAGGGCACGCATGCACGCGCACGCGCACACACACACATACAGAAATATTCTCTCTGCAGAACGAGTCAGTTTAATCACACTTGCTGTGCTAATGTTAGACTTTTGCAGGCACCAGAGTCATGAGTTCATCAGCTCATTTTCACAGCAAGGGAGTGAAATTAGATGGTGGCAAACTAATTCCATGAGTTCTGATCCTGTGCCCTTACATTTGTGCCCTTACAAAATCTCTGTGCCCTTACATTTGCTTTGTGGCAAGGATGCCTAGTTTGTTTTTTGAGAATGTGGTTGCTCCAACAGATTTTTATGTGCTTTGTGTCTAAAAATAGCATGCACAGTGCATGCCGTTCACACCTCGTGTTTCTATTCTGAATGGTGCCCTGTTTCGTAGTTTCTTATCCTGAAAGTTAGTACCACATCAAGTACTACTGTGATACCTGCTTTTATTTACATGGTCAAATGTCTGCAAGTGTTCCTCATCCCAGGTGTTTACTTCCTTTCTCTTTGTTCACAACCATATTTAATTTAAAAATCTGGTTTTCTTCAGTCCTCAGCACACTATACAGCACATTATATACACTATACACTATACCACTGTATATGCTCTGAGAATTCTCTGATTGCACCATGCAAGATTAGACATTTTTGTTGCAAAAATCAGTATCCTGAATCATGTATGCAGAAAATACCGGTACATCCAATACTATTACTTTGTTAAAACTATGGGGCCCTCTGACTGATCAGTGGCTGGGATGGGAGGATGCCTACAACAACTCCCTTTAAACTGATCTGATTCCTGAAATAAAAGCGGGATATATTTAATAAATCTTGAGAATTTCAGTTTGTTTACCAAAATAAAAAATAAAAAATCTAGCCTTTATGGCTGTGAGCATAAGCTTGAAATACAATGTCTGCTGAAAGGTTAAAGCTGGAGGAGCTGGTGCAGAGGTGCTAAGGCAGAATTTACAGTAATCTGAGTTTGTGCTGTGTGTGACTCTTTCTCTTCCCCCTTCCCGTGACTGAAATAATATAAAACATGCAAATATCCTTCAGCCTACTGGCAATTTTAACACATTGCAGAGTTCATTGTTAGCAGAATTTGACTTATTGGTATAGAATTGTTGTTTTGAATATTTATATAATGCTTTTCAACACACACAGTCTCAAAGTGGTTTACATAGCAAAGGAATAATTCCTGTGTCAGAGGGGCTTACTATCTTTAAAAACAAAACACCAGCAAACTGTCCCTGGGAGCAGGGACAGTCTTTTCTCTCTTGTTGCTTTAAAAGTGCTCTGTTAGGGATCAATTAAGATATATACTGAATATATTCTGAATATATACACATCCATTCTTTGGGAATGGGGTGATGTCTGACCTTGGCAGCTCTCAGTCATCACTGAAATGCCTTGGTATGTTTTGCCCAGCAAAGTTACTGGTGCATATAGAGGTAACTAGCTGTCTACACATGTTATATATAAACATATAATATAATTGGAAAATATTTTAAAAAGAATGTACAGTGCAGTTAAAAGGATGACCATATGTTATGATTACCAAAGATTACCAAAGGTACAATGAGGGCCATATAGAGCAAAGTTAAGAACAGCAGCCAGTTTAACACTATAATCTAGGAAGTCCCTAAGCCAATGATGGCTAATATATGCTTTCTCAGTCACAGCTCTGTTCAACCGGTGATGCTCAGGCAGAAAGTGGAATTTGCAACACAACTTGATCCCTTTGAAGGGTGGGCAGTTGAATAGTTAAAGGCAACTAGTGACCTAGCAGCTCCGTCTGGACTCCAGTCCCAAAGTACCTATGCACCAGTCTTATTGTGTACCTCCTCTACTTTCTCCTAAATAAACCAAGGCAAATAATTTTTAACCTCTTCTCCCTCGTTTAAATGGCAGTAGGGCCAGAGTTTATTGCCTCATGGGCATGATTTGGCTGTTCCTGCCCTAAACTGTCAAACTGCCGAAAGGCCTAGACCAGGGGTTCTCAACCTTTGGAGGCCTGGGTACCCCCTATCATGGTCCAATTTTCTGAAGTACCCCCTGCTAATTAACTACTAATTAATTTGATTAATCAATTAATTAATTAGGTAATTAATTGTTAAAAGTACTAAAACAATTTTAAATGTGAAAAATGTCTTATTTAACTCTGTGTGTGTGTGTGTGTGTGTGTGTGTGTGTGTGTGTGAGAGAGAGAGAGAGAGATGCAAGGATCTCTTTTTTTCTCCAAGTCACACTTCCCAAAATCAGCTCCTCCCTTCCCCACCCCACCAAAGTACATTTTCCAAAGTACAAAAATAAGCCTAAAATCAGAGAGTCAGAAGGTCTCTGAAAATAATTAAAATTTAAAATCAGCAAGAGGTCTGCGTACCCCTAGGGGTACCCGTACCACAGGTTGAGAACCTCTGGCCTAGACTGAGAAAACGCAGGTGAGGTTAGAATACTTTCATTTTTTACAGTTGCAGTAATCCTTCTGACAGTGTTCCCACACACTGAAGCCCCGGAGCGTTGCCTTGAAACCTGATCTAATCGGAACTGGAGTGGAAATGGGAATCTGTTCCTTCCTCAAAAATAAATTAAGGTTGAGCTTATCTGTGTAGAATTCAGTCACAATTATTTCTTATCCGGTGATGGTGACTTGATATATTTCATTCATCACAGAAGGATTACTGTGTTTCAGCTTTCATTTGTATTGCATTTCCAGTTTCAGTTTAAAAAAATCTTGGTCCACTAAACAAAAGCATTCCTTCAGTGGCTAAACCTGAGAGGGAGAGAGAACATTCCTGTTTGTTCCATGAATACTGCAGCCACTGTTTTTCCTAAGTTTCTTCTGAGATTTAATCGGGTATTGCCCATACAGTTTCAATCCGTAGGGGCTAGAAACTTGGCTTTTTTAAATGAAAGTTCAGGTTCTCAGGATGCTGGACTTTGTGTGCTCCTTCTTCCCTCTTTTTTTGGCTCTTGCATAGAAATGTAAAACGTATGCAACCCTCAGTATGGGGAAGGCTGTTAGTAGAATGCCTCACATCTCCATATAAAAGTATCATGGGTGTAAGGTCTGGGAAAGAAAGGCTTGAACCCCAGACAGCCTGTGGCAACTCCTTTGTATCTTAAATACAGCACGAAGCTGTGTGCATAGTGTCACTAATTGTTTTCTTGCATTTTCATAGGAGTGGTGGACTCATCTGTGGCTGAATGAAGGTTTTGCGTCTTGGATTGAATATCTCTGTGTAGACCATTGTTTTCCAGAATATGATATCTGGACCCAGTTTGTTTCTGCCGATTACACACGAGCTCAGGAGCTTGATGCCTTAGACAACAGCCATCCCATTGAAGTGAGTGCCAGCTGGTGTTGTCATTGGGGTTTTGCATACATGCTCCCCACCACACCAGTTCTTGCATATTCTTT
The DNA here is from genome assembly GCA_026170595.1 of Plestiodon gilberti rubricaudatus. NCBI lineage: Eukaryota > Metazoa > Chordata > Lepidosauria > Squamata > Scincidae > Plestiodon > Plestiodon gilberti. Next base: position 39,201,517 of record JANXHW010000006.1, on the reverse strand, counting down.
CATAATTAGAAACCTTCCTCTAATAATATTTTTTTTAATCCAAGAATAATGTGATATTCAGGCCCAGCGCAGGCACCCTTGGACAGCTGCCAGGGTCCTAGTGTTACAGCAGGGCCCACTACTGACACCTGCCCTTGGCCCTCTTTGCCATATTGCTGGTGGCTGCCATTCCTGCCCCCCCCCCCACAACACTCCCAGTGTAATGTCATTCAACAACACTGTGCAGTTGAAGTGGGACCACCTCCCCTTGCCCTGGAATTATGCTTTTGTTGAGATTATTGTGGGAACAAAAAATGGCAGTCGGCACCTACCGGGAGGAAAAAAGACTTGCTGCTGCTCAGGTAAGTGCTTCATGAACCTGGGTGTATGCCTGCCCATTGAGGAGGGGACCCACCAGGAGGGCACCTTGGCTCTTTGTGGTACCTTAGTCTTTAGTCTTTTTACTGTAGTTAGTGTCTGTTTTTGAACTGGAGTTGCAAGCCAAATGCAGTTTGTTCTGGTTGATTAGTTGTTTTTCTCACTCCAGGTCAATGTGGGCCACCCATCCGAAGTAGATGAAATATTTGATGCAATTTCTTACAGCAAGGGAGCGTCAGTAATTCGAATGTTACATGACTACATTGGGGACGAGGTAAAATGCATCATTTATTTGCTGTTGACATAAGTAACCATCTGTTTAGGCGTAAGGGGAGTGTGTGGGCAGGGGAGGCCTTGTTGGATCAAACAGGTTGGCTTCCTCCAGCATTCCGTTTGCAACAACTGTGTAGTCAGATTTCTTTGGAAGTTCACAAGCAGACTGAAATGATGACCCTCTCGTGTTATTTGGCATTCATATGCTACTTCTGAACATGGCTTCATTGAATGGCTAACAACGTTTTTTAATTAATTTATTTAAAATTTATGTGTTGTATTCTCAGTCATTAATATGGTGCCTAAAAATGTACAACCTAGTAATACGTAAGAACAGATACCAGTAATGAAGCACTTTAACAACCAGATATAACATAGTAGAACTATGGAGATTTCAACATATATCCGAACAGTGAGAACCATACCCATCAAATAGGAAAAAATGTTTTTTAGAAGTCACATTTTAATTTTGATATCTTGGTATCTGAATGCCAGCATGTGGCCAGCTGTGCTTCAACTGGCAAAATATTCTACAATGTGGGCACCACCTCAAGGCATGTATGGCTCCATGCCCTTATAGTTCTTTAAATTACAAAGATGGGATGTGGAGAAATGTCTCTTCCACAAATCTGAGAGACCATGGAGGTAAATCTTTTGAGGAGATGCTAAGGTATGCAAACTAATAGAACCTGTCCTCTATGAATCTGTCTGATCTGTTGGTCTTCAACTGTTAGATTGTGACTTGACTTTAGTAAGCCACACTAGTAGTGGTTGCCACCATTTGCTTTTTTTATGTGAGGCAAGAGAAAAGAAGAAAGGTACAGTCAAAATAGAACTGGTTCCTTATTGCAGGATGGGTTTAAAGATGAGTCATGGGCCAAAAAAGTTGCCTTAGTAGCCAGAACCACATTTTTTGCTGGCAGTGAATTCTGTAAGTTGACTATGCATTGTGGGACGAAGTAATTCAATCAGTCCTGAACCTACTGGCAATCAGCTCAATTGGATGACCTGGTAGTTAGTATTAGTGAGAGAGAAACTCTCCTTTCCCCATGTGTGTTAAAAATCTCTACAATGTCCCTCCTTAGTTGTCCCCCCCCCCCAAAAAAAAACCTAAGAAGCCTTCTGTGTGGAATAGGTGCTTGAACTCTTTGGTCACCTTAATTATCCTGTATACCAGTGGTTCTCAAAGTTCTCCCTGCGAGGCGGGAATAACTCTTGAGTGTTCGCGGGGGCGGGGCCAGCGGGTTTTTTAATCTATGATAGCTGCTTTATTATAACTTGACATACTCTGTCACTGGATTCTAGGGCTAATCTCTGGTGTGCCCTATCTGAAATTAAACCCTATGTCTCTGTTGCAGAGTAATAGTTTGTGTTCTGTTGTTCCTCAGCTGTTTGCCAGTTCTAAAGGTGTGCATGATGCCAGAAACATTTTATCAGCAAATTGGAAGAGTGGATGATAACTTCAACCTTTGTTTGTTAGCAAACTTTGCTAGGGTTTGAAAATTGTGTTATAGAAAAGACTCTTCTGTCCCATGCAGTGATAAAATCCAGTTTTAAAAATCTTTGTTTTTATGTTTAAAACATTATGTTCCTAGGACTTTCGGAAAGGAATGCACCTGTATCTTACCAAGTTCCAGCATAAGAATGCAGCTACAGGTAATTGGCTGTTGTGCTTGGATTTTTTCTTCTTCTGTTGTCCTCTCAGCTGCAGAAAATTCAATTTTAGAAAGAGGTTGCTTCCTCCAGTAGTGAATATATCTGCTTAGAAGTCAGAGAGGTTCATGAGCAAAGTGGTTTTTACTGTATGTGTTTCTCACAATCCTTTCCTCTGACCTGTTGAAATACCATGGTGGTAATGGATTAAATTTACGTTTTGGCAACTCAGTATTCTGTTTTGAATTGGAAACATAATTCTTACTAATGTCTGGGGCAGTTTTTCCCTTGGAAGTAAAGTGACAGTAGAAGTGTATGTGCGTGTGTGTGCTAAAACGTGCTATATTTTATGTAGCACAAGCTATGTGCTATATGCAGAGGCGTGGAAAGACTGGAGCGAGCGGAGCAGCGGCTCTGGGCGGCTCCTCGGCCCCGGGCGGCGCTGCTCCACTCGCTCCAGTCTTTCCACGGAGCACGCGCCCACCCGGTGACGCGGGCCGGCGCTCCGAGGCCTTCTCCCCCGGCCTCGGAGCAGGCCACCGGTCGTGGTGGATGCTCCGGGGCTTTCTCCGGCTCCGAGGCCGGGGGAGAAGGCCTCGGAGCGCCCGCGTAAGCCGGGTCGCTCCCCGCCCCCGGGTGGCACCGCCCCTTTGGGGCGGTGCAGCAGCAAGTGCTCCAGGCAGCACTCGCTGCTGATACACCTCTGGCTATATGGAACACTATTGAAATGGTTTCTAGTTGCTCAGATAGTTGGCAGTCTAGTACCTTGACCTATAGGTGTTTCAGGGTGATGTCATGTGGGACACTGGCCAATACCTACATCCATCTAAAGGCGCACCTGACCACCCAGTGATAGTGGGTGGACCCAGAGCTGAACTTTGCCAAAGGGTCGACAGCCACCTGGTGCCAGCACTGAGATGTCTCTTGGGGTTGATGATCCAGGCATTCAGTATTGATCCTGACCATAAACCACAAACTACCTAAAGCGTGTAATGTGCTGTTAAGTTTGCAATAACTCTTGTTTTAAGCACATTGCTAGATAACTGCAAAATTATTTGTGCCCAGTGGAATTTTTTTAGTTTGAATATCAGAGTACTGTGCCATATCACAAGCTGCCTTTTGAAAATTCTGTTGGTTTTTGGTAGTTTACTGTGGTATAGAAGATTGCTTTCAACATAAGCTAGCTTCAAATTCTCATGTGTTGTATATTATTTATTAACAGTATTTATATACCGCTTTTCAACAAAAAGTTCACAAAGCGGCTTACAGACAAAATCAAATGATTAAATGGCTCCCTGTCCCAAAAGGGCTCACAATCTAAAAAAGATGCAGAGCACCACCAGGAAACAGCCACCAGAAAAGACGTTGTGCTGGGGTGAAAGGGGAGCAATTACTCTCCCCCTGCTAAATATAAGCGGAGCACCAATTGAAAAAGTGCCTCTTGCCCAGTTAGCAGGGGTATAGTTCTTTGCATTCCATCTTCTGTTCATCAAGGGAATGAGCTTGTGCAGGGAGTTTCAGCAGCAGTTTATATTCTTTTACAGTATAATACCTTGGCAAGCATCAGAGGCGAGGCTAGCGGTTATGCCGCCCGGAGCTAGGGGGTTTGGCCGCCCTGAGGGTGGCCAACACGCCCCTAGCTCCGGGCAGCATAACCGCCCTGCCCGCCCGACCCCCGGGTGCCCGCCTCCCTCCCGGCTTACTTCTTCCTCTGGGTCCGCGCGACTCTGGAGGCCGGGAGAGAGCGTCCGCCCGTCATCCCGGCTCGGCCTATACTGCCCAGGCCTAGCCGGCGATTTCGCACATGCGTACAATGCCGATACGTTGTACGCATGTGCGAAATCGCCGGCTAAGGCCTGGGCAGTATAGGCTGAGCTGGCATGACGGGCGGACGCTCTCTCCCGGCCTCCGGAGTCGCGCGGAGCCTCCGGGGGCCAGTTGGGCGGCCTCCCGCTGCCCTGTATTGCCCGCCGTGTAGCTGGAATTTCCAGCTACACGGCGGGCAAGACGGCGGGCGGGGCGGCGTTCCGCCCCAGCCTTAGTTGCCGCCTGGAACCATTGCTCACTCCGCTCCACCCTAAATACGACTCTGCAAACATATACCATATTTTTTGCTCCGTAAGACGCACTCTCCCCTCCCCCCCCCAAAAAAATAGGGGGAAATGTCTGTGCGTCTTACGGAGCGAAGTGTAAAAAATATGACTTGCTTAAACAAGTTTTCCAGCCGCTTGGCCGCTTACCTTGTTGTTTTTCGGCAGCTCCAATCTTCTTCCCGCATCCCCTAGTCAGCAGCTTGAAGATGCGAGCCTCCAGGCGCTGGACGCGACCAGGAGGCTGGAAGCTCTGCTCAAACATCGCAGATGCTGCGATGTTGCGCAGAGCCTCCTGGTCGGAAAACTTGTTTAAGCAAGTCATTTTTTAATTTCCATATTTTTCGCTCCAAAATACACATGCGTCTAATGGTCCGATGCGTCTTATGGAGCGAAAATACAGTAATAAATTAGGGGCAGTTGGGATGTTATCTTTTTGCAAATGTTGGAGTTATTTCCCATTTCCTTATGCACTGAACTACATATTGGCTGCAATCCAGAGAACTGAGGCAAATTTAGGTTTGTGATGTTTGTGGAATTTAAGAACTTAATTATGGGTTAAAATGCTATTGATTTCAATGAAACATGCATGCCTCTGGATTGTTCCTATTGTGTTTGCAAGTTAGTGCAAATAATTCCTTATGTGCCAGGGACCTGCTAGAACATGAGCAGCGTAGCTACTTGTGCAGGACATGGCCCAAGGAAAGCAGAATAGAAAGATGGGGGTTGACAGGCAAACAGAAAGGAGGAACATGAACATACTTGGAGGAAGGGCTAGCCGGGCGAAACAAAGGAAAAGAATGATAGAATTTAAAATTCCCATATTCCAGGTTCTCAGATTGGTTTAATATTAAAACAATTCAAACAGTTAAAAAACCATTTAAAAGTGTAATCCTTTATGTTTCACCAGCGTTGCTGCTGACTTCCCCAGAAGGTGTTACTTGTACAGAAACCTGTAGCAAGTCGTCTTACGCACACCACTGTAACTGATCTTACATACTCTAAGGCAGTAAGATGAGTTACAGTGGTGTGCGTAAGACGACTTGCTACAGGTTTCTGTACAAGTAATACCTGAAGAAGCCAGCAGTAAGGCTGGCGAAACGTAAAGGATTAAACTTTTAAATGTTTTTTTAACTGTTTGAATTGTTTTAATATTAAACCGTTCTGAGAACCTGGAATATGGGAATTTTAAATTCTATCATACTTGCCGATCATGGAAGCTTGAAAATGTTTGTCAAAGGAAAGGAAATTAGAATGTGGCATAGTTAAAGAGATTTTGATGCAAGCTGTGAACCAGGCTGTCTTTGGCCTATTTTGTTGTTGGATTCTGTGAAAACTGTCTGTGAAAACTGAGCAGCCAAATGCTTCTGGGATGCCATTAATTGGTAGTCAGCTAAGCAGCATTGAGAGATGATTTCTGGTCCTGTGATTCAGGATGTAATCCAGGATGGTGTAGTGGTTTGGGAGTCGGACTTAGACCTGGAAGATCCAGGTTCAAATCCCTGCTCAGCCACGAAGCTTCCTGGGTGACCTTGGGCCAGTCACTATCGCTCAGCCCCACCTACCTCACAGGGTTGTTGTGAGGACAAAAAGGAGGGGAGGAACTATGTACACCACTCTGAGCTCCTTGGAAGAAGGGCGGTATAAAAATGCGAAAAATAAATAAATAAATAAATATGTAATTCAGGTCCTGTTTTAAATGTTCCGAATTTCATGCATTTGCCAGCAATTCAAATCCACACATTAACCAATTTGAACGCTACGTTGACTGGTGCATGCTTTATTGGGCACAACTCCACTGCAGATGCATAATATCTGAATTGCCTTTTAGGAAAATATGAACTTAGTAATGACTTTGGGTGCAGTATAAAGGCCCTGGTGACAGACAGCTGAGCTGCTGCCCTGAAACATTTTACTTCCAGACGTTTGTCATTGTCTTCTAGCAGGCTTCTGAAGGTAGAAGGTAGAAGCCAATTGAAAGTTGTAGATTTAGGTTGAGAATATCCTATGCGTGTTGTGACTGTATGTAGTTGGATAGATAAACTGTTAGAATTGAACTGGAAGAGTAAATCAGCCGTGAATCTGTATGTAGGATTTCACTATCTCAGTTCCTCATCTGTAGCCTTACCAGCGTCCCAGAATCAAGGCAGGTTTCGACCAGAAGTTCCGGAAGCTGGAACTCCATTGGGCAGCCGCGGTGCACACTTGAGAGTGGCTCGGGTCCGCTCTAGGCCAAAATCAGCCTCAGTTCCGGGACGCTGGTAAGGCTACTCATCTGGCATGTCAGAATAATGACTGCTTGCCTTACCAAGTGCAATGAGGTGGTTGGTGTATGTACGTATATATGTATGAGTGAACCAAGATTTGGAAAGCTTTAACTTTAACATATGTTAAAGTGCTATAAAAATAGTTAATAGCACTGCTGGAAACCCAGGGGATAGTAGGGTGGTGTCTTAATGAAACTTTTGCATGTTTAGTGGTAGGTTATTTAACTTAATTTTTTTTCCTTCTGCAGAGGACCTTTGGGAAAGCCTGAAACATGCCAGTGGTAAACCTATTGCTGCTGTGATGAATACATGGACCAAGCAAATGGGGTTTCCACTTGTTTATGTGGAAGTGGATCAGGTAGGTTTAAGATTCCTGACTTAATTATGGCGCTGTTCAGATGTGCCAAACAATGGTTTAAGCCTTTAAACATAAATGTAAATCATGTTTTTAGACCCACTTTGTCCGCTTTCATTTCTTATCTGCTCATCACTCCATTTTAATACTGCAGGGACCTCTGGAGGCAGAGTGCAGTAATGGCTTGTCAATTCAGCCATTATGCAAAACCATGTTTTGCAAACATGCTTCAAGCCATGGTTTTTGATTCTGGTTTTCTGGCTGATTGCAAACCATGGTTCATGTGAAACCATAGTTATGCTTCCTCAACCATGGATTGACATAATGCCTGAACTTGAACCCCTTTATTTTTGGCTAGGTATTTCCATAAAAACCACAACACCAATAGTAGTGGTAGTCCTCTTCCTTCTTTAACCAACAACAAATCTCACAGATGCACATACTTTGCATGTTTTATCTGCAATGGGGCAGAAACCAGAGGCACTACGCATAATGCCCCTAAGGTGTCCTGTATGCTTTCTATGACTCTTCTCTCTAGTTAGTATTTTTTTTAAGAGGAAAAAACAGGAGAACTTCCGGTAGCTTCCTTCTTGCCCAGAGCTGCATGTCTATGCTTACATAGGTGCTCCCAGTTTGTCCTGACCTTTTTTTAATTGCATGGTTTCCTGCTACATTCATACCTAGCGTGACTTTGTCTTATTTCTTAAGAGTCTGAAAAGCACATCCTAGCATCTATGTTTTAGGCTATAATAAGAGAGGTGGACACTGTTATGAATTCTAGAAGGAAAAGGAATTTATGAGTAGCGTATGTATGTTTGGGAAGTCTCCCAGGTGGATACAGAGAGCAGAAAGATTCTTGCTGCCTTCATCACTCAGGCCAAGATTTACACAGCAACAACTTGGTGTGCAGGAACATATCGGAATAACTCTCAACATTCATTCTCTAGCACTTCATGTAGCAAACCCATATTATATTCATTGCTCTGCTAACTTTCATATCTCTAGAGACCAGCTGAATGTGTTACTTTTTTTCTCACCAGCAGTAGCAGTATTAAGTGCTCAGAAAGAAAATTCTCATAAATTGATACATGGAACTGCAACAAAATGACAAAGCAGTTGTAGATGGCAGGAGTGATTGGATGGAGTCAGGGAAATTGAACTTGGAAGGACAGAAAGTGCATATGGCAAAAAGGCCATATGAATGCTATATGAATGCTATACATTCATTTTTCATTAACTGAATATTATGTAGCATTTTCCTGAGTGTTCAGAGTGCACATACACTTTGTAAACACAGTTTTTGTAAGGTGAGCCAGTACAATCCCTATATTGCAGATGGCAATTTGAAGCAGAAAAGAAAAGTGAATGATGATGCTTTACAATGGTATGGTGATCTGTTCAGTTGTTTCAATGTTGCCTTGTTTGAAAAGTATCTGAGCTAGAAGATATGCTCCCTGACCTGGAAACTGAGGTCCTTTGGAATTGAAATACTGTAATATCATTAAGCGGGATATTAAATACCACGTTAAGTTAAATCCCTTAATACTAGATGGAAGTTGGCTATGGTTACCAAATAGAGAACACTTGTAGGTGTTGTTCGCCTCATCCATCCTTCAGTTACAATCCTGCGCAAGGTTTTGTGACTGGCCTAAATGGCCGGCTGCTGCATCCTGTGCAGTTTGCGGCCCACGCCGGCGTGGCCTGGGCTCACCTTGGGGGTGACTGGACAAACTTCCCCTTCCCCTGGTATAAGCGGTGCAGGCCCCAATGGGCCTCCCAGGATATACGCCAGCTTTTGAGCTGGCATGCATCCGGGGAGGCCATGTGAGGCCGGCCCGGGCTGCGATGGGGCTCATGATATTGGTGCAACTCAGCACCGATATCCCAATCCGGGCCAGCCACTGACCCCCTCCCTCGCCGCCCCTGCCTGCCCTTCCCCCGGCCCTGTACCGACCCATGTGGGACTCACCTGCAGCGGCTGGAGCAGGTCTTGGTCTGTGGCTGAGTGGGCTGCAAATGTGCTTTAAGGAGGAGCCGCAAATGTGCTTTAAGGCACATTTGCAACTCCTTCAGCCGGCGGAACGCTTGCTCCGCCAGCCTAAATATAGGCAGGATCGGGCTGCCTGTTTCCACAACCCACTACTCATTTTCTTCTTCTGGTTAAAATGGTTTGTCCATAAAAACCTACCTCAGAATATACCTCTGATGGGGAACTACTCTGTAGGTTAGAGAAATTCTGTATGATATTTCTGTATAACCTCATTAGTTAGCCAGCATTGTGGGAGGATTTGGAGGGACTCCTCTCATTTTTAAGACCTAGCATTGAAAGCAGATTCCTTAGTTGAACCCTGAATCATCTAAGGAATTGATTTACTTGACCAGTGTGATTCAAGTAAACTGTGTATCAGTCCAGGCCAATAGTAATCATCCTTGAGTCTCATTTGTCCTGTGCATTTGGCCAGTGGCACCCTAAACCCTGCTGACAGATTATCCTGTAATATGGTGTATACATACTTCCATAAGAAAACTTGGCAACTCTGATAAGGGCCCCCAGGCTCTGTTGGGAGCAGCAAAAAAGTGTGTGTGTGGGGGGGAGGAACAACAGTGGAAGAGTGTTGGCAAGAAGCAGTAAATTGTTCAGAGAGACTTCAGAAGCCTAATGTGACCGGTGACAATGGGAAATTAGGTTTTCGTGGTGGAAGAGTTCTGGGCGTATGTTCTTACTAGAGGCATTTTCAAATGTATGAATACCCTTCTGGCATCTTATTCTTCACTCCAGCAAGAAGACAACAAAGTGTTGAAGCTAGTCCAGAAGAAATTCTGTGCCAGCGGACCATATAGTGGTAAGACGATGGCTAATAGCGGGAGCCAAGCGGCGCACCATTTTGTACGCAACACCAGCCATTCCGTGAAACAGCACTTGCACTGTCAGTTTGTGCAGGCAGGTGTCCTTTTTAGGATTTAGATGTTTAATTTCACCTTAAACAACAACAACAACCACCAAGCCTGCTGTTCCAATGTTTCCCTCCTTTTTGTCTGTATGTTTTAACTTGGAAGAGTGTGAAGTAATTTTATGATGTATTAATGTCTGAATGTATTCAAGCCTGAGTTGGAGAAGCATCTCCTGAAGGGTGTAGAAAGATGGGTTGACATGGCTTTTTACCCCCCCCCCCCCCGGTGGATGCTTCATGTTGAATGGATTTAACAATGCACTTACTTGCTCCGCTGCACATGCACTTGGCAGTAAGGCACATTTGGCCCTTATTGGGCATGTGGTAGGCAGGCACATGAGTGTGTATTGAATCATGAAGCTTAGAAAGAACCAAAACACCTTTCTAGCCCAGGCCATGCTAGAAGGCAAGGCTGGCTCAAATAGTCTAGACTGCAGTTAGAGAGCAGGAACACTCCACACTAGGATCTGTTGAGCAAATAGTTCCAGAAGTCTTGCAAACAAATTAAACTATGCACTCAAGGAGGAAGCGACATAAAAGGGCAACTGGCCATTTTGGGAATGGGGAGAACATTTCCTTCCCGATCATAAATATGACAATTGGTGTATGTCTACTTTGTGAATCTTCCCGCGGGACTATATTGGAGGGAGGCCAAAGACATAGCATTCTGTTGCTATACTCCAGAAGAAAAGCAGGGGGAGCCCACCTCATCATAGATGGGAGAAAAATCCCTTCTTTTACTCTGGGGTACCAGATACAGTACTCTTAAATTGACTACATTGATTGTTGTGGATTTTCACATCTCCCAGTAGCTCAAATCATTCTTCTTGCTTCCTGGCTTATATAATCGCAGTTGTCTATAACTCAAACAGCTCTTCCTTTCTACTGCTACCCCCTCTGATTTATTGTAGTATGTGGTTATGTCACCACTGAGCCTTTCTTTTTCTATGCTAAACACATCCAGTTCTTTTATCCTTGTGATCATTCTATTTAGTCCTTTTGCATCAGTTTGCATGAGCAGTGAGAAGTACCTTAATTGTGCTTATTCAGGAGAGTATGCATTCTGTGGTCCTCATGTATTTTAAGAAATACTGTTTTGAGAACCATTATGGTTGAAAAGTGATGTTCACATTTTGTAAAGTAAAATCATTAAATGAATTGGAGCACATTACTGTTTTTTCACATCCTAGGAGTAACTCATTCCATGAAATCATATGAGGATGTCCCAGATTCTGATTTAAGTAGCTATTGCCTCTGGATAGAGGTGACAGGGAAGCAGTAGTGCAAAGTGTCCTCCTGGACTAGTCTCGCATACTGTGCAGGATTTAAGGTGGTGTTCTTCTTTAAGAGGAGTCCATGCTCCTGTTCTTGCCTCAGTTATTTCCCATCTCAGGCACAATTCATACATTACATTAGTAGCATGTTAGCAGCAAAAACTAGGGCCCTCGTGGGATTATGTAGAACAGCTGCCACGTAGTTGCAGCATGCAAGTTTAAACTATCTCAGCTTAACCCTCCTTTTCCAATATGACATGATTAAAATGGGAGCAGCCATGCTGCAGCCTTATAGCCTGCATGTCCCACAAGCAACTTCCGCAAACAGGTAGAATGGCATTATATGGTTCTGAATTTCAGCAGCTGCTGCACTGTCTTTGAGAGAATAGAGTAGGACTTGAGAGTATTTGTTAAACCAAAGTAATAGGTCATGTAAATATAGCCTGAGTATGTTTTTCATTGGAATCTACAGAGTGATTGGAAAACATGATTGTCTGATTCTCGCTAATGTGATTTTCTAGAAAACACATCTGAGACCTACTGTTTAAATGCTATATTTCCAAAATGCTATACAGATTGTGTTTTAATATCGCTTAAAAAAGCAACTTTTCCTTGTAGAATAATTGCATTGACGCAGTATAAATGTGTGGGCTTGAAGCATGTGAGACTTTCCTAGTATAAAACTTCAGGAGTGTGTTTCTTTGAGGCTGGACAATGTACCATACTATGCCTTGTTCTGTCAGGCATCCTTTTCTTTTCATTCTGTAGGGGAGGATCACCCTCTGTGGATGATTCCCATTAGCATCTGTACAAGTGAAGATCCAACCCATGCCAAAATGCAAGTGTTGATGGACAAGGCGGAGTTGTCCTTGGTGTTGAAAGATGTTAAGCCAGAGCAGTGGGTGAAGGTAAGCAATTGTAAAAGGGGAGATATTTCTCTGAAAGAGCCTGACAGATTGTCCAGCACACTGTTCTAAGGCAGGGTATCCCATATCACCTGGTCAGCATCTGACTGCCAACAGGCCAGTCTGATACACAAATTTTAGCAGTAGCTCACCACCACCATCACCCCTTTTCTCTTAATGTTGCCTTACCCCAGAAATCCAAACACTAAGGAAATCCATCACTTGGGAGTTTCTCCTGCTTCTGTTTTCAATTTGCAGCACACATTATATCAGGAGGCTTAACCCTAAGATTGAGAGAGGCGAGCCATGTGAATACATTTCACCCATCCCTGAATTTTTTTAAACATCCTGAGCATTCTGGTACAAGGCTGGCTACTATTATCTGAAAAGGTGATGAGCCATATCTGAGTTGGTGGGCCAAGTAGTACCTTTTGATGGACAAGATCTTGCAAGTTGTTTTTTGTTGCTCCCTCTCATTCATTCCTAACAGATTTACTTTTAACCCCCCCCCCTCAAGAACTAGAGACTCTTCCATCTCCCTGGGTACCTTATTCCATTGCTGAACATTTCTTAACATTTACATTCCTCTCTAAGAACTTGACATTAAGTTCTGTTTTTGCTACAGTTCTACCAAATTGCATTGAGCCTTTTTAATTTCCTGTCACTTCATGTATCTCCTTTATGGCTCAATGCTGTGAAGCCTTCACAGTGCTGTTCATAGTGCTTATTTAGTCGGGGTGCTTAAGGGGGTGAGCGTGTGCTTTCAAAAGGCCACTAGACAATGCAGCTAAAAATTGCCACTCAGTTGAACTAAGGTGTCATTTTTTAATGTCTCTATAGTTCAATTTGAAATTTCATCCTGACCAAAAATAAATCCTGTTTATCTTTTGGGAGTGGAATTTGCAGCAGCTGTTTCCAAAACACTATGAATAATATTTTTTTTAAAAAAAAGATATTTGAAGTTCTCTTACATTCACTGGTTTAGTTATGCATTTCAGAACAGAATAACTACAGCTCTCTCATCAGGTGCCTTTTCTGGAGTTTTGCAGTGACGAAGCCCATATTCTGCAATTGTATTAAATGCTGCAGACCTGGGAGAGTTCCACTGTTGTAGTTAAGATTCAAATTCAGTATTTTTGTTGCGTAATTCTGAAATGTTAAGAGAATTTTCCTCTCTCTCCCAATGATTTATCAGACGGGGAAAGGAGGATTGGTACTCAGTAACTGTTGGCACAGCTGATTTATGTAAGCAGCTAGAGAGGAGATGGTGCCTGTAGGATTGCCGGAATGCCAGTTGTTACTAAAACTGGTGGTCTCTGGCTTTGCTATCGTGGTCCCCCCTGCTATTGCCATGTGGTACCACACCTTCCTGGGAGGGCAGCCGAATGAACATGTTTCAACATCCTCCATGAGTGTGGTGATATAAACAGTGTTGAGTTTGATCTTGGGACCCTTGAAGCTCCCATCATGTCAGTGGGCAAGTTGCTGTCTCTCAACCTGACCAAATCTTGTAGGGTATTTGCAATGATAAATTAGAAGAAACACCAAGTACTTTTTGATACTGTTGGTAGAGGTTTTAATTAACTATGCCTGTTTAATAGTTTAACTATGCTGGGAAAGACTGAAGGCAAAAGGAGAAGGGGAAGGCAAAGGATGAGATGGTTAGACAGCATCACCGATGCAATGAACATGAAAATGAGCGAACTCAGGAAGATAGTGGAGGACAGGAAGGCCTGGCGGGATATGGTTCATGGGATCACGAAGGGTCGGACATGACTTAACGACTGAACAACAACAAACTATCTTTGACTCAAAGATGCAGAATAAGGATAACTTGGGAATCATAATTTTATTTCATAAGTATGCACATTGTTTTCTTATATACTTCATGGTCTCTGTGTAGTCATGTAATGGAGTTCTGCACGTGCACAAAGCTAATCTCGGACATTTCCAGAGTATTTGCCCTTGCTCTTGAGTGAGGAAACCTCATGCATGCCATGTGCCTCAAGGTGTGAAAAACATCAAAACGCTCCGTTCCTTTTTGACTGCCACTGAAGCAGCATTGTTAGGAATGCTTTCCTTTGTCTTTATATATAAATATTTTATTACCCTGCCTCATTGTATGGTGAGCAGGGTCACCTTTAAAAGTGTTGCTACTATGGGGCAAAACTCCCGCCACCAATTGGCATGATATTTGTGTCTGTCTGAGAACAACTCTGTCCACGTTAAAAAAAATCCAGGCAAATAGGGAGGAATAGGGAGCTTTGCCTCAAGTTGGCACATTGGGAGTTGGCCTTCACTCCCACTGCAGTGATGTTGGCAGCTCCTGTAAACCCACAACAATTTGCTTCCTTGAAGCAGTAGGTCAGGTGGTGCACAAATCCTCTTTGGAGACCTGCAGGGATCAAGGCAATGCCCCACAAGGGGCACGACCAATACCATAAATTCTACTCTGGGCTGGCAGCTAGTAACGGGAACCTCCTAAAAAGAAGGTGAAACACCATTGTTTGGAGTCACAGTAAAAGGAGTAACTTTCTGAGTCCCAGTGTCAATCTCATCTGCATTGGTGACTCAGGCATCTACACTGACACAAGATTCCAGCCTCTATGTCTGAATCGAGTGAGTGAACCAGTTCTGAAGTGATCTCACTCTCCATCAAGATCAATCCTGAAGATGCCATCTCTGGGTTCCTTCTTTGGATTAGGCATTTTTCTGATCCACAAAATCTCTGGGGGTAGGTTGTCGAAATGTTAGTGTTCTGCAGCTCCTACAGGCTGCAAACCAATGCCACCAACATCGAAGCAGGAATACAACCAGTCTCAAAATGGGAGCCCACTTTACCATCAGGCCTATAAATCTCACCAATGCTTATATCGTAGCACAAGAGCGCCATATCAGCCCTCTGATTCAGTGCTGAGATATTTGGAGTAGCTGTGTTTCGGGTTTGATATGGAGCAGGGATCATTGCTGCTGCTGCAGCTCTAGTCATAGTGCCCGCAAGTCCGCATATGGGCTGAGGGAACCACCATCACTACAGTATCTATGCCACCTGTGGAGACAACAGCAACAACATCTTATGGTGCCTTCAACACCTACTCTTAACATTGGTATTGAGAGCTGAGGCAGTAGGTGTTCTATCACCAACAGTGTCTCCGTGGCAGTTCCACCAATAGGAACTGCCACTGCCATAGGAACTGGGAAGGAGGTGTGGTCTGAAGGTTGAGCTGTCGCCTTGCCTGAAAAAGCCAAGCAGGATCGGTTGCTTGGATGGGAGACCAAGAGGCCGCTGGTGTTTCTGTGCAGAAGAGTGGAGTGTGGATGACAAAAAGACAAGCAGTCTGAAGCTTGGTTGCAGCTGCCTGCAAGAGCTTGGAAAGTGCAAGAGCTGGCATCCAGGATGATGACTGCACTATGAAGGAAAACACCTGGGGGAAAAAGAGTTTCTATGAGATCATCTCATGGAATAATACTTGTAAAATCTTATTAAAAATGGATTTATGTTCAGCCTGCCTATGTAAACTACCCTGAGTCTATTGAGAGAGGCGGTATATAAACATCGTAATAAATAAAACTTCAATGCTGGTTTCCTCTGTACGAACAGTGGTGTCAATGTAACCTATCATCCTGTTGACTGTGGCAGTTTCTCCTGCCCTTTCTTCTGAGTCTGCTCCGGAACCAGAATCTGAGTTGAAGACATCTTCCTCTATTACGCTGTTGGAGCCTTCACCCAAACCTTCAGGTTGAGAACAGGAATGGAGGATCTGTAACCATATAATGAGAACATCATTAGAATGGTGTCTGTGTTGGGCATGAAATTCCAGCTCCTAGTGGAACGTTTTGACGCTGTTGTGCAAGCAGAAGTTTACACCACAGAAGCCTTACAGGTGCTGCTTGTCCTTAGAGCAGCTGAAAAAGCTTGGGGAAAGCATTCCTCAGTGCCATCTACCTCAAGAAGGTTTGAGCAAATGTACAACATTTGCGGGTGTGTGTTTCTTTTTGACCATTCAAAGCTGAATTCTCTCACAATAGAGCATGTCTCGGCCAACAAAAAGAAAACCTGTCTGCTCTCATGGTTTCCGAGGATAGGAAGCTGGAAATTGTGGCAAAGAAGCTCTGCACCACAGTTGCTGTGAACATCAAGATTGACAGTTTTCTTTTTTGCATGACAAGGTATAGTCATCAGGATGATGACTGCACTATGAAGGAAAACACCTGGAAAAAAGGAGTTTCTATGAGATCACTGGGGAGCGCACTGGAGAGCGCATCTATGTTCAGCAACAAGTTATTGTCAGCACCTTCCAGTTTGAGGCATCTAAGGTGACCAAGTACCAGTTTAACAAAGTTCCAAGAGTAGCAGGCAGAATCTTCGACTCTGTTCTTTCACAACCCCTCTATGTTGTCTATAACATACTTCCATCACTTTTAGATATCCACAACCTCTAAAGCTATCACAAGTTCTTGATGTGTGACATCAGTACACCTGCAACATCTCCAAATTCCCCCAACATTGGCATACTCTCCCTCTGATTTGTAGAGCATCTAAAGATTTTGTGAATGCTTGTCACATTGGACTAGTGAGTGATTGCTGTAAACAAGATTGACTATGCCATAGAATTTACACACCTTCCACCCTCGGGTGTATTCTATGTTGAGCAATCATCCCAACCTCTACTAGATGAAATAGGGGCTCTTCTCCAAAAAAGTGCTATTGAGCCAGTTCCTCTTAGTCAATATCATTGAGGTTTTCACTTGATACTTCACTGTAAGGGAGGCAGTGGTCTGCGTCCTATTCTAAGCCTAAGGGGTGTGTCTGCGTTTTATCCAGATCAAGAAATTCCATATGATATATATGTATAGTGAACATCCTCATGTTTCTCTATGAAGGTTCACAGCCATAAAAGATGCTGCTTTTCACAATGTGTTACTTCTGATGCTGCAGATGTATCTATGAAGTACACCGTCAATACTGAGTGCTTCTGTTCAACATTTCCATGACACCAAAGGTATTCACAAAGTATATGGTTGTGGTAATTGTTCCTTCGGCATTGAGAGATAATGGTTTTCCCTTACCTGAATGATTGACTCATAGTAGCAGGATCCAGCACTCTGGATCCAACAGACTTCACTCTGACCCCCAGTAACATTTCTAACAGCCCAATCCTGTCTAGCTAGGCTGCAGCACGGTCGTAGAGCCCATGGTGCATCCTATCTAGAGAGGACCCTACACTGGTACGTCTGGAGCACTTCTCAGGGGAGGGGGACATTCCTCCCACCCCCGAGTAGAACCCCAGCCGCCCTGATGGGTCTACTTGAATGTGCGCCAGCTAGTTTGCTGGTGCACATTTAAGAGGACCATGTAGCGGCAGCCAGGCCTGGGAAGCGGGATAGGATTTTGGCGCAGCTGCTGCCAATCCCTCCCCCTTCCTGGGCCTGGCCGGCCATCCCTCCCAGAACAACTCATTCCACCCTCCCTACACCCCTCTGCCACCTGGCAGGGAACTCACCCTCCCCGTCGGGTGCTCTGTTGGATTTGTGGCACGTTTGTGACACCCTAGACTGGTGGAGCAGCACTCTGCCAGTCTGGTAAGTAGACAGAATTGTGCCGCAAGCCTATATGTCAACCACAGGATATCTCTGTTGGAACTCAGTATTCATTTCATGGAAGTCCTGCTGGATTGTTCACACCACTGTCCCTGTTTCAAGGAATCAAGGAGTCAGATCTTAATGTCTCTCATCACAGACTTCCAAGGATCACCATCTCAACCATCGACATCTCATCCAGATTCTTTTAGATAACATGGCATCTGGCACAGCAGTAATCTCATTGGCATATCTATATATGAGGCCTCTACATAGATGTTTTCTGTTGGTATTCAAGTCTCAAGTGCATTGCCATTAGAAGTTGCCAGTCATTCGGGACAAAATCCTTGATTCCCTGCAGTAGTGGGCTCTCCCAACCAATCACTTCATGGGTGTGCCCTTCTAGTTTGATATACCATCCAGATCAATAACCACTCACACATTGGTGAGGGAGTGGAGAGCTCATTGTGGTTCCTTTGAAATTAGTGGGACTTGGCCACTGCAACAGAGGAAAGCTTACATAAACTTTCTAGAGCTGTTGTCCCACTTCAGTGTTAAAGATCCTTCATAGCATCTTTGAAGGGTCATGTAGTGCAGATTCTAATGGGGACAGTACAGCAACCATGTGCTACATAAACAATAAACACAATGTAGAAAACCTTTTTCTCCTTTGGTGTGCATGATTTGGGCCTGGTGTGTGCCACATCACCCCATCTGCAGTTCATCTAGCTATGGTATCGAGCAGCTTGGTAGATTCCACATGCAAAGTGGAAGACAAAAGTAGTTTCCCATGAAAGTCTCAAGGTTGAGGTTTTCTGTTCTGTAATTCATCCCTGAGGTCACCCTGCAATCAGTGCAATGCACCTGTTTGCCATGAAGCACAATGCTGAATGTTGGGAATTCTGCAGCCGTACCAGATATGATCCCCACTCCAGAGGGGATGCATTTATAGCCCTGTAGGAAGGGGTCCTGTTTTATGCAAAAAAAAAAAAAAAACCCCAAAAAAAACCCATCCTGCCAGTTGCCAAGGTCATTGGCAGAATATGCAAGTTCACACTTGACTCTTGCTAACACTGTGGTGGTCAAGGCAAATCCGGTTTGCATCTCTGCTCAAGGTAACAAGGAGCAAGTACCTTCATCTACCCTCCTCTCTGCTTTTTGAACCTCCTCTCTCAGAATTGAGACTGAATACTAAACCACGACCTCAAAACATTGGTGTTACCAGCACAGAGGATTCAACCTTAGTGCCCCTCGAATGGACATCTTAGCCCACTTAAGGAAATCCTCAACCTGCAAGACTGAATCAACAAAATGGAAACTGTTCTGTGCCTATAAAGCTTCTAACAACTTTCATCCAAGGGACGGCTGTATTCACCCTAAGTTTGCAGGTTTGGTCAACTCTTTTTCTGGGAGTTTACTTTTTTGCTGCCATCTATCTTCCATCCAGCAATAAACCATGCATCTATTTTCTCACACTCCCTGGTTAGAAGATTTGTCAGGGGCTTAGCTAATCCACATCTACCTATCAAGCCACCAGTTCCATTATGGAATTCATCCTTGGTCCTATTCTAGCTTATGGGCAAGCCTTTCAAGTCTACTGCTGTGGTGGACTTTTGCCTGCTTAGCTTCAAGCTGTTCTAATGGCCATTACTTCAGCACAGGGAACCAGTGGTTTTGAGACCAGATAGATACTGCCTTTTTGCCTAAGATGGTCTTAAAATTCCACATTAATCAAGACTTCCTTGTGTTTCAAAATGCAACTTCAGATGGAGAAAGAGCTCCGCACACTATGGGCATTAAATAAACATTTCTGCATTCATAGAATTTCATCATTCTGGGCAGACAACAGGCTGTCTGCTACCCTGCAAGAGCAAAGGTGTTTCTACCCAGCATCTGACTCACAAGTGACTATTGCCGTGGCTTACCAGTTGAGTAAGAGAGAGCCACCAGCTTCCTTGAAAGCACACTCCACCATGGTGGTTTCATCCTTGCCATGAACCTGAGAGGTGTTCTGCTCCTAGATCTTTGCAGAGCAGCAACATGGTCTATGTCACGAGCTTTTACCAAGCACTATGCCCTGGACATGAGGTCAAGAGCTAGTGCCTCGTTTGGGCGCGCTGTATAATTGAATGTCTTTTCCTGATCAGCCAGCACCTGTCCTCAGGTAAGAGGGAAGCTGGCTAGTCTTCTCTACTTTTTTAACTGCACAGATACCATGAAGGAGATGGGTTGTTTACTCGTTAACTATAGTTCTTTGAGGGGTCATTTATGCAGGCACACAACCCAACCAACTGTCCACTCTGCCTGTCTGGCTCCAACTGTTGGTTCTCTTCAAATGCTATAGTTTGAATTTAGGGAACAGTTCTTAAAGGACCTGAGGGATTTGATTTGTTTCTTCTACTCAAGAGCAAGTACAGAACACTCAACAAAGCTCTGGAAGCTTCCAAGGCTTGTATGCATGAAACTCTACTTCCTGTGTCTGCATAGATGACCACTTGAGAAACTTATAGTTACAGGTAAGCAACGTGTCCTTATCCAGCTGCTAACTGGATTCTCTTGTTCTGTTTTCAGCTAAACCTGGGAACAGTAGGGTTTTACCGTACACAATACAGTTCTGACATGTTAGAGAGCTTGATTCCAGCCATCCGCGACCTCACCTTACCTCCCGTTGACAGGCTGGGACTGCAGAATGATCTCTTTTCTTTGGTAAGTTGCAGCCTTCCTTTTTTTCTAATTTGTTTTTTTCCTTTGCTTTGCAGCGAGTTGTTCCTGATACTATAAAATGAGTCTCCCAAACGCTAGACAATATTTCTGGAGGCACAGTATTTTTGCAGTTATTGAATTTCGTGTCTCATTAATGATATGTATAAGTTTTACCTCAATGTGACAAATGAAGTTCCTAAAACCCCAACCTCAAACTTTTGGCTGAAGGGTGCAGCTAGGGTGTATTTGTCCTACAACAGGAGAACATTCAATTTCAAATCAGTAGTTAGGGTTGTGTGCATGCTGTGTTAGAGCGAACCCATATTCTGAAACATTCATACATTATGCAAATGATGTCCATAGTCTTCTAAAGAGCTTCTTAGAGAATTTTGCTAAACTCAGCAGAATTTTATTTTATTTTTTTCTTTGAATAACTGACCCATATAGAGTGGGGTTAGAGTGTTGGTCTAGGATCTGGGAGATCTGAGATAAATTCCCCATTCAACCATGAAGCTCACTAGTTGACTTTGAGCCAGTCACTCTCTTTCAACCTAACCTGCCTTACAGGGTTATGAGGATAAAAGGAGGGGGAAGAACAATGTGTGCCACCCCCAGCTCCTTGGAGGAAGGGTAGAGTGTAAGGCAATAAATTAAATATTGTATCTTCACTATTTCTGATATACTTACCTTGCCTAATTTGGCATGAATTATTTTGCTTTTCCTGCTAGTCATGAGGAAGAGCAATAAACTATGCAGAGCATTGTAGCTTCAGTGCTTGGAAACCTACTCTCTCTGGCTTCTGAGATGTTGCCAGGCACAATTCATGTGTTTTGGAGCTTCTTGCTGGAACGCTAAGTACTAGAAATTTACTTTTAAGAGTAGAGGTTCTTAGGATACTGAATTCTGTCCCCAGAACTAAATTGTGCACTTGCACTGTAAGATAACACATGTGTAGAATGCACACAGTAACCCAACCGCCTCCTTGCCCAATCGCTCATTACTACTGAAGCTTGGAGAAGGTAGAAACAGCTAGTGTTTGCTGTTCCTTACCTTTTTCATAAAAGGTAAAGGTATCCCCTGACAATTAAGTCCAGTCGTGTCCGACTCTAGGGTGTGGTGCTCATCTCCATTTCAAAGCCGAAGAGCCAGCGTTGTCCGAAGACGCCTCCATGGTCATGTGGCCGGCATGACTCTCCTTGCCGCAGCGCGTAGCATGCAGCTGGAACACGGAACGCTGTTTACCTTCCCGCAAGCGGTACCTATTTATCTACTCTCATTGACATGCTTTGGAACTGCTAGGTTGGCAGGAGCTGGCCAAGCAACGAGCGCTCACCCCGTTGCGGGAATCAAACTGCCGACCTTTCGATCAACAGCTTATGGTTCAGCGGTTTAACCCGCTGCGCCATCTGCTGGCCTGTGCAAATGAGAAAAAAAAATCCTGCCTCTGTGCATACCTGAAGACTTGGGAGAGGAGACTTGTGGAGAGCACATATGGAGGCTCCCTAGTAAACCAAGTCAATATTTTTGGTCCCCCAACAAGATGATAAATCCATCTTTTTCAGTTGCTTAAGACTGAATCCTCATGCAGTCAGTAGAGTGCTGCTCTATGGTCAGACCAGTATTTGGTGCAGTGTGGCCTACCTGCTACCAGCCCCCTGCAGATATGCAGGTATCTGCATATCTCTCCTGTACTTGCACGTTGCAGGGAAAGGTTGGTCTTGATCACTGGCGTCGCTGCAGGGGGGGCAGAGCTCTAAGTTTTGCCGCAACTCCGCTTTCACCGCCTTGAGTGGTTCCGAAGGCGAGGGGGCAGGGCCGCTTCGTGCTCCGGTGTAACGGAGGGTCGGAGCTGTGGCAGAACTTAGAGCTCCACCCCCCCTGCAGCGACGCTAGTGGTCTTGATGACAGACTAGGCAAACTATATTTTAGGGACCTGCTGCCCAGCAGTTGAGGATCTCTCACCAAGGTCAGATTGGGGAGTAGGCAGCATCTAAGACTCAAAACTAGAGACCAGTAAGAAGGGAAGTGTTAATCTGGAACCTGTTTTACCTCTGAATGAAGCACCAGGCCAGTAAAAGGGGCACACATACACTCACACAAACAGGGACACCATGATTTTAGAAAATTAGAAAGATGGTACAGGCTCAACTTCCAAGACACTGAATGGAACAAATAACAAAATATGGCTTAAATAGGCTTTCTGTAAATAAATGAACACTGCATGTTAAAACAATGGCATGGCAAATAAAGCATACAAAGACTGCATGACAAGCAGAGAGATGAACTTGTAACATGCTCAGATACATTTGAAATACAAGACAATTCAAAATAGTAAATAATACTTAATAGCAACAAATTAAACAAAATCCTACTGTCTTTATGCTTCCTATCTGACCAACACTCCCTCCGTATGGTCTACTTACAAAGCTTTGAGCGGTTTCATAGCTACGTGGGAATCTTGTGGAATAATCTGAAATCTTTATTATCTAAAGTTGTGGCAGTCTCCATCCAGAGAGGAGTCCTCAGGCCATAGAAATGGAAAATATTGTAAGGAAGAAAAGAGCCTGGGTAGAGTTAATTGGAGAGATGCTCCATTAAAGAGATTACCCCACTCCCTTGAAGGGACTCAATCTAGGAGTTTCTAGATTTCTGCTGTCCTTTTTATACTCTTCCCTGGTTGCACACACAAATATAAGTGTGAAAGAGAAGACCCAAAACTTCATGTTCAGCATTTTCCTTAATGGTTAATATCACCCACATTCCCTTTGACCTTTTTTCCTTGAAGTCCAAGTCCAGTGAGCATATTGGCATTACACCCAGTCATGGTTATGAATATGCCTGGGACATCTTCAGAAGAAGCATGTCTCTTAGCAGCATATGTTTCCCTAAGTCATGTGCTGCTTTGGCTGCTGTTGTCCAGCAATGGATGTGGCCTTGTTCAGCAGTTCATTGCAGCTGAATTTTGGTTCATCACATAACTGCATCTTAGAGAATCATGGATGAATTAGCAGATCTCAGACTCAGGCCTCCTCAAGGGCCTGCAAAGTCATCAGGGGATTACCAGGAATGAGTGGGCAGGGAAGCCAGGGTTAGACAAGATAGTTCAAATAGAGAGCAGTGGAGTAATCTTGGCCATGGTCTCCAGTACAGTGTTCTTAACAGAACAGCAGCCTTGCTGGATCAGAGCATTGGTCTGTGCAGCCCAGCACCTTGTTCCAGTAATGGTCAGTCAGATGATTCTGGGAAGCTCCAAAACAGGCTACCCTGTTGTATGTCCTTAGTATGTCATGTTCAAAGGCAGTACAGTGGACTTTCACTTTATGGTGGTAATCCGTTCCAGAGATACCATTGTATTGTGAAAATATTGTAATGTGAATCCAATAATAATGCATTGTTCTTTGGTAATTTGTCCCAAGACCAACTTCTGCCACAGAACGAACCTATTTCCCTCTCTAAAAAGTGATTTAAAAAGCGCCTACTGTGCTTGTTAGGAATCATTGTTACGTTAAAAATGCTTCTATGGGTTCTGACACTACTTCAAAGGCTTCCAGGCTTTCACTTCAGCTAAACCCTCAGTACACATACAGCCATGCTGCTGCTGCTGGGCTGCGCTAAGGTGCCTACTGTGCTCCTTAGGGGCCATTGTTATGTTTTAATGTCTCCCAAGGCTGAGACCCTACTTCAAAGACTCAGCCTTCCCTCTCTCCTCTCAAACACACAGAGCCAGCTGTTAACACGCAGGTAGGAGCTGCTTATAAGGTTTTCATTTCCCTCCCCCTCAATCCTTCCCTCAACACACACATAGCCACGAGCTGAAACGTTCCTTCAAAGCCTTACTTTTGCATTTGCCTTCACTCCTTCCCTCAAACACACAGAGCCAAGATGTTAAACATGTGGCTGTTGGTTGAGACACTACCAAACACTTGCAATTGCTGATTTGCTTATCTGTCACCCATGTAGTTCTGTTGGAGGCAATCATAAGCCTGTCATACAGAGAATAACCTATCACAGTGGTCTTCAACCTTTTTCGTGCTGCGACACACACACACACCTCTCTCTGCCCCTTCACGGCTTAGCAGGGGACTCACCTGCTCACACCATTGCAAAACGGTTTATGGCGCTTTGTGATGCACAGAGGCCTAGCGCGCTGGCATAGCGTGTGCTTTGCTGGCGTGCAAGTTAGGTAGGTAGGCTTGCAACCCTCCATATGAGGCGTCTCGACCCACAGGTTGAAGACCAGTGACTTATTGTATAGTAAGCTTTGTTTTGTCCATCATAAAGATATCTGATTGCATTGTGAGCCTGTCGTAAAGTGGGGGCCTACTGTATATCATGATTAATAGATGTACCCTGCATGCATTTGTCTAATCTTCTTAAAGCCACCTAAGCTAGTGGGTAGAACCCCCTCTTGTGTCAGTAAATTCCATAAGTTAATTATATGTTGTATACAAGTGCCACTTTTCTCTTTCCTGACACCAATCCATTTTATTGGGTCACCCTAAGTTCTAGAATTATGAGATTGGAAAAAAAGCCTCTCTCCCACCCATTCATAATTATATAAACCTCTCTCATGCTCCCCTCTAGGAAATTGACTTGACTCTCCTGGGGATTATATATGGTGCCCTGCCAATCAGCAGGTTGGGCTGGGAGCCAGTTGGGGCCTGAGATGTTCTACAAAGTGGTAAAGGAAAGAGGACTGAGTTCAGCTCATACTAAGTCTTTCAGGTCAGCCACATTGCATTATGTCTGTTTGCCAACCCAGAATATTCTGGTTCTAGTCTCATGTAAACTAGTACTTTCTCCTACTACCACCAGAAAGGTGCAATCAGCATCCAGGCTTCCCATAATGGGGAAGGAGTCCAAAGAGCTTTCTGTGTGTTTTCTTAATGCTTCAATTTGATTTTAGATAACAGCGTAACTTCTGTTTTTTCCTCTCTCAGGCCCGAGCTGGAATTATTAGCACTGTAGAGGTTCTAAAAGTCATGGAAGCATTTGTGAATGAGCCCAACTATACCGTGTGGAGCGACCTGAGCTGTAACCTGGGGATTCTCTCAACTCTCTTGTCCCACACAGACTTCTATGAGGAGATCCAAGCATTCGTCCGTGATATCTTTTCACCCATAGGAGAGAAACTTGGCTGGGACCCCAAGCCTGGCGAAGGTATGAAGGTTCCTCTCTGCTCTGACTTTTCAGAAATGGAGTTTTACCATGCCAGTTTGCTGTGGGAGAGCAGACCTCCCTGCCAATGATCTTACCATGCCAATTTGCTGTGGGAGAACAGTAAAGAATTTAAATATTTCTGCATTCTTGGTGCAGTATCTCTTGGGGTTATTGCATATGAGTGAGAATTATGCTTAATGATGGAATAAATCAGTGTTTCTCAAACTGTGGGTCGGGACCCACTTGGTGGGTCGGGACCTGATTTCTGGTGGGTCCCAGGTGATGGAAAGATCAGATAAGTAATTGCCATAAGCCCTGAGGCTATTCAGAAATCAGATACAGTAGCTACTAATTGCCCTTCAAAGAGCTGAGCTTCTGCAGTTTGCAAGATAGCTGATATTTACCCTCCAAGCAGCTGAGTTCTTTACTTGTAATAATATATTTATTTTAGATCACCTTTTTAAAGTCTCATAAAGCTAGGTGGGTCCCAATAGTGTCATTTTAAAAAGTGGGTCCCGGTGCTAAAACGTTTGAGAACCACTGGAGTAAATCAAGATGACATGGGAGCTCTGTGCTGGAGAGCTAGCAAGCCTATCTTATACAGGTTGAGTATCCTTTATCTGGACTGCTTGGGACGGGAAGTTTTCTGGATTTCGGATGCGTCTGGATTTTGGAATATTTGCATAAATATAATGAGATACCTTGGAGATGGGACCCAAGTCTAAACACGAAATTCATTTGTCTCATATACACCTTATACACATAGCCTGAAGGTAAATTTATACAATATTTTTAATAATTTTGTGCCCCAGCATGCCTTGCACTGCGCCAGCCAGGTACTGGAAAAGGTGGTTTTTGTTTTTTTGTTTTTTCAAGTCATCGCCCCAAAAATGTCTGGATTTTGGAATACAGGTGGGCCCCCATATCCGCTGGGGATATGTTCCAGGCCCCTCCGTGGATACTTGAAACCGTGAATAAGAGCGAACACCCCCTCCATGGTTTCCTGAGGGCCCCCCCACCCTGCCTCCCCTGCAGGGTTAACCCTGTTAACCTTGCAGAGCCTCTCTAGTACTTAGTCTCGTTTTACTTGCCTGTAATAAGCAGCCAGAGGCTGTTTCTCCTGTTTCTTTAAGGAAGAAATGAAGCTTACGGGGAAAAAAGTAAAAGCCTGGGGGGTCCCCACGATCCGTGGATAACTGAAACCATGGATAGCGAATCAGTGGATATGGGGGCCCACCTGTAGTCTGGATTTCGGATGTCCGGATAAGGGGTAATCAACCTGTAGCGATTTTTCACTAACAGAAATAGTAGATCAAGATCCAGGAGATTATCTTAATTATTTCTGTGGTTCCTTTTCAGTTCTAGGATTCTATAAGTGGGACAATCAACAAAATGTTGCATCCCTCCAAACCTGATTTCCATGTAATTCAAACAGGCCAACTCCCTCTCCTTACTGCTCCCCTCCCCCAGTGTCCTCAATGTTCCATGATTCCTGGATATCACTGAGCATGCTCAATCTGTGCCAGGTTGTTTGGGGTTTTTTTCCTTTTAATGTATCAACCTGTCTCCCTCTGCTAACCTAGAGCATTACCAGCGGAGGCGTAGTTAGCCTCCGCTGGGGGGGGCAGGGTGGCTTGGCAGCCCCCCCCACTGGCTCTGGAGGACCAACCAGCGAGACTAGGTGCGTGTGTGCTAGAGAGGTACCTAGTCTTGCTGGCCCTCATGGCTGCTGCTGCCGTGCCGAAGAACGAAGTCGAAGCTAAAAGTTAAATCGCCCCCACGCCACCTGAATGGCCCCCTGTGGCAGCTGCCGTGCCTGGGGGGTGCACATGAAGCTGCCGCCGCGTGCGTGACTGGGGGTGCATGAAAGCCGTCTCCCAGCTCGTGCACCCCCCGACGCCATTGCCCCCGCGCCGCCCGAATGGCCCCCCCTTGGTGCGCCCCCAGCTGCTGCCGTGCCTGGGGGGTGCACACGAAGAAGCTGCCGCCGTGTGTGTGCCTGAGGGTGCACGAAAGCTGTCCCCAGCTTGTGCACCCCCAACTGGGTAAAAAAACCAAAAAAAACCCCACCCCAAACCCCAATTTGGCGCCCCCCCTCCGCTTGGCGCCCCCTGCGCCCGGGGGCCCACACCCCCAGAGACGCCTCTGATTACCAGAGCATGGAGAAACCTCTATCTTGTCTGTGTATAGTCCTGTTTTGCTTACAAACTAAGAGGCATTTAGCCACCAGAGTTCACTACCGTATTGCTGCATGTGATGATCTTGCAAGTTCAGGTGTAGAAGAGTTAATCGCTTTTAAAAACTTCTTCCCCATTGTTTTCCATCAGGTCATCTAGATGCTCTTCTGAGGGGTTTAGTTTTGGGCAAGTTAGGAAAAGCCGGCCATAAGGCAACGTTGGAAGAAGCTCGGCGCCGATTTAAGGACCACGTGGAAGGGAAGCACATCCTCTCTGCTGATCTGAGAAGTCCCGTAGGTTGCTTTGAGACATCTGTTCTCCATGGAGTGCCTGTGTCCCCCCCCCCCCAAAAAAAACCTTTCTGTAGTATCCCTGTATTTCGTACAGCGGTGTGAGTATGTAACCTGCCTGCTTTTACGCTCTCTCCTGGTGGCATACTAGAAATTTCACCAAGCACCTTTCCACCATTCTCTAGACCAGGGTGTTAAATTCTGTACCTAAACATTTTTAGGTGCACAAGTTGAAAGTATGCGAATTGCATGGTGCAAGTTCAGATTCCTTAGAAGGAATTGTGGGATGAAATTTTGGAGGGTTGACTCTAGAGACGAGGATTTATTAACCATGAGTGGTTAAAAGTGTGCTGCTTGAAACAGACTTTTTGAAAAAGTTCTATCTTAAAATAAGTAATGTTTCCTTTCCAGGTATATGTAACTGTTTTGAAGCATGGTGACAGTACGACCTTAGACACTATGCTAAAGGTGAGCATGCTGTTTGTATTTCTGACCATGTAAACATTTAGGAGGAAAATATTTCACCCATAAACCATCCTGAAATGTGTGGGTGGGTGATACATTCATGAGCAAGGAACTGTATGTGGTTTGTGTATTTGATGCTCTTTTTGATTGACAACATATTTCGTTTGCTCGGTCTCTCATAGAGAACAGCAATAGACTGTAGATACACTTTTATAAGTTCTGTATTAGTAGGAGAGATTTTAAAATGTGCTTTAACCTCCCCTGTTAAAAAGAATGAGATTTAGCCGCACTTAAGTTCTATGTTTTGAATTTAACCCTTTTAAGTATATGTTCTTCAAAGTGGATAAAAGAGTTTTCAGAAATTCAGTAAACGCTTAAGATGGAGAGACTCCGAAGTCTGCAGGAGGGGTGCAACCTTAGACAACTGTCAAGTTCGTTTCAGGGATTGGGTGGGTTTGTGTGGGCTCCACGTATTCAATGACTGCACATAAGATAGTGCATGCTGCCCACCACCCTATGTACATTCTGTTGCACTTTGGCAATGTACCTCCAGCAGGCGCACTGCAGACATTCAGTGTGTGTGATGGGGCTGTGGTGCTGCACTTTATGTACATTTGTTGAATGCGTGGAGCTCCCTCCTGAGCTCTGAAAGGGGCTAGAGAGAGCTTGGCCACTGCAAATTATAACCTGGTGGATATTTTTTCTGCCACTGGTTTGAAAATTTTTGATTCTCCTCAAAATTAAAACCATTGTTGCAGAGAAATGCAACTCAGGGAGACTTTCCTGGATGTTCTTCCATTCCGTGGGGGGTTGTTCTTTTTGGCTGTTGCAGCTACTGACAACCTTTTTCAATGTGTTCTTATTTATGTTGGCCATCAGGAACATCCTGTGGCAGCTACTTCCATAGGTTGTGTGCTGTGCAAAAAAGTACCTACATCTTAAACTTGCTTGCCTTACTAATTACAGAGAATGATGTAAAGGTCTTGCAAATGTGAATTTATCCTTGTTCACATTACCATACAGCACAACTCTTTATTCATACAAAGAGGAGTTATTTCCAGATCATTTGAATGGTGATTTCTATTCTTTCTGCACCTGTGCTACATATATCTTGAGGAAAAGCTCTACTCATTTCTCAAGGGTAGAGTCCAGAAAGTGGTGCTGAGGAACTTTTGCTCTAGCCTTTGGTTTAGAGCAGTGTTTCCCAAACCTTTTCGACCTGCAGCTCCCTTGACCATTGGCAATCATTGGCCATTACATTATGTCGATGCCTGCCAATTGGCGTTGCACTGTTTTCCGAGAGAATTCCATGGCACTCCACGGCTCCCCTGGCTGATTTTCACAGCTCCCCTGTTTGGGAACCACTGGTTTAGAGGGCTTTGTAAGGGTCCATCTTGTCTCCTACGTTTAACACCTACATGAAACCACTGACTGAAGTTCCCCTGAGATTTGGGCTGTGGATGACACCTAGTTCTCTCATTTTTTCATCTGATCCTGGGGAGTTGATGGAGACTCTGAACTGATACCTGGTGTTTTGTGGAACTGGATGGGGGAAAACAAGTTGAAATTCAATCCAGGCAAGGCAGAGGTGCTGTTAGCTGGGTATTCTAATGATCTGGGAGATGATGCTAAGCCTGTCCTTGACAGGAGTTGTGCCTCCTCCTTTAAGGAGCTGGTTTGCAATCTGGGGAAGCTCTTTGATTGAGGGCTTCTCCTAGAGACCCAGGTGGCCACAGTGATGAGGAGCTTCTTTTTATCAGCTTTGGCTGATTCACCAGCTTCAGTATGTTCTGGAGAGGTGTGATCGAGCCACTGTTATCCACACTCTGGTCACCTCCAGGTTGGACTACTACATGGGGATTTTCATGAAAAGTGTTCAGAAACTCCAGTTGCTGCAAAATGCAGCAGTCAGGCTTTTTCCAGGAGCTGCTTGGTTGGGATCACATTGCCACCAATTCTTTGTGAATTGCATAAGCTACCAGTTTGTTTCTGCACTCAATTCAAGGTTATTGCCTTTAAAGCCTTAAATGGTATGAGACCTGGGGTACCTTTCAAACTGCCTCCTCCCATATGTGCCTCCCTGTACACTTCAGTCATCGGGCCTTCCTTTGGATGCCCTTACCTTTTAAGACGTGGTGGTCATTCACCAGGAGCAGGACTTCACTGGTGGCACTGACCTTGTGAAATGTCTTCCTTACAGAGGCCTGGTTGACTGCATTTTGCATTCCTTCAGGAGATGTATAGAAACTTGAATTTCCATTCTCCTTTTGGAGGGGGTGTGAGGCTTGAGAGTGGGGGTGGATGATGATGTTGAGGTTTTTCAGTGTAGAGTTTGATATGTTTTATTGCTTTTTAAATAGTTACAGTTGTTATGGGTTATGAATGTTCTGTTTTTATTTTGATTGTAAGCTACCTTGGGTTGCCTCAGTGAAGAAAGACGAGATAAAAATATATTTAAATAAATAAAATGGTGTGTTATCCTTCTATAAAGAGCGTGGTCAAGGGTATACTTTAGAAAGAGACAATATCAATAGCATATTAAAATGTAGATCAGGGGTTCTCAACCTCTTCCCAGCCGAGTACCACCTCCAGTGCCACTCTCCTGCTGAGTACCACCGGAAGTGACTGGCAATGACATCATCACCAGTTATTTCCAGGTTTTTGGAGGCCAGAAAATACAGGTAGGAGGCTCTGGGCGGGTGGGATGGCCCTTCTCAGTGTTCCCAAGAGACTCTGCCAAAGGCAGGAGCCTCTTGGGAGTGAAAAGTCAGGACAGGGTTCCAGCAGTTCGGTGGTCCAAGTACCACCAGCAGTCGGCTGAAGCACCACTGGTGGTACGAGTACCACTGGTTGTGAGAAACCCTGATGTAGATGGCTCTGCAGGTGACTTGGAAACAACTCCATTTGATCATTATGTATAGCTGGGGTGCCACCTAGTGGCTCTGTTGTTGCCAAACTAAATATGCAATTATTCGGAAGTGTGGCCTCTATTTGACCCCTTCTAAACTAAGTGGCAAATACTCCTGTGTGGATTACCCATTGGCCATGCTCCTTGGGGCTGAGCAGGTTTACCAACATACCACGTGTCAGTTTCTAATTTAGCTTCCCTGCCTCTAGCTTAGAGCAAAGGATGTCTGCTCCTGAAGCTCATGGTAGGGAGGGAGGTTCGGATGATGTTGCTTCTTTTGTTTTTGGTTCCCTGCAGCTTCACAAACAAGCTGATATGCAGGAAGAGAAGAACCGAATAGAGCGTGTACTTGGCGCCATATCTCAGCCAGAGTTAATACAGAAAGTTCTTACTTTTGCACTTTCAGTGAGTAACTGGATAAACATCTGATTTTATGTATCTTACCTTGTGCAGCTCCCAAGCCTGGAGCTTGGTGTCATCCTGAAAACTGGTGTTTTTCTTAATAATGTCTAGCTAGCCCCTACAATTGGGAACACAGAGACAGATTCTGGTGATCTGTGAGAAACCAGACAAACTGAGCAGAGGTTGGGGCTTTAGCTGTCCTGTGTAGCTCCTTGATCCTTCTTACTGCTAGCATAAGCAATGTAAATTATGCAAAATAGGCATGATAGGGGGAGGTGGAAGGGACAGCAGTGGCAAAGCAGCAAGAACTATAGGGAGTTCAAGACAATGTCAAGACCTATTGGGAGGCCCTAATGTCTGACCTCCCAAGCCCCTTACTTTTCCTCATATTTTAACATGTTGCCCACTTCTGCTTTTGTGATCCTATGATCTAGAACTGTATCATTAAGAAAATTGGGTGTGTGGGGGCGGTGGGCACGTTGCATCAGTAGCTAACCACTGTTGGACATGAACTTGATGCTGCCTGGTCCACACATGACTTGTAATGAGTTGGATGTTTCATCAGTGATTGGCTACTATTTTGCTTTGGATCTGTGAAAGACTGGGTTGCTGAGGAGCAGAATGAAATTACTTCAGTTCTTTTGGACAGAAAAATTGGGGCACAGCACTCTTTTCAAAGACAACATTCTTGGTCCTCCCTTGCTCAGTGCAAGGGAATGTGGGATAGTTGCAACTTCTCAGCACATAATCGTAGAGAAATGGCCATAATTTATTCTTAGTTTGTACAGTGAATAGTGAGGCACAGCAGACCTGGCCAGCTGCACCTGAATGGAGGGTATATCCTGGAACACTTCTCAGGATCCTCTGCTACTTGCATAGGCAGACAAATCAATAAGGAAAGAGTTCCATGAAGCTGGAAAGTTTTTGAAAACCAGTGCCTTAGGCCATTCAAACAAGCAAGACAGTGATATAATTGCAAATACAGTAATAATGGCATTTTGAGTGGCTTTGCACTGAATTGATTTTTTGGGTTACTGCACCTTCTTAATCCATTTGCAGGAAGAGGTACGTCCCCAGGACACAGTATCCGTCATTGGTGGAGTGGCTGGAAGCAGTAAGCAGGGCAGAAAAGCTGCCTGGAAGTTCGTCAGAGACAACTGGGAGGAGCTCTATAATCGCTATCAGGGGGGCTTCTTAATATCCAGGCTAATAAAGGTGTGTATGCAAAGTCTTTATTGCAGGAATATGGCAAACATGAAGCTTTTAAAACTTTCTCTCCTGATTCACCATGCATTGTTTGTTTTTTCCCCTTAGCTATCAGTAGATGGATTTGCAATTGACAAAATGGCTGCAGAGATTAAGGTAAGAGTTTGGCTGTTGGCATTGTAGGGCTTTTGGAATTAGATTTCACTGAAAGAAGTGATATGCACAAAATCCTTCCTTTTCTCCATACTGTTGATCGTTCCCATTGAGAGGAGTGTGGGGGACAAGGGTGCACAATATCCTTGTACTTTCCCCCCCTAACTCTCAACAATTCTGGGCCAGTCAGTCTGTGAGCTTCCAAATGGATGAAACCAAGTGTGCAAATATGGCTGTTAGTGTAAATGTAAATTGATTTTATTCTTTTTAGTGTTGGACAAACCCCTAAGCACACAGCAGTAGAAAATTGTCAAGTCTACAATACATTTGTGCTGTAAAAAAGTTACCAGTTGTAGGCATATTTATACTATAAGTTCATTTTCCTTCAGGTTTATTCTATAGAGGGATTAACCAAATAACATATCACAATAAGCACAGTCAGTATTTTTTGGGGGGGGACTTTGCATGCAGTCTGAGCCCCTAAATGTCACTCAAACGGCTAATAACTGGTATCCTACTACGTTGGTGGTTATATGCTTGTACTGAGATGGAATTAACCATAAATCTTTCAGATAATGCAAGTAAATACAGGTGGCCCCAAGCTATCCACAGATTCACTTATCCGCGAATGGGCCCCCCGCGTGACCCCCCGGCTCTTTTCGCGTAGCAACGTTCCTTTCTTCCTTAAACGCGATAAGCAGCCTCCCGCTGCTTATTGCGGGCAAGTAGAGCAAGACTAAGTATTAGAGAGGCTGAGCAAGGTTAACAGAGGCACTTCCTTTTTTTGCCATATATTTATACTTTATTGATATATTAAAACATAAAAACAATACATATTTCTTACACGATTTAGGATATACGGGTAAAGATGCCATGTATTTTTTCTTCAAGCCCACGTCTGATTAAAACTAATTTCAAAACCTGCAACACAGATCCCAGCTTAATAGAAGCTGTGCAACAGGAAAAAATACATTTAAAATCCAGGCTGTAGAAATTGTAGTACACCAACGTTTCGTTCCTAGGCTTGGAACTTTTTCGAGGTACAATCACAAGGATTGGGAGATGGTAAAGCAGTAGCACACAAAGCCTTGCAACTTTAAAGGCTGTGAATTTTTTGAAGAAGAATACATGGCATCTTTACCCGTATATCCTAAATCGTGTATGATTATTGCTGGCCATGAAAGCTTCCGTTCTAACTTAATACATATTTCATTGAGTTATAGCAGGCACGAAGCAATACATCCTACTAGCATACTATTCACTATTTTCTACATATAATATCCAACTAAGCCAAAATAACACCCACATTCTATTAAATCCGCATATCACATCGTTCTTCTCTCTCTCTCTCAAAAAAATTGATAAATGGTTTCCAGTTGTTCACGAAAAAGTTAACTGACTTTTCCTTAATTAAAATTGTAAGTTTATCCATTTCAGCATAGTCCAAAACTTTCAGCCACCAATCTTCCAGCGAAGGTATCTCCAAATTCTTCCAATATTGTGCATATAAAATTCTTGCCGCTGTTATCATATATAAAAACAAAGTTTGAAATTTTTCTCCTACATGATCATCCCTCATACCCAACAAAAAGGTTTCCGGTTTCATTTGAACTTTAATCTTTAAAATCAACTCTATCTGTTTATGAATTTGAGTCCAATTGCTTTGCTTGGGAAGCACTTCCTGTTAACCTTGCAGTGCCTATCTAGCACTTAGTTTCGCTCTACTTGCCTGCAGTAAGCAGCAGGAGGCTGCTTATCGCGTTCATTTAAGGAAGAAAGGAACATTGTTGCGCGAAAAGAGCCGGGAGGTCGCTTGCGTGCATAGGGGCCCTCAGAAAATACGTTTTCACGTATCCGCAGGGGGCCTGGAACATATCCCCTGTGGATACAGGGGCCCTACTGTGCAGTGCATATATGGAATTTGGTAAAGGTGTGGAGGCAATGGCAATTGAGGATAGAGAGGGAGAATAGACTTGGCAGACCTCTGGAGCTGCATATTGAAAAACTAGGTGCTCTAATACTCCTAGGCATTTGACAGTTGCATGGAAAACTCCCTCCCCCCCAAAAGTCAATTTTGTTAAGTGACATAGTGAAAACAGTGCCTTAACATTAATTTGATATTACACCCAGGAGTGCAGGGTGCAGTAAGTATTGTTCCCCGATACTTTTAGCCCCCCTGCTGAGTAAGTGGGAAGGCTGTTCGGATTGTATCAAATTAAGGAACATCTTATCTGAGGATCCTGGTATAATTGAGACAGTGGGAACCTTCTTAAAATACCTCTTGAAGCATCAGAGCTGCAAACATGGTCCAATCTTGGCAGCTAATTAATGCTTATGTGTGTTTTTGCTTTCTTTCTTCGTTTGATTGTTGATTTGTGTTGAGGTTATTTGTGTTATAAGCCAATAAAGGTCAATTTTACACACACAAGGTTGTCTACAAATGATTGGAGCGGTTTCACGATTATAGGTAGTCCTCCCATTACAGAAAATGGGAGTAGCAGAGACGATCTGAGCTGATGCTTGCAAAAATATCTTTAACTGCTTTAATGGCAGACATGCTCTCTAGATAGTGTTTCCAGACATACACACCAAACCTAGCAGTCACTCTTTCTGTAGTTTGAGTCTGACTTTGTTTATTAAAAGAAATAAAATCCCTTTGTAGGCTATGGATTGAGATTCTCTATATTCTGATAGATTCAGTCATTTTAAAATGTCATTGGATGTGGCACTCGAAGCAAATGTTGTTGTTGTTTTGTTTCAAATAGACTTTCTTTGAGAGTCACCCAGCTCCATCAGCCGAACGCACTATCCAGCAGTGCTGCGAAAATATCCTGTTAAATGCTGCATGGCTGAAGCGTGATGCTGAAAATGTCCACCAGTACCTCCTGCAGCGCAAGGCCTCACCAACTGCTGTGTGAGCCCACCCTCACCCACCCCAGGCATCCCAACTGCTGTGGCCCAACTGCCTCAGTGCGAGGAGGAGGAGCTACTACCCGACAGCTGAATTATACGCCAAGGAAATTGGAGTCTTTTCTCAAACCAATGGGGATGGACAATGAATGTAGTTAACTGGTTCTTGCTCACACTCCAGAACTAAATTCTATTAAAAAAAAAGTTATCAACAATTCAGCAAAAAAGAAATACCCTGTAAATATAATAGTAATAAAATAGAGCATAACAAAACTGTGAAACTTCCTTAAGCCTTGTCAGTGATTAAAATATTTAACACCCTCCCCCATCCTCACATTAACTGATGAATGATTTTTTTTAACCATCCCTCCTTTTTTCTAAAAAAAGCAAGGAAACCAGAGGTTTCTAGGTGAGTTGAATTCTATGGCAAGGCAAGGGCAGGAATGGGTTAACGCCTCCGAGCACGCCAGAGAGTGAGCTACAAGACGTGTTGTGTGGAATGGTTCAGTTACAAAAGACAGCTTGACATAACCTAGTGTTTAGTGCTGAGTTGTGGGTTTCTGGGAGACGTCCCATAATCTTGGTTGAAATTTGAAGTAAGAATTCTGCTCTTCCCAGTCCCTTGTCTCATTATCTTTCTTGGGAAGGGTGGGGGGAGAAATAAATGTTCTGTGTCTCCCCCTCCTCCCCTTTTGGTTTCATTTGCTGATGTCCTTCTTAGGTATAAAAATAAATGTATGGAAACCTCTTTCTCAGCCACATTTTAAAAAAGAGAAGAATTCAGGCCACCTCTTCCTCTCCTTTTAAATTATACCCTCTCACTGCATGCAAATAAAATTGAGTACTGTGACTGGATCCTTCTGTGCCACCGTAAGGGCTGGCCCCCTTTATGCATAACACTGTAGTTTGTCTGAAAGACTCACCTTGATGAAAAACCAAAACACTGCCCTAAAATTCCTTGTGACTGCAGCTTTCCATTCCCCTCTTCTTTTTTTGGTGATGTTTGATGGTAATTTGATTCAGAAGCCTTAAACTTGTGCTAGCTGGCATGATGATGAAATTCTAAGTTGTGTGCCATCAGTTGCTTACCAGAGTAGCATGTTCCTGCTAACCAGACTTCAAACCTGACACCACTCCTCCCACAAACGTTTACAGTTCCCTTTTTTAAAAATACCTTTTTAAAAAGGAATTC
The DNA here is from genome assembly GCA_026170595.1 of Plestiodon gilberti rubricaudatus. NCBI lineage: Eukaryota > Metazoa > Chordata > Lepidosauria > Squamata > Scincidae > Plestiodon > Plestiodon gilberti. Next base: position 39,164,246 of record JANXHW010000006.1, on the reverse strand, counting down.
ATACTTGGTGTGGCTTTAACTGTTATTTTCAGAAGGTCATCAGATACTAGCTGTCAAACTGCTTCCCTGAAACACATTTTTGTGCTATTGTTTTAAAAGAAAAACAAAAGGAAAAAAAAGTAAAACAAGTTGGCGTTAATAAAAAGGAAAGTCAATGTGAAACTGAAGAGTCTTGGTTTTGGTGTGTTGGTGTGTGGGGGTTGGGTAAGTGAAGCTGAAAATAGTCTTTTGTACAAAACGTTGACTGTGTATCATCATGGTAGGCTATGAATGAATTTATGTAAACTCAGGGTGAGCCTTTACTTTCCTTCTCCCTAATCATATTGGGATCTTGGATTCTTTCTGTTCAAACCCACAGTTTGGCCCTTCCATGCAGCAAAGTGGCAGATTTTGGGTGCAGGCAGCATACTTGGAGATAGGTTAATCTGACCCATGGGGCACCAGCCCACAACCTCCTCCATACACCCCACTGAAACAGTCACACTCTTGCACAGCTACTGTTCATTCTATGGGGCTTGTGCAGGAGCAAGAGCATCCTAGTGGATTATAGCCCATGGTAATGTGGGGTTGGGGATTTTCCACCTTTGGTATTAATGTCTTGATCCAGCCCTGTACAAACTTGGGTGACTGAGAAATATCCCTTAGCATGCTTTTTGGAGTGGTCTTTCAGTTACTATATGGTTAATTTGTTCTGACTTCTTCCTGTCCCCAGGATTTTTTTGTTGGTATAAAAGCTGTGCAGTCTCTTCTCACAGAACTATAGGGGTTACACTCGCCCCAACAGAGAATTAGAAGAGGATGGGTATGTTTCAAGGTACATCATGCTTCTTCTGACATTTTTGTCACTAGTTGCTTCTGTGCTGCTGCCATCCTTACCAGCAGCCTTACAGCAACACCTACTGAGAGATGACTAGCATTACAATTCAGCATATTTATAGCTGTGTTGAGGATGGAGCATTCACACATTTCAGTCCCATAGGTGATGTGTTTAAACATATATCTGTACTCCAGTGTAAGGAAGTGGGCAACAACTGCACATCTGTCTTCAACTCGCATGCCTCTGCAGGACAAAGTAAGAAATAAAACAGACACTGTTAAAATATTGATTCTCCCTAATCATTAAGACTTTGTACCTATGTTGAGATTTAGAAGCCTGCTGAAGAGAATGGAGCGGGCATGTAATAAAACAAATAAAATTTAATGAGTAAATCCAGATTTTATATAAATTATATAGACAAAGTGAATTAGTTTTAATGTGCATGTTCTTTCTTCAGCTGGTCAAGATGATTTTTGAAGGGCACAAAATCCACACCGGAATTCACACTATGGAATTCTTGGCATGTATGTGTTCAAACTAGCCAACTTCTTCCTCAAGTCTGAATATTCACCTGGCATTATTGTACCCATATTTTCAGTCTTAAGGTTTAGAATATCTTTGCAGTCTAAAATGATGAACATTGATATTATCCCATACAATAGGTGTGGCCCCTCTCTCCCAACCTCCCATTCCCTCCAGGCTTAACATACCTGGTACAGAAAAGCTGCCTGTGAAAATGCTTGTCTCCATGCATAGATCATGTTCAGTGGATTAAACACTCAAAACTATCTTTTGATCTGTTCAAACTACATTTGGCACTTAAAGGCTTGGAGATGCATCATGTGCTCTTAGATTATTAGTGCCGCATTTGTCATCCTCCATGTCTGTGAGCTCCCAAGTTTTCTGTTTTGGTGGTTCCCTTGGATGGTTCTCTTGAGTGTGTCTTCTCTGGCCCAGGTGTATCTTGTAGAGAAGGAAGAGATATGCAAGGGAGTCCCTTTTATATACTCACTAGGGCGTTCATTAATTTTTTTTTTTTTTGCTTTGTATTGAACAGTTTCAGAGATCAACATGTTCTTTAGAGCTGCATTTGTGTCAAGATACTTTGGCCATCCTGATCTGTATAAAGCTACCTGTTACATTTGACCTTATAGCCCATTAGACCTGGCAGTAGATCTTAAATGTAATGGTTTCCAAGGCTCAAATCTTCCTCTGCCACTACTTACCATCTATGAAAGTGAAAGAGTGCAAACATCTCAGACACTATACTCTCCCCCAATACAACCCCCCCCCGTAGTATCCTTCTCTAACCTGTCCTGAAATCGCAACAACTTGTAACTCCACAACCCCTCTTGTCCGTCTAAATTTGGGCCAAGTATCCCTAGAACTATTTAAAAGATTTGTGTCCTGCCTTTACATTGTAAACAACCTTTTCAGTACTTAATGCCAATAAAATATGATAAGCGCAAGAATACTAATTACAAAAAAAAACACACTACAGTCTGCAGTCTGTTTTGGAAGGTATAGAATAATAGGATGTGCATAGAATAATAAGCATGTGCAGTCTCTCTTGTAGAGCAATCACGGCAACGAGAGACTGAATTTCTATGACTTTAAGACAGATTTGAACCCTGACACTTCTGTTTATAGATTAAGTGGCAAACACTGGGAATAGAAGGCTAGACTTGACAGCTATAGAATCTAGTATGGAAACTTTCATGGCTTGGTACAATTTGTAATGAAGCAGGCATTATGGGTTTTCTAGCCATGTTTATTATTTGAGAAATAAAACTGAAATCGTACTGTCTTCTTAAGAGATTTCTCTCACACACACACTCTGGAGATGTGCGTAGAGGCGAAGATGAGTCTTTATTTCTCCTACCAACGTTTCATCCCACACGAGGGACCTTGTCAAGGTAATTCAGCATAACACTGCTGGATGACACTGAGAACATGGAGCTCTTGCTAGCATATACCAGTAAAAGCCATGGCAACCGTTAACTGACAACGGAATCATCAACCTCTGCTCTATTCCTCCTAGGCTGCAAATATGCTCTTTTCAGGATAGGTAGCCAGATTTTATTGGCAAATGACAGCTCTTGCTGTCTATTCAGAAGACTTGCAGGTTTCCTTTGGGAGATTGAAATAGCCTCCAGATTTAGTCTTCGTTTTAGATTGGCTTCCGAAAACAACAAACGGACCTGCTCAAAAGCAATTTGGTGGCCAGATTCCAGGGCGTGCGCTGCCACAGCAGATTTTTCTCCTTGTGACAATTTTACCGCTCTCTGGTGTTCTTGTACTCTTACTTTAATAGGTCTCATTGTATTTCCAATGTAAGCACGACCACAACCGCATTTTATTTCATAGACTCCTGGGTTCATTAACGTAGGTCTTTGATCTTTGGGATTTCTTAGTATTTGCTCTATCTTAGTTGTAGGAGCAAATAAAGTCCTGATCCCATATTTTCTCATCACTCTCGCTATTTTGTCCGTGGTTCCTTGTAGGAAAGGCAATGATAACCATCGTTTCTCGTTGTCAGCTTCCTGACAGCTATAGAATCTATTTTTTCATGAACTCTAGAGGAGATTTTTATCCCAAAGCTAACTTTTTACAACTTACGGTATATTACTAGAAAGTGTAGATGATTGAATTACCCATTTTGCATTATAACGTTTAGCTACTGTAAGCAGTCCCCTTGCCAAATTTGTGGGGCAGGAAGCAAGCACTGAAGGGGAATGGCAGCATTGAACATTGCTGAGATTCTAATTCAGGATTGTCCAGACCTTTTTGGAAAGTATGCCACAAGTCCAAAGTTTGAGATAGTGCTCATTCAAGTAATACTATATCACAGATGAAGCTATACACTCCCATGGGTGGTTTTGCCTGTAGGCTTCTGAGGAGGCCTGAAGATGGATCTGTTGCTGAGCCATAGCCAGTTATATGGGTCTTCCTAGGACTGGCCTATCCATGAGGCTAAAGGCTGATTCACACCAGCCCTTTCCGTGCGCGTTTTGGCTTCTTTTCGTGCGTTTTTCATGCTTGCGTCTGACGCAGCATGAGCTTACGACGCAGCCAGGAGAGATGGTTTCGGTTTATCTTTTTGCTGCGCTCGCGTTTAAGCTAGCGTTTATGCTCCCGGTGCTAGGCAGCTCACCAATCAGAGAAGCGCATTTCTCTTCACCCAATCACAGCTGCGCTTTCTTCAAGAAGGCGGGCAAACGTTCAGAGAACTGCTAGACGCACGTACAGACGCTAGAGTAGAACAAACGTGCACGGAAGGGCTAGTGTGAATCAGCCTTAACTGTGAAGCAATTGCCTCAAGGCTGATTCACACTAGCCCTTTCCGTGCGCGTTTTGGCTTAACGTTTGGTCTTTTCGTGTGTTTTTCATGCTTGCGTCAGACGCAGCATGAGCTTACGACGCAGCCAGGAGAGATGGTTTCGGTTTATCTTTTTGCTGCGCTCGTGTTTAAGCTAGCGTTTATGCTCCCGGTGCTAGGCAGCTCACCAATCAGAGAAGCGCATTTCTCTTCACCAAATCACAGCTGCGCTTTCTTCAAGAAGGCGGGCAAACGTTCAGAGAACTGCTAGACGCACGTACAGACGCTAGAGTAGAGCAAACGTGCACGGAAGGGCTAGTGTGAATCAGCCTTCAGGCAGCAGAATGGTGTGTGTGTGCGTGCGCATGCATGCCCGCCCGCCTCTTTCCACCTACTTGCCTCTACTGTGCCACCTTCTTCTATCCCCGGCCTGGAAAAGGAAGAGTGGAACACACAGGAAATGTGGACAGGAGGAAAGTGGGAGGAGCAGAGAATGGCATGTTGTTAGGTAAGGGGGGGGGAGCATTTAGCAGGAGGTCTTGGGCTAGCCCTGGGTCTTCCTGCTCCTGTGCAAGAGTGCCACTAACTAAACAAGACATTGGCAACTAGCATCTCATTAGCCAAATCTGGCCCATTAGCCCTTTGCCTAACTACTGTATTCCCTTCAAGGTGACCACAAGAAGGTTCTAAATTTCAGCCAACCTCCTCACTAGGTAGATTGCTCATAGATTCCTCTCTCTCTTTCCATTCCCAAGAAGAGCAGTAGCACATGGTCTGGAGTTTAACAATTTATTTGGGAATGGGAGCAAGCCAGTGATGTGGGATAGGATTTTTATGTATTATATATATTGATAATTTGCCCTACGGAACATTCTCCAGACTGGTTACTCACAGACACAGAGTAATGAGTATAAACAGCTGGGAGGAACACAAGAATGGAAACCCAGATCAAAAGTTTTATAAACTTGCTTATTGAAGTTCCTAACTATTTACTGAAATCATCTCTGTCGGCATACTCCCAGGCACAGCTGTAGCAACTTTCCATGGCACAAATAATCAAACAGGCTGAAGCAGTGCAGCATATATCAGCATGGCTCACAACATGTGATTTAGGGCAGCTGGTTCCAAACCAAACTGTTTGGGGGCTGTTTTCTATCCCACAGGTGAAAGGTTTCTGATGTATAGCCCTGAAGGCAGTTGGTGGTGATCCATAATTGGCTCTTTGATGGTGAAGCTTCACCTTTGGAATTCCCTCCCTGAGGAGAACTGTCAATCCCCCAACCTCCCTCTTTTTCAGTGCGCTCTGAAAACCATTTTTTCCTAAGGCTTTTTTGGTTAGCTTCATGCAGCACATGATGAATGTATGGAATTCACTGCAACAAGATGTGGCAATGATGGCTTTAAAAGAGGAAGCTAACAGGTCAAATCTAGCAATGGCTGTAGTAGTCATGATGGCTACTTCAGCGGCAATGTATTTTTGAAAACCAGTTGCAGGGGAGCAATGGTAGGAGAGAGCTAATGCCCTCATCTCCAGTTTGTGCCTTCCCACAAGTATCTGGCCAGTGTAGCAAACAGGATGCTGGCCTAGATAGGCTTTTCGTGTGAACCACCAGGCCTGTTTTTATCTAACTGGCTTTAATTAATATTAAAATCTGTCTGCTCCTGGTTTTTATTTTCTGTTTTTGTTATGGTGGATTTTATATGGGTATATTATTTTTAAACTTAACTGCCTTGGGAAGACATTGTCCTGAAAAGTAAGATATACATATATAAGATAGTTTGGCCCACCATTTCATCTAGTGGCTAACCACTGCCCCGAAATGTAAGCCCCACATCTGTGTACTCTTCCCATGTTGTGTTGGGTGTGGCCATTTGACCAACCAGTCTGGGTGAGCCAAACCCTACCTCCCACCTTTTAGAGAAGGAAGCTGATGTGTGGGTATCTGTCATTGGCCACCTACCCACTTACAGAGAGAGGGGAGAGTAATCCATGCTAGGAATGTGTGAAGGAAGAGGAGGGTGGTATGGACTGAGTGTAATAGAGAACTAAAATATCAGATTTGCCTACCTTGGTACAACTGGACCAAAGGGTGCAGTGATAGGATGGATTAGACATGAGCAGCACATGTTTTTCACAGTTCGCCATTTCACAGATGATAGGATAATTCAGGGACAGCCGCCGACCGCGGAGACCCTTGTACTACAGTATTCTGTCTCTCCTCACTTTTGTAATGTGTTAATTTGCAAGTGTACAAATGGAGCATGGGAGGGTAAGCCTGGCAGCACTGAAGCAGTACTCTTCTGCAAAGAAACACCAGTTCCCCCAATAGCATGCACTGGCAAAACTCCTCTGCCACTTCTCAAACTGTTTCTATTAGCCAGCTGCAAGCCTCAAGATTTTTATTACTTTCACTGCTTATGTTAATCTACTTCTCACCTAGCAGTTAGGGTGGATTATAGATAGTAGTCATCAGTCAACAAAGAGTCACTGAAGAAACAACTTCAAGTCTTTTGTATGCTTATGAAGAAAGCATAGTTATTCCTCTTAACAGAAGGTAGAAAAACTATTACTTTCTCTCACAGCGCAATCCTACCCAGCTCCTCCACTGGTGCAGCAGTGGTGTAGGGCAGAACGGGGGAGGCTTTGGAAGGGAAGGGGGATTTAACTCCCCCTTTAAAGGGGATTTAAATCCCTTTTCTCTCCCAAAGCCTCCCGTTCTCCCTCAAGCACTACTGCATCAGTGGAGGAGCTGGGTAGGATTGCGCTGTCATACACACCCATCCACCCACCCGCCTATCTTTTTACTGAAGAAATTTTTATTTCATGTTCTGCACCTAAAGGGGTCAGTGGGGGGGGGGGGGAGTTGTTACTTTGATATAAATTCCTCTCTATCCCATGGCATGAGAGTAGTTTAAGTCCTATCTCCAAGGGCTCAATCTTTTTTAAAAAATGCAATGCAATTTTTTTTGCAATGCAAATGACATGTGCAAAGCACTACAGCTCTTGCACCACTCCTATTTGTTTCAATACAGCTTGTGTAGAAGTTTGCGTGTCATTTATGCTGATCAAGAAAGTATCCATGTGTCTATTTTTCAAAGTTGTATTTTCCATAACTGCTTTTCCATAAAATGCCTAAAGTGGTGTATGAAAATGTAACACAATCATTAAAAACAGCTTTAAAAGATAAGACAATTATAAAAATGCAAGTGCTTCAGCTGCAGAAAAAAACAATAAAATCCAGCAGTTGGCAAAGCAACGCTTTCCTGAACAGAAAAAAATATTGATTAGAGGATGAGTGCCAATGAGGTTGCTACAGAAACCTCTTTCCATAGTTTCTCACCCATATCTATATGGAAAAACTGTTGTAAGCCACTGAGCCTATAAAATACAGTGAGTATAAATCTACTAAATAAACATATAAATATGTAGGATATAGGGTATATGGGTATAGATGCCATGTACAAATAATATCAAAGCCAGAATAAGATTTAAAACAATTTAAAATTCAAGGCTGAAGATGGTGCACAAAACCGACGTTTTGTCTTAATCTTAAGACATCTTCTGGGTGGTGACAGCTTGGCTGTTAGGATGGTACTGATGGTACATATATAAATATGTATGTGTACTTATGTAGGAAGAGTAGAGCTCATCATTGAATGCAGTGGAATTTGTGTGTAAAACATGCATATGGATGGGTTTACATTCAGTTTATACAGGTTATTTTACCATTAACTTTTGCAATTTACTGCACCCTAAAGACCCCGAACTCAACAGAATCCAGCATTTAAGTTATTTTTCAGATCATATACATAATTTGATGCCAATTTTAAAAAAGCTTACAAAACATTGTTAATTAAAATGTTGAATATAAAATATGCGTGAGATTAACATAAGAACATAAGAAGAGCCCTGCTGGATCAGGCCAAAAGCCCATCTAGTCCAGCTTCCTGTGTCACACAGTGGCCCCACCAGATGCCTCAGGGAGCACACGAGACAACAAGATACCTGTGTCCAGTCGCCACTCCCTTGCACCTGGCACAGAGAAAACCCACTTCTAAAAACCAGGAGGTTGCTTATGGCTTGTAACCTGTGATGGTCTTTTCCTCCATGAATTTGTCCAAACCCCTTTTAAAGGCATCTAGGCCAGGTGCCATCACCACATCCTGTGGCAAGGAGTTCCACAGATGAATCACACGCTGGGTAAAGAAATATTTTCTTTTGTCTGTTCTAACTCTCCCTCCACTCAATTTTAGTGTGTGGTTGTTAAAATTTTAGTTTAACAACCCCCTCCTATGTATGCCTCCTCAGAAATATGCGTCACCTAGTTTAACAGAATTCACTCCTAAGTACATGTGCACAAAAATGCAGACTTCAGTCAGTTTGTAAACCCAAAAAGACTGATAAAGGAATTATTTAAAAAAAAGCGCTGCACTCCTTGGGATTCGCGAGCGTCGTGACGTACGAGGTGCGGCCGACCAATCGGCGCCGGCGGGCAAAGCGGGCGTCGGCCAGTTGAAAATGGGAGGGAGGGAGGAAGAGGGGCTTCAGATTCGCCTGGGCGGCTCAAAAGGAACGCGGGCATGCGTTAGCACGCCGCTGACGCACGAACGTTACGTGCCTGAAGGCGGGCTAGGGCCTGCCAGGCCCGATCAGTCCAGCCCGTCAGTCTCTCACTCAGTGAATAGGAACACAGGGGAGCGAATTAGCGTCCCCTCGGGGCGGCTGCGTTGGAGAGGGGGCACGAACGCACACAAGCGCTCTCTTTTGTTTCCCTCCCTCTTTCCCTTCCCTTCCTACCCCCCTTTCCCTTCGACTCGCGCTCGCTTCGCTTCACCTCGCCGCGCGCGCTCTTTTTTTAACCCCCGCTTCCTCTCTCTTTTCCCTCCCTCTTCCTCTCCCCTCATTCTCTTCCGCCGCCACAAGGAGTTTTGTCTGTGAGTGTGGAGAGGGGGAGGGGAAAGAGGAGAGGAGAGTCGCTTCCGCCGGGGGTGGGGCCGCCCCACAGCTGAGGGAGAAGTAAAGAGCGCGAAGGGAGAGACCAAGCGAGCAAGCACAGAGGCGTCGGCGATCACCGACTCCGGCCCTCTCTCTCCCTCTTCCCTCCCTTCCTCCTCTCCTTCCCGGCTTCACCGCACGCCGCCATGGAGCTTATCACTATCTTGGAGAAGACGGTCTCCCCAGGTAAAAAGGGAAGGGTTGGGTGAGGCGGCGATCCCAGCTAGGGCCTCTCCATGTGGAAGTGGGGAGGGAAATGGCTGGCGGGGACGGAAGCCTCCCCTGTGGGGATAAGGGGGGGTGTCTGGATACGGAGGGGTGACTGGGACAGGGACCCCCATTATTATGGGTGTAGGGAAGGGGTTAGTGGGGAGGGGAAGGGCTGCAAGTGGCAAAGCTTCGCCATGAGGGTTGTGGGGCGATGAAAACGAGGATGGCCTATCTCCGTGTGGAGATGGAGACTATGGTTGAGGGCTAGAAGGTCCTCCCCACGTTGGGGGAAGGAGTGAGTGCGGGAGGTGAACTGGGGAGATCATGGGAGGATTCCCTCGGCCCTTGCGTGGTGTTATATGCGGTGGGTCGGGAAGGAAGGAAATTGTGTTCGGGCATCAACGGTCCGTCTTCGCTGTCTTGGCGGCGGGCCACTAGGTAGTCCTAGTGGTACACGTGTGTGGGGGGTGGTGGTTTGGGGTCATCGATCTCTCCACTGGCGGGGGGATGGGGAAATGGGCATGGGGGGGAGGGAGAGCAGGAGAGTCCTGTGAAGGTTGGGATGGGGTCGCCTATCGTGGCTCGCGTGGAAGAGGCGAAGAGCCTCGCACACATGGCTGTGAGCAAAGGGCTCTGCCACTTCACCTGGGGAGCTGATGGGGTTCTCCAGGTATGTCTGCTTATATCGAGTAGGGAGTAGTATTGTGTTACTGCTGTAGTTTGTAGGTGGAGTAGAGGCCCCTTGTGAGGCTAGTGGAGGAGTATTTGTGATTATAGTTGTATATAAAAATATGGGAGTGGACTGTAGGGAGTGGACTATGTAGGTATATGGAGAGTGGACTGTAGGTATATAAAAATATGGGAGTCTGACGGTTTAGGTGCGGGGATTTGTTTAGGGTGGCATTCCCAGGTTGGGTTGTAGGCCCCAATCTGCGGAGTGAGTGCTGGCACTCTGTAACTGATTCTCAGAGCTGAATGGGATAGTGGGGGTGAGGGAAGTGTTAAGTCCCAACATAAGCTGATAGAAGTTGTGTGCATATGTTTAGATGGGTTAATTTTTTCTCTGCAGAGAGGGATGAGACTACCTGGTATCGTGCGGAGGCTATACTTGCAGGGTAGGGTGGGCCAGAACGTCCCCCCCCCCATCCTGCCCACAGAGAGAAGATGCAGCTCCTCTTGTCTGCACCTCTCAACTCCCTTGGTGTGAAATCAAAGTTATCCCCCCTTGTGGAAAGTAAAGTTGGCTACAGGGCACGAGACCCCCTGTGCTGGACGCCTGTTGGGAATGCGGCTTTGGGAACCTCCCATGGGTGCGGGGGGTGGGAAGAGGATGTCAGTGCCTTGATTTTAGGTAGTGAAAGATGGTTGCAGAGCTAGGAAGGAGGGAAAAGAAGATGCGGACTTGAGACGTGGAGGGTGTGCTCCTTTTAGACAGAGCGGTGTTGGAGACTGCCACTACTGACGCCCCCTCTTCGTGTATCTTCCATTTTCCTCCCCTTTAATCTCCTGCAGACCGCACCGAGCTCGAGGCGGCACAGAAGTTCCTGGAACAGGCGGCCATCGAGAACCTGGTAAGCGAAAAGCCGGCCTTGGGTGGGGTTTGCAAAAGCGGGTTCCCCCTCCCTGCGTGTGTGCGTTTAAAAAAAATAAAAAAGCTTAGCAGGCCGAACCGCCATAGAGGGGCGCAGCCTAACCGAAGGTTTTTTCCCTTCTTTTTGGATCGGGGGGCGGGGAGAGGAAAATGAAGGAGGCAGCGGAGGCAGCCAATAGCAAAGCGCCCGGGAGTCGCGCCACCCAATCGTGAATGCGAGCCGGGCCCGCGGGAGGGAAAAGGAAGGGGAGGGCGGTTTGTCTCTGCCGCGCTGCATGCATGGAGGGAGGGGGGGAGAGAGAGAAGGTAGATAGATGGGGCCTGCGGGGCCGACCATGTGGGGGAGCCGGCATGAGTAGCTAGCTACACGCAGCTGGAGGAGGCGGCTGCATGAATCTGGCCTTTCCGCCTGTGTTTATAGGGCGGGCCTGCTCGAGGTTTCGTTTCGCGTGCTGCCCTCCCCTCTTTCGTTTCCATCTGTCGTTCCGGCCTCTTCCCTTCTCATCCAAGTTTCCCATTCCCGTTTTCTTTCTGTTTTTTCAATAGGAGTTATTCAAGTCTCCTTTCTCCAAAACTATTTCTCCTGTTCTTGATAGGCCCTTTATTGAAATCTGTGATCCGCCGTGTTCTTTTAAATAAAATTGTTTTCAATCTCTTCCAATTTGTGAAATAGCCATTTCATCTCTATTTTTAAAACGCTTGTTCTAGAATAGGATTGAGAGGAACATAATAGGGGTCGTAGTTAAGTGGGAATCCTGAATAAGTAACACCGAGCTAATGTGGAATTGGGGCAGCTTGAATTATGTAGTTGTGGAGAGTGAAAGCAGAGAATTTGTTTTTTGTTTGTTCCTGGAAAAAATACCAGAGAAGGAATGATAACATACATTTTAGTGAATTGACTTAAGATTGTCATAGAAGTATGCCAGCTTCTGAGTTTACTGGCTGGAATACTTTAGCAGAATCTGAAGGTAAATCAAATGTGATCCAACTTGTTGGCTTTATAAATTTGAGTGAACCTGTGTTGCTGATAGTGGGCTAGTCAGACAACATTTAACAAATGTTTTGTTAATTTTTTAAAATATTTTAATGGTAAACAGTTTATAAAAGTGTAGGCATATCTTGCAAGTACTAATATGCCCTATTCAGTTTATAGCATATTCACTAAGTAGAAATTAATAGTAATCATAAATGTGATTCCTATTGCAAGAGAGAATCTTTGAGAAATTGCTTGGGCTCTAGGCCTGGGCCTTTAAGAGAATGAGATTTCTTGAAGGCTTTTTCAGTTTTGGAGGTTTGGATTTTTTTGTCATTGACTGTGTGTGGTTTATCAGGGCTTGACATGATAACAAATGCTTTGTATCTTAGTTTATATACAGGTTCTTGGAACACTTCTGTCCTGTTTCCCCAGTTTTCATTTGCAGGGTTAAGGTCTGTGGGTAGTTTACACTAAAATGATGCTCACATAAAATGCTACTTCCAAATGTATCGGTGTTTACTACAGCCTTATTAGACTAGGTTAAAATTCAAAAGAATAGTAAAGCAAAGACCAGTTCAAAGCAGGGTACCTTGACTACTGAACAGCTTGTTCATGTGTGTTACCAGAACAGGTTTTTCCCCATGAATAGTTCTGACTATGGAGAGGGTTACAATTGATTCAATAGAAAATTAGGCAACAGAAAAACTCTAGGTCAGATATCCTTGCACGCCCTTCTAGCGTTGAGTGCAGAATCTACAACTTGGAGGGTTACATCTGTCAGAGATACAGGTATTAAGTAAGCATACAGTTGGCCCTTTGTATCCGCGGGGGTTTTGGGAACGAAAACCTGTGGGTGCGAAAACCCGCAAAGTCTGGGCTGGTGGTGGTGCCACAGTACCTTATTTAACAGCCGTGTGAGCCCGAGGCCTGCTTCTTGCCGCTCACGCCGTTTTCTAAGCTTGTAAAATGCCTATAAAAATACAAAACCGTGACCGGAAGCAACTTCTAGTCGCTTCTATAGGCGTTTTTCTTTTTATAGGCATTTTTCAAGCTTAGAAAGTGGCATAAGAGACGAGAAGCGGGCCGCGGGCCCACGTGACTGTTAAATAAGGTACTGTGGCACTGCCCCCAGTGAGATCCCTCCTCTGCAGATGGCCATCTGCGGATAGTCAAATCCGCAGGTGGCTAATCGCGAATAAGGAGGGCACGCTGTATTTACATGGGAAGCAGTCTGCACCAGAGTGTCTTATACTTCGTTGTTAATGAAGCTCTAGTCTACATCTGGAGCTGCTTCTGATGTGAAATTATCTTTGCCCTGAAGGTTTTGCATATTTAATTTTAAATGAAAAGTGTTGGGAGTCAGTATCCTTTTTCATTTATCATACTTGTATTCCACTCTTCCTCCACAGTGTGACGTACATAATGTATCTCATTTTATCCTGAACAACTCTTTGAGATAGGTTAAGCTGGGAGGCATGAACTTCCAACTTCCCAACCTCCCCGCCTCCCCTCAAATGCCTCTTGTCCATTTTTCTTCACAGTCTACCAGGACTGGAAGTAAACCCAGATGCAGGGGGGTATTGGGAAGAGGTAAGCATCCTTCTCCCTGCCTGCTGATTCTCCCCTGCATATGACCCCGACCCCCCCCCCCCCATTCACGTTACCGTAACAAACATGGTTTTCATGTTTGGCATGGTAATGTGTATTTCTGCCCTTAGTCTTCCGTTGTATTCAGGATAAGAGACTTGGCAGCAGACGGACTGTAAAGGGATAGGATACCACATCTCCCTGGGGTGAAATCCTAAAAGTTAAGGATGTTTGTGGTTTTGACAAGTGTGTGTCACTTCATGATCTGTCATTTATCGCTGTAGAATTCCTATTCTGCCAAATTAAATCCAGGGTCCTATTAAATCTTAAAAATAAGATTATATATTATCGTTAGTGGAGAAGCAGGTGGGGTGAGATGGGAGAAATTGGAAATATCACCTACATCTAGCCTGTTGCTCTGTATCAAGTTTTTGCATTCTTTAAACTGCTAAAACATAATTGCCTGACTGCATCATCACAGAATGATTTTAACTATATCTTTCTACTTAAGCTCTCCCCCAAGCCCGTTACAGTACTACCCTGTCCCTGGGGAAGGAACCAGGATAATCTGAGTGTTCCTTATTCCTGCATGGTAAATGGTGGAACGTAGGTCACCTGACCTACTTGTCCATGCTTTCTTCCCCAACCACCCAAGTTTGGGCTAAGGAAAGATGTTCATCCAGCCTCTGGCCATGAGTGGTAGACAGGCATAAACTGATGTATGACTACCCCAAACTAGAGTACATAAGAAGAGTCCTGCTGGATCAGGCCAAAAGCCCATTTAGTCCAGCTTCCCATATCACACAGTTGCCCCACCAGATGCCTCAGGCAGCACACAGACAACAAGATACCTGTTTCCTAGAGTAGGCACTTTGAAGAGGTTGATCAAATGAGCTGAGACTCGGCAATAGGACTAAAGAAACAGTTCGTAGTCCAGCATCAAATTGTTTAGGTATCCGCCCTGGATTATAGTGGAGGCCAGGATCCAAAGAAAGAGATCTGCATGTCTGAGGAGGAACTTGACTTGTATTTCTCAAACGGGAAACCCCTCTTTGAAACTTTCAAAAGTAGATTTTGGTGTAGTGGAGCTCTGCTGTTCAAAGAGCCAAAAAAAACGATTAATGATGCTAAGCCCTGGCACCCTTAAAGTAGTTCTTCCACTACTGGTCAGTCTCTGGCTTCTAGGCATCAATATCGTTTTTTCAAATGTTAGTGTGCTTTTGGTTTCTTAGACTTTTTCAGCCTGACTGTGCACCCCCACCACATTGACCTGGTGGTGTAGCTTAAGCCTGTGCCATTGAGTGTGTTCAGCCATCTTGTCCTATCCTACCCTTTGCACAACCAGACTAGGTAAATAAAACTTTCCCAATATCCAAACTCAACACCCCACCTTTACCCTTTACAGGATTTTTAAAATCATGCTTTCTCTGCAACTCTTACTTCATAGTCGGACTCAGGTGTACAGGCAAACCAGAAGTTAGGAAGGGCTTTAAAACTGTCATTGCTTTTTGAGTGAATTGCCCTTTACACCCATGCTGGTATGTGGCTGGATTTTTGCAGGGCTCTCTTGGCAGGAAGTGGTGTAGTTTAGATAAGTATTTCCCAGTTTCTCATACTAATTGTTAAATTTCCTTATTAGATCATGGTACAATTTGTTTAAAATGTATATCTTGTCTTTCCCCTTATTCAAGGCAGTTTACAGCAAATTGTAAAATCATAAACAAACTAGAAGAACAGTTAAAATACAAGATCAGCACCACACTAACACTAACCTGACAGCAACACAATCTGGCAGCGTAAAAGAAAACAAACTGACCAATGAAGCAGAACTAAAGCAAGATCTCAGTACTAATGTTTTCAGCTGCCTTCAGAATTTTGGCAGAGACGGAACCAGCAGGAAGTTTCACATAGAGCAGGGGTTCTCAACCCCTTCCCAGCCAAGTACCACCTCCGGTGCCATTTTCCTGCTGCATACCACTGGAGGTGACTGGCGATGACATCATCACCAGTTACTTTCAGGTTTTCAGAGGCCAGAAAACACAGGTAGGAGGCTCTGGGAGGGCCCTTCTCAGTGTTCCTGAGAGGCTCAGCCAAAGGCAGGAGCCTCTTGGTAGCAAACACGCTGCTGAAAGTGCCGCATCGGAGCAGGGTTCTAGCAGTCCGAGTTCCACAGCAGTCGGCTGACATACCACTGGTGGTACTAGTGCCACTAGTTGTAAAATCTGACATAGACAATGTTGCCATTGGAGAAGCCCCTTTTCCGCCACCAGCAAGCCTACTGGTGCTCCTTGCTGGACCTTGAAGGATGGGCCATTTCACAGGGCAGGGGTGGTCCTTGAGTTTACAGAACAACTTCTGTATTGTTTGAGAAATGGATTGCTTTAAAAAAAAACACGTTACTAGAGGTGTTTGTGTTGATCGAATAAAAACACAAAACACCATAAATAACGGTATATTTAAGCATTGAAGACTGCAATGTAATATTAAACCTGGTATTGATGCTTAAGAATTCACACCTATGGCTAAAAACACAAAAACCCACATTTTGCATTTTAATTCAACATTTTCTTTTTCAAACACCTCTAACCATTGCTAGCGACTTCAAGGCATTTGTTCTGTTTGGAATCTGATTTCTATGTCTTACAGCAAGACAGCTTATTCAGTACTTAGAATACCAAAAATGACTCATGATCCAAACGGATGCAACTAATTGACATATTTGTGTACCTAACAAAATTTGCATACTATGACAATCATGAGTCAAATGTGCAGTTGATGGATGTAATAGCGTTATCCTACCATTTCTTCTTAATCTGGAATTATCACTTGAGTGCAGACTTGTTGGGCCTTAAGATTTTACAGACATGAGAAATCATAATGTGTATGGTATATAAGTAATACAGTTGCTGTCTGCCATGCAGACGCTTATCTTCCTCTCCCCTCAAAAACCTTGTCTTTCTGCTTAAAATCCTGAGGAGCCTCTGCTCTAGAACCTCTTTGTGGGCTACATGTGTCTTCTGTACTTCCTACTTGTTGTAGGTAGTTGTGCATGTTTGGTGTGAATTTTAATGGTATTTAAAAGCAATTAAACTATTTAAAGTGAGTTTGATTCCACACACGCTTTATTTAGAACTGAATTTGAAGAGGGGGCCAAAGGAAAGGGAGAGTAATTGGGAGTGGAGTAGACAACATCAAATATAAAGACAAATTTGGTTTTGGGCCCCAAGAGCCATATTAAAACATGGAACTTGTGCAGAGGATCATAATTCATACGTGTCAGCGTAATTTTGATTCTAGTTTTTTTTAAAAAAAACCTTTGTTGAACATAACATTTACTATCTACTTTTCTTTCTTTTTGCATCATTCATTTTCGAATTAGGAAGTGGTTTCCCCCCCCCCCCCCCCACTCTTATGGCCAATTCTTAGACTGCACTGTTCTCAGAGAGGAGGGACACTTTCATACTCTGGCATGTCAGTTGGTCCGTTTGCACTCATTCTGCATCCTGGAGGGAAATGCTACATTTGAGCAGGTGGTGCCTGTGCACACGTGTGCGAGAAGGGTCTGTGTGCTAGAAAGTCTTGGTTAAACAGGAAGCAGGGATTTTCTAGCACAAAGGCTGCTTGCCTGCTTCGTTGCTGTAAGCAGCTTGCTGCTTATAGCGTTTTGGTGAATCAAGAAGCCCCCTGACCTAGTGCCAGCGATATCGGCTAAAGGAAAGGTTATGGGAGCCGGGGGGCCCCCCCGCAATTCACAGATAAGTGAATCTGCGGATATCGGATACAGGGGGACGGTACCCTGTACATGGATGTGATTGTGTACCTGTATGTTCTCAGCTTGGAAAGTTAAGTTTATTCAGTAGTTCTGTTTTGTTCCTCAAGATCATTTGGAAGTACTGGCAGTTACATTCATTTAAGCTAGATATTTAATCAGTGCTTACTTCCCTCAAGGGGGAGTATGAAACTAGTTTCAGTTACTGAAAAGTCTTCACTTCTTTCTTGCCAACCAGCCCACTTTCCTTGTGGAACTGTCCAGAGTGCTAGCAAATCCAGGAAACAGCCAGGTTGCCAGAGTTGCATCTGGTTTGCAGATCAAGAACTCGCTGACGTCTAAAGACCCGGATGTAAAGGCCCAGCACCAGCAGAGATGGCTTGCGATCGATGCCAATGCTCGTCGAGAAGTCAAGAATTATGTATGTAAAACCCTCCTGGTCTTATTTTTCCCAACAGTTTTCTCTGTCTTGCTGTAATGAATAGCACATAACAGTGCTTTCTAAATCTGTGTTTTCATTGCTCCTCAGTTTACTTTTCCTATTTGCTTCCAAGTCAAGAAAGCTATACCTCTGGAGGCTGAAATTATTTACTTGAGTTTAGGAAGCTTGTTAGGATGATGATTGGGAGAACCAGTAATGTAATTGAAAGTGCATCTTTAAACAGTCCTGCTTGCTAGTGTTCTAGGTGTGGTAATCTTCTTTGCTGGTTTGGTGATCTCTTCCTCTGCCTCCTTATAGGTTTTGCAGACCTTGGGTACAGAAACCTACAGGCCCAGCTCGGCCTCACAGTGCGTTGCTGGCATCGCCTGTGCAGAGATCCCCATGAATCAGTGGCCTGAACTTATTCCTCAACTGGTAGCCAATGTTACTAATCAGCACAGTACAGAGCACATGAAAGAGTCAACATTGGAGGCCATCGGCTACATCTGTCAAGATATAGTAAGTGCTGTCTTGTGAGTCTGCTTCTTCTTCTTTCTGCACCTTTTCTCCCACTGCTGCTGTTGATGGCTTAATCTGAGTCACAAATTCCACCCAGTGAACTAGTTTCCCCAAAAATAGTGCCTCTGAACATGTGTGAAGTTTTTCCTATGTCATTGAATAACTACCCCAAAACTGAGGATTCGAGTGCAGGGCTTCCAAGCCAACTTACTGATCATTTCATCTATAAGCAGTAGTTGCAGTAACCACCTACTGCTGTTGCATACGCACATCAAAGCCTGACATGATGAGTCAGTCTGAGCAGCTTCAGCAATGAGAAGCATGAAGAACAAGAAGCGCAAGTGTTTGGTTCTTCTGTCTCATGTTTCTATCTTTGCACTCACCCTGACTGGGATAAAAACAAGTTGTTCCCACATCAGGAGTTGTACCTCTTGTCAATGGAGAGAAACACAAAAGTTCTGTTTAGGAAGAGATGTCCAGCCAAAGTGCAAGGTACCTGTACTGCTTTCTTTATCTGCCTCATGTCTGAGGTTAGTCTGAGCAGTATCAGTCTGCATCCCTATGCATGTTACCGGTATGTGGTGTGTATCTCACTTTCGCATTCCTGTGAAACGTAGCGTCCTTTGAATATGACTTTCATTCCTTGGTGTTAAAGAGACTTTATAGGAATGTTCCAAAACAGTTGGATAGGAGGAGATGGGCTTCATATGACTGGATTCTCAGTTTTCTTCTTTACTTCGGTGGCTGGTATCACATTGGTCCTCTTGCCACAAATGTCCTTTTATTCCTTTTCTACTTTCCTTTGCTGCTATTCTTTCAAAAAAAGTTGTGGGAATGTAAATGTTTTGAGGACTAATCCCTGTTCCCTATAGGATCTTACAGGCCCAAAGTAATGGGAAAACTTTTGTTTGTTTTTAAGTAGATATAAATAAGTTACTTAAACAGATTCATGTGCATGGAATACTCAGAGGCCCAGACTTGAACTCCTTAGTGAGTTGGATGTTAAGACATCCTGTGAGATCCCTGTATTCCGTGTGGTGATCTGGCAAAATCTTTCCTTGGTGTAACTTGAGGATGGAGTCTTGCTGGAAGATGCAAATCTGCTGCCTACATCGTTAACCCTGTTCTAATCCATGTTTCAGGACCCAGAGCAGCTTCAGGACAAGTCCAATGAGATTTTGACAGCCATTATCCAGGGCATGAGAAAAGAAGAGCCAAGTAATAATGTGAAGCTAGCAGCTACCAATGCACTCCTGAACTCTTTGGAATTCACCAAA
Organism: Plestiodon gilberti rubricaudatus; assembly: GCA_026170595.1. Classification (NCBI taxonomy): domain Eukaryota; kingdom Metazoa; phylum Chordata; class Lepidosauria; order Squamata; family Scincidae; genus Plestiodon; species Plestiodon gilberti. Next base: position 39,144,764 of record JANXHW010000006.1, on the reverse strand, counting down.
GCAAATTTTGACAAAGAGGTAAGCGGACCTGTGTGTGTTTGGGGGGGTGGGGTGTCAGCTGCCGAGGATGAGAAATAAATCCATAGTCTGTGATGAGAAACCATGCACCACGCTGAGTTCTGCTGATGCACCCTCATAATTTGCTGAGACTTGGATTTGTGTTCTTAGAAGCTGCTGTGAAAACCCTATACCCATCGTAAGAGTTGAGAATTAGTATTAACTAAAACAGAAGACAAAAATGTAATGCGGCTTGTAACTGAGCTATGGCTACGGTGGAGACTAGCAAACCTCTATTTGAAGAACTCTGCAAGCGTGAGCCTGCATAGAGAGTACCTCCCTGTATGCTCTTGAGTCTGATCATTTTAGTACAATGGTTCACAAACTTACCTGTTCCACAACCCATCTCCAGCTCATAGCTCAGCAACCCAAAAATTATGGTGGTGATGTCATGACATCACTGCCATTACTTCCAGGTTGCCGGACTTTTGTGTTTTTCCCACAAAAAGCCTGCTGCTGGATCCTCTGCACAGCGGTTGTTGGCCTGTTCTGGACCTTGTCGCATTGCTTTCGTCGGTGAGAACGTGACAAGACCTGGAACTGGCCAAAGACCCATAAAAATTTGGCAACCCAGAAGTGTGGGCAAGGGCAGCTGGCAGCATTCACAACCCACCAAAAATTGGGTCACGACACGACCCACTTGTGCGTCGCAGCCCACAGTTCGAGAAATGCTGCTTTAGTGTGGGGAACAAGGCAATCTTTTTAAGTATGCAAGGCCCACAGTTTTCTTCCTAAGAAAATCTTGGCCAAATCTGCTTTCTTCCAAAACTAGAAATCTCTTTAGCCGAAATCTCTTTCGGCTACAGCCAAAAACACCTGGTTCTCCAGGGTCAAGGCTGAATTCAGAAGCGCTCCCAAACTGCAAACCTCGTCCTGTGAGAGGAGTGCAACTTTGTCCAGAATAGGCTGACCAAGAGCACCTCTGTCTTGCTTGAATTGAGTTCATTAATCCCCATCAAGCAGAGGTTCAGAATATCCACTGCCTCCCTAAATGTCAAAACAGGCTCATTATGGAAAAATCTGACCCTTCTTGCTGGGCCTCATGTGATGTTACTTGCTGGAAAATGTCTACATTTACCACAACATAATGCATATTGTACTAATAAGGCAGTTGTGTTGATTCCTGTGAAATTGTCTAAAAAAGATGACTTGTTCAGCAGTAACTGTTCTCTAGCTTATAATATTTTTGATGTCATGGTGAAGTTGCGCATATTGCCCAACGCCTTTGCTGACAACCAGAGCTGCGTGTCATCAGCATTTTCTTCAGATGTTTAGAACCATGTTTTCATATTAAAAAATGAAGCAGAAGTGACTTTTTCAGGATTTTTTGTCATGCCTGATTCTACACTCCCCGACTGCCCCCTAATAAAATTAGTTGAAAATTGGGCATTTTGTCTGGGGCTACCCTTTGTACTTAGTTTGAACTTTTCATAGAAATCAGCTGTAATCGGCTGTCAACAATGTTGCATTCACAAATCAATGGGAGTACTCTGGCAATCAAGATCAGGGTTTTTCCTATGGTTGCATCTATGTTCCTTTTGTGTTCTTGAGGTCCTAAAACATTCACAGGTGAGTTATCTTGACATTTAGGAGGAGCACAGGCTCATTACAGCTAAATTGAACAGAGACAATGTCTAGGCCAGGGGTTCTCAATCCTGGCACGGCTGTAACCCACCTGTGTCTTCTGATGGTGGGTGCCTGTTGCCTACTGAAAGTTCATTGGTCATTAAAAGCACTCCGTGTTGGTTGTAGGCACCATTTTGAATGCCCCTGCTGCCTCCAGAAAGTCTCTGCTGGCCAGCAGAGACTTTCCAGAGGCAGCAGGGCTCAAGACCCACTTCATGAATGGTGCACGAAGAGACCCACTTCACGAATGGTGCAAGGTGGTCTCAGTCTTGTCGCTCGCAGATACACTAATTTGCGTATGCGGAGGATTGACTGTAACTGCCAATTGTCCAGCAAAGAGTGCAGCTCCTGCAGTTTCCCAGGCTTCTGAAGTTTGTGATCTTTTCAGTAAGCCAATAGCTCTCCCATTGATCCATATATGCAACATTTCATTCCAGATGTTTGACATCACTGATTTTTTTTCTGGTGGCATAGGTATCTTAGTTGATGCCGCTTAATACAAAATTCCCAAAAAACCCAGGATATTTTGTTTCTTTATTTTTTATTTTTCAGTGGAGAAATTGGTTTATCTTAGCCACAGAGTCAAAGCACAGTCCTTTACTTTCAGTAACAGGAGCAGGGGTAGCCGTGCGCATCTAGTAAGGCAGCCAGGCTCCTGTCGCTGGGATATTTCTCTGGAACCCCCTCACTATTGCCACTGTTCAGTGAAGGTGAGCTGGAGGGGACTTATAGTAGTATTAAGAATATTTATATACTGCTTTTCAACCAAAAGTTATTCACAAAGTGGTTTACATAGCTAAATAAATGCTGCATGTCTCTTATGGTGGGTTCTGTTGGGGCTGGGGGAGTCTGGCTCAGTATCCTGAGTGTTGCACACTAGTGTCCTTCCTGCTCTGGCACTGCTTCTCAGCTTGGGGGCCTGGAAAATCTAATTCTTGGGGTTGAGCAGGACTTTTCAGGTTTATGTACTTTAATCAGAAACCAATTACTTTCCACTAGGGAGTTTGTGAACCCTCCAGTCCTAATTCTGTGTTTTTACTCTTTCTTTCTCTTGTAGTCTGAAAGGCACTTTATTATGCAAGTAGTCTGTGAAGCAACACAGTGTCCAGATACAAGGGTAAGTTAATTCCTAAACTGTTGTCTACAAGAAATTACAGCTGATAGTGGTCTTGGTGTATGGAATTGACCAAAATATGCAGTTTGACTCTCCCGAACACGGGATGGGACAAAATGTTGTTCATAGCACTCTGTTGTGTTTAAACAGGACCACCCATAGTTATGAATACAATAAATGTATAGTTCTCTGTTATGTAAACAAGAAAAAAGGTCCCTGTCCCAAGTGTCCATCTAAAAGTAACAATTGAGGGAAGACTTGGTGTATGATAGCTAAGGCATGAATGGGAGCAGATAGACAGAATGTCAAGCCAATGTAAAGCAATGGATGAGTTTGTGCTGGATAGAGAAGAGGATGGGGTGTTAGTGTAAGGATGTGAGGAGAGCTTCATGGGGTATGAGCAATGGGAGAAGTGAATTAGGTTGCAGAGTTTTGGCTAAAGGTGAGAGGACTAAGGTATGGCCCAGGGATGTATCTAAGTCATGAGTGCAAGTTTTGTGTGTGGGTCAGTGCCATTTTGGGGGGGCAAGTACGAGTCAAGTGCAAGTCTGTGTACAAGTAAGGCCAAAAACCCCAAGTCACGAGTTGCTTTGGAGAAAATGTCTTTTTTCCCCTGAAAGTGGGGTGTGTGTGTGTGGGGGGTGTCTCTGAGGCTTCTAAAGCACCCAGTTGGCTTCTCCTATGCCCTTCCTCTGTCTTGTCACCACCCATCTGGCTTGGGGAAAAACAAGCGTACTCGTGTCCACATTCAAACCCGCGCGGAGCTGAATTGCTCCTCCCTACCCCCTCCCCTTGCTGAACTGAGCATCCCTTCTCACGCTCGGAGTTTTGGCCAATGAGGAGGAACTGCTGCGGCAGTCTCACCTTCCCTCACCTCTCCCCTTCGAGTTTTGACCAATGGTGAAAAAATGCCAAGAAAAAAAAGCACAATTCTGAGCAAGGCTTGCCTTCCCTGACCCTTCACACCCCACCCCTCGAAAACCCTCCCTCCTCGTCATCCTTCTCCAAAGTCTCCACTGGCGCCTGCCTGTGTTGTGGTGTGCATCGCCAATCTGCTTGCTGATTGACGACGCTGGCCATTAAAGGAAAACGACTCGGAAATGGCAAGTCGTTACCCCCACAAGTGTGAGTCAGTGCTGAATTGTGTTTGACGAGTAAGAGTCCAGTGCAAGTCCCGTCAGTCGCTAGTCCGTGGGTCATGAGTCCTAGTCTGGGGAAAAAAGCGACTCGGTAGCACTTGTGAGTAGAGTCATTTGACTCTAGTCCCCATCCCTGGTATGGCCAGAAAAAGCAGACTGCAGAAAGTGACCAGAGTTTTGGTCAAGGAGAGTAAGGGATGAATTTTTACCATGTTGTACAGTGAGAAGTGATATTGACACCAAGTTGAACTTGGCAGCAAAGGAGGAGTAAAATATAAAGCGAGGGCTATGTGTCTGCTCAACAGTCTAGACTAGAGCTATAACCTGGCTTCAGTTGCAAGCAAACATGATGTATTGTTGCAGAGGTGATGCTTGCCAGCTGTTAACAAAGGTCTGTCTAGCCTAGAATTGTGTCTCCAATAGTAACAACCAGGTGCTGCTTAGAAGCTTGCAAGCCAGACCCAAGAGAGATAGCAGTGTTCTGTTTTTGTCCCTGGCTCCTGGTAATCCAGATTGTTTCTGCATGGAGGTTCCATTCTTACCTATTATGACTAATAAGCCCTTGATACTTCTATCCTCCATGGATTTGCTAGTAGATCCCTCCTGAGTGACTGTTGCTGCTTCCTTACAATGACTGCTTATTGGAATGGGTTTGATTGTGAGCATTGTGTCAAAAGTTCTAATCTTGTTCCTTACCCATGTAGTTTGTCTCCTGCCACCAGATTGAAGAAAGTGGGTCCCATAACTGTACTGGATGCAGCCCTGTTGGTCCAAGACCACTGAAAGGATGTGCTGTGTCGATCACTAGCACAACGTCCCCCAGCCTCTAGAAAAAAACTTATTGGTGTTAAAGCTGCTGCTTCTACTATTATGGAACATAAATGAATACATATGACCATGGTATTCGTGTAACAGCCACTTGATAAACTGACAACTATTTCTAAATGACAAGAGATGTTCCACCACACTTTTGCACCAGACTGGAAATCTGAGAAAGCAGGAGGTGGTGAACTTCTCCTTGCCTCTGGCAGTGTTATTGCTTTCCTAAGGGACTTATGGTGTCCAGTGCTACTGCTTGATAAAAGGTCACTTGTGTTCACAGTGCTGATTCTAAAGTGAAACTAATAACCTGAAGCAATATTCAGTGTTGCCCCCAGTGTTGAAGTGATGGGGTGATGGATCTTGTGACAACTATCCCCCATGGTTGACTATGAAATGTATTAAAATTCTAGCATTTTTCAAGAAGTGATAACTTGTGCTTATCCATGTGGGTATTTCACAAAAGCTGATAGCTGCTGCTTTCCCGGGCTTTTTAAGTACACTCTCCAAACCATCTTGGCATGGCAGCAGGCTTGGAGTATTGCTTATGTCTTGCATTATAGCAAAGTCTACTCCTGAAACTATTTTTTTCCATAGCTAGTTAGGGACATCTTCACTGCTGACTCTTTAACAAAAGAGAGAGAAATTATTTCTCAGGTACTTGCTGTGCAAAATGCTTTGTAGTCCTTTCTTCCAGCCTTTTACATTTCCAGTTGGTGAGTGGACTGTGAATTACTTGAGGTCAACCAATGCAATCTGAATCTGATTTTCTCCATATTCTAACATTGTATCTAGTGCTCCAATATATGTTCTTCTAAAGTATCCACAGAAGTAATGGGACCTGTCCTTTTCTTTGTTTTTAGGTGCGAGTAGCTGCCTTACAGAACTTGGTGAAGATTATGTCCCTCTATTATCAGTACATGGAGACGTATATGGGTCCTGCACTTTTCGCTGTGAGTATTCCAGACCGGGAGTTGGGAACAGGCGCCTGATTTCTTACAGGTACATTGTATGTCTGGATGGAGCAGAAACACAGATCTCTCAACACTTTTCATTTCTCCAAAGATCACAATTGAAGCCATGAAAAGTGACATCGATGAGGTGGCTCTGCAAGGAATTGAGTTCTGGTCAAATGTCTGCGATGAAGAAATGGACCTAGCTATTGAGGCATCAGAAGTGAGTTAACCTTGTCAACAGCATGTTTTATAAACTGTGACTGACCGGAGATGACAGTTCTGAGTTGTAGCAGATGTTTGGTCCATGATGAGACACCATGCACCACTCTGACCAAAGTGATGTGGATCTTGGATGAATGCTGAGACCGAACCTTGCTAACAGAAGTAGCACACGCTCTCTATTTCTTTATGTAGGTTCCTTACTTCCTCTAGGACCATGGTTCCCAAACTTCTACCCTTTTTAAAGGGAGGTTTATTTTATTTATTTATTTATTCACATTTTTATACCGCCCTTCCTCCAAGGAGCTCAGAGTGGGGTACATATTTCCTCCCCTCCTTTTTGTCCTCACAACAAGGGACCCGTAGGTGATGTCTGCTTGCCGGGTCTCTCTACCGCTGCCACCGAATCCTGGTAAGAAAAAAACCCACCCCATTTTGTTTTACTGGGCTTTGGCAGCAGCAGGGAGATCTAGAAATGACATGCAGACATCACTAATGGAATACCTCCCCCCCCCCCAAAAAAAAAGTATAGTAATTTTTTTCCACTATGATTGTGAGGGAGAGGGGAAGAAAGAATGTGTCAAGTTCTGAAACTTGGCACACTTTCTCATTGGTCATCACAGATTTGCTGTTAAAATTTGTCACACATTGTACAGGTTAGAATAAGAATGTCTCGGCCAAAGTTGATGATGAGGCTCATGCTTAAATTGGGACATGCATCTGCTTTCCTACTGGGTGCAAATTACCCAATGCAAATACAGGCATCCCTCAGTTAAGGACAGGGATGTTCTTGAAACTCCATTGTAAAGTGAATCCCTGGTTAAGTGAGTCTTAAGCACCATCTAGTGGTCGATTTTGGTATAGCAGTAACAGATTTTACTTTTTTGGGTTCCAAGATCACTGCAGACGGAGACAGCAGCCATGAAATTAAAAGACGCTTACTCCTTGGAAGGAAAGCTTCCTTCCATTGTCAAACAAACGGTTGTTAACCGGGGGACACCTGTAGTTAGAAATGGAACTATCTTGGCATATTTGGTTGCAGTGGTCAGTATTTGCATATACTGTTCATGTGTGCCAAGCAGGTTCTAAATACATTTTCAGAAGGAACGCTTTTCAGAGTCTTAAGTGTCTGGTATTTAAGTATCTGAAATAGGCATACCTGTGTCATGTGCTTGTATAAGTTGGAACTGATGGAGTTGTGCTGGTTAACTTCTCTTCTCTAGGCAGCAGAGCAAGGAAGACCTCCCGAGCACACCAGCAAATTCTATGCCAAGGGTGCCCTCCAGTATCTCGTCCCAATTCTCACACAGACACTGACCAAGCAGGTAAGTGATTATTTCTATGGCATTCTTCAAAGTAACAAATTTAGGGCCTATGGCCATTCAGTAAGAACAACCTATTCTGCTGAAAAGGGGAGAATGACTTGGGAAAATGTCTCATCTTTTTCAGTAGTTGTCTGACTCCTCATGTGACTTGCTACCAAATGAAGGCTTTGAAGCAGGTGTGGCAGTCTCTTTGACTGTGTATATCCTGCTGATCAACTGATGCACCAATTTCATGAGCCTGAACGTATCTGCTCCTTGGATAAGATTTGCTGTTGCATTTGGTTTTTAAATTTTAAACACTACAAAATGGAGGCTTCAGAAAGGTTGAGTCAGTTGTGTATATGAAATGAACCCTTTCTGGTTCATTTATGTCTCACCTGCCATACTGGTGCCAAAATGGGTTTCATGTGTGATGGCAATTTTGTGGTATTCACTGTCTGTCTCCAGTGCATGAAATCTCCTTCCAGGGCTGGGTTCAAAGTCAGTGCAGTGTTGCAGTCACCACTTTGACCTTCACAGGGGAATTCATCCTGCTATCATTCTTACTGATCAAATCAAAGCAGAAAACTTGTAGTTATGCAAGCAATATCACAAAAATGGAACAGGATGCTGAACTTTTCTCCCTTGTCATGTGTGTCTTTGCCATCTGCTTCGCCACTAATGGGCTTCATAGTATAGCAGCTGGAACATGGAAGTACTCAAAGTGTTAAAGTATGAGGTGTCACAGGTATTTAAATGAGTCTTGATGTTAATACCAGTTTCTACTCTGCAGATACTTAATGCATCATTCTATGTATCTGGTAACATTTAGTTTAGTTGAGACTGACTTAAAACATAGTCTGTTTTGCCCTGAATTCTTAGTCCTAACTATTTTTTTTGAGCCAGATCTAAAATGTTATGCCTTGTTTGGATGGTCCAGCAAGTTGGTAGTTTCTCCAGGGCTGCAGAATGAAAGAGTCCTGATTTTAAGTAAGTTGTGTAAAGAGTGGGGCTGATTTGACTGCTGTTGCTGTTCTCCCTCCCCCCTTCAGGATGAGAATGACGACGACGATGACTGGAACCCCTGCAAAGCTGCTGGGGTCTGCCTCATGCTCCTAGCCACCTGTTGCGAAGATGACATTGTCCCTCATGTTCTGCCCTTCATTAAAGAACACATAAAGAACCTAGACTGGCGATATCGAGATGCTGCTGTCATGGCCTTTGGATGTATTTTAGAAGGACCAGAGCCGAACCAGCTCAAACCCCTTGTCATTCAGGTGAGAAATTCTAGGTCTGGAATATAAGCAACTTGATACCCAAGGAGCCGTGAGGCCATCCAAACTGTAGGTATTGACGTCAACTGAGCATTTCCTTTTGACCAGACATGAGCTCTGGGAAACAGGAAATATTGGGGACCATGTCTGCATCCTTGGTTATGTTGATGGTGATTCTTAGACCTGTGGTTCTACGGCTTAAATGTATTCATTTTTGTGTAGCCATTACTGTAATTAGATCACAAGCTCTACATGAACAGATCCTGACAATAGGGAATACTGTGTGTGCTGCCTTTCTAAGAAAGCTTTAGATTGTACCATGTTGTCCAGGGAGTGCAGGACTGAGTGGACATGCTCTCTGCTACCAGCTATAGCAGTGAAGACCATTGGGAGGTTGCCCCCCCCCCCCGGGAGAACACCCTAGTCAGTGGAGGGCTATCCTGTCCCAGCCATGGGCTAGAGAACAAATAGCTTGCTTTTATAATATAATAATAATATACAGTATTTATATACTGCCTTTCTCGGTCATTGGATTTCTCCTCCGACTTTAATCCAAGGCGGTGTACGTGGGCAGGCTGTCCTAACGCCCCTTGGGGTTTTTTTTTTTACAAAATATATAAATGTCCAATCTCATGAACAGCTACTTTCCAAGTGGTATCCTTTTACAGTCTGACTTTTTTCTGCTGGCTGGCGCCTCCCAAACTCGACCGACGCAGCTGGAAGCTCTTATCTCTCCTCCTGGAGGCTTTCACAGCTTTTTGCTGTCGGTGTGTCTCGAACTTATCAAGTTCACCGGTCTTCGGGCTTTGAAGGCAGCAGCTCTCCCCACTACGCCAGACGTTTCCCTGCTAAAGTACTCTGCTTCAATGGCCTTGAGGTTCCAGAAGTGTGGGGAATAGTGTTCTAGCCTCTCCCACCAGCTAGAGGAAGGGGTAATACTATGTAAAAAAAAGAGGATAGTATAAGAAAATGGGGAGTAGGCTGTAACAATTGCGAAGGGGTGGAAGAGGCATAGAGAAGGAGCTGCTTAACACTTCATTATTGTATCCAGCATCTCGCTGTTCGTGCAACTCAACCAATCATTCTCTGCTTACCTCAGACATTCATTCAGGTGTTCTCCATCTCCTTGTACATCTTTTCCCTACTTCCTTGCTCCCAGCATGTCCCCAGTGTCATGCTCAATAGTTGAAACTCTGCAACTACGCTCGGTGTCTTCCAATATGGTACTACATCTCTTTATGCTATGGGTGGCACATTTAATTTTTATTGTATGTCTGATGTTTGTGATGTAAACACAGCTATCCCACTCTGCCTCTTAATCAGTACATTTGACTAAAGGGTCATTCCGTGTCAAATCAACCAATAAAAAATACATTTTGGAACTTGATGTTACGGATTTTGCTCATTTTTGGTACATTTGTAGCTTACCATGAGATGTTTAAAAATTATTTTTTCCAGATTTTTTTGTCCATCCGTTTTTGAGATATTGAATGTTCAAAATTGCCAAAAAAGGCCAAAATCCACTTGTCACCATACATTAAAACGCCAGTTACAGGATAACGATGAATGCTACAGACATAGGACAGGTGTCGTTTTAAAGCTTATGAATAGGGCTTTCATTTGATATACAACATGACAAAATTGTAAATTTTCAAGGAATTCAAAAATATTCAAATAATATTAATTTTGAAAAATCGAACATTTTTTAAAATTTTCAAAAAAATCACACTTAAAGTTATATGTCTTGTAGTCAATCAGTCAAAATTTCAAGATGGTATCTCAGTGGTATCATACAAAAATTAAATTTTCTTGTTGGCAGTGACCAGGAATTAAACCCCTCAAGTCCATTTTTCTACAGTTTACGTTGATAAAATTAGGTGGTAAACTGAAATGAATCCAAAAATTTATAACAGGACTTATAGAGATAGATTTATAGAGCATGAATTCACTTTCTATTCTTTTACAGGATCAGCTTTTTGGTAAAACTATCAAAATCATGAGCTTTTTACTTCTGTTCGTAGTTTTAAAAATTTTCCTTTAGTTGCTGAATAATTTCTGAATCAGCACAGTGATATTTTTCCTCATCTAAATCATCTTCAGAAGTAAAAAAATAATTCTTTGTTAGGTCCTTTTAATCTTCCCCATCTTTTCTTTGCACTTTAGATACTTTCTTCTTGCACACCAGAGACTCACCAAGGGAGGTCAAAGAGGCATTTAAGTGGGTTTGGACAGTGTGTTTTTAGTGAAGCTTTCTAGGACATTTTTGTTGTGAAGCTGCTTTATTAGTCTTAAGTTTAATTCATTAACTGTTTGATAATTACATGATTTGAAATATGGAGGAGAATAAGTGGTCAAAAAACTGTTGCAGCCCTTTTTAAAAAAGGGGGGCACTGGGTTAGTAAAGACTTGAGGAATGTAACTGATTGGATGGTTTCACTAAATAGTGAAATCAAACCACACATGAATAGAAGCCTTGTCAGATGGAAAACAGTATACTTGAAAAGGAAATTCCTCCTGAGAATTATGAGATTCCTGGTCTTAGTCATATAAAGGAGTCTGAGTATTTGGACCCTGATACAGCTTCAAGCCACTTAAATGCCTCTTTGACCTCCCTTGGTGAGTCAAGAAGAAAGTATTTAAAGTGCAAAGAACAGATGGGGAAGATTAAAAGGACATACAAAGAATTATTTTTTTACTTCTGAAGATGATTTAGATGAGGAAAAATGTCACTGTGCTGATTCAGAAATTATTCAGCAACTAAAGGAAAATTTTAAAACTACGAACAGAAGTAAAAAGCTCATGATTTTGATAGTTTTACCAAAAAGCTGATCCTGTAAAAGAATAGAAAGTGAATTCATGCTCTATAAATCTATCTCTATAAGTCCTGTTATAAATTTTTGGATTCATTTCAGTTTACCACATGATTTTATCAATGTAAACTGTAGAAAAATGGACTTGAGGGGTTTAATTCCTGGTCACTGCCAACAAGAAAATTTAATTTTTGTATGATACCATTGAGATACCATCTTGAAATTTTGACTGACTACAAGACATATACCTTTAAGTGTGATTTTTTTGAAAATTTTAAAAATTCGATTTTTCAAAATTTCAAAATTAATATTTGAATATTTTTGAATTCCTTGAAAATTTACAATTTTGTCATGTTGTATATCAAATGAAAGCCCTATTCATAAGCTTTAAAACGACACCTGTCCTATGTCTGTAGCATTCATCGTTATCCTGTAACTGGCGTTTGAATGTATGGTGACAAGTGGATTTTGGCCTTTTTTGGCAATTTTGAACATTCAATATCTCAAATCTGAAAAAAATAATTTTTAAACATCTCATGGTAAGCTACAAATGTACCGAAAATGAACAAAATCCATGACGTCAAGGATTTTTCATTGGTTGATTTGACACGGAATGACCCTAAAACACAAGTGTGGTTTTCTCCTTACTTTGGCTTACTTTTGCTCCCTTCTCTCCTAGGCTATGCCCACCCTAATAGAGTTAATGAAGGACCCCAGCGTAGTGGTCAGAGACACAACTGCATGGACTGTGGGTCGGATCTGTGAGCTGCTCCCCGAAGCGGCTATAAACGATATGTACCTCGCTCCACTGTTGCAGTGTCTAATTGAAGGCTTGAGCGCAGAGCCGAGAGTGGCCTCCAACGTGTGCTGGGTAAGGCATGGTCTTTCTCCAGTGGTGATTCTTTTTAAAAAGGGGGTTGGTGTTTACTGTCTGTACAGCAGCTGCTCCCCAAAGGAGGTGTGAGCTTTATTTGTGATATATCAGAAAGTTAGTTTGTGCTGACTCCTATGCACAGGATGCAAAGTGTTTAACAGTGCTTCTGCAAATTTATGCAACAGTGGTCATGGGTGGAAGAAGCTAAAAAGATCCAAGGAGTCGGGGGTTCGAACACTAGAGAGGGTGATGGTTCAAGATGAAAAGTGTTGGATTAAATGGCAGAGGGGTGTGTGTGGGTAAGAAACATAGTGCGCTGCTCCTAAGCTGTTGACACCTGTCTTTCAGGCTTTCACTAGTTTGGCAGAAGCTGCTTATGAAGCTGCTGATGTGGCTGATGATCAGGAGGAGCCAGCAACGTACTGTTTATCCTCATCATTTGAGCTAATAGTTCAGAAACTCTTAGAGACCACAGACAGGTAATTGCAAGCTGTCCGCTGTTCACTCAGTAGACCCTGAGCTACAACATGAGGCCTTGCTACAACATGTGAGCTTCAAAATGTCTTTTAGAAATGCAGCAAGCAAGTAGAGATGTTAAGACCTCTGGGCATTACTAGGGCAAAGGTGTGGAATATCACTAACTCTGTTATAGGTTGGGGTATGTATGTGACAATACTACAGGAGTACAGAAAAGCCATGGAATCCAGCTTCTTTACAACCTCCATGCCATCTTTTAAAAAAGAACCAGCTTACTGTTTCAGAGCTTGTTCCTTCAGAGCAATGTCTATTGACATCTCATAAACCAGAAGTGTGGCTTAATAAGAGTTCCAGTAGTGCCCTATGTAACTCTTTCCTCTTACAACTAACAGAAGCAGGATACATCATGCAAAATAATAAAATACAAATTTGCTTAACTTGCCTAAAATACAGAAGTTGCAGAATTCCACTCTTGTCACAGAATATGTATTAACTTGGTGCGATATTCTGCTTTCTTGTGTGTCTTTGCACAGTCCTGAATATATCGTAAGTAGCTTGGAACTTTAAGTGTGATGGTTCTAGAAAATAAGGAATACAGTGTTTAAGTTCAGTTGATAATCCCTTATTGGGACTGACTTCTGTTTTTAGTGTAGTATCGGGTTACAGAGAACTTGCCATCCGGCAGGCAAGATAGCTAAATCTTGTGGCAGTGTTGGACTACAAATGCATAGGACTAAAGCAAAGCAACGTTCAGCTGTGGATATGTCTGAGGGTGAAAGGAAAATCCGATGCTGCAAAGAACAGTACTGCATAGAAACATGGAATGTAAGGTCTATGAATCAAGGCAAGCTGGATGTGGTCAAAAATGAGATAAGATTGAACATTGACATCTTGGGGATCAGCGAACTAAAATGGACGGGAATGGGCAAATTTAATTCAGGTGTCCATCATATCTACTACTGTGGGCATGAGTCCCTTGGAAGAAATGGAGTAGCCCTCATAGTCAGATTCTCAGAAGACCTTTATTGGCATAAACAGATCAACAGACGTAACATACAACACAGACACACAAGATTCAAGACAGCACCAACCACAAACAAGGGCAAACCATCCCAGAACCTAGCGTTACTCATAGTCAATAAAAGAGTAGGAAAGGCAGTACTGGGGTGCTACCTCAAAAACGTCAGAATTATCTCAGTTCGAATCCAAGGCAAACCATTCAACATCACAGTAATTCAAGTGTATGCCCCAACCACTGATGCCGAAGAAGTTGACCGGTTCTATGAAGACCTACAACACCTTCTAGAACTAGCACCACTTCTAGTCCTTTTCATCATAGGGAAGTGGAATGCTAAAGTAGGAAATCAAGAAATAAGCCGAATAACAGGCAAGTTTGGCCTTGGAGCACAAAATGAAGCAGGCCAAAGGCTAACAGTTTTGTCAAGAGAACACGCTGGTCATAGCAAACACTCTTTTCCAACAACGCAAGAGACAACTCTACACATGGACATTGCCAGATGGTCCATAAAGATATAACCAACTGAATGCAGATTTCCAGAGAATAGGAAGGAGATATAAGAAGAGAGATCTCTTCAAGAAGATTGGAGATATCAAGGGAACGATATAGAGGGACCAGGGTAAGACTTCCAGGGACGTGGAGGCATCATCCCACTCTCAGTTGGGCAGCTCCTCCGCTGCCAGGGAAGGAAGTCTCAGAGCTGGAGGACGTCATTCTGGAGAAGTGGGACACTATCCCTTAGTGGTGACCCCTTCTTTAGATGGTAGGCCCGTATCCAGTCGCACTACAGATACTCCTCTGGGGAAGGGGCCTTCTTGTAGTGGGTGATTCTATAGTCAGGAACATAGAGAGGGGGGTCTGTGATGGATGTGAGGACCGCATGGTGACTTGCCTGCCTGGTGCGAAGGTTGCGGACATCATGTCTCGTCTAGATAGGCTGGTAGAGAGTGCTGGAGAGGAGGTAGCGGTCGTGGTTCATGTAGGTACCAATGACGTGGGGAAATGTAGCCGGGCTGTCCTGGAAGCAAAATTTAGGTTGCTAGGTAGAAAGCTCAAATCTAGGACACCAAAGGTAGCGTTCTCGGAAGTGCTACCTGTTCCACGCGCAGGGCCAGCTAGGCAGGCAGAGCTCAGGGGTCTCAATGCGTGGATGAGACGCTGGTGTCAGGAGGAGGGGTTTAGGTTTGTTAGGCACTGGGGAACATTTTGAGGCAAGCCGGGCGTGTACAAGAGGGACGGGCTTCACTTGAACCAAAACGGAACCAGACTGCTGGTGCGTAACATTAAGAAGGTGGCAGAGCAGCTTTTAAACTGACCCCTGGGGGAAAGCCGACAGGAGCCGAGGGGCATCCGGTTTGGGACTCCTCATCCCTGGGGAATGAGGGTGGAGAAGTTCAGGAACAGCAAGGTTACGACAGTGTAGAAATTGGGGGTGGAAATGGGATGGGACGTGACAGTCGGTTGATCAGGAAGAGAGGCTGCAGGGGAAATAAAGCAAACAAACAACCCTTCTTGGGGAACTTGACATACAAGTGCTTTTATGCGAATGCCCGAAGTCTCCGAGTGAAGATGGGAGAACTAGAATGTTTGGTGGCGAGGGAAAACATTGACATAGTGGGCATAACGGAAACCTGGTGGAATGCGGAGAACCAGTGGGATACCGCAATCCCAGGCTACAAATTCTATAGGAAGGACAGAGAGGGATGTGTTGGAGGTGGGGTGGCCATCTATGTCAAAGAAGGGGTAGAATCTAGCAGAGTAGAGATTGAAGGGGGGTCCAACTCTACCATAGAATCACTGTGGGTTAAATTACCAGGCTCAAGGAGTGATGTAATAGTGGGGGTATGTTATTGTACCCCAGATCAAAAACCTGAAGGGGACCTTGAGATGAGGAAACAAGTCAGATGTCAGTGAAAGACAGGGTTGTGATCATGGGGGACTTCAATTATCCTCATATCAACTGGGTCAGTTCAAGCTCTGGCCATGAAAGAGAGACTGGATTTTTGGATATGCTTAAATGACTGTGCCTTAGAGCAGCTAGTCACAGAGCCAACCAGAGGACAGGCGACTCTGGACTTGATATTGTGTGGTACTCAGGACCTGGTCAGGGAGGTAAATGTTAGAGCCATTGGGGAATAGTGACCATGCTGCGATCTGTTTCTCCATGCATGTTGGGGGGAGAGTGCCAAGTAAATCTGACACAAAAACCCTTGACTTCCGAAGGGCGGCTTTCCCTAATATGAGGAGACTAGTTAGAAAGAAGCTGAAAGGGAAGGTAAAAAGAGCCCAATCTCTTCAGAGTGCATGGAGGCTGTTTAAAACAACAGTAATAGAGGCCTAGAGGGAGTGTATCCCACAAAGGAGGAAGGGCTCGACTAAGTCCAGGAGGGAGCCGGCATGGCTAACAAGCACAGTTAAAGAGGCTATAAAAGGCGAAGAAGCTTCCTTCCGTAAATGGAAGTCTTGCCCTAATGAGGAAAATAAACAAGAGCACAAACTGTGGCAAAAGAAATGTAAAAAGATGATACGGGAGGCCAAGAAAGACTTTGAGGAGCGTATGGCCAGAAACATTAAAGGGAATAATAAAAGTTTCTTCAAATATGTTAGAAGCAAGAAACCTGCCAGAGAAGCGGTTGGCCCACTGGACAGTGAGGGAGAGAAAGGGGAGATAAAAGGGGACTTGGAGACTGCAGAGAAATTAAATGAGTTCTTTGCATCTGTCTTCACGGCAGAAGACCTCGGGCAGATACCGCTGCCCGAACGGCCACTCCTGACTAAAGAATTAAGCAAAATAGAGGTTAAAAGAGAAGACATCTTAGACTTAATTGACAAATCAAAAGATCAATAAGTCACTGGGCCCAGATGGCATTCACCCAAGAGTGCTTAAGGAACTAAAAAATGAAGTTGCTGATATCTTGACAAGAATATGCAACTTGTCCCTTAAAACGGCCACTATGCCAGAGGATTGGAGGATAGCTAATGTCACGCCAATCTTTAAAAAAGGAAGGAGAGGGGACCCGGGAAACTACAGGCCGGTCAGCCTAACATCTGTTCCAGGGAAAATGGTGGAAAGCCTCATCAAGGATAAAATTGGAAAACATATAGAAGAACAAGCTTTGCTGAGGGAGACTCGGCATGGCTTCTGCAAGGGTAAGTCTTGCCTCACAAACCTTTTAGAATTCTTTGAAAAAGTCAACAGGCATGTGGATGCGGGAGAACCCATGGATATTATATACCTGGATTTTCAGAAGGCGTTTGACACGGTCCCTCATGAAAGGCTCCTGAAAAAACTCCATAGTCAGGGAATAAGGGGGCAGGTCCTCCTATGGATAAGGAACTGGTTGAAGACTAGGAAACAGAGTGGGTGTCAATGAGCAATTTTCACAATGGTGATACATGTGGCAATGCAAAGGAGAATTTGTTTGTTGCTGCCACCTGCTCCCAATTGCTTTTACACTGCGCTGTTGGATTTGAGGAGGCTTATTGGTTGATGGTGGGAAGCTGCTGCAGGCAGCAAGTTTCAGGACTGGCTTACTGGGCCATCATGGGGAAAAACAGTCGCGGCAGAACTTTGCTGCCTCAGATTGGTCGGGAAAGATGTGGACCCCAACATATGTCTCGTCTATGGAAGCCTCCCCTGCTGCTTTTGTCACATTGCAGATATTCACCCCTGTGATGGTCAACTTCTTAACATTGGGGAGACCTTCTCAAATTTTAATTACTCAGCTGAATTCTGCCTGTGATACTCCTGTTAGAAGCTTCCCCAATTTGTGTTTGACTCTTGCCAACTCTTGATACCATCTGCTCTATTCACTTTTAGTTTCACCTCTGGTGCTATATTTGTCTTGTAACACTGCTGTAGGGCCAAATTATATCCGTTATGAAATATTTCCCTAGCTACCTCAAGCTATGCTTTAACTGCATCTAACGCCCACTAATTGGATTTGACAGCAACATGTTTTCCCAGATTGGCGAGTTGTCATCACAGATATCTATTCTGAAGAGTTGACTAAACTTCAAGAATTCAGTATACCGTCCCATTGTTTAGACGTTCCATGTCTGCAACCGTTTGGTTTGCTTCCTTGTACATCCTGACCAACTGGGCTTCCGCAAATATTGATCTGCCACTGTTCATCTGATTTAGTTGAAAACTGGTTTGCAAAACCTTCCTGAGATATGAACGTCTTCTGTTTGGATCGTTTAATCTTAAACTCTCGACAGCCCTTAAATTGTCCTCACATCTTTTAATGTATGACTAGGGCAATCAACAAATCTTCTTACACGTTTCTTTGAAGTTCCAAATTCATATTGAATCTACTTATATTCTGGCCCTTTTGAGCAGATGAAGGGACACTTGGTGTGACATTTTTTTCTAGCATTAATGGCATCAGTCTTTGCAGAAAACAGTATGTTGTTGCTGGGACTGTCATCCTGGGTTGACATCCTAATAGTTCTGGATACCAGTTCTTGGATTGTTGCTTGACAGAATCTTGCATTCCTGCCACATAAACCAGTTATAGGTGATAGGGATGAAGTGGTCTCTGGGTGCTTTCTTCCATCTCTTGGGAAGCAATTGGCATGACTGTGCTGCAAATCTATGGCTTCATATACTGCCTTGAAGAAACTGGATCCCATTCCGTCGGAATTACATTGCGCACTGGAGTAGAAGCATTTGAACCACTACTGATCATGAGGGAGAGCTGATAAAGCAAGATCCACTCTGTTGATTCATCTGGCACCAACTGCTATTTGGCTCCTTCTCAGGCCAGTCTCCCTGGCTAGCTCTTCTACCTGGTCGTCGTAATGGTTATGTAGCATGACATAAGAAATGGTACCTGAATTTGCTTCTTGTCCTCTCCGCCCAAGCTCATTTTTCTTTTCTATCATGTCTATTAGATTGTATGCCATTTTCCGTTGTAAATCGTCTTGAGGGTGTTGGCAGGAAGGCAATAAATGTAGTAAATATGTGTCATGTTTAACGCCTTGCAATAAGGACTACCCTGATTGGGACAGTCTTCATGCCTCAGTGGGAAAATGCGTTTGAACAATGAACTCAAGAGTTTTTAGATTTCAGACTTTATACCTACTTTGGAGTTTTTTTAGGAGGGATTTGATTCTGCAGAATACTTTTCAGTAATACAGCCACCTCCACCCTGGACTAGGAGACCTCTGGGTAATTGCCATCCTCCTTGCCAGAGGAGACCTCTGGGGACTTGCTCTGGGCTACAACTCCCCCAGACAATGCTATCAATTGTTTTGTGAGTATCTTTCATTCCTCAACAGTTTCACTGATGACTCCTAAGTCCGTAGGCACCAAACAGTAGCAAGAGCAGTCTCAGCTGAATAAACGATTTACCGTAGAACTTTCTGCAATCTTACTGGCCTTGAATTGCATTACATTCCTGGACTTAAAAAGGGATGAAGAGGGATAGTTGCTCTCCTGCTCTTAAATATAAGAGGGCGCCACTTTGAAAGGTGCATCTTTGCCCAGTTAGCAAGGGTACTTTGCTAACTGTAAGGTTGAGCAACCCCTCCCAAGAACTCCACCATTGTAAGGAGAAGACAAGTCATTGACCAGAGCATGGGCAGTTACAGGGAGCCCATTTCCCCCCCCCAAAAAAAAGATCCTCTGCTTCAACTGCTGGTTGTGAAAGTGGGGGGAAAGGATTCTCTGACTGCTGCTCCTAGCCAGAGTGATAAGTGTGCTGGATAAGTTTTTGTATTGTCTTAATGGGTTGTAACCTGCATTTTGGAGATCAACTGACAAGAGTTAAATTATGCTGCTGTAGCTGGTATTTAGGTAATTTAACTTCTCTTTTAAACCTGCTTTTCTGCTTCAGGCCTGATGGACACCAGAATAACCTGAGGAGTTCAGCGTATGAAGCTCTGATGGAGATTGTGAAAAATAGCGCCAAGGACTGTTACCCTGCTGTCCAGAAGACCACTTTAGTAATTATGGAACGACTGCAACAAGTGCTGCAGATGGAGGTTGGTTGGATGGCAAAAACATACTTGTGTTAGAGCGCTGGGTGGCCCAACAAGTGTGAAGTGCCTAGTGTGGCACTACAGATGTATCTGCGGGATCTGGTAACTGCAATTTCACTTATTCGCGGCCCCCTGCACCTGTTACCTTTGTTTATTTTCATAGTGCTGGCACCAAGCAAGCATATGTCTTTCTTTAACAAAATGCTATAAGCAACATGCTAGCTTATAGCTCAGAAGCAGGCAAGCAGCCTGAATGCTAGAGAGGCTCTAAACGGTAACAGGAAGCAGTTGGCGCTTGCTTAGCGCCAGCGCTACGAAGATAACAAAGGTTGTAAACTTGGGGTCAGCGACAATTCTTAGTGGCTTTTTGCATGCTTTCTGTAACTTTCTGCAAGATTAACTTGAAAGCTGGAGTGGGTCGAAAGATGTGTATGTTTGGATCCTTTTTTAAGCGCTAAAAATATCTTCTCCTCCCCAGTCCCATATCCAGAGCACATCTGACAGAATCCAGTTCAATGATCTTCAGTCTTTGCTATGTGCCACTTTACAGGTAAACTGTTCTTCACTTATTTGCACAGAGGGCATACAGAAAATATTTCAGGAGAACTAATTTAGGAGCGTTCAAGGTTATGTAGAATACAGTTGGGCTTTTTCACAAGAGATGCCAGAAAATGCCTCTTGGTTCTACCATGGGATCTTTTTTTTTTAATTTGCAAAAAGGGATGCTGCGTATGAGCATAAGAGGAGCCTTGTTGGATCCAGCCTAGGGCCCATCTAGTCCCGCTTCCTGTATTTCACAGTGGCCCACCAGATACCTCTGGGAGCACACAAGACAACGAGATAACTGTATCATGTGGCCATTCCCTTGCATCTGGCATTCACTGATAGGCTACCTACATCTAAAACCCAGAGGTTGCATTCAGTCGTCATGACTTTTAACCTGTGATAGAATTTTCCTCCATAAATTTCTCCAGTCTTCTTTTTAATGCCTAGGCCAGGTGTCATCACAACGTCCTATGGCCAGGAGTTCCACAGATTAATTGCACATTAAACATTTTATTGGAGCATTCAGCAGAGTCAGCTGTCTGAAACAAGGGTTGCCTGGTTCAAATCTCAGTTCATCCTCAGATCCTCAATTTGACAAGACAATTTGACAATTTTCAGCGACCCATTCTGTCCCCTTTGAGTAATGTTTGGATAAACAGACCTGTCTTGAGAGGTGGATTATAAGTACTACAGGAGTGCTTATCTTTGAGAACTTGCAGAGTTCAGGAACATGTAGTATTTTTATAGCATGATCACCCTGTTACATCATTGCCAGTCCAAACTCTTTTCCTGGAGTCATGGTTTCTCCTACAGTAAAAAAAATTGGGTGTTCTTTGCAAAAATGTGTTTGGGGTTCATGGACATTTAAGGAAAGCAGAAAAACCTGGTATGGGTGGCTTGCAAAATACTTTGTAAGTGTGTACAGGGTGTACTCCAGGGGTGGATAGGAAGGAGTAGGGTGCTAGAGGGTGTCTGGAAATCTCTAGTGCAGAGGTTCTCAACCTGTGGTTCGGGTACCCCCTAAGGGTGCATGTACCAGGCGAGAAGCTCTGTTTTCGGCCATGCAGCACGGCCGAGCAGGTCCTCCGGGTTGCCGGAGGGTCTTGCAGCGCGAGCTGGAGGCCCTGATCAGCAGCGTCGCAACCCGAAAACGTCCCCGGTAGCTCTCCCGGCCATGCAGCGCTTCTGATTGGGTCCTCTGGCTTGCGCTGCAAGACCCTCCAGCGCTGCAAGAGCTCTCCCAGCCATGCGGCACCCTTAGCTTACACCTGCCGCCATGTTGGATTGCCACCAAGTCTCGTGAGATTCAAGATCGCGGCGTGAGATTTGGGAGCCGCGATCTTGGATCTCACGAGACTTGGCAGCGATCCTACATGGCGGCGGCTGCAAGGTAAGGGAGAGCTACCGGGGATGATTTTGGGTTGCAGCACGGCCAAGCGGGTCCTCCAGAGGGAGCTCAGAAGCACTGCATGGCTGAAATCATCTCCCCCCCCCTCCCGTAGCTCTCCCTTACCTTTCTTTCGGCCATGCGGCGCTTCGGCCATGCAGCTGGAGAAGTACAATTTCTCTTAAAAGGGCAATGTAGGGCAAGCCGGGCTGGCTTGCCCCTTTAAGAGAAATTGTACTTCTCCAGCCACTTGGCCGAAGTGCCGCATGGCCGAAAGAAAGGTAAGGGAGAGCTACGGGGGATGATTCTGGCCATGCAGTGCTTCTGAGTAGGTCCTCCAGCTGGAGGAACTGCTCGGAAGTGCTGCATGGCCGAAATAAAGCACCTTTTTTCCACTTTTGGGGAGGGGGTACGCGGGGCTTGGGGAAATTGGGGGTGCTTGGGGGCTGGGGGAGGGGTACGCAGGTGGGAAAAGGTTGAGGAACCCTGCTCTAGTAAAGCCCCCTGTCCTGATGGGCATTTCCTTGTACCTACGTCTCCTGCAACTGAATCCATATACTAGAATCTGAATTCTCTGGAGATTCTATTTTTGAAGCTGAGTAGCTCTGACCTGGGCTAATGCCTGAACAGTGTTCATCAAATACAGGAAACATAAATGAAAGCTTAGCGATCCCTGTTAAGAGAATCTTGGTAGATATATGTAAGATGGGATGACAGCTGGCTAAAACGGGGGGGGGGGGAGTAGTGGTCCAAGAGGAAAGTCTTTTCTAACGTTGCCCTTTCCATACCTCAGAATGTTCTCCGTAAAGTGCAGCACCAGGACGCTTTGCAGATATCGGATGTGGTTATGGCATCTCTCCTGAGGATGTTCCAAAGCACAGCGGGATCAGGGGGTCTCCAGGAGGATGCTCTCATGGCTGTCAGCACCCTGGTAGAAGGTTAGTGCTCAGGGGCCTTGGAGGGGATGGTTTTCCAATGATGTTGCCTGAATATATTCTGTGCCCCCTTCCTGAAGTCATCCTAATTCTGACACAGAATTGCTCTTAATTTTTGCGATGCTCACATCTGGATTTCTGGCTATTTGGGATGAAAAGTGTAACGGTAGAAGGCGTATAAGCTATAGCCATGGAGAGAACCCTTCCTGGTTAAAAGCAGTGTAATCTCTTGACTGATGCACATTGCATACAGATGTGTGAAAACCCAGACCCCTCCCTGTGGGGAGCGGGCGTTGGCAGTGTTTTTTGTGTGTTTTGAGAAGTCAGTTTGGGAGTCATGAGTTTCAAACAGAGAAGCTGTATAATGAGAGAAGGGGAGATTGCTTAACTGCTCCCAGTCTTCTCCCAGTTGTTTCCTTCTGTGGGGTTCAGAACAAGAGCACACATGTTCATTTTGAATCCTGGTGGAATGAAAAGAAGGCTGGGGGGTGGGGCTAATGAAGTGGAAAAGCTGTACACGGGGAAATGGCTAAACCTTCCCCTGCTGTAAAGGCTTCTTGGTTATGAATACAGAATTTTTATTCAGGAGAAGTCTGTTTCTGCAATGCTACTTTCTACATACTCGGTGGTTCTCCACTGCTAATTTGTTACACAGTGTGAATGATGGTTTGCACTGAAGTCTCTCTTCTTCTCCCCTTTTCTGGTTCCTGAAGGCCTTAATAATCATGCCGTTGAGAGTTAAGAATGATTCATCCTGAAGTTGAGGCTGCAACACTTGATGGTCTTTTTGTGTGGCATGTGTGTTGGAAGTATATTTTATTTAGAATATTGTTGCTATAGCTGATGACAGATTGTTCAGTTGGCTGCTGAAAGAGTGAATAAAACTAGAAAAGCACAAATTAGGTACGCTATGACTGGTTGGTTGAGGTTTGACTATTGAGCTGCCTTCCGAATATAGAACACCTGGGTTCAAATCTCAGTGGCTTGATACAAACATCATTCCTTCTGCCTTATGTGTTAGACCGGAGCCATCCTGTTTAGTTGTGCAGGCATTCTCCCCACTACCAGTTGGAGCTGTTTCATAGCTAAAAACGGCTTACCTTTATTAGACATATTGAATATTAGCAAAATTGCCAGTGCAGGTGTAACACTAGCCACAGTTAGGTTTGAAATGAACAAGTTGAGAAGCACACAAATTATGGGACTCTCTTTTTTTTTTTCTTCTTCTTAACACCGGTTAGAAGATTGGATAGTGGGCATCTACACTAAACCTTCAAGGATAGCTCTTCTCAACCTGAATTCTCCATCTGTAAAACAAATTGGCCCCCATGGTTCTTTTTACTTTAGTAAGACGCTTTGCAAAATTAGATGTGTCATACAAGTAACAATGGATGCAACATTTGCCTTGGTTAAAGGTACCCACTGCTTTCATCTAGGTCGTCTTCAAATTGCGGTTGTCATTGAAAACTTGAGACTGATATGCTCCACTTGGTGAGAGAGTTGCTTGATCTGGTCATCTTCAAGTAGCTGCTTTCAAACGTGTTCCTTAATGTGCTCCTTTGCATTCTCGATTATCTGTAAAATCTGGCAACAAAATAATTTGTGCACTTAACTGACATGCTAGATTCTCTTCAGTGTGTAAGCTGTAGACTTTGAGATCTTTAATTTTAGATGTTTAATCTTATTTTGTCCCCTCCATGCTCCCCACTTCTTGTGCAGTGTTAGGAGCGGAGTTTCTCAAATACATGGATGCTTTCAAACCTTTCCTGAGCATTGGACTGAAGAACTATGCTGAATACCAGGTAAGGCCCTCTTTCTTGATCCATGGCTTTGGAGTGTCATATCTCTGCTCTACATCTTACAGCGCAATCCTGATCAAATTTTCAGCACTGGTGCATCAGCAATGCAGCCCTGAGGTAAGGGAACAAATGTTCTCTCCCCTTGAAGAGGCCTCCACATGACTGCCCGTGCCCCCCTGCACTGCAAAATACAGTGTGCACCCTGTTGGCACGACTACACCAGTACTGGAAAGTTGGTTAGGATTGCGCTTTCAATCTCATTCTGCCATTCACATCAGTGTTGCCGTTGGGAAGGCTTTTTGTTACGCTATCCAGGATAGTGTTTGAGACCCTTGAGAGGTTAAATTTTACCTTGGACGAAATGGAAAAAGCAGGAGACAATTGTTGAATGTGTAAATCAGCGGTGGGGAGCCGGCGGGTCCAGCCCCCGGGGCGATCTGGTCCGGCCCACGCGAGACCAGACCGGAGGCCCCGCACTCACCTCGGCACGACTCCTTCTCAAATCGGGTGTTCCGTACATGCGCAGAACGGCGCTAAGAGGCCTCTTGAAAAGGAGTTGCACTGAGGTGACGCGTGGCGGCGGCGGCCAGGAGGCTAAAGGTAAGGAGAGCGGTGGGGGTGGCCGTGCACGATGGGGTGGGGGAGAGAGATGGGGGTGCGTGCGATGCGGTGGGGGTGCACGCATGCGCCCTGGGGGCGCCGTTTGCGGTGGAGGGGCGCACGGCCCGCGACACGTTTTCCCCAAGGGAAAATGGCCCTCCACCTCAAATAGGTTCCCCATCCTTGGTGTAAATTATTGAATTCTGCAATCTTATTAACCAGTGATCCCTAGAACATGTTAACAAATCCTGAAGCTATAAACTGAAAGGGGTGCGTGGGGGTGCCTATTTTTTTCTTCAACTGCCTTAGATGCTCCTTGCCAACATTCTAACAGGGCATTCCTCGCCCCTTAAAGGCCGACACACACGCACGAATTCCGGCGCGACCCAGATGCCCGAGGAGCTTTGTCGAGCTGTGCGGAGGTGTCTGGTTACCATTGTGGAAGCGAGCAGAGCAGATGCGATCTCTCGATTTCTGGCACCGAAAATGTTTCTGGCCCATGTTTGGGGGGCAGCTTCGCGGAGCTACTGCAGCCTCCTATCAGATGAGAGGGGGAGGAGAGTGGCTATCTGCCAATCGGAAGTTAACTTTAGTCTTAGCCAATCACTGTTAAGAAAGCAGGACAACAGGAGGGGCTATTTGCGGGAAGCCACTCGTGCAGACGAGTTCAGCGCGCGGAGGCGAGCGGCCAAGCACCAATGCTCGCTCGCTTCCGCGCCTGATCTCGTGCGGTGTGTGTCGGCCTTAAGGGAGCAGGGGAAGCATCCAGTTCTCCTAGTGCGTCGCGACCCACCAGTTTGAGAAGCTGGACTAGGCAATGCCTGAGTTCCTGCGAGGGGGTAGGCAATTTGGAAATTCCCTGGTTGGGAGAGAATCTTCAATGTAAGGGTGACTGCTTCCCAGTTTGCCTGGGTTCTGGTTTTCTTAGTATTGCATGCGTTGGTTATCGGGCATACAATTTATTGGTATTGGGTTCATTGTTGGGTGAGATTTTGAGGAAGGTTACTGTTTCTAGCAATGAATTTCCATAAGATCATGCTGGTTCTCCTGAGATGGCAAAACCAGTTTCTTCCTCACTTTGTAATGCTCTAACAGAATGTTAACAAAAGCTGTGACTCTTCCAGATACGTCATTGTTAAGAATATTTATATACCTCTTTTCAACAAAGCGGTTTACATAGAAAAATAAGTCAATAAATGGTTCCCTGTCCCCAAAGGGCTCACAGTCTAAAATGAGATGCAGAAGAGCCACCAGCAACAGTCACTCTAAAGGTGCCATGCTGGTGTGAAGTGGGACAGTTGCTCTCCCCCTGCTAAATAGAAGTGCTAAATTGGCCCAAAGAGGCACCACTTTAAAAGGTGCCTCTTTGGCCAATTGGCAGGGTATGCTTCTCTTTGGCCAATTGGCAGGGTATGCTTCTCGGTCGACACAGACTTCATAATGGTCCACTTTGGGGTCCTCAGCATCAGTATCTCCTAGCTTCTGGTTGAAATGGCAGAAGAGAGTCTGTGGGGTGAAAAGAGAGACTCACTGATTGGGTGGGTGTATAAGTGATTGCGTTTCTTTTCACAGGTCTGCCTGGCAGCAGTGGGCCTAGTGGGCGACTTGTGCCGGGCTCTACAGTCCAACATTCTGCCTTTCTGTGATGAAGTTATGCAGCTCCTGTTGGAAAACTTGGGGGTGAGTGCTTCTTGATGGTTTTAATCCCTGAACTCATTGGAGAAACAGTAAAATGCAAGTGCAATATGTGTTAATGTTTATAATGTACATGCTCAAGGATAAAGCACATGCACTTAAAATAGCTTTTTGTCTTTACAGAATGAAAACGTGCATCGGTCTGTAAAGCCCCAGATTCTCTCAGTGTTTGGAGACATAGCTCTTGCAATTGGAGGAGAATTTAAGAAATATTTAGTGGTTGTACTGGATACCCTACAGCAAGCTTCTCAAGCCCAAGTTGACAAGGTAAGGCCAGTAGACTTCTTGTTGATGTTTTGAGATAGCTGTCCCAAAATGACTTCAAGGGAGCTCCTGTTGAATGCATCCTTCTGCCTTTTTTCCTTAGTCTGACTATGACATGGTAGACTACCTAAATGAATTGCGAGAGGGATGTTTGGAAGCATATACAGGTATCATCCAGGGCCTGAAAGGAGATCAAGAGAATGTGCATCGTGAGTATACTACTGCTTCAGAAGTATGGCCTAAAATTTAATTCCTACTGACTTGAAGGGATGCCCTTGGGAAAAGGAGTAATGGTGGGGGGGTGAAGACCCTCAACCTGAGCTTTTAAGCTACCTTATTTTTAGCAGGTGGTGCGTCACAAATATCTCTCAGGCCTTGTGATGTATCTCTGGGTCCTTTCAGTTTTCTCCTAGGCAGACTGCCTCAAGGGCTCACAGTGGGTTACAGTAGACACTAGGTCCCCTACTTAAGTACAGGGTTAGGTTCAAGGGGTCTGTACTTAAGTTGAAATGTCGGGTTCTTATGGGTTCGGCATTATCGTGCCTGGGTGAAAGCGCTACCGAAGGACATGCTGCGCCTGCGCGACAGCGCCAATGTGGACATCTGTAACGTGGGGACCTAGCATATTGTGTGTGTTGCTCTGGAGAACAGGGTGTTCAGTATGCTTGTGAGTGTGACTTCAGGCCAGTCCCTATCTTGTGTTAAAGGGCTGTCTTGGAGGGTTTCACTGCTAAGTCCTTTGTGGGTTTTTTGATGTCCTTTGTGATGAAATGATACACCGAAAGGGGTATAGAGACAGACCTACCATATAATTAGATGTCTTGGGACAATCGTCTGCTTCCCCCCCCCCCCCCCCCTTGCCACACACTGGCTCTTCTGTTTTGTGGCTATGGCGCTTTTCCACATATGCCATTTTCAAGCAAAGAAAAGCATTAAGCAACATAGTGACTGCCTTTGTAAGGTGTTTGTGGTGACTCTTTGACACAATGCATACATTGTGGTGTCATGAAATCCTTTTTTAAATATAGCAGGCAGCCACGAGGAAAAGAGATTGGTGTGAGATCTGTGGTGGGCAGGGCCAGCTTTAGCCTGATTTGGCCAAATCGGGCCCTGCCCCTGTGGCCGGAGCTGGGGGGCCCAGTGGCCTCCTTCCCAGCAGCACTTACCTGGCGATCCAGGTGACGCAGACATGGTAGCTCAAGCGACTTCGAGCTTGCGTTGGGCCATCCCGCCCACCCTTGGCACAGATTGGTTCGAAATTGAGTCACTTCTGAGCTGATCGGTGATGACGTGTTGACATAACATCCTCGTGTCACACACACCCAGTAGGCTCCGCCCTAATCAGGTCCTAAGGTTGGCCCTGGTGGTGGGAAGAGGCTTTCTAGATCTGATCAGGCTGCCAGTCACCGGACAGAATACTAAAAGGAATGTTTAATTAACAGTGTATTGTATTAATATCAGTAAGCATTAAGTGGCCAAAAAACCCTAAATGTTGCTTCTTTTTCAGCGGATGTGATGCTGGTGCAGCCCAGAGTAGAATTCATCTTGTCTTTCATTGACCATATTGCTGCAGATGAAGACCATACTGATGGGGTCGTAGCTTGTGCAGCTGGGCTAATAGGGTAAATGTGACTGCTGCCTTGGCGGGAGGGGTCATGCCACATTGCACTAATCTACCTCATAGATACACTTGAGGCGACTCCCGGTAGAATAGGAACAAAAGCTCCTGTAAAAACAAGTGCCAAACAGTAGCATTCTTCTAAAAAAAATAAACACCTGGCGGTATCTGTGGGATTCTATAAGCAGCTTATTCCAGAGCCTGGGAAGAGCAGCAGAAAGGGCCCTATTCATAGCTGTCCTGACTTTGTGCTGGGCTACCAGTGCAGAACTTAATTGGGGAGGAGAGGGGTACTGAACAGTAAGGGTCTCAAGTCCTGTGAAAAGGCTTTGCTTCA
Organism: Plestiodon gilberti rubricaudatus; assembly: GCA_026170595.1. Taxonomy (NCBI): domain Eukaryota; kingdom Metazoa; phylum Chordata; class Lepidosauria; order Squamata; family Scincidae; genus Plestiodon; species Plestiodon gilberti. The sequence goes on along the minus strand of JANXHW010000006.1, from coordinate 39,115,911 downwards.
ATTCCTGTTCAGATTGAACGTTTCGGCCTGCTCCTGCCTTGTGAGGAAAGTAGGAAGTCCCATGTAGAGTATGCTTCAGTCGTCCTTGAGGTTGGAGGCGACAAGGTGCCTTCCTAAGCTTAGACCAGGGGTGGGGAACCTATTTGCAGTGGGGGGCCATTTTCCCATAGGGAAAACTTGCTGCGGGCCGGCCAATTCCCCCCCGTGCGCGAATTTACCTCCCACCCACCCACCGCTCGCTCTCCCTCCCACCCACCTGGCAAGCGCCCACTCCCATCGCTCTTCTCCTCCTTTCCTTACCTTACCTTCTCTTCAGCCGCGGCGGTGGCGGTGGCTGCATGCGCTCGCCTCGCCCGACTCTTTTTCAAACCCTCCCGGCTGTTATAGACATGCGCAGAACAGCCGGGTTGAGGAGTCACGTGACTCCTTCTCAACCCGGCTGTTTCTGCGCATGTCTATAACAGCCGGGAGGGTTTGAAACGAGTCGGGTGAGGTGAGCGCGGCCTCCGGTCCGAGCCCGCGCGGGCCGGAACGGATTGCTCTGGGGTCCGGATCTAGCCCGCGGGCCACTGGTTCCCCGCCCTTGGCTTAGACGCTTCCATTAAAATGATCTTTGTCTTTTCTCTCAGGGATTTGTGCACAGCATTTGGGAAAGATGTCCTCAAGTTGGTAGAAGCTAGGGCCATGATACACGAACTGCTAACTGAAGGGAGGAGGTCAAAGACGAACAAAACAAAAACCCTTGCTACCTGGGCCACTAAAGAGCTGAGAAAACTGAAGAATCAAGCTTGGTAAGGAGGCTGCCATTTCTCTTGGAATGACTGAGCTGCTCTCATGTAGCTTGGTTTATGATAAGTTCAAATACTTAGTGGCCTTGGGGCTAATATCCCATGGCTCTTGCCCTGATAGACCATTCCAAACCTGCTTTTTCTTTTTCCCAATACTTTCTGGAAAGACTGTCTCCTGGAAAACCTTCAGAATACATTTTGCAAAATAAGCAGATCTGAGTATTAGTTTGCCTCGTTTGGAATCCTAGGTACCCAGCTTCGCCCATAAGCATGCAGTTTGTGCAACTTGGTGGAAGCAAATGTGGTACCATGTAGCATAGTGCTTGGCCTGCGAGTTTCTTTTTCAGACCGTGGCATGTGTGGAACTTGATAGCTTTTCAGACTAGGTTCCAGGAAATCCTTGGAAGTGCATCCTCAAACAAGCTCAGTAACAGCAGATAAACCTCTTTGAAAAATGGCTTGCTCGCCCATACTGACTTTCCAGTGCAGTACACAGCCATGGGGTGGGAAGGCAAAGCCCAGCAGACCTGGCCAAAGCCTTGCACAAACTGCATGTAAGTTTTAGAATATTCTTCTGGATTCTTTTCAATCAACTGGGTTCCTTGGCCAACAAATTGATGTGGAAATGTTTTCCTAAGGGTAAAATTTGAAAGCCACTGTTTCAGACGGGCTAGTTAAGTGCTCTTGTATTGGATAAAGGGCCTGCATGCATTATCTTACCTTTCTGTGTGTGACCCTGCCCCTCACTACTTTTTTCCTCTCCTAGATCTGTTACCATTGGGATGACACCTGAGACCCCCACTGGAAAATCTCCAATCTATTGAGAAAAAAAACCCAACCCGGAAGTGAGGAGTGTGCACGGATGCTGAGTGTTTGGGAATGAGAGGATGAGTGAGTGAGAGGCTTAAAACACACCACGGTGAAAATCCGGCCACGGCAAATGGCAGCAGCGCTGTTAATGGAGCTAATCACTGACTTGCGTAGCAAAAAACCTTGTCATCGCTTGCCTCCAGGAAGTGGAAAACCGATTGATTTCCATACTTCAGTGCAGTCTCTTCCGACAGAGACGAGGACTAACTTCTGTGTCTTTGGCCAGTGAAGGGGGAGATGAATTAGTCGGGGAGAGAGGAGAGCTAGCTTCAGGTTCAATTTGAGTGCTCGTATATTAAGGTCTGGCTTTCGTTGCTGGAGAGGGAGGAGGTGGGATCCCCAGCCTGCCTAGTGTCACCTTTTTGGGGGGTGGGGAGGGGCGTTTTTGGCCGCACAGTGCTGTCGGTGCACGAGAGAAACGGGAAGGGTGAAGGATTTTCTTTCCAGAGTGAGTGTGTGTGAATGAGGCGGTATCTACATTCTCAACTTTTAAGTCATTGCAGTTAATCTTTCCCAAAAAGAGAAATACTGAGGAGGTTAGCAGTTGCATTTCATAAACTAACAAGTTCAGTCTACTTGAAGCAGCAGCAGCAGAAGAGAGTTTAAGGGGGGTGGGGGGTAAGAAGTTGCTCTGTATAGGGCTGCTTTAGGGAATTGCTGGTGGGATGTTCAGAGCTCCCGTCGTGACACTTTTTCACGATCTTGTTTCATTAAAAAGCGCCTTTCCTTCCTTAACTTTGTTCAACTGTGAATGTAGAAACCAGGGGTAGGGGTGGTGGGAGGTGGGGAGGGTCTCAAAAAAAAAAATAAACTCTCGCGTGTTAAGTAGAGAGATTAGGATCCAGTTTCTCCAAATGGGATGTGAGGCTTTAAAACAAAACACAACTATGCTTGAATTGGCAACAAAAGAAAACCCAAAGGGAAAAAAGCCCCTCTCTTGGCGTGAACAAAACAGCCTGAACCACACACAAAACTGTGCCAAAGAGTTAAAAAGGAAGCAAGGAAAAAACAACTTCAGGAAACATTTTGGATTGCAAAAATGAGGTTGAAATTCAAATGTTCAAACAAAGCAAAAAGATAAAAATACGATTTGGAAACCGCTTGGCCTATTTGTCCTCTTTATTTGATTCTGATATGGTATTAGTCTTGCTGCACTTCAAAAAGGAAAAATTTATATAAATATATATACTGACTTGAACTTACACAGGATGGCACTTGTAAAAGGTTATATTTTTCCACTGCAGTTGAAGATTAATAAAATGGTGTCAAACATTCCCCCAGTACTACTTTTTTTATCTTGGTCTTTCCAGTAAGCAGGGAATTCAGCTTTTTTTACAAAAAAAAAAAACACACAAAACCCCACGGCAGATGGATGGGCAGCTGTGTGCTAGGGTCTGTAGTGTGCCTGTGAAAACCCCAAATGTTGCATAACTTTTTTTTAAACAATCCCTTAAATTTCTTACAGTGAATGGGGAGAGGCAGCAGTTCTGTAGGCTATTCAGGATTCTGGAGAGGCTGAGACGTATCTGCTCCTTGACTATGTAGGGATTGATGCTTGGGGCTTTTAAAAGATGGGTGCTTTGCAAGCTTGTCTTTTCAGGGGGGGAACCCTAATACCTTGACAAGAAGCATGCTTTTTAAAAAGGAACCTCTCACCCCTCGTCTGCCTCCTCCCTTTTCCAGGCTCGTCCTGGTGCCCCCTTCAATTGCCCATCCTCACTGGAAAGCAAGCATGCTAGTTTCTTGTACAGGGTATCTGACGCGTGCCTTTCAGTGCCAGGTTCAGAATTGCAGCCCCCAAGTGCTAACTTCATGAACCAGTGTACAAAAAAAGACCAGGTGGCTGAGCAGGAAGCTCCAGTGTGAGTCTGAAAGATTGGCTTTTTATAAACCTGGGTCCACCTTTCTTAATGCCTTTTTTCTTTGGGGTGGGTTTTCTTTGAAAGACACCCACAAAACGAAAGCCATTCCTGAATTGGGGAGAGGGGTGTGTGAAGGGGAGATCTGATCATTCCTCAGTGCTACTGAACTCTGTCCAGTGTTGGCTGTTCAGCTGTAGGCTGCACGCAAATAAAGTACACTGAGTTAGTAGTGGAAACCAAAAACTGTGTCTATTATTTTGTTTCTCGCCATTCAATTTCTAAAATAGGAGTTAGAACTAAAGTCAAGCCTCTTAGGAAACCCTTAGGTTTCCCCGATCTTGGGTATGTGCAGGTTGGTGGTGGTTTAGTGGTGAGGTAGAAGCACTCGGTATATGTTCACGAGGAAATCTGGAACACCCTGCTGTTTCCTTCTACTTCTACGTATTCTTTGTCTTGGTTTCAGGGCAAGCTGTTGTGCTTAAACATGTACACCCCTCTAACTGCTCTTGGGGAGAGACAGTAAAATATTAGGTGGCTTTGATGCAATCATGGATCCAAATTTGAAGGGTCCCTCAAGCTACTATAATATTTAGGTATGCCATACAGGTTGCCTAGAACAGGCCTGTAACCTTGCAACCCTTTAAGCCCAACACAGCTGACCTGTATTGTTGTCTGGCTTGACAACTTAGGCAGGCATCAAATATGCTTCCAAAACTTGCCTGATCTGTGTGCTGCGTTTAGTGAAGGGACTGGGAAAATCCAGCTTTCCTAATAGACAATGTTACGGTGGGGTGGGGAAACCCCCAGATTAGCAGAAGCTGGCTGCAAGATTTCAGCGTTCTGTTGCCATGAAGCTTAGAAATCTGTCCTACTTAAAAAGGAGCTTTGTTTCTACAGTTCCTATCGGCTCTTGTCTTGGAGTGTGAAGACAGTGCAATGCCAGTTGGCAGGCATCAACATAATGTAATGGGGAGCCAAGGTCAAGGGAGCCGCAGGTTGAAAAAGTTTGGGAAACACCTAGGGACTGGGTGTCATGACAAAACACCCTTAATTTGAGAAGCAGCTGACTTCTAACAGGGAAGGTGCAGATGCTCAGGCCTGTTTGGAAGACTAGGTGCTAAATGTGGGCAGCGTGGTGTAATAGTTAGTCCTACATTAGGACTGGAGAGACTTGGGTTACAATCCCCACTCAGCTACAAAGCTCCCTGTATGACCTTGGGCTAGTTATACACCCTCAACCTAATTTGCAGGGTTGTTGTGAGGATAAAATGGAGAAGATGCTTAGGGTATGTTACCCTGAGCTTCTTGGAGACTTTGGGGGGGGGGGGAGAATAGATAAAAAGAAGAGGCAATTGTCCAGAGATGTGCCCCTTACTACATGTTCTCCAGGGCTGAACTTGTAGCACTGAGAAACCAAGAACTGGTTCAAATCAAGTTTTGGGGCTTCTGCAGCCCCATGTTGGTCAAAATGCAGGAAGTCCTCACTTAACGTCATACATAGGTTCCTGAAAACTGCGACGTTAAGTGAAACGGCATATAACAAACCTGTTTTTCACTGGCTGCCTCAGTGATGGTCCAGGGCCCTTGCTGCATAGTTTCTGGGTTGTGTGGGTCCATGACCTACTGGTACTTCCTTGACTTTGTTCTTGCCTCAGAATGTCTTGCAGAAGCTACCTGCAAGGCATTCTGGGGCATGAATAGAGCCAGGAAGTGGGGCGCGAGCACAGCGCGACCCAGAAGTCGCAGTAGCCACCAAGGACAAAGCGAATCTACGGATAGTGAAACGATGGTAGGCGAGGACTTGCTGTATGCTCTTCTGAACCTGTAATGGTTTAATAGTATCTGTTAGGGCTGCCACTCAGCTGATTACTGTTACAGGTCTGAGCAGTTACACTGTTTTGGCATGTAGCTGGTACTGGGGTCTGAACAGCTAGTAAAATCAAGACCCCTAATCTGCTATGGTGAACATGCCTGGTTTTCACCTATGTTTGACCTGCCTAAGCCCCTTAGCAGGCTCCGGTGATGGACAAGCATCCTGAAGGGGCTGCTGACTCACTGAGATACAGTAGTCATTTTTTTGCCTTGTCATTGTCTTCTTCGTCTGCAACTGACCTATAACAAAACGCTTTGAACCAGCTCATTGGACTGTGAAGCCCACCTGATTCCCAAGAGTGGCAGTCAAGGGCCTTCAGTGACCCCCTGGTATCCAATCCCACAGGTAAATCAAAGGTTATAAACACACCTGTACCCTAGTTGCATTTACACTGGTATCTCATATAGGGAACATCAGAAGCTTTGAAGGTTGTCTGCCTGCCTGGCTCGGTGTGGATGTGAAGACCAAGATCTCAGACTAGCATGAGAATTTTGAGTAGGGAAAGCACCGAACAAGTTGCAGTAGTGTTCCATTTTAACTTCCATATCATCATTTGCCAAACCCCCCCACCCCTGCATAGTTCTCTTTTTTTCTACCTGTCCCTTGTTTTTTAAACCCTTTTATTTCCCATCCATCATTTGGTGAACATTCAAGGAATGAACGTTCTATTCATTAGTTTTACTGTTTACTGCATGGTCTCAATTCACTAGGGAGGGAGCTGGTTCCCCAGTCTCCCAGACAGCTTGTTTTCAGCTCCTATCTGTTTTGTAAGGAAACCCCTGGGTTTTTGGAACCCTCTGCCAACTTGGGAGGCAAGTGTTCCCAAGGTGACCATCTCCTATCTGGATTTCTCCAAGCTTGAGTCATGGTAGCAAGAACTACTGTCCCAGTTTAACCCGGTTCACCACACGAAATAATGGTTGGGCCCCTAACTAGACACTGAGCCCTGTCCTTCCCTCTTTCACTATACTGTACCTGCTAAAGTTCATCCTGTTCCCTCCTCTATCCACTAGAGGAGGGTAGTGTCTGTTGAACCTTGACTGCTGGATTCAGCCTCCGCATAGCTATTGGAAATGTAGCATGCAGGTTATGTACAGCTCCCTGGCAAGGCTCCCAAAGCAAGCTTGTACCGGTGTTAGACCAAGCAGAGAGAGATGAGTGAAGCTGGAGGCTGGGTTATACTTATGAGGGGTAGGTGTGCAGTAATTCACTGTCCCTAAATTATGATAGCACTTAGTGGTAGGTGGTGTATGACTGTCTTCCTTTGCTTCTTAGAGAACTAGTCTCTAGAGGACTAGAGAATAAGAGAACTAGAACAACCTAGACTTATCCTACGTGGAACCCATGAGCTAGTGCAAGATGTGTTGAAGTTGAACAGTGAAAATGGTGCTATCCAATTCAGCATATATGTAACTGGAAAGTTTCCAAGCAAGTCTAGCACAGACACTTCTAACTTCCAGAGAAGGGACTACAGCACTCAAAAATGAGGGGACTAGTTAAAAGGAAGCTGAAAGGGAAAGTCAAGAGGGCCAGAGCTCTTCAGAGTGCATGGAGGTTATTTAAACCCTCCACAACAGAAGCGCAACTAGAATGTACTGTACTGTATATCAGTAGGTAGGGAAGGCACTGCCAAGTCCAAAAGGATGCCAGCATGGCTCATCAATTGAGTCAAGGAAGCTATAAAAGGCAACAGGGCTTCCTTCAGGAAATGGAAGTGTTGCCCAACGGAGGAGAACAAAAAGGAACACACACTCTGCCAAAAGAAATGTAAGCTGACAATAAGGGATGCAGAAAAAGAGTATGAAGAACACATGACTAAAAACATGAAGGCAAACAAGCATTTCTTTCATTACAGCAAAAGCAGGAAACCTGTCGGGGAGGTGGCTGGAACATTAGACGACTGGAGAATAAAAGGGAAGATTAAAGAGGAAATGGAAATTGCAGAGAAACTGAATGAATTCTTTGCCTCTTGTCTTCACCACAGAAGATGCAGGGCAGCTACCCTTGCCTGAATTGCTCTCCTTAGGAGTCTGTAGAACTGAGTCAAATGGAACTGACCAGGGATAAAGTTTTAGAGTTTGTCCCCCAGTGAAGGCTACATAACACATTTTGACTGGTCATCTGGGCCCAGTGACATAATGATGATGCGCTCTGGCCCTCCCTCTTTCCTTTTCTCCCCTGCATCTACCACTGCACATCATCTTCTTGCTAGATGAAGTGACTGCTGGGCTGCATTGCTCTACCTGAGAGCCCAAGCTGAGAGCGACAGCAAGCAGTCCTTTGCAATTTTCTCCCCTATTGTGGAAATCTTTTAACTAAGTACAAAATGTCTAAATTATTTTCTATAATTGGGCTGCTCCAGCCCACCATAAGCCTGAATTCTATGGCCCTGGCAGTTGAAAGTTTGGGGACCTCTGTTCTTGAGCATCTTAACACATTAAAATTAACAAACCTTGGACTCCACCCAAGAGTTCTTAAAGAACTCAAATGTGAAATTGCTGATTTTCTAACCAAAACATGTGACTTGCCCTTTAAAGCCGCCTCCGTGCCAGAGGACTGGAAGGTAGCCAACGTAACACTGGTATTTAAAAAGGGATCCAGGAAATTACAGGCTGGTCAGCTTAATGTCTGTGCCGGGCAAACTGGTGAAAAGCATAATTAAAGATAACATTATTGAGCATAGAAAAGTAGCCCTGCTGAAGGACAATCAGCATGGTTTCTGCCAAGGTAAGTCCTGCCTCGCTGACCTTCCAGAGTTCTTTGAGAGTGTCAACAGGCATGTGGATCTAGGCGATGCAATTGGCATTGTATACTTGGACTTTCAAAGAGCTTTTGACAAAGTCCCTCACAAAAGACTCTTGAGTAAACTAGCAGTCTTGGAAAAAGGGACAATCCTTTTATGGATTGGTAACTGGTTAAAGAACAGGAAGCAGAGAGTAGAAATTAATGGGCAATGTTCACAGTGGAGGGAAGTAAGAGGTGGAGTCCCCCAAGAATCTGTCTTGGGACCAGTGTTTTTTAACTTGTTCATACACAATCTGTGGAGCCAGGGATAAACAGCAAGGTGGACACATTTGCAGATGACACCAAACTTTTGGGGGTGGTTAAAACCAAAATAGATTGTGAAGGGCTCCAAAAGGATCTCTCTTAACTCTGTGAATGGGTAACCAAATGGCAAATGTGGTTCAGTGTCAATAAGTGTAAATTGATGCACATTGGGGCAAAAAATCCTGACTCTGTATATGCACACTGATGAGGTCTGAGCTGTCAGTGATGATGAACCACAAAAGAGATCTTGGGTTTGTGGTAGATAACGCAATTAAAATTGGATCCAGTGTGTGGCAGCTGTGAATAAGGCAAATTCCATTCTAGGGAGCCACTAGGGAAGGGACTGAGAATAAATATATGCTCATATTATATTATGAATGCAGATTTCCAGAGAATAGCAAGGAGAGATAAGAAGGCCTTCTTAAATGAACAATGCAAGGAAATCGAGGAAAACAACAGAATGGGGAGGACTAGAGATCTCTTCAAGAAAATTGGAGATATCAAGGGAACATTTTGTGCAAAGATGGGCATGATAAAGGATAAAAAAGGCAGAGACCTGACAGAAGCAGAAGAGATTAAGAAGAGATGGCAAGAATACACAGAAGAACTATACAAGAAAGAGCTTAATGTTCCTGATGACCACGCTGGTGTGGTCACTGACCCAGAGCCAGACATCCTAGAGAGCGAAGTCAAGTGGGCCTTAGATAGCATTACTAACAACAAAGCTAGCGGAGATGATAATATCCCAGCTGAGCTACTTAAAATCCTAAATGATGATGCTGTGAAAGTGCTGCACTCAATATGCCAACAAATTTGGAAAACTCAGCAGTGGCCAAAGGATTGGAAAAGGTCAGTTTACGTTCCAATTCCAAAGAAGGGCAGTGCCAAAGAGTGTTCAAACTATCGCACAATTGCACTCATTTCACATGCTAGCAAGGTTATGCTCAAAATTCTACAAGCTAGGCTTCAGCAGTACGTGGACCGAGAACTACCGGACGTACAAGCTGGGTTTCGAAGAGGCAGAGGAACTAGAGATCAAATTGCCAACATGCGCTGGATCATGGAGAAAGCACGAGAGTTCCAAAAAAACACCTACTTCTGCTTCATTGACTACGCAAAAGCCTTTGATTGTGTGGATCACAACAAGCTGTGGCAAGTTCTTAAAGAGATGGGGATACCAGACCACCTTACCTGTCTCCTGAGAAACCTGTATGCGGGTCAAGAAGCAACAGTTTGAACCGGCCATGGAACAACTGATTGGTTCAAAATTGGGAAGGGAGTACGGCAAGGCTGTATATTGTCACCCTGCCTATTTAACTTATATGCAGAGTACATTATGAGAAATGCAGGGCTGAATGAATCGCAAGCCGGAATCAAGATTGCCGGGAGAAACATCAACAACCTCAGATATGCAGACGATACCACTCTAATGGCAGAAAGTGAAGAAGAACTAAAGAGCCTCTTGATGAGAGTGAAAGAGGAGAGTGCAAAAGTTGGCTTGAAACTCAACATTAATAAAACTAAGATCATGGCATCTGTTCCCATCAATTCCTGGCAAATAGAAGGGGCAGAAATGGAAGCAGTAACAGATTTTACTTTTTTGGGTTCCAAGATCACTGCAGACGGAGACAGCAGCCATGAAATTAAAAGACGCTTACTCCTTGGAAGGAAAGCTATGGCAAATTTAGATAGCATAATAAAAAGCAGAGATATCACCATACCAACAAAAGTTCGTATAGTCAGGGCGATGGTGTTCCCAGTAGCAATGTATGGTTGCGAGAGCTGGACCATAAGGAAGGCTGAGCGCCGAAGAATAGATGCTTTTGAACTGTGGTGCTGGAGAAGACTCCTGAGAGTCCCTTGGACTGCTAGGAGATCAAATCAGTCAATCCTAAATGAAATCAACCCTGACTGTTCCCTGGAAGGACAGGTACTAAGGCTGAAACTCAAATATTTTGGCCACCTAATGCGAAGAGAGGACTCTCTGGAGAAGACTCTGATGCTGGGAAAGACTGAAGGCAAAAGGAGAAGGGGAAGGCCAAGGATGAGATGGTTAGACAGCATCACCGATGCAACGAACATGAAAATGAGCGAACTCAGGAAGATAGTGGAGGATAGGAAGGCCTGGCGGGATATGGTTCATGGGATCACGAAGGGTCGGACACGACTTAACGACTGAACAACAACAACATATTATATTGCCACTAAAAAAAAATCTATGGTGTGGCCACATTTGGAATATTGTGTACATTTTTGGTCACTGCTGGAATATTGTAGGACTGGAAAAGGTGCATAAGAGGGCACTGAAAATGATCAGAGGGCTGGAGCATTTTATGAAAGGCTGCAACATTTAGAACTTTTGAGCTTGAAAAAAAGGCACTTTAAAGGGGATATGTTTTGAGACTTATGAAATTATGCATGGTAGAGAGAGAGAGAGAGATATTTTCTCCCTAACAATACTAGAACTGGGGTCATCCTATGAAACTGATTGGCAGAAGATTTACGATGGACAAAAGGAGGTACTTCACACACCGGGTACTTAGCCTATGGAAATCATTGCCACAAGATGTGATGATGCTCACCAGCTTGGATGGCTTTAAAAGAGGATTGGACAAATTCATGGCTACCAATTATAATGGCTAAGCACTACCTCCAATTCAGTAGCAGTGTCCCTCTGAATACCAGTTGCAGGGAAACAGTGGTGGGGGAGAAGTAACACCTTCCTCTCTTGCTTGAAGCTTTGCAGAGGCAGTTGGTGGGCCACTGTGGAAAAGAAGATGCTGAACTAGATGTGCCTGATGCAGCAGAGCTGTTATTATGTAATGTTGATTTCCTTTTCAGCTCCAGGTGTGATGTTTTGCTTCTGAGTCGCTTGTCTAGCTTTGCATGATACCTGTAGGTGGGGGTGGGGGTATGTTTTGCTTTGTTTTTCTTTGCCTCCCCCCCCCCTTTCTATCAACCTAAACATCAGAGCTGATGGCAAAGTCCTAGTTTGTACTTCAAAGTGTTACACATCAAATCAGAAAACAGACCAAAAAAACTCTTGGAAATGATGTGTGCCTCTCTTCTTCCTACTCGTTTCAACTTCAACTTCTATAGACATATTTGCAAGCAAGGAATGTTATTTTTAAACTCTGGTCGCAAAGAGAAACCCCCCCCCCCGCACCACATCCTCACTTGTATATTGCATTGCAATTGTTAACTCCCTGACAAGTGTGTGTAGTCCACATCAGGATTGCAAAAGTCAAGAGAAACCAAAACCTCCACCCAATCCGTAAGTCTGAATTTTGCAAATCCAGACTTAATTATGAGGATGTTTGTGGAGCACTTAACATTTTATATAGCATATATAGTAGTATCATTATGGCAATTCAGCAGCTCTTCAACCCAGGAGACAACACGGATATGTTATGCACAGCTATTTTTCTGGTATTCTGAGCTAAGTGATGGAAGTGAGGGAGAGTGTTTCTAGAACTCCACAATGTTTTTCAGATCCTCCTTACCCTTTAGTTCCTTCCTCTTTTCTGTACTGCAGTTTGAATCGGTCTAGTTGCGAGTCTGAACATCACATCTTCCAATGTTACCTAAATGAAGGGTGCTGGGACTCCAGTCTAGCAGAAAACAACATTTTCTTTGAACTTGAAGACCTGCCTCCCAGTCCTGAATGGCTGCAGTAGCTTGATGGGGTGTGGGAAAGCACTCTGCACATGCTCAGATGTTCTCGCCTTTAGCATTGCATGTTTCAGATCTAAAGCCTAATGTAGCAAACAGTCTCTGATGCTGAGGCACGGTGACCCCTGTCTCCAAGGAAGCCCTTGGGCATATTGGATTGGCTTGCAAATAGCTCCTATTTGACTGTTTCTCTGAGCTGGCTCCTGCGTTATGGTGTGAGTGCACATCCATGGCTCCATGGTCTGAGTGCACATCATGCAGTTAAAATGCCAAAGCTAATGACCTCCACAATGGAAGAAAGTCAGGATATAACAGTAATAAATTGGCCACAGACTTTCAGGATTTTGCTAGAGGTAGCTGAATTTTGAAATCTTAAAATTCGATAGTTTTAAGACATGACTGGGTAAAAATATATAAATCTACTGGAAACTTGAACAGCTCTTTACTACTGTACTTCTAACGACAAGGTTGGCCCAAGACCTCCTGATGCTTGGGGCAGCAGCATGCCAAACCTTACACCCCTTACTCAATGATGTGCCAGCCACTGCTTCTCCCACCCTGCAATGTTCTAGCTTTGCACTCTCTTCCCTTCTACACTCGCTTTCCCTCTCTGTCCCCCTCTTTTTCCAATCCAGGGAGTGGAATGAAAAGGAGGAGCAGTGGAGACAATTAGGTGGACAGCAGAGATGGGCAACCCCCATCAATCTGCTGCCTGAGGCGATTGATTCAGTTGGCCTCATGGATAGGCCAGCCCTGCCTAATGATAAAGCTTACCAAGGGATTAAAATCTCAGTTTAGCCATTTCAGTTACATTAAAAGCTTCAGATATTAGTCTGAAACGACTTTGCCCTTAGGACCCACACTTTAAAAAAATATATTTTGTATTTTGGGTAAGCCTTGTTCTGGTTTCCATCCATAAGTGAGGCTGGGTTGGGGGTGGAAGAAACAGAGTAAAACCCTTACTTTTGCATCTCTCTCTCTCTCTCTCTTTCTCTGCACCTATATAAATGCTCCTATAGGGGCCTGGTAAAAGCATATTTACTTAGATTGGCATTTGAGGTATGTGCATTTGTGGGTTTTTTTTTCTGCTTTGAATAGATTTAATGTTGTGGTGTTACAGTATTCCTTAAAAACCCCCACAAAACTTTGGTTTGTTGTTTTTATTTTAAGCCACTCTGAAGGACAGAGTGTTTGGAAATGTGTCCTCTAAATTAAAAATAAAATGAAATACAATATTCTCTGTCATAAACATACAAAGCTGCCTATACTGTGTCAGACCATGGGTATATTTTGCCCAGGAGAGTGAGTCTGACAGGCTATACATCTCTCCAAGGTCTCAGCCAGAGATTATTCTGGACTCCCGCTACCTAAGAGCCTTTTAAATAGAGATGAGGCAGAGTTTTCACCTAGAAAAAATCACCACACACACCCCAACCTGCTTGATCTGCTCCTGTGCCCCTAAAACCTAACAGAACTTTGCTAACTGCCACTGTCCAAGAAGTGCCTGTTAGTAGTGAGGGCCTGTGGGTGGCAATTTTAGATTAGCGATGCTGCAGTTGGGGGATTGAAGCTGGGACCTTGTGCATGGAAGGCAATGTGTATTATTATAAGCAATCGGCCATCTTGCCCTTCTGTTCTGCTGCACAACCCACAGGCATTTTTTGTTCTCTGGTAATTTGACTTGCTTTTTTAAACTCTTGGCAGTCAGGAACCCTTGCTGATCAAATCACACAGTAATCTAGGAGTAGATCCTGACCTATAGCCTACTATAGGTGTTTGAAAATGGTGTTATCAGAAGTAAGCCCATTGTGTTCAGTATGACTTAGGCCCTAATCCTCTCTTATTCAACAAAAACAAACACCTCTCTATAGGGTGGGCTCAAGACCTCCTGATGTATGAAGCAAGTGCCATGAAGCATGCCTTACCTAGTGATGCCAGTCTTTGCTCCTTCCACTCTCTGGATTGGAAGAGCAAAAGAGGAGGAAGTGAGAGGAAGGAAGTCTAGTCAACCACTCTCCTTTCCTCCATACAACCATACCATACTTCCTCTTCAGTTCCAGCGCCCCCCCCTTCCTTTCCCAGCCCAGGGAGGGAGAGGATGAGGGGAAGCAGAGGAGGCAAGAGGGTGGAGAGAGGTGTGGAGAGAGTTTTAATCCCTGTGGCGCAGCGGGTTCGATTCCCGCGATGGGGTGAGCGCTTGTTGCTTGGCCAGCTCCTGCCAACCTAGCAGTTCCAAAGCATGTTAATGCGAGTAGATAAATAGGTACCGCTTGCGGGAAGGTAAACAGCGCTCCGTGTTCCAGCTGCATGATATGCGCTGTGGCAAGGAGAGTCATGCCGGCCACATGACCACGGAGGCGTCTTCGGACAACGTTGGCTCTTCGGCTTTGAAATGGAGATGAGCACCACACCCTAGAGTCGGACACGACTGGACTTAATTGTCAGGGGATACCTTTACCTTAAGCTTTATCATTAGACAGGGCTAGCCTATCCATGAGGCCAACTGAATCAATAGCCTCAGGCAATCGCCTCAGGTAACAGCTTCAGCCAGCCTCATGGTTGGACCAGGTCTACTGATCTACTTTCTGCTGGTCTCTGTACTAAATGACTGCTGTTCTAAACAACAAATAACGAGGGCTGTGTACTACAGATATGCATGCCAAAGGCACAAATCCCTTTGCTGAAGGAAGAATGAATGAACATAAACGATGAATGAATGAATGAATGAATGGGGTGGTTGTCTGACCTGCATTGATAACATTTGCCAGGGCTGGCCTTGCACTAACCATTTCTCTCTCAGACTCAGTGCTCCTCACCTGTAAAACATAAATACTGTATTAATTGTGATTGCCTATGACCAGGTCTTAACCAGCTGTGTAGTTTTGCATTTAACACTGGAAGAAGGACTGATGAATTTGAATCAATAATATTATTCAGTACTTTGGCATTTGTTCCCAGCAACTCAGATGCAGATTTGTACTTTTTTTATACAGGAAATCTCAGTCTGTAGCTGTGTTTATGGGGAGCAGCAGGTAATTTGCTCTGGCCCCCGAGCCACCATTTTGCATCCAGCTCTGGTTGGTGAACCTTGAAGGCTGGGTAAAAAACAAAGTAGACCCCCCAATTCTGAAGCCTGTTCACCCCGATTTAGTGTACCGTAAATAGTGTATACCGTATAGTTGGTCCTAAGCAATAATCTTCACATGTGATTTGAAAAGGGCTGGCTTCTGATATTTCACACCAGGTATCGCTCACATATTTGCAAGCCTGCCTTTAAAACAGACAAAATATGAATGCTGAGGTGGCCTGAATGCTGAATTTCTGCAGCCTTTTCCGGTTCTGCAGTATGTTTACAGAATTGTGGAATACCTGCAGCTCTGACAATGAAGGAAAGATGATGAGGGAGAGGACTAAAGAAGGAGGGCAAACAGATGTTAAAAGAAAATGGGGGAAAGAAGGGAAGGCTGAAGATCACTCAGGATGTAGCTCTGGGCACTGTTATACGGGATGAAATGGCAGTGATAATGTGGCCTCAGATTACTCCTGTTAACCTCTCTTCTGGTGTTAGCATCCTTTGCTGCAAGGTTTAATAGTTCTGCTGACCATTGTTCATGGACGAGCAGGTTTGGGCCAATTATGTGCTGGGTAGTCAATGCACTTCTTTCAAGACAGACGTGCTGCTGAACACTGAGGGTTCTTTGGGGGGTGCAGAAATAACAAACTTGTATGTATTTTGGAAAAGAGCAACATCTGGGCACAATCCACTGGGTATTTCTACTCATGCTGCCTCCCCTTTGGAACAGTGCCCTCGCACTCTGTAGTGAAGAAGAGTCGGTGAGTCCACAGTCTTCACTTGACTTCCAACGTGGCAGCGGCTTGCTTGTACTCCCCCTACCCTTTTTTTCATGGCTTGAGTCACTAGTGGTTTGTGTGACACACGGGTCATTTGCTGTGGCCCAGACCTGTTAAGCGGCCCATTGAAAGTCAATGCAGCTGTCTTTGTTCTTGTTTGGTGTGCTGCTTCCGATCTCGCCAGTCCCTATGCCATGTGAGAGTGTACTCCAGAGGACCCTCACCTCAAATTGGTGCACTCCAGTCCGTTCTGCTCACCTGTCCACCTCCCAAAGTCAAGGAAGAGGCACCTCTTGCTGAAGCAGGGGAGCAGACAGCATCTCAAGACGGAAAAAGTATCTATCTAAAAATCACACAACAGCTTATGATGAGGTGAGTGAGGAGTTGTGCTGCGTATCACTGGTGAGTATAGACTGTCAGCGCAATCCTATCCAACTTACACCACCGGTGTGACCAGCAATGCAGTGAGAACGGGAGGCCCCAGAATGGAAAGGGAAGTCAAATCTCCTCCAAAAGGGGATTTAAATCTCCCCTCCAAAGCCTCCCGCCCTGCCCTCCCCCACTGGTTACACCGGTGCTGTAAGTTGGATAAGATTGTGCTGTGTACTAACTACACATGTATCCTGCACTCATAAGAACATAAGCCCTGCTGGATCAGGCCAAAGGCCCATTTAGTTCAACTTCCTGTATCTCACAGTGGCCCCACCAGATGCCTCAGGGAGCACACAAGACAACAAGATGTTGTCACTCCCTTACACCTGGCATACAGAGAAAACCTACTCCATCCAATGTCTTCAGAGTGGCATATGTGGAGTTCATTTTATCTTTACAACACAGTGTTCCTGAAGGTAAGTTAGGATGCCTTAGTGGGAGATGGATCCTTTGCTCCAGGCTGGATTCATGACTCTCCCACATATAAAGTTCACATTATGCACAATTAATGGCAAATTCTTGAAGGGGAGAAGTAAAAACACCACAGGGTCTAGTGACACTTAAAAGACTAAGGACCCAATCCTATCCAACTTTCCAGTGCTGATGCAGGTGCAATGCAGCCCCGAGGGAAGAGAACAAACGTTCCCTTATCTTGAGGAGGCCTCTGTGACTGCCCGCCCACCACTGCAGGATGCAGCTCACGCCCCATTGGTGCAGCTGCATCAGTGCTGGAAAGTTGGATAGGATTTCACATCTATTGTGGGCCTAAGCTTTTAAACTCACTCCCAGTGGTCTCCAGCTCATGAAAGCTTACACCATAATAAATGTGAATTGATTACATTACAATTAGTGTGAACGTTTCAATATCCTTATGACTTTTTTGTATAAGTTGTTATTGGCCATTTCTGTATGTTAACATTCATTAAATGATGTGGATAAATATGTGATTTTAACGATGGTCCAATTTACTGTCTAGCAGCTGCAATTAGAATGTTATAGACAAGAACGTATCCAGTTGTAAAGGTGATAATCAGAATATCTAAATTTAGTTTCCACTCCTAAAAAAAAATACTGTTGATGTTAGTTTGCTATGACTACATGTAATGTAAGTTATACTACTTACAGCATAATCCTATCCAACTTACATCACCAATGTAACCAGCAGTGCAGCGAGAACGGGAGGCCCCAGAACGGAAAGGGGATTCAAATCCCTTCCAAAGGGGGATTCAAAGGGGATTTGAATCCCCTTTCCATTCTGTGGCCTCCCATTCTCGCTGCACCGCTGGTTACACTAGTGGTGCAAGTTGGATAGGATTGTGCTGTTAAGCATCTTGCTTTGTAATAAATTACAACAGTGTTTCTCAAACTGTGGGTCGGGACCCACTTGGTGAGTTGCAACCTGATTTCTGGTGGGTCCCAGGTGATGGAAAGATCAGATAAGTAATTGCCACAAGCCCTGAGGCTATTCAAAAATCAGATAGCTGCTAATTGCCCTTCAAAGAGCTGAGCTCCTGCAGTTTGCAAGATAGCTTCTAATTACCTTGCAAACAGCTGAGTTCCTGTAGTTTGCAAGCTTGTGTAAATATAGGGAGATAAATGCATCTGGTAAGGGGTCCCAGTGCTAAAGTTTGAGAACCACTGAATTACAGTGCATGTCTACTCAGAGTCAGAAGTAAGTCCCACTGAGCTGAGTGAGACTCCCTCTCAGTTAAGTGCGTATAGGATTGCAATCTAAATCTTAGCTATTTTATCAATAGCTTCAGAACAGATACCACACCTGAGTATCGTTATTCAGATACCACATGCTGATGACTTTGTACAGGGTTTCACTCAGATTTCAATGCAAAGAAAATGTGTCTGTTGCTTGCTTCCTTCTGCTTATAGATATGTCAGGCCTGACCATGCCATTTTGCTTGAAAGTGAACCACTCCACCCTGAACTTATGTCATCATATAATAACTGTGACATAATTTTTTTTGAAACAGCTTCCATTAATATTTCTCCTTCAGGAAATCTGTTTTTTTATTGAACTCTCTGTGTGTGTGTGTGTGTGTGTGTGTGTGAGTGAGTGAGTGAGTGAGAGAGAATGAAAAATAGGAGAAATTAATTGAAATCTTGCACACACTCAAGTTATTTTGTTGTTTTTCAGAATTTGAACTGAATTTCTGATGTTGCCTTAAACATGGGGCTAGGACCGACTGACCCTTTAACACTGGAAGAAGGGCTGATGAATTCGAATCAATAATATTATTCAGTACTTTGGCATTTGTTCCCCCAGCCCCATACCACTCATACAGCCAACAGCATTCATAGTCGGAAATGTGGTCCTCTCTTTGCCAGCTTGAGCTCTCACCGTAATACCTCTCATTTTAGAAAGTAATAACTGGCTTGAGACCAATAATTTTAATCATCGTAATAGAAAGGAACCTTAACCTGCCCTGCTGAAATGTCACCTCTCTTGCATCATATCTACCCATTTGTTGTGCTGGTGCTTGGTTGGTGCTGCGAGGGGAGAGTGTCGTTGCTGCAGGTTCTCTTTAAAAAAAAAATTAGGTACCTCTTTTGCTCTGTGACTGTTTCCTGCTTCTGGTGTGAGAGTGAGTGTGTGTGTGTTTCAGGAGCAGGAAACAGGAGCTGGAAGAGCAAGTGAGTGAGCAGGCTATACACCAGGCCAGCTAGCAAAGGCGGCGGAGGCAGAGGAAGAGAATTTCAAAACATTTCCTCCCCCTCCAAAACTGCGTTGCCTCTTTTTTGCAACGGGGAGGTGTGGCAAAGCTTCCTTGGGCCACAAAAGGTGATGCCACCACGTGGGATGCGTTGTGGTTTTGCCAGCCGGATGATGGCACACTTTGTGGTGTGAGCCTGGGGGAGGGGGAGAGACTAGCTGAAAATCGAGGAGGGAAGGGGCTGAAGAAGCAAGGGGGAAGCAACTGAAGACAACACCTCCCCCCCTCCTTCCTCAAGGCATTGACTTCCACAGTCCACAGCTCCTAAGGATGGATTATCAACCAAGCTGGGAGGTGATGTAAGTCGAACCCCTCCGTAAGAATCAGCCTGGATATGGAAATAGGGGGGGGGAGTTGCATGAGGGCGGGCCGGGGGGCGCCCGGTGGGGGGCACGGGGGGCAGTAAGGTAGTGCTTCCCCAGGAATGGGTTCCGAGTGCGCGCGGCGCCCTGGTGGAGATGACGATGCTGCTGCCGCCCGCCAGGAGGGTGAAGGTCCACCCACATGTGACATGGCTCCCCTTGGGACAACACAGGGCAGCCAGCTGCGTGCTCCATGGCCTCGGCCCACGGCCTGATCGAGGAAGGTGTGAGCGTGAGCACGCAAGGTCGCCTAGCTGAGCTAGACTCGCCAACCCCGTTATTTGCATGACGCCCCTCCCCATGTAATTGTACGATGAAGCCCCTTACTCCTCCCCTAGATCTTCGAAACAGCATAGCAGCCGCCCCACGATCGGTGTTCCCCCTCCCCAGTTTGACGCTGGCTGCCCCATCCACTCTCCTCCCCCTCTAAATCCCCCCATCAATCCATGAAGTTGCCCCTCCCCCTCTCTAATATGCATACTGACCCTCATTAAACCCCCTCTGGTTCTTCTCTCCCATCCTGCAGTTGTCCCAGCTCAGTTACCCTCCCCACCGCAGCCTATTCCCCACAGCTTCGTTCGCCATTCGGTGTTTGTAAAAATTTGCAGTATCTCCACCCCTCCCCCATCTACTCCCTTCCCCATCATAGAAACATCCCCATCAGCCCAATTTTCCTCCCCATCGAGTTGCACTCTCTGCCTCCTGGCCCAGTTTTACATTGTCTCCACTCTGAATTCTTTTTCTGACAAACTGCTGTTAGTTCCCCCCCCCCATATCTCCCCCTTCTACTTTCATGGCACCACTCAGGAATATAGGTATATACACCCCCCCCCTGCATATTGTTTTAACTCCCAAGATTCTGTTCCCCTGCTCCCTAGGATTTTCATCTCCTTGCGTTCCTGGGTTTGCGCCTCCTCCAACCTTTATTATTTATTACATTTTTATCCTGCCTTCCTTCCATCATGGAACTGAAAACTCTGCACACGAGGTCCCCAGATGGTCACCTATGTAGATACTGACCAGCCCTAGACCTGTGGAGCTGTAGCATGTGCCTACAGATCATGTCCTGCGACCCATCTGTATTGGTATTTGGGTTCTGCCCCTCTCCTCACCATTTTGCCCTTCTTGTACCATGCTGACTGCTAGGAACTGTGCTTCTACTAGCCCACTGTATATGTTGACCCCTCCATCTGCTCCCGTTTCCCCCATGCACACCTCTGGATCAATGCTTCCCCCACCCACCCCATTGCCCTTCTCTTCCCTGAATCTGCTTGTTCTGCCTCACCAGCTCCATCTATTTACATCATGTGTCTACCCCCCCCTTCTTTAGGCTGGCCACTGTCCCAGTCCTGTCCCATAAACAACCCCCCTCATATGTTGCCCCCCCATCTGCTCTGGATTTTCTCCTTTCTCATCTACTTGCACGCTAACATCCTTGTCCTCCTAGAAATCTCTTGAGACCCTCCCCTGTTCCAATCCCACTGTACTCCAGGGACGTTGCCCCCCCCCCACATGTGATTGATTCTACTCACTCTTCCTCATTCTGTGCTGATTTTTCACCCCTAGCATACTGCTATAATGCTCTAATGTTGACCCTAATTATACTCCCCAATCAAACCCTGGACATTCAAGCCACGACTCTTCCTTTAGAGCCGGACTTGAGAAGCAATAATAGAGTGCTGCATATCTGTCCAGTGGCGGTGAGAAGTCATTGCTTCCCCTGTGCATCTGGGATAACAGTGTGTGTCACTCCCTGCCCACTGATTGGCCTGCTAGGTCTGTGATTCACAGACCCTTGTCCTATCTCCCTGTGGTTTTGACTCTGTTCCTGACTCTTGCATACTGTTAATTATTATTTTATATAGCACAATCCCCCAGTTGCGTGCAAGGGAAAACTGAGCTGCTACAGCAGAGGCCTGCAGTGTGTGTGTGTGTGTGTGTGTGTGTGTGTGTGTGTGTGTGTGTATGTGTATGTGTGTGTGTCCTTCCTGCCATCCCCACTCACCCAGTCTCCTGGCTATTCTTGGCCTGATTCTTACGCATCTGTGATCCCCCACCAGCACTCTGATCCTGTGGTTAACTGTGATTCCTTGCCAGGGCTAATTGTCAGTACCCCTTTCACCCAGAGGGGGTGGGCTTATCCTGGGGCAATGGCAAAACACGTGCCTTGACTGAGTGACCGGGTTTTGGTCACCATTAAGGACAACAGAATGGGACAATCGCTGGTTTTTAAAAACCTCTGCACTAGCCTCATTGAAATGAAATAGTGCTTTTGGGCAGCTCCCATTCATTTCAATGAGGCTTGCATTGGAGAACTTCCTGGTGGATGGTGCTCCAAAGTAATCGGTGAGAAGAGGAAGGTTTGCCTTTCACCATCCCTAACCCTTTTCAATCCCAAACTCTGCATCCATTCACCTGCCATGATCCAATTTGTCTTGACGTTGCCTTGTCCTGATTGGATGTGCCATATAGCTTCATTCAGTAGACCTTTTTTTTCTTTTCAAAATGTTTGAGATTTTTGAAGGATAAAGTTTGGAGAAATTGGAGGTTTGGAGAAATTGAGAATCCTGTTTGTAGGTATTTGTATTAAAACCAATAATCAAATGTGAATTTTAGTGAAATCTATTCAAAACGGGAGCCTAAAAACTGCCTTGCTGGGTCACACCAGCAAGGGCTGTGTAGTTTAATGTTCACAGGTCTGTTTCACAGACACAGGTCCAGATCACAGGTCTGCGTAGTCTAGCATCCTCTTCCCAGGCAGGTGTCAGCTTACAAGCATGCAATAAAGCTTTTCCCTGTTTTTAATATCGGCCCCTAATATTCAGAGGTATATTAGCTCTATATTTGGAAGTTCCGTGTAACTATCATGGCTGTTGATAGGTCCGTCCTCCATAAAAAGCAATAATTTTCTTAACAATTGGTTGTACCTGTACCCCTAGTTAAAATGGAACTTCTACCAGATTCGTCTTCCTGTTGGGAGTTTTCAACTTCAGTCAAGTTTCATGATAACCAATTAAATAACTATCCATGTTTCAAAATTCAGGATGCTTTTTGACACACACACCCCAAATGAAAAACTCTGAATTTTGTCCCCTTATTACCTTGCTCCCTTTGATTTGCTCTGCCTTGCACTTCAAAGAAGAGCCCCAGGGCAGGAGTTCTAGATCAGAAGTGCGACTTACTCCTGAACTTTCTCGATGTTCTTCTTTGCTTATTTGGACATGGGCTCTTGCAAGTTCAGTGGTTCTTGAACTGTGATCTGGATTGGCACTTTCACTGGTGCAGCTTCAGATGGTCCCTGAAACCACGATGAAAATAAGAGAGGAAAACTTTGCAGGGCGAGACATGCCTTTGAGTGTTTTTGCCCCATGCTGAAGAGGCAGCCCACTTCTTAGTTTACAGTACACATTAAACTGAGAAGGAGTTTGCCTCTTCAGCAGTGCAAGGGTTTCACTGGAAGTGTGTGTGTGGGGGGGGGGGAAACCCCCAGTTGTGTGCGTGGTTCTTTCCCATGTGCACATTGTACAGCTTCATTGATCGGGGCCAGACAGGAAAAATGAAGCAGTTATACTTTAATTTGGAATCCTTTCAAGTGCTTCCCACATTACGGTTGTACAAAGAAGCAAAGCAACATAGTGGTCCTTGGTACAGCAGAGTTTCAGACCTCCTGTTCCAGAGGCAGCTGCATTACATGCATTCAGGTCATCTCCTCTCCTCTGTCCCGGCATGATCTCGGATATCGACCTTTTGACCAGGCCGTTTGTGCACTGAGTCTACAATGGCATAGAGAAGCAGACTTCTTGGCATCCACCCAACAACTGTGGATCTTCCACATTATACAGCAATAAATGTTTATTTGCTGCCGTGCATACATATGGTGGGGAACTCTAGCCAATCCAGACTCCTGCCATGTGTTCCTGTATGTACTGCTGCAAGGCTTTGCAAACACATGTTTGTTATGTGCACACACTTACATTTTGAATGTGTTCATCGAAAATGTATTCTTTGTAAAAGGGGGTAATGTATGAAAGTCTCTGAGCATTAGCAGGTCTGTGTGGATTCTTTCATCACATTGCTAAATGTAGAGTTGGATCCTGGTTTAGAAACTGAGTCAGCTTCCTGAGAATTTAAGCTGACTGTCTCTTCTTTTAATTTTAAAAATGGAAAGTTTCTAGCTCTAATAGCAGCAGAGATAAACTGGAAGAGGTATGAGCAATGCCTAGGGAAATATTAGCAATCGGAAGGTTATGTGTGGCTTCGGTGTCTGGTTCTCATTACATTTTTATCCTGCCCCTCCTCCAAGAACCTGAGAGTGGCATACATACAGTAGTTTTCCTTCCCTGTGTTATCCTCACAACAACCCTGTGAGGTAGCTTAGACTCACAGCGCAATCCTATCCAACTTACTCCACTGGTGTAACCAGTGGGGGAGGGGAGGGCAGCAGGGCAGGGCGGGAGGCTTTGGAGGGGAGGGGAGATTTAAGTCCCCTTTGAATCCCCCTTTGGAGGGGGTTTGAATCCCCTTTCCGTTCTGGGACCTCCCGTACTCGCTGCACTGCTGGTTACATTGGTGTAAGTTGGATAGGATTGCGCTGTCAGAGAGAGAGAGAGAGAGAGTCACAGGCCCAGTGAGCTTCATGGTTAGATGGGGATTTCAGCTTGGTTCCACAGTACCACAATGGCTCTCAGTATAGTTCTTTGCCCCCTCTTCATGTCGAGTGGAAACAAACTAAAAAATGCTGTTTTGCATTCTTGATTAAAGGTTGCAGAATTCAGCTTTTTTTGATGCAGAATTCTTTTGAGTACAGGAGATCCTGTCAGGGCAGGGTTGAGGCATTAGACTGACCCTACGGGGTGGGGGTGGGGTTCTTTCTTTCTTTTTTTTTAAAACTCGGTAAGGCCAGGTAGCTTTGTGACCCAGCTGCTCTCTAGAAAACTTGCATAACATTCCCAGGCCTCCTGGAAGGATTCAGAGGTCACAAAGCAAACACGACATGTTGAAGCTGACTGGTGCTGTGCTTGTCCTGCTTTCTGCTGCCCGGGAGCCCCTCCTGGGCTCAGTGCTCCCGACATTCATATGGATCCTCAGTGTTTCACAAATGGAGTCAGGGACGCTCTTGGGAACATAGGAAGCTACCTTTTACTGAAACAGACTGTTGCGTTAGTCTCTAGATCAGTACAGGTGGGCCCCCATATCCACTGATTCGCTATCCACGGTTTCAGTTATCCACGGATCGTGGGGACACCCCCCCCCCAGGCTTTTACTTTTTTCCCAGTAAGCTTTGTTTCTTCCTTAAACAAACAGGAGAAGCAGCCTCTGGCTGCTTATTACAGGCAAGTAGAATGAGACTAAGTACTAGAGAGGCTCTGCAAGGTTAACAGAAACCTTGCAGAGCCTCTCTAGAACTTAGTCTCGTTCTACTTGCCTGCAATGGAGGCTGCTTCTCTGTTTGTTTTAAGGAAGAAACAAAGCTTGCTGAAAGAAAAATAAGAGCTGGTGGGGGCAAGCATGCCTGCCTGCAGGGGAGGCAGGGTGGGGGCCCCTCAGGAAACCATGGAGGGGGTGTTCGCTCTTATCCACGGTTTCAAGTATCCACAGAGGGGCCTGGAACATATCCCCAGCGGATATGGGGGCCCACCTGTATTAATTATGCTGGCTGGCAGTGGCTCTGCAGGGTTTCAGCCGGCCGGGGTCTTTCCCAGCCGTACCTGAGTATGCCAGGGGTTGAACCAGGGACCTTCTGCATGCAGAGCAGGTTTCAGCCACTGTACTGCAGTCCCTCCCCTGTGCATTTTAAAACCCCTGTTCTCATGCTGATACTACATCTTGACCCTTAGGGCAGACTAAACCCTACATACGATGCTGGCGTGTTCATGTGCCTACCTCTCCATCTGCCCAGCACGAGAGGTGTAATTCCCTGGGACCTGGAGGAGGTGGCGGCTAAACCTTGAGGAGTGGTAACATGTGCACTCTAGCGATCTTTTAAAGAGGCATCCCCCAAAAGGCAGAATCAAGACAGTCATGTAGCAGAGGCAAGTACCAGAAAATCTGGACTGAATGACCCGTGTGTGTGTGATTTAACATCAGTGGTTAAACCACTGAACCATGAGCTGTTGATCGAAAGGTCGGCAGTTTGAATCCGTGCAATGGCTCCTGCCAACCTAGCAGTTCGAAAGCAAGAAATTGCATGTAGATTAATAGGTACCGCGTCAGCGGGACGGTCACAGCGTTCCATGCGCCTCGGTGTTGAGTCATGCCAGCCACATGACCATGGAAACGTCTTCGGACAGCGCTGGCTCTTTGGCTTTGAAACGGAGATGAGCACCGCTCCCTAGAGTCGGACACAACTAGACTTAATTGTCAAGGGATACCTTTACCTTTACTATTGATTCACCTGGCCCAGTACTGTCTTTCGGACAGGTGCCAGCCAGAGTCCTTTCCTAGCCCTGTTGCCTCTTTCCAACTGGAGATGTCAGGGATTGAACCTCAGATCTTTCCTTTCCCTTCCCTTTGTTGCGTCTCTTTTCTCTCTCTAGACCAGGGTCGGCCAACCTTCCACTATTAGGGCCTCTGCGTTCTTAAGAGTTGTGTAGAAGACAGAATCTTAGCAGCTGCAAGTGCTGATGGTGCTGCTCAAGCAGCTGCACCTGCTGAAATGCACTCACCTATACAACCATTAAAGGGCCAGGAGAAGTCATGTTGAACGGATGGCCACCCCTGGTCTAGACTGTGGGGACCTGGCTCCAGGGGCGTCACTAGACGCGTGTCACCCTAGTGCGGGGACGCGCGTCACCCCCCCTAGGGGCGCGATGTTATAGGCGCGGGGGGAGGGGGCCACCCGGCTCCCCCCCCCCGCATCGCGTCGCCCCCTCCGGACGCTCTGAGGCCGGCCCGGGAGCCGGCCTCAGAGCGTCCGAACTCGTCGGCGCTCCAGGGCCTTCTGAAAGAAGGCCCAGGCAGCGCGTCAATCCGGGTATTTTCTGGATTTTCGCGCATGCGCAGACCCGTTTTGAGGGCTTTTTGCCCTCAAAACGGGTCTGGGCATGCGCGAAAATCCGGGAAATACCCGGATTGACGCGCTGCCTGGGCCTTCAGAAGGCCCTGGAGCGTCGACGGGGTCGGACGCTCCGAGGCCGTCACCCCATGACGCGCGTCACCCCCTGGCGGCCCGCCCCCCCCGCCACGCTCCAGTGACGCCAGTGCCTGGCTCTACAGTCTTTGTGAAATGTCAGGAATATGAACGGCACTGTGTAAATAAATATTAGTGGTGTTTGACAATGTCAGTGTGAACAGAGACTCAGGCTGCAATCCTGTACACACCTTCCAGTGTGTAAGCCGGTAAGCCTCACTGAACACAATGGGACTTACTTTCTGAGTAGATATGCAAAGGATTCGGCTCTCAGACATGCCGTTGCAGGGAGTTTCTGTAACTGATTTAGGATTGCCAAATTGATTGAGCAGTGGTATTTTCCAGACTTTCCACTAGTTTTGGCCAATTGACATTTGAACAAAGGAAAGAAGAGACCATAGAGGTGCCCTAGAAACTATTTATTAAAGCCAGATGAGTCTTATAGGACTGTGAAGACTCTCATAGGAGTCTTCTTCAGGAGTCCCTAACTATAAAGCAAAATATGCCACAGATTTAACATATCAACAGAAAACCATGGTAATTTTGTGTGTCAATGACCATTCTGGAGTGACATTTTTGGTTTGTACACTTGATAGATTTCCTAAACTCAAACTGTTGTTTTGGACCAGCTTCTCCTGTAATTTCAGATTCATTATCGCCTATTCTTTCTTGTAACCTCTTCTGATGTTTTATTCCTTTGCTTCCATTTCATGTGTAATCAGCCTTTAAAAACAAAAAAAGAGCTTCCAATAAAAGCACATTTCAAAATAAAATAAAACCAATTTTAAAGTCATTCATGTTTTTGTTGCTCTACAACAGTGGTTCTCAAACCTTTTAGCACCGGGACCCACATTTTAAAATGACAATCTATCGGGACCCACCTCGCTTTACGAGACGCTCAATCATGTATCTCCCTATATTTACACAAGCTTGCAAACTGCAGGAGCTCAGCTCCTTGCAGAACAATTAGCAGCTATCTTGCAAGCTACAGGAGCGTAGCTCTTTGAAGGGCAATTAGCAGCTATCTGATTTTTGAATCGCCTCAGAGCTTGTGGCAATTACGTATCTGATCTTTCCATCACCTGGGACCCACCAGAAATCAGGTTGCGACCCACCAAGTGGGTCCCGACCCACAGTTTGAGAAACGCTGCTCTACATAGTCATAATAACCAGCTTTTTAAAAAGTCTGCTTTTGATGTCTGTTGTTATGGCAAATTGGAGTTTATAAGACTGCAATCTTATACCCCCTTTCCTGGGAGTAAGCCCCATTGAAGTCAAAGGGCCTTATTTCTGAGTAGACATGCATAGGGTTGTGTTGTAAGATACGAATGGCTTTATACTTGGCTTTATATTGATATATTGTGAGCTGTATATTCTGTTTTATAGTTGCCCCTAAAAAGGACTATTATGACTTGAAATGTGTTGGGCCTTAATAAATTGTGTCCATTTTGAGGTCTTTTTTTTCCTTTTGTTCCTGAGCTGGCATCCATATGGCTGGCCTTCCCACCCAATTTAGATTTGAAGTAGTTCTTTGTTCAGGTTTTCTCCTCTCTTTCTCCCTCTGAGACTTTTTGAGTTTGGGTTTTTTTTTTGGTTCTTAACGTTGTTAATGATCCCTTTCTGCCGGATATGTGTGGGCTTTTATTTAATTGAATGCATTTAAATAATTCTTTTAGTAATCGTACACACACACACACACACACACACACACACACACACACACACACACACACACACACACACACACACAGAGCAAAAACAAACAATAGCACAGAATGGAAGGGGAAATAACAAGTTGTCTGCAGCAAGAAACAGTGATGTGGGGAGCCTTTGGAAATGAACATTTTAGGGGGTGTTTCTTTTGCTTCTTGGAGTTGCGGCTTCTGTAGCCTCCTGGGATTGGCCTGCAAATGTAGCTTGCTATATCACACCAGCTTGTTAGGCATGCACAAGCTAGTTGGCTATGGAGTGGCAGTTGATTTAATTTAGAAGACAGTTCCAGTTTTAGCATTAGCTCTTCTCCTTCTTCCTCCTCCTCCCCCCCTCCCCATGGGAGTTGCATGTATCAAGCAAAGGAACTATGTCCGGTGCAGTGCCTAGAAAGTTAGAAGATTGAGAGACTTTCATCCTCTGCCATGGAGTTGCTGGAGGGTCTTGGGGAAGTTGCTCATCCTTGGTCCCCCATTTGTAAAGTAGTTATTGGTGGCTTAGTGGTTAAGACACTGAACTGCAGACCGGAAGGTCGGTAGGACTGCAGTTCGAGACCCGAGTGCCGCAGCTCCTGCCAGCCTAGCAGCTCGAAAGCAAGAAATTGCAAGTAGATAAATAGGTACCGCTGCAGCGGGAAGGTAACAGTGTTCTGTTAGTCACGCCGGCCACATGACCATGGAAGCGTCTTCGGACAGCGCTGGCTCTTTGGCCAGAAATGGGGATGAGCACCCGCACCCTAGAGTCACACACAACTGGCTTTCGAGCAGGGGATACCCTTACCTTTTTACCTATCGTAAGAAAACCTAGCAAATGGCAATAAGAGATTATGGCTGTTTTAAATCTTCTGCCTTTTAATAGATTAATTGGCCCAATTTAAATACATTTGTATTTGAATATTTGTTTGTTTTTTTTATCACATTCATAGTGCACCTTTCTTCTACAGTGGAACTCCAGGCAGTACAAGGAGGTTTGCAGGTGCTCAGCCGTCCGGAAACTGAATAGATCTAGACTTGCTTAGTTTCAACAAGAGTGTACCCTCAGACCATGCCCTGGGACACAATGACATCTCATGAGACATCTCATCTCATAGGTGCCTTTTGACATGGGATAATTTACAATTTGACAACTACAAAGCTCTAACGGCCACTGTGGTAAAGCCCCTAGCAACCTGAGAGCAGAGCAGCTTTAAGGCATTTCTACCCAAGGGTGTATAGACGCAACAGGAGTTAAATGCGTACACCTGTGGGCTGGGAGGAAATTATGAGTCTATGATCTAGGGCAGGGGTGGGGAACCTTTTCCCTGGCAAGGGCCGTTTTAAATATTAGAAATTTGCTTGAGGGCTGGCCGTAAGGCCGGGCGCCATTTTTAATTAATTTTTGCCCCCGCCCCCCATCGGCCTCCGGAGGCTCCGCGCGTTACCTCCGGTGTACCATGCCGATGAGGACAAGAGGGCAAGAGCTTGCCCTCATTGGTGTGGTACGCATGTGCGAAATGGCCAACGGCCTGGTGAGAAGGGGTCGAGGCGGTGGCCGGGGAGGACATGCAAAGGCCCTCTCCCGGCCTCTGGAGGTGACGCGCGGACCCGGCGGAGCCTCCAGGGGCCGGTTGGGCGGCCTTCCGGCAATCTCTCCGGAGGCCGGACTGGATGGCCTCGGGGGCCTGATCCGGCCCTGGGGCTGGAGGTTCCCCACCGCTGATCTAGGGGCACCTGATAAAGTACAGCATTGCCAAAGGATAGGCAGATATGGACTTGCCTAGTCTCCTGTATGGGGGACCACTAGAAACCTCATACAAAGTATATATTTTTAAAAGTGTCTTCCTTACCGAATGGAGACTGTTTGTAGGTATGTATAAATGTTTAGAACAAGGAGAGGAATTCAGTGACATCTGATATACTGTAATTAGCTAGCAGCAGGTATTAAAAAAAGAATCCCGTTTTCCAGCATTGTGGTTTGGTTGCTTTGCAAAGGCCAAGAACCTCAGTCAAGATCACTTAAAGCTGCAGTCCTATGCACACTTACCTGGGAGTAGTGATTGGATTTACATAGGGTTGCTCTGTAATACTGATAGTTTCCCCTTAACCACATTATTGTATTCACAGTCAGCATGGATTCCTCCTATCCTTTCAGTGCATGTTGATGGGTGACATGCAAATTTCTGTTTGCATTAGTGGTTGTAAGTATAGAGCCAGCAACTGATAGTTACTTCAGATTTATTATCACTGAGAATGAGGGGGTGGCTTTGTATACGTGGTGTAAAATTCATTCATCCGTCCATCATTGATTTGCAAAAATGTTTCAGCCTTTTTTTTTTTTTGAATGGCGTCTGCAATCTCTCATTTCTGTAACAAATACACCCACATCAGCCACCTTAAAAATGTTGCTATGCCATCCAAGTTTCTGTGACACAATTTGGACTCCTACCTTTTCCTGGGTTTGGTGCTTTTCCCTCATGCCAGATTTCCCAATATTTGCTGTTAAAGGTTTTTTGTTTTGTTTTTAATGTCTGCTGCATGATGTTTTCACATTCCGTGGCCATGACTGTTTAGTCCTACGGTTCTCTTAAGTTCGCCATCTGTGTGTTGGGTTGATTTGGATAGATCACAGAGCATGCTAGCATTGCCTGGTCTTTCGTTGTCTAAATCCACCTGCAATATTTTTAGCTGCTGAAGAGGAAATTGACTGAATACTTCTCCCTGAGATGATGGTTTTCTTTGTGCAGGGACTTTTTGATGTGAGGGAATGTTCATCAATATGTAATCTTCCCTTCCCCACCTGAAGTAGTACGATCCAGGAGAAACTCTACCCCTTGATTCTGCTTGTATCGTGAGGGAGGGACATGAGAGAGAAGATGGATGTGACTTGATGACTGCCCCCCCAAAAGGTGGCAGGAACTTTGGGGCTTCAACCAGGCCATAACCTAATTAGTAGAGGTGTTTGAAAATGGTGTTACCCCGTATTGTCCCGAGTATAAGACGCACCTGATTATAAGACGCACCCTTAAAGTTTGGTGCTATTAAAAAAATTAATTAAATCACTGGCATTAAATTGCAACAGCCTGATTATAAGACGCACCCCTAGTTTAAAAACTTAAATTAGGAGAAAAAAGTGAGTCTTATACTCAGACCAATACGGTATTTAGTTTACTCAGAAGTAAGTCTATTGTGTTCAGTAAGACTTAGGCTGCAATCCTTTCGTATTTAACAAAAACAAACACCTCTACTAATTAGCAACCTGGATCTGTGTGTATTCAGGATTCACTGCCTTTATCGGTCCCAGAAGGGAACGGGGAATACAAGACCAGCCTTTCTGACTAGCAGGAGGGGTGGTCCCGAGGTTGAACTGCCTAAAGACTGCCGAAAGCTAAAGCAGGAACAGCCCGTTTTTGTGATGGAAGGGAGACCAGGAAGTCACTGCTAAGCAGTTATGACCCTCTGTGGCTGAGAGGAGTCGCTGTTGCGTGCTGTGGTGAGAGAACAAGACTGGAATGCTGAGAATGTCAATGACAGAGCGATTACAACTGGGAAAAAGTTTCCCTGTTCAGCATGATCTGTGGCGTCCCGCAGAGAGCTCAAGGCTTGTGTTCAGCAGCTAGTGAAGATGACTACACCATGGAGGAAACCAGCTGGAATTGTAGGGTTCTATACAGAACAATATTGTAAAGATCCTTATCGGATCTAGATAAGCCTGCCTGTGTAAACCGCCTTGAATAACATCTGAAGAGCAATCTGAGGATAAGAAAGGCGGTATATAAATACAGAAATAAAATAAATAAATAGTTGGCAGTACGAAGCCTCCGGATTGTCCAGGCCTGATACAACTTGCAGGAGCCTGGACCGCTTTCGTTCCCTGCTCAGCAGAGGAGTTGCCTTCTGCCCATCTGTTCTTCATGCTCTAGCTTTTGCTCAGGCGGCCCCCAGGTCTCTTAATTGGCCTCATCTGTGGAGAACACACACTCTA
The DNA here is from genome assembly GCA_026170595.1 of Plestiodon gilberti rubricaudatus. Taxonomy (NCBI): domain Eukaryota; kingdom Metazoa; phylum Chordata; class Lepidosauria; order Squamata; family Scincidae; genus Plestiodon; species Plestiodon gilberti. The sequence continues at coordinate 39,083,627 of JANXHW010000006.1, read as the reverse complement.
GGTTTGAATCCAAATTGACCTGACCTGGGATGGGGCCGCTGCTCTAGAAGACACAGTGAACAGCAAGGCAGAAGGGGAAAAGAGGACTGATGGTGGGAGATCTTGTGCTGAATAGGAGAAGCAAGATGGGGGACCAAAGATCGATGTAGTATGGGTCGGGGTAATGCTTTTTCCTGACAAGGCCGCAGCAAAAGTCAACGTATGCTGGGAAAGGGAGGAAAACGGTGGTCTGAATTCACTCGTGGTCTAAGGTGGAAGGCTAGAAGCATGAATTTGCACTGGAGTGTAATAGGAAGCCTGGGTGAGGACTTTAGATAGGAATGAGTGACGCAGATGAATTTAGTAAAATGGTGCTCTTAATTGATTGACGAGGAGAGATACGAAAGGAAGGAATGCCAGCATGGAAGAAGTGACTGTGAGCAAAAGGCCTTCAGAGGCGACTTACTAAACTGTATTTTGCCCCTTCTTCTTATGCTTCTTCATTATTATTATTATTATTATTATTATTATTATTATTATCATCATCCTGCTTTTCAGACAGACATTCTGTCCTAGAATGGCTCATGACCATTAAAATTCAATACACAGTTTTCAGTGGTAGGTATTATGCATAAACGAAAACAAGGCATACAACCTAAAAGAGAAAGATACACAAGGGAGGGGGGAGTAGAGGGAAAAGACAGAAACAGGAAACTTCCTGTTGTGTTGCTCACTCCTCTTTTGGATCCTCTCTTACAGCTGGAGTTTGCCATGCGCTGGCATTTCCTGCTAAATGCCCCCCTGTTCTGGACTTTGCCATGGACTCCATGTTTGAGGATGACATCAGCATTCTTACCCAAGATGCCCTGGTCCAGGATGACGAGTGGCTGGACAGCCCCAACACTGACCTCTCCAGTGAGATGTGCTCCGCCTCTCACTTTGCACTCATCACAGCCTACGATGATATCAAGAACCGCCTGACAGGGCTGGAGAGGGAGAACTCCAGCCTCAAGAGGAAGCTGAAGATGTACGAGATCAAGGTGAGCTTGTGTGTGCATATGCTTCCGGGGACCCTATTTACCTAGGCAAAGAGCTGATTTTTCTGGTATCTATCTTTGAGAGAGGCTGACTCAACCACCAGGCAGTACGAATGCCTGCCTATAGCATCAGATTAAAGAGGCAGTGGGTGGTTCCTGAAAACTACCAAGAAGAGAGCCATTATTAGCCCTTGCTTCAGTTACAATTAACCATGGAATAACCTTGGGGCAGAGGGCAAAGAGTGCCTCCTCCCCCATGATTTTCCCAAGTGCTCTAATTTAGTATGCACTTGAGAAAAAGAGAACCATAGAGGAAGGCACATTGTCAGCAACACCCCACCTCACCCCCAACAGGACACGGGGCAGCAAAATTAAGATCCACCTAGAGTAGCGATGTCGCTTGAGCTCTTCAGCCCTCTCTTTTTCTCCTTCTTCACTTTAATTTTTGTGCCTTGACGATGGCTTTTGCTGTTCTCTGTATGGTATGGTAACGGCTGTGATCATTTGATTTAGTTGCTCATAATTTGTGAATGTATTACATGATGGTTTTTAAAATGTTGTTGAGATAGAAGTATTTTATATAAAAAAAGTCATTGCTGAGATTTTGCCCCTATTTTGCCTTTTGAGAAGACTTGGGGGCTCTGGGGCCAGTGGTATGTAGCGTTTTAAGCATTGTTAGTTGTGATTGGCTTAGTTTTTCTTTAGACATTAGCAGCTGCAGGGGGGAGGGCAATCCAAACTGGGACTGGGGGGTGGGGGGTGGGTTAACCCTCTGCAGCCGCTGTTTGCCCCAGGAGCAAAGCTGCCTTTAAGAGAAACTTTGTCAGGTAAGTTAGGCTTATTCGATCGAGTCTTATGAATGAACTGTCTCCTAAACTCTTGCGTTCCTGTTTTTTTCTCAGGTGCGATCCTGAGTCAACCTGGAGCAATGCCAACAGGGTGGTAGACATTGTGGAGACAGGGAAATACAAAAAGTGCATTTCCAGCTGTGGAAGCACGGAAAAGGAGGGCCTGCAAGGGGAGGGGTCTTGGGGCCCAGAGACAGGTAGCAGTGGCAGTGAACCTTGCCCGGGTGGGGCCCCCACGTTTGCCCCACGTTTGGGCATTGAGCTTGCTAATCCCCATTGCTGTTTGATGTACTAGGCTTACTTGTTTTACCATCCATGTTGTAGGAAGTAACAGATTCGTTGGTGTGACTGTATTTTAAAATTTTGTGCATCATTGAGTTCCTGATATGCATCCGATGAAGTGGGCTGTAGTCTGCAAGAGCTTCTGCCACACTCAATCTGTTAGACTTTCAGGTAGCAGAAGGCTCTTTTGTGCGTGTGCTGTAAGAGACTAGTCAGGCTTTCCTTCTGACATTCAACTGGGATTTTAATCTTTCATACTGATTTCTTGTTGTTCCCCACTTGGTGCAAATATTTGCAAACTTAGGCTATACAGTACATTTTGCTAACCAAAAATAAATGTGGTTGGTTTTTTCCCCCCTCTCACGCTCCTGGCCTGCAGTTCCCATTGATCAGTGAGTTTGGAGAAGAGCGCATCTTCTCAGCCTATGACTCCAAGGAGACCTCCCTTCTGAAGAGCGAGAAAGCCAATCTCCAGCAACAGCTGAATCAATTTCAGCGTGAGGTGAGTTTGGCTTACTAATTTAAGTATAAGGCATTTGTATAGCACTTTCAAGTATTCAGAGTGCTTCAGGTACAATCCCTTGTAATCCTTACAACACCCCTATAAGGTAGATCAGGAACATGCCTGGAAGGGGCTTTTTTTCCTCTTTTTTATATTAAGGTTTTATATTGTACTGCTTCCTCATGATCATAGAAATGCCTCTTGGTATAACACAGTACAGGCATGCATTGCTTAACGATGGGGATACATTTGGAGAAATGCGTCGTTAAGCGATTTCGTTGTGCGAACATCATAGAGTATACAGTGTGCCCTTTATATCCACGAATCCGGGACCCGCGGTGAGACAAATACGTGGGTCCCGGATCCGCGGGTCCACGTAAAATCGCTAAGAAAAGAAAAGAAAGGTAAACATTTTTAAAACCTTTTTAGCAGCAAACCGGAAGAAGAGCCTTCTCGTGACCCGGAAGCTTAGAGAAGCCCTGTAGAGGCTTGGAAACAGCTTGGTTTGCTGCTAAAAGGTAAAAAAACCCATGTGTTTAACCTTTTTTTTCCCTTAGCGATTTTTACGTGGACCCCGCGGATCTGGGACCCACGTATATGCGGATCCTCGCTATCTGCGCAGGGTGGTGGTGTCCGGAACGGATCCCCCACGGATAGCAAGGTCCAACTGTACATACACAAACCTTGGTGTTGCTTGTTGTAGGCAGGGGTTGTAGTTTAGTGGTAGAGCACCTGCCTAGTGCCCTCCATGCCTTCTCCAGGTAGGGCTGGGAAAGATCTGTTCGAAACCTTGGAGAGCTGCTGCCAAGTGGTGCTGGCAATTCTGAGCTAGATGGACCAGGGGTCTGACTCAGCAGGCGACACCTTCATCTCAAATGTTAACCATGCAGGTAGTGCAATGCCTGTTAAATCTAGAGATGGATGGAACCTATGAAGAGAATTCAGTGGAATAATCCACTCAGCTGGCATGGTGGATTGTTCTGTAGAATACAAGGAACCTGGCAGATGAAAAGACCAGTGTAACAGTCTTTTCTGGATGTTGCTGGTGTCTTCTTGAATCAGGCCTGGGGGCTTCAATGCATGTATGGGCCCTATGGCACAATTCATGGCAGTCTGCATGGAGTAATCCAGGGATGACTCGGGTCCCACAATAGTGGCCCCAATTAGCTCAAAGGCCCTTCTACGCTCCCTGGAATAACACCATTCACTTACACCAAGTCCTAGAGGAGAAGTACCCACTTAGTTGTGGCTTTGTGGTTTTTTTTTGTGTGTGTGTGTGTGTGTTTTGTGGGCAATTTTGTTCTTGTTTTTGTAATGAAGCGGTATTTCTTAGATCATTCATTCATTCATTCATTAACCTTTATTGGCATAAACATATACAAACAATAACTTCCAACAATATGGCCACAACAACAATCATAGCAAGTCAAGCAGATAAAACCAATAATATTATCAGCAGATGACCACCGATTAATTTTTTCAAAAAATTAGATAAATCTAGATATATCTCAATTCCTAAAAGACTTAATGATAAGAAAAGTGTAATGTTTATAAAGACATGTTTCCTGATAGAGACACCTGTCAGGTCAATCAAGTACCTTATTTAAGTTGATATCGCTGGCGCAAAGCAAGCGCCATTGGGGGTCTTGCTTAAACCCAAACGCTATAAGCAGCAGCCTGCTGCTTATAGCACAGCTTGTGACCTCAGTGCTAGAGAGGCTCCAACATTAACAGGAAGTTCCTCTCTAGCACTGAGCCTGCCAGCTCTACTGAAGACCCGTGCTGGCTTGTTTCAAGCCATTGGTGTGTTTGCGTAACACTTTTGCACATCAATAAGGTAATGGGTGCGGGCTGTGGAAGATAGCATTCTCCCCCATCCATGGGTTCCCAGAACCTATCCCCCGCTAATACTGGGACCATACTGTATATCTGCATGCTCCCTTCAAATGTGATGGTCTGCCTCTAGCCTTTGAGAGTGGTGTTGACCACAGATTCAAGTACCACTTGTTGCTGCTGATACATCGTTTTTGTTTTCTGCCTTCTCCCCTCTTGCCCAGCTGCAGAAAAACAAGGAGAGAGAAGAACAGCTGGGTGAGATGATCCAGGCCTATGAGAAGCTGTGTGTAGAGAAGACTGATCTTGAGTCAGAGCTGGGGCAGATGGTGCGTTTTCTGCGTAGCCTTCTTGCAGTGAGGTCACAAAGCATGCTGTGCCCTCCTTTGCGTGTCTCTCTTTGCATGAGCTTGTACAGTGAGAGGATGGCTGTGTTTGCAGCTCCCCTGGCTGCAGTGCTAGACACACACACCCCATTCTAAAATGCATCTGGGAGGTTTGCAGGTGGGGCATGTTCATTCGCTACATCTGGGAGGATATATCCTGTCTTGTCACAGAGTTTGCTTTTTGGCTTCAATGCTAGGAACCACCCAGAAATCTCTGGTCTATCACCCTAATTATTATTCGTAAAAGTGCTTTAGTGAAGAGTGTGGCTTAGTGGTTAAGATGCTGAACTGCAGTCCGAAAGGTCGGCAGGACTGCAGTTCGAGACCCGAGTGCCGCCTGATGGTGTGAGCTACCATCTTCGGCCCCAGCTCCTGCCAACCTAGCAGTTTGAAAGCAAGAAATTGCAAGTAGATTAATAGGTACCGCCTCGGCGGAAAGGTAACAGCGTTCCGTGGACCTCAGTGTTGAGTCATGCTGGCCACATGACCACAGAAGCGTCTTCGGACAGCGCTGGCTCTTCAGCTTTGAAATGGAGATGACCACTGCCCATAGAGTCAGTATCGACTGACTTTCAAGCAGGGGATACCTTTACCTTTTTTAGTGAAGAACTTAATGGTTGCTTTTGCTGTATCGCATTAAGGCTGCAATCCTATACACACTTACCTGAGAGTAAGTCCCATAGAACTTACTGGGGTTTATTTCTTAGAAGGCATGCATAGGATTGCGCTGTAAGGGTCATCTTGACTTCTGGATTCTCACAAGCAAGACATGATGGACGATATCTTTACCCTGGTATATGCTTCCTAGCATCTCTTAATCAGAGATTGTCTGCTTCTGAACAAAGAAGTTCCAGTTTTGCCTATCATGGCTAATATCTGTATAGTAGCCAACGTCAACTGAGCTCTCTCTACAGGCAGGCATACACTCTTAGGTGGAAAACGGGCCTCAGAACGGCTCCCCGACATGATCGCGACACGCTTCCAATTTTCTGATAAAACCGGAAGTGGGTTGTGATCGCGTCGGGGAGCCATTCTGAGGTGCAGGGAGGCCTGCAGAGGGATCTGCAGGTTCCCTGCACCCACCGGAGTAAGTGACAAAACCCCAGGTAAGTGACAAAAGCCCCTTATTTTGCTCGGCGGTGGTGGCGGTGTGATCTTGGAAACGCCGTCGCTACAGGTCACCACTCTTCTTAAGGGAGTAGCAACCCATTGTTCCCAGCTGGGGCGTTGCGATGCCTCAGTTTGAGAACTTCTGATTTAGGGGAAAGAAATGGAAAAGCTGGTTGAAAAGAATGAATGGAGAGAAGACAGAAGAGGCAGAGAGGAAAAGAATGTGGTAGGAAAGCAAGAGAAAATAAGTGGTGGTTTGCTTTGATCCGGTTAGCTCTTGGAAAGCCTGTTTGGTGTTCATGACAACACAATGATGGAGAAGCTGGTCAGGAACGACGCAGGCATTTGGAACGATGCTTTTAGTGCAGGAGGATAGGAGATCAGCCTTCAAACATCAGATTTAAGGGTCCTTCTGCAAGTTGGCTCAGTAGCCGCCCATGGTCAAAATGGCCAAGTTGACAGACTTCTTCTCACTCTCCTGTCTGTCTGTCTCTCTCTCTCTCTTTCTCTCTACCCCTCCATCCATCCCTGTTCCCTCTCTCAGAGAGCAGTGGTCGAGACGCATTTGAATCGGATCCGAAGCCTGGAGCAGCAGCTGAGGCAAAGAGATGGTAACTCGTTCCAGAGCCTCAACCCTCCGTTACAAAATCAGGAAGTTCAGTACCTGTCCCTTCATGGCAGCCATGGTGAATCTTTTGATTTCTGGTCTGGGGGAAGGGGTGGTTTTCCTCTGCAAATACCTGTGCTCTCCCAGATCCCAATTGTCACAAAGATCCCAATTGGTCTCCCAAATCCCAGTTGACGTTTGTGCTGCCTGTGGTCATGTTTGGGGTTGCAACTTTATCAGGAATGGATAGGCCAATTATCTGGTCTATATATTATGTATGCCTGCAGCAGCTAAGAACTGTGAGCTGGGATGTCCCCAGCAAAAATCACCTAGGCCACCTGGCTGAGTACCACCTCTGGTGCCACTCACCTTCTGCGTACCACCGGAAGTGACTGGCGATGACATCTTTGCCAGGTACGTCTGGGTTTTCAGAGGCCAGAAAACACAGGGAGGAGGCTCTGGGAAGGTCGGAGGACCCTTGTCAGTGTTCCCGAGAGGCTCGGCCAAAGGCAGGAGCCTCTTGGGAGCAAAAACGCACCACCAAAAATGCTGGGTCGGAGCAGGGTTCCAGTCCAGCAGTCCGAGTACCACCAGCAGTTGGCCGAAGTACCATCGGTGGTACTAGTACCACAAATTGGGAATCACTGACCTAGGACATTAATTCGCTAGGTAGCTTTAGGCAAGCTAGCCTCTTTTAGCCTCGGCTCATCCGCAAAATGAGTAACAATAAATAGCGATACTGGCATCCCTTCCAGGAATGTTGTAAGGAATACTGAGATAATGTATGTGAAATGCTTTGAATACTTGAAATGTAAGACACAAACCTTAATTCATATAGGGATTGTATGTATGCAGAAGCAGGGTACTACACAAGTATTCCTTGCTGGTTAGGGATTCACCTGAGCAGACTGATGCTATGCACATGGTTTGTCCTCTAGAGATCCAACAGCTGGGGTTGTTCATCCATAGCCACGTTAAAAAGAAAAGGAGGACGGTGGGTTTCTTCTGATCAGAAGCAGAAAAGGAGCCCTAATCGGACACACCAGCTGGATGAGATGCGGACACACCAGCTGTTCCCAAATTGCTCTGGGACATATCCCTGGGGCAGTCATGCCCATAGGCAAAACCTAATTCTTCAGACTGGTGTAATCCAGTTTGTTGATTTTTCAATGTGAGGCCCAATATTTTTTAGCCAGTAGATGGCGCTGTGATTCTTTGATTTGATACATGTGATGCTGTTCACTTTCAAATGGCTGCAAAAAAACCTCCTTGATCCTTGTTCACCCAGAATTTCTAAAAGAATTTTCAACCAAAAGAAAAGATTTATAATGAATTGGACTGGCCTTGAAGGACCAATTCTCCTGCCTGGTTTATACGAGGTTATTACCATATTGTCCCGAGTATAGGACGCTCCTGATTATAAGCCGCACCCTTAAAGTTTGGTGCTATTTTTTTTAAAAAAATACATTTTTAACTTAAAGAAAATATACACATTAGTAGAACAGTAAAACAGTACAGCTTTAGTACAGTTAAAGGCATAGGCACCCTGTCCCTTATTGAATCTGGTCACCCTAGTATAAGTAGCCTTCCCAGATCCAAAGGGGGACAGAGTGCCTACCTTTAACCTTTGGAATTTGGGCAGGTGCAGCTTGTTGTACCCTTCCGTGATGATGAGCTGCACCTGCCCAAATTTCAATGGTTAACAGCACAATCCTATGCATGTCTACTCAGAAGTAAGTCCTATTGCATTCAATGGGGCTTACTCCCAGGAAGGTGTGCATAGGATTGCAGCCTAAAGGTTGGCACTCTGTCCCCCTTTGGATATGATAAGCCTATGCAGGAGCTCTTGCTCTCAACTTTCAAACTGCAGGATCAATAAATATCTTAGTTTCCACAGAGTCCAGGGGCTGGAACTTAAGGGTTAATTTTTTCAAATGCTTCCATCCTGAGGCTAGAGGTTGCTAGAGAGATCATTGTTCGGCCATTTAGCAAGCGATTAAGCGCTTTGCAGTTCAAAAAAAGAAAAAAAGCCCCGTTTTACCTTTGAAAGAGACTTGGAGAGACTTGAAAACAGAACCTTTGCAGAAAACTGTAGCAGAAAATGCTAGGCTTTGATTCTAGGCCACACCCCTACTTTAAAGACTTGTTTTAGGGGGGAAAAGTGAGTCTTATACTCAGGTCAATACGGTATATGATGAAAGTAGTGCAAGTTGATATTATCTGGCTAGGTAAGTGGTCTCCGAGAGGATCCTGTGCGTTTAAGGCTGGCAGCTTCCCACCTTCTGCGTGATCTGAAATGTATTTTGATCCAGGAGAGGTGGAAATCTCGGAGGCAGGTCACAAGGAATATTTGGTTTGGGGTGAAGCAGAAGCTCCGTAGTAGAGCAGCTGCTTTCCATGCAGAGGGTCCCCAGTTCAATCCCTGGCATCTCCAGATAGGGCTGAGTAGGACCCCTGCTTGAAACCCCAGGGAGTTGCTGCCAGTCAGCACGAACAATACAGAGCTAGATGGACCAAGCGTCTTTGAGTCAGCTTAAGGCAGCAGCTTCATATGTTAGGTGTCCAGTGAAGGACACTAGAACTCAGACCTACCATAGCAGTGACATACACACTTCTTGAATGCTCTGCCCTCCAGGCCCGCATGTAAGAGTGTGTGGTTGATGATTCAGTAACTGGGGTACCTTTTAGGGGCAGCAGGAATCAGCCTCTTTGAATGCACTTTGCACAAAACCACCAGACTCCTCCACATGCCTTTCTATGTAGTGCCCCAGTGTCCATTCATTCCAAATGCAGAGGCGTCACTACCGGGGGGGGGGGCACTGTAAGTTCCACACTGTTCTACTTTGCATTACGAGGTGGTCCCGCTCCCGCTCCCTTACCGTCGGAGCCATTTGGAGCGGTGAAGGCAAAGCGCAGGAGACTCGCTCAGGAGACAACGGAGCATTGCCTTCACCATTCTGAATGGCTCCGCCGGCAAGGGAGCGGGGCCACCTCGTAATGCAGAGTAGAACGGTGTGGAACTTACTGTGCCCCCCTCATAGCGATGCCTCTGTCCAAATGCACACTAGATGAGTGCAAATTGAGACATCTCCCCTTTGCCACATGATGCTTTAATGGACATTTATGTGCTAAGACAGCTCAGGCCTCCATACAAACCTCAACATGGCCCATCATTTCTGTTTGATGTCATCTCCTCTAATTCTAACTGCAGGCCCAGCTGGTGATAATTCTAGTAGAACTCTAAAATTCTGGCCAAGTGTTAAATCTATCGATATATGTGGCCAGCTTATCAATGCTCAGAGTGCTGAACCACATGCTGATGATTTTCCAGAGTCGGAACTAAGGTACTATGGAGCATTTTACCACTTTATTATTTTTTTCATGTGAACTAAGACTCCTTGTCATTCCAGCTGTGAGGAATTGTCAACAAAACGGTGACTTCATTGCATCCGAAATAGCAACTTAGCAAATCTGTGCTCTTCTCTGCCCTTGTCAATCAAGTGTTACATCCTTTCCTCTCTTTCCTTGTCTCTGTTCTTAGTCCTGGATCGCTCTATGAACTGGCAGGGCCCCAGGAGCCTAGAACAGGCAGGGGGCTTAGAGGTGCAAAGGCTGGAAGTGGAGCTGGAAGAAACCAGGCAAGCAGTCCAGAACTCACAGCGCCGAGAAGAACAGCTGAAGGCCGAATGTGAAAGGCTGCAGGTGGAGGTGAAGCAGCTACAGGAAACCCGGGCTCAGGTAAGTGTAAAGCCGGTTCATTGGGAGATCCCAAGGGTGAGGGGGTAATGGCAGGGCATGCAGATAGTCATTGAGGAGCATTTGATATTACTTTTCCATGAAGCCAGACCAAAAGCAGTTAATCGTAATTAAAAAGAAAAAAAGCACCTAATAAAATATACTGAGATGAAATGCTAGACCCAGCGTCTTCGCTTTCTGCTCAAACCATGACGGATCACAGAAAACTATGAAGGTGTAAGGAAGCTGGAGTGGTGGTAAAAGGAGTCCCTGTTTTCCTGCATGTGATGCTAATAATGCACATAGTTTTAAGAAGTGCAGAACCTTGGGCACATCTATACTACAGACTTAAAAACTTGTTTGGGACTGACTTGGAGAATGCTGGGGTTTTTAATTTTGTGAAGGTGTTGTGACTTCTCTGTTAGATATGTGCATGCCTGGAAAGGGCCACAAATCCCAGGGTGCATTTGGGAACATCAGGCCCAGTTAACTTAACTGGGTTTCGGTTTGCAGGCATGGTCTCGGAGTAGGCTGTCGGGCCACCAGCATGCTTTGACACCTTTCCATTATGTATAGAGTTAGCGTTGAATAAAGATCAAGTTTTCATTCCTGTAGCAGCTTAGTGTGTTGTATGCATTCTTTGTAAATGTTTATTTTTATTTATTTTATTTTTCACATTTTTATACCACCCTTCCTCCAAGGAGCTCAGAGTGGTGTACATATTTCCTCCCCCTCCTTTTTGTCCGCACAACAACCCTGTGAGGTAGGTGGGGCTGAGAGATAGTGACTGGCCCAAGGTCACCCAGGAAGCTTCGTGGCTGAGCGGGGATTTGAACCTGGATCTTCCAGGTCTAAGTCCGACTCCCAAACCACTACACCATCCTGACTCCTAATGTTTATGTAGCTGTTGATCAGATCACAAAATGAATGGGCCACGTATAACTCTGCATTTAGAGAGACTTGTTTCACAGGGGTTGGAAATGCAGATTGTCAGGTTATGCAAGTGTTAAACACAGAAATGAGAGTGCCATGTCAAAAGTAGGTATCGTTAGGGCTGAGCTGTAGTCAACTGTCGAGTCAGAAGAGGGCAAGCAAGAGTCAAAGTTGTGCCAGTGACTGGGAACCAGAGCCAATGGGGTCAAACTAGGAGTCAGTACATCAATCTGGGGAACAAGACAAGAGTCAGGACCAGCAAAAAAAGCCAAGCGGTGGAACACATCAGAGGCAGGAAAGACTGTCATTGCCCAGGCAAAGTCCCTGCCTAAACAAGAAAGTTTTATTTTATTGTTCTTCTAATGAGAGCCAGTGATGAGCCTGGTTAGGCAGAGTCAGTCCAGTATCTGGGAATCCCGTTATTTTTTTTCACATTTTTATACCACCCTTCCTCCAAGGAGCTCAGAGTGGTGTACATATTTCCTCCCCTCCCCTTGTCCTCACAACAACCCTGTGAGGTAGGTGGGGCTGAGAGATAGTGACTGGCCCAAGGTCACCCAGGAAGCTTCGTGGCTGAGCGGGGATTTGAACCTGGATCTTCCTGGTCTAAGTCCGACTCCCAAACCACTACACCATCCTGGCTGGAGGTGCCCAGGAGACTCCTACAAACGGTAACTCTGGTGGTGGGTCACCACCCAGGCAACTGTGCACAGAGCTGTGAGTTCCCAGTTCTAGCCCCACTGGGTCCCGACAGGTATTCATTAATTGGAATAAAATCAGTGCTCTGGTTGAAACAGTATATTGTTTCTGGATTATTAATTTCATTATCTTGAGATATCAGAATTGCACAGTGCTCCTGTAAACCAAAGCAGTCTTTGTTGGACATGACATTCCATATATACTCGCACTCAGTAATGGGCCCTGACTTAGGAAACTGTCGAGGTGTTTTGCTGCTTTCTATAGAATTAACATACATCTAATCTGAGATACCTGTGAGCGAATGGTTTGGTAGTTAATGGTATCAATGATACAAGATAGAGTGTTGAGAAAAGCAGAGGAAGCCAGTGCGATAGAACAGGGATGTTAAGCGAGAGAAGAGTGTGGAACAATTTTAGGATGAAAATTCAAGTAAGATTTCACAAACAGTTAAATCAGCGATTTTCAACCAGTGTGCCGTGGCACATTGATGTGCTATGCATGGTCTGCAGGTGTGCTATGGGAGTTTGAGGGAGGGGCGTTTCTTAGTAGGGCCATTGGGGGATGTGAGTCCCTGGCCGGCAATGCGGTGTGCCTTGTCAGTTGTCCAAGAACTGATGGTGTGCCTTGACAAGAGTAGCGCCTTGTCAGTGTGCCATGAGATGAAAAAGGTTGAAAATCACTGAGTTAAATTATTAGATGAGGATCTGTCAGGGAGAATCAAAAGGTAGCAAATTCTCAGCATACAGAATGTAAATAGTAGCTTAAAATGCCAGAATGGTCTCTTTGGATAAAAGGGAAAAAAACCCAACAACCTCACTCCAGTGGAAGACATTTTGATCCATGGATGAAGGATATCTTGGAATGTTTGTTTCTGCATCTCAGGTCTGGTTTATGTTGTCACTCTTGCCTCCATGCAATATGTTTTGATCCATTGCAGGGGATGCAATCAAATGGAAGACAAAACCTGTGACCGGGCTTGACTGTGGATACAGCTAAAACAACCCAGCAGTGATCCCTGTGCATGTGGCAGCCTTAGAAATGCTCCTGCAATTGAAGGAATGGCTGCCAAAGCACAGGGGCTGCATCCACAGAATACTCTGGTCATACCTTAGGGCTTCCACATACTTGCAGGCATGTGAGTGATTAACAGCACTATCCTGTCTAGAATGCAGTGGCAGCGCACCTAGGGGGGCCACTGCATCCTAGCCGGCATTGGGCCTGCGCTGGCAGAGCTGGAGCACTCCTCGGGTGAAGGGACGTTTGTCCCCAATGGGCCTCCTTCTTGGATGTGAGCCAGAAAAATGGCCGGCGCAAATCCGAGGAGCCTGTGTAAGGCCGGCAAAGCGCGGGACAGGGGATAGGATTCGGCGGAGCGTGCCGCCGATGATCCCTCCCCCGTCCCTGGCCTAGCTGGCCAATTGTCCACTACGTTACCACCCCGGTCCGCCCTCCCCACGCCCCTGCCCCGACTGGGGCAGGACCTACACCTGCATCCGCCAGCGGTTGCTGGGGCAAAAGGTGGAGTGAGTGGCGCCGGCCTCTTTGCTGGTGCCGCTTACTCGCTGGGTGCTGAAAACGTGCCTTATGGCATGTTTACAACACCCAGCGCCAGCAGAGTCGTCGCTCTACTGGCAGAAACTTACACAGGATTGCACCATTATAGTGCAATCCTATGCACAGCTACTGAGAAAGAAGTCCCATTGTGTTCCATGGGGTTTACTCCCAGGAAAGTGTGACTAGGATTTCAGCCTGAGAATGAGCTGAAGGCAGTTATGACTGCATAATAAGCTATTCAGGCTCCGTGAAGGCTGGAGATGAGTAATATTCTTTTCCAGGTACTTGAAAGACTGTGAGAATGAGGAATTGTGCTCATGGTCTGCTCCCTCAGCCCACTTTCCCCTTTGGTCAAACAAATTTTGCGAGTTTTTTAAGTTTCAAAAACATGCAAAACCTGTTTGACCAGAGATGGCACTGAGGACAAAAATACATGTGTGTACACCAGGTGTCAGAAGCCTCTCCCAGACTGCGGTCAACACTATTGTCTGTTTTCAGTCAAAGATGATTTTGGTCTCTTCCTTCCCCCATTCCTCGGTTATTTCCTCTGGGGTGCTGGGTTCTGCCACAACTCAAGATAGGCGGCTGGGTGGTATTGACCCAAGACCCTATAAGTTATAACATTTCCCTGTTGAGGCTGGTACATGTTCAGGGTCTGACTGAGGACTGTATTTTAAATCAGAGCTCATGCTTTGCCTTTCCCCTTCTATCTCCTGGCTTATTCGAGTCATTTGTAACCATTTGCTCGGCAGGCAACACCCACACTTTGGCTCTCTATTTATAGCCTATTATTTGAATAACTTGATCAATGAGGTGCTGGTGGGTGATAGTCCTGGCTTAGGCCTCAGAGGTTTTACTGGATAAACAGTATACTGAATGTGGGTTTCCTGCTTACGTTGAACCTGGAAGCTTCCAGGTTCAGTGCTGGTTCTTCAATTTGTTTGAAGTGCTTCCAAGGTTCAACGTAGGCAGGAAACCCACATTTTGAGTTTTAGCAGGGAGATGAGTGTGAACCTCAACTGGTGCAGTCACATATACCACCTCAACATGCATATCACATTCATTTTTTATAATATAGTTGCAGAACTACCGTAGTCTTTGTTCTCATGGAATTTGATTTGGGGGATGTGAAATTGTGATGGCTCATTTCTTTCCTCTTTCTCCCTACCTCCTTTCGTCCTGGTCTCCCTCCCATTATAAACAGGCTTGTTTTAATGTCTCATAGGATCTTGCAACTAGTCAGTCCGAGAGGGACATGGCATGGGTGAAGAAAGTTGGAGATGACCAGTAAGTGCTCTTTCATATCAAGTGGATATTTAAATTTCTTGGAGATGAATTCTGTGCATGTGTGTATCTGTGACTGTGTGGGCAGACACTCGTGCAGAACTGTGGCCCTGTGGAATGTGGTGCGGAGAGATCTTGTGGAAAGTGGTGTAACCTGCTGCGAAGGGCATTTGGGAAAGGTGGACTGCTGCAGAAGGAGACTTTATGGAATGAGGATCATTTAACCTGTGCGGTAGGGTTGTCTGAATGCATGTGAATTATGGAACTTGTGGTGTAGGAATACTTGGGGAGGGTCTAGATCACCTCGGTGTAAAAAACAGGTGTTGCTGAATGGGGGTTGTGGTGTAGGGATATCTGGGAAGAGTGGGAGTTGTGGTGGAAAGATACTTCCTAGAATGGGTTGCCGTACAACCCTTATATAACCTTTTATTCCATGAAGTATCTTTCTACCTCATCTTACCTTCCCAAAACATCCTGACATTATATGACATCATACAATCTGTGATGTAAGGTTGCAGTACCTTGAAAATATACCTCTGGGTGTAAAAAATACTTTAGAGGAGGGTGCAATCTTCCTCAACCCTGTAATCCAATGTTTCCCAAAAATTTTCGACCTGAGGCTGCCTTGACCATTGGTGACCATTAGCTGCGGCTCCCCATTACATTATATTGATGCCTAGGTAAAGGTGACCCCTGACAATTAAGTGCAGTCGTGTCGGACTCTAGGGTGTGGTGCTCATCCCCATTTCAAAGCCGAAGAGCCAGCGTTGTCCGAAGAGCCAGCGTTGTGCCTCCGTGGTCATGTGGCCGGCATGACTCTCCTTGCCACAGCGCGTAGCATGCGGCTGGAACATGGAGCGCTGTTTACCTTCCCGCAAGTGGTACCTATTTATCTACTCGCATTAACATGCTTTGGAACTGCTAGGTTGGCAGGAGCTGGCCAAGCAACGAGAGCTCACCCCGTCGCGGATTCGAACTGCCAACCTTTCGATCGACAGCTCATGGTTCAGCGGTTTAACCCACTGCGCCACCCGCTGGCCTTCAATATTGATGCGATGCCTACCAATTGGCATTGCACTGTTTTCCGAGAGGATTCCGCAGTTCCCTTGGCTGGGTTCCGTGGCTCCCCTGGGAGCCACACCTCCCTGTTTGGGAACCACTTCTGTAATCTGTAAGTAATTTAGATCTACTGCAATCACATGTAACAATGAAGGCTGATCTACACCTACCCCTGTTGCGTTGCGCTTGCGTGGTGAGGCGCACAAGCGTAGGACTGGACGCCCCACTCGAAATGCTGCCCTGGGCTCCACCAGTTTCTTCAATGCAAATAGTCCCTCCTGATTGTCCCACCTTCTAATAAAGCTCAACGCTAATTGGCTGAAACACGTGTGCTCCGATTGGCTGAAAAACCCCTCATCCCATTGGTCTAACAGTTAGCTCCGCGTCCCGCCCTCTCAATCATGAGCATGGTCCACGGCCGATCGCAACGGAACTTGGGAGAGTGCAGCTCTCCCGCATTCCGATGCGATCTGATAAAATGGAAGCCACACAGCTCCGCACTCTCCGCACGCGCCTGGGACGTACCGGAATTCGTGCGGTGGAGGTCAGCCTTGACAGGCACTGTGACAAAGGTCCAGTTTGGACTTGCCTCTTAATGAACTGCTTTTGGAGTGACTTCCCACATTCTCTTGGCTGAGGGTCTTCCCTCGGTCACGGGGGAATGGGGGGATTGTCCTCAATTTGTGTCTCCCCCCATCTTTCCCATGAGATGCCAGCTGCGCACCCCTGCACCACTTCTTGTCAGGTATTCTGAACTGTGAAGACTGGAAGTACTGAAGTACTGTAGCACACCCCCAAAATGGCGTCCACTGAGACGAGTTGTGATTAGCCAGCCTTTGGTCTCCTGTTAGATGTTCCCTTCTAGAGTCAGCAGAAGGAATCCTCACAAAATGGAGAGAAAGGATGCATAGTTATTGAGCGGATGGGATGAGGCTCTCGGTTTGTATTGTGGTTTGAAATGCCAGCATGCACTTCAGCAGCTTGTATGATGAACCCCTGGCGGAGGAGGTTTTGAGAGTGGTGAGGTTTTGGCTCTTGTTTTTTTTTTTTTTTTAAATCTGGCATCTCCATTTGCATATTCTTTTTAATTAATCAAGGCTTGGGCAGGGAGGAGGCAGAGGGACTACAGAAAGGGGGTGTGAAGTGTGAATTTAAAATGTGTCAAAGGGAGCTGATGTGACACCTGCCTCGCTCTTTATTTGTGCTGAGTGAGAAAAGCAGCCCCTGAGCAATAGATTTTGGAACTCTTCTGCACAGAGGCATGAAGGGAGAAAGGGGACGGCGGTTTTGAATGAACTGTAAGTATATGGCTTCCAGTGATCACCTCCTCTGCAAAAGGAGAACTGCTTAGTCACCATCCTGATTCAGCTGAATCTGTTATCTGCGGGTGAACAGAACTCTCTGGCCTTCTCACTTCCTCACTCATTTCCCTCCACTGGGTCCTGTAGCAGGTTGTGGTCCAGGGAAGAGCCCTGGCTCAGGGGTGGGAGAGCAGCTGCTTTGCATGCCGAAGGCCCTAAGTTCCGTTCCCAGCATCTCCAGGAAGGGCAAGAAAAGTCCTTGTCTGAAACCCTGGAGAGCCGCTACCTGTCCGTGTTGGCAATCCTTAGATGGACCAAAGGTTGGACCCCGGTATAAGGCAGCTTCCTGTTATCCATTTGGTTCCCTTGACACAGTAGCCCGTGCAACCTTGGGTGTGTTACATGCATATTCTTTGGTGTACAGTACGTACTGTAGTTGGCTGTGTTTCAAGCTTGCTGCTGCAGATTTTCACCTCTGTTCTCTGTCCCGTAGCTGCAGCATTCATTTAGCAGTTAAACGGTACATCCAGGTAACAGTTCCCCATGTCTTCTTCCCACCCCTTGCTTGACAAGACCTGTTTTGTGGGGAGTGTTTGGGTCCAGTCATCTGCCTCCCCATGCTGCCCGCAGCCTCCTTGCCACTGCGGCATCGTCCTCACTCCCTCACCAGGAATAAAGAGCAGCAGAGATCTGTGAAATAGAGGTCATTGCTGGCTAGAGTGGCCACTTTGTTTGCTCTACGGTGCCACTGTTTTGGCAATGAGGAGGGCAAGGGGTGAGTGAATGGTTGGAGAGGGCAAGGAGACAGGGGAACATGATGTGTTTGGGCGGTGGCATAGGGCCAGGGTGAAACAAGGGGAAGGGGTAGATGAGATGACTGGTGCCTTCTGTTCGCACTCCTCTTCCTCCACCCATGTGATCTTCACAGATCTTTTGCTGGTGAATGATCTAACATCCAGTTCTCTGCACTCTTCTTTTGTCACTCTCGGAGTGTGTCCAAGGACCAATTGACACGTTATCACGGTGCTGTGTGGGGGAGCCGCGACCTACAGTGTTCTGGCTGGAAAAGCCTAGATGCGTGGACCACATGGGCACGGCAAACAACCTGGTTTCCCTGAGGCATCTGGTGGGGCCACTGTGTGATACAGGAAGCTGGACTAGATGGGCTTTTGGCCTGATCCAGCAGGGCTCTTTATGTTCTTATGGTTCTTTCTCATGCTGACTTTGACGGACCTGCCCAAGGGGAGGCCTCATTTGGGGAAGGGAAAATGGGTTTCTGATACTTGCCTAACCTGGGAAATGGGCTTTGGGAGGAGGAAGTTGGAAAGCAATTCATTTTCCCTCTTCAAGTTAGCTCCAGAGTTGCAGAGGTGTGGGAAATATGTTTTTAAAAAATGCATCTACCTTCATCCAAATCCATCCGGGGGGGGGGGGGGAGAAGAGTGTGAAGCATTCCTTATCTGCATCTCTAGCAGGCTATGGTGAGTTTGGGGCAGGGCTAGGCCTGAAGCAGATGGTGGCCTTAGTGATGGGCAGGAGGGTGGAAGAAAAGTACCCCTCCTCTTTGCCTTCCATCCATCACTGAGGTGGTTGCTCTGGGTAGCGCCAGGGCTGTAGCCAGGCCAGCTTCTCTAAGCCTACTCCTTTCCTAGGCACAGTAGGATGGAGCTATAGTAGGGGAGAAATTAAGGTTGCTAATTGACCAGAAAAAAAAGTAGCCTGGCCAGCTGGACTGTTCTCTTTTTGCTGTAAGTCCAGTTGCCAGCATCTCATATCCTGCCCTCAAGCGGGCATTTTTTAATAATTCGGCCACCAGATCTGCCCAGAGAGAGCTGAGCTCCAGCACCCAGGGTTTGCTGTGATGGAGCCCAGCAAACCCTTCGACAATTTGGCAACCCTTGGAGGAACAGAAATAGATGGTAGTGAGAAGGGAATGAGGGCAGGAGAAGGGGAATAGGAGGAGTAAGTCCTCCTGCCCTGGAAGAGAACCTGAAAATTTGAATTGGTACAGAATGTGGAGCTCGCATATTGACCACCGCTGCTTATAAGGATCAAGTCCCCTCTGTTGTAAGATCTGCTTTGGTTACTAATTTGTTTCCAGGCTCAATTTAAGATGCTAGTTATTATCTTTTCAGCCCTAAACTATAAATATCCGTTAAGGATGATATAGGCCCTTTCAAGTGCTCAGATCATCAGCAGAGGCCTTTCTCTGGATGCCAGCGTCCCACTAGTAGCATGGCCTTGTCCGTGGTGGCACAAAACCTATGGAGCTCCATCCTGTCAGAGGTCTGAAACCCCCCCCCCCCCACTCTGTACGCCTTTCAGCAACACTGTAAACACTTGAGCAAGACTGTAAAAATGGGTTTCTTCTGCGTTTGGGTGGGTGATTTGGTTGATTGCTGGGGTTCTTCTGTTGACTTCTTGCTGTATCGAGATTTTATGATTGTGGTTGTGTTTTGCTGGTTGTAACTTGCCCTTTGTGGTTTATTTGGACTACCTTTTATGGTTTAACCCTTGCTATGCTGCTGCCTTGGGCTGCCCTTCAGGTTGGAAAGGTGGGATAAGTATGCTGTTTTTAATAAAATAGAATTGTCAGGAGCTTGAAATGCCATAGACCTGTGTCTAATTATAATTAGGATTTCTACAGTGCTTTGCATGTACTGTTTTAACAAGCTACTCTTGTTGTTCTTGCATTGTGGCCGGTTCTGCATCGAGTTCCCGCTTATAGCTCACACATTTAACCTCTACATAATAAGGCCTCAACAATATAGGTGTGTTCTCATTCGCCTCCTTGTCTTTCTTGTTGCCTTCTTTTTCACTTTTTCCAAAGTTTGTTACATTTCACATAAGTTTAGAATATTTGTAATATTTTAAGATAACTGTTGATGGACTGTTATACACTCAGAAGGCGGAAAAAATGTCAGTCATTGAGTAACCTGTTTTTACATGCTTTTGACAAAAAGGAGATCTGTTTACCTAAAAAAAAAAAATCATTAGCAAACCCTTGCTCCTCATCCTCTTTTCTTCCCCCCCCCCTGCAATTTCTAATGTTTTTAATTTTGACCATACTAAAAATAGATACCAGGTTCCCGGATGTCCAGCACTTTGCTTAGAATAATTATAGCTGCTTGCAAATTCTGCAAAACAGATCTTGCTTTTTAATCTAGTGGTTTAGATCTAATCTTAAAGACATTATTAAGGGATTCTTTGGCTATACCATAGTGCAAAACACTATTTTGGCTTGCTCATTTTTTTGCAGACAACTACTGTGTTTCTTTCATTGCAACTGCTCCTTGAGAGGCTGTTTACAAGGCACCCAGATATTTATTTTATTATTCATTATTTTTTCAAAATTAGAATATTTATACATCGCTTTAAAATAAAAAGTGCTCAAAGCAGTTTATGTGGCTTAGGAATGAGACGGTGGTTCCATACCATAAAGGGGTTTACAATCTGATTAAAACTCGGTTCCTTCTACACTCCGATGCAGCTGTACCCAAATGCCTTGGTGGAGAAGGGACAATGGAAGCCTTGCCAGGTAGGCATTCATAGGTTACTGTGGGCTCCTGTTTGGCAATCAAGGTGCTGCTTCTCATGGAGGGAGCACTTTGGATCGACTGACAAATTAAATATTGATGGGCTTTAGGTTCTTGGAGGGGATGGGACTAGTTGTATTGTCTACTTGCTATTTAGTTTAATTTGATTGTCTACTTGCAATTTGTTTAAACTGAAGCTGCTTCCCTTATTGTGTTTGCTATTTCTACGTTTCACTGCTTATTTGTCTAAGTCAGGGGTTCTCAACCTGTGGTACGGGTACCCCTAGGGGTACGCGGACCTCTTGCTGGGAGTACGCCAAGCCCTGCCCCTTATCTGCCCCATCAGCAGCTAATTAAGTGTTGATTAACATGGATTTTAAATTGTACCGTATTTATCGGTTTACAACACGCACTTTTTTGTCTAAATTTATGGTTCAAAATACCAGGGTCCGTGTTGTAAGTCGATACTAAAAAAAATCCCTCCCCCCCAGCCGTTTTAAAGTATTTTCGGGCCACTTGGCCACTTACCGTGTTGTTGTTTACCGCCTCCAATCTTCGTCCCGCGTTGCCGGCTGCATTGCGCCCCCGCTGGGACTGCCCCCAGACAGCAGCTCCAACGCGAGGTTCCCAGGCGCTCGACACGACCAGGGACCTCTGCGCTATCATCGCAGCAACTGCGATGGTTGCGCAGGGCTCCTGGTGGCATCCAACACCTGCGCTAAGTGCCCTGACGCTAGACATGACTTCGAAGGCCTCCAGAAACATCGTTAAAACGTTTTTCCTGGGAACAGCAGGGCCAAAAGGAAGGTGCGTGTTCTAAGCCGGTGCGTGTTCTAAGCCGATAAATACAGGGTAATTATTTTGGAGCCCTTCCGTCTCTCTGATTTTGGTTTTGGGCTTATTTTTGTACTTTGGAAAATGTACCTTGGTGGGGTAGGGGAGGGAGGAGCTAATTTTGGGAAGTGTGACTTGGAGAAAAAAAGATCTTTGCCGCCCCCTCTTTCTCACACACACACACACACACACACACACACACACACACACACACACACACACACACACACACACACACACAGTTAAATAAGATATTTTTTCCATTTAAAATTGTTTTAGTACTTTTTATTTAATGATTAATTACCTAATTGATTAATCCAGTTAATTAGCAGGGGGTACTTCAGAAAATTAAACCGTGATAGGGGGTACCCGGGCCTCTAAAGGTTGAGAACCCCTGGTCTAGGTGTTCTATTGTGTATGAATTGTTAGGATGCTAGTATTGTTACGGCTGAGCCAAAAGTTGACTTTCAATTGAAATTGGGGGGGGGGGGGAGGATAACATTTGATTGGTGAAATTGGGGACAATTGGGAGGGCAGCAATGTTTTGAAGAGTTTAGGGGTTGCTGTTGGTGATGTAGTAGCAGCAACTGGTTTTTTTTTTTTTAAACCCTTATTCTCTTTTTAAAGTAATGTTTCTTCTCCCAAATGCCCCAGACTTCGTGGAGCTCCAGGGCATTATGGGGAAGGGAACATGGCAACTGCCAGCCAACAGCCACAGAAAGATGTTTCTCTACCACAGGCAGTGGCAAAACATTACTCGATTAGGAACACAAATTAAAAGAACCACCAATTGGCACTGTCGCACCACCAATAGCTCATCCCCAAACCTTTCAAAAAGTTCACTGCCTCCCCAATCTGTAAAACCCCCATGTGTTTTTTTTAACCCACAGAGCCCTAATTATTATGCATATTAATTGATTTTTAATGGCTTTGAAATATTGGCAGTACGTGACGTAGCTGGTTTTTGAAATATTTCGTAGACTGCTATTCGCTGAAACGAATGGTATTGCTCTTTCAAATTGGCTGTGAATCAATTTTTAGGAATGGAATTGATTTGTTGTATTGTTCTGTCTTGATACAAACTTGGGGTTTAATTTATTTATCTTTTTTCTGATTATACCATTATGGTTACTGGTAATTATATTGTTTGTTATTCTGCTATTTTATATAAATTGTGTAAAAAAAAAAAAAATTCCTTGCAGTAGTTTTAGCCAAATTGGGCTTCCCTTGGGAAGGAAAACTGAGAGGCAAGTAATAAATGAAACCAAAATATCTCCGTGACGTGGCACGTTCACTATGCCTTCACTCTTCATCTTTTGACTTTTCCCTCTGCGTTTTAGTTCAGCTGCATTGGAATGTAGAAGTTGCCAGGCAGAGCATTTGTCAGTGCTTGCTTTGGCAAAGTCCTTCAGCATTTTCCTTACAGCAGGGGTTTTTTTTTTTTCTATATATTTATATTTTATTAATATATTAAAACATAAAAACAATACATATTTCATAAAGTTATAGCAAGCATGAAGCAATACATCCTACTAGCATACTATTCACCATTTTCTACATATAATATCCAACTAAGCCAGAATAACTCCCACATTCTATTCATTAAATCCGCATATCATCACATCGTTCTTCTCTCTCTCTCTTAAAAAATCGATAAATGGTTTCCAGTTACTCTCGAAAAGGTTAATTGACTTTTCAACCCCTTCCCAGATGAGTACCACCTCTGGTGCTACTCTCCTGTTGCGTACCACCGGATGTGACTGCCGATGACCAGGCCAGAAAACGCAGGTTGGAGGCTCTGGGTGGAAGGGAGGGCCCTTCGTTCCCGAGAGGCTGAAAAAAAGCACTACCAAAAGCGCTGCGTTGGAGCAGGGTTCTAGCGGATCAAGTCCCACCAGCTATCGTCCGAAGTACCACTGGTGGTATTAGTACCACTGGTTGAGAACCCCTGCCTTACAGTATTCTTTTCTTTGTGGTCCTGGGGACCAACAGAAAGTACATTGCAGAGTATCTGTAGTCCATGGGAGAGCTGTTGAAGAACCACTGAGAGAATTGTCAGGATCACTTTTAAGCTGATTTCTTGCAGTCTAAGAAAATGTTGTCTCCATTTTAGGAATTTTCCCTTTTATGCAAAGAGAATTTGGTGATGTATGTGTTGTCATCTTTCCCTCCTTTGAACCTAAAGATCCAAAGGATCCTTTCAGGCCTAACTCAAACCACGTTGCGTTTCATATTTTGTGTGTGGTTTTTTTTATCTGTTTTGTTGCCAGCATGTCAAGGTCAGCCTCGTCCAGATTACCCACGCCTCACGAGGTGCGAGGGACCCTTGACAATGATGCATTATTTAAAGAGAATGCAATGACTTTTCACAAACTGGATCAAATTGTGCCTCACTGTGTGTGTGCAACAAAAGAAAAATCGAGGAGACAAAGCCGTCTTCAACCTGTGGACAGATAGAAGATGACATCGTGCAGAGGGGTTAATGCGGAAGTGCAGATGGCAGAGAGGTGCTAGAGGGCTGAAGGGGCTTCTGCTATCCTTTGTTTCTGTTTTCACAATAAAAGAAAGAGCAATCCGGTTGGAGACTCATTGATTTAAGAGAAGTTTACAAAAGGAAAACGGCTCCAGGGGGTCATATGCATGCAACTCAGAGCTAATACAGACTGCAAAACATAAAGCAACGATACAAAATGACCCCATGTTCTCTAAGAACCGGTTAGTCCAATCGGTCCATCCTGGGGTGTGTTTGTCTTATAGCAGTAGGTGGTCAGAGGAAGCAAGGCAAGTCTGAGGGCACATGATGCGCTACTGTGCAGGTACAGTGGACCTGCCTTATCCGCGGATTAGCCATCTGTGGATTTGAGTATCCGTGGATGGCCATTCACGTGGGGAGGGAATCCACTGGGAGCAATATTTTACCTTATTGAAGAGTTGTGTGGGCCCGCCGCCTGCTCCTTCTGTCCGGCGCCACATTGTACTAGTCTAAAATGCCTGTTAGAAGGAGAAAAAAGCGACCCGAAGCGACTTCTGGTTGCACGCATGGGAATGGAACCCCCGCGGATACCAAGGGCCCACTGTATATAAAAGTTATGTAATTCTGTGACTGGACATCAGGGATCAGTTCCTGAATGTTTACTAGGCCAAGGAGTGGGAAATGTTTGTAAACTTTCTTGTTGCATGAGCTGAGTGCTTTCTCTCACCTCTGCATAACCGCAGCCTGTCTCCACTATACTGCGAGACATTACATAATAAAGACATACATACACATACATATCAAAGTGTTGCAAAGAATGAATCAAAATGCAAATGATGTAACACATGAAGAATCCCCGCAGAATCCAGTTGACGTAAGACTAGCGTACAGCATTTTATGGTCTCTCTGTTTCTGACGTTGCCTAGTAGAGAATCCAGTGAGAGGACCGTATCAGATTCGGGCTACTTGCAGCTAGCACTTCTCAATTAATATCAGCTTGATCCTTATTGAGATTTTGGTGTGGTATATGTTTGTGGTTATTTCAGCCAGGGGGTTGAGGGTAGAACTTTAAGAATCAGCCGCCTTGATTGCCCTTATTGGGAGAAAGGTGGGGTAGAAATCCATCAAATAAATAAATAAATAAATAAGAATAAGGATTAAGTCACGACCTTCTTCATGTAAAACAACTACTACCACTGACCTATAATCTGGCCCTGCAACATCATTAGCACAACTGTATATGCCCAGTGGTTAAAAATAAAATAAGAGTACCGTCCTTCCGGCCTGGCCTCCTATTGGCTGGGCCCCATTTTCTGTGTCTGAACATTTTGCTGTGTCACTTCTGTGCACCGAATCGCATTTCTCGGCATGCTGCTGCAGCAAGGTGCAGTTGCGTTTTTATTACGCATGACCGAGAAATGCGCATGCAGGTTTCCAAAACTAGCCACTGGTGGAGATTGTAGGCTGCTAATTTGCTTACGTGTGCAACTCACTTGATACCCTATTGCTAGAGGTGGGAGAAAATAGGTGTTTGTTTGTTTGTTTGTTTTTGCAGAATTCGTTGTTTAACCAAAATGAAATAGCAGAAAGCGGTGTTACGTGTTTTTATTCCAAAATTTCCCCATTTTTTTTCAATTGTAACCGCTTTAAAAATGTACTAGGTAGGTGGTATAGGTTGTGCAGTGTCAGCAGATGAAGAATGACACAAAATTACTTGGTTTTATTTTTTAGCAGATTTTTTTTTTAGCAGAAAGCAGTATTATGTGTTTTTATTTCGTTATCACCATTTCCTCCTGCCCCTATCTATTGATTGCTTGAGAAAACAAAAGAGGTGGTGATTGGAAATTGAATGTGTGAACTGGCTCCACTGAAAATGATTGCATTTGCCGTTACATCAGGTCCTATAAAAACGATATCTGTGGTAGTCTCTCAGGATTGCTCATTCATACGTGCAAGTCATTGTTCAGTGTTGTGCCCCTCAAGTGATGGACGTTCATATGTGAACCATCTCTGTTTCTGGTTGGGAGCATCTGGTTGATACCGAGCCAAAGTGTTGTAGTGGTTAGAATGTTGGACAAGGGGGAGCTGGGTTCAAATTTTCACTGTTTGTCTAAACTACCTTGCAGGGTGGTTGTGAGAATACAAGGGGTATCCCATGTACCCCCCCCCCCATCTCCTTGAAGGAGATGTGTGATGTTTCAAGGTGAGCACTAATTACTGTAATCATGACATAAGACTTCTTGCGGAACAAATAAGTGGGCTTTAATTCTGAAGAAATCCTGTGGGGGGTGGCGACGATGGGGGGGGGACTTGGGCATGGGCAAAAGTTACCACCGTCAGATACTTGCAGCGATGCCAGTCCTTGAGAGGAAAGAACAGTTCTTTTCGCTTTCTGGTAATTGGTTTTCTTGTAACTGCTGTTCCGTTTTTTGTAAGCTCTTCTTTTCCATCACTTCACAGTACGAAGTGTGTGATATATTTTCAGATGCTTTTTCTTTCCTTTGGTCTTCTAAACTTCCTGAACTAGTCACTTCTCCCCCAAACCTTACCCGCAAAAAGGCGGAGGGAATTGTAGGTTTTAATCACGTTCTCCTAATTCATTGTTCCCCACCCCCCTGCTTTTCATTTCTCTCTTGTTGGAAAATGAAAGCTCAGAGAAGGGAGGGAGTCTCATTACCCAGACTTGAAATGTGGGCTGGTTGGCAATCTTGACCAGGCAGCCAGCCTCTCGCCAAAGCATCTGTGTTGTTCCCTCACACCGTCAAAGGACATTCACCACCACCATTTTCCTTTTTGGGAAGGTGTAAAATAATAGATGGTAATTGCTTATTATTTCAGAGATTTATAAGCTGCATTCTCTGCCAAATTGGCACTCTGGGGCCAGTAGTGATACTCAAGACAGCAACAGAAAATGATACAAACTGGATAAAATCTGAGACCATATACAGGTGGGCCCCCATATCCACTGATTCGCTATACACGGTTTCAGTTAACCATGGATCGTGGGGACCCCCCCAGGCTTTTACTTTTTTCCCAGTAAGCCTAGTTTCTTCCTTAAAGAAACAGGAGAAGCAGCCTCTGGCTGCTTATTACAGGCAAGTAGAACGAGACTAAGTACTAGAGAGGCTCTGCAAGGTTAACAGAAACCTTGCAGAGCCTCTCTAGGACTTAGTCTCGTTCTATTTGCTGCAATGGAGGCTGCTTCTCTGTTTGTTTTAAGGAAGAAACAAAGCTTGCTGAAAGAAAAATAAGAGCTGGGGGGCATGCATACCTGCCTGCAGGGGAGGCAGGGTGGGAGGGCCCTCAGGAAACCATGGAGGGGGTGTTCGCTCTTATCCACCGTTTCAAGTATCCACGGAGGGGCCTGGAACATATCCCCAGCGGATATGGGGGCCCACCTGTAAAGCCAAAAGAGCAAGCTAATCTATACCAGCAGTAGGCTAAAAACATTACAGAGCACCCATGTCTGCTAGAAAGAGCATCCATTATTATTGATGATGATGATGATAATAATAATGAATAAGAATACTTATACCGCTTTTCAACAAAAAAGAAGTTCACAAAGTGGTTTACAAAGAAAATCAAGTAACTAAATGGCTCACAGTCCCAAAAAGGCTCACAATTGAATCTCAGTCTTATCAGTGGAATTGACTGCCAGGTGGGAGCCACCGAGCCAGACAGATTGCACAAGGAAGTGCGTTCCAGAAGGGCAACTGTTTTGGTGCCCAAAGCACTTGTACTCAGAATCCAGCGACATGCTTTTTGTTTGTTTGTTTTTGGCTTACTAAATCGAGGAGGCTGAGGAAATTCTAGAAGAGCTTCACAGTCAGTCTGAGCAATAATAATGGGTGGAAACAGAGGGCTGCACCTTGCCCCAGATATCTACTTTATCATGCAACAGATAGGCCTGTTACATACATGTTTTTTTTTTTTAAACTTCCATGTCACAATAAACTAGTTGGTCTTTAATATTTTACAGTTTTACAGGAACCAGTCAAAGGTTTTGCTGCAGGTCGCTAGTCATTGTTCCCATTGTACGGACCAGTGGCTGAGGCCAAGGCTGCAACTCTATGCGCACTTATATGGGAGCAAGTCCCATTGAATTTAATGGGGCTAACTTCTGCATAGAAGGATTGTGCTGCATGAGAGAGAGATGCATATGATTTGTGCATCTTGCATTTGCGAGTTCTTATTTGTTATATGCCACCCTTCCTCCAAGACACTTGGAGGTGGAGTACTTGGCTCTGTCCTTCCTCTCTTTTTATCCTCACAATAACCCTGTGGTGTAGGCTGGGCTGAGAAATACTGACTGGCCCAAGGCCACCCAATAAGCTTTATGGCTCAGCAGGGATTTGCACCCAAGTCTTCCTGCTCCAAGTCCAACGGTTTAAGCACTGCACCACACCGACTTATTAGTTATTTGGTTGACGTATTGTTTTGATCATAGTATTCTTGCTTCTGTAGTTTTAAGGAGTTCAATTGTGCAAGGCACTTTGGTTCTTTACCTTAGAGGAAAAGCAGGGGTAGGATTTTTAAAAATAATAGTGGCTTGGCCCAAGACCTTCCAGCAAAGCAAGCTGCAACTGTGTTGAGGTGATTACATCTGATTTACCAACTACATCTGCCGAATGCCATAGCAGAAATACCGGTAATACGTGACACAAAACAACAGCATAACATATGAAACACCCCAACCAACATTACTAGAAATATTGGATATCTGCCAGTCCAGACGATGTTATTTCTTAGTATTCTTTGTTCTGTTGAACAGAACCTTGGAGTGGAGCTATGCAGTTTTCAGGCAGACTTAACTCTTAATGGCTGGAGTTTACAGGGCAGGACATGGTTTAGCCCCCACTGAGTGTGTCCTCAAGTGAACCTTTTTCATTTCTTCCTTATCAATAAACTGTTGCCATTCAGTTCTGTACCGGGAAAGGTAAACCACTGTAGTGTTACCTGCCTGCAAAGCCTGCACTCCACTCTGATTCTAGATGGCTCCCTTCACAAGATGGATTCTGTAGGGACATGCGGTGTGTTTGTATGTGGAGCGCTGTGCTCCCCCCCCCAGGGTCTCTGAGAGGAATTTTATCAGGGGGTACAAAGTTTCTTTTGGTCCCCTTCTCAGAGGGGGCAAAACAGGGCAGAGGGAGGGCAGCAACAGCTGGAAAAGTCTCTGGCGCCCTGCTCTACCAGGTTTCCCGATGAGTCGCCCAGGTCTACCTGCCCTGTAGACCTGGGCTTCCAGTTGGCCTGGCCACTGTCTTTCACTCTCCATGAGGCCAGCTGAGTTCCCCAGAAATTTCTGGGCCCCCTTTTTGACCCTGCGCCTGGGTACAATTTACCCCCTTTACCCCCTCTCATGGGCCCTGCCCCCCCTAGGGGTCCCTGCGTTATGCAAACCCGCCCTCTGCACGCACACACACCAACCCACCTGTCCTAGCAACAGACATTTTGCTTAGTAAATATTAAATAAGGGTGGCAAAAGGAAATGTGGGTGAACCTCCTTAATTGCAGGTTAAATGTGATTAGTAAATTGCCCCTTGATAGCGGTTCTAGTTAAATGAAGCAAGAGTGGATTATTATTTAATTGGTATGAAGAGCAGCCACAGTTAACAACATTCCAACACACAAATAGGATCAACAGAGGAGGCATAGAAGATCTGATGTCTGCAGATGGCATATTTAATTGATCGAATGCAGGAGCATCCTAACCTGAAGGCCTGGCCTTCATCTGGGATGGAATTCTGTTTCATCTAGAAACCCAGTTTGGGAAACTTTGAGTAAATGCTTCGTCTACTGAGTAGAGATTGCAGTCAAGACTTTCCAGCTCCAAAGCCAATTCTCCGCAGGTTGGTTCGCACTGAAAACATACTAAGTTTTTATTTTTAGATTTTTATACCACCCTTTCTCCAATGAGCTCAGGGTGGTGTACATAGTTCCATACAATCCTTTTATACTTGGCAACATTGCCCTAAGGCAGGGGTGGCTGGCCAACCTTTCCACTTGAATGCTCCTGGACCTTTAATGGTTGTATAGGTGAGGGCATTTCAGCAAGTCTTCTACACAACTGTTAAAAGAGTACAGAGGCCCTAACGGTGGAAAGCTGGCCACCCCTGCCCTAAGTTGTATATATTGTGAAGTTGTAGGATTTATCCTGTGAATTATGTTACTCTTGTACAACCTTCTGTAGAATGAGATCTAGTTATTTTTAAATACTGTACTGTCATTTGGAGAAAGTTGACACTAGTTCTTGAATGTTATATATGTATAGGTATTCATTTTGTAGTCCATAACATCCCAGAGGGTTAGAGTGAAAACAAAAAAAACCCTTTCAAATATTAACATGAACATCTCATGAACATCTCATACCACCCTGTCCTTGGCTTTAAAAAGAATCCCAACTTGAAAACAGATGCCTTATGCCATGTTGGAAGATGCTCCAAAAACCTTTGGGACAATACCAGGAAGCACAAATTAGTCACAGTTTTGTGCTTCTAGGGTCAGGATTGAAGTGGGAATATGCACATCACCACCAAGGACATTCAAAGACTTGTCCCAAGATTTTTGATCCTTGGGGTGGAAAATCCACATGATATTGCCACCTCCCACAAATCAGCATGGGGTACTATGTACAGGGAAGTTCTCCTGCACAATTTCTCTTTGAAATTACCTAGAACTGCACAAGATGTTATCCATGTCTTGTGCAGTACCTGTTCATTTCAGTGGGGAGTTTGTATGAGAATGTGTTGGTGGTTTGTACCTCGAGGGTGAAATGTGGATTTGTCGACCATCTCCAAAGAAACACAAATTCATCCTTCACACAGTACCTCAGAGCTACAAAAAAAGAGGAAATGTGTGACTCATACATGCTTCCTCTTACAGAAGTTCCCAATAATGCACAAAGCTGCCCTCAGGCCTGACTTTTAGTGAGTCTTTGTAGAAGACTCCTGCAGGCATGTTTGACACCTGGCCCTGGAGTTTACATTACATTAAGTATTATTTATGCTATGCGTCTTTTAAAATTATTTCCAGCAACCTATCCCTTGGAACCTGCTCTTCCAACCTGCAGTGATTGGTGTGAGCATAAGTCTCTCCATTGCTTCCCTCCCTTTAAAAAAACAACACAAAAAACAGTCTTGTGGCACCTGATAAGAGTATCAGCCTCATCCCTTGCTTGTCTACTCAGAACTGGGTCCCATTGTGTTCAATAAGGATTACTCCCAGGACAGTGTGTATAAAATTGCAACCTAGTAGGCCTATTGTGGCGTCTCACACATACACAGGCATAAGAAAAAAAATAAACACCGTGGCCATGAGGCCATGTGGCACAAGAAGTACAGTACCTCCTCCTGCATTTCATGTATTTTGTCCCTGTGGATTACAATTTGTTTTCTCTATTCTCATCTGAGATGCTTCTTTGGGTGCCTGACCTGTTCAAACTTCAGTGTACAGCCACTAGGAACAGGGCCTTTTTAGTGGTGGCGTTGCTGGAATGCCCTTCCTATGGAGGCCGGAAAAGCCCTCGCTCTGTATACCAGCAATTTTCAACCTTTTTCATCTCATGGCACATTGACAAAATGCTAGAATTGTCAAGGCACACCATCAGTTTTTTGACAATTGATAAGGCACATCACACTGCCGGCAGGGGGCTCACAACCCTCAGTGGCCCTACTAATAAATGAACTTCCCCCAAAGCCCCGTAAGGCACACCAATGTGCTGCGGCACAGTGGTTGAAAATGGCTGCTGTAAACCTTCAAGCACATTGTAAAGATATTGCTCTATACACAGGAAGGCTTTTGACCCCCTATACATTCTTCTGGGTGCTGTTTATTTTTTGTCTGCATGCTGTGGTATTTGCCTGTATTTCTTTGGCTGGATGCGCGTGCGTGCGTGCGTGCATGTGTGTTTCGCTTGCTTTGTTGGTTTGTTCCATTTTTGAAATTGTGGTTTGATAGTTTTAATGGTGTTTTTTGTGAACATCTTTCAGGCCTTGGAGATGAAGTGGGGTAGATGAATTTTAAATAAATATAAATGTGCGCGTGTGAGAAAGTAACCAAATCCACCAACTGAGCATAAGACTTCATGCATCCAACAAAATGGGTGCTAGTCCACGAAATTTTCTATCACGATAAATCTGTTCGTCTTTAAGGTACCATGTGACACTTTTTTTCTGTTTGCTGTAACGGACTAACGCTGCTGTCCCTCTGGGATGCCTTTTTCACAGATGCTTGTTTGCATTTTGCAGCCCTGCTTCTGTCGCTCTGAGCTCGCCAATGCAAATTTGTTTGTTGGAGAACCAAACGCACACACACACACGCGCGCACACACACACACAAAGGTTGCCTAACTGCTATTGAGTATGCTTAGTTATCTGACTTCCTTGGCATTTGGAGGAGAGAGAGAGCGAGCAGCAACCCCAGAAAACCTAGGGTAGGAGGACTTTGAGCAAACGTTTGGTTCTGTTTCTGACATCTGGTGGTTTAAAGTGTCGAAAAGAACGCAGATTATGGGCGAAATTGCATTTTATGTCAAATGCATAGTTTGGCCCTTGAATGTTTTTTTCTCTCTAAATGAAATAGTATTTGTGGGGGGTGGAGCTTAATTTCCCTGCCCCCCCCGCAGGCATCCCTGTGGCAGCTACCCCGTATTGTCCCGAGTATAAGACGCACCTGATTATAAGACGCACCCTTAAAGTTTGGTGCTATTAAAAAAATTTAATTAAATCACTGGCTCAAAGATAGAATAGGTATGGGTTTTTCAGCCATGTGATTTCAGATCTTAAAATTGAAGAAATAAAGATCGATCTTACAGTTGTCAGTAGAAATTCCACTTCCTGGTTTTACCACGATGTAGATCGGGTAAGCGAGACGGATTATCCAAAGCTGACATTCTTTAGAGTCTTCTAGCGCTTAACGTTTCTCCCCAAGCATTAGGGGCTTCTTCGGAAGCAAAGAGAACCCAGCTACAAGCTGGAAGATGTCCATAGCTTTGTCCTGGAGGTCTCTGTAGACAACTGGCCATGAAAATCTGCATGTATATCTAAATCACTGGCATTAAATTGCAACAGCCTGATTATAAGACGCACCCCTAGTTTAAAAACTTAAATTAGGAGAAAAAAGTGAGTCTTGTACTCAGACCAATACGGTATTTGCCCAGAAGGGAAGCTCCCTTTTGGATCCAGTAGAGCATGATAGGGCTATTGTGGAGGAGAGGGTTAACCCCCCTCCCCACAGCTGCTATTCCACTTGGAAAAAACTAGCATGCAAAGACCAAATACTGTATCATGTTTGATGGAATATGTAGTTTGGCCCTATAATCTTAATGTAAGAAAGGGCTTACCAGAACCTCTTTCTGAAACAAGACCTCAACCATGGAACATATAAAGCAGTGATAAATAAGGCCGTGCCTCTTGAGCATAGGCAGAGGGCCTTCTCCTTAGCCATGGTGGTTTAGGGATATTGCCAAACCATGGTTTATATGTCACCAGCAAGTCAGGATATGAAACCACAGCTTGGTGCGAGTGTGTTTTTAATTTTTATTGTTCAGTTTTATAAATTCTGCGCACAAACAAACCTTCCAATAGCAATTTCAAGCATATGCGCCACTCATAAAAATGGGAGGAGGTAAAAAAAAAGGTGGAGGGGAATGTCTTGCTTATTCCAGGAGAAAAGGAATTGAAAAGTCCTATGGCATGGTTCTACTGGAATGTGTGGCAGAGCTTTAGTGTCATGTAAGGCCAGCCCAATCTCCAGACAAACTTTGGCTTGGCATTGCATCCAAACCAGCAAACCATGTCTTAGGATGTTGCCCTTCCCTCAGAGACCACTGTTTTGGGATAGCATCTGGGGAAGAGGGAAACCCCACAAACCATGGTTGGTTGCTGAATCTGAAAAACAAATCACAGGTTGAAGTCTAATGTGTAGACAAATCACAGGTTGAAGTCTTTGTGTAAGCAAGCACAAATGATGGTTTGATGCTAACATCTGAATCAACCATCTGGAGCACCACTATCAGCTCCCACATAGGCAGGGCTGGCCCATCCATGAGGACAACTGAAGCGGTTGCCTCAGGCAGCAGATTGGTGGGGAGTGCCCGTTTCTGTCCACCTACTTGCCTCCGCTGCTGCTGCTTCCATTCCCTGGATCGGAAAAGGAAGAGGCGGGCAGAGAGGAAGAGGAAATGTGGAGGAGAAGAGAGTGTTGAGCTGGAACACTGGAGAGTAGGAGGAGCAGAGGGTGGCACATCATTGGCTAAAGGGGGCAGCATTTGGCTGATTACAGCCTGTGATCTTTTCAACAACCTGAGCCAACAGCAATTCAAGCAAGGTTTTGCTGAAATTCACAACCAGGGTTTTTCTTGGGTTGCTGTGCCCCATTGTTCAACTGCAAATGAAGCATTCTTTAATCATTCTTGCTTTCCAAGCAGAACCCTGAGTCAATCTCGCAGTCACCCTCCTTGGTATACCATTCAAAAATGGTGATATGTTTGCAAGCATTGAAGCTTAATTTAAAAAAAAATAGCGGTGAGAGAATGCCTGTGGCTAATAGGGGCACTGGGGCCTCATTTATTTTCTTTAGTGAGTGTGTATGTATAGGGTTTTTTTTTTTTGTTATTTTTGAATGGGTGGTATGTGTGTTCTGCCTGGCCATTTCCTCTTCCCACACAGCTCAATGCTTCTGCCCACTCAGCCACGCTGAGATGGTAGATACTGCTGCGGTTTTATGCTCTATTGCTTAGTTGTGTATGGGCTGATCCTGTTTACGAGGCCTGCTCTCTGCTCCTTCCACCTGCGGTGGCTATAGATTCAGACTTCCCCCTGCCACAAAGAAACCACACCAAGAGCCCTGTGTTCCATTACACTATGGGGGAGAATGGAGGGGCCTGAGGAAGGGACAGACTTGTGAGGGGGTCATACTGTGCTGGTGGTCTTTACCTCCAGTGGAGAGGAAATGTATCTGAATGTTCTGTTATTCGTTCCCCATTTCCCTGAGCAGTGAGAAGGTTCAAGGGCCATGCAAAAGAGTTTAGTTTCCTTTTGACTGGAGACTCACATGGCATTTGTTGATGGGATATTGAGTTGTTGTGGTGCTTATTTGTAAATATGCATATATATTGCACACAAAGGAGTAAATGGGCAGCCTGACATTGCTAGTCAGTAAAGCAGTACCAGTTTCCCCCCCCCCAAAACCAAGTCACACCTCCCCAAATCTTCTGCTTCCTGCTAGCTGCAAACATCAGACCTGTTTCTCCCTTTCTGACAACATTGTGTCTTCCCCCAGACCAGGAAGCGACACAATGTGCATATACCATATTGGTCTGAGTATAAGACTCACTTTTTTCTCCTAATTTAAGTTTTTAAACTAGGGGTGTGTCTTATAATCAGGCTGTTGCAATTTAATGCCAGTGATTTAATTAAAAATGTTTAATAGCACCAAACTTTAAGGGTGCGTCTTATAATCAGGTGCGTATTATACTCAGAACAATACGGGTACTAGTTTCTGTTGCATATACTAGTTTCAGCTTTACCTGGGCTGTTAGGTCAGTGTCTGTCTGATTTTGCCTGGCTGTTCAGGTCTTTATCAAAGAACTTGCTTTGGGTGCCCCAGTCTTCTGACTTTAGGTTGATAGCCTCTAGGGACTGTACCTTTTTGTGATGGTGCCTCACTTGTGGCACTCTCACCCCAAACCTATTCACCAGGTGTCCACTTTGATGGTTTTTAGGCAACAAGAAAAAATAATGCAGTTACCTGGGCCATTTAGCATTGTTTAGTGCTGTGGGCTCTGAATAATTGAACTCAATATTTAATCCTTTTTAAATGGCTTATTAAAGCCATTTAATCATTTGATTTTGTCTGTAAACCGCTTTGTGAAAGCGGTATATCAATACTGTTAATATAATAATAATAATAATTAATAATATTGGCTTCTTGATTGATTTTTTTTTAGAACAGATCTTGTTTTAAATCATTGTTGTACACCTGGAGAATGATGGTCAATTGCATAGAAATGCTTTGAATGGATCAATAGTGCCACTGCTGCCAACCCCCAGCCTTAAGTTAATGGGCCGCTCATCCACTAATCATCCACTGATCATTGGTGAACAGTTGTCTAAATGGAAGAGACAAGTGTCACAAAGTCAAGGCTTTCAGTCCTTTGCACTAATAAAATCTGAAAAATCATTAGTTTTAATTCTTGCCTGATTGATGCTGATTTATGATTTATTTATGGTTTTTTTTTCCTCATTTCGCATTGTGGACCCTCTCAGAGATCACTGGTATGGAGCAGCGTACACATGCAATCAGGAAATAAAAGTTGCACCTTGTATATATTATGCAAAGTGAGTCAACATTGTGCATATTTCCTTAATTTGCCATAATTTAGTGCCACTTCACTAGTCATGAGGAGGGCAAAGTGTTACGTAGGTCGGTGATGCCTGGATCGTTGTAAGATCCACTTAGATGTCGCCCGCTGCTGAGATTTTACCAGGTGTTGCACGTCTAAGCCTGTCTCTATAATAACCATAAGGGCTAGACACTTGGCTTTTGAAAAAATGAAAGCTGGGATTTTCTGCTAAATTCTGCTGCTAGAATCTGAGGTTGAAGAGTAGCATTTTGTTTTTTCTTGATATCCCAATCCATCTACCTCAATTGTATTTCCATTGACCGTTGGCAGCCCTTCAAGATTTTTGTTGTTGTTCAGTCTTTAAGTCGTGTCCGACCCTTCGTGATCCCATGAACCATATCCCGCCAGGCCTTCCTGTCCTCTATCTTCCTGAGTTTGCTCATTTTCTTGTTCGTTGCATCGGTGATGCTGTCTAACCATCTCTGCCTTCCCCTTCTCCTTTTGCCTTCAATCTTTCCCAGCATCAGAGTCTTCTCCAGAGAGTCCTCTCTTCGCATTAGGTGGCCAAAATATTTGAGCTTCAGCCTCAGTATTTTAGAAGGGGGCTTTTCTAGCCCTACTGGGAGATGCCAGGGATTGATCCTGGGATCTTTTGCATGCATGAGATCAGGGGCTTTGCCACGGAGTTATGGCAGCTTTACCAGGGATGTTAAATAAAACCTACTGAATAATATTGCTTAAAAGCATTGCATTTGCTTCAAACATGAGCACTTCAGGAGAGTTTGATTGTCCACTGGAAACCTGCTTAGGGGTCTAGGAAGCCCTGAGGAGTTTCTCACAATGTAGTTTCTATTTAATTTCTTTTGTTGACAGGTCCCCTGAGAGAAGAATAGGAATAACAGGGAAATATAGGTCTATATTCATTGATTGAAAATGTTTTAAGCAATTATCAAATACGTTGACTATCAGAACAGCTTGCTTTTGTGGTTTAACTTTGTTGTAGGTCTGCTCTATTGGTCTGCCCCCCCTTCTCTTTTGTCATGGAGTATGAAATGAGTCTGCATGAGTGGATTTCTCTGAATGAGTTGCCAATGTGTTTGAAAAGGCTCCTTTAATTGATGTGCAACTGCTATGTCATTGTATTTCTTGAGTAGCTTTGCTTAAAAAAAATTGCCTTTAAATAGACGTTTAAGTTTTAAAAAATAGTAAGGGGGATTTTTTAAGATCTGTTTGTGGGATGGTAGAACAGCTGGGGTGAAATAGTATTTTTAAATCATTTCCTTTACGGGGCAACCTTAAAAATGTATATGTGAATACCTATAAGCGTGGAGTTTATCAAGCGTGTAGAACTCTGTGACATGAGACGGCCAAGGTCCTTAATCCATATTTAGATCTTGCAGCAGTGGCAAAATTCTGACAGGTAACAGTACAGGTGTGCCCTGGGACACCTGCCCACCCTGACCTTCTTACTATTTATTTTTTTATTTTTCACATTTTTATACCGCCCTTCCTCCAAGGAGCTCAGAGTGGTGTACATATTTCCTCCCCTCCTTTTTGTCCTCACAACAACCCTGTGAGGTAGGTGGGGCTGAGAGATAGTGACTGGCCCAAGGTCACCCAGGAAGCTTTGTGGCTGAGCGGGGATTTGAACCTGGATCTTCCCGGTCTAAGTCCGACTCTCAAACCACTGCACCATCCTGGTCTCTACCGATTTCTGGGTTGCATCGCAGAATCTGGAAGTAAGTGGCGCTGACGCATCACAATTACTTCCGGGTACCGCGACTGGTGCCAGCGGGAGGAAGGGTGACACGATCCTGGAATGTTTGGGAACCACTGGTATATGGCATTTTCCTTTTCAGAGAATGACAAATCTGTGTCCCTAAAAATGTCCTAACTGGATCAGGTCACCTAATTCAGAATTCTGCATCCAGCAGTAGCCAGATACATGCCTCTGGAAAACTCACACAGGTGAACTTGCATGAGAAAGTATTCCTAAGGAGAGAGTTAACCAAAGATATTGTGTGTGTGTGTGTGTGTGTGTCTCACTCACTCACTCACTCTCTCTCTCTCTCTCTCTCACACACACACACACACACACACACACACACACACACACACACACACACACACACACACACACACACACACGTACGTGTATATGTGTATACACTGTATAAAAATATAACTTTAAAGAATGCACAAACCTCAGGAGGACAAAAGAATTACTATACAAAAAACAGCTAAATGATGATAGATAGATAGATGATACCTTTATTGGCATAAACACATCAAACAGACAAACATAGATAGATAGATGATACCTTTATTGGCATAAACACATCAAACAGACAAACATAAACAAACAACCCAAAAAAAAAATCCCCCAACAGATTCAATGACAACAACCACAATCCTGCAGAAAATTTCTCCCCGAACTGTCCCACTATAAATCTATACATCAAAACTCATTTCCTGGGTAGCCACCACCACAGAAGCAAAAGTTGCAACATCATCAAGTCTCCCATCATCTTCTGTTGACAGAAGGGCTCGGAGAATATCTGCCTCCATCCAGCCCTGAAAACACGTAAGTATCGAGTTAAGGTGTTTCTTACGGAAAGACTCGTGCAGAGAGCATGATAAAAAGATATGCTCAGATGTCTCCACACACTTTATGCCACATGAACAGAGCCTTGCTGAAACAGGTATTCCTTTATACCGCCCCCATAAAAGGGCAGAAGGGAGAGCGTTGCACCTTGCCAGCATAAAAGCCCTTCTTAGCTGTGGGTTATGTAACTGATATAGATAAGTTGACAGCTTCCCAAACTTTATAGGCAGATGGAGATGCAATGGAGAACACGTTGTATCAGCTGCACTGATTAACTCTTGGCGCTCAATGTCGAGAGTTCTCTCCTTAATAGTTCTGAATGCTGCAGCTAACCCCATCATGCCTAGCATCTCACTATCAAGCCCCATCAATTTTAGCTTTGTAAGCAGACTAGAAACCCCACAAGGCAAAGATGTGTCTGATAGTAGGTGGTAAACCAGGCTATCACTTGTCGCTTTAAAAAGAATGCCCAGCCAAAATTTGGCAAATCTTAGCCACGCCAATGTATTCAGCCTTATAAGACCGGTTTCAAGGCACAGAGCTGAGTACGGAACACAACGTGGCATACCCAAAATTTTCCTGAGGAAATTAGATTGGATACGCTCCGTGGCTAGGTCTGAAGCCTTGAACCAAATCGGGACACCATATAAAGCTTGAGAGACAACTTTGGCCTTATAGGCTTCCAGAGCAGCCGGGACATATCTGTTGCCCAGAGTAAAATAAAATCTCGCAACTCCTGAAGATGAGAGTTTGGCCAAATTAGAAATGGAGCGGCGATGAAAAGCCCACGAGTGCCTGTAATGAAATGTGATGCCCAATTATTTAAACTGGCGGACTTGTTCAATACTGTTACCCTTGCAGGTCCAGTTATAGATTTTGTATCTATTTGCAAAAATCATAATTTTAGATTTAGCATAGTTAATGTTCAGTTTGTTGGCTGTTAGGTATTCAGCACATCTATTAAGTAGCCTCAGGAGACCCACACGAGTACGTGAAAGGAGAATCATATCGTCCGCATACAAAAGCAGCGGTACCTGACAGTTGCCCAATGTCCGGGTTCGGCGTACGCACGCCCGACCGTGGCCGCAGCACAACCGACGGCCGGGCAGGCACCCGAACCCGGACTTCGGCCACGCCCCCTTTCAGGCCGCGCCGATACTCCGGCGGCGGGAGAGGGCCTCCCCGAAGCCAGAGACAGCCGGCCCAGGCCCGCCCGGCCGCACTAGACCCACAAGCCCCGCGGGGCAACTTACCGGCAGCAGCTGAAGTTCCCCGACAACACGGACGAGCAGATCCTCCAGGCGGCGACCCTGCGGGAAAGAAGGAAGGAGATTGGCTCAACAGCAAGCCAATCTCAGTAGGGGCAGCATGCCCCGGCCCCGCCCCCACCGGAGCAGCCAGCTAAACAAGAGCAGCTGCCAGCCATCAGTGACAAGCAGCACAGCCAGCACAGATTGGACGCCCAGCGTCCACAGCATCCCCGCCCCCTCCCTTCCTTCCCTATTTAATCCCCTTGTGGCCAGTGATGAGGAGGCTAGGCAGAGTGTGCCCAAGCCTCAGGAACACTGAACAGGGCAACCCAGGCCTTATTGCTGAGCAACCATCGAGGAGAGGTGCCAGAAGGTGACCAGAACCTGCACCCTTCTATAGCCTCTGAGGCCACTCCCCCTCCCCTTTTTCCTCCCCCTGGTGGTCTTTTCTTTGCTGCAGGAAGCTAGGAGACGGCGCACTGGACTCCTCCGGGTCAGACGGCGAAGGATCAGGAGGCGAAGAGGCGTTCCAAACCCCGCCATTTGCATCACCCGTAAGGCAACGCCAACACCCAAACATGGACAGTGACTGTCTACATCCTCCAGGGCCAGGGCAAGATCATTCAAAAATAAATTGAACAATAGGGGGGCCAAAATACATCCCTGCTTCACTCCTTTATTAACAGATATGGACTGGGATAGGGCCCCAGTTCGCGGGCACCACACTTTGCAGGAGTTGTTGGTATAGAGGGATCTAATCAATAACCGGAGTCTTTTTTCTATCCCTTGTGAACTAAGCTTGTTCCATAACAGTTCTCTGTCTACTGAATCAAAAGCCCCTTTTAAATCAATAAAAGCCACATATAATCTTGCTCTGGATACCCTGACTTGTTTATCAATTAAGTGGGAGAGAATAAGACAGTTGTCAACAGTAGATCTGCCTTGCCGGAATCCTGCTTGTTCTGGTCCAAGTATACTATTCAAGTCTACCCAGGCCAAGAGCTTGCTGTACAGATACCTTGCATAGATCTTACCCACAACTGACAAAAGGCTGATAGGTCTGTAATTGGCCGGGGAGTCAGCATCACCCTTTCTGAAGATAGGTACAATAACCGAGGAGCGCCAGTCTTGGGGGACACATCCAGTTTCATTGATCTTTGTGAAGAGAGGGGCTAACAACTGAGCCCACCATTCTGGCTCGCTCTTAAAAAATTCAGGGGGTATTGCATCCAGTCCATGGGGCCTTCCCAGATTTTAGATGACCAATTAGCTGTCTTATCTCTTCTGGGGCCACCGGTGGCCAGACAGGAGGCTCAGAAATTAGTGTGTCTGAACACACTTCAGGCTGATAGGATGCCAAAGACTCATTATTTAGACCCGATCTAAGTGATGCGCTTATCTCATGATTATTTGCTCAATCACCGGAGATTTGTGATCATTTACCTTTTGCGTGATTCCCTTTGCAATCACATGGGATTTCCTTCCTGGCCCACCCCAACTCCCCTGCGATTAATTTCCTTGACAAAATCACTGCGTTCGTATTGACCAGCCTTATGGGCAGCACAATCCTGACTAAGGATCTGGCCAGCAGATCCGGCCAGCACGACTAAGGATCCTGCCAGCGGATCCGGCCAGCACGACGGCTTCCAGCGACGGAACGCTCATTCCGTTGCCGACCGGATTTCCAGGATTGCGCCCACAGTCAAGTAAAACTAACAAAAGAAAGAGAAAGGAGAGAAAACTGTCTCTCCAAAAGCTATGTTGCATATATACAAACTAAGCTGCTCAAAGAGCAACAAATAATGAAAACTATTGTATATTGTCCAGTATTCAATAAAAGACTCCATTTTTTCCATAGTGGTTCTTCCTATTTCTTTGAACATCATATGTGAGTCAGTCTTCCACCAATATCAAACCCTTCAGATGTCCAAATAGCACAATAGGAGGCTGTCGAAGAACAACTTATAAAAGCATACGGAAGGATTGCAAATATATTAAACCATGTAAAATTACATGACTTTGTGGAAGAGGTCTATAACAGTGACTGTTCACAATGTTCATATGGAACCTCCAGGTTCAGGAGCAGTATGCCACTGAATACTAGTTGCTGGGAAGCAACACCAGAGGAGAGCTATTGCCTTCACACTGTGCTTATGGGTTTCCTGAGGCATCTGGTTGGCCATGCGCTGTGGGAAGTAGGATCTTCGACTTCAGGTCCATTGGTCCAATCGAGCAGGGCTCTTCGTCTACTCTCAAGATAGTATGCAATATATAAGCAGCTCAAAAAGTTGCTTAAGCTATTCATATTGTTGCATAAATAATAAAGCACTATGCAAAATTACTTAAATGCTCCCAAATCTGAAACTGCATATAAGTGTGACTAAAAAACTTCAGGAAGAAAGCAATGTCAGTAGACTGTGGTCAAGAACCTGAAGGTTCGAAAACCACTGTAACTAGAAGGTCGGTCAGAGGGCTGGTTCATGCACAGGCCTGTTCTTCATCGGTCGCTAACAACAGGATCCAGTGACCAATATTACATGCAAATGGATGATCAGAAACAGACCTTTCATCTCGCAAAGCATGCTTTTCAGCAGAATTGGCTCACAAACTCAGCGGTGACCCGAGTGTAGGGAAAGTGGGCAGTGCAAATGCATATATGACATGGTCCCAGCTAGTCTGATCCCAGACCCAGCAGTTCACAGCCTACTTATAGACAGTCCTAATTCATAACCAAACAAAACTTTGGACAGGAACCACAGATAGACCATATACAAATTGGTTTCCCTGAAGGAAGCCAGTCACTCTAGACTGATTTAACTCTTCCCTTCAAAGGTTTAAAAAAAAAAATCTGACTTTTTGCAATTTTCTCCCCCTCCCCATCCTGGAACCCACCTCCTTTATGAAAAGCTCTTGTTCTGTTTTCAGACTAATTGCAAAAGGCTTATTTGTTTTGCTTCTGTTTCCTTCAAAGGTGCAAAATATCTAGGGTGTGAAAGGCAAAGGTGTCTCCTGCCCTGGCTGCTTGTTTTCAGTGTTAACACTGTTTCCGCACCCCCACCCCCACCCCATTCTACTTTTGTTGCTGCAACAGGCTCTTTGCTAGTGATAATGTTTTGCCGCATCCATCTGGGCTTGTGATCAGAAATAAACCCTTCTCATCCAGTCGGCAGATGTCTAGGAAAGGGAGTTTTGGCTTACAGAGTTCAGCGTTCACAGAAGGCAAGGAAGGACTTGCGTACAAAACTTAAATGTGAGAACGGCTACCAGTGGAACTCATATTTGGGGAAGGCTGCAGTATTTCTTATGCTCTGCCGTGCTTTGTGTATTTATTTTTTAAAGTGCCAGTATTTGGACTGGGAGCCACATAGTCTACACTGGGAGTTCACCTTCTTCAACCTAAGAGTGTGGAGACCTGAAAGGGTAAGAGGCAGGGAGGCTGGAAACGCATTCTGCGTGTGCTCAGGGACATCCTTAATTATTGCATAACGTATTCCTGAAGATCAGTTTTGCAGCTCATTCCTGGCATTGTACTGTATCTTTCTTAGACCAGAGCTCTCCTTGTTTGAACCAATTCAGCAAGCACAATCTGCACGGGGAAACTGGATTCTGTGCACCAGTCAACTATGCACAGAGGCGACACGCTGCAATCCCACAGTGTACACACACATAACCCCTATGTGTCGTCCCATTTTAATTTTCACATAATATGCATAATTTTTGTGAATGACCCAAACTTTTAGCCAAGAGCTAGTGCCACACAGTGGTTAAAACATGGACAGTATGCGGGAAGTTCCTTGTTCGTATCCCTTTTAAGCTGTGCTCAGAACACTGTGCTAGGTGGCTTTATATAAGCCATTATCTCTCAACCTCAGATTTGCTTCCCCCCCCTTCTGTGATATGCAGCTAATAATGCTGGCCTACCTTGTGGGGCTGTTTGTAGGTACTGTTAGGGTCGTGTATGTGAAGTGCACTGAGCACTTAGGCAATATGTATGCAGTCTTTGGTGCGCTCACTGTTCTCTGGATCGGGGCAAAGAAATGCAAAGCCTGTGGTTTCATCAGTTTCTAGGTGAATTTTAACTTAACCAAGTATATAGTAGACCACACAGTTGGGTATTCAGTGCTGAGTACTGGTGGTTGCAGTTAGGGCTATGAAACCACAGCTGCAGCAGTTCCACTCTCTAAGTATGGCATATGTACAAAAAAAAAAAAAACACACACATTTTCCCCCTGTGACCGTGAGAGCTGGAACTTTTTTTTTAAAGAAAAGAATAAATATAGAAAGTGGATCTTAAAATAAAAAAATCAGATGTGTGCTATAGATATGGGTATGCTAGAGAGAGGACTTATAATTTTAGCAGACTTGCATATGTAGCTTACTGACAGGATTGCTGTAGAGTTACCTGCTTCACTTCTGACAGAGAATTCTGGCTCTGTAGCCGCTGCATATCGGAAAAATTCAAACAGGTGCATCTTTTCTGATCACAACAGCTCCATGCTGTCAAATTTTCAACAGGCACTTGTCG
Source organism: Plestiodon gilberti rubricaudatus (assembly GCA_026170595.1). Taxonomy (NCBI): domain Eukaryota; kingdom Metazoa; phylum Chordata; class Lepidosauria; order Squamata; family Scincidae; genus Plestiodon; species Plestiodon gilberti. Next base: position 39,038,912 of record JANXHW010000006.1, on the reverse strand, counting down.
AATTTTGCAGCTTTCAGTTATGAAAACTGTCAGGTGTAAACCTCACAAAAATCATGACAGGATCAGAACCAGAAGTGGAGGATTCTGGGAGACCAGGAATGGGGAGTAGGCACAACAGTTCTCATTTCCCAAAGCTGGCATCCCTAGTGTTTGATGCCAGCTGCCAAAGTCAAGGGTAACCACAGTGAGGAGTCAGTCGGATTGCTGTTAGCCCCACAAAAGGAGAAGGGGGGGCAGGAAGCGAACATGTGTAGATTACACAGATTGCGTGCCGCAAGTCCCAGGTTCAATCCCTGGCATCTCCAGATAGGGCTGGAAACCCCGGGGAGCTTCTGAGGAATCCTGAGCTTCATATGCTCAATCGGAGCCAGGATCCAGAGGTTACACCTTCAGGAGGATGAGAATGAGGACAAGGGTAGAAGCAGGCCAGGGCTGAGATTTTCAGGCAGGAGCTTGAGCTACTGTTCAGGCAAAGGTCTGGATTTGACCTGGGAAACTTTCCAGTCTCATTGCTTTCCAATGCTTTCCATTGACTCCTAAGCCAGGCTTGGTGTGATGGAGAGTCCCCACCCTTCTCTAGACTCAGGAGAAGGGTGGAGCCTCTCCCTGAAGGAGTGCTAGCACCAGAGCAAAAGATGCCCTTGCCCAGTGGTGGGGTGGCCAGCTCGCTTGTGAACCCCTTGTATTGTGTTTCCTTTATACGTTTGGCGTTTCTTAAACTGCGGTGAGGCCCAGATTGGGGTGGTGGGAAGAGACATATCCGTTGAATAAAGAAATAAAAGTCTGGAGAGCATTGTTGAAAGAGGAAAGGAAGGCAGTGAGCTTTAAAGCCAGGAGATCTGGCAGCTGCTTTGTGCCTTTTTTACTATAATTCCAGAAGTGTAATGCTGGGGTGGAACATGGCTGCCATCTGAGAGGTAGATGTGCGATCTGTGGCAATAGGTGCCTTCTCTGCTCCAGTTGGGAGCTGCTTGCCTTTTCATTGTATGTGTGTTGCATGCTGCTTGTCAGACTATGACAGTCATTCATAATTGGATCTTTCAAGGTGTCTCATTTGAGTGCCTATCAAAGTCCCTTGATGAAAGTGTTGAGAGAAACCATCCTACCTCTGAGGGGATTTTATTGTCCTGTTGAACTCAGGAGTGGAAAAGAATCCAATTTAATTCTTCTTCTTTTGGCAGAATTTGAATCATCCTTTTTTCCCCTCAGGAACATTGAAGAGACAATTGGTGACGAATCTATGGAAAGGGAATAGCTGTCTGGTGTAGTTAGGTGCACCCCATCTCCCATGTCCTGTCCCCCCCTTGTCACAGCCGTTCAGTTTAACTCCATGACTTTCTCAGCGAAATATGTCCTCCTGGTGATATGGCTCTGGTAACCTCATGAGACAGGTTCTCCTTTCTCATAAATGTACCCAATATGTTTTTTTCAAGGTGACACAGAAGTTCAGGGCACGGCTTCTGTGAGAGTGGATGGTTTTGTCAGGGCGTTGATGGGCAGTGGATCAGCCCCTCAAGGGAGGAATAGTTTCTAGTCGTCATCTCATTGTGCCAACATTATTGTGTTCGTAGGGCTGGACTTCTGCATCCCTCTCTGAGCAGCGCCATACCTGAGCTCGAGTGGGAAGCTCTGCTCTGCTCAGTGGCCTCATTTCTGTGGAGGCGGGAAGAAAGGTGGGAATTGGCAGCTCTTTGGGAAGAACATTGACAAGTTGGAAAGGATTTGGAAGCATAGTGAACAAATGCAAGAGGAACCTCGGTGCCTTCAGGAAAAGTTGAACAAATAGGGCATGTGTTCAGTCTCAAAAACAACAGAAGGTCAAGGGAGGGCACCTACCACATTTTGCCTTATAGTCTTGCAGCAAGTTCCTTGTGGCTCCACAAGTGATTGGTTTCTGTTTTGCTTGATTTTCCCATTGGGGGAGAGTTTCTTAGGGGGTTTCCTTTGAGTTCTACTGGTGAACTTGGGGCGGTGGGGCCCATGGTGGAGTCTTGAAAGGCTTGGGGGCTGTTCCAAGCACAAAGCCACAAGTACAAATGTGACTCTCGTGTGTGTGTGTGTGTGTGTGTGTGTGTGTGTGTGTGTGTGTGTGTGTGTGTGTGTCCGCCCACATGTGTACAACCAAACTGAATCCCCAGTCATTGCACTCACCGGTAAGCAGGTGGGTGCCCCTCTCTGAGCTCCCAATGAATGGGTCACTCAGATGATTGGCAGAGAACAACCCCACTTCCTGTGGGTTGGGAAATTTACAATGTTGCTTTTATGATGTCATCAAGTCACCCAATTGGAGGAGTGGAACCCACCTGTTCACTCCATCCCTCCCCCTTGACCTAGATGGACAGGTTTGGCTGCCCAATCGCTAACCACATGCCAATCTCAGTACTCCTGACACAGAGGAATTTCTCCAATCTAAAAACACTCCTCAGGCTAGATAATGGCGTTTCAAACAAAGGCTGCTTGCAATGTATGCCCAGCAGCTTTTTAAGCTGCTGGACTTGCACTGGAGCATCTGGGGAGTAAAAAGTGTCCACAAACAAAGGCAAATAGGCAAGAAATAGGGAATTCATCACATCATTACTGACTAGGAGCCCATTCTCATGGAAGTTGTGATAACGACCAAGGCAGTAACACTACCATGAGATGAAGACTTTTGTGTAGAATTGGGGACCTTGTGAATGCTATAGCAATGGCAGCTCCTCATTATTTCCTGGGATTCTTCTGTGGTCTAACTCACATATTACGGAAGGGGTGTAGGAACTGCTTCCTACAAAGGAAGGAACTACTTGGGTGGGCCCAAAAGTGTTGTTCCTTCCCACAAAAGCATCAAAAGGAGTTAATTCTGGGCTTTGAACATATATGAATGTGTGAAGCTGCTATATGCTGAGTCAGACCATTGATCCATCAATTTCCTACTCTGACTGGCCGCAGTTCTCCAAAGGCAGAGGTCTTTCCCAGCCCTAGAACCTCTCATCTTCTGCAAGCAAACCATGTGTTTTCCCACTGATCAGTAGTCCCATCAACCTGAGGTATGAGGCTGGATGGATGCTGAGCGCTCCTTCTCCAAAAGTGGTGATCCCCACCACCACCATAAAGGTCACCACAGATGGAAAAGAACCCACCCCAAAAAATTGTGTGGATCAACTGATTTTTCTATCCTTTAAATTCATGGTCTCCTTTTGCAGAGGTTGCAATATATATGCCCTTGGGGTTTTCCCATTTCTCCCCTTTTGTTAGAGTGAACCTGGCCCTTGCCTACACAGAGCTGACGGAGGAGTTGTGCCGCCTGAGGAACTTGAGTTCTCTCCAAAGCCAGATTCTCCGGACACTCATGCAAGAACAGGCGATCAATGGAGGTGAGTGGGACATGGGAGGGTTGGACCAGGGATGTGCAGGGTTTGGTAAATGTTCAGAGGAAGATGAAGCTTTAGGTGTAAAGATATGACCGTGGGTAATGTGCAGTTCCTAAAATGGGGTCAAATATGTGTAGGTGGGGGGGAGGGGAATTGAAGAGCATAGTTGAAGGGACCAAAAGAATATGGCCAGCTGCTCCTGCAAACCAACCTACACAATTTGGACCGAAAACACCATTTGCAGAGAGCCGGTGTATCATTGTGAGGATGCTTGCAGAGCAAAGAGCTCAAGAGGACCCAAGCAAGAAAGCCAAGCCAAATGGCTGCAATATTTTATTCCTACCCCAGTTCACTCATCAGTTTGACTAATGGCTATGACACACTGCAGGCGGCACGAAGCGAAGACGGCCTTCGCTTCTCATCGTGCTGCGCCGCTTCCTGTCTGTACAGTCCGGGGGGGACGGACGGACTGGCTCCCTCTCTCTGCCATCTTTTCAGCCAATCAGAATCAAGTCTTTTCAGAACTCGCTGAACTTGCCTGCTGATTGGGCAAAGGTCAATATTTTCATTTCCTCTCACGTGGCTCTGTAGCTCACGCATGTTGCCGGAGCGTGCAGGATACACTGCACGCAAGCAGCCTTGCGGCGATGCTTTCCAGCAGCACTTCGCGTTGCATTGTGTCACAGCCTTTATAGGAAACTGCTTCATCCTGATTCAAGCCCTTTGTCCATCTAGCTCAGTCTTGCGTATGCTGACTGGCAGTGACTCGCCAGTGTTTCAGGCTCTGAGGTCTTTTCCAGCCCTCCCTGGAGATGCCAGGGATTGATCCTGGGTCTTCCTTCATTAAAAGCAGGTGCTCTGCTAATGAGGTAGTAGGGCCCTCTGAATGTTAATCATTTAGACCCGGCGTGTGAGCAAATACCCAAACCCATAGAAGTTCAGGTTCTCCCTCTCCCCGTGGCTTGGAGTAGGAATTGCACTGTGAAGTTTTGTCATCTGGACGATAGGATCATCAGGCAATCCCGTAATGGGCAGGTGGGCAGAAGATAGATCAGGATCCACTATTAAGACCTCTGGGTGATTTGCAGTCGATCAGTAAGGGTTTCTGACTCCCAAATGTTTAAAGCAAAAAGACTTTTTCTCGGTGAATCTGCTGAAATGAAGAAGCGTTTGAGAGCGGGGAAATGAGGAGTGGATTTTTGCATGGAAGGACTGCGAACTCTGTTCTGGCCCTGAAACCAAATTCCTGGGCTGAGCATGTGTTCCAAGTTACTTAATTCTGTCTACCTCCCTGAGTCAAGGAGTGTATATACTCCCTGACTATTTTGCACCTGGCTGTGGTTGGCAGATGTTGGGATTCAGGCAAAAAGAATAGTCCATCCCCAGACTATTTTGTGCCCTAGGCAAGGCTAACTACTGCAACCCCCCCCCCAAAAAAAATGTCATAAGACTTTACAATTATATTCCACAACTATTGTGGTATTTTATCTTAAAATAAAAAATGTCAGTTGCATTTTTTTACATGGGTTAAAAAAACTAATCTGTATAAAATTGTGCCCCTCAAAGGTCAGTACTGCCTAGTTGGCCTAATCATAGCATCAGCCCTATCCATCCCACAACACAACAGACTGCCCCCAGCTTAATGGATTTCTGTGCAATCTGCATCTCTGCTATTGTGGGAATGAATCAGTGGGTGGAGTCCATGATTCTGCAGCCCATCAGCCCTGCTCCTTAACCTATTCAAAATTGAGCCCCTGTTAGACATTTGAAGCCCACTCCAGTATTTTACCAGGGTGGGGAGGGCTCTTCTGCTGTCTTTGAACATCTACCACTCAAAGCAGGAGTGTGATTCTTGTCTCGCTGCTCCTGCTCACTTTCAGGTCAACGGCACTCTCCCCATGCACAGCGCCATTCTCCCGCACAGCAACGGCGGTCTCCAGCTCCTCAGTGCCCTTCCCCAGCTCAGCAAGGAAGATCTACAGTCCCTCAGTGCCAGTCCCCAGCCCTACAAAGACGGTCTCCAGCCCCACCTTCTCAGTCTCCTGCTCATCAGCGTCGGTCCCCAGCTCCACCTCCTTGCCAGTCCCCTGCCTCACAGCGCCGTTCTCCAGCACCGCCACCTAGCCAGCCTTCTGCCCAGCAGCGCTGTTCACCGTCCTCAAATTGCTCATCCCCAGCCATCAACTCACAGCACAGATCTCCCGGCAATGAGAGGAGCATTATGGATCTAGGCTATTCCAAACCCTCGAGCCACCACATCAAAGCAAGCTTCCAAGGGCGCCGGAGCTATTCGGAGGTGAGCGATGCGGCTTTGTACCAGCAGAACCGCTCTCTCTGGCTGCAGCCGGAAGCTTCCACTTTACCAAAGCACCGTCCGTACAGCGAGGTTTATGCCAGAGACGCCTTCGAAGAGCACTTGCGCTTTGAGAAGCAGTCCTCGGATGAAGACGACTGGGCCCTCCCAAGTCCCCCCAGCCCTGAAGCAGGGGGTATCCGCTGCGCCTCCTTCTGTGCAGGGTTCCCCATCCCCGACACCTCCACGCACCGGACTGATGCCTCGTACTCCAGGGCTGAACATGCCCAGTCCTGGCCCTCAATCAATGTAAGCAACATGCAGTGCTATATGTGTTCTGTGCCCTTTCTCCTACCCAGTTCAAACACACTACCCAGAATCCCTTTTGTGCATTTTGATAGGTTGATGAAACATGCAGATTTTCATGGCTTGTTACTATATGCAAAGTCACAACATTTATGGGATTTCCAGCCATGTATTTGAGAAGAAGAAATAAAGTTCGTTTCTTACAATTGACTGAAGACAATTCCTCTCCTTTGATCCTACCACATTGAAGAAGCAGGTGCGCAGGAACGGACTATCCGAAACAGTCAAGAGATGAGAAGCCTTAGATCTTCTAGCTTTTAGCTTTTACGTTTCTTCCCACTCCAGGGATTTTTTCAAAAAGCAGATAAGAATTGCCTGCTGAATTCTCTTATCTGCTTTTTGAAAAAATCCCTGGAGTGGGAAGAAACGTAAAAGCTAAAAGCTAGAAGATCTAAGGCTTCTCATCTCTTGACTGTTTCGGATAGTCCATTCCTGCGCGCCTGCTTCTTCAATGCGGTAGGATCAAAGGAGAGGAATTGTCTTCAGTCAATTGTAAGAAACAAACTTTATTTCTTCTTCTCAAATACATGGCTGGAAATCCCATAAATGTTGTGACTTTGCAGACAGGTTGATGTTTCCCGATTGATTTTGCTTATAAACCAAGGTTTTGTAAGACTTTCAAGGATTTTTATGGTGAGTATGATGAGTGTCAGAGGCCAAGGACCATGTTGAGTGAAGGAATGGGATTACAACATTTGTGATACCCACTGTTTCCATGGTGACAGCAGCCATCTTGGAGATGCCTCGGGGCAACTTCACAGATATTGTTAAGGTGTCATTTTTTTTTATTTAGTTGAATTTTAGGGCTGATGGGAATATTTTAAAGCAACAACGTAATCTAACCAATGGGGTAAAATAAATATTAAAGGATGAAAAACTGTTACGTTGAAATTAATTAAAATCCCCTGTATGTGCCAAACTGCAGCCATTAAAATCCAACCTGGACAGGAAGGCATTCTTCTTATGCTGCTTCTGGAAGACAATCTGACTCTGACAGGCTTTCCAGGGCTTGGGAATTGGGAGCAAAAACAAGAAGCCACTAGACTAATGTAGCTATTCCTGTGTTACAAAATATACCTGCCCTCATACATGAGGAGGTAGTTGCAGGTACAAAAATGAGAATCAGCCCAAAATTACACATATATTTACATTTCTAGCCCACCTCTAGGGCTAACAGGTTCCACTGCACCTAATAATTTTAATAATTGCACTAAATTCAAAGAAAAATCCACACCGTTAACAATTTACACACCGTTAAGCTTTTCCAAAAATTGGGAGTACAGTACTTTAATCTCAAATATCCCCAAATCTAGAAAGTTCTTTCCCTATTAAGTAGCTAGAATGCACACTGAGGGGTTGCAGCTAAACAGTAGATGCACTGAGAATGACTCTATCTAATTAAGCTTTCCTGAGGTAAATATTTTAACTAATCTCATCGCAGCTCTTCCAGTATTATGTAGATGACCGTCGCACACAAGCAGATCAATGTAGGAGTAAATAATCCTTTCAGTTTCCAGGTGTTAGGTTATGTAGGGTTTTGAAAGTAACAGCGCAATCCTATCCAACTTACACCACTGGTGTAACCAGCAGGGGAGGGCAAGGTGGGAGGTTTTGGAGGGGAGGGGGGATTTACATCCCCTTTGAATCCCCCTTTTGATGGGATTTGAATCCCCTTTCCATTCTGGGGCCTCCCATTCTCATTGCACCGCTGATTACACCGGTGGTGTAAATTGGATAGGATTGCGCTGTAAGTTTGACACTTTGAGTTGTGTTTGGAAATGGACAGGGAGCCAGGGCAGCTGTTCAAGCGCTGATGAACTATAATCTCAATGACCGGTCCCAGTCAATAGCATAGCTGCTGAATTTTTGAATTAACTGCAGTTTCCAAGAAGTCTTCAGAGTCTCTGGGGCCTCCATAGACAATGCTAGATCCATGAGTGAACCTAATCTTTTCAGGGGAGTGCAACTCCATCAAGAAGAGGGTGAACCCATCAGATTTAGAATTTTGGAGCAAAATTGGCACACCTTGCTATTAATGTTTGGTGGCATATCTAATAATTAGCCATGGGTTCAGAATTACAGTTGATAGGAACTGTGATGCAGTGCTACTGAATTACCTTAGAACTTGCAGTGTGTCATACAAAGGTTCTAAATAGCACCATGAACAGTTCTGTGCATCCCCTGTGGGAGTTTCCCAGAAACTGCCTTGTGCTTTCCCTGTCACCATGGCCCCCTTTCTGTGAGAGAAGTCTGCCCGTTTTGGCGACAAAACAAGTTTCACCTCTGTTTGGTTATTTTTGTGAGCCGCTACTGTAAGCTCTTACACAAAGGCAGTGCCTCTCAGGAATGTCTGAAGGGTTTGTTTTTCTGAAGACTTAGCCATCTAGTTTAGTGAACAACAACCAAAAAGTGGTTAATTAAAGTTAATTTTTCTCTCATCTTCATTTCTTTCCCAACCTGTGCCCCTTAGCTACTGATGGAGACGGTGGACTCTGACATCCGAAGCTGCCCTCTCTGCCAGGTGGCCTTCCCTATTGGTTACCCGGACGATGCATTGATAAAACACATTGATTCACACTTGGAAAACAGTAAGATCTGAGGCCTGCACCACCATCCTTCCTCTTCTGGCTTCCTTAATGAGACCCAACCACCTCACCCCCACCCCACCCTTCTTGGATGCTGCATGAAAAGCGGTGGCGCAACAGGGGCTCTCTCCAAAATACCTCCAAGTCTCCGGTAGGCTGAACTGTGAAGAGTTTTGCCTCTCCCTTGTCCTCTTCTCTTTGCCTTGGTTTTTCAAGTGGGTTTCTTCTCTTACCTACCCTCAATGAGTAGAACCTGCAATATTTCTCCAATGCTTGAACCAGCTCCGAAGGGGACAGAGCAATGAGAGATATGCTTGGGCCAGGCTTAACAGGGCACAACCCCCACCCCCACCCCTCCTCTCTGAATGTTCAGAACTGAGGTTGCCTTCTGGGGGGCTCTGTCTACATGGTTCAGTTTTGGTGTCTCTGGAAGATCTCGGGGTAGGATGAGTGAGAAATCACCATGGTTGTGTGATTTTCTGGGGATGGGGGGACGGATGGATGGACGAACTCCAACCTACTGAGGGCATAGCCCGCCACTCAGGTGAAAGAAATCAAAAGGTTTCATTTTGTGCCCATCTCAGTGCAGGAATACCCAAATGGGTCAGATCTCCCTGCCATAAGAGCACTCGGGTTCCACTCTTTGTTGGTCATTTATCGGACAGAAAAACCACTGGTTCAAGCGTCTTCATCTTCGGTCTTTTACATTAAAAGCCCACTTCTTCTTTTTAAACGATGCTGCTGAGAAATAGAGCCAACTTCCAGAGGTGTAGCATGGATGTTCTTATGTTATTGCACTGGACATTATGACACACGAAGTGTATTTTTTTCCACAAAACGAGCTCCTCCTCCACGATGATTTCTTCAGAGTTCCACTGGAGGAACTGTGTACCACTGACTTGGGTAGAGCTCCAGGAAGCGTCCCCATGTGACTGTCCATGTTCTCTTTTGGAACTGTTTTCCACCTTTCTCATAAACAACTCCTCACCTTGCTTTAGGTAGCTAGTTCCCGTATAACAAGAATTGTATCTGCCACATTCTGCATCATTATTCTCCTGCAATGATAGCATGTTGACACTGTTTTTGACAACGGCATAAATGTAAACACCTTTCTCATACTTGACACTCAGTTTCTCTTTCAATCTGTCTCTCTGGTCTTACTGGCATATCTTTTGCTGTACTGATCTAAAACTATGGGTGGGGTCCAGTTGACCCCTTACTTCTGGAAGTGTGGTGCCTCCATATTGTGAAAACCGTCTCCTCGAAATGGCCTGTCCACACGTTGGGCTGTAGTTCAAAAAAAAGGTTAAAAAAAGAAGAAGAAAAAAAGAGCTGCACCGAATTTCTCCTCTTGAGGCAACCGTCTTCCTATCACCAGGTTCTTTATTAACAAATATATGTGTTGAGATTTAAAGTTTGCCTTATGCCAAGGGCTCAGGGTGCCCAGCAGCAAATAGACATGAGCCCTTGTGGCTATTCACAGTCTTATTTGCATGGGAACTAGGAAGATAGAATTAAAACGTTAAACATAGACTAGGAAGCTTTTTCATTTGGAGTTCCTTTATTCTCACTCTCTTATCCCTACATAACCATAACAGTCTACCCCAGCTCATTTTTGAAAACTTGAAACGATGATTAATGTAGCACTATTCTCCTCCCCATCTTCGTTGTGATATTTCTCTAGTCAAGGTCTAACACATTTCCCCCCCTTTAATCCAATTTTTACTTCATCTCTCCATGCATCAGAATTATATCCATTCTGGTATAAAGTCTGGGATCTACCTATACTGAAGGTGGATCTAGATGTTATAGCAGGAGACACCAAATAACGGTAAAGTGAGGAGGGTTCAGGAGACACCAAACCACGGTAAAGTGAGGAGGGTTCAGGAGGCCATTTCAAATAAAGACACAGCAGCTGGTACCCTCTGGCTGTCTTTCTCTTAACTGGGCTTATTTTCAGGCTCAGGATCAAAGTAGACATGATGTGGAACTTCTGTTTTCAACTGACTGTTTTAAGTTTGTCTGTTGCTTTGGTCTTTTACTGTTTTTGTAGTTAGTTTTTAGATGGTGTTTTAATGTTTGCATTAATTTTAAGTTGTTAGCTGCCTTGGTAGGACTTTGTCCTAAAAAGCAGAATAGAAATACATAAAATAGAAAAGTAAATAAATATTGAAACTCTTTTCCTTTTCAAAAAGAAGCTGTAGAGGACCCTAATTTGGATTGGGACTGTGGCATGGGTGGGGGGGATAACCCTTTCCCTCTGCGCCATGGTCCTGATCCAGATCCCTACTCCTTAGTAGGGATTTCACTGAGGAGAAAACTTACAGGCACAATTTGGTCCTATAAGTTTTCCTCTCCAAGGCTATCAGCAGGAAATTGGTATACAGGGGGCCCCCCTGTATCCGCGGGGGATATGTTCCAGGCCCCACTGTGGATACTTGAAACCGCGGATAGGGACGAACCCCCTCCACGGTTTTCTGAGCCCTCCCCCCGCGACCCCCCCAAGGCACTTTTAGTGTCGGAAGCTTTGTTTCTTCTTCAAAAGGAATGCAATGAGCAGCCTCATGCGGCTTCCTTGCAGGCCCCTCCAGTGAGACTAGGTGCTACAGAGTCTCTCCAACCTTGCAGAACCTCTCTAGCACCTAGTCTCGCTAGAGGGACCTGAAAGGAAGCAGCACGAGGCTGCTCATCTGTTCCTTTTGAAGAAGAAACTAAGCTTCTGTCGCTAAAAGTAAGTGCCTGGGGATGTTGTGTGGGGGGATCCGCTATCCGCGGATAACTGAATACGGGGGGCCCCCTGTACTAGCAAAGCCTTCCCCCCTTGCCATAGCCCCAATCCAGATTGTCCCCCCCCCCCACAGCTGGTTTTTGAAAAAGAGAAAAGTTGGGTATTCCCATCAACGGAACTACCATGTCACATCTATCCTGGCCCTCAGATTAAGATAAAAGCTGCTGCAGAGATGAAGGCTTGTAGGTGGAGCAATGGATGGAGGAAGTTTTCCACACAACTTTCTGCCTTCCAGATTTCTACTTGTAAAATAAGAAACAATTTCAGCTGTTGGGTGGTAGTCCATCTTTAAAGACAAGGGTCTGCTGCTGTCGCACATAGTCCCATCCTGAAGATGGGACTCTCAAAAGGTTTGTTCCCACACAAGATGTGGTGATGACCACAAGTTTAAATGACTTTAAAAGAAGATTAAACAAATGCATGGTGGACAGGTCTGCCAATGGCTACTAGTCATAGCTATGTGTTATCTCCAAGTTCACTGGCAATATGCCTCTGCATATCAGCTGCAGAGGAGCAATGGCAAAAAAGGGGTATGACTTGATCTTCTGCTTGTGGGCTTCCCAGGGACATCTGGTTGACCATAGTGGGAAAGAAGGATGCTGGACTAGATGAGCTTTTGGCCTTATCCAGCAAGGGAACAGAAAATGTGTATTGACTAGGATTCATGAGTATCACTACTTTCCATCACCAACTACCAGTTTTGCAATCCATATTTTCCTACCTGACTAGAAAGTTGACCCATGAAAACAAGCACAGTTTGGCCCAGAGAGACTCTTGGTTCCAAGCTGAGCTGGGTCCTACTCCCCTTCTGTCTGGCAAGTAGGTTTAAAAGAAACTTGGATATTGTGTTATCTCTTACTCGTTGCAGTGGGACTTGAACAGGAGAACTTCCTGGTGGGTTGTGCCCCATGGGTCAAGTCTGCCTGTCTCTTACTCTTCTGCCCTTAATGGAGTCCCACATCCACCAAAGGTGATTGCCTCACAGTGGGTCTGCCTCTGCTTGAGTCTGATCAAGTCTCCCCTTTCTGTCATTCTTTTCCCATATATTTTATAATGAAGGGCTGTTACATTCCTATGGTTGCCCATAAAGCCCACCTTCATGGTCCCACCTTTTAGCGTTGGAATCCTATGGGCGTGATATGCTGATAGATCTGGCGATCCGCCTTCACCCCAGTCTTGCTGCCATTGTGCAGCCTGCTAGCGACAGTGCAGCAGCCAGGAAGCCCTGCACCGCCAGCAGCAGGCCACAGATCATCCACCGGAGCAGGTAAGGTGACTGTGGGGGAGGAGCGTGGGCAGTTTGGGGGTGGGGTCGCAGTGGGAGGGGGAGGATCTTGGCGGCAACTGTGCACACTATGATCCTATCCCCCTTTCCCCAGCCTAACACAACCACCCGGCTCTCCTCAAACTGATGCCAGGTAAATAGCTGGCATAGGTCCAAGGAGACCCATTGGAGGCTAGGTGGCCTATGGGAAGGTAAGTAAAAAAGATTTTTATTTTCCTCTTCTGGGCCATCTGGCTGCCCCCCTCCACCATAGCATACAGCACACGCTCCGTCAGTGGCACTGCGTGCTGTGGGCTGGCGGGAGAGGATTGGGCTGCCTTTCTCTTTGGTGAGTTAGTTTTGGCTCAGCAGCTCATCACAAAGGCTGGGCAGTCCTCTCAACATCTCTGCAAATGGTCCAAATGGAAAAGGCTGAGATGATGGAAGGAAAAATCCCACAAGCTGAAAATTACACAAGCTGAGCTGCTGCTCACACAGGAACAACTCAGCATAAGAAAAGCTTTGAGAAGACCTTGCTACCTGGTGGTTGTATAACGTCAACACTCCATAACATATATCCCAAAAATTAGCCACGGAAAAACTCCATCCACATAAATCAGTTAGTTTGTTGACTATTTGGGAATTTTCAGAAGGGGAAAAGAGCCACGTTCAGTGGAACGAGGCTGAACCCATGTCTCTCTTTGTACTTATCACCTTTCTTCCATTTCTCTATGTGAAAACTACCTCAGTGTTAATGAGAAGTAAGAATAATAAAAAAGCAACAAAAAGTGGAGGGGAGGGAGTGATGGGAAGGAGGTTTTCTTTAATTTATGTAATCTATAACCATATCGTAAGGGCTTAAATATTATCCAGATCTTATTCCTTCCCCAGAATCATAACAACAAAAAAATGATGGGGGGAGGGGGGGAAGCAGTGGCTCATGAGGTGATGAGAAAATGAAGATTTGAATCAAATTCCCTCCCAAGATCCCTCACACCTATTTGAGCTAGTATAGCAGAATGATTAAAAATCTCATGCCATGAACCCACTAAGTGACCTTCTTATGCAAGGTCCAAAATGTACATTCTCATTGTGTCCATGAACACAATGTTTCCTGCATCCCATCAAAAGTGGGTAGGAAGTGGCTTGGGAAGGATATAAACAAGAGATTGAGAAAAACAGAATATTCCTGTTTCTCCGTTAGGGACTGTTATAAATGTGGCTCTGAGTACAGGCCGTTTATAAATCCCCTGTTGGGGAAGGCGTTCACACAATCACAATCGTATACAGCCCCCCCATATCCGCAGATCCGCTATCCGCAGATTCACTTATTCGCGGATCGGGGGGCCCCTGGCTCCCCCCTTGCGCGCATTACCTTTCGCCAGGTCAAGGGGCTTCTTGATTCACCAAAACGCTATAAGCAGCAAGATTATAGGAAGCAGGAAGCTTCCTACTTCCTGTTAACGGAGACTTTCTAGCATGCAGGCTGCTTGCCTGCTTTGTTGCTATAAGCAGCTTGCTTATAGCTTGCTGCTTATAGTGTTTTGGTGAATCAAGAAGCCCCCTGACCTGGCACCAGCAATGTCAGCTAAAGGAAAGGTAATGGGCATGGGGGAACACACCCGATATCCATGGGGGGGTATCATTCCCCCTATCCGCAGGTTCTCGATATCTGTGGGGGACCAGGAACCTGCCCCCCATGGATACTGGGGCCCTACTATACTCCAGAGTAAATTGCTCTAGGGTACCAAAAAATCCATGCACATAAAGTAAAACAACAACTTTGGGTTTTGTTCTTGCAGTTGGTAGTATAATTAGAACTAGGTCTGCCAATAGCTATTAATTAAAATAGTTACATGGAACCTCTAAGTGCCAGTTGCTGGGGGGGGGGCAAGCAGTGTTGGAGAGCTATTACCTTCATGCCCTGCTTGTACAGTTTCCAGAAGCATCTGGCAGGCCACAACTGGAAACAGGATGCCAAATTGAATGGGCCCAATCTAGCAGCGTTTCCTTACGTTCTTGGAATCACTGGGCCCATCTCTAGAGCAAATTTTCAGGGTAACACAATACGTTTACATGCTTTATATCCCTCTCTTGTTCTCAAGAAGATAAAGGATGAGTGACTTTATTATAGTTTCCAAATGCATGTTTATGGGAGTGTTCTTCCAACCCTCTGTTTTTTATGCCTTTGTTCCATGCTAAATTAACAAGTCTCATAATCATAAATATAGATTAAAATCTCCACTCCATCCTGTCAAAGGCCTTTTGAAAGAATCTGAGGAGTCTAATATTTGCAACTCGTTATAAAGCTGGTTGTGAAAAAAAAAAGTCGCTAAGGCTGCAATCCTATAATGCTTTCCTAGAGCAAGCCCCATTGAGCACAATGGGACTTACTTCTGAGTAGACTTGCATAGGATTGTGCTGTAAGTACATTTAAGTTCTCTTGTGGAAAACCACCCTAACCACTAGAGTTTTTCATTACAGTCCCTTTCTTTACTTTAGCAATTTCTCTTGAGTAAAACACACTATTTGTTAACAAACCATCTCCTTCCCTTACTTTACCCAGTCAGAAAATTGACATATCTGCTCTAGCCTCTTTTTTGTTAACTTGACTCTACTAATCCCAAATATGAAGAAGCACGGAAGGCCTTCTTAGCCACCTGGCTGAGGAAAACCCTTGGGAGAGAGACTGGTCTGTTTGTATTATCCTGTTTTTTTTTTGGTGTGTGTTTCTCTTTTGAAGAAACTTTGTGCTCTGTGAAACAGAATAGCTTCAATAAAAGTTGCCAACTGACAGACGTTATTGTTTATGCCTGTGTTTCTTGGTCACTCGTGACTTAGTTTTGTGGTCAGTAGCTGTGGGCCAGTTTGGATGAGACATCCAAGGCAATCCTGCTCACATGCAGTTAGACATGAAATCACATAAACCCCACAACCTCTTCCAGGACTTTGTATTATTACAGGTTGATTACCCCTTATCCAGACATCCGAAATCCAGACTATTCCAAAATCCACACATTTTTGAGGCTGACTTTAAAAAAACAACTGTTTTCCAGCAAGTGGCTGGCACAGCGCAAGGCATGCTGGGGCACAAAATTATTTAAAATATTGTATAAAATTGCCTTCAGGCTATGTGTATAAGGTGTATATGAGACATAAATGAATTTCGTGTTTAGATTTGGGTCCCATCCCTGAGGTATCTTATATTTACGGAAATATTCTGAAATCCAGACAAATCCAAAATCTAGACAACTTCCCGTCCCAAGCAGTCTGGATAAGAAATATTCGACCTGTATTTTTATTTTATTAAGAATATTTATACATTGCTTTTCACAAAAAAAAAGTTCACGAAGTAGTTTACAGAGAAAATCAAATAAATAAATAAATAATACACCCCTTCTCATAATCATTGAGGAAAGAACAGTTCATCCAAACCATCTCTTCGTACATGATTTAAATACTATGTGTTGCCAGCTACCCCAATTGGTAGTTGGTAATGGGCAGGAGTGACTATCGCAATAACTGGCATGCGTTAGAATCTATGCTTCACATAAAGCATAGGTAGAAGATTGGCTGGGTCTCTAACACCATTTTAATTCTCTTTAGCAAGTGTGACTATAACAGAGTTGCTGAAGTATGTTGAGAGATAACTAATGCATGTTAAGTTATCTTAAGTTCTGTAGCAGGATCAGCCCAAGGTATTCTGTTGTTGAATGTGGAGAATCCAAATAATACCCTACCCTCTAATTAACGCAAGATGCAAGCCACTGGGAAGGACTCAGGGCAAGCCTCAGTGAAATGAATGGTAGTTCTTGCACAACTCTTTTGTTGAGAACTTGCTTCCAAGCGGATTGTGACCTGTGGGTCAGCTCTGCTGTGTCTCCCACTCTGCTGCCATTAATGGCACACCAAGGGTCCAATTCTATCCAACTTTCCAGCACTGATGCAGCCGTACTAACAGGGCCTGCACTGCATTCTGAGGTGGGGAGGCAGTCACAGAAGCCTCCTTAGGGCTGCATTTTGGCTGCATTGGCACTGGAAAGTCCACTACCTTCGGTGACTGCCTTGTCTTGCCTCATGGTTAGAGGTGTTTGAAAACGGTGTTATTTATTTTACTCAAAGTAAGCCCATTAGGTTCAATAACACTTAAGCTGTAATCCTCAACTGTAATTCAACAAAAACACCTCTACTCATGTTAGAAAAGAGAGATCGTACAAATATATGGAGGAGATGGGGTTGCCTTTCTGGTGCTTGAAAGTTGCCTGATCTCTGAGGTAACAATATTTAAAACAAAATGGGACCCCATTGACTATCCATTCTTCTGAGGTTAAAGGAAAAGTGACTAACAAGCATATTCACAAAACGTTGTTCATTCTTCTTGAAAATGTCAAAGGCTTTGCTATCTATCCGGTAGGAATCAAAATGGTGTGGAGAAGTGGACATTTTTTCTAACTCCCTCATAATGCTAGAATTCAGGGTCTCTCAACGGAAACTGATGTGCAGCAGATTTAAGGATGGGCAAAAGGAATGACTTCTTCCCACAATGTGTGATTAATTTATGGAATTCATTATCACGTATTTGTATGTCACTAGCTTAGACAAATTCAGGAAGGACAGATGAATTGACATATGACAGTTAAATGGAACCTGCACGTACAGAGGCAATCTACCACTGAATGCTAGGAACTGGGGAAAGCCTTCACCTCCATGCCCTGCTTGTGAGCAAGGCCAACCACAGACATCTGGGTGCCTGGAGTGGCATGCCAAATGTTGCCTCTTCCCTGGTGATGTGCCAGCCTCTGGGATTGGAAAAGGAAGAGGGGGGCAAAATGGAAGCGTGGGAGGAGAGTCTCCAAAGATCTAGGCCACCATTCTCATCTCCCCACTTCATCTTTTGCTTCATCCCCCTTTTCCTTTTTCAGTCTAGGGAGTGGGAGGAGAAGGAGCAGTGGAGGCAAGCGGGTGGGT
This sequence comes from Plestiodon gilberti rubricaudatus, assembly GCA_026170595.1. Classification (NCBI taxonomy): domain Eukaryota; kingdom Metazoa; phylum Chordata; class Lepidosauria; order Squamata; family Scincidae; genus Plestiodon; species Plestiodon gilberti. The sequence continues at coordinate 39,021,298 of JANXHW010000006.1, read as the reverse complement.
GAAGGTGAGTGCCCCCTGCTAATCTGCCTGAAGCAACTGCCTCAGTTGACCTCATAGATGGGCCACCCCTGCTTTTGAGTGCCCAGAGGCTTTGGGATGGCCATTGCTGGAAACAGAATGTGGAACTAGATGGAGCTACACTTCCTACATTAATTAGAAGAAGAAGGGAGGCTGTTGGTAGGAAGAGCTCCTCTTTCTGGTGGTCCTCCAGGGAAAGAGAGTTTCTTGACTGTGTGAATACTTCTTCTTGTAGTTGTTGCTGTCCTGACATAGTAAATGTATTCATAATCATACGCATGCCATAAGGACTATCATTTGTCCCATGTACACACACACAGAGAGGACTAAATTGTATGATTTAGTCCTCAGATATTACATATTTGATTTGCCTATTTCTATTCCACCTTGTCAGATGATCTGACAAGATGATCTCCTCAAGATGGCAAACAATGAATGGCATTCACACAACCCAATAAAAAAACAATCAATCCATACTAAATTTACAAAATGGTTAGCATAAAAGTGTATCTAACGCCAGTGCTTAAGATCTATAAACCATGTATATACTGTATTATATAAAAACCTATCTTAAAAAAGGATAATCCTACAGTGGCACCACAAAGACTGCCAGCTTAAGTTGCCAACTTTTTTGTGTGGCAGTGTTCTTTCACCTACGGTTGGTCCTTCCTACAGAAGGGACTAAGCCATGATACTTAAGATGCATAGAGAGCCAATATGTATAGTGGTTAGGGCAGCGATTTTCAACCAGTGTGCCGCAGCACACTGGTGTGCAGTGAATGATCTGCAGGTGTGCCGTGGGAGTTTGGGGGAGGGTCATTTATTAGTAGAGCCATTGGGGAATGTGAGCCCCCCACCAGCAATGCAGCGTGCCTTGTCAATTGTAAAAAAGCTGATGGTGTGCCTTGACAATTTTAGCACCATGTCAGTGTGCCGTGAGATGAAAAAGGTTGGAAATTGCTGGGCTAGGGTGTTTGACTAGGGCCATGGAGACCAGGGATCAAATCCCCACTTCACCATAAAGCTCACTGGGTGATCTTGTGTAAAACATTCTCAGTCTAATTTTCTTCACACGGTTTGTTGTAAGGTTTCACGTAGGTTTGAGGGAGAGCCATGGATGCTATTCATTGTTGATCCAACAGCATTAATAAGCCATTCTGACAGCACATCTGCATTTGTCACTAGTTGTGCAAATCTCTAACCAGTGGTAGGCAACAGCGAGCCCGTTTCTTATCAAATCTGCCCTCTGATTTTCCTAGGTTTCGTTGAATGTTTTTACTTCCTTTTTTTGCTGTCTTTTTTTAAAAAAAACTTTACATACATACAAATACATAGTGAACAATGTGTTCCAAGATTACTAGCATGTGAAAACTACCACAGTAAATCTGAAACAAAACTAAGATCAGTCTGACTCAGGCATTGTTGTTGCAAGGTTACTGGGTTACTTTCCAACAGAGTAGCCGGACGTACTCCAGAGGTGATAAAAGGGCCAGCTGTAGGACACCTTTCCAGGGTGAAATGGATAATGATAGCCAAAGGAAGAAGTTCAAAAGATGGAAGCTGGAGACTAATTGGTGGGTTTGCGAGTGTTGAATTTGGATTGTATTAACAGGATAATACAACCTGGAGCAGGTTGGCCCATCAATCCATTATTATTTCCCATAGCGTATGCACAAGGTCCCACTGGCATTCTCTCTGCTGAAGACGGCTTGCAGGCATTTGAACCACAAAATGCCTGCAAAGCCTGGATATGAAGGTGGCAGTGGGATGGGTGAACACATCATGGGCGATTATGCCTCTGTCGTGCCACCTTCAGCTCTCTGAATGTAAAAGGGGTGTTTTGTACAGTCAAGTCTCCTCTGTCTCTAGCTTTCTCTGGTCTTGTTTTTCACTGTAGGGCAGGGGTTCTCAACCCCTTCCCGGCCGCGTACCACCTCTGGCGCCACTCTCCTGCTGCGTACCACCAGAAGTGACTGGCGATGACATCATCGGCATCATTGGCAGTTACTTCCAGGCTTTCAAGTTTTTGGAGGCCAGAAAAACGTAAGTAGGAGGCTCTGGGCAGGTGGGAGGGCCCTTCTCAGCATTCCAGAGAGGCTCGGTCAAAGTCAGGAGCTTCTTGCGTTCTTAAAAGTGAGACCTATTCGTGGGTATATTTGAGGCACTGATTCAAAAAATGGCATTGGTTTTGCCCTATTAGTTCTAGTTTTGGGGGTACAGCATTGCCACCCACTGGCGTCGCTGGAGGTGGGGCGGAAAGTTAAGTTCTGCAGCTTTCCACCCCACCGTTGCTCTCCTGCACAAGGCGCCCCGCCCCCTCGTCGTAGGAGCCCGTCAGCGGAGAGAAAGCAACGCGCAGGGACTCTCCTGCGTGTTGCTTTCTCTCTCTCCGCTGACGGGCTCCTATGACGAGTGGGCGGGGCGCCTCGTACCGGAGAGTAACGGTGGGGTGGAAAGCTGCAGAACTTACCGTATGTTTCGCACTATACGACGCACTTTTTCCCCAAAAAAACATAGGGGGAAAAGGTTGGGGGTGCTTCGGGGAGGCCTGTGGGGCTTCGGGGAGGCCTGCGCAAGCCCACACAGGCCTCCCCGATGTTTAGTTCAGCCGAAAATCGCTATTTTCGGCCATTTCCGGAAATGGCTGAAAATCGCTATTTTCGGCCGACCTGAACATCGTAGAGGCCTGCAAGAGGCTCGCGCAGGCCTCCCTGAAGCCCCCACAGGCCTCCCTGAAGCGCCCCCAAGCCCAGGTAAGTAAAAAAAATATTCTGTATTTTATGCTCCATAGGATGCATGCGTCCTATGGACCGATGCGTCCTATGGAGCGTAAAATACGGAGGCTTTCCGCCCCACCTCGAGTGACGCCAGTGTAGCCACCTCATGAGAGTCAAGCAGCTGCTTTGTGAGGAAGCCATGGCGTCGGCTGCCTCACGAAGAAGCTGCTTGACTCGCATTATGAGGTGGCGATGCTGTACCCCCAAAACTAGAGCTAATCTGGTGTTTTAACGGCCATTTTCATATTCAGCAGTCAAAACAACATAGGTAACTTGATTTAATCTCAGATACACACAAAAATCCAAAATATGTTGTCCAGTGTTATAGAAATATATTAACTTAATGCATTAAAATATTTAAAGAACACACACACACACAAATATATATATATATATATAATGCTCAATCCTCAATGCCTCCCTTATATTTTAAGGGAGGCATTGAGCATTGAGGTGATGGAAAGTTGCATCAAGTCTAAGGTCAATGTAGTCTTCCAGGGTAATATTTAGGCTTCCAAATAATCATTGCAGTCTTTCAAGATGATTGTGGGGCATCTTCTTATGCAGGATGCCACCTTCTTAGTGCTAAGTCAAGCATATCCTTCCGCCATTGGTCTGTTGCTGAGGGGAGTTTCGCCTTCCAGGCTTATAACACAACACCAGACAGTAGCTGTTAATAACACTTGAGGCAGAATCCAGTTGAGTTGTGGTATCTGGATATTCCCCAGAGTCAGAACTCACAAGATTATTTGAATATATAGAACTCCAATATAGTAAAAGAAGGCTTCCAAATATAAAAGGACAGTTTGAAGGCCTAGACTTCTTGCAAATGTTTGAAATAACCCAATTCTTGATACACATTTCACTCCAGTCCAGGGGATGGTGCATATAAACATTGGCTGGTTTTAGGCCTCTGCATATGAATAAATTAGCAAAATGGCTTCCCCCACCACCTTATTGGAAGCTTCCGGAAACAGGTGTGGTGTAGCGCTAATGAAGTCTTCTTTAAAACTAAGGCGTCGTACACCTGCTTGTGAATCAGACGTGTTAATGGAAATCAACTTGCCTAGGATAATTAGAACTTAATTAGTGGCTGATACTTCATGCTTCTTGTGGGGGAGAAATATACCACCCTAACCCACACAGTGCAGAGGCCTGTTTCATTATTAAGAATGTGGGGAAGGTGTTAATAAGCTCTTCCTTCTTTGAGGTAAAGAAGGTGACACCTCTTCTTCACTCTCCTTCACAGTGACATGGCTGTTCAACTTTTCTTACTGTTGTGAAGTGTAGCTGACCCAATTTGACTCAAATAAGGACTGCTTCTCGGGGTTGATGCAGTTCAGGGTTATCTGTGGCAAGCAAAAGACTGATTTGTTACTTGAGAATTGATTGTACATGATGCTGCGGATTTGTAGACGTTGAAACAGGTTCAGTTAGAGTTGGGGCTTGGCCCTCAGATTTCTTTTTGAATGGCAAGGAATATCTACACCAGCACTATTGTCACTTATATCTAGGCTTGCCATAGTCCCAGAATCGAGGCGTGCTTCGGCCTAGAGAGGACCCGAGCCGCTCCCAAGAGTGGACCGCGACTGCACAATGCGGGCCGTGGCTTCCGCAGCTTCCAGTCAATGACGCAACCACGTTGGGCAGCCGCAGTGCACTCTTGGGAGCGGCTCGGGTCCTCTCTAGGCCAAAGCACGCCTTGATTCCGGGACTATGGTAAGTCTACTTATATCCGCTTTATTATATAATTTTTACTTTACACAGTCATGGTTTCTCCCAAAGAATCCTGAGAACTGTAGTTGGATGAGATTTTGAAACTTCTCAAAGATCTGTAGCACCACCTTACAGAACTCAAATTCCCAAAGTTCCCTGGGAAGAAAGAATGACTATTAAATCAGTTTAAATATGTAGTGTAAGTATGCCCAAAAGTGCCAGGAAAATTTGTTTTGTGTACATATCTGCTCTGTGTGTATATGTGTGTGTGAACTATCTATATCTAGATATGTACACACAAAATTTGTATATACGTACTTCCTTCTCCTGGCATTGCAAACTTGGATTTTTAAATTGTCTGTTTAACAATTGCTTAATTTGAGTAATTGCACTCATACATAATCCAATCTAGTTTTAAAAATAAAGGGGAGGGATGGCAGCTTCATAAAGTATCTAAGGATGCAAGTCTACACAGACTGACCAGAGCTTCAGGGCACAATCCCTACTAAGTATAGAGTGGCAGAGCAAGCACTCCACTGCTCTAAGCCATCGCAAATGTGCCATAAAGCACGTTTGCGACGACTCATGAGTAAGGGCTGCCGGTGTGAGGCCGGCAGCCCTTACTTTGCTGCCAGATTGACCCTGCAGCTGCTGTGAGACAGGTAAGGGAAGCACCAGCTGGCACAGGGGCAGTCCAGATGGTGAGGGAGGCTAGAGCTGGTCCAGGGGGACGGGGATGGTGGCCACCATATCCCCATCCCGTTCCCGGGCTGGCGTGCCTTTACACAGCCTCCTGGGACTTACGCCAGCTAATTAGCTGGCGGAAATCCGAGGAGGCCCATTGGGGCCTCTCTGCGCTACACGGGGGGAAGGGGACAAATGTCATCTTCCCCTGATTAGACCTCGGCCCGAAACAGGGATAGGATCCGGCGGGCGGCCCTGGGGCCGCCCCCGGATCTTTAGGCAGGATTGTGCTGTCAGTCTAATTAAATATATTTTATTTATTTATTTAAAATATTTATACCCCGCCATTCCAAAAGCTCAAGGCGGCTTACAATACTTGATAAATAGTTAAAATACAAAATAAAATTCAAAGAATTAAACATTTAAAATCTAAAACATAATTTAAAAATTATGCCAGCGCAGCAAATGGTAATAACAATTCTAAAAGCCCATAGATGGTGGTAGGTAAAAAGGCAATACACAACAAGCTAAAAATACTAAGGCAGCAAACATATAAATACACAATAAAAGCAACAGGCTGGATAAAAACAGCTGGGAGTATCCCACCCCCGAAAACTAATGTAAATACAAATGTTTTTAGGCCTCACTGGAAACTCTACTGAAGAGGCAGATTTTAGATTTTCTGACAGTGAGTTCCATAAAAGTGGTGTCACACCTGAGAAGGCCCTGTTCCTTTCTGCTGCACTCTTAACTTCTCCCAGCAGTGGAACTCTCAACAGGGCCCTCTCTGATGACCCAAGAGAATGGGCAGGATTATATGAGAGTAGGCAGTCTCAGATACTGACGCTGATACCCATGCTGTATAGGGCTTTTAAAGGTAAGTACCAGCACCTTGAATTGGGCCTGGAAACGAATGGGCAGCCAATGTAGCTGCCAGAGCAGCTGCTCAAGCCCCCGCAACCACACAGTTCTGCCGCATTCTGTACTAGCTGCAATTTCTGAACCGTCTTCAGGGGCAGCCCCAATAGAGTGCATTATAGTTAAGAAGTGGGAGAAAATGTCTTAATTTTTTCACAGACTTTGGTGTTTTTAATCTAAATGAAATAGCAGAAAGTGGTGTTGTGTGTTTTTATTCCAAATTTTCCCATTTTTATCCCATTTTTATCAATTGTAACCGCTTCAAACCGCATGCACAAACAGGGCATGACCCAGCCACAGTTAAACACATTTCAGTGAGAGGGGCTGAGGCAGACATTTCGCTCTCCTGTTAAAATCAATGGGACTTAACAAGTGTTTCATTTTGAATAAGTCACACCCAAGAGGTGTACTCCTAAAAATACGTAAAGTGCCAATGCGACAACCATGATTGTAAATTCAACTTATCAGACAGGTGCTCTCAGCAGGGAGTGGGGGTTGGCCACAGCTTCCTGTTGAGTGTAGTCTTGGTGGTGAACTCAGGTTTGCTGCCAGATCGTGTGTGAAACAACACTGGTAAGCTCACCTGGGATGTTTGAGGTTGGAGTCATGCAATTGTTTGTAATACAGCTGAAAGTGTTCTGAGAGAGCTTCACTCTTCTGATCCACCGTTACCTTTAATCAAACAAGTTTTGCATCAGGTGAAAATAGGTTGAGTGTAGAAACCAGGAACAACTCCCCATTGACAAGGTACCCTCCAGTCCTAATTCAGCAGACCTCTCTCCCTTTATCTTGGCAGTGAGTATGGCAGAAGATACAGATTTCTATTTTTCTCCCACACAACTACTGCCAAAGTAAAGGGGGGGGGCACACAACAGCTGCTAGTTGCTCCTTGGCCCAATCCTTCCCAGGGCACCAGGGCAAGTGTCAATGGTGGGGGTCTCCTAGGGAATTTGGGCAGCTGCCTAAGGATGCCATATGCCGACACCAATTGCGGTATGCAACACAAGCAACACACCTCCTTTCACACCATCTTCAAGGAGCTGAGGAAAAAGATCGTTATCTCCAACCCCCCAATACTAAAAAGATAGAGTGATTCTGATCATGTACAGACAGGGTTGTCACGTCACCGTCAGATGCACCCAAAGACCTGAGATTTCTGAAGTGGGACATGGTGATGTCACAAGACTGCTAATCCTTAAAATATGGGTAAAAAACCTGATACTAGGGCAAGCCCAGCTGCAAAGGAGGGAAGCCTGTCAGGAAAAAGGTCCAAAGAAAAGAGGGATGGTTCAATGGCCCTCCATCTGCTAGTGGGAGGGAAAAAAAGATGGAGAAACAGGATAATTTGGGGCAAAGTGGCAACGCTCTGTGCAGAGTGACTTCCGTGATCGCTAAACAGCCACAATAAATCCCCACTGACCTTGGATTATTAAACGGAAGGGCTTCTAGGTCAGAAGCTTTGAAGTAAGCATGGATTTTTACACCTTCCCTTTAAAAAACAACAACAGCAGCAGCAGCAGCACTGGTAGTATTGCCAATTCCTTCCCTGACAGACTGTGCTGGGTGACAGAGAAGTTCAACTGCTACAGTCCCTTCTCCCCCCCCCCCCACCTTTAAACTTCAGTGACATCAATGTATCTGTTGTGTTCCTTCCTGTCATACAGCTGTAAAGACGCAGAAGATTTGTTCAGAAAATTTATTTATTTATTTAAAGAATTTGTAGCCCGCCTTTCTCCCGAGGGCACTCAAGGCGGCTTACAACATATTAAAATACATATAAACACGTTAAAATAATTAATAAACACATTAAAATAATTAAACAATTTAAGTTAAAATAAACAACCCCCGTGGGTCACCTGCATTTACATATGTTAAAAACCATTTGTTAAAAGGTCAGCCCACCATGTCAGACATTAAAAGCAGTCCTAAATAAAAACGTCTTAAGGCCCCGCCGAAAGGCCTCTAAAGAGGGAGCCGTTCTTAATTCCAGGGCAAACTGGCAATCTGTTAAACCTTGTTCAAGATCATTTTAAATGCTTAGCAAAGACAACCCTGTACAGAGGAGCTTGGGAGGGGTGATTGTGGCAGAAACATGGCTGATGGAGGGCTAAGCTGCCCCTCTCACATTGCACCCCTTCTCTGCTCATAGACTTTCCACTCTGTTCTACATTATAAATGCCTCACTGGGCTGCTTGGTTACATGCATTTGTGTGTAACATGTAGTGTGTCCCTCCTGGGGTTGCCTTCTTGAGGGTTCTTATCAGTCTTGGTTGTATTCCCACTCCTCTCTATCTTTCCCCTCCATTGTTCAGCTTGATTCTAAAGATCTTTTGTGGCTTGCAGAGCAAGCAAACCAGCACAAAGCCCCTGGCCAGATGGTGTGAACGAGATAACCCAGACTTACAAGGGGTTGTGGTGGAGCAGGAGCAGCAGCGTTGGCAGAAACTAATCTCTGTGTTTTGAGAACCCAGTTGTGAGAACCCACAATGAGAGAAGCGCTCCCGGCTGTAGCATAACCCACATGAGATTGGGTGCTAGAAGGGGGGAGGGAGGGGGGGAAGTGTTGCAATTTAGGGTAAAATTTCCAGATCAAAATGCATGTGAAATAACAAGAGGCAAACATTGCGTCTTGCAATAGCATTGAGCGTGTGGGAATAAAAGACATCCACTATGGGACAATTATAATTAATCTGGTATCAAAATAGTCATAAAAAAATTAGAAGAAGCCCCTTAAAAATAAGGCATTGGGTTTGGGGATGATCACCTGTCAGAACTTTTAAAAGACAGTGCCTTGTAATGAGTCAGACCTTTGATATTGTTGACACTAGTGTTTAATGACACGTCAGTTTCAGACAGGAATTTTTGTCTCCCAACCCATAGATGGGAAGGATTGAATATCTCTCTCTCTCTCTCTCTCTCTCTCTCTCTCTCTCTCTCTCTCTCTCTCTCTCTCTCTCTCTCTGTGTGTGTGTGTGTGTGTGTGTGTGTGTGTGTGTGTGTGTGTGTGTGTGTGTTTTCAAAACAGCTCCTTCTCACACAAACACCTGTCTCCTTCTGTGCCACCTTCTCCAAGTTCAAATGGCGTTTCCATTCAAACACACTGAAAGAGATATCCCAGCCATCAAAGAAATAGGATATACAGGTTCGGATGCCATGTAGAAATTGCAGTAAAACCAGTATCCCAGCCACATCAGCCAAACATTCTGGCCCATTAACAAGCAATGTCCCAACAAAGGGCTGGCTGGCTGTAACAGCATGATGCATCTGATGAAGTGGATTGTAGTCCAGAAAAGTTTATGCAGAAATAAACTGGTTTGTCTTTAAGATGATCCAAGACTCTTTGTTGTGTTTGCTGCAGCAGACTCACACTGTTATTCCTCTGGCAGCTGTTAGCATGTTGTCTGTTTATATGAACAGCCATAAAACCTGGGTTGTGGTCATTATTTATGCCGAAGTTATTTGATTGTGTACGTGGGGCAATCGCAAGAAATACCATTGTGAGTTGCAGGAGCCCCCTTGTCAAGAAATTCTCCTACATTACACCTTGGGCCGTGTGTGTGGTTTTCACAGATATCTGCATGCAACGTAGGAGAGATTTGTGCACGTTGTGAGCACTGCCCCTTTCTCATAAAAGCTGGACGTGTGACCACTGGGGGGTGTCTGACCAACAGGCACAATTGCACTTCAGGATGCACTTCAGGCGACAGGATACAGGTATCTTGTTGTCTTGTGCTCCCTGAGGCATCTGGTGGGGCCACTGTGTGATACAGGAAGCTGGACTAGATGGGCCTTTGGCCTGATCCAGCAGGGCTCTTCTTATGTTCCCACATTTACGGAATGTGGGAAGATTTCTTAGTGAAGAAGCCTAGTATCTGTTTCGGTATAGTTGTGTGTGTACAAAAAGGTTGCATGCAAATTGCTCCAAAAGCAGCCTTTGCACTCATTGGGCCTAGCTCCAGCCTGCACAACTGATGGCTTACCAAATCCAATACACCCTCTTGGTTTTGCTGCCTGCTTGACACTACAATAAAGTCGGTCATCCATCAAGCACCTGGCAGGCTGCAATCGCTGGCAGCAGGGCTACTTTGGCTTGGCAGGTCACACACAGGGCAGGCCCAGTCTAGCTGCCTCTGTCAATACACATCCAATTTGTGCTGGGACGGCCCTTCTGTTTTTCTAAATCACATGATAATATTTCAAACATCACCACCGTTGTTGCGATTTGACTTGCGATTACTCACTCCTCACTTGCCTGGGCAGAGGAAGAGGGTTACTAGTGAGGACACAGTGTGTTGTATGAGTCAAGAGGGGTCATGAAGATCACTGAGGAGGAGGAGGAGGAGGAGGAGTAACACAGGAAAACAGAGGGAGAGCAGCCAGCCACTCCTTGACAGTTTTCTAACTTTTTTCCCCCAGTTCTTATCATTGTAAGGGGTCAAAGCAACTCGCAAGCCAGCTGATGCAAAACCCTGCTTCAAAGCAGAGTTAATGTTGCCTCTAACAGCTACACTTGCTAGACAGGAATACAACAGATGCAGCTCTTCCAGCATGGGAGATGGGGGAAATGTTCCACCTGTTGAATTTCTTCATGCCCCACAGCCATTAAAAGCATAACCTCCATCAGTGAAAAATGATGGGACCTTCAAATGCACGCTGCCCAAATGGATTAGTTAATACGGGCAACAAATTACCTCATGGAAAATAATATTGTCTCCAATTCAACACAGTAGGGACTTATAGTCTGCCAAACACTCACCAAGGCTTAACCCCTGGAATATGTATAAAGATATGAATAATACCCGTCCCTCATTGCTAGCACATACTCTGGCTTAAAGGCCCAGCTTGCCAGGCAAGTTTGAGTTGCAGCAGTACTCTACCTTTATGAATTCTACATGGAATTTTAAGAGCTGGAATCCCAGAAAGGATAAAGGATATGCTTCATTTTTTAAAAAATAGTAAGTTTGTAGTCCTGATGGTGTACAATAACTTTTGAAACCATATAGGCAACGTGTCTTCAAGTAGTTCCAGTATTTCTAAGAATATACCTGGCATGATTATCTGATCACCCCTCATGACTTTGAGACATGTGCCCCAATTCATAAGCCCCTCCTTATATCATCTTTTGCTAAAAAAAATAAAACCTCAAAGTCAACTGTTATTATTATTTTTAATATTTTATTAACACTATTTATATACCGCTTTTCAACAAAAAGTTCACAAAGTGGTTTACAGACAAAATCAAATGATTAAATGGCTCCCTGTCCCAAACAGGCTCACAATCTAATACCATAAATGTGGTTCTGAACAAAGAAAGCCAGTTTTTCAAGTTTAATTCCTGAGAACGAAGCACTTTTCAATCCATTTTATTAATGAAAGCAATAGACCTTGGAGTGCAGAAGTGTTTGTTGTGGGGCTGTGAGCAAAGTTTTAATTCCTTTGGCATAAAACGTTGCTGTTTTCGTTTCCTGATGCAGGCAATCAGGAAACATGTTGCTGCCAACCTGTAGTATTCTATACAGTACATTATATTTGACAGGTAGCCCTTCGCACTGAACTAGATTCTGTGGCTACCTCCTCAGGACTTATTTTGTGGCCCGAATGCCACCAGAAAGCTAGAGGATTAGGACCCTGTGTGGCTGCTATTTAGATTGGCAAAATCAAGCACAGGCAATATGTGTCTTGTCCAGATTGGTCCACAAGGATGTGAGTCCTTGTAACTTTATTCTGTGCCTGACCACAAGAGGGCTGGTACCAGAAGGAGTAGTTTCATCTTCATCCTGAGCTGAAAGATATGAAACAGGAAAGTTTATATATATATATATATATCCAAACAATTTATATCGGTAAAAGACTATGCAGGCTTTTCAGTAACACAGAATTATTTGTCTCTCTCTCTCTGTCTCTCTCTGTCCCCACGCACGCACACAACTATTTGTTTCTGCAAATTATATAACAATGTTTTTCTTTCTTTGGCAACAATCCTGGCTAGCCATATTCTTGGGCAGGGCAGGGGAGAATCTCATGTGCAGCTGGAAACAGATGATAGGATTGAAGACAAAACGGGAGAGGAAAGGAGTCACTGCCTCACCTCATGATCCAGCGGTCCCTAAAAGGTACAACGGACTCTCTGCATTGCAACCTGAGAAGGAAATGGGAGCACAGGTTGAGAGTTAGAATGGCCAGCTGATAAAGAAGGGCTAAGCTTCGATCCCTTTACTAGTGGTGTAGAAGAGGGAATTTTAGGAGGTGCTGCTTTTCTTACCTTTGCATGACAAGCTAGACCTCTTCTGCACAATGATTAAAGACACTGAATTCCCATTTTCCTCTGCAGACCCAGGCTCCAGCAGGACGTGGGGTGATGCCAGCTGCCCCACCAGTGCAATATGGCATGACCTCCCCATACCCAACCTGGCTCCTCCCACAGTGGTGCTGTAGCCCTCTAATGCCACTCTACTTCTCAATGCTTTCTTCTTCCTGCTCTCTGCCTTTTCAAAGGGCAGAGAGGAGAGAGCAGGAGATCTATGGGAGTGGCTGCTACTGCTGGGCTGCAGTGACAACCAGCCTTGCTGCAGCTACTGCGAAGTGGGGATGCCAGTGGAGGCCAGGTGAAGTGGCTGGTGGAGGCATTCAGTGGGTGCACGATAATGCCCCCTTGCACCCACGCCTCATTGGCATGCTGACCCTGGCAGTTAGTCACCTTATGTTAGCAGAGGATGGGATGGGGGAAAGAGAAGGCTTGAGGGAAAGAAAGGAAAAAAGAAAAGGGAGAAAAGGTAGAAAGTGAGAAAGGAGAATAGTGGGGGAGACGGGAAACGTAGGAAGGAACTGGAACAAAAGGAAGGAGAAAGAACAGACAGAAGGGCATAACAAAGGAAAGAAACAGAATGATATGAAAGATAAGGAAAAGGAGGGGGGAAAGAAAAAAGAGAAGGATTGAAATGAAGGCGTGAATGAAACGGAGGGAAAGAAAAGCATGATACTAGTGCACCTTAGAAGGTTATGATTAAAACAAATTATTTAGGTAGCGGCGGCGCCATCAATGTGCATGGTGATTTTCAGAGTGTAAGAGGACAAGTCCCTGCCCCAAGGAACTTACAGTCCAAAAGTGTATGTTATTTGGATGACAGAGATAATGTATGTGAAGTACTCTGAACACTCAAAAAGTGCTATATAAATGATATCCTGTGAATTAAGTATGCAGTGTGCTCCGAAACTGCAACTGCAAGGAAAGCAGTTTCTCAAAGGTGCCAGGCAAATCCGTAACTAGTGTGCACCCTCCCCCCCCCTCACCTGCTCCTCTCACCAAAACCTCTGTGTCTTAAAAGGCCCTCCCTTGCCCTTTGGTAAAAAGCCCTAGCCTTCCTTCTTATGTTTCAAGCCTCATCCCTGGCTGTGAATGAAATAAAATAAAAGGGAATAAAAAGAGCAACTGGGCTGCGAGGGAGTGGGAGACCAAGCAAGCAAATGAACAAGCAAAATGTCAGAGGTGTTTGATGGAGACTGAAGAACAGCACTTGCCCTTCTGCTGAACCCGAGCCTGGATGAAATACCCTCATAGCTGTGGCTGCGAAGTGCAAAGCACTTAGTGGAACACCGCTGGGAAACTCTGGCCTGCCCAGCCCAGGTGTGGGCAAAGGGGGTGAGGTTCACAGATGTGTCAGGATTGATTTAGCCCAGGCGGAGCCTGCCATGTGGCAGCAGCAGCAGGGGTGGGAAGTGCACAGCGCAGCAAAGGAAGAGAAGGACATGGTGGGATGATATGGGAAGGCTGGTACACATTCACAAGGGTCTCCTGTGCAAAAAAAAGGTGGACAGGGCCATGGCATCGATCTGGCTTGTGTCTGTTCTAGGAATCTCCAATCTCACTGCTTACCTCTCCCTCACCCCTTTGCTTATCCTCTTCTATTCCCCTTCAATTTAAGCCAAGCCTCTCCAGAGCTCAACCTCTGATCAATTGGCAGTGCTCATCCTTGAACACGCAAGTCAACTACAAAGAACAGCATGCCTCTGATCAGATGCCGAGTGCACTTCATTTCCCTCTGAGCAATCATGGTCTGTCTGTGGGTGTCAGTCTGCAGGAGGGCAAGATTAAGGAACCCTTGCTTGCCCCCTTGGGAATTCTACATTTACTGAACGTTCAACATTGAAACATATTGAATGTTTTTGGGACAGACATATACAGTAACAAAGAAGCCAAACTGGCTTGAGACTTGATCAGAGGTGTCACTAGGGTTTGCATCGCCCGGTGCGAGAGCTCGGCACGTCACCTCCATGATGGACCCCAGAGGTGATTAGGGAGAAACAAGGTTGGGCTGAGCTGGGTTCTACAAAAGATGCCCATCAGGCAGGACTATGCACTATTTCTACAGATTACTTCTGGTCAGAGGTGTCACCAGGGTTGGTGTTGCTTGGTCTGGTAACTCATGGTGTCAAGTTCAACCCCCCCATTAACTGTATTTATTTTAATATAGACCAACCCAACAAATCAGTAACCAACTCGGCTCTGAGAACAATCAGTCTCATTGGTCTGTTTTGAATTAAGGAAATCCACTTTTTGTTACATAAGGCAGTTGTGTTTTATTTTTCCGGTTATTTGGCCATGACTTTTGATAGAATACAGATAAAATTATGCATCAAATGATATATAACATGATGGTATTATTCATAAATACAAAGTTTTCACAATTTTGGCCACTAATGGTATCTCTCTCTCTCTCTCTCTCTCTCTCTCTCTCTCTCTCTCTCTCTCTCTCACACACACACACACACACACACACACACACACACGCACACGCACACGCACACGCACAGAGGGTGTCACCTGGTGCAGTCCGCACCCCCCCCCACACACACACATCCCTAGTGATGCTACTGGACCTGATATCTGGCATTCTACAACCAGGGCAGATACTAGATTCTATGTAAAGGATGTGAAATATAGCCTTGGGAGGCATGGCGTGAATGTGGTATGATTTCTGTTTTCATGCCTGTCTGTCTAGAGCAGCGATTTTCAACCACTGTGCTGCAACACGTTGGTGTGCCGCAAGTGGTCTGGAGGTGTGCCATGGAAGTTTGGGGGAGGCTCATTTATTAGCAGGGCCATTGGGGTGTGTGAGTCCCCCCACTGTGTGGCGTGCCTTGTCAATTGTCAAAAAAAACACAACCTGATGGTGTGCCTTGACAATTTTAGCACCTTGTCCGTGTGCCATGAGATGAAAAAGGTTGAAAGTCGCTGGTCTAGAGTCTAAGCCTATTCTTGTTAAATGGACAAAGGAAAGCTGTGCATTAAAGGTTCATTCCAAAATGTATAATTCTATTTAATGCAGTTTTAGGAGAGTGTCTTAGGAGATACTCTCAATTCATGTAGTACTCAGGGCATCGTGGGTGAATAAGAGTGTGCATTCTAAAATATTCTCCAGAATGAGTTAAAACTTTCATGACCCGCAACAATTTTCAAAGAAGTAAAAATGGGAAAACTGGTCATGTTATAAAGAATATAAAGAACTTTTTAACATGACCAGTTTTGCCGTTTTTACTTTGTTGAAAATTCTCCAGAATCTTTTGCAATGCACAGGAATTCCACAGAGCAATGGGGGCATCAGAGATTGGTTGAGTTGGGCACAGACTGTGAGTGCCAGGTAATGAAGGTTCGCCTCCCCTTTCTGACATATCCTTTTGTTCTAAAGAAGATCAGCCACCATTGCCTGCTTTATACGTGATTGGAGTAGCCCCCTAAGTGGTGCTGTCATCACCATGAGACATCTGAGTCACTCATAGAGACCAAAATGGAGAGAAGGAGCTTTCGGTGGTTGAGTTACCAGCTTCAACTTTTTTTCTCATTGAACCTGCCAATATTCCCTATTCTATACAAGTATTAAGGGTACACCAGCTCCTATTTCTGTGTCATCTGCTCACCTGGCGAGAGAAGGAGAAAGGTGGTCATATATGGCAAAAATTAACTTTGTTTCCCGTGTTGGAAGAGTTACTGGATAGACAGTGTGGTATAGTGGTTAGAGAGCCCATTTCAAATTCTCTAAGGGCCTAAGAGAGCCCAGTTCAAATTCCCACTCAGCCATGGAGCTCACTGGGTAACATTCGGTTAATCACACTCTTGTAGCCTAACCTACCTTGGGGAGTCATTCTGAAGGCAAAATGGGTAGAGACTCATGTCCCCTAAGCTTCCATGGAGGAAGGGCAGGATAAAACTGTTATTATTAATAATAAAAATACATTGGAGAGAGATTAAAACAACCAGTTTCTCCTCAGAAACATCCCAAATTGGAAGAATACAGGGCTTTGGGCTGCTTACTCCCATAATTCCCCAGTAACTTGCTTCTCTCAGTAGAAACAGTCAAACTGGGGAACCACATTTTGCTGCTGGCTTTCTCTCTGAATATCTTCCCCCCTCCTCCCACGGCACCCTTGGGAGAGTCTGTGGCTTCTGTCACGGGACTCCCGGTCCCACACACCTTGTTGCCTTTGTTTCAGAGAAACTTCTTCTTTTATAAGAAACCAGATTCAAAGCTCTGCATATTGCTCACTCGCTCCCCGGATCGCTCACCTGTCGAGGGAGTCAAATGCTTTCTCTCCTCCCACAGCTTCCTGTCCACACCAAGGCAGGCGTGAGTCACTCCTGAAATGTACAATGTTTACCTTCAGTTCTAACCTGCTGTTTCATGTGAACTGGAGGAAAGAAAGACACTTTTCTTTTGTATCAAAGGTTATATGGAAAAAAAACTGATTTATTTTGGGGCCCTGCAGGGGAGCCAGAATTCTGCCCCCTTTTTAAAACAAACAGACAGACAAACCTGGAAGACATGATGCAAATTTGTACGGAAGGAACATTTTGTGCCGTTTGCATGCATTCTGCACAGAAAAGGATGGGGTTTGAGAGAGTCAAATGACAAATGTGTTCAGCTGATGTTTAACTCCTTAAGGAAGCTGGGAAAGTGATGCCCTTAGCTTCATATGTGTGGCTTTGAGGCCAGCTAATCCAGTCTGGGCCACAATACACAAGGAGCTGCGCTCAATATCCAGTTGTGGGCACAGAACACATCCACTTTCCAGTGTCAACAGAAGGCAGTGGGGTTAAGAATACATTGTTTTAAAGGATTGCTCTTGGGCTTCTGCAGGCAAGAGAAATGATGAGAGAGAGAAGCAGCTCTGCCACAGGTTCCTGAGGGAGCACTTTCCCCCATAGGGGCCTGCTGGTTCCTTAATATCTAGGCCTGGTCTCATATCACAATTGCTCCTGAGGTGGTGGCACTGGTTATTTTTACAGCACCTTTTATGCACATGACACTTCACAGAGTGACATAAGCAAAAGGGTCCCTGCCCTTGGGGGCTTACAATGTGAATTTCAGCAGCAGAGAAGAGAACAAAGAGAAGGCAGGAGAGGAAGGAGGAAGAAAAACAGAGGCAAAGGGAAATAACAAAATGCAGATAAACATACTTTGGCTTAGTTTCAGCAGGGGACGATAATTAACAGGCTAAACCAGAGGTGGATTTTGAGTTGGGATTCGAAGGGAGAGAGAGAGAGAGAGAGAGAGAGAGAGATGGAATCAGGTAGGTGTTCTGGGCGTATCAGACACAGAGGAGAACTTAGTGAGAGACTTGTTTTGGGCACATGAAGGTGATAGAGCTGGAGGAGCAAAGGTAATGCGCAAAAAATGGGAAAGGGGTGTTCAAGGTCAGGGTAAGATAGTTCCTTGAAAGGTAAAGACAAGGAGCTTGTTCTGGATAAGAGGTGGATTGGACCTCAGTGTAGGGTTGGTCGAGACTTTGAGCAGGACTTCTTACGCTCTTTGAAATAACAGTATATCCCTTCAACGCCTTTGCCTCCGGAATGGCTCTGGGGCGAGTGGGAGGTGCCATGTTACAGCAGTTTGCAAGGCACGGTGCAGCGCCTAGCACCACTTATGGTACCACACCCCCTCCAGCAACACCACTGCCCAAGGTCACCCAGGAAGCTTCACAGCTGAGCAGGGATTTGAACCTGGATCTTCCAGGTCTAAGTCCAATTCCTGAATCACTGCACCATCCTGGCTCTCCAATATTTCCTCTGAATATCTCTGAATTCAAGCTATTATCACAACAGGGACTATTGGTAGGAGACTGACTATGCATCCCTGACACAGCAGAGGTTGCTTCATTGCTGCTGCTGCTGCTTCCCCCTGAGTGTCTTCATGTATGTTGCATATCAAGGATATTTGCTACAGTCTGTGTGCGTGCGTGCGTGAAGTGACATAGTCACATGTTGGCAGGGTTATATGATGGTTGATTACTTTTGATGTGTTTATTCCACTACCCACACACGTCTCAAGGCGGCTTACAACAATTCAAAATCTAAAACCACATAATTAAGACAATAAAGCACAGTTCACCAACTGAGTGTGTGTGTGTGTGTATGTGTGTACACACACACACACACACACACACACACACACACACACACACACACACACACAACTGCACAAGCTTGGCCAAATACTTTCAGAAATACTGTACATGTTTTACACCTCCTTCTGAAGGGGCCAGGAGGGATGCACTGAAATGAATCTTCTGTGGATGACTTTTCAGGCCGTTATGTTAAAGTAACAACTTGCTAAATTCAATATATACTGCCTCCCCCTAAAGCCCCTAAATCTAACAGTATCTATAAGTGGGAATGTTTACCAGAATTTTGACTGGAGGAATGTGAATTTTTGCACTCACATTTAAGGAGGAAGAATGCTTCATGGGAATGAATTCCTGATTTGTGGTGGGTTTCTTTCTTCTAGATTTTACTTTCAGTACATGGCTACAAAAACCCTTGGCCCAGATCTATATTTGGGTGCCCCTTAGGAGTATGAACCCCGGAGCAGAGGGGGGAAGAAGCTATGTGAACATCTCCCCCCCCCTCTTTGCAGGATCACAGTTTCTATCCG
The DNA here is from genome assembly GCA_026170595.1 of Plestiodon gilberti rubricaudatus. Lineage (NCBI taxonomy): Eukaryota > Metazoa > Chordata > Lepidosauria > Squamata > Scincidae > Plestiodon > Plestiodon gilberti. Next base: position 39,002,259 of record JANXHW010000006.1, on the reverse strand, counting down.
TCACCCTTCTCCTTCTTAATGTGAGAAAACAGAACGTGTTTCTCCTATTATCACCTTCTAGGTGATGATGAGCCTCCAGGGACAGTGGGGGCAGGGGAAGGAGGAAGAAAAGAAGGGTGGGAGGCTCAGCCGAAATCCAGTGCAGAAGTGCGCACCCTCCTTGTCACAGTGCATCACATGGTCCATGCTCAACAGCCGCGCAGAAAATCCTCCAAGCACCAATAAGCCAGGGGGAGACCGGGAGAACGGGTCTGGTTCATCTATCAAAGGAAAGCACTAAATTGGTTCACTTTGTATGCGTGATGGGGAAGACAACAGTGCAGACTAATGAGCTCGGGGAAAGGGAGGTGAGAAACCCTCCACTGGTATGTAATGGAAAGCAAACCAAATTAACAAGGGGAAGACGAAAGAGAATGGGAAATGCACCCTGATTAGTGATGAGTTTCTGACACAATGCATTGGGAGGTTCTCCATCAGAAACCCCATTGAAATGAACAGGAGTACCGCTCTGCTGAAAGACCTCTTGTTCTCCCTTCTCGTTTCATTTACTATGGCTGTGCACATGTGAGCATATGATGTTTGGGTGTGGTATATATATATATATATAGACTAATGGGCAGCCACCCATTAATCACCTGTTCCCAGAACTGCTGAAAGCATTTACAGGCCCCCAGATGAACACAAGTTCACATCCTGAAGCCCTTCCCAGCCTCACTACTTCAGCACTCCCACTTGCAGGGATGTGGAGATTCCCCGGCGTCCCCCCAGTTCCAGCCACCCTGATCTCTGGGCTTTCATCTGGTTTTCTTGCTTCTTGTCACAATCATTTGTTTACTTCTTAGGCCAGCAGCTGCCTGAAAATGCCTGGGCTAGCCAGATTCTTCTCCCTCTTCACGCTACCTGGCCTGTAGTTCAGACCCAGCCACGTCAGGTCTTACCAAGAAGTAACATACTACTTGAAGGGTGCTGTATGCTGCCATCACCTCAGACAGCAGAGTCTAGAATGGGCATCATTTTTCTGCCTCCCTTAGCTCCGTCTTGAAATGTGTAAATGGCCTCTTTTGTCCCCTTCCTTCTCATTAGCTCTGCCCACCTCCATAAATTAGGCCCATATCTCCCACCACCATTTTGTGTGTGTGTGTGTGTGTGTGCACGTGCAAGCAGGAAGAGAAATCAAGGCTCTTCTTGAGGAACAAAGCCTTCGTTACCACCATGAAGCGGTTCTCCTTCATAAAACAAAACCAAAGCTTTTTGCAGGGAGAGTTCTTTGCCCCCAGTCATGGAAGATATTTGTTGGCCTTTTCATTTTGTGAGCAACTACTGACAGACAGGTGTAGGAGTTTGGAGGCACTATTGCCAAGGAGTACCAATGTCTCCAATGCCCCAATTGCTGGGGGATTTGTAACAGTCTTTTCATTCCCCTGCCCCCAGCAAGCGGCACCAGAGTGAGAAAAGTTCCCTTTCCGAGCGTCAAGCTCCCTCAACCCAACATTTTGCTCCTTACCCGCCTGATGAAATATCAACATGCGCCAAAGATCAAAGTCCAGTGACCTAAAATTAACTATGGAGACAGGCTTGAATCTGGCAATTTGCACACATCTCTCCCAGATCACAAGATGCAGAAGAGAGAGAAATGACAGGTCACAGCTTTGGGGAAATGGCACGTTTTGGAGGGTTCCACCCCCCTTTTGGAGGGTTTTTTTCTTTCTTCAAATCCTCTGTGTGTGTGTGTGTGTGTGTGTGTGTGTGTGTGTGTGTGTGTGTGTGTGTGTGATTCCCAAGACACAGAGCATGCGGAGAGGCCGCAGGGCGAGTGATCTCGCTGTCGGGAGGTGACAGAAGTGAACTTCCCGTGACATTACTATACATGACTCTTCCCCCTTGGACCCCCCCTCCTCTATATTTTTCTCTCTCCTCTGCTGTGGACAATGCCTCAGCAAATCCAGCCAGGGGGGTAGATCTCAGCTGTCAGAGTTGATCTATGTAGGGGGTAACATTTTCCAAAGCGGTAAGTGGGGTTAAATTTGGGGTCATCAGTATCAAACATCAAAGGATATTTGTTTATCAATCCAGTCTCTCCCCCTTCCCCAAGCTTCCCCTCTTCATGTCAGCTGCTGCCATCCTCCCATTGCGCCCCCCCCCCATTGAGCTCAGGCGCCTGTCCTGATGGACTTGGGCTGGATTGGCCTGCATACATGTCTCCTTAGCTGGTTGAAGGGCCTTTGGCGCTGGAGAGAGAGAGAGAGAGAGAGAGAGAGAGAGGCTATGAAAGCAAACTTAGCAAAGGCAATAGGAAATTGGAATCATGAACAGCGGGTGGCATGGACATTGCCGTGCCAGCCTCCTTTCCAGCAGGGTTTGGCGGGCTGCCCACTGCTCATGCCCCATGGCATCCAGATATGCCAGCTGCTAATCGTGTTTTCCTTCACTGTAGCTTATATATCATTTGATTTCCCTTTTGATAGAGTCACTTCAGAAGGGAAGAGGTGTAGATTTCTAAGAGGACGTGTAGCCCACTGGATGGGTTCAACTTTGCTGCTTCTACTGTGGACTTACTTCTGGATTTGAAAAAGTCATTTTCCCTTGGCCTCAGTTCCCCTTACTGTAAAGTGGGTATGTGAGTCCATCTCACAGGGTTGATGTGAGAACGAACGGGATAAAAGTCTATACAAAAACATTCAGTGCCATATAAAGCATACATAGCCACAGTTGTTGTTGTTGTTGTTGTTAAAGAGTATATGCCACTTTTCAACAACCAAAAAGGTTCACAAAGCAGTTTACACAAGAAAATAAATGGTTCCCTGTCCCCAAAGGGCACACAATCTAACAAGATGCAGAAGGAACACCAGCAAACAGCCATTGGAAAGATGATATGCTGGGGTGAAGAGGGACAGTTGTTTTCTTGCAGCTAAATAGAAAAAGAGCACCACTTTAAAAAATGCCTCTTTGCTCAGTTAGCAAGAGGACTTTTGCTTATTTTCCATAATTTGCATTTAATATATTATTTGGCATCACTTGGGCTGTAGTCCTACTATATACACACTTACCTGGGAGTAAGTCCCATTAAACCTAGTGGGGCTTACTTCTGAGTAGACATCCATAGGATTGCACTGCCAATTCCCCAGGTAGTGGGAAGATACAGGACAGTGTAGGATTACCAGATCTCCAACTGGGACAGAGTGCTAGACCTTTAGGAGAAGGAATGTGGGCAGGTGTAGCTTGTTAAACCCTTAGAGCAAAATCCTAGGCATGTCTACTCAGAAGCAAGCCCCATTGTGTTCAATGGGATTGTGCTCTAAGGTTTAAGAAGCCTAGGATTGTGCTCTAAGGTTTAAGAAGCCTAGGATTGTGCTCTAAGGTTTAACAAGCTGCATTTGCCCACATTCCTTCTCCTAAAGGTCTAGCACTCTGTCCCAGTTGGAGATCTGGTAAGCCTACAGGACAGGCTTTTTAGATAGTCCGTTTCATTTCGGATAAACAAGGTATTCAGGTCTTAGAGTACCTTTTTTCATTAACTATAGGTTTGTTTGTTTTTCCCAAAAACAGTAGCATAGGTAGCAACAAGAAGGACAAGTGGCAGGCAGTACATCCATTCCACATGAATCTCAAGACAGCTTTGAAATCATGGAACTGCTTCTCTGGCCAAATTCAAACTGTTTTTTTTCTTCTTCCTTTTTTTAACTTACATAGGATGCTGCCTAACCGAGCCAGACCCTTGGTTCAGTTAGCACAGTCCTGTCTGCACAAACTGGCAGTAGCTATCCAGCATTTTAGGCAGAGTGCTCCTTGTGCTGGGGATTGAACCCGAGCCTTTCTGCAGGCATACAGGTGCACACTGCCCACAGTGCCATTTGAAACTTCCAGTTCTCCTGGCACACATAGCTTTTACTCAGGACAAACAAATGTCTTTCTCTGCCTTTCAGCCATCATCTTCCACAATGGGTTTCAAATCAAAAACTGGCTGGAAAGTTTGGGACCTTGGGGAGCTGCTGTCAGTCAGAGGAGACAGTACTGGGTTAAACGATCTGAGTCAATGTAAGGCAGATTCCTATATTCATAATTAGTAGTCTATCTATGTCTTAAAATTTGGGTTACCTTAGCTCAGAACATTTAAAGCTCATCTCCCAAGAACTGAAAGAAAAGATCAAAATCTATTTCTTACCAATTAACTGATTTCTTCTGTTTTTAAAACGTTCCTGGGCTCAGGTCTACCTGGAAAGCATAACCTCTCTCTCACTTAGAAGCCCTTCTCTGCCCACAATCCTAGATCTGTTGGAGCTGGTTGTGTTGTGATCAACCCAGTGGTGCAACAAACGTACTCTGCACATGCTCAAACGCATCTCCACTCATTCTAACAGCAGTGAGTTGGAATTTAACATTGGTTCTGGGAATGAACCCTAATAAACATAGGCTCAGATTCAGACCTCTTTTCCACCACTCAAGCAATTAAATGGGAAAAGAGCAGCATCTTTTGCCCGCGCCTTGAAAGTCAACACAGGCAAATGTCCAGCGTACCGAAGCACATTTTTCACGACACCCTCCCAGTCTGAAATAGATACAGAATCCGAAACCATGGGCAAGAGGATCTGAAAAACTGGACAAAAATGAACATGTCAATGGATGTGTCAAAAATGCAAAATGTTGTGAAATGCATTTGAGGGCTGGGCAGTTGCTGTCTCTTTTGCTCAGTCTCCCTTGACCATAAATGCTGCGACAAGACCACACGTGGGCCCCGCTGAGAGCACATCAGTCTGCCAGCGTGGCGTTAGCAATCAGAGAGTCAACTAAGCCGTTCAACGATAAGATGAATTGCTACAAGGGGCTGTAGAACCCATTTGGCATGTAGAAGATTGAATCCCTGGCGTCTTCAGGTCGAACTGGGAAAGAACCCTGTCTGTAACTGTGCAGATGTGCTGTCAGTCAGTGTACACTGTCATGAACGTATCAGTAGAAGACAACTTCCTAGGTCAGGGGTGGCCAACCTTCTACCACTATGGCCTCTGCGTTCTTAAGAGTTGTATAGAAGACAGAATCTTGGCAGCTGCAATTGCTGATGGTGCTGCTCAAGCAGTTGCACCTGCTGAAATGCCCTCACCTATACAACCGTTAAAGGGCCAGGAGCATTCATGTTGAAAGGTTGGCCACCCCTGTCCTAGGTGGTAAATCATCACGTGTTTCCAGATGGAGTGTGTGTTTGTATAGTGTTGTTACATGTGTGGCCAACAAGACTGACCCTCCATGGGGATCCCAGGAATCCAGGACACATGGACTGAAAAGACAAGAGATGTTTGCATTTTACAAGGGAGATACAGTAGCATGGATTGCCCAGTCTTCCAAATGTGCACATTGCACATTCAGGATTGATACCAGTGGTCATACAGCAATGAGACTCCCAAATGACTTCTGCAGGGGTGTCACTAGGAGGGGCAGGGGGTAGACCACCCTGGGTGTCACCCCATGGAGGGGTGACACCAAAAATGACTTTCTATTCTATTTGTTACTGGTGGTGCGAAAACGCACCACTGGTAGAATTCCTGGTGGTGCGAAAGCGGTTTTTTCCTGATCCCAGCTGTGACTTGCGCAGGGATCACACTTCCCAGGAGGCTTCCGCGTCATGTGGTCTGGTACGGGAGGAGGTCAATGGGGGTGACACCTGGAGATCTCGCCCCAGGTATCACCAACCCTAGTGACACCCCTGGACTTCTGTTATATTTTTTTGTTGCAGGGCAGGGGGAAGTGAGAAGAGACAGATGTAGGTTCCCCTCCCCCATGGCTCTGTGACCTCCATCTGCAACTAACACCACCACCACCCCAAGCAAACTTCCTTAAAGATAGGCTTACCAGATCTCCAACCGGGACAGAGTGCTAGACCTTTAGGAGAAGGAATATGGGCAGGTGTAGCTTGTTAAACCCTTAGAGCACAATCCTAGGCATGTCTACTCAGAAGCAAGCCCCATTGTGTTCAATGGGATTGTGCTCTAAGGTTTAAGAAGCCTAGGATTGTGCTCTAAGGTTTAACAAGCTACACCTGCCGACATTCCTTCTCCTAAAGGTCTAGCACTCTGTCCCGGTTGGAGATCTGGTAAGCCTACTTAAAGACAGCTGTAAGGTTCTAAGGGGCTCAGGATCAACGTTGGTGATGATGTCAGGTCAGGCAAAAGCCCAGTGATCAGCTGCATGGTGCGGGCTGAGCCAGCATGCTAGTGAGCTCTGCCACAGGATGTGGTATGTGCTAAGCCCCAACACTTGTACATGGGGGACTTCAATTATCCTCACATTGACTGGGTCAATTCATGCTCAGGTCATGAAAGAGAGACTGGATTTCTGGATATGTTAAATGACTGTGCCTTAGAGCAGCTTGTCACGGAACCGACCAGAGGACAGGTGACTCTGGACTTGATATTGTGTGGCACTCAAGATCTGGTCAGGGAGGTAAATGTTACCGAACCGTTGGGGAACAGTGACCATGCTGCGATCTGTTTCGCCATGCATGTCGGAGGGAGAGTGCCGAGCAAATCTGACACGAAAACCCTTGACTTCCGAAGGGCAGACTTCCCCAAAATGAGAAGACTAGTTAAGAAAAAGCTGAAAGGGAAGGTAAAAGGAGTCCAATCGCTCCAGAGTGCATGGAGGCTGTTTAAAACAACAGTCGTAGAGGCCCAGCGGGAGTGTATCCCACAAAGGAGGAAGGGCTCGACCAAGTCCAGGAGGATGCCGGCATGGCTAACAAGCACAGTTAAGGAGGCTATAAAAGGCAAGGAAGCTTCCTTCCGTAAATGGAAGTCTTGCCCTAATGAGGAAAATAAACAGGAGCACAAACTGTGGCAAAAGAAATGTAAAAAGATGATACGGGAGGCCAAGAAAGACTTTGAGGAACGTATGGCAGGCAACATAAAAGGGAATAATAAAAGCTTCTTCAAATATGTTAGAAGCAGGAAACCTGCCAGGGAAACGGTGGGTCCGCTGGATGGTGAGGGAGAGAAAGGGGTGATAAAAGGGGACTTGGAGACTGCAGAGAAATTAAATGAGTTCTTTGCATCTGTCTTCACGGCAGAAGACCTCGGGCAAATACCGCTGCCGGAACGGTCTCCCCTGACTAAAGAATTAAGTCAAATAGAGGTTAAAAGAGAAGACGTCTCAGACTTAATTGACAAAATAAAGATCAATAAATCACCAGGCCCGGATGGCATCCACCCAAGAGTTCTGAAGGAACTCAAGAATGAAGTTGCTGACCTCTTGACCAAAATATGCAACTTGTCCCTTAAAACGGCCACTGTGCCAGAGGATTGGAGGATAGCTAATGTCACGCCAATCTTTAAAAAAGGAAGGAGGGGGGACCCGGGGAACTACAGGCCGGTCAGCCTAACATCTGTTCCAGGGAAGATGGTGGAAAGTCTCATTAAGGATAAAATCTTAAAATACATAGAAGAACAAGCTCTGCTGAGGGAGAGTCAGCATGGCTTCTGCAAGGGGAAGTCTTGCCTCACAAACCTGTTAGAATTTTTTGAAAAGGTCAACAGGCATGTGGATGCGAGCGAACCCGTGGATATTATATATCTGGATTTTCAGAAGGCGTTTGACACGGTCCCTCATGAAAGGCTCCTGAGAAAACTCCACAGTCAGGGAATAAGAGGGCAGGTCCTCTTGTGGATTAGGAACTGGTTGAAGACCAGGAAACAGCGAGTGGGAGTCAATGGGCAATTTTCACAATGGCGAGAGGTGAAAAGCGGTGTGCCCCAAGGATCGGTCTTGGGACCGGTGCTTTTCAACTTATTCATAAATGACCTGGACTTGGGGATAGGCAGTGAGGTGGCCAAGTTTGCGGATGACACTAAACTTTTCCGGGTGGTAAAGACCAGCAGGGATTGTGAAGAGCTCCAGAAGGATCTCTCCAAACTGGGAGAATGGGCAGCAAAATGGCAGATGCGCTTCAATGTAAGTAAGTGCAAAGTGATGCACATTGGGGCAAGAAACCAAAATTTCACATATACGCTAATGGGTTCTGAGTTGTCTGTGACGGATCAAGAGAGAGATCTTGGGGTCCTGGTGGACAGGTCGATGAAAGTGTCGACCCAGTGTGCGGCGGCTGTGAAGAAGGCCAATTCCATGCTCGGGATCATTAAAAAGGGGATTGAGAATAAAACGGCCAATATCATTATGCCTTTGTACAAATCGATGGTAAGGCCACATCTGGAGTATTGTGTCCAGTTCTGGTCACCATACCTCAAAAAGGATATAGCTGAATTGGAAAAGGTGCAGAAAAGAGCGACCAGAATGATTAGTGGGCTGGAGCACCTCCCTTACGAGGAAAGGCTACAGCGTCTGGGGCTTTTCAGCCTAGAAAAAAGGCGCCTGAGGGGGGACATGATTGAGACTTATAAAATTATGCATGGGATGGAGAGAGTGGATAGAGGGAAATTCTTCTCCCTCTCGCACAACACCAGAACCAGGGGACACGCACTAAAATTGAGTGGAGGGAGAGTTAGAACAGACAAAAGAAAATATTTCTTTACCCAGCGTGTGATTCATCTGTGGAACTCCTTGCCACAGGATGTGGTGATGGCACCTGGCCTAGATGCCTTTAAAAGGGGTTTGGACAAATTCATGGAGGAAAAGACCATCACAGGTTACAAGCCATAAGCAACCTCCTGGTTTTAGAAGTGGGTTTTCTCTGTGCCAGGTGCAAGGGAGTGGCGACTGGACACAGGTATCTTGTTGTCTCGTGTGCTCCCTGAGGCATCTGGTGGGGCCACTGTGTGACACAGGAAGCTGGACTAGATGGGCTTTTGGCCTGATCCAGCAGGGCTCTTCTTATGTTCTTATGTTCTTATGTTCTTATGATTGTAAGGCAGGGCTGATTTCATTACTAGGTTGCAACCCAGGAAATTGCAATTGTTGATGGTGCTGTGCCTAGAAATTCACAGACACAGGAGATGAGGCAGCCGCAATTTTTCCCCTGGAATTTTGATTTGACCAGTTAAAGCTGCCATACATGGGTCACTCATTCCTTCTGATCATCTAGCCCAGTACTGTCTCACTGTGGTCTCAGACATGAGTTTTTCCCAGTTTCATGACTTCATTACATTCATTCCTTTTGTCCTTTCCTCATGTGCTGTAGTAAATTGGACTCTGATCCTGCTCTATAAGAGTCACTGCAACGTAGTGATGTAGGGATAAAGTTAAATCCCACAATTATTCAGTCCTAGTTGTTTTAGCCCTCCTGTATGATTCACCCTCACTGTTATCTTCTGTGGCAGAGGTTCCCAAGTGCTCAGCTGCCAGGGCCACATTGCCCAGTTTTGCTCTTAGGATGAGCCAGAGAGTGGGTCAATTATAGGAAATAATATAGACATTCTGGATATAGCTCTAGGAATGTTCACAATGGTAGAAAAATATTTGCAGCTGCAGGACTGCTCTCTCTCTCCCTCTCCCCCCCCTCTCAGCTGGGCTCTCAGTGAAAACAACCTAGTCGGGGGGGGGGGGAAGAGGAAGAAGGTGGGTGATTGCAGGTGAGGGTAGGGGGAGAAGAGGGAGGAGTGGGTGAGCCCAGGGTTCAGCAGATTGGTCAAAATGTGCTGGTGGGTTGGATGTGGCCTGTGTGCCATAATGTGGAGACCCCTACTCAAAGGTATGACAGAAGCTGATATTTATTTTTTGAAAGTGTCTCTACTACATACAGCAATACCTTGCACTTTCGTCTGGTTAGGGACCAGAGCATGAACGAAAGTCAAAAATGGATGGATATCAAGGCATAGCCATATTTAGCTTGCAAATTTATTTTGGCTGGCGAAAAACATAGCTAACTATATAACACATGCAAATGCATGTGAAACCTAAATAAACAGGAATAAAAGATCATAGTTCCAGCATTTGCAGGTTTAAAAGCCATGTGAAAAAATGAAGTTTAAAAATTGTGTTTTAAAAATTCACCTGTAAAACCACGTTGAAATCAACGTTTAAAAACGATTTCAACATGGTTTTACAGGTGAATTTTTAAAACACAATTTTTAAACTTTATTTTTTTCACATGGCTTTTTTAAACCTGTAAATGCTGGAACTATGATCATTATAGCAGGCCATGAAAGTTTTCAATCTGTACTAAGAAATAAAAGAAATATAAAACGTCAATGAACATTGTGGAAGGTTGGATGAAAACAGACAAAAAGAGGACGAAATTTGAAATGTGGTTATGACTGAAAACAGCTGAAAGAGCAAAGCGATAAAAGTCAAGTGGATGAAAGTCAAGGTATTGCTGTATACAAAATTGTTGTCTGAACCGCTAAATTAATTTAAAGCAACACCAGTCTTCTTATCTGCATAGGCTTACCAGATCTCCAACCAGGACAGAGTGCTAGACCTTTAGGAGTAGGAATGTGGGCAGGTGCTGCTTGTTAAACCTTAGAGCACAATCCTAGGCATGTCTACTCAGAAGCAAGCCCCACTGAACACAATGGGGCTTGCTTCTAAGTAGACATGCCTAGGATTGTGCTCTAAGGTTTAACAAGCTACACCTGCCCATATTCCTTCTCCTAAAGGTCTAGCACTCTGTCCCAGTTGGAGATCTGGTAAGCCTATATCTGCATGTTTTAAAGGGTTACAGTAGCCTTGTCTCATATCCAGACATCTGTCTTATTCGGCCACTCTGTCATTCTTATGCAGTAAATAACATCTTTATTAACTGAGTTTAGGGATATACACATTTTCATACGAGTTTCCTAAACCTCTCTAATCTTTAACATTTTACGTAGGTCTCAATAGACTCTACAAGATGCTAGGCATCCTTAAGAACAAGCCTATGGGGCTTTGTGGCTTCCAAGCAGAATGAGATTTGAGAATCCTGCTTCAAGATTGCAGGGCACCAGTGTTTCAAAAATGCAACCTCACAAAGGTACAGTATAATGGTATAACTCATAAACAAGAGCACCCCTTCAGTTACATTAGGATTATTATATAGCAGTTGGATTTTTCTATTTTTACCACAGAATCGTGTTTTGATACAGCAGCTGTTCCCGATTTTGTGAGCCTGGAGTGACACCCCTTAGCTTGACCCTCATTATTTCTGTCATTATAGAATCTTCTGCCATAACAAGAATGCTGAAGATCCTAAGACGGGGCTGAAATGAGATAAACACCTAGAAACACCTGTAAGCCCATGACAAGGTTGGGACCTGGCCCACAAACCCCGTCTCATAGTGTCTCTCCACTGATGACGACCTTGCATCAGGATCAGCAGCCCGGAAGGAGGTTTCATGGCTCCAGAATCTGCCAGATGTTGAGTTCAAGGAGGAACTCACCCCATATAATCATCTTTCTGAAGACAGTGTACCAGGCTCCAAACCTGGGAGTAGCAGCAGCAGCTTATACCTTTTGGGTTAGGGGCCCGAACTGACACACCCACCACCCAAGGCTCTTTGTTCTCCTGGGCCCCTACTGGAGAAACAGTGAGAGCAGGAACTTCAAAGGTGCGCTGGAGATGTATTTTAGTCTTACCAGATCCATACCTGGACAGATTGCTAGACCTTTAGGAGAAGGATTGTGGGCAGGTGTAGCTTGTTAAACCCTTAGAGCACAATCCTAGGCTTGTCCACTCAGTAGCAAGCCCAATCTCTGTTCCGGTATGGATCTGGTAAGCCTAGTTATGGGGCGGGCCCTCAGTCAGTGCCTCCCGTGATTGACCTATGGCACTATCCCTGCTTGCCAAACTGAGGGAGCGCTGCAGAATTGTGAGCAGGCAGTGCATGGGATTGGCTCTTTGGGGTCACCTGACTCCAGGTGGATTATGGTTTGTGGTATAACTGCTCAAACTGCCTGTAGTAGTTCTGTCCTCTAACCAGCATTTCCTAACTACCAGAACACCCAGTTCAAGCCAGGCCTTGATTAGTCAGGACAGGTGTATCTCATCATAGAGATCAACTTCCCTCTGCTTTAGTCCAAACGTGGTGTGAGGGCAGAAGTCCCATGTCTTCAAACACATGTCTACCCCATCTAGGCTTACCAGATCTCCAACCGGGACAGAGTGCTAGACCTTTAGGAGAAGGAATGTGGGCAGGTGTAGCTTGTTAAGTCCTAGAGCACAATCCTAGGCATCTCTACTCAGAAGCAAGCCCCAGTGAACACACTGAACACAATGGGGCTTGCTTCTGAGTAGACATGCCTAGGATTGTGCTCTAAGGTTTAACAAGCTACACCTGCCCACATTCCTTCTCCTAAAGGTCTAGCACTCTGTCCCGGTTGGAGATCTGGTAAGCCTAACCCCATCATATCCAAAGTAAGAATACGATGTAGTGCCAAAGAGAAACACGGATAGGGTCCCTGCTCCTGCCATTTTTTTTTCTCCCCCATGCTCTCTACCAGCCATTTGCCTCAAGGACTTCTGGAAGAAATGTTAAATTACACCTGCTGCCCTTTTAGATGTGATTGGGCATTTTAGGGTGTATAGTATTTATTTAAATATAATGTTTATTATTTTGCAGCTTTCTGAAAGGTGATTACCAAGCCACGTTTGTGTTAAGAAAAGAGGGATACATGGTTTTAAATAAATAAAACTCCTCTCTCTCTCTCTCTCTCTCTCTCTCTCTCTCTCTCTCTCTCCCCTTCTAAATATAGGCCGTCCCTGGCAGGTTGTGCAGCCAGATGCATCAGTATCAACTGTTGCTATCTTTATTGGGCTGAACTTTTGGTGACCCTCCTGAGGCTAGAAGAGTTACTCACAACCAAGCCAGTGCAATGCAATCAAGAGGGGTGAGATGATCTCCGTATTTAATAGACGAATTTGAAAAGCACACACCAAGCCAAATATTCAGATCCTAAGGTAAAGGTGACCCCTGAAAATTAAGTCCAGTCGTGTCCAACTCTAGGGTGTGGTGCTCATCCCCATTTCAAAGCCGAAGAGCCAGTGTTGTCTGAAGACGCCTCCGTGGTCATGTGGCCGGCGTGACTCTCCTTGCCGTAGCGCATAGCATCCAGCTGGAACATGGAGCGCTGTTTACCTTCCCGCAAGTGGTACCTATTTATCTACTCACATTAACATGCTTTGGAACTGCTAGGTTGGCAGGAGCTGGCCAAGCAACGAGAGCTCACCCCGTCGCGGATTCGAACTGCCGACCTTTCGATCGACAGCTCATGGTTCAGCGGTTTAACCCACTGATCCTATAATATGTCTAAAAGGTGGGGCATAAATTGAATGGTACATTGGCACTGAAATGTACCATTCAATTTATGCCCCACCTTTTAGACATATTATAGGATCAGTGGGTTAAACCGCTGAACCATGAGCTGTCGATCGAAAGGTCGGCAGTTCGAATCCGCGTCAGCTGACGTGGGGCCTAGGGGCGGTGGGCCCCAGGGCGCAAGGGCGGGAGGTGGTCCGGGGGGGCGGGAGGCTCCGGAAAAAAGGCGGGAAAAATTTGAATTTTTCCCGCTTTTTTACGCAGATTTTCGTAGATTTTAAGCCTAGCGATGGGTATTTTTCTAAGTATGTATGCTTTACCGGCACTTTTGTGAGTGTGTACCGCTCCCACGACGATTTTAAGCCTTCTCCCGGCCTTCTTCTCGCGCCTTCTTCTCGCGCAGCTTCTCTGTGCACCCCAGAAGCAATCTCCGTAGTTTGCGCATGCGCAAACCCACGGAGTCTCCAGGGACGTTCTGGGCATGCGCAAACTACTCCCTGGAGCGTCCCTGGAGATGCCGTGGGTTTGCGCATGCGCAAACTACGAAGATTGCTTCTGGGGGCGGTACAGAGTGCCGCACCAAGTAAACGGCTGCACGGAGACGCTGCGCCCCCGGGAGAATGCTAAAAATCGTCGTGGGAGCGGTACACACTCACAAAAGTGCGGGTAAAAGCATACATACTTAGTAAAAAAACCCATTGCTAGGCTTAAAATCGCCCAAAATCGGCGAAAATTGTGCTCGCAAATCGGGGGAAAAAGCGTCGCAAATCGGGGAAACTAATTAGCATAATTTATGTTAATTAATTTGGGGGCGTCGAGGATGCCGCCCCCCCTGCCAGATCGGCTGGCTACGCCTCTGCGGAGGGAGGCAATCCAACAAACGGTACTTAAAAGAGGAAAGAAAGGAAGAAAAGCCGAATGGAATCCTGCCCTCGCTTCTCCTAAACACGAGTACAATCCATTGGGAAGTTCTCCTGCATATGCTCCATTGAAATGAGCAGGAGCTATGGCAGAAAGCTACTGCACTCTTTCAGCCAGACTCTTTGCTGGGGCTGCTTCTGACGTGGGTGTTTTGCATTGACCATTTTAGTGTAACTGAACTGAACTGACCATTCAGTTGTTTAACTGAAGTAAGAGTTGATTCACTCAAACATGTTTAGCTGTGGGGAGTGGTCACAAACTGTGGTCCCAGACCTGATTTCTGGTGGGTCCCAGGTGATGGAAAGATCAGATAAGTAATTGCCACAAGCCCTGAGGCTATTCAAAATTAGGTAGCTACTAATTGCCCTTCAAAGAGCTGAGCTCCTGCAGTTTGCAAGATAGCTGCTAATTTACCCTGCAAGCAGCTGAGCTCTTTACTTGTAAATAAATAAATAACTTCATTTATTTATTTCTAGATCACCTTTTTTTTTTTAAGTCTCGTAAAGCTAGGTGGGTCCCGATAGAGTGTCATTTTAAAAAGTGGGTCCCGGTATTAAAAAGTTTGAGAACCACTGCCCTATGCTATGTTGTGCCCCAGAAACATTTATTTTGAAGGAGGAGCTTGAGGTGGTATACATGGCTCCTCCCCTTCCTTTTGTCCTCATAGCTGTCATGTGAGGTAGGTTAGGATGAGAGGAAGTGACTGGCCAGCCTAAGGTCACTCAATAAGCTTCATGGCTGAAATGGGACTTGACCCCAGTGTCTTCTTGGTCTAACACTCTAACCCAGCAGTTTTCAACCAGTGTGCCCAATTTCAACCAATTTTCAACAACACTTGCCGTAGTTTATATATTTTATCCTCCATTGTAAAGTGTTTGTAAGTATGACTAGTGTTTGAACCCCAAACAGAGAATTCTGTCATAAAATAACATACAACGAAGTTTCATTGTGGTCTCCTTTGAGAATTAATATATGTTACATGTTGTGCTACCCTCTTGAAAATGGGTGAGAAGGTCATGCTTGGGTTTGAACGTTAATTGTGTATTGAATGTGTATGCCAATGTATTTTGCATGTTTTCCTCCCCTCTTTGAAAACGGATGCAAGGGTTGAGCTTGTTTAGTACCATGAGGACTAGAAACATAGGCTCTTTTTTGCTGAGTATTCAGTTTTAACTCCACCCTGAGCATCACTGCCAATTTGAGACCTCTGGCTTGCATTCCTCTCTAGCACAATGTGAGGAGGTGTATGGAAAGTAACCAGTGTAAATGCCATACAAGTACGATGCGCACAGAGAACTATGGTTCTACAGCCTTAATCTAAGCCATGAAAGGGCCTAGAAATATAGCATCAGCACAGCTGGTGCAAAAAGTCATACTTGTATATGGTGTGGATCTTGGCCTCCTTTCAGCCAAAGGTATGACAACCTATTTGCATTTTCCCATTTCACCCCTTGCCATAGAAGCTGGCCCACTGTTTTGGACTGGCTGCTACCATGTGCATTCATGTTTAAGAACTTAGGGAAATGGAAGGATGGAACCCCTGGGGAACAGGGGAGAGAAATGTTGTTTAGCTAGTTGTTGAAATTAAAACTGATTTTATCTACTTCCTTCTGACCTATTTCTAACATTTGATTGGGTTTGGTCGTTGTCATCCCCCCCCCCCGAACATTAGTCATCCTCTCCCCTCCCACCTTCTCCCTGAGTTGCAATGTCAGCCCAGCGTCACATCAATTAAAGTACAGGAGCCATCATTTGTCACTTTGAATTTTGAGAAGCCCTTTTCTCGCTTGAAACAAAATGCTTATCCATTTCTCTCTTTCCCTCCACCCCCAGCTGCGCAGTGCTGAGGTTCTGTTGCTGTGTGTGTGTGTGTGTGTGTGTTCATTGTATGTATGTATGTATTAAGGGCTTGGATTACCTATTTCCCCTGCACTTGTTGCCTGGGGTCTGTGCTCTGTCCTGCTCACAATGCACAGCAGGAAGGAAATTATTTTATATTGTACCTAATGAGAGATCAGCACTGACAAAGGTAGGTGGGTGATGATAAGTATGTTATATGCCTTAGGTCAGTATAAGCAGCTTTTCTACTGGAATCATCCAGCCCAGTCATGCCTAGTCTGACTTGGGGGTAGTTCTCCAAGGAGAGAATCTCGAAACGTTTTAGAGAAGCTTTTTTAATTAACAGGGAGGGAGACAAAAGAGGACATAACATGTGGTTTATAAAATTAGGAACTGAGTAGAGGAAAAGAGGTTTTTTCCGCCTTCTCCCATAATACTAGAACCCAGGACACTCAATAAAATGAACTGGCAATAAGTGCAGAAACCAAAGTACTTTTTCAAATACAGTACTGACAGCCGAATCCTATCTGGCCCTTGTGCTGCTGGAACACGCGTTCTGGCAGTGCAGGGCTCTTTGCGGCGGCTCAAAAGCTGGGACACTGTCATGCACCACTGCTGCAAATGACCAGAGGTGCAGTGTGCACGCCACCCACTCCAGGAGGTATTGATAAGTTGGCAGTGGGGGCGGGGAGGGGGAGGTTCAGGGGCATTCGTGGTGTGGTTGGGGGAGGGGAACAGGCAGGAGGGAGTGGATCTCAGTGGCAAATGTGCACACTGGATCCTATCCCCCATTTTTCAGCCTGTTCCACCCCCCTTTCTCTCCTTGGAATTACACCAGCTACATAGCTGGCATGGGTTCGAGGAGACCCATAGGCAGCCAGGAGGCCTACCTAGAGGTAAGTAAAAAAGTACTTACCTCTGGTTGGCCTTCTGGTGTCCTGTCCCCCCCACCATTTGATGCAGCGTGCACTCTGTTAGTGTGGCTGCATCTTTGTCAATGGTGGGGGATAGAATTTGGCTTTTACAGAATTCACTACTTCAAGGTGCAATGATGACTGCTAGCTAGCTTAGATGGCTTCTTAAAAGGATTGGATAGGAGGATGAGTTTATCATTACATTAGGACTATGAGCAGTGATAGCTATAGAAGCAGTATATCCCTGCACATATCAGATTCTGGGGATAAACCAGAGGGGAAGACAATGCAGCACACACTTCCACTCACGTTGAACATTCATGCTGCCAACCCCCAAACAGTTGGCACCTAAAGTTAGTGCTCCACTGAGCAAACTTGAAATTTTTACATTTATGTACAAGAGGCCCTTGATTCTCATGTGTGTACATTTTAAAAAGAGAAGGGGGGGGGAGGGATGGAATCTGGGAAATTGCTGGCTGGTCAGCATAATATCTGTTCAGGGTAAACTAGTGGAAAGCATAACTAAAGATACAATTATTAACCATCTAGAAGGACAAGCCTTGCTGAATGAGAATCAGCATGGCTTCTGCAATTTGTTGCCCCACTAGCCTTCTAGAGTTATATGGGAATGTCAACAGGCGGCGAGGGAGGGGGGCCATTGACTGGCCCGGGCTGGGCTGGGTTAGGATATCGCCAGCGATATCCTAAACCCCTTCCTAGGTCATGCCGGCATTACACCGCCTCTCCGGATGTACTCCAGCTCAGGAGCTGGCATGCATCCAAGGAGGCCCATAGGCTCCGGACTTGCCTACACCCAGGAAAGGGGGCAAGTGTCCCCTTCTCCCGAGGTGCACCCTAGCAGCCCCGGGACAGCCCAGAATGGGCTTAGGATATAGCGACCGGCCCTTTAGGCCAGCTGTGTATTCTCACATATGATTGCGCTGTTAGTCTGTGAAATTTGTTGTCACAAGATCTGGTGATCAGTGTTCACTGTAAGCTGTATCCGGTAAGAGTTTCCATTTAGGTTTGTTTTGAATTGTTGCCAAGTAGTCACCTAAGGAAATCCTTTTGTATTACACTAACTTTGAACTATTTTTCCTAGTCCATAGTGTTTTGTTTTTTTTTGATTATAGTGTGATGTAACTGCAAGTGGGTTTGCCCTGATGGTTCAAAACTGATGCAGTAGAGCTCCTAGGGTGGGACCTGTCGGGGATCCATCGCTCCCTTCGCCCCCGAATCACAGGGCCATAGGGGTACCTGCCCTGAGTGCACTGGTGCAAACTCGACAATGATTACCTATGTTGTGTATAGTCAGCCATAAAAACAGTGTTAAAATAGGTAATATTTTATCTTCTGTATGGAATAATGAAGCAAGATCAATGAAAGCCAAATATCACCTATCTCAGAGGCTTAACACTCAATCCTCCCCTCCTCCCTCTGCCCTGACACCCTGGTCCTCCCCCCCCCCAGCTGGCAGAAGTCCGAGGAAAGAAAGGGAGTGTGCCGGCTGCTATTGGAGGGGATAGCATCTGGTGCAAGTTGCCTGTGCTGGGAGCCACCCCTTCCCACCTCCGTCACACACACACCCTCCCCCCTTCCGCCCCATTCTGCCCTCCCCTGCCCCGTTCCATCTCCCCTGCCAACCTACCTGGCTCGGTAGGCACTCCATGTGCAGCTGCTGTCCGCGGAGCTGCTCTGGCCTCACCACTGGCGGGCTAGTAGTGCACAGCTTTGCATGTTGCTGGCAGGCTGTTTGCAATGGCCATAAAAAAGCATGTTCCGCCATCAGAATGCTACTGGTGGCAGCCCACATGAACAGACTTGGGCAGTCAGTCAGAACAGCAGGCCAGGAAATGTGGTGCCCTTGTAGCTCCACATTGCCCTTCTGGCACAATACAACTCATACAGCTATTGAATTTTGATAGTGGAGGAGAAGAAAATCAGACATGTAACAGCAGAAGGCAGCAAGTTTTTCTGCATAACAACTTCAAATCGGGAGCAGTGAAACTTTGGAGTTTCAGTCGTGGTAATCACGATCATTCTTAACTTGTCCAAGTGTCAGTTCTCAAGAGAGGAGGCTGTAGAATCGGGAGCCTGCCCTAGGAATTTGGGCCACAGCATTTGACTTTTGGTGGTAGACGCTGCCCAGTACAAAACTAGAGAGCATTCTGAAGAAATTAGAAGCTAAATCGTTTCTGAAGATAAAGAGAACTGTTGCCTAAGTGAAAGTGAAGTGGCAACCGTCTTGATGAGCAAGGCCAAAGCGTGCTTTTCATGTTTAATCATCCTTCTTTTTTAATCCACAGACTCAAGAAGATCCAGTGGCCGTACATCCGTTCATATGGAAAATATAGTCTTCCCAGACTTGGCTGAGCAATTTCGTGTCTCGGGATTGATCCACAAACTTTCTAGCTGACATGCAATTCCCCACCACCACTGAGGAGCGTTCCGATTTGGGAGCGTGGTCCATCCGGTCAGCTGGAAACTTCTCAGTGGCGCATGGTCAGAGATGCATCGTGCTGTCACAAGCAACAGCGCTGATGAAGGCGAGGCGACAGACCACATTTTCTGTTCCATTTCTGAACAGCAGCTCCTTCCTCCCTCTAGGTATGGAGACGGTATTGTTTCACTTCATGAGTATCTAGTCCATCTCCAGATGCTCAAAGTGGCTTTGTTGTTGTTGTTGTTGTTGTTCAGTCGTTAAGTCATGTCCGACCCTTCGTGATCCCATGAACCATATCCCGCCAGGCCTTCCTGTCCTCCACTATCTTCCTGAGTTTGCTCAGAGTGGCTTACAATCGATTAATAAACCCCAAGCACTTATAGTCACTTTTATCTGTATACTGCTTTTCCATATACATTGTGCTCAAACAATGAACATCAAGAAACATCTTCAGCGGGGTTATGGTCATAAAAACGTGAAGTTAAAAATGCTTTAAATGTATAAGTTTAAAAAACAGCTTTAGAAGTCCATTTAAAATGCAATGTATGCAATAAAATACTTAAAGTCAACTTCAAAAAATTCAATAAAATTTAAAACATGCTGCATGACGTTTCATTCATTTTCATGCTGCAATGTCATGCAGCAAGTTTTAAATTGTTTTTATATTTGCAGCCGGCAAATGCTTTAAAACAAAAGGGTGTCTCTCAGCATAAACCTGTGCATGTCTAATCAGAAGTAAGTTTCACTGAGTTCACCAGGACTTACTCCCAGGTAAGCGTGTATAGGACTGCACCCTTTCTTAGGCACAATCTCTCTCAACTGGGTTTCACAGTCTATGAGTAGAAGATCTATGTGACATGTATGTAGCTAGAGATGGGGTTGGATTTTGCATTTTGATTGAGGTGGGCTGTGGTACTTCAGACTGCAGGTGGGGGCTTATATGGGTAGATTCCTCCACATAACGATTTTTAAAAATCTCTGCACATGGAAGACTAGTATTAGGGAGAGAGGTGCTAACTGAGCTTTCACCTATACATGCTAGTTTTCATGTTATCTACACAGCTGTGAAGTAGATTAGTCTGGTCTGAGGTCACCCATTGCTGGATTTCAAACCTGGCATCCTTAGTCCAAGCCCAGTACTCTTGGTTCCCAGTACATTTCTGCTTCATCTCATCCAAGCCAGGATGGTGTAGTGGTTTGAGAGTCGGACTTAGACCTGGAAGATCCAGGTTCAAATCCCCGCTCAGCCACGAAGCTTCCTAGGTGACCTTGGGCCAGTCACTATCTCTCAGCCCCACCTACCTCACAGGGTTGTTGTGAGGACAAAAGGAGGGGAGGAAATATGTACACCGCTCTGAGCTCCTTGGAGGAAGGGCGGTATAAAAATGTGAAAAATAAAATAAAATAAAAATTTTCTGCTTCCCAAAAGCCACTTTAGTGACCAATATAAATCTCCGCTGCTAGAAATCATTCTTGTTAGTTCCTTTGCTTGTCTGCTTCCCTCTCTTTTCTAAATTGATTCCTTGGAAGAATGCCATAATATGTGCTCTCGTCTGTGTGTTTTCCTGTGTGAACATGGATCATAAATGACCACAGCTTAGTTATATGCAGTGAATGTGTCTTGTGTGAGTTGTGGTTAAATTTCTCTCTTGACATACTGAGTGCTTGTTAGGAGCTCTCCAAGGTTCTGATTTCTTTAACCATTGTAGCCAAACCCCTTCCTGGTCTTCTGATGCCCTAACTGCTTATTAAAGTAACACTCTAGAACAGGGTGACTTAAAGGAGACTGGGTGACTTAAAGGAGACAATCTCCATTAAGCAGAGCTGAAAATGGCCAGAATATTGGTAGGCATGAAATTGTTGCATTCAGAATCACTTGGTTTTGTTTTCAACCTCCTCTTATTACACAATACACCTTGCTCTCTTATATGAATTGAACTATCTAGCACCTGCTATGGAGAACTCTTGTTAACTGGAGACACCTGGGGATTGAACCGGAGACCCTAAACATGCTAAGAATGTGGTCTACCACCAAGTTATGTCTCATTTTTCTGGGGCTGGGAGCTGGTTGGGGAGGATGAGATCACTTGAATATACAGTATTGTGTAACCCGAGCAAACTGGCTTCACACGATAGAAGGCTGGAGAGCTAGCCTTGCTACTAAGGAAAAGCTTTCAGATAGGGAAGGTCTCTGGCCATGTTTTCCAGATTTCCAGAGGCATGCAGATGAATACCAGACAAAAGAAGCACTTAGACTCCATGGCATTTTTTAGAAGGCGAAAAAGGTGGTGATGGGGACCCTGTGTCTTGAATTAAGAATGGTCTTGAATTAAGACCTACCTGGGTGGGGATTGTGTGTACTCGGACCCTCAAGCTGCCTTCAGGTACAGAAGGGAACAGAGCTATGCAGCATGAGTCCCAATGATCAATAAGCAGAACTAAGAAGGCTTTGGGTTGGTCAGACATGATATAAATAGGAGTCCGGCTTTATATTTTTGCCTGGTCAATAGCTTTTACCTTCTGTATGATGCGCTTCAGTCTCCTTCTCCTGGACCCGGATTGGGGGACACACATGGAATACAAGGCTGGCAGCCCCTAGTCTTGGTCGGGCCCTAGCAGGCAGACACTTTTGTAGTGGAGGAGGTAACAGAGTCATGAGTAGGCAGGGGCGGGCTTATAATGTGTCTTGATGATGCCTTGGGCAGTGTCCAAAAGATACCAGTGCCAAATGCAAATAGCATGAGATGCCATGATAAATGCAAATAGCATGATGATGCAAAATGGGCATATTAGCCATGCTAGCTAGGGTAATCTAAGTGCTAGGAAACAGCAACTGAAGTACAATTCTTGGGGCAAATTAGGAATAGCTGTGCAGGCCACCAGGGAAAACCAGGCTGTCTGAAAAGGCCATTGGAGGCACGGAAGCAAGGCGAAGGGCTCTGCAGCTGAGACTGACAAAAGGTGAGCCTGCAGAATGTCAAAATACTATTGGTGAAAATGGTCTTGGGCTGAGAGGTGGAAATGGCCTAATGCAGGGGTGGCCAACCTTTCAGCCTGGCCCTTTAATGGTTGTATAGCTGCGGGCATTTCAGCAGGTGCAGCTGCTTTAGCAGCACCATCGGCAATTGCAGCTGCCAAGATTTTGTCTTCTACACAACTCTTAAAAACACAGAGGCCCTAATGGTGGAAGGTTGGCCACCCTTGGCCTAATGGATACCTAGATGCGCAGATGCCTTTGGTACCCATTTTGCGTTTGGTACCCATTTTGCCTAACCAAGCATTGCCACTAGAGGGGGCCAGAGATCTACACTCAAGAGGGTGGGGGTAAAGAAATGGGCAAAAATATTTCTGCCTATCACAGTTATGGTTCCCACCCACCAACACCCCCCCCCCTTCTCAGTCTTCAAGTTTCTTCTGAATTTCCTCCTAAGTTATTCTTCAGCATTTTTATTTCTTGCTTCAACCAAGCACTACATCGGTCTTGAGTAGTCTGCTAATGTATTAATTTTTAAATAATTTCACTTTTTCTAAACCGTTTAGGGGAATACCTGTTTATCATTGCTTGTCTGTGTCCTCTCTCTTGATTACGGCCAGGCCAGGTTGCCGTGAAATGATTAGCAATCCTTAAATTGTTCAGCTGCTATTGTCAGAGTTCTGGTTTCCACTTGACTGGATCTTATTTTAAAATATGTGCTATTTGGAACCTTGAGGATCTCTCTCTCTCTCTCTCTCTCTCAATTGAAACTACTGTCTATTAGTTTAGCAAAACTATGATCACATCACAGGAAATGTAGGGCACCTATGAAACTCTGAATACAGCATAGGATGGTTATTTGTCAGAAGCTCTGTGCATCAGAAGGGCTGTGTGTGCCACTGCCATAGTTACTTTTGTTACATAGACTCTCTGGTGAGTAAAAACTCCCTCTCATCACTGCTGAATGAGAATCCTGCAAAACCCAGTACTAGATTTTGGGGAGGGAAGGAAGGCTTCTACAAAAAGCCTAGTCAGAGGGAAGGATAAATCCCCTTCTCCTTTTCTTCACAGACAAGAAGGAAAAGGAGGAGTGGCTTCTAATTCCTCGCTCCATTTGTGTGGGTGCATGCGCACATGCACATGCACATACAGGCTGTTTGTCTGCACATCAAATGCTTGTGGGATTTGAGTGCCTAGACACGCCTGTATGTGCCAGCACAACTCTGTCTTGCTCATGCGTCCTCAGCCAGTGCAGAAACAGCACATCAGCAGTAAAGCTCTCCCTTGTTGTTGCCTGACAACTTTTTTTATTTCTCTTATTTGCATGTGTGGCACACAGCATTACATGTGTATGTGGTGCTGGGTGCCTGCCAGGAAAGCAATGACTCAGGCCAGTACTGTGCTTTGGAATTGGGCAGATAGCAAGAGGCTTCAGATCCCACGGACTTTGAGGAAAGCCCCACTTTTAATTTGGCAGAGCAATTTATTTTATTTTTTATTTTATTTTTCACATTTTTATACCACCCTTCCTCCAAGGAGCTCAGAGTGGTGTACATATTTCCTCCCCTCCTTTTTGTCCTCACAACAACAACCCTGTGAGGTAGGTGGGGCTGAGAGATAGTGACTGGCCCAAGGTCACCTAGGAAGCTTCGTGGCTGAGCGGGGATTTGAACCTGGATCTTCCAGGTCTAAGTCTGACTCCCAAACCACTACACCATCCTGGCTCAATGACCACCACCCCACTCTAGCAGCCTTGCCTGGCTTTCATGTCTTGGACAATTCCATGGGCAGCTGCACCTGCCTTGCACAGCAGCACATTTGACCCTGCAAACCAAAGCCACATGAGAGCTTCCTGACTGGGACTAAACAAAGCAATGAGTGACACACAGCCCTACAGTAGCTGCCTTCACCAGCTTCATGGCTGAATTCATTCAAGGAGTCCGTGCTAACTGGCCTCCAGGGCAAGCTGCCACACCATTAGTAGAGTGCAAAACAATAGAAGCACCCATTTAGAGCCAGGAATGAACAGTCAAGCGCCATTGAGCAAACCCCACAAAAGATCCCATAGGATTCTAGGGGTAAAAGAGAGATTAAAAACTGGGTCGCAGGACCACACGTATCTTCGTTCCTCGTTCCACACTCTGCTGTTGGTATTGTTGATCCACCAGTGCCATATGAAGCACCCCCACTGCAGCCACTACCCAAGAACCTCTGTAACAAGCCAGCACCCAGGACTGGTAACCAAACTGTCCCTTCTCTTCTCAAGCCTTTTCCCCGTCTTCTCCACATCCCTTCCTTGAGCACATAAGAAGAGCCTGTGCTGGATCAGGCCAAAGGCCCATCTAGCCCAACTTCCTGTATCTCACGGTGGCCCCACCAGCTGCCTCAGGGAGCACACAAGACAACAGGATACCTGTATCCTGTCGCCGCCACTCCCTTGCACCTGGCGTACAGAGAAAACCTACTTCTAAAACCAGGAGGTTGCTTATGGCTTGTAACCTGTGATGGTCTTTTCCTCCATGAATCTATCCAAAACCCTTTTAAAGGCATCTAGGCCAGGTGCCATCACCACATCCCTGTGGCAAGGAGTTCCACATATGAATTACACGCTAGGTGAAGAAATATTTTCTTTTGTCCGTTCTAACTCTCCCTCCACTCAATTTCAGTGCATGTCCCCTAGTTCTGGTGTTGTGGGAGAGGAAAAAGAACTTTCCTCTATCCACTCTCTCCATCCCATGCATAATTTTATACATCTCAATCATGTCCCTCCTCAGGCGCCTCAGCACAACTGAGAAACTGCTATTGCAGCGCCCGCAGAGCAGGCACCTTTCCTGAACTCAAAGCCGTTGCACCAGTGCATGCTGGGCAGCTATTCTTTTGTGGGACACCTCACAATGCGCCCCCTCTCCTGGGCAAGCACCTTCGGTTCCCTTGCCCTGCCTCCCATCTTACATCTGGCTACAGCTACATCCTAACTTTTCAAGCTTTGCTTTTCAAGCCCTTTTCACCTGTGCAACCCAGGAGATTGTTTGGTCTTGGCAACCTACAGCACAATCCTAACTAACGTCCCGCGTGGTGATGCAGCAGCGCCAATGGGGCATCCGCTATATCCCATGGGGGAGTTTTGGCATCCAGAGGCCTCCTCAGGGTAAGGGAATATTTGTTCCCTTGCCCCAAAATTCTCGCTGTTGCACCTTCACCCTTGCCTCCCTCTCCCTTATATCTATATGCTGAACTGCTGAACTGTGCCATTGACCGCTGCACTCGGTATGCGCACACGTCATGCATGTCCCGGTAACAGCTTCCAGGATGCATGAGTGGGTTTCACGCTTAGTGTTCCTCCGTTCCCTTTCACTCTGATGCCAGCAGCAGGTAATCTTCATCTCCCCCTCCCCACTTCCCTTCCAGATGTACACACCAGAGAAAACACACATAAAAGCAAAGAAGCAAATGGGTAAGATGTCTTCATAAAAATCCAAGCTTAACTGAGTAGCAAGTTTTTTTTTTCTTGTGGTTGGGTTCTGTGTGAGAACTGGGTTCTGTGCAGCAAAATTTCCCACCCTACCCTAGCCAGGGGTGAAAACTTCAGATTTTGTTACAAACTCCCTCCATTTTTTTGTGAAGGGGAAGATTGTGCTCTTTAACCTTTTTAGCCCTGGTGATGACGTGAGTTGGACTGTGTTATGGCACAAATTAAGCTCTGTGTTTGGGTGGGTTAAAAAAAGTTGAAGAATCTGCATACGGTAAGAGAGTTGGAAAGTTTGGGGAGGGTACAGGATAGTAATTTAATTCAGTGGCGTTCCTGGAGGGGAGTGTGGCACCGTAAGTGGTGCAAGGCGCTGCACTGCGCCTTGCAAACTGGTGTAACGTGGCCTCTCCCATTCACCCCTGGAGCCATTCCGGCGACAAAGGCAACATTGCAAGATGTGGTGCAGCGCCTTGCATCATTCACAGTGCCGCACCCCCTCCAGGAATGCCACTGTTTTTAGTATGAATTGTTACTGGATGAGCATTGGGAATAATCAGGACAAAATTTTATTGTGCAGGGACTTAGTCTTGTGTGAGCAGCCTTGCCATCTGCTCTATAAACCTTTCTCTTTAACTCTGAGCAGGGAGTGGCAGACTGCACTTTCTCAGTGGAAAGGAAATGGCACTCTTAATGTGCTCAGAGGCATTTTTAGTATATTCCCACTAGAATTAATCATTAATTCTAAATTGCTGGACCCTGCTTGGGTCTGTTTAAAATGTTCAGATTTCCAATTTTGCTTCTCAAATTTGACTTGGGGTCAGTTCAGATTACAGTATTTTAATTAACTATCCTACCACATGATTAGGCCAGCGGGTGGCACAGCGGGTTAAACCGCTGAACCATAAGCTGTCGATCGAAAGGTCGGCAGTTCGATTCCCGCGACGGGGTGAGCACTCGTTGCTTGGCCAGCTCCTGCCAACCTAGCAGTTCCAAAGCATGTCAATGCGAGTAGATAAATAGGTACCGCTTGCGGGAAGGTAAACAGCGCTCCGTGTTCCAGCTGCATGCTACGCACTGCGGCAAGGAGAGTCATGCCGGCCACATGACCACGGAGGTGTCTTCAGACAACGCTGGCTCTTCGGCTTTGAAATGGGGATGAGCACCACACCCTAGAGTCGGACACGACTGGACTTAATTGTCAGGGGATACCTTTACCCCTTTACCTTACCACATGATTAGGGGTAAGATTGTGCATGTTGTGCTCTCCCCCCCCCCCCAGCATGTGTTCCCTTCCTGTTGATCATAAGGAGGGGGTGTAATTAAAGGGAGAAAACCGAAGAGGAAAGTTCCTCCTAGCAACTGATTCTGAACTGAGTGAGAAAAATGGGGATGGAAGTACATTGGTTAAAAAGAAAAATGGGAGGAGCCAGAGCCAAAAGTGAGTCAGAAAAATGGGGATTTTTCTTTATTTTGATGGAAGGGAGCAGAAGTGACAGTGTATTGGAAGTGGCTTGGCAGGGTAGGTGGGATTTGGAATATCACACGTTTTGAGGGCTTCAGCTAGCCCTAACGCTAAGTTAAGACCAAGACTAGCTGTTGCCCAGACAAACTCAACGCTGATGTAGAAGTATTTATAGCCAGGAGGACCTAGCAAGAAGACTCAATGAGTTGCCTCAAGGTGGAGAAAAGGATAACACTGTCCCCTTTCCCACTATGCTGTAACATTCACTGACTCACCACAAGGGGCACCAGCAAGCAGATAAAGGTCAAAACCTGGTTCATCCCACTAATATACAGTACCAGGGTTGATGATGGTGGTGGTGGTGGTGGTGGGGAAGTATTTTTAATAACATGTGCAGGGCCAGCTTTAAGCCAATTGGACCAATTTCTCCCAATTGGGCCTCGCGCCTAAGGGGGCCCCACGCTAGGGTAACCTAGTCTTGTCAGACTTACATGATTGCAATTTTAAAATGTGTTCAGATCCATTTGGTCCATTCTACCATAGAGATATAAAGTCTACAATACATTTTATTTATATCTCTAAGATTCTACAGACCTTGGCTGACAACCTGGGCCCCCGCAAAAAATGTTTCCAATTGGATCCCGCTGCAGCTCCTAAGGCCAGCCCTGAACATGTGTATGGTCCATCTTTGAGACAAGTGGTTGAAGTAGATGGCATTTGCAATGGTGGCTGCCATCTTGCCGCCCAAGTGCCGGCGTACCACCAACTGGCGGTCATGTACCACTAGTGGTACACGTACCATAGGTTGGGAAACTCTGAATTAAGCCCTTAAATCAGATCCATTTGTCTCCCCCTACTGCCTTAACAGCACCAAAATCGATCACCTGAAACACTTTATTTCATGATAGTGACTCCTCTGCATGTAAAAGGGGGAGAAGGAGAGAGAGAGAGGTGTTTGGACAAGGAGGTCGCCTCAGCCCTCCATCCTGCAGCTCCCCCTAACCTCTTTGGTGAATTCTGTACACCACAATTTGTTTCAGAGAAAACCAGATTGTCTCTGAAAACAAGCTTTCCTCTTTCCAACCGCTCGTGGGGTAACTCCAATCCCTGTCGGCCCGACTTAGCGTAACTCTAGAAAGCAGAGTCTTTGGGGCTGATGGCCAGAGGGGCTGCTCCTTTCATCAGGAGGATTAACAGGCGAGGAAATGATGGCTACTGACCGCTAAGGAAAAACTGGTAAATATAATATGTGTTACAACTTCTGACAAAAGAAACAAGGGTCAGTGATCTTGTTGTCATGGGCTGATTCTGCCCCCCTCCTGGGCACCAGGGAATTTTGGGTGGGTAGGTGGAAAACTGTGTGAAGGTGGGAGGGGAAAGAAGGATAGAGATGGAGTGACAGTGTGGGGGGGGGAGCTGGAGGAGAGGAGAAGCAAGAGCGTGGCAGCGGGGTGGGGGGAGAACACTGAACTAGGAATGAAAAAGATGGACACTATGCAGGGAAATGGTTCGGTTCAAAGTTGATGATCAGGCTTACGCATATCCTCACACATGCATTGTGTGCAAACACATGCGAAGAATTCAACAGCCTAAGCATCTCAGTTTAAGATGCTAGTTTTTCAGTCTTCATTCCTGCAAAGGTTAGTTTGAAAAACTGCAGGCAATACCTGTTAAAATCCCATAAGCCACAGGGGGAGCTGTCTGATGTCAAGGGAGTGGTGACAGGCCTTCAGCATGGTGCAGCCTAGCCTTGACTAGGCATGAGCCCAAATATAACCCACAGAATGTGCTTTTCTTTATACCTAAACAGATCGATGAATACATGAATCATATACCCCGCAGAACACACCTCTGTCCTCAGCCAGCATGAGCTAGTGCAATGCACTGGCTAAGAGACTGAGATGCGAATTGGGGCTTCCCTAGTCTGAATCTCACCTCTGCCGTGAATTCTCACTAGGCAAGCTGCTCCCTCTCAGCCACAGCGGCAATATGAGGATAATAATACTTTGCAGGGTTGTTGCGTGGACTAGATAGACTCTAGTCACTAGAGCAGGGGTGGCCAACCTTTCAACATGAATGCTCCTGGGACTTTAATGGTTGTCTAGGTGAGGGCATTTCAGCAGGTGCAGCTGCTTTAGCAGCACCATCAACAGTTGCAGTTGCCAAGATTCTGCCTTCTACACAACTCTTAAGAACACAGAGGCCCTAATGGTGGAAGGTTGGCCACCCCTGCACTAGAGCAAGAGAATACATGTGAAGTACTTTGACTACTCAAAAAATGCTATACAAATTTTATACAATACTATTATGGCTCCTCCCTATTGTACAATGAACAGACCTATTCCAGCTTTCATATAAGAACAGATACACTCACCCCAGATTTATAAAACAGTACTCCCCTCATATCCACTGGGGATATGTTCCAGGCCCCTTTGTGGATACTTAAAACCGTGGATAGGAGCGAACACCCCTTCCATGGTTTCCTGAGGGGCCCCCACCCTGCCTCCGCTGCGGGCAGGTGTGCATGCCCCCCAGCTCTTATTTTTCTTTCAGCAAGCTTTGTTTCTTCCTTAAAATAAACAGAGAAGCAGCCTCCATTGCAGGCAAGTAGAATAAGACTAAGTCCTAGAGAGGCTCTGCAAGAGCCTCTCTAGGACTTAGTCTCATTCTACTTGCCTGCAATAAAGCAGCCAGAAGCTGCTTCTCCTGTTTGTTTAAGGAAGAAACAAAGCTTACTGGTAAAAAAGTAAAAGCCGGGGGGGGGGTCCCCACGATCCGTGGATAACTGAAACCATGGATAGCAAATCTGTGGATATGGGGGCCCACCTGTACATAGAAAGGAACCTCGCCAAATCTGTTCCAAATCTTGCACAGAACCACTTTGCGAACTACGTTTTGTTGAAAAGCAGTAGTACATACAGTATAAAGTGTACAAACAAACAACCAATTACATCCCCCCCTTTATTTTTGCATTCTGAATCCAACTATTTGGCCTAGGATTATGTAGCAGCATTTCTCTTTCACCTTAAGGCAGAGGTTTCCAAACGTTTTTGACCTGTGGCTCCCTTGACCATTGTTGACCATTGGCCACGGCTCCCCATTACATTATGTTGATGCCTGCCAATTGGCATTGCACTGCATTCCGCGGCTCCCTTGGCTGGTTTCTGTGGCTCCCCTGGGAGCCGCGCCTCCCAGTTTGGGAACCACTGCCTTAAGGCTTAAACTCTAACTTCAGCTGCTCTTGGCACAGAAGAAGAGAAACTCCCAAAATGCACTTTTTTTTAAAGAGGGAGCAGGATTTGGCCA
Organism: Plestiodon gilberti rubricaudatus; assembly: GCA_026170595.1. NCBI lineage: Eukaryota > Metazoa > Chordata > Lepidosauria > Squamata > Scincidae > Plestiodon > Plestiodon gilberti. The sequence goes on along the minus strand of JANXHW010000006.1, from coordinate 38,971,762 downwards.
AAATACACATGATGCTTCAAACGATTGGCCCTGATGTGCTTCACTTTTTCTTTAGTCCATAATGTAGACAGACTGGGACTGTGGCAGGGTGAAAGGGGCTTTGACTCTAGCCCTGCTGCCACATAGTTCCTGACTTGCGGAGCACAATCCAGCTGCTATTGACTATATGTTACTTCTGACTCTCAGAGACAGGAGTTTATGAGAGCTCACCTTCAGAGCCAGCCTTTGGAGCTGCGGGGCTCCATTGGAAACATTTTTTGCGGGGCTCCAGGTACTTAATGTCTACCTCAGATATCTGTCATAAAAAAATTAGCAGGCATCACATTATTACTACTATTATTGACTTGTATCATTTTTGTGAGTGCAGGGTATGCATCTAATATGTCTGTATTCATAGGTCCTAATTATCTAGATTTATGTAAAACTTAAATCAGGGGTGGCCAACCTTCCACCATACGGCCTCTGTGTTCTTGTGTAGAAGGCAAAATCTTGGCAGCTGCAATTGCTGATGGTGCTGCTAAAGCAGCTGCACCTGCTGAAATGCCCTCACCTATGCAACCATTCAAGTCCCAGGAGCATTCCTGTTGAAAGGTTGGCCACCCCTGACTTAAATACTTCGAGTCTGAATATATATAAACCTGCAATGTGGTGTTTTGTGTATGTTGCAATGTGTTGTCGTGTGCATCTGTCAAGACTAGGGTAGATTACCCTGGGGGGGGGGCGTTAGGGGCGGGGCCCAATTGGGTGCAATTGGTCTAATTGGCTTAAAGTCACCTAGTCACCTAATGACCACAGGGCAGAGAAGATGTAAGCCCAGGGCTTTCTGATTCACAATGGTCAGTTTGCCGTTTTCCAGGTCTCATTTCTGCGAGGGCAGCTACCGCTGTTCCTCTGTCCCCTTGGCTGTCACTGAAGATAGGCCAGGGGAAGGGCCAGGAGTGCTTAACAAGTGAGGAAAATGTGCTTTCCCCAGATGTGGAAGAGAATTTGGATGCCTCAGTTGGAAGTCTGAAAAGCTAGAGATAAGTGGAGGAAGTGTCTCCCCTCCTCACACAGCCCCCTGCCCTCCCCCCAAGCATTACCCTCCTGCAGTTCCAAGGAAACTAACATTCCAGTTCCCCTCCTGAGTTGGAAGGGCTTGTTGAATTGGTCACACATATTCTTCATACCATAACTCTGAGGACTGTATGTGTTCCAAGACTGACATCTCCTACACCCCCCCCTCCAATGTTTACAATCCAGCTGGGTCTCCTCCTCATCTCCTCTCCAGTTTCTAACTCTTTCCCTCTGCTCCCCACCTCCCTTACCTGCCATTGTACCTTGTATATCGCCACATTTAGAAGCAAAAGCTGAGAAATGCTTACAATATATGCTCGAAACTGACTTACCCCAATATGCATTCAGATTCAGGAGTGGTAGGAAGAAATACTGTAGCAATATGAGGATTGATTAAAAACTTCTTCCAGTGTTAGAACAGGGGTAGCATAGCATGATTCATATTCTGTGTCTGAACAGTCTGATTAATTTTTAACGTTTCTGTCTTTGAAGTCAGTTAAATATCTACCATTGAGACGTGTATGATGTGAAATAGTTTTGCTTTCTGTTTTTATTTAAATTTCCAGCAGCATTCACTCCAAGGTTTACATTTTAGCTACAGAATCTGTTTCAAATGTCAAGGCTTTGCTTGGGGACTTCTGAATTATTATTATTATTATTATTATTATTATTATTATTAATAATAATAATAATAATAATAATAATAATAATAATAATAATAATAAAAGAAGATAGTATCTGAACATTTGCAGAGTTCCCTTTTTTCTCCCATGTCACTGATGAGTCACATCTTCAAAACCCAGCTGAGTGAATGTTAGCAGTCAACATCCACTCAACTGGGATTAGGGGGCGGAATGTACAGCAGATATATATATCTACAGCTATTTTCCAAATTTTACACAACTGTTCATGTAAGAGATATTTGCCTGTGCTAACATGTGCCAGAGAAAATCATAAAGACCTCCGTGAACAAGGTATTTTGAAAAAAGGCAGGAAATGTTAGCATGATTGAATGGGATTGTACTGCATTACTGGGTAGTCTTACAATTTCTCAAAACACTTCTGCACCCCAATTCCTGTTGTACAAGACCCTGGACTACTGTACTTCATTCACTGCATAATCAACTCCTGCCATTGTGCCTCAAGATATGGGTGGTGGGCGTGGTCACTAGCTGAGATGACTTTGAAGAAAGGAAAATTCATAAACTAAGCTATCATCGCTCAGTTGAACCTCCATGTGCAGAGGCAGTGTACCTCTGATTGCCAGATGCTGGGGACCAACAGCAACAGGAAGGGTCTTCTTTGCCTTCTCACAGTTAAGGCTGAGGTTGGATTTGACCTCTGCGTTCTCTCTCCTTCAAGTCCAACACTGGAGAGGGGATGTGGCTGAAAAGGGATTAACCCTTTGGAATCTTCTCTCCCCCCCCCTTGCCCCCCTCCATTTCAAGCTGTTTTTGGATGGCATCATCTGAACTATGCTAATGGCTTTCCTTCCTGTTCCTCTCTGTTTACACTGTAAAATATCGGGTTGTGCTCTTGTAACTAGAGCTACTTCCTTCCAGAAGATTAAGGAGCCCTTGCTTGTAGCCCTCTCTGTTCATAGATGTTGACAAGGAGCTAAAACTAGGGATTATTACAGGCCAAAGTTCTTAGAGTTTCACTTCTCCCTGTGAGTGAGCCAATATACCTTCAGCTGCCCTGGTAAGGTTGTGATAATGTTTTCCTCATTTGGCTAAATTGAATCTGTTCCTGTGGGCAGCCTCTGCTTTCTAAGTAGCAATGAACTGAGGAAGTTTCAACCTATCCCTTATTTTCAAATAGCTGCCTCTTATTTCAGTATTATTTCAGAACTATTGTCTTATTTCAGCATATCAGGAGACCCACATTCCTAAGAATTGAAAATAAGAGACAGAAGCCCTTTCAGACTTATCTGAACAATGAGGACTAGAAATGTATGTTGTTGTTTTTAAAAAGTAAAAGCAGAAATTCCAAGGCCAGTTCTCTTCAACTTATTCAGTTTTACATTGCAGGACTGTGAATGTTTTGCTCTCTGATACCACTGCCCAGTGATGTAGACTTGAGTCTATTGACTCGGACTCAAGTCGGACTCAGGTCACGTCAATGACTTGACTTGGACTTGACTCGGTGATTGTAAAAGACTCGAAATACTTGACTTGAGATTTGGAGCCTTTTACGGCAAGTTATTTTCTTCAGGTTTAAACCCGTTTTCCTCATTAAATAGATAGGGACTATCTAATAGATAGGGACTCGCAACCAAAGACTCGGGACTTGGGGGCAAAGACTTGGGATTTGACTCGAGACTTGGAGTCAGAGACTTGGGACTTGATTCGAGATTTGGACAACCTCTTTCTGGACTTGATGGCATTCTCTTTTTCCCAAGCCTCATTTTTTTATTAATTTTTATTTTAAAAACATTTTCAAAACAATATATAACAAAAACTACGGTACACACATACAACTACATCTAAAAAAAGATTATATAATCTTTTGGTTATATAAGCTGCCCTGTGTTTCTGGGATGATACAAATTCCATTTTGATGAAAGAGAACAGTATTTAATTTCCAAAAAGAGTGGTGCTGGCTGGGTGCTTAGAAATTTTGCCCTCATAGTAAAGGAAACATTTTGACTCTCATTCCAAAAGTGTGGAGGGTAGTCCGTTTGGTGACACTGTGTTGATGCTTATGTTCATAGGTGCTCTTGCATTCCAAATGGCTCAAAGTTAGCTCCCTGGAAAATAATTGTGATTTTATGTTTTGGGCCAGTTTCCTGCTTGGTTTATATTTACTCTCCAACAGCCCAATCCTACCCCAATCCCCCCCCCCGCCAATGCAGCTGCACCACTGGAACACACACCACATTCTGGGGGGGGGGGCAGTCCGAGAGGTCTCCTCTGGGTAAGGTTACATTTGTTCTTTTGCCGGGGGATAAGCCCTCGCTGACCCACTGGTTCTACTTGGACCTGCACCAGTTATATAGCTGGCGCCAGTCTGAATGGACCTGGGAAAGTGGATCGAGGCTGGGTAGTAGGGGGGTAGGATATTGGTACCTCCACTGCTACCAATACCGCCCCCTTCCCAGTCTTGATCTGCCCTCCTCCTTGCCCCAATTTCCACTCTGTTCCCTCCCTGTTCGAATGGACTGATGGTGTGCCACCACAGCTGTTTGCCATTTGTGGCGGCAGCCTGGCTGTGCAAAATGGCGTGTAACCTTTTGTGACAGCCATAAACGAACTTGCGCTGTCGGAATGCTAGTTCCAGCAGCGCAAGGCCACCTTAGGATTGGGCTGCAAATATTGCAGTGATCTGAACTGATGGAATGTGTGAAGAGCCCTGGATAAGGCAGATAATTGTGAGTGGTAGCAGTGGCGTCACTAGGGTGCACGTCGCCCCATAGCAGGGCGCGCGCGTCACCCTAGTGACGCCTCCCCATATACCCCCCTCCTACAAATCTTCGGCGCGGCCATAGGCCGCGCCATGATTTGGAGGGGCGACCCGACGAAGCGCCGCTCCGGGCACCCGACGGGCCGCTGGCCAGGGCGCCCCCTTAATTTTTGCAGCCGGCTCGGGGACGTCTTCCCCGGCCAGCTGTCCGGGGCCTTCTGAGGAAGGCCTGCTGCGCGAACATTATTTATAACGTTTTTTAGCGCATGCGCAGACCGTTCCTGAGGGAAAAGGGCAGCCCTTTCCCCTCAGGGATGGTCTGCGCATGTGTAAAAAACGTCATAAATAACATTCGCACAGCGGGCCTTCCTCAGAAGGCCCTGGCGCGTCGGCCGGTGAAGACGTCTCCAGAGCTGGCTCCGGGGACGTCTTCGGGGGCGACGCGCCCAAGAGGTGATGCATCACGCGCGTGCGCGTGTCACCTCGTAGCGGCCCGCTCCCGTCAAGCGACGGGAGCGACACCATTGAGTGGTGCCACTGCTAAGCAGGCTCAGCAGGTTCAGCCCTGGTTGTCCCTTGGAAGGGGGACTGCTGCTGCTGATGGATCTTGTGAAGGCACTGTGAGTGTGGAGTGTGTGGAATGTGTAGGAGTCAGCTGACAAGATGGAAAATCACTGCAATTCAGGCCTTAGCTAACATGAGAACAGGTACAGTATATGCATCTTCAGTGAATGGGCTGCTAGCCCCCTCTTCCAATAGTAATTGCCTAGCATTATTCCAAGGAGATTTCTGGGAAATAAAAATTGTGACTGCCAGGAAGAGCACCACCAATGTACATGAGCCCCCCCCCTTCTGTCCAATCCCTGGTTGCAGATCCTAGCCTTACTTCCCCCCCCCCCCCCAGTTTTGCCACCCTGCAAAAAGGGTGGCAAGAGTGGAGAAGCATTTTGGGTCAGCCGTACTTTTTATGCTTTTTTCATTACTTTGTATTTCTGTTCTGTTAGCTGCTTTGAATTCCCTAATGGAAGGAGAGCAGGATAGAAAACGTTAGATAAATAAAGGATTATAAAATTTATGGGTAGCAATAGATGGCTAGTCTATGGCATGGGTGAAACAAGCAGCACCACAAGGGGGAGTGTGTGTGTGTGTGTGTGTGTGTGTGTGTGTGTGTGTGTGTGTGTGTGTGTGTGTGGATTCCTGGGCCTGCTTATGGTACAGTCCCCTTTTGCATCTTCCTCTCCACATGTTGCCTGGTCCCTAGTTTACTAGAAGAGAATGACTCTCTTGAGCAGGGACATGCCTTTCTTATTCTATGTAGTGTGTGTGCCATGCACACAGAGGGTGCTATAGAGGAGGAGGAGGTGAGGCCTGGAGACTGAGCTGTTGCCCTGCCTGAAGAAAGCTAAGCAGGCTCAGCCCTGGTCGTCCCTTGGAAGGGGGACTGCTGCTGCTGACGGATCTTGTGAAGGCACTGTGAGTGCGGAGTGTGTGGAATGCGTAGGAGTCAGCTGACAAGATGGAAAACACCTCTGAGTGAGAACCGACTGAGAGAGACCTGCGGCTGCTGCAAAAAGCTTGGTAGGCAGAAGCACAGCCAGAACGTGGCTGCACTTTGAAAAGAAACATCTGGGAACTGAGAGTTCCATGTTCTCATAGAACAATGCTAAAAAAAAAAACCACACATTTGAAAAAATGGGATTTAGAATTGCCTGCCTATGTAAACCACCTTGACAGCGTAATCCTAACCAACTTTCCAGCACCAGTGCAGCCACAATGCAGCCCCGAGGTAAGGGAACAAATATTCCCTCACCTTGAAGAGGCCTCCAAAACTGCAAAATGTTGGCACGGCTACAATGGCACTGGAAAGTTGGTTAGGATTGCGCTGTGAGTTTGTAAAGAAAAGGAGGTATATAAATAAACAGAGAAGAAGAAGACGAATGTTTGAAGACCACAGTGGTCAACTGTGTGACAACCTAGGGACAGTGAACCAAGTCAGAATGAGCATAACAATTTGGTAATAGAAGCATGCATTTCATATACAAGGCATCACCGACAAATATGGACCCTTTTGAGGTGATTTTCCAGGGTGCATGCAAACCCCCCCCCCCCATACACACACATTTTGCTTATAAGAGGGGCCGGAAGATGAGATCTGTGATTTGCTAGCTCATAGGACTTGCGCAAGATTTGCTTGCTCATGTGGACTGCAGGCAACTTGGTGTTGTGTATCTTCACTATTGCTCTCTGCTTGTGGCATTCAAGATGTCTGGATTTTATGGATCAGTGTGTGTGTGGGGGGCTGATGGGCAATAGATCCTCAGTGGGGTGTGTGTGTGTGTGTGTGTGTGTGTGTGTGTGTGTGTGTGTGTGTGTGTGTGTGTGTGTGTGTGTACTTGATAGTCTTTTTTTTTTTTTTTTGCCCCTTCCAGCCTTCTCTTTTATTGTGTCTGGGTGAAATTCTATTTGGCAAGTCTTTCCAACTAGCAAACAGGGAGGCCCCGGAAAGCATCCTGCATTTCTCAGAGTGGTCCTTTCTGATGAGAAGTGACAGCTTGCATCGAAGGCAGGAGAACGGCCAATATCTTGGGGGCAAGCATCTTGCAGGAAATGGCATTCACACACAGACAAACAGACGCATGCTGAGGCTGAGTCAAGATGTCAGGCCTGGAATGAAACAGTTTGTCATTTCCTTCACCTTATAATTAACACAAGCAATTCATCCGAGCAGGGTTGGATGGGTGTGCGGCGTGCGTGCATGCGTGTGGGGAGCTGCGGCAGAGGGAGGTGTGTGCAGAGAGTGTTGTGTTAAGTTTGCTCGCAGGAGAACAGCTGCCTCGCTTTGGGATACATTGCGCTGCATGCACAATGACTCCTTTGCAGGCAGAAATGCAAGTCCACGGGGGGGGAACGGCCGTGCGGAAAGCAGCTTGAACACGATACTGCTGAGCAGATGGGAGAGGATGGGGGGGAGAGAAGGAAAATGTTTCTGAAAGTCTACTCACATGACATTATAGTACATGCACATAAACACACACTCAGAACACAAGGTCGCTTGAGAGCTTTCTCTCTTCACCCCATGTTTAAAGTACCACCATGACTGAGGCATAGCTCAGTGCTGGTGCAGGTATCAGGTTGCTGGTGGGCTGGGGTGAAACCATGCACTGAGCTGCCACCCGACAGGGCTTGTCTTTTGTTGCTATGTCCTTGCGCCCTATGATGGGTCAGGTGTGCTCTTGGCCAAGGTAACCAAACCGACCGACCCTTGAAGCCACCCTGGGACTGCAAGCAGAAACCCCCAATTTCAGTCCCTGACATCTCCAGGTTTGGGAAAGACCTTGAGAGTTGCTGTCAGTCAGTGTGGCCAATACAGAATTAGGTAGACCAAGGGTCTGACTCCGTCAAGGACAGCTTCATATGAAGCAAGCTGCTCTTCACGTCCTTTTTATGACTGAATTGGAATAGTTAGCTCCAGTGGAATCAATGCATTGAGCCAAGTTGCACAGCGACACCAGACAAGGCAACAACACCCAGCCAGTGGCAAGTTTTGGGTGCCATTCGGAGCAGTAGCATGGAAGACCTGAGTCTTCTTGGGGCACAAGTCGCATCATGATTTTGCATAGCTCCCACTCCCATTTCAGTAGGACTTCTGCAAAAGGACTTCCTAGGCAATAGGACCCTTGAATTTTGGTGAGTCTTTAGTGCATTAGGGAGGGCTGCGGTGGCTTAGTGGTTAAGACGCTGAACTGCAGACCGGAAGGTCGGTAGGACAGCAGTTCGAGACCCGAGTGCCGCGTGATGGAGTGAGCTTCCGTCTCATGTCCCAGCTCCTGCCAACCTAGCAGTTCGAAAGCAAGAAACTGCAAGTAGATAAATAGGTACCGCTGCAGCGGGAAGGTAACAACGTTCCATTAGTCACGCCGGCCACATGACCACGAAAGCGTCTTCGAACAGCGCTGGCTCTGCACGGCCTTAGAAACGGAGATAAGCACCGCACCCTAGAGTTGGACACGACTGGCTTTCGAGCAGGGGATACCTTTACCTTTTTCAGTGCATTAGAGTTCCATAGCTGTGTTGCAGCCACTACTGAAATGAATTGGGGGGGAAATTCTTGGCCGCATTTTCTTCTTCTTCATTTTTTTCAGATGTATATTCCCCTTATAGAATTTTTCCCCCTCAGTTTTCCTCATTACGGATGACGTTTGATTTAGGTTTTTTTAAAAAAGCAACACATAACAGGTATTGATACATATAATTGCCATACAGTTTCTCAACAAGACTTGGAAATATTTCTACATGTGTATATAATGCCTTGTATAGCTTTTCATTTTTATGTTTTATTCTTTTGCAAAAAAGCAACTCCCATGTCTATAAAAATGTAGGTTTTTGCTTCTTTTTCTTTTTTTAAAAAAGCAGCTCTCCAAGTCAGCTTTCAAAAGAAGGACAGCTTTTTCAAATTCAAAAATCCAAGTTCTGCACTGTCAAATTCTAGACTTGCATGAAATTTCATTTTCATTGAAAATTGTTGTCTGAACTGAAACATGGTGTACCAAAGAAATAATCAAGAGTGCGTTCTCTGCTGATCTAGTAGTGGCTCCAGCTTTGGAAAGGACATGGAAGGATGCACCAGCCACATACAACCCTTGTGGTGCCTGGGAACCAGGCATTCAGTATTAACAGCCCAATGCTACCTAACCCCCCGCGTGGCGATGAAGCAGTGCTGGCGCAGCCTCTGCTGCATCCTATGGGGGAGTTTTGGCTGCTGGAGGTCCGTTATCACTGACGCAAGTCCGCTTTGACCCGTGCAGGTGGATCAGGTCTGGGAAAGAGAATATCAGCTGGCGCCATCAAACCCACCCACCTCCTGGGCCTGATTTGCCCATTATCCACCCCATCTCCTCCCCATTCTGCCCACCCCCTGCCCTGGCTTGCCATGGTAAGAAGCAGTGGCAGCAGCAGGCCCTTACTACCTCAGGGGTTGTCCGGACACAAGTGTGGGCCCTTGCATGAGCGTGAATCCCTGCCCTATCCCCCCCAGCCCCCCCACCAGGCCCCACCTATGGAGCCACTACTGAGCCACTACTGAGCCACTATGGAGCTGAGCTGAGAGATCACAGTGGAATTCGAATTCTCCCTTGTTATTTACAATGATGAGTCTCTTATGTTACTGTCTCTTATGTTACTTGTTCAGGTATTTTACTACAGCTAAAACATACATAGATACTGTGCAAAAGTCCAGAAGGCTAAGATTTTGAACCCCTGTGAAGTTTGCAAACAAATCCTATAGATGTAGGCCCAAGGTTGTCTGGAAAAAAAATGCAGCTCTGGCATCTTTTATTGAAGAAATACTATGAGCCTATCTACTAACTAAGGTTATATTTTTATAGGTTTGGTTTGGAACCATCAGGAGGACTAGAAACTTAAATGACAGGATTTTTGCAGAGTAGACTTTACCACCTGCTTACTTCAGGAGGTCAGAGTTGTGTGTGTGTGTGTGTGTGTGTGTGTGTGTGTGTGTGTGTGTGCGTGCGCGCGCGCGCGCGTGTGCGTGTGCGTGTGCAACAACTCAGCAGCTATTTCGGTATAGGCACGGAGTTGGTTATTTCCCAAGGGGGTTGCCAGCTGTTACATAGGTTGCTTTTGCTAATAAGCGATTTCTGCTTTCTGTTAGGTGCAGTTTGATGCAAATGCTCCCACGTGGGTGTTTCCCCCCTCCCCTTCGACCCTGAGACTCAGTTTAGTCATGGTTTGTTTGGTATTTTAATAATGAAACAAAGTGCTCAATTGAGAAAAAAAAACCACCCACATCTTCCCCCACTTTCCCCAGTTCATTTAAGCTTACATTAAGATCCTTGCAATCGATATGAAATATAGTTGAAGGAAGTTCTCATTCTTGTGTCTTTTAAACAGGTTACTTGATATAAATAGTTGACGTGCAAATCTCATTTCCCCTAAATTGCAACATACATGGCCATGATGACAATCAAGATGTTATAATACTTTACAGTACTACTTAAGCATTCATATAGCACTTTCAAATATTCAAGGCACCTCCCATACATTAATTAGCCTGTTGTAATGTTCACTACAGCAATCATGCAAGAGATAGGGCTGAGGGAGAGTGACACAATGCACATACAAATCATGCAAAAGTGCATAGAAGGCCAAGTTTCTAGTCTTCGTGATGATGGCACACCAAACCTATAAAAATAGCTCCAAGACTGTCAGGACAAATCACAGACCTAGCAACATTTGAGAAACCGAGCACTGGCTCTGTGTGTGTGTGTGTGTGTGTGTGTGTGTGTGTACACACACACACACACACACACAGTTGGTGAACTGTGCTTTATTGTCTTAATTATGTGGTTTTAGATTTTGAATTGTTGTAAGCCGCCTTGAGACGTGTGTGGGTAGTGGAATAAACACATCAAAAGTAATCAACCATCATATAACCCTGCCAACATGTGACTATGTCACTTCACGCACGCACGTACGCACGCACGCACACAGACTGTAGCAAATATCCTTGATATGCAACATACATGAAGACACTCAGGGGGAAGCAGCAGCAGCAGCAATGAAGCAACCTCTGCTGTGTCAGGGATGCATAGTCAGTCTCCTACCAATAGTCCCTGTTGTGATAATAGCTTGAATTCAGAGATATTCAGAGGAAATATTGGAGAGCCAGGATGGTGCAGTGATTCAGGAATTGGACTTAGACCTGGAAGATCCAGGTTCAAATCCCTGCTCAGCTGTGAAGCTTCCTGGGTGACCTTGGGCAGTGGTGTTGCTGGAGGGGGTGTGGTACCATAAGTGGTGCTAGGCGCTGCACTGTGCCTTGAAAATAAATTATGAGCCTAACCCTAACCCCCATCCCTTAATTATGAAAATAAATAATCACGATACTGGCATCACTGATGCATATGGAGAAAAAAAAGGTACACACATACCACATACCAAAGGTGAAGAGAAGCCCAAAGAACAGGAGAGAGGCCTAGTGGCTGAGAAGGGCATATTAACAGCCGAGGAGTGCCACCTTCACTTTTTGAGGGGCCCTTGAAGAACCCCCCAATGGGTCACTCTTCCCACATGCTTAGAAAGCACCTGTGTGCACCTGCAAATCCCCCCCCTGGTGTCGTAGAACTAAGCAGTGGTTTAATGTCCACTGCTGTAACCTGTTCCCCCTACCTCCTGGTAAACCAAGGGGTGCTTAGTGTATGTCTTTGTCCCATTGACCTAGCAATCTAGCATTGGCCCAGTTGGACTACAGCAACAAATGTGGGTCAGACTTGCTTGGCTGTGCCTCCTTCCCAGAGAGCAATGCGAGAGAGGAAGGAATTTCATTAGGGGCTTGGATGGGAGCACCTTCCAGATACAGTACATCTTTTTTCTTTTCCTTTTTGTGTAGAAAAGAAAATATATATTATACATTCTTAGGCTTTCGTGGCTGGCATGGCTATCTTTACAATTGCCCGGGTTTTGTGACCACGGTCCATTATATGATTTAATTCCTGACGTTTCGCCCATACCTGTGATATATATATAAAAATATATATATTTACACTTGTACTGTACATGTAAAGAGGTATACTGAGCATGACTGTTTTAAGAAGTCAGTTATTTCCTTTATATCATTGGTTCCCAACAATCGGGAGACTGCGGACCACTGTGGCAACATGCTGAGATGCCACGGACCACCCTGGCAACCCGGAAGTAGTTCAGCAGTGACACAATGATGCCACACATCATCGCGTCACTACTGATCGCTTCCAGATTGCTAGGATTTCACAGCCAAATGGTCTGTGGGCAGGCGAGTGGGCCCTTCCCAGCTCCAAGCCTCGTCGGTGAACCTGCAGTGGGGGCCGAAGACTTGGGCGGCGCTTGTATCACCCACCCACCCCGAACAACCAGAGTCCTCCTGGCAGGGTCCCGCGGATCACCTGTGGTCCACGGACCACGGGTTGGGAACCACTGTTTTATATAGACATAGTGAATTCAACAAGGGCTTGCAAGGAATTGTGGGTAAATCAGGTCCAGCTCAAGACTTCGTTCTCAGTACTTGAAGTAGCACAGCAAATGCCACTCCCCCTTACTTGGTGACATAGCAGCTGCTACCAATTCCTCCGTCTCCCACCCCCTGGATTCAAAACGGAAGAATAGAAGAGAGCAGAACGGGAAGTGTGGAGGAGAGGAAAGTGGTGGGCTAGAGTGTCTGATCCTCTAGTCTAGCCCACCATTCTCTTCTCCTCCACGTGTCCAATTTTGCATTACCCCCTTCTTTCTTTTTGAATCCAGGGAGGGAGAAGATGAGAAACAAAGGAGGTGGCACCCCTTGCCAATCCACTGCCTGTGAGGACCACCTCAGTTGACCTTAAAGGTAGGCCGGCCCTGGGGAAAATGGAATAGAGGAGAACTGGGATACTATCACATGACTTTATTCAATTTGAGCCTTCCTGAAGGTGGGAAAAAAAGATGGGACTGCATTCCTTTAGGCAAAGGGTGTGCAAACTGCAGAAATCAGGCCGTTCCTCCTCCTTGGTAATGTCTACAGAAGTCTCAGGCACCAATTACCTTTGCTTCAGAACAGACCATGCTAATCTCTGCCAGTTGAAGCTGGAGGTTTCTGCTCTAAGACCAAGAATTGTCATATTTTCCTTTTTTTTTCCTTCTTGGCTGAGAGACTTGATTACACAAGCTATTTGTTACATTTATTTTTATTTTCTTTTGCTGGGGAGAAAGTAAAACAAGAATGAATTAGCACATCCTTACATCAAGGACCACCATCATGCTCTGACTTAACACTTTCCCTACCTCCTCTCCTTAATGAGTTCTCAGGAACAAATTCTTCCCTGCATAGGGGGGGAAAATGGTGGAAGGAACATTATCTTCTGAGTCTGACAGTAAACAGAAAGTAAATGAGAGACGCCTTTTCTTACACCAATCAGCCTTTTAAAAAATACCGGAAGCAAACTTTTGAATTACACAGGACTCTTCTGTAGACGTTGGTGTTGAATTAAAAAGCACACTGAGAGCCAGTGTGTGTGGCAGGCAGAGTGTTGGACAAGGGAGATTTGGGGTCCAAATCTCCACTCAGCCTTGAAGCTCCCTGAGCAATTTTGGGGCCTGTCACTGACTCAAGGTAATTGTGCGGTGCAAAAAGGGGACAGGGGAGACCCTGTCCGCCAGCTTAAACTCCTTGGGGGGAAAAAGGGATAAACCTCATGTAACAAAATATGCAATATAAAACCAGGTATTTCCTGAGTGGGTAGGCATTAAAACGTGCCCATTGTTTCTACACCTGCACTGGGACTTCTTCAGCTTCTTCTGCCAACTGCAACTCCTTGCACTGCTCTGACTGCTTCTCTAGAGAGGCTCCTTGAGCTTTTTGGAGCAGCTTCTGAGCAGGAGGTGTTGTGGTCGGGACGCGGTAGCCACAATGGATGTATAGAAGCTCCTTCTAGAGCGTTTTACTGAGCTCATTTAGAGCGACCAAGTTAAAAGCCTTTCACAATGGTAAATATAAAAAAAGGCCTTTCCTGTGTTTCTCAAACAGTTGATAGCTGTGGCACACTGTTCTGAATTAAAATTGCAGGCATATTTTTACATATGAAGCTGCCCTGAGGTGTGTCTGGGGAGCAGTGACTCATGCAGAGATGCCACAGGCAGCCTCTTTCGAAAGCAGGTAATTCTACTTCGTTTTTGCATTGGGATTGTGGGACTAGGTAGCCAAAAAGGCTTTGCCAACTGAATATATTTTAGACCCATCAGTATTGTGGAAGATCTTAAATGTGTGTTGACATTGATTTCAACTGAGCACTGTCACCTTCGGTTGCCTGTGGTTCTTGTTAGAGGGAGAGCCATTGCTGTCTCATTGTAGTTGGAAAAGTACCTGCTAGTTTTAGGTACAAACGTGGATGAAAAAATCACATTTTAAATTGGTTTTTTTACACATCAGGATTTGCACAGCAAGCAAGCAAGGTGTTTGGTTTTTTTTTTTGACAGGGGGTGGGGAAGTGGAGTTATTACAAAAGCCTCCTGAAATGGCAGGGCAACAAGGAGGAGAAGGTTGATCCTTGTTGCTTTTTTTGATGTTTTGTTTTTAATTTAAACTAGTGCTGGAGGGAGCACTTCAGGTGCATACTGGGGGAGTATGCAACCTCCAAAATACAATATAATAATAATAATAATAATAATAATAATAATAATAATAATAATTATTATTATTATTATTATTATTATTATTATTATTATTATTATTATTATTATTATAGGCTTACCAGATTTTCCCGGTCCTAAACCGGGACAACCCCCCCCCCAAAAAAACTAACTAACAAAATAAATAAATACATAAATTCTAGAATTTTTTTCTTTTTGGGGCGCAAAGCGAAGCGTGCCCGAAAATTTTAATTATTTATTTATTTATAGCTATAAAATTAATTAAATTCACCTCCCGTGCCTCCCCCCCGTGTCCAGACCGTTGCCCGTTGCCGCCGTGCTGCTGCTCCTGCTCCTCCTCGACTCGTTGTCGTCGTCAACAGCCGGCTGGCTCGGCTCATCTCGCCAGCTCAGCCGGCTCGGCCACTGTCGCCAGCTCGGCCGCTCTCGCCGGTCCGGCTGGCTCGCCTGCTCTCCCTGGCTCAGCCGAGCTGGCCAGGCCGGCGAGAGGCTCTCGCCTGCTTGGCTGCTCTCACCGGCCTGGGCTGCTCGCCCGCTCTCACCAGCCCGGTTGGCTCGCCCGCTCTTCCTTGCTCGGTCGAGCTGGCAAGAGCATGCGAGCCGGCTGGGCCTGCGAGAGTGGGCGAGCTGGTGAGAGGCTCTCGCCAGCCCGGCTGGCTCGGCCACTCTTGCTATCCCGGCCGGCCCGACCAGCGCGCTTGCCTGCTCACTGCCGCCACCATTTTTAAAATGACGTTTGTCCCTTTGCCCTTATGTGCACTGCCGCATCATGCCCTCATGAGATTTGGGTGCCGACATCTTGGATCTTGTGAGATTTTGCGATCCAAGATGGCGGCGCCCGGGTAAGTTTCTTCATTTTAAAAATGGTGGCGACGGCGGAGGCTTGCCAACCGGCCCGGAATAATTCCGGGACTGTTCCGGGACCGAAGCCTGGATTCTGGGACCTTCCCAGAAATTCCGGGACAGATGGTAAGCCTTATTATTATTATTATTATTATTATTATTATTATTATTATTATTATTATTATTGTTGTTGTTGTTGTTGTTAATTGAATTTATATCCCACCTTTCTCCCCCATAGGGGGACCCAAAGCGGCTTACAAAAATTAAAGCACATATAAATCCATAAAAACATGTACTATATAATGTTAAAACTCCTAAAAAACATTGATACACTCTAAAAACAATAAAACACAAAATCAACAAGCTTCTAAAAGAGAGCCTGAACGTATAAAATCTTTAAACTAGGCAGTAGCTCAGAGGGTTTGTTTAAAATGAAATGTCTTCAGGCTCCACCTGAAGGCCTCTAGGAGGGAGCAGTTCGTAAATTAAGAGGGAGAGAATTCCATAGGGTCAGTGCCACTACTGAGAAGGCCCTGTTTCTTGCCGCCGCCCTTCCCACCTCCAAAGGCACTGGCACTTTTAAAAGGGCCTGACCTGAGGGGGTGGGCCAGATTTGTGGCACCACCCCTATGGAATTTTGTTTTGCTGATTTGTGGGCCAGCACATTTGTGGCACCCAGAGAGTAAATGGCGCCAGCGGAGAGGTTTGCTCTGCTCCTCTGGCACTGCAGATCAGTGGAACACCGTGGCAGAGAGGTGAGTCTCCCCCCCCCCCGGGTGGCAGAGGGGCGTGGGGAAGGTGGGACAGGGTGTTCCGGGGGTGGTTGGGATTAGTTGGTTGGGTCCAGGAAGGGGGAGGGATAGGCAGGGGCCTCTTCCGCCATGTCCTATCCCCCTTCCCGGGCCTGGCCACCATTAAACAGGGCTGACTTGTGGCAGCAAAATAGCTGGCGCACATCCGAGTAGCCCCATCAGGGTGGCTGGCGTGTTACTCAGGGCAAAGGGACAAACGTCCCTTTAACCTGAGGAGGCCGCCGGCTGCACCGGGGTAGGTCCGGATGCGGCAGGATGCCTTATGTGCACCGCCGCATCCTGCTAGACAGGATTGCGCTGTGAATCTAGACAAGAAAATGTGGGCTTCTTCTGTCCGAAGGCAATGATGCTGGGGAAACATATAGGACCCGATGATTTTAGGGTGGAGGCAGGCAATCCTCATTTTGGGGAGAGCTGAAGGTGCTATGAAACATGTTGTTCATCATGGTGTGTATGCTGACTCATCCCATTGTTGTCCCTAGTAAACATATCTTGCAGGCTTTGGTCCACTTTCAAAATCCTGCAGCAGCAGTTTGACCAGAAACAATTGCAGGACACAAAACCGTGTGTCCAGAACACAGGCAAATAAGCCCATTTTATCCAGTTCCCTTAGAAAAAAATATTGTCTGTCTCCAGATTTCTGGGTTCTGTTTTTGCTGCCCCCTGCACCTGCCACTCTGTTTTGTGCTGCTCTTACACTTCCCCTCGTAAAACCATAGAATCAAACAGCTGTTTTATTGTTTCCTATGTGTGTGTTTTTCCTTTCCCAAATCCTGGAAGCTTACAGAACAGAGTAAAATTTGCAAGGAGCCGGAAAGGGGGGTTTGCATACAGGATGAGGAAGGAGAAGAAACACCTCCAAACAATTGAAGTTGTGAATGGCCTGGAATTTCAGCTAAACTCTGTCTGATGGGACAATACACAACTCCCCTGGGGAGACAACCTGGCCCATCAAGTCAGCCCTACTTACATCTTCACAGGGGGGAATCCCTTAGTTTACATAGAACCAGACGGACCTTTCTACCGGTGATCTTGGATGTTTCCAAGAATTTCCTGATCTAGCCTTAAAAAACAAAACAGTTGATTGTGAAAACTCCCTGAATCAAAAAATAAAATAAAATGTGAGAGCACCTTTGATATGCTAGACCAGTCGGCTGCCCTTTTCTCCCTTGTGTCTGAATGTGACAGACAGAAATTCAATAGGTGGAGCTTTAATGATTATTATTTATGAAGATAATATTTAAGACTTCTTTTTATATAGCACCATTGATTTTCCCAGCATGGAGTGGCAATGTTTGTTCCTATAGTCTAGAAGTCGGGAGCTGGACTATTGTATCACTTGAAGTTTGGGTATAAGTCATTAATCAAAAGGATATTTCCTTGGAGGTAAATTATGTGGATACTCAAGGAGAGTTATTTCCAATTAAAGTCGAGCCTATGTGAGTTTTCAAGGGGGTGGGGAACTCA
Organism: Plestiodon gilberti rubricaudatus; assembly: GCA_026170595.1. Taxonomy (NCBI): domain Eukaryota; kingdom Metazoa; phylum Chordata; class Lepidosauria; order Squamata; family Scincidae; genus Plestiodon; species Plestiodon gilberti. Next base: position 38,954,009 of record JANXHW010000006.1, on the reverse strand, counting down.
AATGGGGAACTCATCTTAAATGAAATCTACTTAGTCTAACTTGCTTAAAAAAATGAATTTATTTTCTTCTAACTAGATATTTTTTTCAATATTTGCAATAGGGATGCCAAAAAACCACGAAACAAAGCAAAACAAAACAAAAACAGAAAGCAGTCAGTATAAAGCTAACACAGAGAGATCTAAATGTTTCAAAAACTTCAAATCTAAAAAATAAAAATTGAATTAGGAAATTTGGCAGAAATTGAGAATTTGAAAAAAAAAATCCAGTGCATTTTTAATATCACAGGCCCCAATCCTATCAGGGCCTATGCAAAGCCCATTATGGCAGCACAAAAGCCAGGCTGCAGTCATGCACTTCTGGGCTGCTGCTGCAAACGGGCACCAGCTTGGCGCATGCAGCAGTGGCTCCTGAAGCTTCCAATGGCGCCAGTAAGTTGGCGGTGGACGTATGTGGTAGGTGGGATGGGGAGGGCAGGAGGAATTTCCGAGAAGATTGGGGGAGGGCAGAGGGGAGGGAGGCAAACTGACTAGCATTGGTCCGAGGAGACCCATAGGCAATTGGGCAGCCTACTGGTGGGTAAGTAAAAAATACTATATTAAAATAGTTTACTTACCTCCTGCTGGCTGTCCGACTGCCCTCCCACCATTGGATGCAGTGCATGCTCCATCAGCGCGGCTGCATCAGCGCCAATGGTGGGGACAGGATTAGACAGATGGCCACTTTACACGTTACACTTTTCTAAGTGTGCTGAAGATGTTTTAAGTGTACCTCTAAAAAGGCAAAGCATGAATTCAATGAACAGATGTTCACAAACACATGTATCACAGAGGTTTTCTGTACACTTTTGCAAATCTTGGTTTATAATGCATAATGCCGGCCGCCGCATCTTACACATGATTAATTGTTCCAATTGCTTTGTGATAGTATTGTAAGCCACCTTGGGGGTCAGTTTTTGAATAGAATGCTTTTAAATAAATAATACCTCAAATAAATTGCTTTACGCTGAAATGTTGCTGTGCGTAAATTGTGGTACAGTTGACTGAGTGCAAAAAAGCAATGCCAGTCATTCTGCACAAACACGCACTTCTTCCAGGGATAGAAGCAGAACAGTTCCCAGCCACACAATGCCCCAAGCAGTTGCTTGCAGCGCAATCCTTTCCAACTTACACCACCGTTGTAACCAGCGGGGAAGGGCAGCCGGGACGGGAGGCTTTGGAGGGGAGGGGAGATTTAAATCCCCTTTGAATCCCCTTTTGGAAGGGATTTGAATCCCCTTTCCGTTCTGGGGCCTCCCGTTCTCGCTGCACTGCTGGTTACACCGGTGGTGTTAAGTTGGATAGGATTGTGCTGTTAGATTGGTTGTTCTGTTGGACTGGTCCTGGCATTAGCGTGTGAGCATGGGCAATAGAACCTGTTCAGAAACGCTACCCCAGAATTTCTGTTGGGCAAATCTACTATCTTCATGAATGGTTCTTTTCTATGTGTATGGTTTTTTTAAAAACGCTTTGCTTGAGTTTTTCATTACTCCCCCCCCCCCATACAATTATTTAACAGTGACAGCACAAAATAAACATATAATAAGTTGACGGTTAGGAATGGAGAGCACCGTTTTCAATGAAGCTGTGTTGAGAAATGCATGTCTTCCATGGGATTGTAAAAACTTCCTTTCGAGCTGAAATTGGAAATTTGTCAGGTAGAAAACTGAATATACAATGTTTTAGTACAAAATAATTCAGCAGAATGTTTTAATCCTATATCTCTTCCCAATAAAAAGGGCAACCATTTTTCTAGACGATAATCAGGATGTTTGAAATGTGACCTCCTTTTAAATTGAACAGAGATCTTGACCATGGTATATTATATCATATACTTTTGCATGCTATCCTCTAATTTAAGTGTTGTTGTTGTTGTTTTTCCCCAGTGTTGGACCCTTTGGAATGTGGCTGCTGTGAACAATAACATTATTAAATCGTGTCTCGTTGAAGAAATGAGTGACTTGTGATATGTACGTATTTTCACAAGTGCTTGTGACCAGAGTTTTGGCCCAATCCTATCATGGATTGGGGCGGCGTGCGGAGTTCTTTACAACAGCGGAACACAATTCTGCTGTTGTAAAATGGCTTTCCGCGGGGCTCCATGCGTACCGCCAACAGCCATTTTAGGTGCGCTGCTTCACCTGGCGGCAGCACTGGACGCCTACCGCTGGGACCTAAAAAGGTAGGTGTGGCATTTGGGTAGGTAGGCTTGGGCTGCCTGACTCATCGTTTCGGGTGTGTTTTTTAAGCTGTCTTCCTGCTGGAGCTCAGATGTCAAACTCAACCTGAATTGAAACGCAGAACAAACTCTTTTCCCTTAATCCAAAATGTGTCATTGATATTAAGCATCACTCAGCTTGTGAGTTCAACACTTTTACTTCTCTCTCTCTCTCTCTCTCTCTCTCTCTCCCCCCTCCCCCCTCTCTCTCTCGCCCTTCAATCCAGCTTCCATAACTGGGAAACTGGGAAAGACATAAAGGAAGACATAAAGGAAAATCGCAGGCAAATTCAAGTTTGCCGAATAGGCTTGACTATGTCTCTGCTCCTCTCTACCCACTGCCAGTAATTGCTTCAGCTCTACTTCCTGCTTGCATGGAGTTTCAGAGAGGCACACAGATATATCCCCCCAATGGCGGGTTGATTTTTTTAATAGAAAAAACCCTATCCTTTAAAATACCACCGTGAACTCTTTTTAAGAGGGCCTTGTCAAGGAGTTTTAAGCTCAACATTTCAAACCCAGGTGGCTCTTATGAAATCTGATTTGAGAAGGGCATGCTTTTGATCTGACTTTCTTGAACAACAGTGCAAAGTATATGGGGCGGGAGGGGAGCTTTTCTCCTCATCTTCCCCCCTCCCCTCACTCCACTACAGGTTTGATTTTACTTTTTACTGGATATGGAATTGATGGAGGATGATTGATAGTGATGCACCTGGGTTGTCACAGTGTAGTGAGGATTAAATGGTTGGACTGGCAAATCTGTGTAGGAAGGGTAGAAGGAAGTATCTAAGGAATCTTCTCGACCTTGACGTTGAGTTCCTGTTGCACATATAGAACATCCATTGATGTTCACAGGAGAGAACAAGTTTTGTACAGAGCGGCATTTATTTATTTGTTTTACAAATGTATTTCTTGTCTTTCAGTACAGGCAGTGTTGGCCCATCTATGCGGCTGACTGAGATAGTTGCCTCAGGCAACAGATGGGTTGGTTGGGAAGCCCACCTTCGACCATCCACTCATTTCTACTGGTCATTGTCGTCCTCCTCCCACTCCCTAGATTGGAAGAGGAAGAGGGGTATGGAGCAGAAGAAGAAGTGTGGGCACTGGCGTCGCTGCAGGGGGGCGGAGCTCTAAGTTCCCTGCATATTGCTTTCACCGCCTTGGATGGCTCCGAGGGCGGGGCCACTTCGTGCACCGGTGTAACGGAGGGTCGAACCGCGGCGGAATGTAGAGCTCCGCCCCCCTGCAGCGACGCCAATGAGTGTGGTATGCTAGAGAACCCTCCTTTTCCAGTCTAAGGAGTTGAAGGAGCAGAGACTGGCACATCAACATGTAGTGGGGGGCAGCATTTAACATGCTGCTTCAGATGCCAGGAGGTTCTTAGCCCCCCTCCCCAAGTATAGCTATTTCTAGGGCACTTAGCAACAAGTGGAATAAAGCCAAAATCAATGTATGTGTGCATTAAGAGTCAGCTCCACTGAATTGCATGGGAGCATTGATGCTGCCATATTGCTGAAGCCAAACAGATACATAGGCCTGGATTTATTTATTTATTTTTCACATTTTTATATCGCCCTTCCTCCAAGGAGCTCAGAGTGGTGTACATATTTCCTCCCCTCCTTTTTGTCCTCACAACAACCCTGTGAGGTAGGTGGGGCTGAGAGACAGTGACTGGCCCAAGGTCACCCAGGAAGCTTCGTGGCTGAGCGGGGATTTGAACCTGGAGGTCTAAGTCCGACTCCCAAACCACTACACCATCCTGGCTCTTCATCCTGGATGAAAGACTACAGTAGACATCCTAGTTCTCAGGTGGTAAAGCTGAGTCTGGGCTCCACCACTTAAGGCTGCAGGTGGGGTCAAATGATTTAATGCTCTTCCATAGGGGAAAAAATCCTGCACATCGAAAACTAGCATGTCAGGGAGCAGGTTCTAGCCTGCTTTCTATGTGGAGTTCTAGCTTTCTATGTGGAGTGTTCTTTTTTAATTAAACAGAAAAAATTCAGTCATGTGAGACCCCACCAACAGTCGGAAGTGGTAGAGCCCAGACAGTGTTTTATCTTCAGAACTAGACCTCTGTTGTAGCAAAAACAGTACTGGGCCACTTAAGTACAGGTGGGCCCCCATATCCACTGATTCGCTATCCACGGTTTCAGTTATCCACGGATTGTGGGGACCCCCCCAGGCTTTTACTCTTTTCGCAGTAAGCTTCATTTCTTCCTTAAACAAACAGGAGAAGCAATTGCAGGCAAGTAGAACAAGACTAAGTCCTAGAGAGGCTCTGCAAGGTTAACAGAAACCTTGCAGAGCCTCTCTAGGACTTAGTGTCATTCTACTTGTCAGCAATGGAGGCTGCTTCTCTGTTTTAAGGAAGAAATGAAGCTTGCTGAAAGAAAAATAAGAGCTGGGGGGGCAAGCATGCCTGCCTGCAGGGGAGGCAGGGTGGGGGGGCCCTCAGGAAACCATGGAGGGGGTGTTCGCTCTTATCCACGGTTTCAAGTATCCACGGAGGGGCCTGGAACATATCCCCAGCGGATATGGGGGCCCACCTGTAACTGTGTAGTTACCCTTTTGTGGACTGACACTAATTTTTAGCACAATTGGACACATTCAGAAGAAATTCAGAAGAAAAATCCCACTGTATTCAATAGGTCGTACTCTCAGGTAAACATGTATAGGGTGTCAGCTTTTGACTAACACAGAATAGTGTAGTCAGACATATTTGTCCTTGTGCTTTGGAAGGCATAACAAGATTTGCACATTGGAATGACAAAGAGTCTTAGGGCACCTTAAAAGCTAACCAGTTTATTTCAGCATAAGGTTCTTGAACTGTAAGGTTCGTGGACTGCGCGCGCGCGCACACACACACACACACACACACACACACACACACACACACACACACACACACACACACACGTGTGTGATCTCAATTTTCATTTAAAATTCCCAAATTACAGACATAACAGTAACATGCGATTAAAGCAATTTAAATACACACCGTTTTAACATTCAGAACGGTATAAGAGTGGATGAAGTCAAAGAAAAATTAGTTTTGCACAGAGCCAAAAGCTTTCTGAAATAGGAATGTGGGGGTTTCGGTTTGGGAAAACCCTGTCTTAATTCATTGGAATAGAAGAGATAATAGAGGCTTGTATCTTTGAAGGGGAGGGGGGGGAAGGGGTGTGTCTTCTAAACTCTTCCAGCCAATGGGAGAGAAGCCGACACGAGAGCCGGAACGTTGTTCTTTTAATAGGAGCGTTTATCAGAGGCGGCGAGAATGGGCTGGCGGAATAGCAAAGAAGATAATAGTGTACAGTAAAGAAAAAAGCCTTTAGATCCTTTGGGAAAATAGGGACTGAAGCCGGCCTTAGCGGCTGTGATCTCTATTCTTCAGCTGTCACATCATCCGGATCTTTCAATATCAACAACAAAACTTCTATCCACGTTTTCAGCTGGTAGGGATGGCAGAGAAAAAAACGCGGCGTGAAACTAATTACGTCTGACTTGGCAGCGCAGTGAAGTACGGAAATTGACCAGGCCGCCGGTTTCGGGAGGGGGGGTGCGCCCGCCCGGGTGGTGTCCCCCTTTCCAGTCCCGATGAGCCACTGAAGGCTTCAGCCGATACTCTGGACATTTTATTTCCCCCCGCGTTTTTCCACCCCTCCTTTGCTTTGGTGCCAACTCCCTCCCGCTGGCCACCCCCACCCCACCCCACCCACCCACCCGCGAGCTCCGAACACCTCCCTCTCTAGCATTTCTTCAATGGGCGCTTTGGATTCAATCGCCGGAGGAGCCGCCAATCCTACTGCCGCTGCCCTCACCATGCTAAACGGGGCAGAGAGCCAAAGTTTTGCCAAGGAACCTCCAGACCTCCAGGGGACGACGACGACCAAAGACCCCACGGAGCTCAAAATGGGCGTCCATCAGGAGCGATTCTACTACCCCGAGCCCCACATGCAAGACGGAAGTTGCAACTTAGGACTGACCTACGGCGGACAGATGGTACAGGGAGGGTTTGGGGTGAGCAACCCGGCCCCATCGGGCAGGTTTTTGGGGCCAGCCGTGACCAACTGCTCCTCTTACAGACCACCCCAGCCTCCTCCTCCCGTTCCTGCACCTTCTTCGGCTGGCCCTCCAGGGAATCCGACTTACTCGGTGTCCGCGGGCGACCTGTACCCGAGCACCGGGGACCTGTATCCCAGCACGGCCGGCGGAGAAGGCTGCTACTCGGCTGCGGTTCAGCACATGTTCCCGCGGGGGGCTCTCTATCCAGTGCCGGGCTATCAAGTCTCCGGGAAGGTGCAGGTGGTCCTCAACAACTATCCTCTCTGGGCCAAGTTTCACAAGCACCAGACGGAAATGATCATCACCAAACAGGGCAGGTGAGTCGCACGTTGGAGGAGACGCCGGGGGCCTGGGGGGGGGGGGAGAGAGAGCAGCGGGAAAGAAACGGGGAACAAATGAAGTTGCAGCATTGGAGGGGAGGGGCGGGCGAGCGAGAATTTGTGGATCTGGGAAACGTGAGTTACAGCTCTGGGGGGTGGCGCGGGATCCCAGTTAAGAAGGGGAAAGGCGAAAGAGATCTTAATGGGGGTGGTGGTGGTCTAGAACCAGCGCTTGTGGATCTGGAGCGGAGCACTCTGAGAAGAGACTTCTGGAATTTTAGTTAGGATCATATGAAGGCAATATGGGGGGTTGGGGGGGCACGCGGTGTCTGTGTACGTGTGCGACTAGTGAAGAACCAGGTTGTGGATTCTTGTTGGAGAGCCTGTCCAGGACAGACCCACTGGGCTGGAGGATGCTGACTCCGTCCTCCTAAGGCCTTGGCTAAGGTTCAGACTTGAGGGCGAAACGGCCAAAGGCGCACCAGCTAGAGCGCCCGGTAGAAGGAGACGGCAAAAAGTCTCCCTTGGAGCGCACGGAGGCGCTGGTAGCCACCGCGATGGGCTCATTCACCCGACCCGTTCCTCGAATCGCTCTTCTGCCAGGCTTCGAGCTTCTTCAGCGTCCTGCTTCTCAATCCCTTCCTGATGCTTGGGGACCTGCGCCGGTGGCAAAACAGTGTGAGAGAGACAGACGGAGGCACTCTGCACATGTTCAAGAGTTCTGATCTTTATGGCCCTTCCCAAGGATTCCCTGAACTGAAGTGCAATATTGCAACCCGGTGCTGGGCCTGACTGAGGCGTGGGTGGGTGTGCAGGTTAGGAAGTCAAAGCGGGCTTTGTCCTGTAACTTTGGGCCTGTTTTGTTTCAGAAAGCAGAGCTGGGGGGGAAAAAGGCAGGACATTTCCAACAACAAAGCCTTTTTACAATTCTGTTTGTACTTGAAAGCGGGCTAGTTGTTTTCCCCCATGGACGCCTGCACTGACTTGCTCCTATTGCTGTTGCTTAAATGGACTGACAGTGTGGTTAGATGCTATAAAGAAATGATCAAGACTCATGACAGGATATTGAGGCATTAAAAAAAAAAAAAAACACCTGATACTGTGTCTTGGAGACCAGAAAGAGAGAGATCAGGTCCTAGTTAGAAATGTGGATCTCTGATGATGATGATGATGATGATGATGATAGTATTTAAATATCAAAAAGTTCACAAAGGGGTTTACAGACAGAATCAAATGATTAAATGGCTCCCTGTCCCAAAAGGGCTCACAATCTAACAAAGATGCAGAACACCACCAGCAAACAGCCACCAGAAAAGACACTGTATTGGGGGTGAAAGGGGGCAGTTACTCTCCCCCTGCAAAATAAAAGAGGAGCACCAATTGAAAAAGTGCCTCTTGCCCAGTTAGCAGGGAGTACAGTCATGTCCAATGTCCTCCAGTTCATCTTTGTGGAAGCTGTTTTTACATGTGGATTTTACCACCACCCCATATCTGTAAGTCAAATATAAAAGCTTCATCCAGCTTAGACTTGTGTGTGTGTGTGTGTGTGTGTGTGTGTAAAAAACCTCTCTTCCACTTTCTATCTTGTCCCGTAGGTCTGCAAGTTTTGATCAGTTTAATTGGTAGATTAATCAACTTGATCCCAACCAGTTAGGTCCCAATTAGAGACTTGTCCTCGCTTCTTTTCCATCCCTTTTATTTACACCAGTTTACAAAATGTTTGAACTGAAGCTGATTAATAAGTGGAAGATCATCCTAATTGGTGTGGCTAAGAATTAAGGGCATCCTTTCTTAGTTTGCGGCTATTGTAAGAGAGAATGGAACAGCAAATATTAACGATGGTCCCTTGTTCTTCTAACAAGTGGCAACTTCCATTTCTTAATTGCAAGTTACCACTTTCTTAAAAAATCTCAAAAAGACATCTTTTAAAAATTGAGGTCTTGGTTAAATGGATTACTTGTAAATACGTCAGCTAAATGGTAAATAGCACATGCCTGCACACATTTTGCTTTCTTAAAAGTGAGACCTATTCTTAGGTATATTTGGAGCGCTGATTCCAAAAATGGCATAAGTTTTGCCTTATCACATCTAGTTTTGGGGTATGGCATCACCACCTCATAATGCGAGTCAAGCAGCTTCCTCCAATCCGCCGCCATGGATTCCTCACGAGGAAGCTGCTAGACTACATTATGAGGTGGCAATGCCATACCACCAAAACTAGACACAATAGGGCAAAACCGATGCCATTTTTGGAATCAACACCCCAAATTCATATAAAACCAACATAAATTTTGGGGGGGAAAGTTTTTTTTAACCCTCACATTTGCAGGCCTGTGTAATCAACCACTTTTTTAAAAAATTGACTTGATACAGTTATTCTGACAACTGCAAGACACATGATCCAAATTAAGAACATATTCTAAGTGTCATTTGGGAAAACACCGAAGGCAAGAGATGGCCATCTTCTGTGTCTTCAAGGACTTCTGCTCAACAGCAGGAACGTTGTAGAAGTGTATTTTACTGCTCAAATCGATGCCCTTGTGAGCAGCCAGGCCCCATATAATGCAGTGGTTGCCAGGGCCTCTGAGATAATTTTATCAGGGGGTACAAAGTTTCTTTTGGGCCCCTTCTCAAAGGGAAAGGAGGCAAAACAGGGTGGAGGGAGGGTAGCAATAGCCAGAAAAGGCTTTGGAGCCCAGGTCTACCAGGTTTCCCAATGAGGTGCCCAGGTCTACCTACCCGGTAGCCCTGGCCTGGCCACCATCTTTCACTCTCCATGAGGCCTGGGAACTGAGATCCCAGGAAATTTCTGGGCTCCCTCCTTTGGCTCCTGGGCCCCCTTTTTGACCCTGGGCCTGGGTACAATTTACCCCCTTTACCCCCGCTCTCATGGGCCCTGGTAGTTGCCTTGTAGTGAGAAGGGCTTCCCAGTTTGAAAGCACCCACGACTGAACACAGTCTTCTAAATATAGATACCCGCATACTTAGGACATACAGAATGCAAAAGAAAGAGGTTGCTTTCAAAATATGTGCAGCACGTGTCAGTTTCTTGTACCTTAAGCACTTTTCTTTCTTTTACAAGTGAAACCTTGATTAAAGTTTGACAGGGCTGTCTGGGTCAGATTTAGTCTGTGGGCCTCTTCCCCCCCCCCCACAATGACACTTGGTTTGTGCCTACTGTTGTGAAATGACTTTTACTGTATTCATCTTTTCTTTTAAGTTGTTTGCTACTTTTGTAAACTGTCTTTCCCCCAACCAACTTGTGGCCATTTCAAAGAAGCCTGGGAGAGATGGGAAAGGGTAGTATGTGGGCAATCAGAATTGGTCCAGAGTCTTCACATTGCCAAATTCTGTGCTGCTTAAAAGTTTTTACTCTGCTTTTTTCTAAAAATATCCTAAGCAGTTTATACAGTCATTTCAATGCAGAAAAAACAGAATAAGGCATTTCAATCACTATATAAACCTGTCTGAACATTACAGTCTCTGGGTCCTGCCATTACTGGAAGTGCAACTGGCAGTAACTGGGGACAGGGTCATTTTGGTGGTGGTCCCTAGACAGCGCGGAACTCCCTTACCCTAGCCTAGGAGCATGTATTTCCCCCCTCAATAACTATATTTCACTGGTTAGCAAAACTTTGCAGTTCAGATGAGCATTTGATTGCTGACTGTGCTGTTTGCTTTTTGCTGCTGTAATCTGTAACATTTTTAGTTCTCTTATGGTTTTAATTAAACAGTTGTTCTTTCTATTCTATGCTTGCGGTCTTGAGCTTTTTTCTGGAAAGGCGAATAAATAAATATGGAACGATATCCATAAATGCTGCAAGGTATCACTATTACGACAGCACCCTGAAATCAGGCAGCATTAACCGTTTGCTTTAAAGGCAATGTTTTAGCCTGATGCCAAAAGGTGTACAATGTCAGAGCCTTTCTGCTCTCAACAGGAAGACAATTCCACAGAAACGATGCCACCACCAAAAAAGACCTCGCATTTAATGGATGCCTGTGACACATCAGATAAACCAGGTACTCAAAGCAAGGTCTCTAACAACGACCAGAGTATACAGGGAAGCATCATGTACAGGAAAAGGCGGTCTTCAAGAATCTCGGTCCCCAAACTGTGTTTAGGACTTTCTGTTGAGGGGAAATCCTAATTTACAGCTCTTTGCATTTTCACACTTGTCACAGAAAGTTCCAAGGAACCTCTCTTGTGGTATTTGTGGACACTTGTGAATGGTACCAGTACAAGAGAGAGGTTCTAAATCTCAAATGTGGGTGCTACTAGCCATTTTATAATGCATCGCAGAGCAAGGAAATGCAAAAAATCAAATTTAATGTCATTTGTAGACACATGGGGACAGAACAATGATAACAATTTATCCCTCATGAGCTGGTCTGATTTTTTTTTTTTTTTACCAAGAACAAGAAAATGAGTTTGTGATAATTTTATCTGTGCTTTCTCTATCTCACTCTGTGAGTGTGCCTAATTTGGCTAAAGTCCAAGCCTTGCATCCGGTTCAGCGTCAGGCCTTAATCTTGAAATATATGGAATAAGAAAAGAGGGCATTTCCTTCCCACTCCTGATCAGCTTTTGACTGTCCCCGCACATTCGACTGAGACTGGGAAAGGACTTCGGGCATACAGATCAATGTATATGGTGTGTCGCTTTTTCTAGAAATGAAGCACTAAACACATACACACCGATTCTACCTCCCTCTCACCTTTCCTTATATTGCCTTCAGGCTGTTCACTGTCAGGTCAACTACTCTTCTTTATTAGCCACTACTTCCTTTTCTTTCTCTTGTTCCCCAACTCCTCTTTCATTTCTGCTCAAGTTCCTATGGATACTGGTAAGGTGATGAGACATTTTCAGCCTCTCTGGAAATCCCCAGACACCAGCTCTGCAATCCAATGCAAGGAAAGGGAGACACACACACACCTCCGTCACCTAAGGCAGAGTTGCCCCCTGCCAACGGCTCAGAGGTGAGGTGGGGCTGACGGTGGGGGAAGACTGGAAGAGAGTAGAATGGCTTTTCCTCCCACTCTTTCCTCTATACTGTCCCTGTTTGCTGTGAGTTCTGTGTCAGCCATAAAGAGAGAGTGAATTAGGAGAAAGCAATTGAACAGATGCCAAGGTTCATAGACAGGCAGACAAGGTCCCCGGGCAGTAGATGATATGGGTCACAGCCACGCAGATTGCAGCAGACACTGAAATCCTTTCCGCCTCGTCCAGCCGCATGAATACCAGGCCTTTTAAAGTTACACTCCCTGCAAAAGGACTGTTCCTCTCTGGCCATGTTCACCAGATCCTTACTTCAGCAGCTGAGCAAAACTTTAACATGGGCCAAGTTCCGCTCTATTTCAAGTGAGGGCTGACTCTCGCTTCACATTGTGTACTGCGGTGGTACAAAAGACACATGCATGCCCTCCCGTCACGGCTGAAGGAAATGCACGTTTAAAAGTCAATGTTTGTCCTTTTAAAATGTGCAGAACGGTGGGCATACTGTTTTTGAGTGATTGCAGCTAAGGGTTTTAAAAGGGAGTGCACCAAAACTGGCATGTGTGCATCCTTGATGAGAAGTGCACGTGCACGCACGCATATATTTTGTACCCCCTCAATATGAAAGGTAAGGCGCTCATTGTCATTGTGCCGCCAGTGTCTGTCCTGCTTTGTGAAGTAACATGTAGGAAACAAAGACAGGTCTCCGGCCTGAGGAGTTTACAATTTAATGCCTAATTCTCACTGAGAGTAAACCTGTATCTGGGTCATACCCCTTCAGCTTCTAGGTGACAGCTCATGTGAATTCTCCTTCATAGGGGAAAAAAAAACCCTGCATATAGAAAACAGGCATGTTTGCTATGATGCATACATGTATCATATAAAAACAACAAAAATATTGTTTTATTCATTTGCAGATATATGCAGGTTTAAGCAATTAATTAATTGCTTGATCAATTAAAACTCATACACTCAATTAAGATTTATGTAATCCAGAGGCAGCCCTAAAATGAGTAGATTTGTCTACTGCAATTCCTAGCTATGCTAAAAATGTGCACAATTGCAAAATATATATATAAAAAAAATCATGAAACTTTTCACAAAATGATTAAAATAGCGGGGTGGGGGAACAGTAATAATAGTTGTGAAACTTTCTAGTTACTGATTTATGGTTTCCTCAAGCTAATATTTTGGGGAGGACAAGATAATTGGAAAAAATGAAACTCACAGCTTCAGTGGTGAGGGTTCCATAACTAGGCACTGTAAGTTTTGCTGAGTTATTTCCATTCACAGGCCCCTTCCATGACATCATGTCTCAGTCCTCCTCAGATTTAAGAATGAATTGGTTCCATATTGCGCCCCCCCCCCCCCCATACATGGCCTTATCTTTCCTCATTCTAGAATGAAAGGCAAATCAAGTAACCTGGACAGAAATGTTGTGTGTGGAACAGAAAGTAAAAAGTTGGGGGCGAAAGGCTAGCTGTTCTCCCATCATTAATAGGCATTGGTATATAGATACGTATTTAAGACCCAGCTGATTCATTAATCAAGTGGAAAAATCAAATATCCCGTTCAAGACAAGACAAAACCGGTCTTCTTACAATCATTCTTTCTGTCTCCCTCAGCTCAGCCCCTCATGATCAGTTAGGATCAGTCATGTTCCCAAATCTATGTGTTTGCAGAACTGTAAAGTAGCAGGCCCGTAGCTAGCAGTTTTGGAGTGGTCATGAATCATGATGAGGCCCTTAGAAGTACAGCAGAAAGGATATAGGTCATGTTATTTTAATGGAGCAATGGGAACAATTATGGTTAAAACCGTTGAAATTTACGTTAAATGTTAATATTAAGGAAAATATGTATAAAATGATGTATAGATGGTATATAATATAATAACCCCAAGCAAATTAGCAAGAATGTATGCGAAGGTGACGAATAGCTGTTGGAAATGTAAGAAGCAAGAAGGAACTTTATCATATGTGGTGGACATGCCCCAAGCAAAGAAGTATTGGACTCAGATTCATAAACAGATAGAGTTGATTTTAAAGATTAAGGTTCAGATGAAACCGGAAACCTTTTTGTTGGGTATGAGGGTATGAGGGATCATGTAGGCGAAAAATTTCAAACTTTGTTTTTATATATGATAACTGCGGCAAGAATTTTATATGCACAATATTGGAAGAATTCGGAGATACCTTCGCTGGAAGATTGGTGGTTGAAAGTTTTGGACTATGCTGAAATAGATAAACTTACAATTTTAATTAAGGAAAAGTCAGTTAACCTTTTCGAGAATAACTGGAAACCATTTATCGATTTTTAAGAGAGAGTGAACGATGTGGTGATATGCAGATTTAATGAATAGAATGTGGGTGCTATTTTGGCTTAGTTGGATATTATATGTAGAAAATAGTGAATAGTATGCTAGTAGGATGTATTGCTTCGTGCTTGCTATAACTTTATGAAATTATTGTTTTTGTTTTAATATATCAATAAAATATAAATATATGAAAAATAAGTATAGCAGGAAAGATACCGTTGGCGAATGTGACATCACGAATTGCCTTTGAATTAACCACATGAGATGACTGGTTTTATGAAGTTGTTTTAAAACAATTTATTATTAAAAGAGAAAAAAAGAACATACAAACAAATATATATTCTGTTTTCTTACCCCTTGTAGAATGGGTAATATTGTCCTAATATGTGACCTATCAGACTCGCTCCCCCATTAATTAGATTTAATGGAAGTTAAGAAATTAACTTGTTCCCTTTTTCATTTTTTAAAAAATGTATTAGATGTTTTAATTACATATACAGCACAATCCTATCCAACTTACACCACTGGTGTAACCAGCGGTGCAGCAAAAACGGGAGGCCCCAGAACAGAAAGGGGATTCAAATCCCCTCCAAAGGGGGATTCAAATGGGATTTAAATCTCGCCTCCCCTCCAAAGCCTCCCTCCCTGCCCTTCCCCCGCTGGTTACACCGGTGGTGTAAGTTGGATAGGATTGCGCTGTTAGTTGTAATAAGATTTTAAGTGCCACTCATGTTTCAATCCATCCAGAACCTTGGAAGGCATTGCAATGTTCAAGGAGCTGACTTCTTACAGAAAGTTCAACCAAATGCAACAATGGCAGACTTTTTTTAATGCTTTATTTTATTATCTTATAGGGGGGGGGGAAGAAAAAGAAATTTTAAAAAAGAAAAACAAACATTACATACATAGATCTAGTCCAAACAGTTCTACATATTTAAAAAGAAGAAAAAAAGGTGGTGGTGGGGGGGAAAGGATATATAAGCAATCAAAACATTAAGTAGATATATCTACATATTTCACACAATTTCAGATATTTTATTGGGGAAAGGCCTCCAAATAGTTTCAAATATGTCCAAATGTAACTGACGCTGATATGCCATTCGCTCGAAAACTGCTAAACACGGTCGGCTGTCCACCCACTGGGCTCAGGTTGGCTGGTTTCTTTTCTTCCAATTAAGGACAATGACAGCGCAATCAGTGGCGTTCTTACGCTGGGGGAGCAGGTGTGCTGCGCCCCAGGCGCCGAGTGGGCACGGTGCTTCTGGGGGAGCCCGGCTGCCGAGCCCCCGGGAAGCAGCGCGCCCAATCGGCACGTCACCGGCTTCCGGAGACGCTTTGCTCCGAAGCCAGGAAGCCCTCCTCCTTGCGACCGCCCAGTTCGGCGGTCAAGGGCTTTGTGAGCCGGCCGAACGCGTCTCAGGCTTTTATTTGGGTTTTCTGCACATGCGCAGAACCTTTCTGAGGGCAAACCGGCTGCCCGTTCGCCCTCAGGAAGGTTCTGCGCATGTGCAGAAAACCCAAATAAAAGCCTGAGACGCGTTCGGCCGGCTCACAAAGCCCTCGACCGCCGAACTGGGCGGTCGCAAGGAGGAGGGCTTCCCGGCTTAGGAGCAAAGCGTCTCCGGAAGCTGGTGACGGGCTGCTTCCGGGGGGGGCGGCAGCCGCGCTCCAGCCCCCGCCCCCTGGGCGCCGGAAGGCGTTAAAATGCCACTGAGCGCAATCCTGCGCAAGTATGCACGGCTGGCCTAAATGGCCAGCCGCTGCATCCTGTGCACATTGCGGCTTGTACTGGCGTGGCGCGGCACAGGCTCACCTTGGGGCAAGGGGACGAACGTGTAAGTGGCACAGGCCGCAATGGGCTTCCTTGGGTACATGCCACCAGTTCTGAAGCTGGCATGCTTCCGGGGAGGCTGTGTAATACCGATCCAGGTTGCAATGGGGCATAGGATATTGATGTAACCCAGTGCTGATATCCCCGCCCCTTCCCAACCCAGGCCAGCCAATGCCCCCCTCCCTCACCACCCCTGCCTGATTCATTACTAAGTCCTTTTAAAATATATTCTGATTCAACAGTGGCAGACATGTTTTGAGCCTGGGTTACTGCCAAACCGATATAAAGCTGGGAATGGAATAGTCCAGTGTTTCTCAAACTGTGGGTCGAGACCCACTCGCCACCTGAGTTCTGGTGGGTCCCCATGTGATGGAAAGATCAGATCATTGCCACAAACCCTGAGGCTATTCAAAAACCAGATAGCTGCTAATTGCCCTTCAAAGACCTAAACTCCTGCAGATTGCAAGATAGCTGCTAATTACCCTGCAATCAGCTGACTTCCTGCAGTTTGCAAGCTTGTGTAAATATAGGGAGATAAATGTTTGAGCATCTCCTAAAGCTAGGTGGGTCCCGAAGGTGCTAAAAGGTTTGAGAACCACTGGAATAGTCAGTTCCATGCAGAGAAGGAGCAAGCAGCAAGCTGGAGGGTTCACCCTTTCCAGTGCCCACGATGTCCCTCCTAAAATCACCCCCCCAGCAACTTTTTTGCCAGTTGGGTACTGAGACTGGAAGTGAGCCATGTTGTGAGAAAAGCAGAGGCAGTTTCAAGGGGGAAAGTGCAGGTGACCGGGGGGGGGGGGAGAGTTCAACACCTCCATGCCATCCAGCCAACCACTTATCTGCTAAAATCCCCCCCCCCGATTTATACCTGTTCAGCACAACCTGTATTCTAATACATGGATTGTACCACTAATGCATCTAATTTAGACCCCGAGCTGTTGGTACATCTTCTCCATATGTCTCTATCACAAAAAGGACTAGAAACATTCCTTCTTTTTAAATCAAAAGTGAACATTTAAGGAGGGAGGCTTGGTGGTGCTTGGACCTAGCTCCAGCAGAGAACCTCTCCCTCCCTGGTTAGTGTCAGTAGTGGCTACACTTGCTATCGGAAAGAGGGCAAGCTGTAGCTGGACACTCCTCCATTGTGCCTGAACCTAGCTCTAGCTGAGGAACGTGGGCCCCACCCTGTGCTGTAACAAGGTAGATTAGTGCCTGTGGCAAGTAAAAAAACAGACTGAAGAGGTAGGAGTAGCTTCTTGGATTTGGGAGTGGGAGGGCTGGAGCTTGGAATGATTCCAGTTTAAGAAGGAACAGAACCAAGATCAGCTGCAACGGGGGTCTCCCAGCAGTATAGGCGTTCAAAGCCCCTGCTCTCTGGGTCTCGGACGACCACCCCACGACCCAACCTTTAACATTTGCCAGGACATCTGGCTCAGTTGGTAGAGCAATCGTCTCATAAATGCCTGAAGATCTGAAGGATGGCAGTTCAAGACAGCCGGAAGTGTCTGTGTCTTTTGGAGAGCTGCCGGCATGCTGAGCTGATAAGTTGCAGAGCCTATGTGGAGGAGTGGAACTGCAGCTGCAGCACTTGAATGGCAGTCAAGGTTGCCTGTCAGCTGAAGCGTGGTGAGGCGAACGCCAGAGAGAGAGAGCTGGACTGTGAAAGCAACATCTAGAATGAAGGGTTCTATGAAAGATTAGAACGTTATTATATTGTATATATATTGCATCCCTGTTATTTTTGCTTCCCGGGCACTCGCCCTACCTGAGTTCCATAAGGGGTCCCACCCAGTTAGCAACTGTCAGCCACTTCTCCCTCAGTGACAGCATTAGGTCCCCTTCCTTCATGCCAGGCCTTCCTGAGAACCACTGTTCTCTCCCCCCCCCCCAGCGCTGTTTAATAAATTCCAGATGCCTTTGATCCCCAATGCAGCCCTGGGGGGGGGGACATCCAAGAATTATAAAATGGCAGTGGGTGAAGATGAAGACGATCAGCTCTCACTACTGCTGCTCCCCCACAATTGCCCCAAAGCATCTCTATGGGCCCTGGCTTGCAGCAGCAGAAGCAGATGCTCACTGCTTCATGGGATGCTAGCCACCTGTGTGGACCCAGCCAGGCCCACCTGTGGAGCCATCCTGGACCCCTGAAACCTGGATCCAGCCTTGCAAGGGAATCGGCCCCACCACCCTCTGCCATGGCTGTGGCCTTGATGTTAGACAGTCTATCTGTCATTTAGGAATAAACACTTCCAAATACAGTGGCTACCTCTGCTGCACTGCTTAATTAATCAGGCTTAATTTAGTTTCTTAAGAACCAGCAGCAAAAATATAATCAAACATAAAATGCCTTATGGAGTAGAAGAGTTTTTAGATCCCATCCGAGAATAGGAAGAGATGGAGCTTAGCGGACGTTTTCCCAGGAAGAGGACTCCACAACTGCTGAGCCACCAAAAAGGCAGCTCTGTCATTGGTGTCGGCCAATCACATTTGAGGTCGCACAGTATTACTTCCTTTTTATCTTTTTTCCCTTTCTGTTTTATTTCTTTCCCTTATGTTATTTTTTATTTCTAGTCTGCTTTGTTTTTCTGCACATTTGCTTTGTTTCTCACTCTGACTCTTTTTCTTCCATAGTCACAAGATATAGTGATCATCAGTAGCGAGGCTTTGAAAAAGGATTAGATTCATAGAGGCTAGATTTCTCAGTATCCATAATAATAGCGGAGTAAAGCCTCCATGTTCAGAGGCAGTGTATCTCTGAGTACCAGAAGCTGAGGACAAATGACATGGAGGGCTATTGCTTTCATTACCTCTTTGCAAGTTGGCCAGGATGGCAGGGATTTTCAATATGATTCAGCAAGGCAATTCTTACATTATGTTTATTTGTTTGAATACTCCTTGTATTTTTTTTCTTACATTTTTCCTTTTTCTTTCTGCTTGTTTGCTTGTTTATCAGGGCAGGGGTGGCCTGCCTATATACGTAAGGCTGACTGAGGCTGTTGTTTCAGGCAATGGATTGGCAGGAAACACCCGCTGCCTGCCTCTGCCACTCTTCCTTCCACTTCCTAGATTCATAAAGGAAGTTGGGAACAGAACAGAAGAAGGAGTGTGGAGGAGAGGAGAGTAGTGGAGGAGAGGAGCTAGAGAGACCCTGACAGTCTACCTCACTGCTCTCTTCTCCTCCATACTTCCTGTTCTACTCCATTCCCCTCTTCTGTTTTGGGCCAGGAACCAGGAGGAGGAGTGGCAGAGCTTTATGGGTGGTGCACTGCCAAGCAAAGGGAGTGGCATTTGGCACAACAAGGTGCCATGCAAAGGGGGGCATTTGGCATGCCACCACCTCAGGTGCTGTGAGGTCTTGGGCCAGCCCTGTATCAGGGATACCGTCTTACCTTTTGTACTTGGGGTAGAACTTATTCTCGAGTGCAACATACGTAATTTATGAATGGAGGGCATGGATAGAATTGGCAGCTTTTGTCACTCCGCAAACTACAGGTGAAATGGGTGGCCCTCGGTTCCTTTCACGTTTTCTGTTTCTTTCTTTGTTTGTTTCTTTCTCCACTGTTTATAGGGTGCTCTCTTGATTTCTTTCTCCTCGTCTCTTGCTCTCCTTTCTCTCAAGCCCCAGACAGAGAGTGTCACTTTGATGCTGTAACCAACCCGCTCCTAATGTGTTGAAAGTCTAAATGCATTAAAGTCGCTTCATTTCCTGCATACCCTTCAAGGGTTTGCAATCAGAGAAAAGAAACCCCAACCCCTCCGCCTTGCGCTCCGGGCGGTTCAGTGACATGCCATCACCATCAGGAAAAGGAGGGGAAGAAAAGAGATACCAACACAGAGAATTTAATTCCAGCGCAGCAATAACAAAAATGTCCACTGCAAGGTCTAAAATCAAGTGTTTTGCGTGCACCGTTTCAAACTCTTTTCCTTTCTGGGGATTCCATTCTGTCTGCCTCCAAACCTCAATGCATGGGTTGAATTTCCTCTGAGGGTTTCAGTTCTGACAAGGTGGAACAGGGGGTTGTTTCTATGTTTTTAGTGCTTGACACGGCTCCTTAAAAAAAATGATTCTTTTGTTGCTCAGCGGCTGGGCAGACATACCGTACCTCTCACTCACTGTACTTTTTCTGTGATGTGTGGTATATTGTTGATGCACCTCTCAACAATGGCACCGATAGGTAAAGGTAAAGGTATCCCCTGACAATTAAGTCCAGTCGTGTCCGACTCTAGGGTGTGGTGCTCATCTCCATTTCAAAGCCGAAGAGCCAGCCTTGTCCGAAGACGCCTCCGTGGTCATGTGGCCGGCATGACTCTCCTTGCCACAGCGCGTAGCATGCGGCTGGAACACGGAGCGCTGTTTACCTTCCCGCAAGCGGTACCTATTTATCTACTCGCATTGACATGCTTTGGAACTGCTAGGTTGGCAGGAGCTGGCCAAGCAACGAGCGCTCACCCCATCGCGGGAATCGAACTGCCGACCTTTCGATCGACAGCTTATGGTTCACCGGTTTAACCCACTGCGCCACCCGCTGGCCTGTAAAGGTATCCCCTGATGCACCTCTCAACAATGGCACCGATAGGAGCCTATAAACCATTTTCCCCCAAAGCAAGGTGGCCACAGGGGAATTTGATTGAGATTGGGAATCAGGGTAGAGGGTTAACACTCCTGACCAATGAAGGCCCGATCCAGCTGCTATTTACTGAATAAAAAACATGCACACCAGCCTCAAAGTGGGATCTAGTGTGACCCTGATAAATAGTTCTTAGCTCATGCCTTGGCCAGGTGCTCACAGCGGGTTAGACTAAGGCTGCAATCCTATTCACACTTACCCAGGAGTAAATCCCATTAAACTCAATTGGACTTACTTCTGAGTAGACATGCATAGGACTGCACTGTAAGTATTGTTAAGGGAGGACAAAAAGGGTACATTTACCAAGACAGAAAATGGAAGTGCATGGTTCGAGCAGCTGGAAATGGGCCTCCTATAGGATAATGAACAATTGCTAAGGTAGTTGAAGTTTGGTTCCTAAATCCTCAGTTTTCGTCATTAATAGGCTGAAGATGTAGTTCTTGAGAAACTACGCTATGAATGGGGATCATTAGACAATAGCGCAGTAATTTTTAACCGACGTTTCGGGGGATCTTGAGATTCCTCAGAAGTTATGGTTTCTTAATTTAGAAAATTAGTACAGTAATGGCAGGCAAGCTATCCTGAAAAAACGGCTTTCCACCCACTCCTGGTCTTTCTCTGAAATGCATAACCACACGTTGGGTGTGTTCTAGGGCTTGTGTTTTCAGTTCCTGCAGGCCAGTGGCCCACAAGAACAAAATGTGAGCCACAGAATATGTCTCGGAATCTTTTGCTATGTGCTGAGATTCCTTGGCCGATGAATCAAGGTGGAAAGTTTGAAATACTTTGCATTCATACAACAGACCATGACCACAAGCTGTGGTACAGTTTCTGCAATCTTTTACAAAACACACATTCTGTGATGTGTGGTATATTGTTAATGCACCTCTCAACAATGGCACCAATAGGAGCCTATAAACCTCCTGTGTGTGTTTGTGTGGTGTGTGTGTGTGGGTGTGAGTGTGTGTGCGTGTGTGCGTGCAACGATTTGAAGTTTACAGGTTTAAAAGTGTGTTTTCATCGTTGCCCTTGAAAAAAGCTTTCTGCTAGAAACGCATTGGGCTTCAAGCTCCCCTCCCTTCTTTCCTTTAATCACAGTGACAATAAGCCATTTGCTTGAGAAACTACGCTATGAATGGTGATAATATTTAGACAATAGCACAGTAATTTTCAACATGTGTTTTGGGGGCTCTTGAGATTCCTCAGAAGTTATGGTTTCTTAATTTCTTTTAAAAAATATTTTAAAAATATGGCATCTTTTTCCCCCTCTTCCATATCTGCGAGCCAATAGCTGGAAATTTGAGTCACTTCTCAGTGAAAAATACTTGATATGATGTTCAGTCAATGAAACACATACGCTCAAACAGCATCTTATAAAACAAGCGTTCCACAGCAGCAAGAGACTTAAAGTCCAATGAACCCACACAGCTCCAGACATGCTTTTGAAGTAATTCTAATGGTGTAATCAATGAGTAAAGTTGTAGGGTCTCCTGTATCTCTCTGGGCAATGTTTGGCGGTTTACTGCCTCTGAATATGGAGGTTCAGTCTATCAGTATCTATTTGTTGGGAAACCTCATTTATTTGATCTAATGCATTACAAAAATAAATGTACAAGCTAGCGGCCATCACCACATCCTGTGGCGATGAAATTCATTTTGCATTCTTTATTCTGATGACTAGTTTTGTTTTGTTTATTTTCTTCTTTGTTTCTTTTTTAAAAATATTTTCTGGTTGCAGAAGGCTAAAACTTTGCAGTGAAGTCTAAGCAAAAATACAGGTTGTAGGAAAGGCAAACCAGTTTGTTGCTGGGATCGGCACAGACCTGTCCAGTCCACAGGAGGCTGATGCCACTGCAGAGAAAGTCCAAGCACAGCACACCCTGTTCATATAAAGGAAATGTAATGGCAAATATGCAAATCAGCTGCAGCCCTCTGGCTTGTGATATGTTTACAAGGTGGCCCTGGGAACATGGAACAAGTTGCCCATCAAGGGCCTGCTGCCAAATCGCCCTCCCAGAAATGCCCCCCCCCCGCCTGCCACTTCCTCAAGCCTCAAATTATGTCTCTTCGGTACAAATCTTGGCTGCATCTTTCTCACACCCACGGGGAGTGTTTATATCTGTTAATTTTTCTCCACTGAACCTTCCTTTCTCAAGGGGCTGTTGGCGTACAGTGCCTGCCCTTCGTGCCTCTGAGGGAACTGTCAACACACATGTTCTTTATCCAACCTCTTTTGAATGTGGACAAAAAATAATAATAATCCACATCTCAGGAGGAGAAGGGGATCGGGGCTTTTCTGTGTGGCTTTTCCTAGCCCAGAACAACAGTCGACTTCAATCCATTGTCAGGGCTTTTCAGAGAAGGAAGACGTTGGTTGTTTTAACAGGAAAGAGTTCCTTGGTTGGGCTCCCTCTAGTACAGAAGCTGCATCCTCCGATATAAAAGTCCTGTCCCAACCCCTATCCCAGTTATGTGGGAACAAGCTATGGTTACTCACAGGAAATGGAAATGCACTTTGTACATGCTCAGGGGGGTATTCTCATTACCTTGAGGGGGTATTCTCATTACATCTCCTCCTGCCTTGAGGAACTTACAGTGTCAAATATGACACAGGCAAAGCATCAGAGGGAGGGAAGAAGATTGAGAAAGGGGTAAGCAGGAGATAGATATGTGTTCAGTTGGTGACATGTACTTACAGTGCAATCCTAACCAACTTTCCAATGCTGGTGTAGCCGTGCCAACAGGGCGCACACTGCATTTTGCAGTGCAGGGACAGTCATGGAGGCCTCTTCAAGGTGAGGGAACATTTGTTCCCTTACTTTGGGGCTGCATTGTGGCTGCACCGGCGCTGGAAAGTTGGTTAGGATTGCACTGTAAGGCTTAGTTTCAGTAAGCCAATAAACCATTGCTTAGAAAGCATGATCCTATCTCTCTGAGCTATGAGTCTATGACACATTTGAACGCAGGGGCAGGTGAGATGCTGGGAGGCAGTATTAACTGAGAAATCCACGACTGAAAGAAGAATACATTTATGACCCCGTTCACATCTTCATGTGGAAACCTCCAAACAAACCGGTGAACACTGGTTTGTTGTTGTTGTTGTTGTTGTTTTAAAATCATTGTGTGCAGCAGTGTGCATGTAGCCTTCTGTTTGCTCCAATGAGTTTGAATAACAAAGGTTAGGTCCACTAGCCACTACCCACTAGCATCTCTGATTGTCGGACACTGAGGATTTATAACAAGAGATATTACCATCAGGCCTTGTGTCTGAAGTACTCTGTGACTTCCCACTGGGTGCTATTGAAAAATTTTGTATGTGTGCGTGCGTGTGTGGTTTCAGATTTCAGTTTGATATCCTGGCTTCAAGGCTTGGTCACAAACTATGGTTGGAAGAAACCCAGTTTGTTTTACATCAGGAATGGAAGCAGCAAATTTCCTTTCCTCATTTGTTAAGGGGGGGGGGGGGGAGACAAGGCTTGTTCCAGTAACACTAAGCTATGGCTTAGCATTACATCTGAACTCTCTCTCTCTCTCTCTCTCTCTCTGTAAAAATATGTAATGGAGCTAAGCAGCTGAAGAGGGGGTTTAAAGAAATGATTTTATCTGTTGCTGTGAGGTTTGTGCCTTCAGTTCTACCAAACATTTGAGGTTTTGTGGTATAATATAAACTCAAAAAAACAAAAGACAGGGTTGAGAGTCAAGCTCTATATTACCACTTACTGTTTTGTTTTATCTCAAACAGGTAGAAATACTCCCAGGAGTATTTTCCCTAGACTCAGTAGTGCCCAAAGACCTCGCCTTTGGGCCAGACTCTACGGATATCAAAGATTTGTGACCAGAACTCCTATCTCTTAAATGTCTGTAAGAAAAGCTGTTGCAGATTTGTGGGATGGTGATGATGGAGTTGGATCAAGGACTATGAATGGTGCTGGAGGAGATTTTTTTTTTTAAACCCTTTCCCCCTGCACCATTTTCTTTGATGAAAATTGCACACCTCCCCAAAGCTGCTCTCTGCCCCATTAGGGAAAACTTTATGGGTATGCAAAATATATTTTTTCCCCTTATGCATGCAAATAGCAATTTCTGGGAGGAAGAGGGAATTTTCATCAAGAAAATGGGGAGGGGGAGTGTGAACCACACTTCCTCACTGCTGTAATCCCAGTCCATATGCCCTCTTCCCCCGTGACTGTTGGTTTACAGCAATTGTTGTTTACAGCAAGGAGATGGGAGATCCAATTGTGGATCTCTGTCGTCTTCTCTAATTTGGTCCTTGAATGTATTCAAAGGTAAAGTGCATAATAATAATAATAATAATAATAATAATAATAATAATAATAATCACTGTATTTAAAGGGCATTTGCTGTGATTATTTTTCTGTTTTTGTCTTTTACATACCTCGCAGTTTATAGCTTTATTATCGACGAAGGACCAACAGGTACTTTTCTTTTGCTTTCTTTCTTGTATCAAAGGGATTTGTGCTTTTGGGATGTATAGTTAGTACATCACCCCATTTGATTGTAAGCAATAGTCATGCCACTCGAAGAGAACATGGGTGGAGCAGCTGCAGGGGGCATATATGAAGCTAGTCTTTCCAAATAGCTGGCATTTCCCCAGTTCAGTGGTTCCCAAAGTGGGAGGCGTGGCTCCCAGGGGAGCCGCGGAGTGCCACAGAATCCTCTCGGAATACAGTGCAATGCCAATTGGCAGGCATCAGCATCATGTCATGGGGAGCTGCAGTCCATGGTCGCCAATGGTCAAGGGAGCCGCGGATCAAAAAAAGTTTGGGAAACAATGCCCCAGTTGTTTGGCAGGAAGGGGAGAGCAGTGTGCGGACTGAATCTGATGGCCTCCTCTCCTCCCAAACAGCTGATGGGAAAAATGTTTTGAAAAGACGCCATGCGCACCATCCTGGCAGGTGAATGGGAGAAACCCAGGTGCAGCCCAGGTTTGCACATTCAGTTCTCTGTCTGGCTAGGGATCTGCACACCTAAACCTGTTGTCCACTTGTGAGGTACCCCTTAGCTGGACTGGTATACACAACTGTATTAATGGGGAACTCAGTCCTGTCTAGCAGGATGCAGCGGCTTACTCGCTGGGTGCTACAAAGTGCTTTCCGGCACATTTGTGACACCTTAGACCGGCAGAGTGATTGCTCCGCCGGTCTACAAGTAGACAGAATTGCGCTGTTAGTGATGTGGCCAGAAGTATAGGTGCTCCTAAGGGATAGTTGTAAGTGATCCAAAACTTGTGGAGGGGTGTGTGTGTGTGTGTGTGTGTGTGTGTGTGTGTGTGTGTGTGTGTGTGTGTGTGTGTGTGTATAGACAGCTACTCTGCCCTCTGTATGTGGTACCCTGGACTATATTCTAAAACATTACAAGAGTATGGGGGCAGGAGTTATGCCACTAAAATGTTCAATAGGTGGTGTGATGCTTCAGGAGTTGGATATTTCAAGGATAATATGTAGAACAGTATGAAACTCACATTGAGGCACATTGCACAGTAAGAATATTAGCAATGAATGCCCTATCTAAAGGAAAAACACCTCTGTTACGGTCATCATTGATGTCCCAAATCAGGATTATGAGGACACACAGAAAAGTGTGCTAGGTGGCTGTCAGTCAACACAGGAATTCTTTGCATTTGGAGCCTGAGCCACTGCATCCTCTGAAAATCGAAATAGTACATTTTAATTCAAATCAACTTTTAGTGGGCAGGATTAGCATGGATGGCTGCATCATTAGCATGTTGTTCCCAGCCACAAGCCCTTGGAATGTGGGAGCTGAAGCAAGAAGCAAATGCTACTAAATCAATCAATACATTTTCCACAGCCACAACGTATCGTGGTTTTCAGGGCTGAGTAAGTGGAACATCAACTTGCAGGCTGCATGCATTAAATGTGGAACATGTGCATTTATTTTGCAAAAAATGGATAGTGAGGAAAGTCTTGTTGAACCAATAAAACTTGTATAGCAGAGTTGAGAATTTGTTCTGGCTACATTTGGCTACTGTATGGTCTGGCAGTGCAAATTTACACCAGATCTGTGATATAGGGTGTGGAAATACGGTGGGGAAATATGTCAGGGGAGTATATTATTAGAAGTGCGTAAGAGTAAATCCTCTTTCTTTGGTGTACAAGTGTAGCCTAGAGACCGCTGTGCTGAATTTGAATTTGGGAGCTGTAGATTCAAGTCCCAGTTTAGACGAAGGTTTTCTGGATGTCCTTAGACAAGATGAAGTATTTCAGCTTCAGTTTTCCCCCACCTGAAAGAGGACCACAATAGGAACTCCTTTCAGAGCATTGTTCTGTGAAGCTGAAGATCCAGAGATCCAAGATGTAGAAGTGACTAGTTGTTATGATACCTGCAAAGTTCTGTGTTTGCAACAGGGTGGAAGATTGGATTGAGGGGTGGAGGGGTTGAGAAAGGGCCTGATGCCATCTTCCCTCCCACCCACCCCCATCTTCTGTGAGTGGTTATTGTGGTGTGTGTCATGTTCCCCTAGCAACAAGTTGGCTCAGGAAATAAGCAGCCCACCACACACCGTGTTTTGTTCTTTTTGTTGTTTTGCCATGGTGTGCCGATGGGGAGGGGATGGTTTTCAGCCCCCCTTCTGAAGAGTCAGTCTGTGTGCAGGCTGAAACCCCCCCCCCCACCTCCATGGCACTGTGACTATGCCAGAGAGTTGTGGGGTGGGACAGGAAATGGTGATGATGATGATGAAGAGTTGGTCTCTTTATGGAAGCAGGACAGAATTCAGGCTTTATCATTTCAGAAAGGTCCTTTTACTAGTCAGGGATGGAGATCATGGTTTATGTCCTTTTCCTGACAGCAACATGAAAGAGTTTTGTGTCACCTTGAGGACTAACCAACATACTGTAACAGATGCTATTGTGGAAAACAGGAATGGCCCGTAATCCATGAAAGTTTATGCTACCAAAAAATGACCTTAAGGTTGCACAAGATGCCTTGCCTTGTTTTTGCAGCAACAGGCAAACACAGCTATTCCTCTGGTATTGGTTGGCAGCCCCAACAATCTGACATCAGCACTGTCTGCAGTAAACACAAAACCCAGTGGGAAACACTCTGCATGTCTCCCATGTCACGTTTTGTTTAATGCCAGACTACAAAGGAGGCCATGAATCAGGGCCGGCCCATCCATGAGGCCAACTGGAGCAGTTGCCTCAGGCAGCAGTTTGGTGGGGGGTGCTCATCTCTTTCCCCTACTTGCCTCCACTGCTCCTCCTTCTCCTTCCACTCCCTGGATTGGAAAAGGAAGAGGGGGGACAGAGAGGAAGAGGAAATGTGGAGGGGAGGAGAGTGCTGAGCGAGAACGTTGGAGAGTGGGAGGAGTAGAGGCTGGCACTTCATTGGGTAAGGGGGGCAGCGTTTGGCATCAAGATGCCTTGGGCCGGCCCTGGCATGAATTAACACTCTTCTCATAGTCCCTCCATGTAGAAAGGGGTTCTTGCTTTGTTCTCTGCAGGACATGCTGGCATAGGGGAAATCATTCAGTCATGTGAACTGCAGTATGAAGTGATACAGCCAGGCACAGGTTCACCAGCCTTGTGAGAACCAAGACCAAGGGTGAGTTTTCTCACTCTTGTCATTGCTCAGTGACGGCAACATCGAATGACAACCTGCACATGTGAACGAGCTGCCACCAAACAGCACAGAAAGTGTTGTTGTGAAGGTTTAAATGGGTGGGGACAGGGGCGGATCTACTATGAATCTAATGAAGCTTTTAAGGTTCAGGGCCTCTAATCCCAGTGGGGCCCCAAAAGCAGAAGTAACTTTAGTCCATATTGTTTAAAAATTTTGGGTCTACTGTATGAGAAGGTTTTTTTTTTTAAGGTTATATTGACTGTACCCAATTGGGTCTTCATTCGGCCCTTCTGATGGGGCAAGGCTTCGAGTGGTGTTGTGCACATGCCGCTCGAAGCCTTGCCCGGCCTATTCAGAAGTGGCCGAACCGCCGAGGAAGACGCGGCTCAGCCTGCCGGCTCCGGGGGTGATGCGCCGAGATGGGGTGAGTACCGGGAGGGCGATGCGCTGGGACTCCCTGGCGCATCACCCCCTCTGGGGCGCCTCTGGCACGTCACCCCGTGTGCCCCCCCCCCGCCACGCTGCAGTGACGCCACTGGTTGCATAGAACACTCATTCCAGGTGGTTTCCTTCATGGTCTGGCCTCTCTCAGGCATTTGCCTCCCATGCATTGATTTGACGGCAACACTGCCTCCCACTCTGTGCCAGCTGCAGAATTCTCTCTCCCACCAAGGCTTCTGCAGCTTGTCAGCGGCGTGTCGACAGCTCTCAACGGGTCTCGAACTGCCGTCCTCAGATCTTCAAGCATATGAGGCGGCTGCTCTACCAACTGAGCCAGACCCCCTGACAAATGATGGTTTGTCCTAAAATAGAAGTAACCAATTGAAAAAGACCATATGGAAGTTCAAATGTTTAAAATGCATTAAATTATGAATATGTGGGAAATTAATTCCATTATACCATTATTTGTACCCATAACCCATTCAAGGGAGTGATCCAGTTCACTGCAGGTGCAGGACTGTGTGTGGATTCCCCCATCTTCAACAGAGCTCTGTTCCTTTCTTCCCCCTCCTTTCCTCACAGTGGATTGTGTTCAACGTTATAACAACATTTCATATTCCAAAATATCAGTAGATCTGAAATACTTTCACAATGCATATTAGATATTTCACACTGTATTGGGGTGTTCGGTGCAATACTCATCAGACAAAATGGAATTTGTGTTTGTAGAATTATTGCTTTCAAATTGCTACAATTATTTATTCCCAATAAACTTCAGTCTCCATCTTAAACAGTCTGATCCAATGACAGCTTGCTCTGAAGAAGAGTCCACAAAGTGTTAGTTGATTTATTTCCAAGTATATGTTCATGGGATTGCAGTCCTAATGTATATTAAACCATGTTTAGGTAATAAATACAGGTATTAGCTCCTGGAACCCATTTTCAGGGTTTCTTGTCTTGTTTCTAAGCCAGGAAGAAATCCCACAACTGTAGCTCATATTTCTTGTACCTGTATAATCTTTCCTGGGTTTTTAAAATTAGGATCTACCGGTATATGTTGTTGACATACCTATACATACTATCATGATATAGCATCCTCAGTTTTGTTCAGTCATTCTTTTCTGTGAGTCCCTGGAGGCTAAACTAGACATGACATGGTGGGGAGATCAAGCATCAGAATGCATGACCTCTTTTTCTTTGATTAAAAACAGCTGGGGGGGGGAATTTGGATTAGGGCCGTTATGCTTGGCTTGGGGCAGTGGAGGCACAAGAAAAAAAAACTTAAGGGGCACAAAAAAGTGGCAAAGTATACTGGGGGGGGGGAGAGCAAGCTTTGTCCCACGTTAGATTTCTGAAAGTGAAAATCAGTACAGTTTACAATTGAATGCTCATGTCCTAAACACATTTTCTCTGATGTCCCATTGATTTTTTGCTGGAGTTAACTATCAAGCGGGCATGTGTAGAATTGCAACCTTATTTTAATTTGCAATTTATGATTCAGCATGGAGGGGAGTGAAGCATTTGTCTGGGGAGGCGTTCCCCCCCCGCACCAGCACCACTATGGCTGTGGAAAGAAGGGTTACCTCTTTTAAGTTTTTCATTGCTACGTTTGCTACTTAAGTCCCTCCCCAGCTGTGGTTTTAGCCATGGGGGGGGGGGACGACAAACATATTGGACCTGATTTTTTTTCTCCCTTCATGGCTACTAGCAGCTTGGTGTGTGTGTGTGTGTGTGTGTGTGTGTGTGTGTGTGTGTGTGTGAAATTGGGAAAATAACACAAGGAAAAGGGGTTAAACTTAACCCCCCTCTTCCAGAATCGCGACCCCAGTTCAAATTGGAGTGGAATGCAGGATGACTTTTAGTCAAAGAAAAAAAACAATAGAACGTCAATTCATTAATTTGCCACTTCATGTCTACTTTGGCCTTGAGCAGTTACCAATACCTGGCAAATACCACCCTAGCTGCTACTATCAGCTCAGGCAATGGAAGACATTGCTAATTTGGAAGATGCCCTTTTACTTAATTTAGTAAACAAACCAGAAGGTCAGTTCAGGCTGTGTCCTTTTTTAAAAGTGGCCCAGCAGGCAGCTTAGTCTCCTCGTTTGCAAACCTCTGTGCTCAGCCACTGCCAAGGAGATCCCCCTAGATCTGAGAACTGTCGATTTAAGGCTTTTGTTGTGTGTGTGTTCTTTTGTCTTGCATACTTTGGAATTTGGGATTAATTACAAGGAGCTTTGTGGTATTTTTAAGACTAACAAATTGGTTGTAGCATAAACTTCCATGGACTACAGTCCAATTCAGATGCATGAAATGTTATCCCTGTGTGTGTTGTGTGTGTGCACATGCACAGCTCTAGAGGAAAAAAATTGAAAACAGAGAGCTCAAATGGCCATGAAATGAAACCGGTATCATCTGTCACCATTCTATTATTTACTATTTAATTTCTAGAAATGCGAATGATTAGGGATGCAAACTTGAATGGACTTACTTAACTGGCAATATAAATAATGAACTAAAGCTTTAATAGATTGATCGGTGTGGGTCAGTTTTAATAGGTGAGGTCCGAGTGTTATGTGGGCACATTTATTGTGTTCTTGGGGGCTATTTTGTTTCTGGTGTGTTCACACAATCGCAAATGAAAGAAAAACTACGAAAGAGGATGGCCTATCCTTCTAACCCGGGAGTGTTCGCTTTTGTGTATTGAGTTGCAAATTATCTCGCACTTCCCTCAATATCTCAACATGGCATCCTGAGACTTTTGCTGATTGCACATTTAATCAAATGATCACTGCCTTTATTAAAGGCAAGTGATTAATCATCTCTGCAGCTGGAGGCATTGCACTACATTTCCCCACCTTTTTGTCTGTGCTTTCTAGACTACGGTTACATTAAATAACATGCCCGCCCGGTAGCTCGGAGTGATGCTTAGGAAACTTGAGGAGACAACATGCATTTCCGTTTGTATGCTGGCAAGCTTCTGTTTTTTTTTTTTAATAGATATGTATACTTCCTGTCTGAAGCAGCTCCTTTGACTTTGAGGTCCCTCCAAGCTGACCAGACTGAAATGGCTCGCTTCAAATACCTTGTGCCAATTTATTTGCTCAGTGATTATTCATATATCTGGCGTGGACAGTTTTGATGGAGCTATCCTAATGCATACCTGTGGAAGAAAACAGAAATCTCAAAGTCTAAAACGGGTTGAGAAATAATATCCACTATCAAACGTACTAACTATTCTTTCTTTCGTTCAAAATGTAGATAACAAACACTCAGGGGGGAGGGCACCTTGGCGCCCCCTCTCACTTTCAACACATTAAAAAGGCATTTTTATCCTATTTTACTGACCTGGTAATTTAGAGGTTTGGGACAATTTGTGCAATTACAGGTCTAATTTTTAAACTTTTAAAGCCCTCAAAGCAGCTTACAAAAATGTCATAAAACACAGCGCTAAAAAGAAACCCATAGAAAATTGGAAGAGCAAACAGCAGTAGGACAAAATCAGCAACTAAACTAAAACCAAGCCAAAGATCTTAGTTGCCGTCCTCCCTTGGGTATGAGAATGTAGCTCTGTAGTAGAGCCCCTATTTTGCATACAATAGATTCCAGTTTCAATTCTTGGCATCTCCAGGTAGAGCTGGGAAAGACCCATGTCTGAAGCCCTAAAGAGTTACTGCTAGTCACTAAAGACAATGTTGAGCTAGATGCTCTGACTGTGATAAGGCAGTTTCATTGGTTATTATACCTTAAGGACTGTAGCACAAGAGGCTTGCGTGGTGGGGCTTTGCGTGGGGCTTAAAGGTTAACATGGAAAGTTTGGGTGCCACCACAAAAAAGACCCTTTGCCTGGTAACTTCCAACTTGGGGGGTATAAAGAGAAGAACTTCTGGAGATGATATCAGTTCTTGGGCAGGTTCATGTGGCAGAATGTGGTCATTTAGATATTCTGGTGGTCACAGGCTGTTTAAGGCTTGAAATATTTCTTTGACTCAAACTAAAAAACAAACAGGCAGCCAATCAAGATTTTAAACACTACCTGTTTGCAGCAGCCAGTGCCACTTCATCCTCTGGCTGCCATATTCTGCACCAGTTGAAGTTTCTGAACGCTTTTCAAAGGCAGCCCCACGCCCAGCACATTACAGTTATCTAGTCTGGACTGGACGCTACTAGCGCATGACTGACTGTGGCTGCATGTAGAGCACATCTTGGGCATTCAGAGCATATCACAAGTGTTATTTTAGCCATGCTTACTGGAGCCCTGTACAATAAACCATGGTTATTATCCCCATATTGCAGAGGGGGAGCTGAAATTAGGTTGAATTTAGAGCCGTTTGCTTAATGAATTTGTGGCTGTGGACCTCTATGCTGCATCAGCCGACCCACCTGAATCTCTCCTTTTGCGCCACTGTCTAATTCTTTACTCAGCATATCAAGTTCTTAATTCTTTCTGCATGTTCATCTATTATGACCATGGTCCGTTAATTTGTCTTAAGTCGATGTTCTGCTCTGTTGGGAGGAGAAGCTAAGACTTCTGTGTCAAACTCAAAGACTTTTATTGAGCATCCTTTCCCTTCAGAGCCTATTAAAAAGGATATGTGTGGACATGAATTCCTCTCATTTTCTGCACTTGCAAAAATTGCAGCCTGCACAGAAAACATCGCTGCTGTTGGAAGGCTGGCCGAGTAGGAGCACTCCTGAACCCGTGAGAGTTCAATGGAAAATATGACTCGGCAGATAAAGAATACTCGATTCTTGACCCTGTGTTAATTCCTCCCTCTCCAGCTATCAATCCCTAAGGATAAAACCAGGACACAATGCTAAAGAGGAGAGGGAAGACATGCACCTCCCCTCTATTTCCTTCGTAGCTGGAATTTGTGTTGATGGTTATTTGAAAGTACAGTGCTTCAGACTTCTGAAGACCAATCCAGACCTTTCCCAGTATTTCTCAGGAGGGGAGAGAGAGAGAGAGAGAGAGAGAGAGAGAGAGAGAGAGAGAGAGAGAGAGAGACCCTCCTGCCACATGCTGGGTGGGTGGGGAGAGGGCTCTGCAGAACCCCTGCCCTCCCCGGTACCTTCTCTTTGCTGCCATCATCACCTTTCAGGGGAACAGTGGCACACAATATTTACACACACACCCCATTATCCGCGGATCCGGTATCTGCGGATTCAGTTAGTTATTATCTGTGGATCCAGGATTTGCGCCCCTTACCGTTATTTCTTGCTTAAACAAATAGTTCTTGCATAAACAGAACACTATAAGCAGCAGCATATTGCTTATAACACAGAGCCGGAATGATTTTAGCAAGGAGTCTCAGTGTTAGAGAGGCTCCAAATGTTAACAGGAAGCGGAAACTGCTTCTTGTTAACATTCAGAGCCTCTCTAGCACCAAGGTTGCTTGCTAGAAACGTGTTGGCTCTGTGGTATAAACAGCACACTGCTGCTTATAGCGTTCTGTTTAAGCAAGTACTGTTTGTTTAATAAGCAAGAAATAAGGTAATGGGCGCAGGGGGGCCATGTTCGCCCCTATCCGCTTAAGCAAGGATTTCAACCTAGGACTCTCCAATCCTAATTTGAAATGCTAACCATTACACCATGCGGCTTTAAACAGTACCATTTTGATACCATTGATAGCACCTGATATTCCAGATCTGTCATCACACTGGCAAGATTGTGATCTGCTAAATCTGATTTAGAGTGGGTGGCAAATGGGCAATTTTCACAATGGCGAGAGGTGAAAAGCGGCGTGCCCCAAGGATCGGTCTTGGGACCGGTGCTTTTCAGCTTGTTCATAATTGACCTGGAGTTGGGGATAAGCCGCGAGGTGGCCCAGTTTGCGGATGACACTAAACTTTTCCAGGTGGTGAAGACCAGCAGGGATTGTGAAGAGCTCCAGAAGGATCTCTCCAAACTGGGAGAATGGGCAGCAAAATGGCAGATGCACTTCAATGTAAGTAAGTGTAAAGTGATGCACATTGGGGCAAGAAATCAAAACTTCACATACACGCTAATGGGTTCTGAGCTGTCTGTGACGGATCAGGAGAGAGATCTTGGGGTACTGGTGGACAAGTTGATGAAAGTGTCGACCCAGTGTGCGGCGGCTGTGAAGAAGGCCAATTCCATGCTCGGGATCATTAAAAAGGGATTGAGAATAAAATGGCCAATATTATTATGCTGTTGTATAAATCGATGGTAAGGCCACATCTGGAGTATTGCGTCCAGTTCTGGTTGCCGCATCTCAAAAAGGATATAGTGGAACTGGAAAAGGTGCAGAAGAGAGCGACCAAAATGATTAGTGGGCTGGGGCATCTTCCTTATGAGGAAAGGCTACAGCGTTTGGGGCTCTTCAGTCTAGAAAGAAGGCACCTGAGGGGGGACATGATTGAGACGTATAAAGACGTGGATAGAGAGAAGTTCTTTTCCCTGTCACACAACACTAGAACTAGGGGACATCCACTAAAATTGAGTGGAGGGAGTATTAAAACAGACAAAAGAAAATATTTCTTTACCCTGTGTGTAATTAGTTTGTAGAACTCCTTTCCACAGGAGGTGGTGATGGCACCTGGCCTAGATTCCTTTAAAAGGGGATTGGACAGATTTATGGAGGAAAGGTCCATCACAGCCGAGGCGTCGTGACGGTGGGGGCGGGGGTGGTGGTGGGCCCCAAGCGGCAGGTCACAAGGGTGTACCTGCTGCCGGATCCGTTCCTGCCCGCTGCCGCTGGTTCCTCTTCGCAGCTGTTCTGGCTGCAAGTTTGGCCCTCCCAAAGGAGCCGAAAAGCGCAGGGGGGGTGTTTCCGCGCTGTGGCAGCGCATGGAGATGACGCCACGCCCCCGAGGGGCGGGGCATGTGGCGTCCCATGGGGAGCGTATGGCATCTCGGGGGTCGTCGTGGTGGCGGCCACTTCCACGGGGTGTGTGTGTGTAGGGCCGCTACTGGTTTCTAGGCTGCTCGCGGCGATGGGATTTGCCTGTCCGGGCTGCAAACAGCCTAAAAGTGGCCGAAAAACCTCCGGGTGTATATGTGCATTTTTGACTCGCCGCCAAATTGCTGCTGAAAAGGGTCAAGGCTTGGTCACAGGTGGTGTCACGGCAACCGCCGGGGGGGGTGGGTGGGTGGGTGTAGCGACGCCCCTGCCCTGTACCTGTCACTTTAAAAATTCAGCACAGTACCCACACAGAGTGAGGCCTTTACTAACACCATGGGAAGAGCAGGAGATGAGGAATCCTTCACATCTGCTATTTGCTTAATTTCCAGAAAGACAGATCCTGGGGCTCAAACCTGCCTTCTCATTGCATCCTCTGAATTTAGAAGCCCTTTTTCTCAATCCTTTATATCTGGATGCTGTGTGATCTATTTTCTTAGTGGGGATGTGCTCTGCACATGCTCAGAGATGCTTTTCTCAGTTACCTCAGACACTCTTTCAAATGTAAACCTTATTGGACTGGACAGGAAAACTTTCTATTATCTTTCTTTGTCTTTTGAGTTGGATTCAGGGGGTGGAGTAGGGTGTGTGTGAGAGACCAGGAGCAGATGCAAGACATTTTTAATGAGGGGTGAAACCGCCACCCCCTCGCCTGCTTCCCATCCCAGCAGGATCTAGGATGCTCCCATGGATGGGCTGTTTCCTCTTGGGATTTAAATGTTACCATCTAATGGGATTAAAATGTTGACCTAGCCTTTCCTGGGGAGCAGGCCATTGGGGAATAGATTGCTTCTTTCTCTGTAGAGATATTCCCTGCAGGGGGGCAGGGGTGTGTGAGTCTGCAGTGGAAGAGAGGAAGGAGAGGATTGTTGTCTCACCTGGAAAGGAGGTGAAAGAGAGAAGTTTAATTGGGTTCTATGAAATTAGTTTGGTTTAAATGTCTGATCCCTTGCCATTTCAAATATACAACCTCAGGATCAGCTGCTGTGCATTCTGGTGTGAATGCAGAATCAGTTGTATTTCCACATTACGATGGTATATACTAGTGACTGCAAAATAGACCAAAAAAATTGGGCAGATGATCCATTTTTAGTGGGGTAGGCACGAGCAAGTTTCACATTGCACAGAATCCTTTATTGGGCGAAATGAGTTCAGTGCAATCTGAAAACTCGCACTCCCGAATGGAACAAAACTGGTTTAAAGAAGTATGGAGATTTTCATGGCTTGTTGTAATCAATAAAGAAGTACAATTTATGGGTTTTCCAGCCATGTATTTAGAATTGAAGAAATACAGATCAAAAAGTTACAAAAACTTGCCAGAAGAAAATCCTTTTGTATCCGCAATCGCTGTAAAGAAACGGAGAAGCAGGGTTGCGTTCCAAAACTGGTTTATTTTATAAAAGTTTTGGACAAGTAGACCTGGTGCTGTCTCTTTCAAGGGTCTACATGACAATAGCTCTTCACATCCTTTTCAAAAGGAAATGAAATGGCACAGTTATCTACACATTTTCTTTGGCTGATTTATTTGCTTTTAACATTTATACTCAAATTTATGCTTAATGTTTCTGTTGAAAAAAATGACACTATATGCTTAAGAGAGTAGTATTCTCGGAAACCTATTAAATATCTTCATCTTTAATAAATTAGGAACTGGGAAGGGGGAGAGGGGTTATGTGGAATTTGGATTGCCACAGCAGGCTGTTTTATTTTAATTTATTTTTATTTACAATATTTTTATCCCGCCTTTCTCCCCGAAGGGACCCAAGGCAGCTTACAACAAAAAAGAAAATACAGTACAAAAAATACAATACAAAAACAGTCACATTTTAAAACAGTAAAAAACAGTTAACGAAAATTAATAAAAGCAGTTCCGATCTCGGTCATCACAGCCAGTAATGTTACTGCTCGCACGTCACCTACCTTGAGCCGGCCGTCTTCGGCCTTGCCCTCAGCTCGTTGTGTGCAGGCGTGGATTTTCCATGCACGCGCACTCCGTCGCTGAGGGCAAGAGCCTGCCCGGTTGCCCTCAGCTGCGGATCCACCATTTTGGCGCATGCGCATACCGCCGCTGAGGGTACGAGGCTGCCCAGTTGCGCTCAGTTGCGGTCTGCACATGCGCAAACATGGCTGAACCGCAGCTGAGGGCAATGCACACGCGTGGAAAATCCACGCATGTGCAGAAGAAACGCTGGCCAAAGAGGCCAAAGAGGAGGCCGCGGGTGTGCGCGCATCACCCTTCTGTGCGCGGCACCCCACGGCGCCCCACCCTGCCCCCCACGCTACAGCGACGTTAGTGATCACAGCAGTCTTGCTTGAGTGGTCTTGATTGAACTACTAGTCCATTGCTTCTTCTTAGCCAAATCTCCTGCACCAAGTTCTTGTGAGGTTATGTGAGATGATCAGACTGGGGGAATGTCTTGTCTGATACATTTGAAAGCAAGAACAAAGGCAATGATATCTTGGGGGGGGGGTGTTGTGTGTGTCTATATGCTGAGTTCAGTGTCTAACTTTGCTGTGGCCCGGGGAAAAGGTTCAGTCCTTTTCTGCATTTTTGGCTCAGAAATTTAGGAAAAGGCTCTCTGTGTTGGCAAAATATGCTGTCAAATGAATCCACATCATTGATCCTATATATACGCAGCAAACTAGATGATATGCAGGAGAGATCAGTAAATAAAGTCACATTTACGTTAACTTGGTGTGACTTAATTCTGACTAGACAAGCATTATGATAAGGAGTTTTCAGTTTCAGTGAACGATTTTCCTTTTAAAAATGCAGTACTGTATGTTGTTTGGAGTCCTGATTCACTCTGCATGTGTGAATATCCCCACATGTGTACCCCAAACAGAACAATAACCCAGTGGTGGCAGGAAAGAGCAAAAAAAAAAAAAAAAGGCCTCGACGATTCAGGCCCTCGTGGGAGATAAGCACTGCCAAAGCAATTGTGGTCAACCATTCTGGAAGGGATTCCTATTTGGACCTCTTCCAGTCAGGATCATGTTGTGTGCAGCTCTCGGTGCTGGATGTCTTTTAAAATGTTACTTTATTTAAGACTATAATCCTCCTATGCACACTTCTTTGGGGAGCAGACCCCACTAGGTTTGCTGGCACTTTTTTCTACATGAATGAATGTGCCTAGGATCAGGTTGTAAAAAATATGTATAGCCTGTCCTGCTTCATGAAGTCAGAAGCCTTTCTCCCCCAAAATTTGAGCTTGTCATTTTGTCTTTGGGGAGAAAGGCTTCTGACTTTTAATACATAACACATCCAACAATATTACAATTTTTTAGAAATGAAAGCATATCATGATATAAACAGTAATGCAGGAGAACCATTTCCAAAGTTCCTATCCTTATCCTTTTGGATCTAGATCAGAAGGAAATAGGTACCGTCGCAGCGTCACCCAGGGAGGTGCGAGGGGCGGCGGCCAGAAATAGGGCCTTCTCAGTAGTGGCACCAACTTATGGAACTCTCTCCTTTCTGATTTACGAACTGCTCCCTCCTTGGCCACTTTCCGGCGACGCCTAAAAACCTTCCTGTTCAAAGAAGCCTTCTGAGTCCTGCCTTTTTTTTTTAACATCCTGCTGGTACAGGTGGGACGCTGCTGTTTTTTATGCTCTTGTTTTAATTGTAATAATCTTTTTAAAATCAATTTTTAGATGTTGTTTTAATAGTTTCGTCCACCCACGTCGCTGCTCTAGGGTGACGCTTGCCCCCGGGCCCCGGCTCTAAGAGCGACCAACCGCCCTGTCCGGCAGTCCGGGGCCTTCTGAGAAGGCCCGATGCGTCAACGCGTTATTTATTAGCTTTTTCGCGCATGCGCAGACCGTTTCTGAAGGCAAGGACTGCCCTTTTGCCTTCAGAAACGGTCTGCACATGTGCAAAAAAGCTAATAAATAATGCGTCGACGCATCGGGCCTTCTCAGAAGGCCCCGGACCGCCGGATGGGGCGGACGCTCCGAGGCCTTCTTCCGGCCTCGGAGCGGCTGTGCGGACAGGGGCGATGTGCGTGGGTGCGCGCGTGTCACTACCGGGCGGCCCACCCCGCCCGCCACTCTACAGCGAAGCACATG
This sequence comes from Plestiodon gilberti rubricaudatus, assembly GCA_026170595.1. Lineage (NCBI taxonomy): Eukaryota > Metazoa > Chordata > Lepidosauria > Squamata > Scincidae > Plestiodon > Plestiodon gilberti. The sequence goes on along the minus strand of JANXHW010000006.1, from coordinate 38,914,567 downwards.
GTTTCGTCAACTGTTTTTTACTGTTTTAAAATGTGACTTTTGTATTGTACCTTTTTTGTACTGTATTTTCTTTTTTGTTGTAAGCCGCCTTGGGTCCCTTCAGGTAGAAAGGCGGGGTAAAAATACTGCAAATAAATAAATAAATAAATAAATAAAAGTTTCAATGTTTTTTCTCATCAGATTAGGCACAGGGAATGGGTGCTTCTGTGCTGGTGCTTCTGTGAGGCCATCATTTGTGGTGGTGGGCTTCTGCAGATGATAGAATCCCAGTGTTTTTGTTCACTGTTAGTCCCCCCAAATAATCAGGGCAAGGGGGAATTTTGACGTGCAATTAAAACTTTAATTGGTTTAATCAGTGTGGTGCTTGCAGCCTCAGTAGTTTTATCTGCAGGGCCATAAAGGCAAATGGCTAATCTCCTAAACAAACTATTCAGTCTGCGCATGTTGAGGGCCAGACTCTTTACATACCTACAAGATCTAAGCCTTGGAGCTGAAAACAGGTTTCCAACCTAGCCTGAGCCTCAAATTGCGTCTATCTACATATCTGAGATTAGGGGGAAAGATTTCCAGGTTTCCAGGATAGGGCTTCCAGACACAGTTAAGTTTTCTCATTTTAGAAATTAAGTGCTGAAATTAAGCAGTATATCTTTAAAGTAGTGGACTCCATTTGGAGAAAATACAATATCACGAAAATGCCAATTTTTCTTAAAATGTTTCTAGTCCTCGTGGATATTACCATTAAATAAATCCATAATACCGTATATAATAAATGAAGAGCATAGAATATATGAATGCTGTTCCTTGAGGAAGGGAACAAAGTCTGAACTATTATTAGTGAAACCACATTTTGAATGTAATTTTGTGTTGCAATTACTAGTAACATGTGAAACATACACACACACACACACACACACACACACACACACGTTAAACATCTGAGGTATTTTCACACGAGAAGCTTGAATCAACTTTTGCCTTTCTCATGACAGGAAATGTATTTATGTATTTTAAAAGATTTCTATCCCTCCTTCCTTTAATAATTCAAGGTGGTTTACAGCCATACGTAAAATAATCAAAATCGAATAGTAAGCAAAACACAGAAAACCAGCATATAATTAGTGCCTTCGCTCAGACACCTGTTTCAAACACTCTTACAGCCCAATCCTGTCTAGGGTCGCCAAAAAGCACACTGCACTGGATCCTGGGATCAGGCAAGCGCCGGCGCAGCTGAAAGCTGCCTCGGGGTTTTCGTCCCTTTATCATCCCAAGTAACAGCCCAGCTGCCCCAATGAGTCTCCTCAGATGTGCGCCGGCAAAATAGCTGTTGCAAATCCAGGAGGCCTGTGCACCGCCAGCCAGACCTGGGACAGGGGATAAGATTTACTGGAACATGCCGCCAAGGATCCCTCCCCTGTCCCAGGCCCGGTCACCTAATCACTCCCCCCGTTCTACCCTGTTCCACCCTCCCCAAGCCCCCCCGCCTGGCGCAGGACTCACCTCTGTCCGCCGGCGGTGGTCTCAGTTTGGCGGAGAGTGCCCTGAGCCTCTTACCGCTGTTCATTGCGTTGCGTCTGGCCTCCCAACCCGGAAGTACTTGGCGATTACATCATCACCAGTTACTTCCGGTGGTACGCCTGATAAGTGTAGCCTTGCGAGGTAGTACATCAGGGGACGGATCTGGAGAAATGCTGCATTAGACAATATTTTTTCTCCAGATTGCCAGATTGGCTCTGATGGCAAGTGGGAGGGGCCACTTTGCACCTCCGTGTAATGCCATGCAGCACTTACTGTGCTCCCCCCCGGCTACGCTACTGTAGCAGTGGGGTCTTCTGAGAGTCCTGAGCAGCTGCCTAACAATGCCCACTCCTGACACTCGTCCAGCTTCTAAAATACCAATTACGGTAATATAATGACAAGGAAGAAACCATTCTCCTGGTCCTGTTCAATGCTTTGGTATGAAGCCAGAAGCTCAGAACAAGTTCCCTGGGTGGTATGAAGTGGTAGACTACAGACAATTGGACAGAGCAGCCGGGTGCACACAGGCTGCCCATGCCTGCCATGCAGACAAGAAAGAGGCCATTGTTGCAGGATGCAGACTTGTGGATATGTGGATTGTGGGAAGCCAGGATGGTGTAGTGGTTTGGGAGTCGGACTTAGACCTGGAAGATCCAGGTTCAAATCCCCGCTCAGCCACGAAGCTTCCTGGGTGACCTTGGGCCAGTCACTATCTCTCAGCCCCACCTACCTCACAGGGTTGTTGTGAGGACAAAAGGAGGGGAGGAAATATGTACACCACTCTGAGCTCCTTGGAGGAAGGGCGGTATAAAAAAATGTGAAAAATAAATAAAAAATAAATAAATAGGAGAGCAGCCCAAGACCTCCTGACGTCTGAGGCGGTGTGCCAAATGCTGCCACCCTTTACGTGGTGATGTGCTGCCAGCCTTTGCTCCTCATACTCCTTGGACTGGAAAAGGAAGAGAGGAATGGAGCAAATGACCAAGTGTGCCTTTGCTGCCGGATTGGCTCTGACGGCAAGTGGGAGGGGCCACTTTGCACCTCCGTTGCAGCACTTCCCGTGCCGCCGCCCACCCCTCTGACTATGCTACTGCACTGCTGACCCCTGAGACCGCCTCTCTGTCCACAACGTTCATGTGGTGGTGGCGGAGCAACTTTCTCAGATCCAAGCAGGTAGGAGAGGGCCCATGGAGGGCAGTTTGCCAAGCCCCCCCCCTAACCCAGAACCAGCCCTGCTTAGGAGGGTGCTAGGTGCTTATTAAATACGGGGTGAATCAGATCTCATTCTTCCATTAATTGGTCCTACATTTTCTTCCTCTTGGTAGGTGGAAAATTCCACTCAGACAACCAGCAAAATGGCAAATTCTATTTGTATGCTTGGGGTGGGTGGAGAGGGGGCTATTAGGGAAAAAGTTAACTCTCCTGCCCTGCTAATCACTGATCCATGTGAAAGGTACACATGCTTGAAATGATCTAATTCTAGCCTATTGCTTTCTGGTTTTGAGGTGTCTTCTGGAGGGGAGTGTCAGGTTTTTGGGGTTTGGCATTAAGAGTTGATTCATACATGCATTGCACGCCCCAGTGCCTTCGTACTGGAGTACTATAAATATTACTAAAAATTGTCTGTTTTATATTTTAGTCATGTAGGTGTATATATATATAGTATATAGCAGGGGTGGCCAAACTTGCTTAATGTAAGAGCCACATATGATAAACTTCAGATGCTTGAGAGCCACAAGAGAGATGTTTGAGAGCCGCAATATTTAAGAAGCTTTTAAATTCTTAAATTATTTACTCATCACGAACATTAAATTTATGTTTTAATCCAGTGGACTCTCAGTTTATACCTGGTAAATAAAGCTTGACAATTTCTTATTTACCTTTTTTATTAATTGTGATGCAAAAAGGAGCTCAGCCAACGTATTTCCGAGAGCCGTACACTACATGTCAAAGAGCCACATGTGGCTCAGAAGCCACAGTTTGGCCACCCCTGGTATATAGCATAGAGTGGTTAGAGTGGCAGATCAGGGAGGCCTGGGTTAAAATTGCCACTCAGTAATTTGGGCAACTTGCATAGTTTCTCAGCCTAATCTGCCTTGCAGGGTTGTTGTGAGGATAAAGCTTGGGGGGGGGAAGGGGAATTTGTACAATGCACATCACCCTGAGCTTCTGGGAGAAAGGGTGGGATAAAAATGTAATAAATAGAAACAGCAATTTTTTTTCAGCATTTGCTATAAGGGGAAAAAAGTCTTCCTGTCCTTTACCCCAAGGTTCCTCAACCTTTGGGGGCCCGCATACCCCCAAAGCGGGCCTCCAAAGGTTGATGTACCCCCAGACCCCCCGATCCCACGTACCCCTGCATACCCCCAAAAAATCCCACATACCCCCCAAATCCTACGTACCCCCTAAAACCTGGTTTTTACGGCCTGCGGCGCGACCGAGCGGGCTCTCCCGCTTGCACCGCAAGCCAGAGGGACATCACAAGGGCTGTAGCTGGTTTTTCCGGATTGCGCGCGAGCGCCGCAACCCAGGAAAAATGGCTGCAGCCCCCAGAATGTCCCTCCGGCTTGCGGTGTGAGTGGGAGAACCCGCTCAGCCGCGCTGCAGGCCGAAAAAATGGGTAAATTGCCCCCGTCGCTTCCCTTACCTTGTCTCCCAGCCACCTCCATCTTGAAAATCGTGAAAATCTCGCGAGATTCAAGATGGCGGCGGCCAAATCTCGTAAGGGCATATGGGGCATAAGACTGCCTCATGTGCCCTGACAAGATTTGGCTGCCGCCATCTTGAATCTCGTGAGATTTTTGCATTTTTCAAGATTGAGGTGGCCGGGAGATAAAGTAAGGGAAGCGACAGGTGAGCAATTTACCCGTTTTTTCCGCTGCCCGTTATCAGCTGCTGATCGCAGCAGCTAATAACAGGGAGCATCTCGCGTACCCCCAACCTGCGGTCCGTACCACAGATTGAGAACCTCTGCTTTACCCCTATCCTGAGAAATTCAGAAGCAGCAACAGGTTCTCCTGACTTGCAAAGATTTAAATTTTATATTATCCTAATTTTTCTTCTTCATCATCCTGCAGCTTTCCCACCTCTGACCCCTGCAAAATTTCCCGCTAAGGATGCCGTTGAATTTAGGTGGATTTTTTCCCATTTAAAAAGGTGTTTAACATGTTGAATTTGGTAAATTTATATAGTTCATTAACAGGACTTAGAAATGTGTGGGGTGTTTTTTTTTTCTTAAATACTCCTCATTTGAATTTCCAAAAGTGAAGTTTGATATTTGAGAAACTGACAGATTCAGTTTTGACCGACTTTCACAGAGACTTGTAAGTTTCTTTTGGCATCATGTGGTTAGGAATCTGTCACCATGTTGCTGGGTGCAGTTTCTTGTCCCTGATGCAGCGTCCGCCACCCGCGAGGATGGTGTGAAGGGGGAACGGTTGCATGAAAATAGCACAGGGGGAAACGTTAACCTCCCTTTGACTGCGCACTGCACTCCCTGGTCAAATTATCCCCCATCTGCTGAATTTTTAAAGGTAAAAGGACCACTTTCAGTCCATTTCAAAGTCTGTAGGTCTGGCTCAGTTGGTAGAGCGGCCATCTCATATGTCTGAAGATCTGAAGGACGGCAGTTCGGAATGCCCGGAAGTATCCGTGTGCTGTCAGAGAGCTGTCAGCATGCCGCTGACAAGCTGCAGAGCCTCTGCGAGGGAGAGAAACTGCAGCTGCACTTTGAGTGGGAGTCAAGGTTGCCTGTCAGTCGAAGTGTGGTGAGGTGAATGCCAGAGAGAGGCTGGACTGTGAAGGAAACCACCTAGAATGAAGAGTTCTATGCAAGATTAGAACATATTGTATTGTAAAAAAAACCCATGGGGTTTAGAAAGCCTGCCCATGTAAACCGCCTTTGAATTAAAGTCGAGAGGAGAAATCCGATGACCAAAGAAAAGGCGGTTATTATTGGTTGTTGTCGTTGTTGTTGTTATTTCCATATTAAGCCCATCTTCTATTGATGGGTTCAATGCACTTCTAGTTTGGCCCTAAGCAGGCCCAAGTGTGGTCAGAACCTGTATTAGTGACACTGCCTGGGAATCTCGTGTATGCTGCCATACAAGTTCCACAATAGAAGAAAGCTAGGATAAAATGTCATAAGTAAATATTAAGCAACTGACTCAGGGGGTAGATTTGGGTACCAGCGAGGATAGAAAGGAGGGAGACAAACAAACCCTGCCTGTGCCAGACACCACCACTATGGGAACGTTTTCCTGCGTGAGCCCCATTGCATTGAATGGAAGCGCTTCTGTTCATTTGGCTGTCCCAAGACTTGTGCCCTATATTAATTCATGTGCCTATTGGAGTTGGGGTCAGAGGGAGGCACTAACTGCACTTTCCAGCTCAGGCACCAAAATGTCTTAGGCGAGCCCTGGGAATAAGGTCTTTGGCCCATCCATCCTACTCTTTCTCAGTTTCTTTCTCCCCTTCTCGCTTTCTCTGAAAATAGCAGTGGTGTCTATTTATGAACCGGAAATGTGGCAGGAGAAGTCGGGGGGGGGGGGGAGAGCAGAGCAAGAGGAAAGCAGTGAGATAGAGAATTTTGTAAGGTCAGTGTGGGTAAGAAAGAAACAGAGCTGTTTTCACACCTGTTGCCATCCATTTCCAGTAGGGGCTTTCAAGAAAAGATGCAGCATATGTCATTCTGTTGGAGCTTCCCTGTTGGAATGGAGGGGGGGGGGAAGGAAGCATGCAGTGGGGTGGGGTGGGCGAATGGCCTGGAAATATATTGACCACTGGAAAGTAGATCATGAACGAAACTATTAGAGTTGGATGCAGCCGGGACTGATGAAGCTAATTGGAGTATGTGCAGCAGCAGGGCTTCATGGGACGCACTGGGAAGCAAAAAGTCTTCCTGATGCAGCTTGGGAATTCATCCCCTTTCTCTTTTCCTATCTATCTTTGGGAGAAGACAGGGCACTCGCTGCAAGAGGGAAAAAGACCCATCTGATTTGTAGTAGTACAGTATTTTGTATATAACCGAAACCTGGTGGTTCCTTTCCTTTGTTGCAGCTTTGACTGCAAAGACCCTAGTTTAGAAAAATTGCAGGCAGTGTGGTATAGTGGCAAAAACATCAAGCTTGGCCTAAGGAGGCCTAGATTCACACACAGCCCACCATGAAGATCACGGGGTGTTCTTGAACCGACAGCCTGCTACCTGACAAGCTCGTCCTGAGACAGTGGTGTCACTGTCACTAGGGTGTGCGTCACCCCGAAGCAGGAGGTGCACGCGTCACCCCCATGATGGATTCCTCCCATGATGGACTCCTCCCCCAACAAGGCCAGGAGCCCCCCACAACAAGGCCAGCATGCCAGGCAGGAGCCCACCCCACCCCCCACAGGCCGGCAGGAGCCCACCCCACCCCCACAGGCCAGGCAGGGGCCCACCCCCCACAGGCTAGGCAGGAGCCCACCCCACCCCCCACAAGAGCCCACCCCACCCCCCAGAGGCCAGCAAGAGCCCACCCCCCCACAGGCCGGCAGGAGCCCCCCACCCCCCACAGGCCGGCAGGACACAGGAGCCCTACCCTAGTACCCCTACTGACCTTTTGTTTTGTGCTGGGCAATGAGAGGCGAGCCTGGCGAGGTGAGGCGTCGAGGTGAAGCGTGCGCCCGGCATCATGCAAACCAACCAACCCCCTGCTTTGCAAAGGGGCGATGACGAAGACACACCATCATACAGTTTTAATTTAAAGTCACACAGTCTGACATAAATTGCAGGGCCCCCCGGCCCCCACAAGTTGAGGCTGCCACTGCAAACGGCCATTGAGAGGACTCGTCTCTGCAAGCGTTGCTTCCTGGATGAGAAGTCGCACACATGACCCATTGCTGCCCAATCACAGCGAAGTATGCATTCTCAGACCATCCCACTGCGGCCGCTGCCCCCATCTCCCCCGGCCGGTACAGGGGGTGACGCTCCCAGCTGTCTGCTTTTTCTTCGTCCCGCACCGGGGGAGATGGGGGCAGCAGCACGCGTCACTCCCAGGCTGTACCGGACAGTCCGGGGGGGAGGAGCAGCGGCATGTGTCAACCCCACCCCCCTGCCACGGCCCAACGACACCCCTGTCCTGAGACTAAAGAGCTCTTGGGAGGGAGAATGAGGCACAAGTAACTGGGGAGGGAATCCAATGGAAAGTTTATAAATTGGTCGATGATGGCATAGAGCAGGGGTGGCCAACCTTCCACCATTAGGGCCTCTGCGTTCTTAAGAGTTGTTTAGAAGACAGAACCTTGGCAGCTGCCATTGCTGATGGTGCTGCTAAAGCAGCTGCACTTGCTGAAATGCCCTCTTACCTATACAACCATTAAAGATCCAGGAGCATTCGCGTTGAAAGGTTGGCCACCCCTGGCATAGTGTGTTGTTCTTACTCTCTCTATCACAATACTAGAACTCATGTGAACAAATTGGAAGATAAGGACAAAATAATAATAATAATGATAATGATAATGATGATAATGATATTATTATTATTATTATTATTATTATTATTATTATTATTATTATTATTATTATTATTATTATTATTATTATTATTATTATTATAGCCGCCTACAGAGCACCATAGCTATAAAAGCTGCAAGATGTTGTGATGGCCAGTAGCTTAAATGGCTTTGAAAAAGAGAGTTTTCAAATGTGTGTGGAGTGTTGGAAGAGCAAAAGCATATGAGCTAGATCTGTACAGTAGCAGTGAGTGTGTAAAGCCACACCAGCAGGGGGAGCTGTTACCTATTCAGTTCCTAAAGGCTTGTGGGTTGCTTTCTCCTACTTTGATTAGAGTTCTAATTAACTTCTCTTTCTGTCTTGTTGTTTATGTCTCTGTGCTCAAGCAGTCATGACCAGTTGCTTCTCTTGCCAGTGGTGTAGCTAGCGTGCCCAGGGGGGGCGTGGTGACGATGTGTTATTGCATCATTGCCCCGCCCCCTACACTTCCAGAATGCTTCATTTGAAGCCTTCTAGGAGCTGGGGTGGGCAGGTGGGGCAAACAAAAGCACCGAAAACGGCGCTAAAACACTCCGTAGCTGCAGATGCAGCTGCGGAGTGGAAAGCTGCCACCACAGCTCCTCCTCCCAAGGAGACGATGATGGCTGTCATCCAGGACACAGCACCCCCCCCCCCCCTCTCCAGCCCTGGCCTGGCTACACTACTGTCTCTTCCTCTTATTTTGCAGCATGTATATTATAAAGCACTTTGTGCAACTCAGCTCCCCTGTGAATGAGTTTTTTCCACAACTCTGCTAACATGGAGGACAGGTCAATCAGTGGCTATTGGACAAGATAGCTAAACCTTCATATTCAGAGGCAGGATACGTCTGATCAGATGTTGGGGATAATCCGAAGACAGCTATAATCTCCATCATGCTGTTTGCAAATTTCCAAGATGGATCTGGTTGAATACAATAGGGCAGTGTTTTTCAAACTGTGGCAACCAAGGACCCACTTGGTGCCAAAATGTGGTGACAGAGAGATGCTGTGCTGTGTGTTATTCCTTTGAAAAAAATCTGAATTCTGAATACAGGAATTTCACATGAGTGGGGAATGTGCTGGCGGCTCCGAGGTAAACTGACTGTCTGGTGACCTTCTTTGTGTTTCTCTTCTCCCCCCCCCCCCCCCGTGCTCTGCACCACCAACCAGGAGGATGTTCCCGTTTCTGAGTTTCAATATCTCTGGGCTGGACCCTGTGGCTCATTACAGCATCTACGTGGACATTGTATTAGTGGATCAGCATCACTGGCGATACCAAGGCGGGAAATGGGTTCAGTGCGGCAAGGCAGAGGGGAATATGCCAGGTATGATGAGGACCTCTTTCTTCACGCTTCCATAAACCATGTTTCCCTTTTCCCTCTGTGCTCTGCACATGCTCAGTGGTATTACTGCACCTAGTACTACTTCACCGTTCCCCAAATGAACCCTGAATAAAGTGCCAGGACTTTCCTTTAAAAACAAACAAAACAAATCACTTTTGACTGCTTTAAAATGTGGCGATAGTTGAGAATTTTGAATAAGGGAAAAATTTGCTGCTCCAGCAGGAACTTGGATTGACTGAAATTTCCCCCTTTCTTCCTCCCATAAATGTGCCTTCAGTTGTACTTCCTAGCAGAAACTGGAATCTGGCTGAGATGTTAATTTGAGGAGGCCAAACAGAACCTGCTTCAAAGAAACAAGACATAAGCCCTGTTAATTCATTCCCCTTCAAGTCTTCAGTGAATGCTGGACTGTGCCTGCTGACCCCCCCCCCCCCCGCCATGGCGGCACGAATATTCAGGAAGCATGACCAATGTTGGAATCGGGGGCCACGTCTAGAAGACACTGTTCTTCCTCATCCTCATACCTTCATCAAACAATAAGGGGAATGAGTGAACAGGGCTTTTATATGTTCAATTATTTCCTTCAATTCTTCATGTGTGGTTTGATTTGACCATTTATTCTCCATATTTCAAATCATGTAATTATCAAACAGTTAATGAATTAAACTTAATAAAGACTAATAAAGCAGCTTCACAACAAAAATGTCCTAGAAAGCTTCACTAAAAACACACTGTCCAAACCCACTTAAATGCCTCTTTGACCTCCCTTGGTGAGTCTCCGGTGTGCAAGAAGAAAGTATCTAAAGTGCAAAGAAAAGATGGGGAAGATTAAAAGGACCTACAAATAATTAATTTTTTTTTACTTCTGAAAATGATTTAGATGAGGAAAATGTCACTGCTGATTCAGAAATTATTCAGCAACTACAGGAAAATTTTAAAACTACGAACAGAAGTAAAAAGCTCATGATTTTGATAGTTTTACCAAAAAAGCTGATCCTGTAAAAGAATAGAAGGTGAATTCATTCTCTATACATCTATCTCTATAAGTCTTGTTATAAATTTTTGGATTCATTTCAGTTTGCCACATAATTTTATCAATGTAAACTGTAGAAAAATGGACTTGAGGGATTTAATTCCTGGTCACTGCCAACAAGAAAATTTAATTTTTGTATGATACCATTGAGATACCTTCTTGAAATTTTGACTGATTGACTACAAGACCTTTAAGTGTGATTTTTTTGAAAATTTTTAAAAAAGTTCGATTTTCCAAAATTTCAAAATTAGTATTATTTGAATATTTTTGAGTTTCAAGTGACAAGTGAATTTTGGCATTTTTAGGCAATTTTGAACATTCAATATCTCAAAAACAGATGGACAAAAAAAATCTGAAAAAACAATTTTTAAGCATCTCATGGTAAGGTACAAATGTACCAAAAATGAGCAAAATCCGTGACATCAAGGTTTCATGCAGTGGTTGATTTCACATGGAATGACCCCTTTTCCACAGTCCATTCATTCGCCGCCGCCCCCATCTCCTCCTCATCTTTGCCCTTCCAAATGTTATACTATTCTAAGGAGCTCTGGCTCCCTCTAGTGGCTCAGGTAAGAAATGTCACTATCTCACCCTCTGAGCAGTGTGTTAACACCTTGGTGCAAATCTTTCAGATTATTTCTTCTTCCAGCCACGCCTTTCAATTTGTAATGGGATTTATATCCTTTTCCCCCTTTGGAATTTGGGCAGTCTCAGGCAGGTGATGTAGTGAGGGAAGACATAAGGTTGAATTACCATAACTAGCAGTTTAAGAAAGCAACAATATAGCATCCTGATATACAACTTTTTAAATTGGATGTCAGCACTGAAGTTTGCTCGCAAGACAAGGGGAAACACTCTATACATACTCAGATGCACTTGTGTTAGTACTACACATATTCCTAGACTCAGACCTGGAATTTGCTTTCACTTGAGGCCTTTCCTTGTACCCATCAGGGAATTGCTGGCTCCGTTCTGATGTATGGCAGCACCATGAGGTGATACTGCAGCTTCCAGCAATGTATTTGACTTGACTGCATAAATTGCTGGTGTTGGTGAGACTCCTTAGGTGTAGATGGAGTTGCTGGACCTATGCAGGGGAGCCTCAGAAGAGCCACACATTCACAGTAATAGACATGTTGCAGATCATCTGGGACAAGATACGAAGGAAGGAAGGAAGGAAGGAAGGAAGGAAGGAAGGAAGGAAGGAAGGAAGGAAGGAAGGAAGGAAGGAAAGGCTCAGTGGATGGGGCTTTGTAATCTGTGCATGAGATAGAAGGATTGAGATAGAAGAAGGATTGTGCTGACATTGGGGGAGTGTCTTTCATTTTAATCCTTTTCCTTATTTCTCATTATAAACATTGCAAATCAAGGCAAATAAATAAATACAGGTTGTACAAATAATGGATGTTTACAATTACAGTGGACCCTTTCCATCCTTGGATTTGGGACCTATGGATTTGTTACACCGTGGGTCCCGGACCCGTGGGGGTTCACTGTAAAAAAATAAGAAGTTTTTTTTAACCTTTTTAGCAGCAAACCGCGCTGTTCTGAAGCCTCTGCAGGGCTTCTGGAAGCTTAACAACCCACTTCCGGGTCACGTGAAAGCTCTTCCCCTCTCCCAGCCTTGTCCCAGAATGCATCCTGGGGCAAAGCTGGGAGGATTGAAGAGCCTTTGCGTGACCCGGAAGTGGGTTGTTCAGCTTCCAGAAGCCGTGCAGAACAGCGCAGTTTGCTGCTAAAAGGTAAAAAACACACCGCTTTTTTTCTTTTTACAGCATTTCAAAGTGGACCCCAGTATTAGCAGATCCTCACTATCCACTGGGGGGGGCCTCCGGAACAGATCCCCTGTGGATAGCGAGGCCTGACTGTAATTGATGATAAATTATATTAAAATAAATAACTGTTATTGATTAAAAATCAATTCCTTATGCAGTATTAAACTCTTTGAAACAGTTCAAAATACCTGAGTATTGCACTGGAGGGGGGGAGTTATTTATTTGAGTTGAATTTGTACTCTGCTTTTCCACCAACTGCCACCCACAGCAGTTAACATAAAATATAAACACTATAAAGAATAAGAATAATCAATCCTGTAAAACAGCATAAAAGAGGAATAGCAGGAAAAAAGACTTAAAGCCGGATAATACTCTTCCTGTACTTTTCACAGTATCCTCTTCAATATATCGAAAGGGAGATCGCATGAGGAAGAATCATTGATCAGTATTTAAGGGGCTTGTCCATTGATCCCAATAATATAATAATATACAGTATTTATATACCGCCTTTCTGGTCATTGGATTTCTCCTCCGACTTTATTCAAGGCAGTGTACATGGGCAGGCTGTTCTAAACCCCAAAGGGTTTTTACAATATAATAACGTTCTAATCTTTCATAGAACCCTTCATTCGAGATGTTACTTTCACAGTCCAGCTCTCTCTCTCTCTCTCTCTCTCTCTCTCTCTCTCTCTCTCTCTCTCTCTCTCTCTGGCATTCGCCTCAGCACGCTTCAGCTGCTTCAGCTGCAGCTCCACTCCCCCACAGGGCTCTGCAGCTTATCAGCTCGGCGTGCCAGCAGGTCTCCGACAGACTTCCGGCCGTCTTGAACTGCTGTCCTGCAGATCTTCAGGCATTTGTGAGACAAACGCTCTACCAACTGAGCCAGACGTCCTGATAATGATATTGATCATGATAATGATAAATGATATTCTAAAATACAGGTTATTTGAGGGTAGGACCATTGGATGATATCATGCACTGGCTCCCTTGCAAATCCATGACTATGATTACACTGCAGTTTTTAAAATCAGTTCCAGCTCTACGTAACTGTCATGGCTTTTAACCAAGGACCCCTGAGAACTGTAATTCTGTGAGCGGATCAAACAAAGAATTCTTAGTAGCTTCACAGTCCACCAATGCCTAGGACTTGTGTAGGAAGCCAGGTTAATGTTGTTTCAAATGTATGTAGTATACTGTGACTCCATGGTCAAACACTAGGCACACAGTGTGTGCCACAGACACACCTCGCCCATGTGCTTTGATCTGAACTTAGGCAGGAAATCTGAGAGATGCTTATCAGGAATGCCTTCTTTCTGGCAGGGAATCGGACATACATGCATCCAGATTCTCCCAACACTGGAGCCCACTGGATGCGACAGGAGATCTCCTTTGGGAAACTGAAGCTCACCAATAACAAAGGAGCGTCCCACAACGTCACACAGGTAATGACAACTCTCAGGAGTGGCCTAAGTAATTATTTTTATTTTTTTATTTTTATTTATTTATTTATTTTTCACATTTTTATACCGCCCTTCCTCCAAGGAGCTCAGAGTGGTGTACATATTTCCTCCCCTCCTTTTTGTCCTCACAACAACCCTGTGAGGTAGGTGGGGCTGAGAGATAGTGACTGGCCCAAGGTCACCCAGGAAGCTTCGTGGCTGAGCGGGGATTTGAACCTGGATCTTCCAGGTCTAAGTCCGACTCCCAAACCACTACACCATCCTGGCTTTTGTTGGGCCAGGTGTTTTTTACTGCAGAACCAGGGAGGTGCAACTTCACAGAGGATGCACAACACTTTGAATCTCATGTGAGTGAATCCTGTCCTGTTGTTTTTTTTCCTGACAGATGATTGTGTTACAGTCCCTGCACAAGTATCAGCCACGGCTACACGTCACCGAGGCCAAGGAGGGTGAGGTGGATGAGGTACACCCCTCCCTTTGCACCCAGAGCTTCACCTTTCCTGAGACTCAGTTCATCGCCGTGACAGCATACCAGAATGCAGATGTGAGTTTGCAGAGGGGAAAGCACACATGTCATATCTCAGATTGCAACTGTACATTTTGGTTTATAGAGGAGTGGAAAGGTGGTTGGTTACTGGGAAGGAAGCAGGCTAGCATGGATCTGTACAGGGGTTGGGAATGGGAATGTCGCATCCAGATGGGAATGAATGGAGCTGTGCCTTAGCCTTGGAACCAGTAATCTCACAGAGAGAGAGAGAGAGAGAGAGAGGGAGAGAGAGCCTCCTGCCACATACTGGGTGGGTGGGGAGAGGGCTCTGCAGAACCCCTGCCCTCCCCGGTACCTTCTCTTTGCTGTCATCATCACCTTTCAGGGGAACAGTGGCACACAATATTTACACACACACCCCATTATCCGCGGATCCGGTATCTGCTGAGACCTATTGTCATTGCCAGGACTCAGTCTGGGAACACATGAAGTCAGAGACGTGGGGCGGCAGATGAGGCAGAACCACCCCGCCATCATTCACAGAAAAGAGCTGCAGCCTAACCCGGAGATTGCATATGCACTACCCGCTTGCATCCGTGTACATAAGCGGGTGGTGTGCGCGTGCAATCTCAGGATTAGACTGTGGCATTTTTCCATGGACTACGACTGGGCGGTTCTCTCTCACCTGCTTCCCCTGCACCGCACATCCCTGGGGCACTGTGACATTAGAAGAAGGTACTCACTGAAGACAGCAGTGCGACCTATGTGAAAAGTGATTATCATGTTTTCAACAACTCCTACTCATTGATTTATCCAGGGGGGAAAAAAAACACAATTCAGGTGGCTCAGCAACCCCCAAAACAGAGATGTATAAATACAGTCATACATCTCTTTTGAAGGCAAAACCTTCAATGTGTTACATTGTAGGCACAATCTCCCATTATTGGTATAATATTAAATATCATGTTCATACACTACCATAACGTTTAAACGTGTGTGTGTTTTTTTTTTTAATGCTTCCCATGCACCTGGGAAAACATTTAAATGAACCAAGTATTTGAGTGAGTGGAAGGCGGAATTCCTCTGATCTGTCATGAAATGAACTTGGAGCAAATGATTAGAAAATGGAGAAAGGGAAGCTATATTACTTGTTAGTGACACACAGGCACTAACCAAGAGGTGCTTGTGAGCATTGTGCAACCAGTACAACAGATCCATGCACACAAACTTGTTGCTATTGATTGGATTGGTCTGAATATATTTTCTAACCCCCATAACGGCATTTGGAGGTGATGATGAGTAAATGAAAGTTTTGGGTTGTGTAAGGCATCAGGTTAAGATGGATTAGGCAGTGCATGGGGTGGTATAATGTATGTATCTTTTGGGGGGTGGTAGTGGTGGTGGTGAGCCTCACAATCAGTACTTTGCCATTTCTCTTTCATTGTTTCCCCTAGATCACCCAACTGAAAATAGACCACAATCCCTTTGCCAAAGGTTTCCGAGACAACTTTGATTCGTAAGTGTCTCTTCTGCCTCTGTCTGCCATCCAATCTGACTGGTAGTTTAGTAACTCACACATTTGGGATCAGGGGAGGCACTTTCCAAGTCTGAGGATGTTGATTCTAGGCAGAGTTGATCCCTAGCACCTCTCTCTTCTGAATACCAAGAAAGCTTGCAGTCTAAGATCAGAGAGGTTGAAAGAGGCTGGAAGCCACAACTACTGAGCTGAAGAACCATCCACTCTGGTCCTTGAGGTTTTTAATCTGATTGTGCCATCATAGTGGGGCAGCAAATGCACTCTGTGTATGTTCAGAGGCATACTTTGAACAAGTCCCAAAGCCTAGCCCTAATAGCTGAGCCCTGACTTAAATGTTGCCCTGGAGCTTCCACAGCCCCCCCCCCCCCCCCGGAGCAGGTTGTCCCGTTTCCAAGCTGCATGAAGAGCCTTTAATTTCTAATTAAAGAGGTGTCAGAACTCAAGCCTGCCTGGACATCACAGCTCTTGGCCTTCTTCCCAATGGCGGTCATGTCTTGGAAGAAATCTGCACCTCTGTTCAGAGTTCCTCTTATTACTTCACATGTTCCTGGGACAGATCTCCTTAGCTGTGATCTTCTGAGCTGTAGTCCTGTTTAGCCACCTGCTGAATCATCCTGTTTCACATCCTCTCTCTTTCTCTCCTTCCCGCTCCCCCTCCAGGATGTACACTGCAACAGAGGGAGACCGCACAACCCCATCTCCACCCAGCGCTGCCGGCTGCCAGCAGCTCTTGGCAGGCAGCCGTTTCCAGCCCTTCTTGCACGATCAATACCCGCTACCCCAGAGCCGTCTCTACAACAGGGAGCGTGCCCCACTCCCCCTGCAGCCCAAGGATACCCACCACTGGTATTTTGCCTCCCAGCAGCCGCCTACAGCCCCCCTGGAATATGGTACCTACGAGGGCGACTATAGAGGGAACAAATTTATGCCCTACGGGGTGAAGCCCTTCGCTCTGCAGGCTTCTCCACACCCCTCGTTGCCCTACTACCAGGAGCACCCTTTCGGGGGCCCCACCACTTGGAGCTCTCCAGCTCAGTATCACCACCCCAAGCCCACCCCAGGAGCCTTGAGCTGGTTCCGGCCCATGAGAGACTTGCAGGCAGTGCCGTCATCGGGTGATGAGAAAGGGAAGGACAGCGAGGGCTGGGCTGAGCCGGGCTCGGTGAAATCAGCAGATTCCTCGGACTCGGGGTTGTATGAAGCTGAGTGCAAACGTCGCCGGGTGTCTCCTTATGTCTCCAGCGCCGAAAGCTCACCGCCCATCCGCAACGGTGACCTCTATGACAAAGAAGGAGGCGACAGCGGCTATTACGGCTTTTATGGCAACTGAAAGGGGGCAGAGACGTGAGGGAAAAGGAGGGGGTGCTCCTAGACATTTAGTTCCCTCCCAGTCATATCAGGGGTACCCAGCGATAAGGGATGCCTTCTTGTTTTGGGGAGGTCTCACTTTCATGGCACTGCCAAAAGTATCTCTAGGGCTTAGCAACAAGTCCGTTCTAATCAGCCACCCTCCCCCCTCCAGCAACTTCCAGGTGCTAGTCTTCTTGTGTTAAGTGTGAACTCACACTGGATATAGATATGCAAGCCCACACTGAAGGATATGCGCCAGTCTGGGTTCTGGAATTCTCTGTTCTGTTTGTGCATTCGCTCATGTGTGCCACAAGAAACAAGCATGCACAACGAGTGTGCGCGCGCACTTAAGTAGAAACATATACAGTATACCAACTGCACCATTGCCTGGGGTATGTGCACAGCTCTGCTTCCATCTCCAAGTTTTGCCTTTGGGCTCTGCTGCTGCTACATGTGAAGGGAGAGTCACAATGCCATTCCTTACAGTTAGAAAACATGGCCCAAATTCAGATGTGATTATTTAATTTTTGAAGGCTTTCCGATTTTACCTTTGAAATTCAACTTGGAGGGACAGGTTGTTGTTTTTTTTAAAAAGCAAGCAATAGTGAACCTTCAGTCTTCTTGATTACTGTAGATTCCATAATGTGAAGTATCAACTTGTCAAACTTAGAGCCAAATAGTACATTATGACTAGGCTTACCAGATCGTCGACCGGGACGGAGCGATCGCCCCTTAAGGGGGAGGAGCGCGGGCGGGGCCGGTAACGCTGGAGTCAAGATAAGTAACTTGAGGTAACTTGAGTCAAGATAAGTATTTGCTGTAACGTAAACTTGACGTGGCATAAATCCAGTGTGCATTGGGTGAAGGTCGCAGCTTGTCTGCCTTGCATGGCTTTTAGTGGGATGATGTGCATTTGCACACATGCAAATGCACATCCCCTTCCAACCCCTTCCTTGCACAACTAGTCACACTTTACCACCTTATTTATGCACAAATAGAACTGGATCAGGACTACATTGTTTCCTCTCCTCTTTAAGCCCAACAGCATCCATAACACTGGCGTCACTACAGGGGGGGGCGGAGCTGTAAGTTATTCCGTGATCGGAGCCTCCGTTACACGGAAGAATGAAGCGCCCCGCCCCCGCGCCTTCCGACCCAGTCAAAGTGGTGAATGCGTGTTGTTTTCACCGCTTTGAATGGGTCGGAAGGTGCGGGGCCGGGGCGCTTCGTTCTTCTGTGTAATGGAGGCTCCGATCACGGAAGAACTTACAGCTCCGCCCCCCCCCCCCCGTAGTGACACCAGTGATCCATAACTTGGATTATTGGGGGGGAACAGAACTAGAATACACATTTTAATTTAATTGTTGGCCATTAAGCAAATTTTCCTAATTCAAATTGAGGAAGATAGTTCATGAAACTCATTCAGCTCTGAGATCCTGTTTTCACAAGCAAAAGCCTTGCGGCCCAGAACAGAACCAGGATCCTTAAATATATTTTTCATTCAGTGGGATGAGTGCTTGAATATGCAGTTTGATGCAAAGCTGCATTCTGAAGTCATGTGCAAATTCCCTTTTCATAGGTGACTGCAGCTGCTGCATGGGCCAAGAGCATTGCTATCCTAAAGAAGGCACCTGAGGAGGGACATGATTGAGGGCCCAATCCTAGCCAACTTTCCAGCACCAGTGCAGCTGCAATGCAGCCCTGAAATAAGGGAACAAATGTTCCCTTACCTTGAGGAGGTCTCCGTGACTTCCCCACCACTGCAGGATGCAGTGTGCACCCCGTTGGCATGGCTGTACCGGTGCTGGAAAGTTGGATAGGGTTGGGCTATGAGACATATAAAATTATGCATGGGATAGAGTGGATAGAGAGAAGTTCTTTTTCCTCTCACACAACACCAGAATCAAGTGACAGCCACTAAAACTGAGTGGCAAGAGAGTTAGAACAGACAAAATAAAATAGTTTTTTACCCAACAAGTAATTAATCTGTGGAACTCCTTGCCACAGGATGTTGTGATGGCACATGGCCTAAATGCCTTTAATGGGATTGGACAGATTTATGGAGGAAACGACCATCACAGGTTGCATGGTGACTGTATGCAACCTCTGGGTTTTAGAGGTAGCCTATCTCTGCATGCCAGATGCATGGGAGTGGCAACAGGATACAGGTATCTTATTGTATTATGTGCTTCCAGAGGCATCTGGTTGGCCACTGTGAGATACAGGAAGCTGGATTAGATGAGCCCTTGGCTTGATCCAGCAGGTCTGTTCTTATGTTCTTACGCAACAACCTGTATCTGCTTAAACTGGCAGCACTAGGGGATGACAGCTGTGCTTCCTTACTTAATCTTGAACCATTCATGGGTTGCTGTTTTCTCAATTAAACACCAGAGATCACCACCATCTGCCTGCTGTGTTGCCAGGGAAATGACACAAGAGCCATGACCATACCAGGAGGGGTTGACTATCTTACCCATTCAGCTGCTGAACCACCCCTTGAACTTGTAAACCAGGGGAGGCCAATCTTTCAACATTAAAGCTCCTGAACCTTTAATGGCTGTACAGGTGAGGGCATTTCAGCAGGTGCAGCTGCTTTAGCAGCACCATCAGCACTTGCAGCTGCCAAGATTCTGTCTTCTACACAACAAAAACGCAGAGGCCTTAATGGTGGAAGGTTGGCTGCCCCTGATGTAAACAAGCCAGAGGGTAAAATCAGGGCTGGAGGTTCTTACTGCAGCATAATAAGTTGTGTAAACACGCCAGGTGTGAAACTAATACTTGTGTCCTACCATTTCTGCTACACAATCAAGTTCAAAACCTTGTTCCAAACATGGCCCTCTTCCAGAATTGCCTTTGGGAGATGTTTGGGTGTTTGGGAGATGCAGGCAGTTGGCGCCTTCCCACTCAAGAATACCTCCAAGCGTGGGGCCCGTGGGAGGCGTCTCCCTAAACCTATGGCTGAGGGAGGGTTCTCCTCCTCATGATGCTTTTCTAAGCCTGGGTTCAGAAGCAACACTGGTGTGGGACGACTTGTAGCATGGACTCTCCAATGGCTTCTGGCCTGAGTGATGCTGATGCAGCAGCTTCTATGCCTTTGAACTAAACAAAACGGGCCCTTGCTGCAACATTACAGTGCAAACACCTGCTCATCTCCTTTGTTTTCTACGGACTGATCAGCAGGCTGGAATGCTAGTCAAAGTTCAGTGCCCCAAGCTAGCAAATGCAAGCTATGCAGAAACAGTTTTTCCCCGGGCAGATCTGCTCTCTCTCTAGCAGGTGTGCAAAAGTGACCCAAGGGATGGTAGAGAAGTGGGGAAGCAACTTCTGAAACCATTTTTACCCAAGGTTGTATATACATCTGGAGTTCAATGCACACACCTGTGGGCTCGGGGAAAATGTTAATACATGCAGAATGGGATTATCCCATGACAAAAACCCTTTGTGGCAAGTGCACTAGCACTAGTCAAGCTTTAGCCACCTGCGCAATGGTGCACATCCTCCAACCTTTTTTTGGGGGGGGAGAAAGGGGCAATCTGCCGGAACATGGTCTTGTGCTGCTCCCATTCATTTAAATGGCGCAAATGCAGAAGTGCATCTCAGCATGCCCTGCCAAAGCAGTTATGGTCTCCCCTCCAAATAAATTGTGTTATGGAATGGCAGGAGGATACAGGATGTGTTTTTAATCCTTAACCACTTCCTTTAGGGACCTTCTCTCTCTCTCTCTCTCTCCCCCCCCCCCCCCCCCGGCAGCCTCAATGATGTTTTAAAAGCTCTGATCCTGAAAAGACTTGATGGTAAATCGCTGAAGTGAATTTACGATGCTAGACAATCAAAAGGGGCCGTGGTCCCCTATTAAGCGCTCTTCGTGGCTTGGCAAGTCCTTCTGAGCCTCTTTCTGGGGTGGGTGTGGGTGGGAGGTGCTAGTGGGAGTTTATGCAGCTCTGTTTACACTCTTAAAAACAGCACAAAAACAAGTAGGTGTAAAGACACAATGGTCTTTGTGGTGGTGTTTTTTTTGGGGGGGGGAGTTCCTCTTTTTTATTTTATTTTTCAGGTTGAACAAAAATCACGCCATGCAAATATTTATTGAAAGCAATGTACAGATTCCCTGTGGGGCTTTTGTTTTGGCTTAAGAATTTCTTTAAATAAACTGTAAAGCTGTGGGTGTTTGTGTGTTTCACCGTGTGACCCTTTGGTTATGGGCTGTGACTCCTGTATTTGGAAGGGTCTTGATTTTGAACGTGGTCCTACATGGCTGCTGCCAAACTGGTGGGTCTGCCATGGGGTCATGAACTTGGTTGGAAATAGAGGAAGGACTGTACACATCTGGGAAACACATCTGTTTGAAATGCTGGAGAGACACTGCCATTCAGTGCTGAATAAGCTAGATGACGAGCCAAACATCTGACTCATTAGGCAGCATTCATATGTACCTGGAATTGCTGAATGCAGCTGTACCCGTGCCATTATTAACAGCTCCCCAATAGACAAAAATTCACCCATTCACTTCTGTTGAATTTCATCCGCCTCCAGCAAGAGATGAGGGTATGCTGTGCCAGACCATTTAATCTACCCACCCCAATTTCAGCAGTCAGCACTTCCACGGAGGCCTACTGCTCACTGAAGTGATCTGGGCTCTAACACTGGAGACTGCAGCTGGGGGCTCAGCCCACCCCACTGCACCCCAGATCCTACAGGTAGAAAATGAGCCTACCAGAGAGGAGGCTAGACTTGAACCTTTTCACAGCCATGAATTCAAGACATAACTTTTGGCAAGCCACCATCTCTCAGCCTCAGCCCTCCATCTGCAGTATGGGCATAATAAAACTGACCTACCGTACCAGGGTTGCTGTACATATGACTGAGATTAGATAACACATGTTGAGTGCTTTTGAACACTCCCAAAAGCATCTCCCAGGACACCTGCACAATATTTCCTTTAAATCCCTCTTTAAAACCATCTTTTCAATGAAGCCTTTGGCACAATGCCTTAGATGTCTTTCTTGAGTGTAACTAAGCTTACGTACGTGTAACTGAAACAACAGCATATATTAGTCCCCTGCTTACCCAGTTTCCATTGCTCACTCCTTCCACTGTTGTTTCCTTTATCTAAATTGAAAGCTCCTCGGGGCAGGGATCTGTCCTTCCATTTTGTGTACACTGCCATATACACTGATTTATTGTTGTTGTTGAATTGTGGCTTGTACCGGATACAAGAACCTGAATGTTGAGAGTGCCAGATGAACAAAAAAAATGGCCACCACCCATTGAAATGTCCTGAAATATTTTTATTGGACACGCCGTGGAATGTTCCAAGCCACGACACGAGGACAGAACAGAGGCCAATCGACGTGGACACAAAAGAGGGAGCAGCGACTCAGCACCAGACCGGCCGGGCGAGGAGGACGAGAGCAGGCTGGCCTGCTTTGCAGGTCAGACAGACAAACGCTAAAGACACCCAGCATATGGAGAAGGATGGAGAGACAGACAGGAGAGCTACTGGAGTGGGTAGGCTAGAGTCTTCAGAAGGGGGCAAAGCAGGAGGAGGAAGCTGAACTTTCCCTCGTACACACACAGCTGTGTGATCATGCCCCTTTCAGCAAGTGATCCATAAAACAGGGATCACAGCTCAGTTCCATGAGCCAAAAGGGAGTCTCAATGCCAAAAGCAGCATGGAAACCTCACAGAAAGAAACACATTTATTTCAGGCCTTCCCTGGCCCTGAGCCCAAAGTCAGACTGGAGACCTCCTGATACTGGCCTGTGAAGAAATGTCCCAGCACCCTGCCCCTCAGCAAGAAAGGAAACCAAAGTGCTTTACCGACCATGTTCATTATGCCCTGCCTTCCCCCCCCACTTCAACCCCACATAACATGTTAGGCAGGCGCAATAAACAAGAATAGCTGAGAAACATGCTTGCCCGCTGAAGGGCGAATGGGACAGTTGGGTGGCACACTGGTTTATCTTTTGCTGTCTTGGAATGCAGGCAATGATAAGGCCTGCCAGCCTCAACCTCACCTCGTTGCCTCTCAAAAAGAACCCCCCCCCAAAAAAAGCCGGAATGCTTTAAAAAAATGTGGTGCAACCACTAGGCTGCCCTGCTCCCAGAGCCGGAATCCAGGTTTGCCAAGGGCTGCACCATCCTTAAATTTCTCCACTGGTTTTGTCAAGCAGCAGCTGGAAAATGGCAGTAGATGGACATTTTTACAATGTTGGGAAAGGTCAACAGATGCACAAGATGCAGGGACTCAGAAGATGGATCTGGGAGCTCTGCATGATTCTTGTGCCTGAACTTAGCAATATCGCAAAGACATACAGCATTTTCCAGTCACTTCTCTGCCTGGGATGGGGGACGGGCAGAACCCACCAAATGACAAACCCCGGCCACACACCCCACAAATTGAGCACCAAACTGTGAGAACAGAGTCTAGACTAGGCCTGCAAACCTTGCGATTCACCAAGCCAAACACTTTCCACGTATGATAGCCCATGGTGGAGCTTAATACATCTCCAGTTTTGCTGCCTGCTTGAAAAGAAACGGCATAAAGAACAGAGGCTGCCAGGAACTTGGCAGGCAGCAATATATGGCTTGATGATGGGCTGCATTCGGCCTGGTGAGTCACAAATTGTGCAGGTCTGCTGCAGACTCAGCCGGAACTCAGTTCCTTTCCTCCTCCTTCCCCCCCCCCTCAGAAACAGGACCCAAGCTGTAGTTGAGGGGAAAAAAACACCCTTCAATGGTGTTCATGGGACAGAGATACGGTCTCTTCCCCTCCCTCAAAATTCTTACCAAGCCACTCATTCTCTGCTACTGTATTTTGTTCCTCTCCCAGGACACCCAAGACCAGCGCTGGCCCAGCCATGAAGCCGGCTGATGAGGCTTGAGTCAAGGGGTGGATGGCGGGGGAAGAGGGAGCGGCAGATTCACTCCAAGGCTGCTACCACCTCCCTCCAGCCTGCTGCAAACATGAGCTGCATCGATCCGCTCACTAAGAACAAGCAGGAAGCAGATCATCCGCTTCCTTACCATGCTCCATCATGCGGTTTTTCCAAACAAGGAAGTGCAGGATCTGGGGTCTTACGTCAAGGGACCACAAACAAGGAGCTCCTTGATTTGTGTGGTCCCTTTAAATAAAACCGAAGTCCCACATTTCCTGGTTTGCAAAAACCAGGCGATGGAGGGGTTTTTTTTGCAAAAAAACCCATGCGTTTACAAAGTCCATGTAACAAAAGTGGCTTTTGTTTTTGGCATGCTGTGGCAGAGGCGGACCCAGTGTGGCATCAGGCATCGTCTCTGGTCATGCCATTCCTGCCCAAGCCTGGACGTATGTGCGCACACGCACACCCCTCACCCCTCTGCTTCCACACTCCTAATCCAAGACTGCTCTGAATCTCACAAACACCGATCTAGGACCCTGGTGTGATGCTGAGGTATAAACTGCTGTCAGGGTCGACCCCACTTTCCTACACTGGATTGTGGGAAACACTAGTAGTTGGTACTTTTGTTTTAGTTATTGCTTCGATGCTGAACAAAATGGGAGGGGGCACACATACGCTCCCAACAAAAAAAAAAGGAGATACCACAGACAAGACAGATAACACACATGCGCGTTGGCCCAGTTCAACGCTATTGGCCCCTACAATGGGACAGCTCAAGGAGTGCTTCCTTAAGGCGCGCTGCTAGAGAAGGGTCCTGGTTTGGCTGAGCCTGAGGTACCGTGTGGGGCAGGCACCACCAGCTCTTCGGCATCCCTGAGGTCAAGAACCTTCACCCAATTGCTGCAGCCATCTCAGGAGAGAAAAAGAAGAGGGTAGGTATCCCCCCCTCAAAGGGCTACCACACCTCCACAAACAATCTGCTCCTACAGACAGAACCCCCTAACCTGGGCCAGGCCTTGCCCCATAACAACCTGGAGCTGCTTGAGAGAGTTTGACTCCCTAACTTGAAAGGAAAGTGAAGCCAAAAAAAAAAAAGGGGGGGGGGGAAAGAGACCAACAGCCACTCCAGAAGGACCCAACATTCCCTGTATCCAGGTTCCTGTGTGCAAACCACCACTCTGTTGCCTCTCTGTTGTTCTTTGCTGGAGCATGTATTTGCTGCTATGATTTGAGCAAAAGGCTGGCATTGCGATCAGAGCTTCTGCAATGTGGAAGTCACTTGGGGGCCTTCAATGTCACTCGTCACCTCGCTTCTGCCCTAGCCCGTTTTGATCCAGGCAATGCTAAAGTGCTTCCCCTTGGCACCTGCAACTGTCCAGGGCTCCACCGAGCGCTGCCTAACCAGCAGGCAGCAGTGCGAGAATGGGAGATGGACCAGGCGTGTCTTCTCAAGTGTGCGCATGGGAGGGTTGCTTTGGAAGTGCATGGCGTTAAAAAAAACCTAAGAGCGTCGTTTCTCCCCCTCCTTGCAGTGCTGGCATTCCAGGATTGCATGCCTTGATCACCTTGTGCTTATCCATCAGGGGACCTTTATAGTCTACTCTCCCACTGTGGAGGGACGGCAGGAAGGCACAGTCACTCCTGCAGATGGTAGCGACTACCACAAGACCGCACTGTCCATATGGCTGAAGCCAGGCTCCACTCTCAGCTTCCAGTAAGTGCTGTTGCTTATCCAGGATTCCTTGCCATTGGCATCCACTTGCCGCCTGCCGGGAAGAAGGAAGAGGTCCCATTAACAGCCAAAGGGAACAACTTGGAAAGGGGAACATTTGAAGCCACTACCCATGTGCATGTAAAATTAAAAGAAGTCAAACACAATTCACTGCCCAGACCAAGAAGCTGAAACGTTACATCAGCTACAGCCAACAGAGTGTAATACCACTGCTTCAAAATTAATAAATCAAATCTGCATGCTAAGAAAAGCTAAAGTCTGCAACCTGTCTAGAGGATCCAATTCAAGCACGTTTACAATATGATTTCTTACTTTGCACCATCTATTCAGCGCTTTTTTTTTTTCTTCTATTCACCATCTATTTGCACCATCTATTCAAACTATGTAAAATAGCAAGAAGAGATGCACTAAACCCCACTGCCTGGCAACAGAAAGCCCTATGTAGTAATCCCACTGGTTTCTCAGATCTCACACATTTTTGCCTGCTATGCCTTTAGAAGCTGAACTGCGCCTCTGCCCCCTCACAGGGATCCACCAACTACCGTTGTGGGGAGAAGGAGAAGAAGAGGAAGGAACTGTGTCCTGCATTGTAAACCAAATGCGAGCTGCCTTGAGTGTTTCTTAGGAGATTGAAAGGCAGGATAATGACTAGCTAGCTAGCTAAATACGTTTTCAAGTTTGCACCCATGAGGACTAGAACCCTTAAAAAAAGGAACAAAAGTTGAGATTTCTCAGGATGCTGAACTTTGCATCCAGAATGCAAATTCAAGGTTACATTGTTCCGTAGTAGAATACACACAGCTGTAGTAGAATACACATAGCCTACCTTTGGCTTGTCTACCTTTGGCTTGTCTCTCCCCAAACTGTAGAAGCTTGAAATACCACCAACAAACATCTTGTCCTGCCTGTCTGGGTCATTTTCTTCACCAAAACGAACCTCACACAAATCTCTCCATATCAAAATTCCTCCTCTTTAGATAACCTCCCTACTTATCCGCAAATGTGATGCCATTCACGTAAGGCCTTAATCAAAACCAAAAGAGTTCTCCTCCCCACCCCATTGCAGATATCACAATTTTTCATCCTATGTTATCACCCAGTTACAGCTCTTGTGAAGGCTCACAGTTCTTATCCTGCATTTGAGTTTTGCTTAGAGAGGTCTCATTCATTGCCTTTGGGCTCCATGCTTTCTTTGTTGGTTTTTTCTCCATACCCATGCATGCTCTTTCTGCCAAATGAGGATAACACGCCAGGCATCTGGCCAAGTGGACTCTAATTCACCTACGTTTCTTCTATAATAAACAAAGGTGTCACAAGATTCTGCCATTCCTGTTGTAACAGACTCACATGGCTACCCCTCTCCCTGTAACTTCGTAGGTCCTTCAGTCTCCTGTAAAGAAGGCACAGACCTATGTGAACCATGGCTCACCAACTAGGCCCAAAATCATGATGTAAAGGTAAAGGTGACCCCTGACAATTATGTCCAGCCGTGTCCGACTCTAGGGTGTGGTGCTCATCCCCATTTCAAAGCCGAAGAGCCAGCGTTGTCCGAAGACGCATTAACATGCTTTGGAACTGCTAGGTTGGCAGGAGCTGGCCAAGCAAAGACAGCTCACCCCGTCACGGATTCGAACTGCCGACCTTTCGATCGACAGCTCATGGTTCAGCGGTTTAACCCACTGCGCCACCTTTAAATAGGCTTACCATATCCGAAGGGGGACAGGGTGCCTACACCCTTAACGGCTTAAGAAGAAGAGGAAATGGCTTTTTAGAAGAGAAAAGTTGGGCAGGTGCAATTCATCACGGAAGGGTGCAACAAGCTGCACCTGCCCAACTTCCCTCGTCTAAAAATGGCTTAAGCCTTTAAGGGTATAGGCACCCTGTCCCCTTTCGGATATGGTAAGCCTACCTTTGAAGAATGGGTGGGAGCCACATGCATTGCCTGCCAAGACTGACAAGGGGGTGGGGGGTGGGAGAAGCAAGTAGGGAAAGATGTACCTAAAGAATCGTGCCTGATGAAGGATGTTGTTATCTTCCATCACCCGACGCCGGTCACGTTGCAACTGTTCAATCCGCCGTTTCTGGGACTCTGCAGCCTGCACGTTCCCCTCTTCTAGGTACCTAGAAAAAACAGCAAGGGGCACCAAAGTCAACGAGATCACTTTCTATTCACACTGCGTATCACGGGGTTTTGTCAGCAGCCAGAAGGATACCCAGGAAAGTTTAGGGTTCTCTTAACATGCTTGGTTATTTTGATATCTCTGTTTATTGACACAATTCCCAACATCGTACGTGCCGTAATCGTTGGCTTGCAAGCCGGCTTGAGAATCTATTGACCAAAACAAAGCATAATAAATAGAAGAAGATATTTCCTTCTCTGGGGAGAGATGTCAGGCCCCCACTTTGATGTTCTTACGAACATTTTTCTTTCCACTTTCCACTTTCTTCTTTCCACTTTCTTCTTTCCACTTTGATGTTCTTACGAACTTTTTTCTTTCTCCTGGCCCTTAATGGATTCATTCTGCTGGCTTACTTAAGACACTGCTTGCTGTTTTATCTGTGCTTTTAAAATGTTGCCCCCATTATTTGTAAAGTTGTGGTTTTATCATGCACTGCCTTGTGAAGAGTTCTATTGTTAAAAGGCAGTATACAAATATATTAGATTAAAATTGCTTCACTGCCCTCACCGTTGGTCAGGTCTCAGCCGCGTGTCTGTGGATGGCAGGAGACGCTTGAGCTCCGGGGTTAACTCATTGAGCTCCAAAGCAAACTGAGTGAATCCGTAGTTCTTCTCGTAGTCTTTGGGCATGATGTCTGGAGGAAGGGGACACAGACAGACATATCAGCTCAGCGAACACCCACGCTGTATCTCATTCACTCTGCCAACCTAAACACTGGGAGGGAGGAACTGGGGCAGTCCTACGCGTATCCCTCAGACTCATCTCAGGAGCTGTGGGATGTTGTTGGTTGTCAGATATGCAAATAGGTATGAAATGATGGTGGGGATTGGAACAATGATTGGTGAGGATACAAAGGCCTGCCAAGGGAAGGAAGGGGTGATCCCTGCAGGAATAAGTACATTTTCTGTATTGTTTAGTCAAGTATTTGCCTAGAACTGATTGAGCAGAATTTGTTTTGCCTTTGTTCTCTAATTGTTCTCTATAGAACAAATATTCTAATTTTTTTGTATTTGTTGTTGCTGCTGCCTTTGTTCTCATTTTACACAAAGTATTCCTGGTTCCCCAAATCCTGCACCATCATTCAGTTGTGTTTCCATACAACAACATTTATGCTGGTTGTTGCTCACCCGTGTTTACTCATATTCATTTTTTAACCTTTAGTTCCAGCCATGTTAAGTAAGGCAGTGTTTTCCCTTTTCCTTTGTATGGTCGGGGTGTTGATTATTAGGTATGCAAATAGGATTGAGATGAAGGTGGGAAATGGAACAATGGCTACTGATGTAACAAAGGCTTTAATGCCTCTAGTGCTATTCTCCTAGACAGCAACTAAGGGCTAGGGCATCGTGGGGGGCTCCCTCTCAAATGAGAGGCCACAAGTTCCTCAAACACAGTCCATTACCTTTCCCTTCCTCTCAGTTTTCCAATGGCACCACTTCTACCAACAACAAGAAAGTGGTTCAGGAGGAAGATACGCAGATGTGTGGAAAATTCTAGGATAGCAATGTGAAAATGCAGAGTTCTGGTCAAAAATTCAATCTCTTGAGAATCTCAGCATTTCCTTTTTTTAAAAAAAATCAAGTTTCTAGTCCTCATAGCTGCATGGACATGGTAGACCTCAAAGTATGTAGGTAGTCCCCCATTTCAGAAGCCAGAGATGAGGGATGAGTACGATTTCCAGTGGATAGACGGCAGGCTTAAGACAAATGGCCCTCCCAATGAGTCGTAGAAGCAGAATCAATTATGCCAAAAACTCAAATTATGCCAAATACATAGGTGGCAAAATTCAGCTTCTCCCATGGACCAAACACAACTCCCATTCATTCCAACAGGGCTTGTGCAGGAAAACTTTCTTTGTGCATATGCTCCATGGGTCACATCCGTTAGGTAACCTTTACAGTGCCCCAAATGCATTTGCCACCTGCTGTATCATGAGACAGCCTCTGCTCTTAGCTACTGGGGACCTACCCACTAATAATCTCTCTGGCTTTATTTAGAAACAAATTGACACATACTTTTTGAGGTTCAGCAGTGACAGCTAGAAACTTGACCTTTCATTTTAATTTAAAAAGAAACCCTGTCAGAAAGCAAGGTTCTACAACTTCCTACAAAGATCACATATCTGCAGGGTATTAGCAAAGAATCAGCCCTGGTAGAGAAAAACTTCATCAGTCCCCTACAGAAGGAAAGGTAGTCGATTTCCCCATTGCCCACTCCTCGGCGCGGTTGGTTCTTACTGGGCCTCCAGATGCACTTGCCGACGGGGGCCACGCCACGATACAACCCATCGTGCCACTTCCCGAAGAGCCGGTGGATAACCTTGCCGCTATGGCTGAGAATGGCGCCCTGCACCTCGTTGACCCCGGAACCCCAGTACCGTGCCTGCCAGAGAGGGGAGGGGGGTTAGGGCAGGGAGGATGGCTCCGTACAGTCAGGTGGAAATGCAGGAGGGGAGGGGGAAAATATGGCACAGAGGGAAGGGGAGAGAGATAGAAGGAGGGGGAGGATAGGGAGAAATCTGGGAGTAAAGGGAGAGCATCAATTTGGAAATCAGGAAAAAGGGATGGGAAACATTTGGGGATGGTTAAAAGATAATGAGAGACATAGTGCAAAGAATCTGCAGAAAAAAGACACAGAGTGGGGGGCGGAGGAGAGAATGGTGCATAATGCTCAAAGGGGTGGAGCAGGAATGGAAGAGCGGGGAACGAAGCCACTGTGAGGCAGGAGTCGGGAATAGGGGTGGGGAAATCCAGGCACCACAGGAGGACTCAGGACTGACTGGGTGTAGGGGCAGCAGGCAACCCAGAAAACGGCCTGGAGTGCTGGGCTTCGTGGGGGGGACGGGGGACACACGTGCTCAGCATTTCAGTTCTCCTTAAAATTAAAAAAAATGTGTATGAGATTAGAGGAAGTAAATTTGTTTTTATTTGCTTCTTTAAGGCATGAATACATACAGATTCACAGGTCCACGTATGAAAATTGAGTGTCTTAAGTGGCAGGGAGGAATGGATGCATGCAGATCATGCCTCAAAGTTGCCGAAGTGGCTACAAATGCCATTAAGAAACAAACACTTCAAGGTATTCAGAAGTGGGAGGGGAAGGGAGGCACCGAAGACTCCTCGCCCGAGGTGCCATTGTGGTCAAGGGCCGACCCTTGCAGGCAGGGCAACATCAAAGTGCTGCTGGGTGAACCAGAAAAGGGGGTGAGTGGGCACCCAGACACCAGAGGGTGGGTTCAGGAGAGAGAGATGGGAAACCTGGGTGCCGGAGCAAGAGGAGGAAGAATTAAGGCACTGGATGGTGAGGCGCAAGCAGAGAAAACGAAGCAAGAGGCGAGGCAAGTCATGCAGCAGTCGCGGCCCGAGGCCAGAGCTTACTTTGCAGAAGGTGATCTTGCAATGGTAGGTGCTGTCCCGCGTGTTCCGGATCAGCACCTCTCCATAATGCTCAATCCAGCGCTGGCCACTCAAGATGTTGTGGATGCAGGATGTCACCTTGTTCCATTCGTAGTGGTCCCCGAACCTTTTGGGGACAGAAGGAAAGCAACCGTGGGGACTCAGGGTTTGCGGAAGCAGGAGGAATTAGCCAGGATCAGAGGGGTGAGAGGGCAGCAACCAGGACTGGCAACTCACCTGGGAAGCAGGACATTCACTGTACCCACAGGGATGATCTCTAGGGATTTGCCCCAGAATTTATTTTTCCACTTCATGTCTAAGACAAAAAGAAGAAGGGGGGAAAAAGTGAACGAGAGAGAAAGTCCAGAGGGAGATGAGCCACCTGCTCAGGTTAACCCCATTTGGGAGTTGCAAACTGAGGAGGAGGGTGGAAGAGGGCTGACTAGAGTATTGAGAGCAATTCTATGCCCCAGGCTTCAAGGCGAATTGCTTCCAAAGGCAAAAAACTGAACCAGGTGCTATGGCTCAAAAGGCTGCCTGGAACCTGTACCTTGGGACCGAGAAACCCTGGGCCCCTGATGTCAGATATGAGGGGGGGCTTGCTTTGCAGTGAAGGAAAGGCATTCCATACATGCTCAGAAACGCTCCTTTCTTACGTCTTCCTATGCTTGAGTTCAGCCATGGCGTTGAAAAACAGTGCTGGGATTGCACTCTGGTAAGACCCTAAAAGGGTCTTGACACAAGAGACAAAGCGTGCAACCTTAGCCCTAGGAGTGCTTCCGCTCCCCTCTCCCCCCCCCCATCCGCATCTTTGCGTTTACCTTGAGGCCTCACCTTGCCAGAAAACGAAGTTATCGGACTCTGCATGGCAGGCGGAGACCGGCGGATGGTGGCACACCTGCAAATTGGGGGCAAAAGGAAGACAAAATCGGCCGGCCTTTAGAGGACAAACCTTTTTGCAATGTTTATGCCCAGGAAGAAATAGTTTCTCATTTGTGCCCCCCCATCCCTCCAAGGGAGAAGGTGGAGGAAGAACCCCCCAAAGTCGCTT
Organism: Plestiodon gilberti rubricaudatus; assembly: GCA_026170595.1. Classification (NCBI taxonomy): domain Eukaryota; kingdom Metazoa; phylum Chordata; class Lepidosauria; order Squamata; family Scincidae; genus Plestiodon; species Plestiodon gilberti. Next base: position 38,882,327 of record JANXHW010000006.1, on the reverse strand, counting down.
CTGTGAGAATAAATGTGCAGGCACACCTTTCTCACTCCTCTGTCCTGAGAACTGGATTAAGCTGCACCTAGCGCACACAGACACACTTGCAAGGTTATGCATGCATTGCCAAGTTACTAATTACGGTCTGTGCCCCCTCCCCATCCACTATCCACAGAGTAAGCCTTTGCAAGCCAATCTGCAGCTAGTGGAAAGATGACTTGGGGGGAGGAACTGGGGAGGGGAGACTTTTGTCCCTCCTAAACAGACTGCCAATCCATTTCATCAGATAAAATGCAGAGTTCTAATGTTTTGAGTCAGAGCCTGGAAAATAAGACTCCTTGTATTCCACCCACCCATCATTTCTCTCCCCATTTTTAAGCATGTTCCTAACCCATAATTCCCATCCCTTTTGACTTTTTCCTCCTAAGCTCAAAAGTCCCAGTTGCCTCACTGTTTGGGACATGAGAGAAGCAATCTTCCACCTCCTCTGCATTGTAAGACGTAAGAAGAGCCCTGCTGGATCAGGCCAAAGGCCCATCTAGTCCAGCTTCCTGTATCTCACAGTGGCCCCACCAGATGCTTCAGGGAGTCCACAAAACAACAAGAGACCTATGTCCTGTTGCCACTCCCTTGCACCTGGCATACACAGAAAACCTACTCCTAAAACCAGGAGGTTGCTTATGGCTTGTAACTTGTTGTGACGGACTTTTCCTCCATGAATCTATCCAATCCCCTTTTAAAAGGCATCTAGGCCAGGTGCCATCACCACATCCTGTGGCAAGGAGTTCCACAGACTAATTACACGCTGAGTGAAGAAATATTTTCCCATAAGACAACATAAAACGCTGTGCATCGCTCAAAATGCAAATCCCTGGCAGTAATCCATGTTCTTCTCTTGCTTGCCCTACACCCCACTCTGTCAATTCAGTACCTGCTCACTTATGAAACGAAAGCCCTTGTCTGGCCGCACGCATTCATACGTTTCCCCCAGCACAGGGTTGAATGGCTTGCTGCCAGCGCGGTGGTAGGTGGAGGCATAGGCAGATACGGCAAAGGCAGCCACGCAAAGCTGCAAGAACAAAGCAGAGGAAAACATCAGGGCTGCCAGCTGCAAGGAAAAGACGGGGCTATAACCCGCGGGAACTGCATTTGAGCATAAAGGGAGGGCCCAAGAGGGAAAGGCAGGCTATGCTCTGCCTTGATGCTTATTATAAAGCCAATCACACCACAGACCCAACAGTCTCAAGATACTCTCCATTTTCACTTGTTAGTACAGGGGCACAATTCTCACTTTGGGTGTGCAAAGCTCCGGGTTAAAATTCCCAGACAAGTCTATGCCTTCAGAGGAAGAGGGACGACACCCGTAGAAAGAAAAGGGGAGGGACGGGCTGTAGCTCAGTGGCAGAGCGCCTGCTTGGTATGCAGAAGGTCGCAGGTTCAATCCCTGGTATTTCTAGGAAGGGTTGGAAAGACCCCCTGTCTGTAGAGGTGGGGAGGCTCTGCCAGTCAGTGGAGAAGCACTGAGCTTAGATGGGCCCATGGTTTCCCTCTCAGTGTAAAGCAGCTTCATATGGGCAGAGCTGGATAAACATGGCTTCTCCTTGTGTTAGGAGTCGGTCAACCAAGGGGTACAAATGGAACACACTCTTGCCTGCCCAACACAACCCCTGCTGCAAGCTGAGGGCCCAGGTAAGGCGGTAGTAAGGCAGATACCAATCTTTCACAGGGGTCCAGGCTACGGCTGGCCGCATCCAAGAGGGCACTGTACTCTAGTTCCTCGCAAAGGCGTTGCAGCGTATTGAGGGGCTCGTTCAGCTGAACCGGCATGGAGACCTTGGACAGATCTTTGCCAATGTTATTGCGGAGAATGTTCCATACGCTGACATCGCTGGTGTGGACATGGGAGGCTGGGAGGCAGCTCCGCCGCGAGATCCCGGGTCCTGGACCGGGAAGGTACAAGGGAAGAGGCACCGGCAGACCTAGGTTCATCTCGGAGGAGTCCACCACACAGTGCATAGCGCTTGGCCCTGTTGGGAGGTATACAAGCAGCTATCCTAAGGCTGGCTTGGAGGTTAGGAGCTGCATATCCGTCCCCTCTACCCAGGAACTTCTGACAGCCCTTCTGACCAATTTGCTCAAGACCTTCTGCCCTACAAAATGCAGCACATTCCAAATTCTGTGCCAGGAAAATTCTGCCACTATAAATGAAACAAGGAAATGTGTGTGAATGGCATCGTCTGGATCAGATCACAGGCCTATTTAGTCCAGGATCCTGTCCTTGGCAGTGGTCAACCAAATTTTCCAGGAAGTTCATAAAGAGGACACGAAGGCCACAGCCCCCCCCCCCCTTCTGTTGTTCATCTCCAGCACCTGGAATTCAGAGGTATACTGTCTCTGAACATGAAGGTTGCATTGAGTGGCTCACAGCCATTAATAGACGCCATCCTCCATGAATCTGTCCAGTCATTTGTTAGTGGCCATCCCGACATCTCATGGTTAAGTAGTCCAAAAACCTGCTCTTTATGTGATGAAAGTTATTCCTGGTGTCTGTACTGAAACTACTAAACTTGTCAATCCATTTCCTAACCCTTGTACTGTATTTGATTATAGAACTTACTCTGGATGGGCTACATATACCCAGGGAAAACCTGGGGGTGTGGTGTGGATTATCCACAGCCCAGACCTTAACTCTTTAGAGCCTCCACCTTGTCTCGTCCCCTTCCCTCAGCCATACCTCCATTTCATAGCTCCTCCCTCTTGAAACACACACCTGCCCACTTCCTGGATCAAATACCTTTGGGACAACGCCCAGGGCCTCCCGCCAGGTCTGCTGCTTCCTCCAAGAGGCTGTTGGTCACCTCGCTGAGGCAGGACTCATCATCTGTGGCCTGAAGGAGCAACAGAGGTTACACAGGCCAAGGGGGAGAGGCGGCTTGCCAGGAAAGACCAGGAAAAGAGGTGGTTGTGTTGGTGTGAAGAAAAGTAGAGGCAGGACAGAAGCCTAGGACTTGAGCAAGGGCACGAAACCCAGTGTATCTTTCCACTATGGGCAGGGTGGGGGGGAAATACTTTAAAAACTTAGGAGGTAAGGATTAAAAAAAGAATCCATTCTGCAAAAAGCCTCTGAGGATGCTAAGAGGCTTGCCAAAAAGCCTCTGAGGATGAACCACATAATGCAAGTGGTTCAGAGTGGGGCAGACCCCTACCCTAGCCGTGGCCACCACCACTGTATACATTTAGCTAACGCAACCTCCATTCTCTGCTCCAATCAAGCTCTAAAAGGAGAACAATAGAAACTTTTGGGGAGCCCTTGACCCCTGTGTGTATCCTTGCCCTGTACAGACAGTGGAGTGGGGTGGGGGGAATGATGCCTTGACATTCACTCCCACACATATGTAGCAAAATCACTGGATAGGAAAGCCCAAGGCTTTGTGGCAAACAGAGGCTGCTTCTGGGCAAGACAGGATGCTAGAAACAGGGAGGTGGAGGACCAAAGAGAGACACAGGTTTCCTGGGGATCTCTGGGAACCCAGCACAGCGAGGGCAACAACGTGGAGATCTTGGAAGTGGTCGAAAAGGAAAGCGAAGACCTGAAGCCTTTAAACAGAAGGACTACTAGTCTATCTATACTCGCAGTTGCTTCCGAGACTCCTGGAAAGAGCTGTGTGCCCCAAAAGAATTGTGGGATAATAGTCTCCCAGTGTCTCCTGATTTGAAGCACACATCGGGACTAATGCCCAAAGGAAAAAGCTGAGCAGGGTGCAGAGAAGCAAAGATCCGAGTAAACCTATTCTCTGCAGGATGTGCAGTCTGCAAAGCTTGCCCCTTCCGGTCATAACTGTAAGCAAAAAGAGGGAGGCTACAGGAATAAAGATTTGTGAGGTGGTGGCATGTGGGGTGGGGTTGGGGACAGGCCATTGGGGGAGTGGGAAAGGGGGCAGTGACTGCTAGGCAGGGGGGAGTGGCCTTGCTGCTGGCTAATTCACAAAGGATGAGAGAGACAAAAGCAGAAATAATGAAGAAATAATACAAAGAAATGATGTAATCCTATAAATAAAATACCATCCAACAGATGTGGAACACATAATGCTTGAACCCTGGATTAAAGTAGTCCAGACTAAATTCCCATTGCTTTTAGGCAGGTGTACCTTTTTAAAAGCAACCCTGAAAGGACTAGCATCAGTGATTCATTTTTAAATGAATCACGGACACTAGCAGTATCACTGGATTACATATATACATTGGATTACAAATATCCACTGTACCAAGGGTCAACCAGGAAATATTACAGTATGACCCCCATATTTGCGGGGGAATAGGTTCCTGCCCCCCCCCCGCAGATACCAGGAAACCACGGATAAGGGGAATGCTATCCCCCGCGGGCTTATAGCTTCCTGCTTCCTGTTTAACATTCGGGAGCCTCTCTAGTATGCAGGCTGCTTGCCTGCTCTGTGCTATAAACCAGCATGCGGTTGAGCATGCTTACGGTTAAGCATGCTGGCTTATAGTGTTTTGTTTAAAGAAAGACGTGCTTGCTTGGTGCCACACTAAACACATACCTAAGGTAATGGGCATTCGGGGGGGTGCGGATAAGTGAATCCGTGGATAGTGGATCCGCAGATACACCCCCCACGTATCTGTATTCTATTAGAGCACATGGTGGTTATTTCTTCAGGAGTCAGCAGGGGGAGCTACTGCTCCACATCAACCTGCTCATGCTCTTGCCTTATGCTGACTTTGAGGTCCTGCAACAGGGAATATTTTAGACAACTTAAATACGAAGAACTACTCAGATTATGCTTCCCAGTGTTCAGTTTTCAAAATGGCTATTTCACTGAAACTACAGAGATCTCTCAATGGCCTGTAGTGCACTCTGCCAAGAATCCCTAGCTGCGAAGATCGTGCTGCTGTCAGCTATGTTTCCGTTGTCAGATCAAGATCTGCCACAAATGCTGGGTTTCACCCATTTGCTCTAAATCTGACCTACAACAGAGGTGTCCCACCCTGTACTGGGCGGTGGGGGGAGAAGCATTTAAGAACTGGACAAGTCAAGATTCTCCCCCTTCCATGGAGCCCCTGAGCAGCTGCATTCACTAACCTCGTTCTCAGATGAGCTGGCAGACAGGAAAACTTCACAGGCATCAAAGAACTCTGTGTGCGAGTCCGAGAGAGACACGATGCTGCGATTGGACAGCTGTTGCTCCTGACTCTTCGCCAACAGAGTGCTTGGCTGCTGGGCAGAGGAAGAAAACATTTCCATGAGATCTGTACGCAACAGTCCTCATGGCAAGAACATTAACTCCTTAGTAATGCAACACCCACCCAGAAGTGCCTGCTGTTTTCTTCCGAGTGCTCTGCAAATAACTGGAGAGCTCCAAAGTGCATTGAGGTGCACTGAGTGACTATTTCCTGAACTGATTTGAATTACAGCATGTGCTGTCATTTCCCCAGTTGCCTGAATTCCTATTCCCTGAATCAAAGTACTTGACAGACAGCAAGTGCTTTCCTTAAATCTTCTGTAAGGAATGCACTGGTCAGCAGCAAATCTGATGGCCGTCGATGGTCTCCCACTGTGCCCTGTTGGCGGAGTCAACGCCAAAGATTACTCATTTCTATGCCCTATAAAAACGGCTGACCTCGTCGGGGTTGAAGGAAGCAAAGGAGTCCAGGGTGGTGTCTGAGGAGATGGAGAGCGAATGGAAACGGCGTATATATTCTGGATTGTCCAGCGCCTGCAGAGAAGCCTGGAGAGGAGAGAAAAGAGATAACAGTGGAACACAGGGGAGAACATGGTTGTTTAAGGCTTGAGAAGGCAGGAGGTCTGGCTCAGTTGGTAGAGTTGCCGCCTCGTAAGCCTGAAGATCGGTGAACGGCAGTTTGAGACACGCCGCTGACAAAAAGCTGTGAGGAGAAAGAAAGCTGCCAGCTGCACCTGCATGGGAGGCAGAGTGGCATTGGCCGAGCGTGGGAGGCGAAGGCCAGTGAGAGGCCAGACGGTGAAGGAAACCACCTAGAATGAAGTTGTTCATGAAAGATTGAACATCTATATATAATTGTAAAAATCCCTGTTAGGGGGTTTGGGAAAGCCTGCCCATGTAAACCGCCTTGGATTAAAGTCGGAGGAGAAATCCAATGACTAAGAAAGGCGGTATATAAATAATAATAATAATAATAATAATAATAATAATAATAATACACAGTATTATTATTATTATTGATAGGTCAAAAAGCAGGCATTGCTAATTTCTACCCTTGTAGAACATTGTGTGTACACAGAAACCAGCCCACACACCCTGAATCACTTGAGCTCTCGTCGGGGTTGAAGGAAGCAATGTTCTCCCCTGTGTTCCACTGTTGTCTCTTTTCTCTCCTCTCCAGGCTTCTCTGCAGGCGCTGGACAATCCGGAATATATACGCCGTTTCCATTCGCTCTCCATCTCCTCAGACACCACCCTGGACTCCTTTGCTTCCTTCAACCCCGACGAGATCTCAAGTGAATCAGGGTGTGTGGGCTGGTTTCTGTGTACACACAATGTTCTACAAGGGTAGAACATTCGGCTCATGCTCAAAGGCACTCTTGTCTCATTACTCCCCATGTTCCAAGGGGCCTGGCATTGAAAACAAAAAAGAGAGGTTCTTATGCCAAGCACTGAAACCAGCAAAGGAATAGGGGCAAGCAACCCTGCCAGAGGACAGAGGCCCCTTACCGCAGCTGTTGGCATTCCAATGTTGCCCCCATGGCCACCCGCTGCAGAGGGTGTGGTGGACTGCTGCAGATGCAGCGTCCGCTGCAGTTCCTGGAGGCGGTCCCGTTCTGCAGTCAGCACGGCTAGCACACTGCTGAGAGACCCGTGAACTGGCAAAAGAGGAAGAGAGGAACACATGATGCAAAAGTACATTCTATGATTCCATGGAACCTGGTGTTAGGCACAGTCACCAAAATCTTTAGAACAGGGGTGGCCAACCTTCCACCATTAGGGCTTCTGTGTTGTTAAGAGTTGTGTAGAAGACAGAATCTTGGCAGCTGCAAGTGCTGATGGTGCTGCTAAAGCAGCTGCACCTGCTGAAATGCCCTCGCCTAGACAACCATTTAAAGGGCCAGCATTCATGTTGAAAGGTTGGCCACCACTGCTTTAGAAGATCAATGTACAGTCCCTTAAGGTTGTGAAGATCAGAGTGAAAAGGACGTGTACAATGCCCAATAAGAGCTCGAGAAGGGGGTGTAATGGGGCAGGGAGGGGAGGGAAAGAGTAGGATTTTTCGTTATCAGAGGACAGCGCTTCTACTCTTGACACAGTCCCCTTATTCGCCAGAAGCAGAGCAAGTTGTGCAAAATATGCACATATTCATGCAGGTTGCAAAATCCAGTTTTCTTTGGTACACAAACTGGGTTACTCTGTCACAAAATGTTGCTTTAGTACAGAGTATAACATAGCCCCTGGGAAATGGAGGAATATTTTCAAAGAAGAACAGTTCATGAACCCATCTTTTCTCTCTCTCTCTCTCTCGGCCCGTCCCCCCGCCCACACCCCTGCCCACTTCCCAGACAAAACTCAGTCTTCCTCTTCCCATCCACCTGCCGGAAGATATAAAAGAGAGACTGTCATCTCTGGACGTTGCAGGTATCACAACCAATTAACACCAGCCACAAGCTCACCTTTCTGAGCCAAGATCCAGAAACTTCTCTGCAGCTGGCTGTATTCTGGAGGAAGGCTGAAGATGGCCTGATTTGGACAGGATTCCAAATATCTGGACAGATTGGGCACAGAGCCATGCAGGCGTCCCACCTGCTGGGAGCAAAAAACAGGGGGTTTAGACACCCAAGCAAGCAACTCCCCATTTCCACTCCTTCTCCCTCTACACCCCACTGCATCCTGCTGCTTAACATGGGTCCCTCCCTCAGCCCCAGGTCTGTGTACTCACCAACATTTATCATGTAAAGTGAGACACACTCCCCCCCTCCCCCCCTATGCCAGACTCAATGCCAGCAGTCCCACACCAGCTCACCCTGCCTATGGTGTCATCCTTTGCAAAACTCTGAGTGCACCAGATCCGGGTGGATCTCTTCCCTTTTCTGGGTCTTTCAGTGCCTGCTGAAGTCTGTAGAAACAAGCAAGAGTCTCTTACTACTACAGTATGAAACGTTTATTTCATGCCAGCAAAGTGCTGCTCACTCTCAGATATTCCCTAATTTGACAAGTGTCAGAGACGTGTTAGATCAACTACCTGTCTATTGCGGTTAATATGTTACCAGAGTAGTGTAAGATCAACCACGATGGCAGCTGCAATGGCACAGGGGCTGAAGGAACATATACGTCAGGAATCTTTGCAGAGAGGAAATGGCACCCTCAGTGCCACCAGCCCTTACATACCTGACTATTAGAGATGAGGGGGGCAGAGGGAATACGGTGGAGAGACTCCAAACTCTGGAGCATCTGGTTGAGCTCTTGAAGCTTTCCCTGACATTCGGAGAGTTCTGGGGAAGAGGAAACCCAGCGTTATCAAGAGAGGCAGGGGGGGTCTTGCAATGCCAGGAACCAGTCAGTCACATTAACCGAGTTTGTATGGGTGACGTCCGCAACTGAACTCAGTAGAAGGAAGTCAGGAGGTGGGACTTCCCATTGACTAAGGATTAGAACCTCAAGCCTCTGGAAGAGAATGTAAACTGTACTAAGGGAGCTCTCTAACAGCATGGGGGAAATGGGGTGTACTACAGGCATAGATTGGAAGCAGTGTCGCCCTTCAGAACACAGACCTGTTTTGTGACAAGGCTCAAAGAGGCTGAATGGGAGAGGGTAAGAAATAAGGCCTCTCGCCACCTGCCTGTTGGAACTGACAGATGCTAGGTTTATACATGATGAAAGGTACATACCCAAAGGAGGAACCATGGTCCCAGCTCTCTTGTTCTTACCTCAAAAGACCAAACTTAAGAACATAAGAAGAGCTCTGCTGGATCAGGCCAAAGGCCCATCTAGTCCACTTCCTGTATCTCACAGTGGCCCCACCAGATGCCTCAGGGAGCACACAAGACAACAAGATACCTGTATCCTGTTGCCACTCCCTAGCACCTGGCATACCAAAAAAAAAAAAACCCCTACTTCTAAAACCAAGAGGTTGCTTATGGCTGTGATGGACTTTTCCTCCATGAATCTATCCAATTCCCCTTTTAAAGGCATTTAGGCCAGGTGCCATCATCACATCCTGTGGCAAGGAGTTCCACAGATTAATTCCACACTGTGTGAGTAAATGTTTTCATTTGTCTTGACTTGGAAATGGCCATTAGTCCCCCCACTGACACTTCCTCCTGTCTGGAGACCCTCCCCAGCTATAGAAAAGCCTTCCTACCAGCAGGATGAGAATTGCCCCATCACTTGGAGAAGGAACCTGCTACCCGGATACCAAAAATGCAGACACCCTGAAGTGATGGTGGTCCAACAAAGACTCTGCCTAGCAAGCGGGCTTGCAAGAGGAAGGCGAAAGAGGAGAGGGAGCTGGTGTCGTGTCCAGAGCCAGGAAAGCCATTTCAGGCAAGTGGTAAGAATCTCACCTGCAGAGCACCTGTCCAGACCTTTGCTGTCACTCAGCCAGGAATTCACCTTGTCTCGGGGACTGGCCAGCGAAGACAGGGCAGGGGCGCTTTCTGACGTCAGAGCACGGTGCCACGAACCACAGGCCTGCAAGAACCAGGCAAGAAGGTATAGAAAGACTGGAAGGTTGAAGCAAAGGATTCTGGTAGTTCAGTCAATTGCACTCACCATAGCTTTGAATGTTCACCTGTAATTCACCCTAAAGTTGTAGCTGCCACAAGAGCAAAAGACTGCATACCAGAAGTGAAGGCAGTTTGGGTCTCTAGAATCAATCTTCTCCATTAACACACTAAGCGGAACCGGATGGCTTCCATTAACATCTTTTCTTTATCTACAAAATGTCCCATAAACTTATGTTTATGTATAAAATGGACTTACATACAAAATGCCCCATAAGTGCTTGAGAACTTACATCTCTTTAGAATGAGTGTGTCCTTATGCACAACACCAGCACAACCTACCCAGGATGTTTATATCCCGCCCTTCCTCCAAGGAGTTCAGGGTGGCAAACAGGGCTCCGCCCTTGCCATAACATCCTCACAACAACCCTGTAAGGCAGATCAGGTTGAGAGAGAATGACTGGCCTGCCCAACTCACATCCAGAGAGCTTCAAGGTTGCGTGGGGATTTGAATCCAGGTAACCGCTGAACCATAAGCTGTCGATCGAAAGGTCGGCAGTTTGATTCCCGCAACGGAGTGAGCGCTCGTTGCTTGGCCAGCTTCTGCCAACCTAGCAGTTCCAAAGCATGTCAATGCGAGTAGATAAATAGGTACCGCTTGTGGGAAGGTAAACAGCACTCCGTGTTCCAGCTGCATGCTACGCGCTGCAGCAAGGAGAGTCATGCCGGTCACATGACCACGGAGGCGTCTTCGGACAACGCTGGCTCTTCGGCTTTGAAATGGAGATGAGCACCACACCCTAGAGTCGGACACGACTGGACTTAATTGTCAGGGGATACCTTTACCTTTTTTATCCCCAGTTCTAGTCCAGCACTCAAACCATTACAGCACGCTGGCTCTCACTTCAGTCCATGCAGTGGCGTCACTGTGACGCGCGTCACCCCCCCCGACTCACCCCCCCGACTCACCCCCCCTACACCCCCCCCCTACATAGACTTACCTTTTCCGGCGCTCCGGGAGCCGGCTGGGAAGCGCTCCAGGGCCTTCTGAAAAGAAGAGGCCCTGGAACGCTTGCGTTAAAACGCGAAAATTGACGATTTTCGCGCATGCGCAAACCCTTTTCTGAGGGCAAGGGCCTGCCCTCTTGCCCTCAGGAGGGTTTGCGCATGCGCGAAAATCGTCAATTTTCGCATTTTAACGCAAGCGCATTGGGCCTTCTGAAAAGAAGAGGCCCAATGCGCTTGCGTTAAAACACGAACTTTGAAGATTTTCGCGCATGCGCAGTCCCTCCTGAGGGCAAGAGGGCAGGCCCTTGCCCTCAGAAAAGGGTTTGCGCATGCGCGAAAATCGTCAATTTTCGCGTTTTAACGCAAGCGCTCCAGGGCCTCGTCTTTTCAGAAGGCCCTGGAGCGCCGGCCGGGCCGGACGCTCCCTGGCCTCGGAGCGTCCGGCCTCCGGAGGGTGACGCGCGTCACCCCTTGGCGCGCGTCACCCCCCGGCGGCCCGCCCCGCCCGCCACGCTACAGTGACGCCAGTGAGTCCATGTTTACTACAGTAAGCTTCTGTTATGAAAACTAGACAGGTCTCCTCATTCTTCCTGCATATGACTCAGTGAAGAGGACGAAGGAGGGGCTCTGCTGTCCATGGGGTCACCTCATTGCCACACACCTACCCCCCCCACACACACATCTGGTTTCACATACAATTGAACAGCAGTTTCTTGTACTGCACAAGGAAGTTCCTTTTTTTCCCCAGCCAACCTGCGCAAGATGGGGGGCTCTCCCTCCCCGGCTTCCCGTCAGGAACTGTCGTTGGGACGCATCCATCATCTCTGCTTGGCGGTGCGAGCACAGCTTGGCCACCCAATTATTGAACAGGTCCTGGGATTTTATCTAGCAGGGAGGAGGTGAAAAAGAGGGACCACCACAACATCAGAAGCACAAATGGAAACAACACACACCCTAAATCCCAGATCCCCAAACAGGTAGAGATTTGCACTGGTACTTAGAACTCTGATTGTAACAAACTTCAAACAATTTGGTGTTTAGCTGAATATTTTGATGTATCTATTAATTTTGTGTGTGGGAATGGGTGCATGCAACAGAACAAAGATATCTTTGCGACGAACTGGGAGCCAGGATACGTAGCCACCACATTGGCGCTGGTAAATCAGCTGGGATTTGAACTCTGAGCTCCAAAACCCAGATTTAGAAGAAACTGAAGAGCAAGATAACAAATTCAACAAATCAATAAAACAAAATCAAATCAGCCAAACAAGCAGTTTTTGCATCTTGTCCTGATCCAGAGAGTCACAAGTGTGCGCATTCATGCGGATACACAATGCTCATCACACAAGGTGTGTTTCACACTGGCGACTGGGACTGTTATTACATGAGGATTACCACCTTTGAATTTCCTAGGTTATCTGTCTGACCACATTCCGTCCCCATCCCATCCAAGTATTGCCTGGATGAGGTGCACTACCTTGAGATGATAAATGTTCTCTTCCGTGTCCAAGTCCACACGCTGGGCCTTCTTGTTGACCGACATGACGGATAGACGGACATCAATGGAGCCATGCAACTTTCCTTTGAAGACCTGAAAGGGGCACATAGATGGTGTCATGCTGGAAAATGGAATACTATTGTATATATAACCTCCCTTTTAGTCCCCCCCCCCTCCCACAGTGCTTAACTTCAACCTCAGTCGTCTCCAGCTCCTGGGTACCACTGAATGCTACTGCACTGAAACCAGGGTATCCCAGAATCATCATCCCATACTCACATCTTGGCGTGTTGTGGCATACTTCAGGATACCATCTTCCAAAACAAAATAGCGCTTTAAAGAGGAGCGGAGGGGGAGAGAGAGAGAGAGAGAGAGAGAGAGAGAGAGAGAGAGAGAGAGAGAAGTCAAAAATATCCAAGAATAAATTGGCTATCCTGAATTTATTCAAGCAAGCAGAGCGGATGTCATATACTCTAAGGTCCTGAAGGAGTTGGCTCTCAGAACTGCTTTGTATTACATGTAGAAACTCATGGAAAAATAGCATGATCCAAAAAGATGAGAGGAGAGCTGCTAAAAAGACTATTTTTAAAATGGGGTAAGCAATGGGAACAGGATATGATTCAGTAAACTTATAATGATTAATAATTTGCTGGATCATGTCCCCCCTCCTTTTATTATCATATACATATATACATTATATAGACCCTTTACATCCACGGATTTGGGACCCGCGGATTTGTCTCACTGCAGGTCCCGAATCCGTGGGGGTCCGCTGTAAAAAGAACAAAAAGGAAAAAATTGTTTTTTAAACCTTTTAGCAGCAAACCGCACCATTCTGAAGCCTCTGCAGGGCTTCTGGAAGCTTAACGACCCACTTCCCAGTTGCGCAAAGCCTGGGACAAGGCTGGGAGGGGGGGAAGAGCCTTCACGCAACCCGGAAGTGGGTCGTTAAGCTTCCAGAAGCCCTGCAGAGGCTTCAGAACGGCATGGTTTGCTGTTAAAAGGTTTTTAAAAAGCACTTTTTAAATTTTTACAACATTTTAAAGCAACCCCCAGTGTTCACAGGTCCTCGCTATCCGCGCGGGGTGGTGGTGGTCCGGAATAGATCCCCTATGGACAGTGAGGGTCAACTGTGTATGTTTATGGTGTAAGTAGCAAACAAGAAGAGGACAGCTTCCTGCCCTAAAAAAATTAAAATCTAAAATTCAATGCTGGGAGAGGCCACAGAGGAAGGGGTGGCAAAGAAAGATGTGAGAACAACAGGGGAAGAACATGTGTTCCCTTGTATGTGCTTCAGTTCGGCTTAGTTTATTGGGTTACAGACTTTCCGGTAATATTAAGGCAGAAATTCAGTAATAAAGAACAGCATTATGACAGCACTTGAGCATGTTCAAAGCACTTCATTTTTTGATCAGAGTAATAAGCAAGAGGTAACACAGTCTGGTATACTACCTCCATGTTACAGAAAGGGGGCTCCCAGTGGTGGGGAGGGGTCATAGGAAGGGTCCCTATGATTTGGATCATAGGGAGGGAGAACTTAGTCTTTTCTGATTAAGACATTTTCCCTTTGAAAATCGCTCTGCTGAAGCTGCTATATATGCCTCTGAAGCAACTATTTCCAGCAAATAGCAGGAAAAGTAGATAAGGGGAATAATTTTGTGATGTTAATATATGCCGATAAAGATTCTGAAAATTGATATAATTTTGTGGCCCATTCCACAAAACCGTGAGAGCAAAAGTAGGCTGAACCAAAGGCTTGGTCAAGAATCGCAAATATATTATTGGTTCATATACTTCATCTTGAGTTATTTGGCACAGAACTGTTTTTCCGAGGGTGTATACATTTCCTGCAAAAGCACTTAGACGCTGCAAGTGAACTGCCCTGTTACTGGCTTCACTGCACCATCAACCCGGCCTCCTGGCACAAACTGGACAATTCGGGTGTGTGTGTGTGTGTGTGTGTGTGTGTGTGTGTGTGTGTGTGTGTGTGTGTGTGTGTGTGTGTGTGTGTGTGTGTGTGTGTTCACAGGTATCCAACAACATAGCACAGAAGTGACGTAGAAAACCCTCAATGGTTTTGCACATACCCCAAACCCCTTACCTTGTGCCAGCCCTTCAAAGGCCATTTTCTCTTCTTTAGCAGATAGCCCTCCTGCCTCTCAGGCTCCTGGATAACCCCACCTGGGATCCGCAGCTCATCCACCACCTCCCAGCTTTCTGAACCCTAAAAAGGGACATGGGAGAAAGAAGAGTAGTGAGAAAACGTAGGGTAGTAGGAAGTCTGCCATGGTCCAAAAAAAAAAAAAATCAATGAAAAAATGTATCCCTCCATTAATGTCGAAAGCAGAGATGATTTAAGCTACACCCATTGATTTGCGCGCGCGCACACACACACACACACACAAACTCCAGATTAGTTTGTGGACTGGTTATGCTGGAAGGCAAAGGAAAAAGCCACACCTGCCGAGCAATGCTGTGTTTGGAAGATGCAGTGCTGTTGGACCGAGAGGGAGGTGGTGCCCTCTTGGGAGAAGAAGATGGATATTTCTCATGGCTACCCATCCCTTGAGAGTCTGTCGCTTTTGCCAAGGTCTCCTTTGGATGCCAAGGAAGCATCAGAAACACCTTTGGGTTAAGATCTTGTCTTCATCTCCAGAGCATCACATTTAGAGGGCTGGCTGAGAGGAGAGAAAAACAGGGAAACGGGCTCAACTAACAGTCCGACATTCTCACCCACTGAATACAAGGAAAAGCCAAGCGAACCAGAGCTTTCCATCGAGGAATAGTTTAAGAAGAGTTTGGGAAGCACAATCACATCATTAGGAAGATTGGAAGGAGAGATTTCTATTTATTTTCAAGACTTACATCATGCCCTTCTTCTCAGCAATGACTGTCAGGGCAATTTACAATAAGCCTTTAAAAACAACTGGACAAGAAAGAAAGAAAAAAGAACAGTGAAAACAATACAATACAACCGAGAGAGAACTGCCAACTGATTAAAACGAAACTGTTAAAAAATCTGCAACGGCCTGACAAAGTGAGTCAGGCCTTCAACTGGCAGCAGAAAATAAATCAGGAGGACACCAGGTGGAATGTCAGGGGAAGAGAGTTCCATAAAAGAGAGTTCCACAGGGGCCACTATTGAGAAGTCCCTGGCAAGTTGCTAGACTTTTGGCAGGAGCGGAACCCACAAGAGAGCCTCCCTGAACGACCTTACTGGGAAAACAGCAGATTCACATGGGGAAGGCACTCCTTTAGGTACCCTGGGCAAAAGCTGTTTAGGGCTTAAAAGGCAATAACCTGCACTTTGAACTGTGCCTGGAGGAAACCAGCTGGCAGGTGGAATAACAACATGATCGTAAAGCCTCGCGCGCACGCGCGCCCCCCCCGTCAAAACTCTTGCAGTTGGATTTCTAACCAACTGGTCTGTATTTCATTTTGGAAAGGAGAATCTAGCTCTCAGGTTTAGATTTCTGTTGTAGGATTAGTTTTTCATGGATGGCATGGTGACCGACTTTTTGTTTTTTAACGCAAGAAGTCTGTTAATTCATTTCTTTGTGCAAGTACACAGATACAATTATTTGGGCTCTTCAAAGTCCTAAGGATCTTAGTTTTTCCTCCACCCCATCTTTCTTTCTTTAAAAAAAATAGTAACTGTCTAGCCCTCATTGCAGGGGAAGTTTAAAATGCATCTGCAATTTTTGCTAGCAACTTGGCCTGGATAGTTTTCAGCAATTAAGGAAGTAGAGACATCTACTCACTTTAAGACCCTGCCTGTGCTACCAGTTCACAGTGATTCTTTCTAAGCATCTCATCATTCCACAAAGTTTCAGCATTTATCCTTACATTCCATAGCCCCACCCCAACTCACCTGTGGCTGCCTTGGCAATTTTCCACAGTGTCTGGCAAAAAAAAGAAGTGCAAACAGAAGACGGGGGGAAATCATATTGAGTAACTCACAGGCAAGTAGGATTGCCAGGTCTAATAGCGCAATCCTATCCAACTTACACCACCATTGTAACCAGCGGTGCAGCGAGAACAGGCGGCCCCAGAGCAGAAAGGGGATTCAAATTCCCTCCAAAGGGGAATTCAAAGGGGATTTAAATCTCCCCTCCCCTCCAAAGCCTCCCGCCCTGCCCTCCCCCACTGGTTACACTGGTGGTGTAAATTGGATAGGATTCCACTGTAAGGGTTGACTTGACCTGAAGTTTCAGAGTTTCATCCTTCCCAGGATCTCTGGGGGATGAGGTGAAATCTCAGGTTGAGCAGTCATTACCAAGTGGATAGGCTACAGTACAGGTGGGCCCCCATATCCACTGATTCGCTATCCACGGTTTCAGTTATCCACGGGTCGTGGGGACCCCCCCCCCAGGCTTTTACTTTTTTCCCCGTAAGCTTCGTTTCTTCCTTAAAGAAACAGGAGAATAAGCCAGAGGCTGCTTATTACAGGCAAGTAGAACGAGACTAAGTACTAGAGAGGCTCTGCAAGGTTAACAGAAACCCTAACAGAAACCCTGCAGAGCCTCTCTAGGACTTAGTCTCGTTCTACTTGCCTGCAATGGAGGCTGCTTCTCTGTTTGTTTTAAGGAAGAAACAAAGCTTGCTGAAAGAAAAATAAGAGCTGGGGGGGGGGGGAAGCATGCCTGCCTGCAGGGGAGGCAGGGTGGGGGGGGCCCTCAGGAAACCATGGAGGGGGTGTTCGCTCTTATCCACGGTTTCAAGTATCCACGGAGAGGCCTGGAACATATCCCCAGCGGATATGGGGGCCCACCTGTATTTTCTATTTGGTTTAAGAGTTTTTGCCATTGGCTCCTTCCCCCCTCCAATCAGACTCCATCTTTAGGCCTCTGGCACAACCAGGCTCTTCCCCTCCCTAGCTAAACGGACATCCTAGGACCCCACCAGGCTCTTCCCCTATACCACCACCAGGGTCTGCTTTCAGGAGACCTGGAAACTCTAGTCCTGCAGATTCCTCTAAATGTGAAGTTGGTGCCGCCTAAAGATCCGAGTATTCTCAGTTTATGCAAAGCTGGTGCCAAAAAATCTGACAGCAATTCTCAAAAAATGTGTGTCTGTGTGTCTCACGCGCACGCGCACACATGCGCACACACACACACACGCACGCACACACACAAATTTGACAGATTTCCCCCACCTCCATGCTTCTTTCTAAAATTTACCCTCCTCCTCCACTCTTAAGAAAACCCCAAAAACGTTTTGCACGAACAGAACAAAGTAATACCATGCAAGTTTGCAGATCTTCTTCATCAGCGCGGTTTTTAATCTAACTGCCAGTTCTGGATTTCTTTTTCCTAGCCTTAGAATCCAGCAGACAAATATACCAGGTCGTAGGCTTTCCAAAAGGAGCAGAGCAAGATAAGAGGGGAAAGAAAAACATGAGAGAGAATCATGATAGCACAGCACCCGGTTCTGGCTTCTCCTCCCTCCAGTCAATGGCTACCTGAGTGATACGGCTGACGTGGGCCTGTCTGTCCCCCATCTCTGTACCTGGACCTTTGACTAATCTCACCTGCTCATTCAACAGCACTTGTCTGGCCGCTGCAGTTGTAGCAGCTGCTTCTGCTGCTTTGGATAAATTGCTCCACCACACCTATTTTGCATTTATCCTCCCTTAGCAAACAAGTCCTCAATTGTCAACCCACTCCTATGCAAGTTGACTCAAAAGTAAGCCCTGCTGCGTTCAAGGGGAGTGACTCTTCAGAAAGCATGCATAGCAGTGCAGCCTTAAGCCTGTGACACACCGCCTGCATTGGGGTGCGTTGCGAGAGTAGCCGACGTGCCGCAACGCACCCTGGTTACACCAAAAAAAGCCACACGGAGAAGGGTAAGATGTCCTGCCCGCCCCCTGCTCTATTTTAATCAATCAGAATCGAGTCTTTTCAGACTCGATTCTGATTGGCCAACGCTTTGCTCTGCGTCCCACCGCTGCAGCACCGAACATGGCCTCTCATTGGCCAAACGCAGCCAAAGTTCAATTTTTCCAACTTTGCTCGCACCACAATGCAGCTCTCCTGCGCTGTGGTGCAAGCTTGTAAAAGAGAAGACACACCGAGATTTTTCACATGCGGACGTGGCACGATGCAATGCAGCCGGTGTGTCTCCTTGCTTAGGGTCTGGTTCTCTCTGTGCTACATGCTGAAACCAGAAGCAGTGAGGACAAAAGAGAGAAGGATGGTCTAGAGACCAGGGGTGGCCAAACTGCGGCATCTGAGCCACATGCTGAGCTCCTTTTTGCATCACAATATAAAAGGTAAATAAGACATTTTCAAGCTTTATGATTATTTAAAAGGTAAAGGTATCCCTTGACAATTAAGTCCAGTCGTGTCCGACTCTAGGGAGCGGTGCTCATCTCCGTTTCAAAGCCGAAGAGCCAGCGCTGTCCGAAGACGTTTCCATGGTCATGTGGCCAGCATGACTCAACACCGAGGCGCATGAAACGCTGTTACCGTCCCGCTAACGTGGTACCTATCAATCTACTTGCAATTTCTTGCTTTCGAACTGCTAGGTTGGCAGGAGCCGTTGCACGGATTCGAACTGCCGACCTTTCGATCGACAGCTCATGGTTCAGTGGTTTAACCCACTGCGCAGGTTATAAACCTGCACAGGTTATAAACTGAGAGTCCGCTGGATTAAAACATAAGTTTAATGTTCATGGTGAATCAATACAGTATATTTAAGAATTTGACTGCTTCTTAAATATTGCGGCTCTCAAAACATCTAAAGTTTATTGTATGTGGCTCTTATATGAAGCAAGTTTGGCCACCCTGGTCTAAATTCTAGATTTCTGTTTCTAGGTGCTGACAGTCGCTCTGGGTCATCATTCCTCTTCTCAGCCCAATTGAGCTTTTCCTCTTGCTTAAACCCAAGGTGGCTTCTTAGATTACAGGTACCTACCACACCTTGGACACATGTTTTACTGAATGTTCTGCCCACACAGAGCAATCCAATGTGCAACCCAAAAATGCCTATTTCACCCCATGGGGTTATCCCACAGAAATTCATATTTGCCAGCCTATTTATTTATTATTTATCACATTTTTATACCGCCCATCCTCCAAGGTGCTCAGGTTGGCATACATAGTTCCTTCTCTCCTTTTGTCCTCACAACAACCCTGTGAGGTAGGTTAGGCTGAGGTAGATAGTGACTGGCCCAAGGTCATCCAGGAAGCTTCGTGGCTGAATGGAAATTTGAACCTGGATCTTCCAGGTCTAAGTCCAACACCAGAACCACTACACCATCCTGGCTCTCATTGCTTAGGAACAAAGCTGTGCATTAGGCACATCAGTTGTGGAGATCAGTGATGAGCATCTCCCCAAGCATCAATTAGCGGGTCACAAGAAACCATGGGTGAGGCTGCTTTTTACCACTGTTCAGAAGTTTGCAGCCTTAGGCTGCAATCGGATACATATTTAATTGGGAAAGTCCCATTAGACTCAGTAGGATTTACTTCTTCTGATTAGACAGGAGGAGCATTGCACAGAAGGAGGATTTCTGAAAATCTCCTATTTTGGTTTTGTTTTGTGTTTAAGTTCCTAGCCCTCAAAGTTGGAGATAAACATTTGATAAAACATATAAGATGTAGCTTTGATTCAAAGAACTGAGAATGCATTAAAAAAAACACAGCACATCTGATGTGCTCAGCTCACACCTCTAAGAACATAAGAAGAGCCCTGCTGGATCAGTCCAAAGGCCCATCTAGTCCAGCTTCCTGTATCACACAGTGGCCCCACCAGATGCCTCAGGGAGCACAAGACAACAAGATACTTGTATCCTGTCGCCACTCCCTTGCACCTGGCACAAAGAAAACCTACTCCTACAACCAGGAAGTTGCTTATCCCCATCATGGCTTGTAAGCTGTGATGGACTTTTCCTCCATAAATCTGTCCAATCCCCTTTTAAAAGGCATCTAGGCCAGGTGCCATCACCACATCCTGTGGCAAGGAGTTCCACAAACCAATTACACGCTGGGTAAAGAAACATTTTCTTTTGTCTGTTTTAATCCTCCCTCCACTCAATTTGAGTGGATGTCCCCTAGTTCTAGTGTTGTGTGAGAGGGAAGAGAACTTCTCTCTATCTACTCTCTCCATCCCATGCATAATTTTATACGTCTCAATCATGTCCCCCCCTCAATGATTGTTGACTCTGTGTGCCTGAGTTGTCCAAAAGGAGTTCCTACCGGGTGAATGGTCAATTTCTGGAATGTTGATTGCAGTGAGTGAATTTGTGTTTATTATAAATTCCATTGAAATGCAATACAAACCATATAAATCAAACGATTACAAAAAAAGATAACGTTCAGAGAAAAAAAAAGCCTTCACTTTGACATTAATTCAATCTTAAGATTACATTCAAGACTCCATGCTGCATGCTCTCATACTTGTTTCACCTATGCCAAGATTCTGTTAATAAGTGCACACATTCCAAAGAATTCCACACACATTCCGCACACATTCCAAAGAATTCCACACACATTCCGCACACATTCCAAAGAATTCCACTCGGATTTGGACCTATCCCACAACAGCCTATAATAAATCAGCCTCTAGTACATTCTGATTTTGCACATCAGAATCCCCTGCAACAGCTAACTGCAGCGCGCCATGTCCTCGCACAGCAGACTTGTGTGCGAAAACCTGTTTCTGCATACAGCTTGTGTTTTGCAGCGATTTTGTGTCCCCCAGGGCTACCTCATCTTTCCTCACCGCTAACAGCAATATTCCCTTTCTTCCCGCCACACACCTTCGTCATGAGCCCGTTTTTCACTCTCCTTCTGTCGCTATACCACACAACCACCTGGAAGCTAAGCAAAAAAACCTTCTACCACAATCTGGATCTGAACAAAGTGAGCAAAGTTGATGCAAACGAAGCCAGTTTGCAAACATCTCGTGGCGATTTGCATTATTGGGTTTGCATGACGAAATGTTAAGAGTCTCGCTTGGCAGAGAATGTTTCTATTTTCTTTGTTCAAAACAGCCCTACAAGCCACCTTGAAACCTATGTCTGTTAAGGCAGGATATAAACCCCAACAACAACAACAACAACAACATAAAATAGAAACCAATCTGTAGGTATTTCTGCAAATGTGGCAACAGTCACACTATACTACATAAACATAAAGAACCATAACTAACATTTACAGTACATGTTAGATTGTCCAAAATGCTTCATCTACATTATTCTTGTATTCTTTACAACAAAATGGTCCTGTATCAGACTATTGGTTGGTCTAGGTCAGTCTTGTCTACACCACTGGCAGCAGCTCTCCCCGGTTTCAGGCAGGGATCTGTCCCATCCCTCCCTGGAGATGCCAAGAATTGATCACAGGACCTTCTTCTGCATGCAAAGCAGGTGCTTGCAGGGCTGGCCCATTCATGAGGCCAACTGAGACAGTCGCCTCAGGCAGCAGGTTGGCGGACGGCATCCATCTTCATCTTTTCACCCACCTTAACTGCTCCTATTCCTCCTTTCACTCCCTGGATTGGAAATGAAAGAGGGAGACGAAGAGGAAGTATGGAGGTGAGGAAAGTGGTGCTCAAGCCCACCACTCTCGTCTCCTTCGCACTTTCTCTGTCGTTCTGTCGCCCTCTTCCACGTCCAATCCAGAGAGTGGGAGGAGGAGAGGCTGGGACATCACCAGGTAAGTGGGGGCAGCATTTTGGCATACGACCTCAGACACCAGGTGGTCTTGGGCTGGCCCTGGGTGCTCGGCCTCAGAGCAATGTGAACGTCCACTGCAAAGTGTATGGCTGCTTGCACTGGAGGAAACCAAGCCAGGAGGAAAACCCCAACATGGCCTCCCTGACTGCAAACAGTACAGGAATAAGGCCCACTATCCAGAAGGAGCCTCTTACAGAAGTGCTTCATGCCATTTCCTTGTGCCACCAGAAACCATGTGTCCCCATTGTTCCTTCAGCTTAACTACCCAAGGCCTTGGTTTAGCATCACAATGGGGGAAATAGACGGAAACTACAGCAAATGCACCCAGAGAGTAAATTCGGCTTAGCCCTGAGGTTTTGCCAGGTGTATCCTCCATATTTTCTTTTCTACCCCTATGAAGGCTGCAAATAGACGCACAATCCAGAGAAAGGCCTGCACCACGAGCCCCAGTGAAATGAATGGGAACTGCACCTGACACAGTTGTGGCTCTTGTGCAGCCACTCAATTCAATGGGACTTGTGCAAGAGAACCTCTAGGTAAATTGTGCCCTTCCTTCCTTTTCTTTTAAAACCACTTTGTTTACAAAGCAGAAGGTCTCCGAGTAAGAGCGGCTACTCTTGGGTGTTGAGAACCTGTACAGAACATCGTTTGGAAAACGGAACTGAGCCCCAGCACCCGTGCTGGGAAAGCCCTGTTCAGAGGAGGGCTGCTTTCAAGGTTGCCAAGCTGCCTGCCATCTGTCGACGTTGCATCAAGTCACCTGCCTCGGGTGTGTTAAAAATAGGACTCGGCTTCTTATACGGTGACTTTTCAGTCTGAAAAGGAAAGGTGCGTACGGCTGTGCGTCAATATGCCAAGCGGCACGTTTCCTTTTTAAAACTTTCCAGCCCTCTATGACTTTGGTCCAGGATATTTGAAGGACTGCTTGCTTTCATAGGAATCTGGGGCTGCAGATGTGAAGGGCAGAGCACTCCGGCCTCTGCTGTGGGTCAGGGGACCACTGAGAGGTCGCACCCTCTGCTTCCGACAAAGAACACCACGGCAAGGAGGAAAGTAGCCTTGCATTGCTGCAAACAGCTTGCATTCTCCACCACCCCCCAGTCCCCCATCCCTGACAGGAGGGGCTTTGTTAAGAGCTGTGAGGCTGTGCATGATTCAGGCTGCAATCCTATCCACACTTACCTGGGAGTAAGCTCTATTGACTATAATGGGACTGATTGTACTCTCAACCACTCCATCCTGCAGCGCAAAGGGACAAGAAGACCAACTGCGCAGGGTCACAATGGAAGAACCAGCTTGCGTCGCATTGGCGTGGGACGCCTCTTACGCTGTTGCTATTTATTTATTTAAATGATTTTCCTTCTGGGTTCTTTTCAACTGGTGTCTGTTATGATGCATATTTTTATTTGTAAGTCACTTTGAGTATGATTGATTATGGAAAGGCAGGATGCAAATGCCACCAGAAGGGGCAGAGCTGCGAAACAAGAGGTCCTAAGTTTGAATTTCACCTCTGCCATAAATTCTCGCTAGCTGCAATTACATAAGTCGCACTCTCTCAACTCCCTAGCGGCAATATATTATTATATTGCATTAACATATTAATCACCTTACAGTACAAATGAAATGTTTGGCACACGCAGAAAGTGCCATATAAATGTTAATAATATCAAAGTAGCTTTGTCCCTTTTACAGGTGTCTTTGGGCAAGGGCCTTTTTGGTGGTGGCACCTTGCTTATGAAACATGCTCTCCAGAGAAGTCCACCTGAAGCCTTTCTTATGATGTTTTAAGTGCCAAGTTAAAACAGTTGTATTTGTCCTGTCCAAGCTTCTAATGAACAGTAATGTTACTTTCATCATCTGAGAAATTTTAACATTAGCTGTTTTGACTGGTATTGACGGCTGAGTTTATCTTTTGACTGCTGCTTTGATTTGATATTTGTTATTGTATTTTAAAATGTGCTTTGGCTTTTTAATATTTATTGTGCTCTGTTTGGGGCACTGTATTTAAGATTTAAAAGCAGGATGTAAAACCTTGAAATAAACAATGAAAGACAGATTCTAAAAATTCCCTTGGTAGACCAGCCCAAAGACCCATTCAGTCTCTGGAAACTCACAGAGATGATGGCAGTCACCACACCCTGTTGATTGTCCTCTGCAACCTATAATCAGATATAGCCTGCTTCTGACTATGGAGGTTCCATTTTTAGTTAGTAGAGCAAATAGCCGGTGGTGAATCTGTCCTCTACTAAAAGATCTAAGTTCTGCATAAAGAGAGCACCTGTGTTAATATGGAAGCATCTTAGGTATTCAGGCAGTTCATTAAGACAGCATTCCAGAGCTTGAGGAAGCAGATGGTACAAAAACGAAACTGAGAGAGGAACTGAAATAAATGGGAGGTTATTAAAGGATAATGGGGCAACACCCCTGTTTTTCCAGTGGGGAGATCTGCAACAGCTGCAAAAATAACAGCTCCAATTATGATACCCTGGCCTGGATAACCTTTTTGCATTTCTCAAAGGCTGCTTTCTAGCCAGTTTAATTATGTTGCATATTATTAACATAGCTAAATATAAATAAGTGACTTTCTCAAGACTCTGAAGAAAATCAGTGGCAGAAATGGTGATGGAAGAACAGGCCTAATTTTGCTTGCAGAGCCTCTGCTGTTGCTCAGGTAAGTTTCCTGTTCCAGACCTGCAGGCTCACATCCAACATAATCCCAGAAAACATCCCATTTTGCTTCTGGAGAGCAAAGAATGACCTCAAAGCCCTGAAGTCATCAGCCTCTGAACTGATTTTATGCCACCCAACATGGACAGTGCCATTTTAAGTTAAATCACCAAAAGCACAGTTTTCAAGTCTTGGAAAGTTAACAGAATTGCTATCTTCACTGGCAAGAATAATAGCACATTTTGTTCTGAACGTTACTGTTCAGGAAAAACATTGGCATCATTGAAAAGGACAGAGGAGAGTTACAAGGAAGAGAAGGGATCTAAAAAGCAAATTGTAGGAAAGAACCAGGTTTACGTAGCCTAGAAAAACAAGTCCTTAAAGGGGGGTGTTGTTGTTGTTGTTGTTTTATTTGTTTTTATAAGAACGAGTGACGTGTTGATGGTTTGCAAGTATTTTAAAAGATATCTGAATCAGGAAAGGGATACCAGTAACAGGACAATGCATAATAAGTTTAAACAACGAGATACATGATGATTAAATATAACTGTAAAAACCATTACTGCAATGGAATGTCAAGGGAGTCAGGGAATCTTCTTCCAAAAGTTGAAAACAACTGGAGATACATTTATACAATATAAAATATTCTGTGTCAGGCAGTAGGTTGAACTGAGAGCTAGTTCACATGCACACACATTCGTCACTTGATGGCTGCAACATCAATTGATGACTTGCATGTACAACTGGGTGATTACGAAGCCAACGCCACAAATCAAACTTTCATATCACTGGATGTCAGCTCAAACACAATGCTTTTTCCACAGAGCCAGTTCACACATTCAGTTTCAGGTCATCAAGGGCTGGTTCACACACACATGCACATGCAGATTTGATTATTGGCAAGTAAATGTGTGAATGGCCTTCAGTGAAAAGCATTGTATTGGAAGTGATCTGGAAGTTCCATCTTTGGCATTAGATCTGTGATGGCCCATTCATACATGCAAGTCATCGGTTGATGCTGCAATCACCAAGTGATGAACATATATGTGTGAACCACTCTCAACCACACATTTGTATGGATGACAGTTTTCCTAGTTCTCCTTTATGAAGATGTCAATTTTCCTGAAAGGGGCCCCATTTCCTTCCCCTGCTTTAAATCAAAATTCCTCTTCCTGCATCCCCAAACTACCTATGCATGCTGTGGGGCAAAATTCACCTGACCAGCTCCCACCATCTCTACCCTCAGTCCGTCATCTCCCAACCCTCAGATTCCCTTTCTGTGCAACAGGATAACATCCAAGCTATCTCCAGATCAAACTTCAAAGTCACCTGTATTACTGAACTGGCAAAATCCCTTCAATGACTCTCCATCTCTCTAGGCCAGAGGTCAAAATTCCCTTTTGGATATTTTATCAGACATAGAGGAGAGATCAAGACTCACAATCCAATCACTCCCTTTAACTCTCCCAGAAGTCAACATTTCCCTTACTTCCCCCCCCCCACACCCCAGTGGCCCCTATGCCTTGAACAGAGGCAAACTTTCCCCATGGGAACATCTGCTGCTAACAGTCCTCTAAGCACCACATCCCCACCTGTTCTGGGCTAGAATATCCTAAATATCTCATCTCATTCTCTCTGCCAGAAATCAACAGACCCCCCCTCCACCCCCCCAGGTATTCATTCCAGAGTTCCACCATCATCAACCTATTTCAGCTCATGTAAAAAAATTTTTAAAAGCCACCTTATTTCCTCCTCAATCCCCAACACCTTATTTGCGGGGGGGGGGGGGCACAATTCTCTTATCAGTTTCTTTGCCATATAACAGATCAACAGTCCCGATAGATGCTTGTGAAAACTGACGGGGGAAAAAATCCTTTCTTTTTCTGATTATCACCACCCCTTGGAGCTCTTCAATTTCTTTGTTAGGCTGCAACATTTGCCCTTTTAAAACCAGAAAGCAATAACCCAGATCCTCCTTACACCCCCCCCCCCCATGTCAGTTCCGTGGGGCAAAGACAAGTCCAAAACAACCCTCCTTTCTAGGATGAGATGCACAGATGCCCTCCCAAATACGCAAAAGAGAGCAGCGTGGCACAGGAAAAATCCATTTTCCCCTTCCGTCCTACCTACCTACCTACACGCAGCTGTCATAATTCCTTTCTCCTTTTGGACTCTCCGTTTTGTGATTCCTGCACCACAAGCAGCAACGGCTGTTGTTGCTGCTGCAAACCGGAACCAGGAAGCAGCTGGCTGCCAAGCGAAATCAAAAGCCGCCGGCCTGTGCTTCTCCTGTTCTCTGTGCTCTGGACTTAATCCACCTTGCAGCTTCCCGCGCCCGACTCGCCTCTGCCACCCTGCATCTTGGAGGACTGTTTGAGGCGACTCCCGTGCGGCCCGAAGGCAGAAGTTCTTTTAATGGCTCTGCCTCTCAGTCTCAACGAGAGCCGGAGTCCAGACCCAGAATCTGCTGCTTTCAACACCGCGGCTGAGTCGAATGAATGGACTAATTCATTCAACAGCTTCTATAACGTGTGTTGTGTGGGTGGGGGGTGCGGGTGTCTGGCAATCCCAGGTCATCGCAAATGTCACAGCGCGATACAGCATGCTGCTCTAGATTTCAAAAAACAAAATAAACCCCTTAAATATGAAGACTGCTGCAGCTTCATTTATGCACTCTTGTCTTGATATCATCAATTCTTATGCAGCAGCAGCACGCTCTAATAAAACTCAGTGATCCACCCACCCAGCCCGCAAAAAAGGGCACTCATGAATCGCACGGATTTGCTGCTACAACAATTCTATGCACGCTTCCCTAGGCTAGAAGTGAGCCCTATTGAACGTGATGTACACTCGATATCAAGAAAACATACATACCGGTAGGATTGAGCTGTAATGTTTGGTTCCCCTTAATTCCTCTCACACATCAAGAAAATAATGGCTATATGTATATACTACTCAAACCTAGCCTTTTAGAATAAAGATTGTATTGAAATCGCAACACAATTTGTTTACTCCCCCTTCTCAATATCAGCTACAGGAGTGTCCCAAATACCCTGAAGCAAAATGTAGAGAGAATGGAGCTCATTTTATTATCCCAAACTCGTGGACTGGGTTGTAACAGCTTTAAAACAAATATAGAGTGTAAAACAAATGAAAAAACATTTGAAGAATACGCTTAAAAGATACCCCAAATAAATATATTCAGCAATAACTCCCACTGTGTTCAGTAGGATTTGTTGTTGTTCAGTCGTTAAGTCGTGTCCGACCCTTCGTGATCCCATGAACCATATCCCGCCAGGCCTTTCTGTCCTCCATTATCTTCCTCAGTTCACTCATTTTCATGTTCGTTGCATCGGTGATGCTGTCTAACCATCTCATCCTTTGCCTTCCCCTTCTCCTTTTGCCTTCAATCTTTCCCAGCATCAGAGTCTTCTCCAGAGAGTCCTCTCTTCGCATTAGGTGGCCAAAATATTTGAGCTTCAGCCTCAGTACCTGTCCTTCCAGGGAACAGTCAGGGTTGATTTCATTTAGGATTGACTGATTTGATCTCCTAGCAGTCCAAGGGACTCTCAGGAGTCTTCTCCAGCACCACAGTTCAAAAGCATCTATTCTTTGGCGCTCAGCCTTCCTTATGGTCCAACTCTCGCAACCATACATTGCTACTGGTCTTTCTCTGGTCATCTGCAATAGATGGGCCAGGAACGTGCAACAGAACCCAGAGCCAGGGCCTGTGCAATAGAAACCAGGAACTTGCTGCTTTCACCTTCATCAATGAGGATGATCACAGGGTCTTATACTAAACACTTTACCTTACATGCATTGTTTGCCCTTTCTGACCCACATAGCAATAAGCATTGGTTTCTCATTTATTCTGGCTAGACCAAGAGCGGCTAACCTACATAGGAACCATGCACAGGATTCTGAATGTCTCCTGCATTTCAGCAGTGGGATGTGCTATTTTAGCACAGTTGCATAAAATTAAGGTGCATTCTTCTTTGTAAGGATGTGTGTATTTTTTGATGTGTTTCAAAACATTCTTCAGCAGAGGGTACAGCAAATTGCACAGAGGGCGAGAATGTGTTTCGCATACTCTAGTCCAGGGGTGGCCAACCTTTCAACACGAATGCTCCCGGCCCTTTAATGGTTGTATAGGTGCGGGCATTTCAGCAGGTGCAGCTGCTTTAGCAGCACCATCAGTAATTGCAGCTGCCAAGATTCTGTCTTCTACACAACTCTTAAGAACGCAGAGGCCCTAATGGTGGAAGGTTGGCCCCCCCTGCTCTAGTCTATTATACTATGAACCGCAATCCTATACACATTTACCTGGGAGTAAGTTCCTTTCAACTCAATAGGACTTTCTTCTTAGTAGGCATGCATAGCATTGCACTGTTAATACGCATCAAACATACCTGTTTTCCTGCACTACGTATCCTCCTTCACTCCCTTCAGTATCTATCAGTGCTTAATCTGAAGTAGGAGTCACATTTCACCAACCTTAACCCCAGAACCCATTTCATTACTTATTTCTGAATCACGTTTACACCATTCAAACTGCATTATTTTGTATGAGCCCCTTGAGAGATGGGAATAAGAGAGTACATCTGACCCTGTGCAAAGTGCCTTTAGCTCTCTACTGAATCATTACAAATCAGTTGCAACACTGCATCTTACAGAGAACAGAATTGAACTCGATTTGTTCCCTACACATGCAAGTTGCTGGAGCAACAAGTGCCTCCAATTATATGGGAACGCATTCCGCGTACTCCTAGTAGACACAACCAGCCACAATACAACTGAGAAGAGTCAACATCACTGGTATAATTCAAGACCACCTCCTTAGTAATGGCCAAGTCATTAGAAAAGGGGTAGGGAATAAGACTGATAATAATACTCCCTATGTGAAACTCTGATGTGGTCACATTTGGAATACTGTCTATAGTTCGTCACCACACCCCAAAAAGGATCTTGTAGAGCTGGAAACTGTATAAAAGAGAGCATTCAAAACTATCACTGTAGAGCACCTTTCTTACGAGGCAGGGCTAGAACATTTAGGGCTTTGTAGTTTGGAAAGGTGATTAAGAGATAATATGACACTTATAAAATTATGCATCGTGTGAAGATAATGTTTTTCTCCTTCCCTCACAATACTAGAACCAGTTGTCTATCAAATGAAACTGACTGGTGGAAGACAGACAAAAAGGAGGTACTTCACACAATGCATTATGGAATTCATTGCCATAGGTTGTGGTAATGGCTACTAGCTTGGATGGCTTTACAAGATTGGACTAGGGGTAATTCAGGATGGCCAGGTCTATGAATGGCTACTAGTCATGATGGCTATGCACTGCCTTCAGGTTCAGCAGCAGTATGCCTCTTAATACCAGTCACAGGAGAAGCATGGGTAGAAGGACACCTTTCTGTGCAGGAGGTCTGGCTCAGTTGGTAAAGCAACTGTCTCATATGCCTGAAGATCTGAAGGACAGCAGTTCGGGACTGCCGGAAGTATCCATGTCTGTTGGTTGGAGAGCTGTGGGCACGCCGACCTGATGAGTTGCAGAGTCTCTGTGAGGGAGAGAAGCTGCAGCTGCACTTGAGTGGGAATCAAGGCTGCCTGTCAGTTGAAGCGTGGTGAGGCGGACGCCAGAGAGAGGCTGGACTGTGAAAGAAACCATCTAGAATGAAGGGTTCTACGAAAGATTAGAACATATTATTGTATTGTAAAAACCCCTTGAGGTTTAGAAAGCCTGTCTGTGTAAACTGCCTTTGAATTAAAGTCAGAGGAGAAATACTATGACCAAAGAAAAGGTGGTATATAAATACTGATGATTATTATTGCTTGTGAACAATTAGTACACGTGTTTTGACATGTTTATCTACCTCTCAGTGGTCACTTGGAGGACCACAAATGAGAAAGAGGCTTTGTCTTTTCAAAACAGCCACTGGGTAACAGAATGCATTTATGACTCCTGCTGTTACTACAGACAGCTCAGCTAGAAAAAGCAACATGTTTTATCAGGTAATTTTACTGTTCAACGGTTATTTGTTGAACTGCAAAGGAAAAAGGAGCTTGAACTTGTTTAACCATACATTTTAACACAAAGGCTTAAATGGAACAGGGCAAAGACACATGAAAGCTAATGATGACAAAAGGACAACACTCCAAACAGCCTCCAAGCCTGTGTTTATTCAGAACTTTTTTAAAAAAGGCAATTTCTAGTCCATAGGGTTGAAACTGTGTAGGCAATGCCTTGTGAAATGTCAGAACACAAAAACAGAGGTTGAGCAAAAAGTCCAATGGTCAAAGGGTTGACATTAAAGTGTCATGTATAGCTGTTTGTCCCTCTCCACTATTAGCAGAAATAAGATTATGCCAAGCAAGCCAAACAAAACATTTATTTAGGTCACAAAATTCAATTTGATTTAGCACAAATATTAAAGGCTCTGCCAACTATCTCCCCCAATCTCAATTTCCCAACATGATACACACCAGGATCCGTAAAAAAAAAGTAACAATATTAAGATTGGCAGCAGCAAGCATGCGGCATAATTCTTTAGGTGGCTGTACCACAGAGATAAGCATTATGTTGGGCTTAACAGTTGGCTTTTCTATTTACCAACCTATTAATTCTGCTGTGATCTGTAATGATTTCCATTGGGTCACTTAATTTGTTGGGTTGGCTGCACACTTGTGAGACTCAGTGTGGATGTGAACGAATAATTAACATGATGTCCATACAGAAATATGTACTCCAGCATTTCATTCACAATCTGGTATGCATTTTCCCCCTTAATCCACACACGGCCCAATCCAGCACATGTTTGGGCTGGCAGAGCATGTGCTCTGCCGGCCTTAGGAGTTGCAAATGTGCCGTAAAGCATGTTTGCGGCTCCTTTAGAGTAAGCAGCACTGGCGCGAAGGTCGGCACTGCTCGCTCCGTCACGTACGGGAACCTGCGCCGGCCGCCACAGGTAAGACCTGCGCCGTTCGGTGCAGGGGGAGGGCGGGCAGGGGTGGAGAGGGAGGGGTCCATTGGCTCACCAGGCCTGGGAGGGGGCGGGGATATCGGCGGTCAGTTGCACCGATATCCCAAGCCCCTTCCCAGGCCAGGCCAGCCTTACACGGCCTCCCTGGATGCACGCCAGCTCCAAAGCTGGCATGCTTTCGAGGAGGCCCATTGGGGCCCGCACCGCTTACACCGGGGGAACGGTACAAATGTCTTCTTTCCGAGGTGAGTCTGGGCTGCACCGGCACAGTCCGCAATCGGCCTAGGATGCAGCAGTCGGCCCTTTAGGCAGGGATCGGGCTACCTGTCAGTCCCGTCAACCTAAGTTACAGCCATACAACAGACACTACAGCATGCCCAAGGTGATGAACAGGCATGGAAGAGGTTTCATAATCAAAGGGCTTCCAACTTCTCAGGAGTCCCTATCTCCTTTGCTTCGACTGGATCCCCACTCTGCTGTTTAACATAGTGGTCCAGCAAGGAAGTCAAGTGAACAGTGCCACGCTGCAAAAGTGTGCTAGTCTGGGATGACACGAGAGAGAGTGCACCCACTACATCCCCTTGGGCAGCCACCATGGACGGCAATTTGGCGTAGTCTGTGAAACCTTGCTTGCTTAAGATGGTGTTGTCAACGTACGCTCCTGAAAGGATAAGACAAAAAGGTAAGTGAGTAGAACCTAAACCATTAGACACACGCATATTGGAGAAAAGACTGCAGAATCTGAGCTATATTATCGTGGCTCCAGAATGCACAAGCACAAGTAGACAGATAGAAGAGTTGGCTGAGAGATGTTTTTAACCTAAAACTGAATGCTGGGAGCCAATTTTGAAGATGCTCTCGCATCTACCCATTGTATGCAAGGTTTTGATTTTCTTTGGGCCAAGCTTCGATTTGGACTTACAATAAGCAACTGTCCACTGGACTCCACTCTACATATACCTACGCTCTCAAACGTTTTAGTAGTTTATCATACTTGTATCCCACTCTTCCCACCAAAGAGCTCGGAGCACCTTCCATATAGTTGCTAGATGAGCCCCCATCCAGGCAATTGACAAGCTCAGACCCCTTAGCTTCAGCAGAGGAACTTTATGATGTGCCTTTGGATCACTCTCTCCCACACCTTTGTCTATGCTTAGGCAGCCTGCCCCCTTTCCATTACCACACAACTTCCTTCCGACTCTCCTTATGCCATCTCCACTACTCACCGATAATCCCCATTTCTTTTGCCAACTTTATCATCAAACCAAACCAGCTCCTGCACATGAACTGCATCACTTCTCTCTTTTGCAAAGACTGATCACACTACTCTAGCAGACTGATCACACTACGCAACAGTGCAGTGCCACAGCTCTCAACACTTACCTAGGACATTAACCTGTGGCACACTCTTCAAGACCCGCAACATTTCTTGTGCTCTTGTTTCTGGACTCACCAGTAGAAGGTTGCGCCCCACAAAGAGAGGGAGGAGATTCTTATATTTGGACTCCAAAAGAAAAGGTCGCATAATCTAGAAATGTGGAGGTAACACACCAGTTCATCAGGAAAGAACAGACACTAAGCCTAGAGCAAGACTTCAATTTTGATTCGCGGCAGGCCAGGGAGGAGGGAAGCTGGTGCAGCAATACTATTCTCTTTTGCTGTTAGAACTTTGAATGGTTAAAGCAGGATCTCTGCGTTGAGATCTGCAGTTCAAGCTATAATAGCTATAATATCCAGTTAAAGGAAAAGCCCAATAGGCAGGGGGCAAAAATAACAAGGCAGAGGAGTCTGGTGGGGAAGCAGTTGCCTGCTACTTTCTAGGATCTGACTAAGCCAGTCCATTGTTCAGCCTTGGATCACCACTTGAGAAATCAATGCAATCCTTGGGGTGCAGATAAGCAGAAGTACCTTGGGAAGTTTCACTAGTTTCAAAACACTTGAAATTCCTTGGATGCTTTTTCTGAGCAGGAATGCTCACATTTGTCTCAAAATTTTAATTTAAGCAAAACTTGGTGGTAACTGGCCCTTTCTAAGGGAACACCAAGCAGCAGAAGGTTGTGTGCATATCTATAAGGGGCCTGAAGATGAGATAGGGTGTATAGTCTGTTCCTTACCCACACATACCCTGTGCCATCTTGTGGACACCCATCAACATCAAGTACAGCAGATCTGCAAGCAGAAGCTTGGCCCTATGCAAGCTATGAATTCACAGGATCTGGGCAGTTGCCTAGAAATACCACCACCACCACCACCCCACTCCCGGAATTCCTAAAAGAACTATTTGAATAAAACAGTACCTCATTGGGGAAGAATTTCACATGGATGTTGTACTTCCGCAGCCTATGCCTCATGAGAATCATGTCATTTCCAGGAACACGGTTGTACTGGCACACAACAATCATTTTGCTCTCAAGGAAATCTTGCTCCACTTGCCGACGCAACAGTTTTGCAAGGCCATTTTCCTGGGGGAGAAATTTGTTTGCAGCCATGAGGACTGAGAACCCAACCAAACCTGGAGGGGGTCATGAATCAGTACTATGGCGTACATGGTATGCAGGAAGCTCTAGGTTCAAACTGTGCAGCATTTCCACCTAAAGAACCTCACAGTATTTCCAAGACCTGCTTATTCAGCAAAACCTGTCCTAAACCAGTCCTGCATACACTTGCCTACACGTTCACTGTCAAATTATTCTGTCAACGCTAGTCCAACACACACCAATTTATTAAGTTATTTGTACCTGGCTTTTTCCAATCAGCTTACATTAAAAACAACCTTAAAATGAATAAAACACTAAACATATAAAAAGGTAAAGGTGACCCCTGACTATTAAGTCCAGTCATGTCCGACTCTAGGATGTGGTGCTCATCCCCATTTCAAAGCTGAAGAGCCAGCGTTGTCCAAAGACGACTCTGTGGTCATGTGGCCAGCATGACTCTCCTTGCTGCAGCGCGTAGCATGCAGCTGGAACACGGAGCGCTGTTTACCTTCCCGCAAGCGGTACCTATTTATCTACTCGCATTAACATGCTTTGGAACTGCTAGTTTGGCAGGAGCTGGCCAAGCAACGAGAGCTCACCCCGTCGTGGATTCGAACTGCCGACCTTTCGATCGACAGCTCATGGTTCAGCGAATGCTGCATTAAAAGTTGTACTCTTGCACCATTTCTGTTCAATACAGTGGGCCTTAGCATATGAGAACTTCCCAGTGAATAGTGCTTTGTGGATCAGATCTGCCTCTCTCCCGCTCTGTAATGGCATCCTAGGCAAACCGAATTAAAATATAAAAAATGCAAACACAACCAGCCAAGAACAACACAACCATTTTTTTAATCTAGTTAAAGCAAAGTAAATGCCTTAACAAAAAGGAGGTCAAAAAGGAGGTCAAGTCGCTACAAGTCAGAAGCGAGCTGGTCAAGTGAGCTTTTCTGGGCAACCAATTCCGTATGGAGAGCATCTCAGTACAGAGAAGATCCTGAATCTACTAGCCACACACCAATACTCAGACAATGGGGCGCATTCATTGTCCAAGTCGCGTGCTACATAGCCATGGAAGTGATCTTGCGGAACTCAAAGATCATGGTGAAATGTAAGCAAGCATGTGGATCCTAAAACAGGCGAGGTCAGAATGCTCCAATGTTTGACACGTCAAAAGTGGCATGCTGGAGCTGCGTTGAGCAGGTTCAGAGAAAGGGAAGACATCAGTGCCTCATCATGATACAATACAGTTGAACCTTTTTATCAACGGTTCTTTTATCCACGGATTTGACTCAACACGGATGGCAAAACTGTGGAAGAGGGAGCCCAACCATGCCACATTACCTCTTTTTTCAGTGTTGTCAGGGACCTGCCAGCCACTTCCAGCCTCCTGCGCATGTCCAAACCGCTGAAAAATGCAGCCGGGAGTCTCTGGCACCATTTACAGGTTGCTTCCAGTAGTGGCTTTTGTTTTTTCAGTCAGTTTAAACAAACTCAGGAGGAGGGAAGTGGCGAAGATGCTGGAAATAAGGTAATGTGGCAATGCTCCCAAACTCCCCACCCGGATTTCATATAACACTGATTTTCTTATCCACTGTGGTTCCAGGAACAGAACCCCAGCAGATAAGAAGGTCCGACTGTAGTTATCTGGCACAGAAATCAAATGAACCCCAGTGTAAATGGCAACATCACAGAGAAAGCATGACAAACCCAGTCAAGGATTTTACCCAAAGGTTCACTTTAACATAGAAGGAAACAGCCCAATGGGAGTGAGGTATGCCATTACCTCCTCAACATTGCTAATACGTGGTTTGATGCACGCCTCTGGGATCGCAGGTTTGGGTGGGATGTATTCAGTCACTGCCATCAGCTTTAGCCGCATAATGTTCATGGCTTTCCAGTGACGGGTGACAGCTTTGGAGCCATGGCGAACAAACTGAAGGGTGGGCAGCCAGCCTGGAGCAGTGGGAAAAAAACAGAACAGGAGAATCCTAATGTTGTAAAGGACCAAAAGGCTATCTATCAATTTCTTGTCTAAAGGGTCCGGCCAGTCAACCCACAGATCAAACCAGCACACCACAAGAAGGCATCAGGCATTAAGAGACGCTTACAGAACATAGTTTCAGATTACTTCTACAAGCAAGTCAAGGCACAGGCTATCAAGAAAGGCAAAAATCTGCCTCTAACAGAACAGCTACAGCATAATGCAAATGTATACTATAATGTATCTACATTTCAACTGTTGTGTAAAGCCTTAGCTACTATATTTCATGAATGGAGCTGGAGGTAAAACAGGGTAATTAGTTTTTGATTTTGAGGCATGCCTTTCTATTGTTTTCATACCCAGAGAGTAAGATTTAGGTACAGAGGAGTTCAGAAGGATTCTAGCCAAGTAGGAAACACCCCATTTTCCATCATAAAAAAAATCCTGCAGACATAAAGCTCCTTATATGTAGTGTTCCTCCTGGTAGGGCTTTTCACAGTGCTTAGTTGGTGCAGTAAATAGCAATAAACAAACCGGGGTGGGGGCTTTTCCCATTACACCTAATAGTAAGTATCAGATGCAGGAAGCAGGAAGCTTTGCCAGTCACTTGTAGTTTTTATGGATTGCATGCATCTTGGACACTTTGTCCATAACAGAAAGATTATTAAAGCCAGCTTTTGTCAGTAGTTTTCTCACGTGAGAAACAAACTCCCAATAGATAACAATAAGCTTTACATAAATGAGAATCATGGATAGGTATCTTCAACAGACTTAATTAAATCATAACTTTTAGACTGATGTAGCACAATCTACATGGTCCCTAAGCTCACTGTCACTTCAATGCCACATAGGGAAGTTTCCTTTGAGCCGGAAAAATGCAAACACATATTTGTACACAGCATAAGACACAAAATATTGTACTGTACACAATTGCTGGGAAATCAGGACCGGTTTTCCCAAAAGTGGCTTACCCCACTAACATGTGAAGAATGATTGAACGTTACAGTTTCCCTGCTTAAAGGGTGGTAACCCAGGCTAGAAATAGTACACTGCATCGGGGTGGATGGGTGGGTGCGTAAGAGTAAGAGAAGCAATTTAGTCCTAGGATTTCAAGCGGGTGAGACGAGAAAGCGAAAGCTGCTAGGCGTTGAATTCCAATGAAGTCGTAAGAGAAGAACATGCATGCAGAGAGAACAATTATTACAGCACTAATAGCGAGAATACAGAAGTCCCCAATAATATCAACCTATCCTTACCGGTTTTGCAAAACCATTTGCAACAGCCACTAACAGCAGCCATCTTGAAGGGGCGTGCAGAATGGACCGAGAGCATTATGGGATAGGAAGGAACCAAAGATCTTTTTCCATAAGGGCGTGGGGGATGATTTAAAGGGGAAGGAGCCCTCTTTCCCTAGGTGGAAGACTGCCTGAGGAAAAAAAAAGGCTTTCCCACGGGAAATCTCTTTTTCCTAGCAACGCTCTCCGTCTCGCGCATACAGTATGCAGTATGTGGCTGCAAGCCCACACACAGCCCATGCTAAGAAAACCTTTTCTTTTTACTCGCCTGCTTGTTGTTTCTCTAACTAAGGAGAATCCCTAAGACGCCGCTGCCTTCCCCGGGCCCCGTTGCAAAGGCAATTTGGCCAAGGAAGCCCCACTTTTCCTCGCCAGCCCCTAAATCCTGCTGGGACACCCTGTCCTAAACTGTCCCCGTTCAAACGTCATTGAGAAGCCCTCACCAGTCCCTTGCTAGTAGGGGCGTCCCCCTTAAACCCCCATCTCAGGTGTTGCTTAAATAAGAGATGTCCGTCAAGGGGACCTCTTATTTTAGCAACACCTGAGATGGGGGCTTCGGGGCAGGGGGGTCCCCCCTACTCTAGCAAGGGACCGGTGAGGGCTTCTCAATGACGGGGGACCCCAGACAAA
Organism: Plestiodon gilberti rubricaudatus; assembly: GCA_026170595.1. Lineage (NCBI taxonomy): Eukaryota > Metazoa > Chordata > Lepidosauria > Squamata > Scincidae > Plestiodon > Plestiodon gilberti. The sequence goes on along the minus strand of JANXHW010000006.1, from coordinate 38,844,420 downwards.
GGTGTTAGTAAGGAAGGAGACCCCCTTCTGCTCCCATTCCAAGCCTCGACGCATTGCATTGAATAGTCCACAAGCCACCAAACGTTGCTAAGAAGACGCACGCTACCCGCCCACATGCACATTCTTTTGCCGTTGCTAGGAGAATGCCTCCGCCCTAAGCTGTTGCCAGGCAACCCACGCACGAACGCCGCACGCGCTTTTGCTAGGTACACGCAACCTCCCGCAAGCGGCCACAAGGGAGCGCCCCCTCGCAGTCTATGCACATTGCTAAGGAGACCCCAGACATCCTTGTGCATCCGCTCCTGTAACTGTTGCTGCAGTCAGCAGAACATCTGCCAAGACGAGCCTTCCAAGCCTTACTAAATTCAAAACAAAAACAACAACACGCCCCGCGCAGTTTATTGCTAGGGTGGCCCCCACTGAGCTGCCTGGTAGTTGCTAGGCAACCTCCAAGCTGTTGCTAAGGTGGCTTTTTGTTCCCCCTTCCTCACGGAGACCTTATTACTACTCAGATCTGTTACTAAGGAATTCCCAAATTGCAGCGATCACAAGACACACCACCAGTAGTACCACACACAAATACCGAGACAGGCTAGGGGACATCCACGGAGTGACCCGCGCACTCTTATTTACCAGGTCTCCTTCCGGAGTTGTGTAACTGGGAGTTATATCCGCACTGGTGACACCTTTTGTCAATCATGCCTGAAGGTAAGTAATCTTTTCTGCAAAGGCCACAATCTCTCTCTCTCTCTCTCTCTCTCTCTCTCTCTCTCTCTCTCTCTCTCTGTGTGTGTGTGCGCGCATGCATGCCCCGTCATATGCAGATTCATGTCACCCCCTTTTTTGTAAAGGGTCTTCTGTGGTTTAATACCCACACCACAGGCGGAAAGTCCTAGAGGTGTGTGCTCTTAGATGCTCTCTGCCTATTGCTATTACCGTAACAACTTAGCCCGAGGCCTTTCCACTTTAAATCTCAATTGCTTTTCCGTACAGGTTGATTACCCCTTATCCAGACCTCTGAAATCCAGGCTATTCTGAATTCCAGACATTTTAGGGCTATGATTTTTTTTTAACTTTTTCCAGGACCTGGCTAGCATTAGCGCAAGGCATGCTGGGGCACAAAATTATTTAAAAATATTGTATAAAATTACCTTCAGGCGATGTGTATAAGGTGTATATGAGACATAAATGAATTTAGTGTTTAGACTTGGGTCCCATATCTCATTTCTCTCATATTTATGCAAATATTCTGACATCCAGACAAATCTGAAATCCAGACAACTTCCCGTCCTAAGCAGTCCAGATAAGGGATACGTGACCTATAAACATGTTAAAGAGCCATTATGACAGTGTGCCTAAGGACTCTCTAATACAAATCATCATCAGAACTTTTTAACTAGATCCCTTTCCATTACCACTGTGGTGTACTGCAGGGATAGGCAGAAGGTAAACCAGTATCTTGTGGTGGATTACTAGGTAATTTCTGATGGACCAACAAAATCTACTGGTTGCTCGGATCCTTGCAAAGAATGCTGGACTAGGTGGACCTTGATCAGATCCACAAAGGTACTTGTAGTGAAGGCCTTCACTACAGTACTTGTTATGTTTTAAAGTAAGAATGCAACTACTGAAAACTCAGAAAAAGAATTTGCCAAAGCTATACAGATCAGAGCAAGAGCATGCTTTTAGGATTCTGGCGGGGTTAGTGCTAGGGGTTCAATTTGATTGATCAGGTAGAGGTTAAACAGTACCAAAAATGTATGAGAGATGGCTTTCAGTAACCACTCAAAAAAGACTGTTTTCACTAGGCCCGAGCAATCAGCACTCAGTGCTGAGCACTGTCCCTTCTCTTGATCACTAGGACTCCAGGGCAGTCAGCTGAACACTCATTTATAATATTTTTATTCTGCTTTTCCCCACTAATATGGGCGCCCACAACACTTAAGGGCTACCCAGGTGGTGTGGAAAAGTGACTCATCCTCAACTAACCTTGTTGTCACCCGGTGCAACCACCATCGCACCACCATCCATCGACCCAGAAGTAGTTGGCAGTGACATGATGACATCACCGAGTGACGTGGGACACAAAGAAGCGACTCGGCTGGGCTCAGAAGTTCCAACCCAGTCAACTCGGCCAAGCTCGGAACTGAGAATTGCCTCTTCCTGTTCTTGCAAGCATAGCAAGCATAGCTCAGCGGGGCAGCACGGCTGAGCCTGGGCAGCATGGTGGGTTGCAGCAAGTTTCTCCGCCGTGCTGTCACCCCTGAATGGGTGTCACTGGTGTGGCCCGCACCCCCACCCCATCCCCGCAACACCCCTGCTCATCTTCACTACTGTTGGCTATGAGAAACCACTCAGAAGACAGTTTTCACAAAGCTGGAGCAACTGAAGTCTTTCCCTATTGCTTCTAAAAAGCAGAGGTGTGGACATTTAAGCATCTCGGTGGTATGCAAACACGCACATCATTACACCATTGTACTTTTTAGACTATGAGAGAGTGAGCCTCTTTTGGGACCACTAATGTGGTTTGAGATGGGTCCTTTGATAAGTGCTAGTAGTTGTTACGAGTATGGCTCTGTGGACCCATGCTACATGCAGAACAAACAACCTCTCTAAGCAACTACTGTATTTTAAAGTTCCAAGAAGCAGTCATAATCTACACATTGACAAATATTCCAGGTTTAAAAAAAATACACAGCTTTTCTTAGTTATTTTTTTTGTCAAAATGTAAATTTGCAAAATGTAAGTCATTTAATGATTTACCAATTTTTTTGAAATAGAATTTGTTCCACACTTCACATGTACGAAAACAAATGTTTGTAATGTGAGTTCAGGCAAATACATTAAAAATAATCAGTCCAAAATGAATTTTTTTTCCAGCATTGTCAGAAAACAGACCAAAAGCATAAAAATGTAGCAATAAAAGAATTGCAAATTATTTATTCAGTACAAAATTAGAAGTTCTCCTGGTCCTTTTCTCTGGCCTTCTGGGAGCAGGATCATTTTGGCTTCCTGAACACTTTCCGTTTAAAGAACACCCTCTCCACATGGCAGCGACATTCCTTAAGTCCCATTGCTTAAAAAAACATTTATACAGTAAATTGCAGCTGGAGTATTGTTTTCTCTTTCTCTTGCACCTCCACCATCAACTCTGCAGGGGAGTTGGGCAGGTGATCTTTCTCTAATTAGGTTTTCATTTGCTTGTTTCAGCAACAAAAGATGTTTCCCAAGCATCTCCAAAACTAAGCCTTAACTTCTTCCTTCATCTGTAAGACAAAAGAACATTAATTCCAGCCTACCTTACAGCAGGGACAGGCTGACTTCAAACTTGCCTGATCTATTTATTTTTTATTGGTAGAGTCCAGTTAAGGCTTAATTAAGCTGCGTTCAGTCAGTCATCCTGAACGGGCACTCTTTCGTAGGACTGTGTGAATGTAAGTGCCTTATTAGATCATATCAAGGTGTGATATTCTTTGCAAGAATCTTGGAAACTAGGAGACATAAGGTGACCTGCTAAAATTTGGCCAGCAGTCCAACAGGGAGCCAGTCTATCTTCTATTGCATTACACAATATTACTAAACCTGTAATTCTATGCAACCGTAATTGAGAGTAAGTGGCACTTACTTCTGGGAAAGCATGATAGGACTGGGTTGCCAGACAATGAATGTGAAGTGGTTTGATCTCTTAGAAAAGTAAGTATTGTTTATATACGTATATCCTGGGTGCGATCTGGTCCTCAAGTGAATTGTTAGCTAAAATAATCTAAACTTGAAAACCAGATAAACAACCATTCCTGTCTTCTTGCTTCCAGAGAACTCACAGCATTCCTCAAAAGCAGGGGTGAACTTGACAAAATCCCTCATTGCCCGGAGGAACCTGTTCATCCCAGTGGGGAAAGAGACCCCAGAGAATATGTGAGTATTCCATGGTTACTCAAACCAACGGTGAGATTTCATCAGGTGGAGGTAAGACATGGGGAAGGAAGGAAGAAAGGAGATACAGTGCTACCTTCTGAGAAACATCTCTCCCTTCAGATCCCAAGCCTTGGCCTCTCTTTCCATCCTCCGGCTAGACAGGGAGAGAATTAGCTGTATCACAAACCTGCAAAGTTTCGAACAGACCCACAGCATTTACCTGCAAGAGGTAACATATTCTATCACTCTCTTTGCTGTTGTGTTACAACACTCTCTTTGAAAGATGGGGCTCCACCAGTCTGATGCTCCACATGTACTCAATGCTTATACCTACACTGGTTTTCCCCTCGACATGGGTGACTGAGACTACAGGACTCTTGTGTCCTCCTACTGTGATGAAATGGACAGCTTGCACATCTTACAATTGGAATGGGGTGGAGGAAAGAGAGATGCACACATTCCGATTCAAGCATTACACAGAAGTGCAGACAGGGCTGGTGTTGGGTCGACTACCGATCGAGGGCCCACCAGGCTCATCTGACCCCTGAATCCTCAGGACCAGTGGCAGTACCCAATGGGATGGGTAGGGAGTGCAATGGGGGGGGGGGGCTCAGTGCAGAGCTTTGCGCCAAAGCTCCTAGCAACTTGGTGCAAGCACTAAGTGTGGAGACCAGAAAGTGAAAATGATTTACACTTCCTGATCCCTCTACAACTCCTATCCCTTGGTCTGAATCAGGGATATAGTATGTGTATTCTGAACACTGGGTGGTGCAGAACAGCAATCAACCAGGCACACAGGCAGCAAAAATGTACACACACATGCGCGCAAAAATGCATACACACCCCATACCCAAGCCTCCTTGTGAAAGATGCTCTGCTTTCAACAATTATCAAGTTCCTTAATGTCTTTACGATTCAGAGAGTCTAGTTGATTGCTTGTCCTTTTCATTGTTAGAACCAAATAGAGAAAATTGAGAACCTGAGCTGCCTTCCCAACTTGAAGTAAGTCGTATTCCTTGTTTTGTCAACCATATTTTTTAAAAAAGGAAGCTTGAAAAGGTCATTCCTACTGAGTGGGTGGAGGTAGGGGATTCCAGCTATCACCAATGAAGCTCAAATGATTATGAGTTTGGGTTGGCATGTGTGGGATGAATAAGTATTCTACTAATATCGTTGCCGTTTGACATGTAAAGCAACAGCATGCTTGATACTGTACGGAACATGAAAGTGACCAGATCCCTGCCTCAGAGGTTTGCAATCTATATTAGGTGCACAGAACCTTTTTGTGAACTTTCCAAAAAACATCTGGCTGGCTACTGTTCGGGAGATAATGCTGGCCTAAGGCTGCAATCCTACGCAACCCTACCTGGGAGTAAGTCCCATTGAATTCAGTGACTTACTTCTGAGAAGACATGCATAGGATTGAGCTCTAAGTGGACTTTAGTCTGATCTACCCAAGGGAGAGTGGCATGGATTGAGATGGCGAAGGAAGAAAACTAAGGGGTGGCTTGAATAGACTTTGCTCTAGCAGTGAGCCTTGAGGGGAGGTACTTGAAGGAGAAAATTAACAGAGTAGGGCAGCGTTTCCCAAACTTTTAAAATTATTTATTTCCCCCGTTTCCTGGCCATTTTTGCCTACCTTTTGCTGCTGCTTTTGCTACTGCATCCTGGCCAGCCAGGACTCGCTTGCGGGTTGACTCCCGCCGCCGCATCTTCTTCTTTGGCGTCTTCTTCACCGCATCTTCCTCTTCTTCCGGCAGGGAATCGGGCGACTCAAAAGCCTCCAGTTGCGCTGATTCCCGGCCACAAGAAGAGGAAGATGCAGTGAAGAAGAGATTGAAGAAGACGCGGTGGCCATTTTTTTAAAAAAAAAAATATTCGGTGAGATTTTTTTCTTTTTCTTTTGGGGGACCCTGGGACAAGTGCCATACACCCCGGGATGCTATGACGGTACCCCAAAATCCGGGACTGTCCCGGCCTTTCCAGGACGTATGGTAAGCCTACCCCTAGGAGCCATGCCTCTCCAGTTTGGGAACCACTAGAGTAGGGATATCTTAGGGCTCAGGGAGCACCACAACAAAAGAAAGAGACCAGAATGGGGGGAGACAAAGGAAGTCAACAAGAGATGAGTTTCTACACAACAGAGGGGGGGAGGTTATGAGGAGAAAAGAGGAGATGGGAAACCTGTGTCTGGGCTGCAGACTGCAGTTGAACGCATTATTTATTTATTTATTTATTTATTTAAAGAATTTATACTTTGCCTTTCTCCCAACAAGGGCAGTCAAGGTGGCTTACAGATAAAAACGTTAAAATACATATATACATTGAAAATGATTAAAAACAAGTAATTAAAACAATCACACACACACACCCCCCCCAGTGCATTACAGTTGAATGCTCTTCCAAACAGAAATGTTCCCTATTCCTGTACACAGAAAATTAACATGTTAGAAAGGCTAGAACACTTCTCCTTATGGGCTAGCTTTTTACACAGATGGGATTTTTTTCTATTTTGGTGAGACCGAAACCATTGTCAGGGATTGATACTTTTAACGGTGAGAACTGGAAACTGGTAGCTGACCAGTGCAAGGAATAAAGGATGAGGAAGAGAAAAAGGGGCTGCCCCAGCAAATGAGCCACTAGTGCCTAGCTTTGAGAATTGGATCACAGCTCTGCCCCACTGCCTGGTGAGAGGTAGATCACAGCCTTTGTGAGATCATCCACCAGTCTCTTTGTTAACTAGACCTCAGTGCATCATTGCTTAAATACAGTTCTCTTGTCTGGAAGGCAGTGCCCTCTCTGATCTCCTGAATCCCGCAGCTTCCTCCTCTCACCTTCCCATATGATCACAGGTTCCTGTCACTAGCTGGAAACCGCATCCAGAGAGTGGAGAACCTCCAGGCTCTCCTGAAGCTGCAGTTTCTGGACCTCTCAGAGAACTGCATCAAGACTCTGGATACAGGTAGGTACAGTATACTGTACCTATTCCTCCACTTCGACACATACTCTCCATGGATGTAATAAGTTGTCAAGAATGAAAGAACATTTGGAAGTTCTCAAAACACTACCTGGAGCTCCACTGTGGAAGCCCATCCTGTCTTTGATGGGTTTTAACACCAAGCAGCTGTTTATCAATTTGCTTAATAGACATTAGGCTAGGTATAATTCTGCAGCCAGTATAACTTGGGCAAACTAAGCAAAGTTGTGTACGTTTTCCTTTTTTTGTACCATTTGTTCTGGAAGAGACCAGAGCTATGCACAACATTGTCCCACTCCCCTGGCCCACTGGAAATCTTGCTAAACTCCATCTCTGACTTCTAATGGTTCTCCAGGCAATAGGCATTACCCACACACTTTCAAGCCTCTTTTCATCCTTAATAAGGATTACACACTAGCTTAAAAAAATGAATTCTGTGCCCAATATTTGTTTCTGCACCTACAGTATCTGGTGCAATCAGGATATTGTAGATAACACAACATCTGGCACTAGAGGCAGCTGCCCCAGGTTAAAACGATGGTGATGGTGGCGTCTGCTTGGTTTGCTTCAGATGCCAAACTGTCATGAGCCAGACTTCCCTCCCTCAAACTACAGCAGTCTGTGTTTTTTTTCCACCTCTCACCAATTTCCTTAACTCTGTTTCTGCCTTATGGTCTATACACAGATGAACTTCCCCAGAGCCTCATGATCCTTGACCTAACAGGAAATAAATGCACGAATCAGAGCCGCTACAGGTAAAGCCACAAAGTAATCCCCACACACACACACACACATAACCCATCTGCTAGCCTATGAACATGGGGCTGTATCTGTTTTGAGAGCTTACACATGGTGAACAATCAAACCCCACACCTGCTGCATCCCTGAGCCCTATTGTCCCCTTTGATGTTCTACAATCTACAGAAATGAAAGTCTGTACACACAACAGCACCATGGAACACGTGATGTGGTAATTGGAGCCCACTGACAGGATACAGAGTGTGTGGGATGGGGGGGGGGGGGTAACAGCGCTTTTCAGATCTAACAGTGTAGCTAGCAACCCTCTTCTTTTTCGAAATTAAGCTTCTGTGGTTGCAGCCAGAAGCTGCATCCTAACTCTTCTCTCTGGAAGTTTGCAGCTCCTCTAGCAACAGCTTGGACCTCACTAGGGAGACCTACCTTGTGCCTTGGAAATTGACTACTGTATTTGTTTGAACCCACGTTGATTTCTCTTGCATTCTTCTTGCCATTCCAAGGGAGTTTGTGTTGGCAGCCCTGCCCCACCTGATTGAACTGGATGCCCAGAGTATCCCCAATCGGAAGGCTCCTGTCCAAGACAGGGAAGAGGAGGAGGATGGTTCAGAAGACAGTGATTATGAGGACATTCCCGAGCTCTCTCATCCTCTAACTGCAGAAAAAGGTACTGCAGAAAAAAAGTTTGCTCTCAGTTTATTAAATAAGTGTTAAGAAAACAGGGAAGCAAAAGAATGTCAGGTTCTTAATGAACAGAATGTTGGAGATATTTTGGCTTAGTTGGATATTACAAGTAGATAATAAAGAATAGTGTGCTAGTAGGATTTACTGCTTCGCACTTGCTGTAACCTTTCGAAATACAATATATAAAGTTCAGGTTCTGCAACTAGAATATAGGCGCATTAAGGAAAATATCATTACCATAATTTCAACAATCCTACTTTAATGTGCTATTCAATCCGTAGGTGATTTATCTTCAGCACTAGCCCTATAACAGTCAAACCACGTTTGTAGGAATGCATGCTAAAGAAATGTACGGTACTTCCAACTGGATGCACCACTTTGTCTCCAAAAACAGCTACTGGGTGGAGATTCCAGTCAGAACCACAGCATACAAGGAGGTTAACACTTTCCTCTTGCATTGTTTTCCTACCATATCCCTGGAAATGGAAATGAAAATGACTGTTTCCTCAAATAAGTATGCCACTTTCCTTCCTAATTTAGGGTTTGCCACATGTAACCATTGGAAGACCTTCCCTAAAAGGAAAGTTTGGGGAGTGATGCTTAGGAGAGATGCTAAATGTCCTCAGGGGGTCTTGCTGTCAAGAAAACCTGGCTAATAATGACCCACCTGAATGCGGGCCCAATGCTAGCAGCTGAAGTCTAGTCTGTGGCATCTTCTTCTTGGAGTGTGACAGCTACTCTTGTTAAGTGGGTTTGGGCTGTGGGAACAGGAAGCCACCTGCAGAATGTAGGAGGAAGACAGACAAGAGCCAAAGCCAAAAGGAAGTCATGCCAAGTAAATCCTGCCTTACTAGTTCTAGGTGGCAAGCAAGAGGGCCATGTCTGAAGCAGACCTAACCAGGGAAGAAGGCGTATAAAGGTTATCAGTCAACAGACAGCTGGGCAGGGTACCAGTCAAGAGATGAGATTTCATTGATGCCAGAATGTGGTGACCACACCTTTTCTTATTCCTGTTTTTGGGGAAAGACTTCTTTGCTGACCTCCGCGATGAATTTGCCAGTCGATCCACCCGGAGGAGAGGGGAGGTAGTGAATGAACATGAGGACCGTCTGAAGGAGCTGGATGAACTGCAGAAACTGAAAGGGATACCTTTTGAAAGAAGCCAAGGTAGCCCCCCTGAGCTGAGTATATCAGATTCAGAGCCAGTCACTCCAACCTTGGATGATACCATGCTCCAAACAGAGCGTTACATTGCTTCTAGCCCGCTTCTAAAAACAGCACCTCCAACATGTCCTGTGGGAGCGAGTGCTTCAAAGGGAAAGCTTGAGGGCAGCAGTCGGACCAAGCTGAAAACCATGAAAGGAGAGGCATCTGGTATAGTGAAAACCGGAAGCAAGGGAGTAAAGAAATGACCATTTCACGACTAAAAAACCCTTTGTATAACCTTTTTAATCTGTCAAAAACAAAATTTCCTTGAATCTGATTGACAAAAGAGCTCTTGTCCATCTTTTTTAAAGGCACATCACAGAAACCAGAGCAATTGGAAATTGTCATATTATCAAAGGAAACAATTTTTAGGTGAAATAGCCACAATTGCTGACTAACAGTAATTACCGCTAATAACACACACATTTATACTATGTATGTGCTGTTATGAATAATTATAGCTTGTTAATCAACAATTGTGGCTATTCCACCTGAGAACTGTTTCCTTTTATATTATGGCAGAATGTTTTCTAATACTTTTGTATAAAATGTTGCATGCAGATTTTCATGGCTGTGGGTAACTGACAAGGTTCTTAACTGTATGGGTTCTGCAGCCATGTCAATATAAAAGTAGAGAAATAAAATCCTTTACCGCTTTTGTTGTTTGTTTAGATTTCTTATATTGTGCAGGTGTCACATACACAGAAAAGGTTTTCTTACAATAACAACACGGGATCCTACTGTTTCACGGGAGTGAAACGTCGGCTTGGGAAGTAGGATCCCGTGTTGTTATTGTAAGAAAACCTTTTCTGTGTATGTGACACCTGCACAATATAAGAAATCTAAACAAACAACAAAAGCGGTAAAGGATTTTATTTCTCTACTTTTATATTGACATGGCTGCAGAACCCATACAGTTAAGAACCTTGTCAGTTTTGTATAAAAGATGTTGTTGCACACAGTGGCGTCGCTTCGGGAGGGGCGGGGCTGTAAGTATCGCTCCGGTCGTAGTCTCTTTACCGAGCGAGCAGGAGGCAGCCTGCTGCTTTCTCCGCAGGGGAATGGCTCCGACAGTGAGGGGGTGGGGCTGCCTCCTGCTCGCTCGGTAAAGAGACTACGACTGGAGCGATACTTATAGCCCCGCCCCTACCGAAGCGACGCCACTGGTTGCACATATTACATTCAAAGTGTTTTTTTTACAGTTGTGTGCTTGGAGCATTTTTTGAAAATGAAAGTTATACCAAGAAACCTGGAGTGTGGGGAGACAGGGGAAAAGGAAGCTTGTCTGTCAGAAACAGAAAGCCAGATCTGCTGTTACTACTAGGCCACACATCCTCTGAGAAAAGGGTAGTTGTAAGGAGGACTATAGATTTACATAGCCCACTAGAGTTTGCCCCTTCTAGTGAAAGTTGAGGAGGCTTGCTGTGACTGTTCTGGATACGTCTACACTAGAAATATTCGCTGGATGAGAACTGGTTTAACTGTAATAGCTTTCCCAGAAGAAGCCTGTGAATTGTGAGGTCACAAGGCTGATCAGGATTCTTTGTTAGGAAAGCTCTACACCCACATTGGCAGGTAAAATGTTAGATCTAGGACCCCTCAACAGAGACTGCAGCAACTACAGTTTTCTCACGTTTACACTGAGCGAGGAGAGGGTTATAGGCTCTCAACACCAACATTTTTGGACAGGCTTTTATGCCTCTGGTTTAGAAGGCAGCTCTGTTCCAAATCATCCCACCAGTAGAGAATGGCAATAGGATGGGTATGAGGGAGGGAGTTAGGATCACAGCAGGAGAAAGGGACTGAAGATCTTCTTGGTCCTAAGAAGTCCTTACAGCTAGAAAAGGAAGCAGGAACACACACCTCATAGGCATTCTGCTATGTAGCATCTTTAACAACATACTATACTTTGAGATGTACATAAGAACATAAGAAGAGCCCTGCTGGATCAGGCCAAAAGCCCATCTAGTCCAGCTTCCTGTATCACACAGTGGCCCCACCAGATGCCTCAGGGAGCACAAGACAACAAGATAACCTGTTTCCTGTTGTCACTCCCTTGCACCTGGCACAGAGAAAACCCACTTCTAAAACCAGGAGGTTGCTTATGGCTTGTAATCTGTGATGGTCTTTTCCTCCATGAATCTGTCCAAACCCCTTTTAAAGCCATCTAGGCCAGGTGCCATCACCACATCCTGTGGCAAGGAGTTCCACAGATGAATTACACGCTGGGTAAAGAAATATTTTCTTTTGTCCGTTCTAACTCTCCCTCCACTCAATTTTAGTGCATGTCCCCTGGTTCTGGTGTTGTGCGAGAGGGAGAAGAATTTCCCTCTCACTCTCTCCATCCCATGCATAATTTTATAAGTCTCAATCATGTCCCCCCTCAGGCGCCTTTTTTCTAGGCTGAAAAGCCCCAGACGCTGTAGCCTTTCCTCATAAGGGAGGTGCTCCAGCCCACGAATCATTCTGGTCGCTCTTTTCTGCACCTTTTCCAATTCTACTATATCCTTTTTGAGGTGTGGTGACCAGAATTGGACGCAATACTCCAGATGTGGCTTTACCATCGATTTGTACAAAGGCATAATGATATTGGCCGTTTTATTCTCAATCCCTTTTTTAATGATCCCGAGCATGGAATTGGCCTTCTTCACAGCCGCCGCACACTGGGTGGTCGACACTTTCATCGACCTGTCCACCAGCACCCCAAGATCTCTCTCTTGATCCGTCAGTAGATCCCTATGCAAGCTATGTACACATTCCTCCCCCCCCCCCCCCCCGGCTGCTTGCAGAAGTACAAAAAAGGTCAGCTCTTGTCACCCTGCTTTGACAGTCATATCCTTCATATACACAGGAAGCAGTTGGCTATATGCTGCCAATGTCAGAAGTGTCCATATGGAAGATCAGGCAAGCGGCTGTTAGTAGAGGTCCTCTAGGCTTGCGAGAAAGGTAACTCTGGGCTCAACCAAATGGCCAGTTGCAAGTGCATGCAACCTAGTTAGGACTCTCTAACATGCATGTGCTAGAAACAGGCCTGTTGAGGAGCAAAAAAACATGCCTAACTCTCCTTACTAAGCCCCTCTCTGCACTCCCTGTGGAAGCCATAGTTTGCTACTTGGCGAGGGGTGAGAATAAGGGAACTTCCTCATAGCCAAAGCAAGCTGTCCTTCATCTCTGTGCCTGCCCTTCCATTATAGGGGGAACCGCTGTTGCCAACCTGCCAACCCAAAGAATTCCAACGCTGTGGGCTAGTGACTTTGCAGAAAATAAAATATCCATAGAACCCTCAGCAAGTAGCTTCCATGAACGTAGCTTGCATAGGGATCTACTGCCAGTGTTGTGCGGCAAGGAGGACGGGATTAAAGGGAGGAGAGTAGAATCTCTTCCCTGAATGATCACAGGTCTCTGCTTATTCAAGTTATTATTATAAATATTTATATGCTGCTTTTCAATAAAAAGTTCACAAATGCAGCAAATGTTTAAGAGGATGGTTCCTTGTCCCACAATCCTTGGCTCACAATCTAACAAGAAGCACAATGGAGACACCAGTAACAGCTAGAAGGAGGGTATGCTGGGTTGAATTGGGACAATTGCTCTCCTCCTGCTAAATATAAGAGAGCCATCCCTTTAAAAGGTGTCCCTTTGTCCAGTTAGCAGGGGAAAATATAAACAGGATTATTTCCTACCATATGTTCCAGGGTTGGCTCACCTTTTCCCTTTCTTTACTAAGGTGATTTCACTGATCTAAGGGATCCAACACAGCAAAGCTCAGTCACATGCTCACCGGAGTGATAAAACAAAGCAACTAGCTAAAATTTATTGAGACTTATCTATGTTGTTGCCCAAGATCTATCTAAAGAGGCTTCACCTGTCACACACTTTACTCAGAAGAATTCCATGCCAAGTCTGACAAAGTACATTGTCTCTGACAGTGGTTAGCCACAGACCCCAAGATATTCCCAACTAGGGCACAATGGGATGGCTCCTTCTTGCTTGTTTGCAGCCCCTAGATGCAGAGGTTCCATTTTTAGCTGTCATAGCTGATAACTAGATAGACCTAGGCTTTATGGCATTTTCAAAACCACAACTTGTGCCAGTGGATCTAAGACATCCAGTGACAATGAATACCCTAGGCTATGTATGTAAGCTTAATAAACGGGGGGGGGGGGAGGGAGACACCCTCACCATCACAGATGAAGGATGAGATTCACACATAGAACTCTCTGTAGTTTTGGGATCAGACCTCAACCTACCTGTTCTGAGTGGGGGAAAGCAATAAACCTCCATCATTTATATAATTTGAGTTCTGTGCCAACATAGTCACAAAAAAGGTCAGCCAACTCTTGGGGTTTCAGAGTGAAGGAACCTGCCAACAAGTTCTTCATGGCATCTAAAATCTGCTGCTGAAGTTCCCGCATAGTCTCCTGGAGTCTCTGGTGCTCCTGCTGGGGGTGGGGTGACAAAGAAAAGGTGGTATGTTAATATGGACCTACAAAAGACAGGATATTGCAATCATCTGCCTCTCAGATCCAGAGGTGCATGACTCTTGTCACATCTGCCCACTGCTTCTTTAAACTAAATAAATACAGTATAAAAACTGTAGTTTCTAAGCCCCAATGGCCGCATGAAAAATAAGTGATAAATATGGAGGTCTATAAAATATGGAGGTCTATATGGAGTGCCCTCGCTGGGAGAAAGGCGGGATATACATTCTTTAAATAAATTAAATAAAATATGAACAACTCAGAAACAGACTTGGCAACAGGGCCGGATTAAGCTAGCGCGGGACCTGTAACCCCAGGACGCCTTGGGGAAGTGACCGGAAGCAACTTCTGATTTGCTTCCGCAACTTCCGGTCGCTTTCCCAAAGTGTCCTGGGGTCCACAGAGGCCAATGGAGTATATCGCAGACCTAGCATGACCCAGAAGAGGCCACTGGAGGCCTATGGAGGCACCTCTCACTGGATCAGGTAAGGCATTACAGTGCGACTTCACCACCTGCGGAATTTGTTACCCCACAGGGTTTCTGGAACCAAACCCCCGCAGATAACAAGGGCCCACTGTATACTTAACTAACTCGGTAAAGTTAAATTTGAACGAAATTATTTATTCGTATCGTGTTATTAATGACGTCTGTTATGATTATGTACCATGCAGCTCCCCCAACATGTAAACAGAGTTGCCCGATCGTGAGATGCCGATTTCACTAGTCAGCTTGCAAGCATTTAGTGTGGGGCCCTCGAAAATGTGGGGCCTGTAGTATATGCAGCACTGCTTGGCAGACAATCCAAAATCTGAGCACTGAACGGCAGCAATGCTACATGACCGCAGGGCTCAATTTACTCTCTTATCACAGTCTCTGCTCCTAAGCCCCTTACAAGTCCCTTTGCCACCTCTACCAGTCACAATGAAAGCAGGGATCACATGGGAGCAATGTAGGGGTTATTTCGCCTGCTCATGCCATAGAAACCCCTCCCGAGAACTGAAACAACTCTAGTACGGGAAGGAGCAGTGGAAGAGATTCTTCCCTCTTTCACATGACTTCAGATGCTACTTAGTGGCAGGCATGGGAAGGAGCCAGGCTGAGGTAGCTTTTGTTTTGTTAAAAGTAACTTTGGAAGGAGTACACAGGAGGTGATGGCACCTGGCCTGGATGCCTTTAAAAGGGGATTGGACAGATTGATGGAGGAAAAGTCCATCACAGCTTACAAGCCATGATGGGGATAAGCAATCTCCTGGTTGTAGTAGGAGGTTTTCTCTGTGCCAGATGCAAGGGAGTGGCGACAGGATACAGGTATCTTGTTGTCTTGTGTGCCCCCTGAGGCATCTGGTGGGCCACTGTGTGATACAGGAAGCTGGACTAGATGGGCATTTGGCTTGATCCAGCAGGGCTCTTTTTATGTTCTTATGAGTACAGGGATTTAAAGTGGTCAGGTTTAGTGTCGGGTCACCCAGAATTCCAAGCAAAAAAGGTGTGAGTAAGAAAATACCGCTGCCGAGGCAGTATGACAAAAAGGCACACCTTTGCCTTAAAATGTTCAAACTGTCATGGCTTCCGTCCTGAGAAATGCTGGGAAACTGGAACCCTAACCCTCACAGAATTACAAATCTCCTAATAGGACACTCAGCAACCTCAAACAATTATAATTTTGGAGTTCAGCTGTCCCCATGAGGTTGGGGAAGCAGCCATGACGGTGAGCCCAGGCCGGCTTAACACAAAGAGGGTTTCAAGTACAAGCATGCATGCTGGGTCACCTGATTACGATCCATGATTTCCAAGATTAACTGATGCTGTCTGTAGAGCTCGTGCCTCCGGTCGACCCGGCTCTGAAACCGAGGAATCTCCCTGATGGGGTCTTTGTCGCCAAAACTTGGCGACTGTACCTGATGGAAGGGAGTGATGTTGGAAGCAAAAATGAAGGGTTTGAAAACAGACCTGCCAAGTGAGAGAGAGAAAGTGAATCTGTCAGGTACGTAACTCAAATACAGACACAGGCAAATTGTGACAACATGATATAAATCCAAAACAAAATACCATCCAGATAAAAAAATACTACACAAATGTTTAACTGAGCTGTTAAAAAAATGAGGTTTTAACTTCTTGGCACACCTTCACAAAAGGAGGTTCCACAGCTGTGAGGCAACTATCAGTGTCTGTGCGTTAATTTAGATTTTCAGATGATCATATTATTCTACATACATTAATTCTACAGTTTATGATTTGTGACCATTGTATTCAAACGATCACATTTGCATCCCACTTTTCCACCAAGGAGCACTGGGCAGTCCGCAGTGGAATTACCGCAGGTTTCCCCATAACAGCCCTATCAGGTAGGATAGCCTAAGAATTGCCATTGATTTATATGCTATTTTCCACAGCCCGAAATAGTAAATATACAACATATTAACAATACAACACACAAGCAGGACTGAATCAACCACAAGCTTGCTGAAGAAAAATGTTTCACAGCCCCTTCTAATCTCAGCAAGGATGCCAATTTTTGTATTTTCACGGGTAAAGGATTTCACTGTTTAGGGGCCGTTGCTGAAGAGGCCCTGGTTTCAGTGGCTGCACTCCTTACTTGCCACAAGGATGGCATAGCAAGCCATGCCAAACGGCCAAGATTAAAGCCAGCACTTTTAACTGAAACTGGAAGCAAGTTGGTAATCAATGCAACTGGTGCAGACTCGGTTGAATATAGGCACACTTCCCTATTTCTGATAGAAAGTGCACAGCTAACAGTCTGCGCAAGTTGAAACCACCAAATTGTCATGAAGGGCAGCCCGATGTAGAGTGTGTTGCACAAGTCAAGGCTGGAAGTTGCCCATGGTCCCCGGGAATGTTTAAATGGCAAAGTGGCAATTTGAACTCGGGTCTGGCTGGTACAAGTCCAAGGAAGCACCCTCGGTTTTTCAAGATGGATTATTAAGGCAGGAGGCAGTTTCTAAGGTAACAGCCAGTTTAGAGTTTTAAAGGTTTTAAAGGTAAAGTACATTGAATTGCAGGAATCATCATTAGTCAAGGCAGGGTTCTCAACCAGTGGTACTAGTACCACCAGTGGTACTTCGGCCAACTGCTGGTGGTACTCGAACCGCTGAACCACTGGAACCCCGCTCCGACATGGCACTTTCAGCAGCGCGTTTTCGCTCCTGAGAGGCTCCTGCCTTTGGCCAAGCCTCTTGCGAATGCTGAGTCCATCTGCCCACAGCCTCCTACCTGTGTTTTCTGGCCTCCAAACTCCTAAAAAACCGGAGGTAACTGGCAATGATGTCATTGCCAGTCACTTCCGGTGGTACGCAGCAGGAGAGTGGCGCCGGAGGTGGCCTGGAAGGGGTTGAGAACCCGAGCTAGAATACTGGTGCAATACACTCACAAGTGTCCCAATTCTTCATTAGGAGATAAGACACCACAGTCAACCCCAGCAGGTTGCCACCAAAGGCAAGCCCATGTAGAGTGCACAACTGACAAGCTTTCGGCTTTCCTAGCAGGCTGCCCTATGTTGCAAAGCTGCTTCTGGGACAGGAAGTGAAGGCAAAGGCTGGCAGCACCTGGCAGAAGGCAGCTGTGCATGTGTCTGTCCCTTTGAAGTAATTAAGCAGGAGCTGTTGGCTCACCTAGAAGGGTCCGGTGTGGCTGTCAAGAAGTGGATGCAAGGTAGGCAAGAGTCCTGCGGAAGGATGGACACCATACTTCCTGTGGTACGGAAGCCCTCAGAATCCACGCAGATCCCACTGGCCTTGTCACTCAGGATGGTCATGATGGTCTCTGCAGTGATCTGCCCTACAACCAGAAAGGAGGAGGGAGTGCTGCACAAAGGGCAGAGATGGCAAACTGGCCACCCCACTGCCAAGTAGCGTTTCATTCATTTGTTTGGTGTCCGAATTCACATGTGCCTGCAGAGATGGCTCTACCACCAGTCAAAACACAGCAAAGACTCAGGGAATGATTAAAAGGGGGCGTGGCAGGAGAAGGATGTGCCCAAGGGTGCACAATCTGCTGGGAGGTTCCCCAGCATAGGTCAGTTGAAATTAGTAAAAAAAAAAGGGGGGGGATTTGCCATCAAAATATCTTGGGCCAGTACTTGGGCCACTTCCACCAACCTAAATCCCTGCCCTACCTAATCCAGATGCAGAGGGACTAGCGATGGTCTCCCCAAGTTGAACAGGAAAGGAAAAACTCTGCATATGCTCAGAGGTAGTCTGCTCCCCAGCTAATGCTTGGATTTTCTACACCCAAACTGAATACATGATCCACTGCACATCACTCAAATTTTGACTCAAGTGATAAGAGTCCCATTTTGCCAGATCCTACAGCCCCCGCCCCAATTGAGTTTCCTTCAGTTTTTGAAAATACACCTGAATGCTGCTGTAGTAGTTGCTGGCCAGCACAGTAGCGAGCTTTGGCTGCCTCCATGCGGATAGGCTGATGGATGAGTGAGAATACCTCCGTGAAACTGAATTCCCCTTCGCCACTCCACCACCCCTGCTTCTGGGCATGTTGCCTTAGGCCATGGTGTTCAGCAGTAATGTCCGCACCAATGCTCAGTTGGTTGGAGATGTTCCGGGCACCTTCTGCAGGGGAGGAACCAGTGAAAGGTGAGAAAAAAACAACTCAATAACAATTGGTAATTCTGAACACCTTGGGAGTTCAGAATGGGGAGCTACTTTTGTAAGGTCTCACTGTTCTTGCTCTTTATTCGGGTTCTTTTTTCCAACTACAGCTGCATCTACTCCTGGGAAATGCAAACCGAGCCATCATATCACATGCCCTCGTCACCTCCAAACTAGATCTAGATAGGACTACCTCTGAAAAGGGTCCCCTTTCCCCTGAGGAGAGCTCCAGCAGCCCCTATGGGCCTCCTCGGATGTGCGCTGTCAAAATGACCGGCACAAATCCCAGGAGGCTATGTAAGGTTGGCCAGGCAAGGGACGGGGGATAGGAATTGGTGGAGCACGCCTCCGATATCCCCTCCCCTGTCCCACTGGGCCAATCCTGCCCCCCCCCCGGAACAGCCCCTCCCCGCCTCCCCCCACCCTTGTTCCATGCAGTGCAGTTCTTACCTGCACTGGCGGGCACAACATTGTCCTGGGGCCTTCTGGAGCGGCGGAGGCTACTCTGCCGCTCCAGCCACCTCCTGAGGCACAAACATGCCTTACAGCACGTTTAGGACACCTTCCCCCGGTAGGACTACAGTCCCGCCAAATGATACTGACACAGGATTGCACCGTAAGACGTATTAGGGAATTATTTTGCTTCTCAATTTGCCTGGAATTGCCTGCTTGTATTGCTGCTAAGGTCTACACCCGAGCACTGTCAACACCCAAACCATTTTCCAAGCCAGCTTGTTTTATTCTTTCTTCTTTGTATAATCCAAACAACCCACCACTACTTCTTTTTTTTTGTTTTAATAAACTCTTTCTACATTTTAACTCTTCACCTACTCGGTATCTGTTGTTGGTTGAACCCTGCCAGAGCTTTGCCCTAGTTCTCCTGGTGGATCCTTGGCTACATGATATTGGATAGGTTTTGGGGAAAATCTTCACATAACTGGAAGGCAAACTTCCAACGATGCTCTGTTGTTGGCTTTGTCCTCAAGGTGGCAGCTGAATCTCCTGTCTTTGGTCTTGGCATAGGGGCAGATCAGGGGAACGGCAGGAGACACCAGCACCAGGATAGCACCAGCACACACACCCCATCACCACACATGTTGCAAACATGTTGCACCATCTTCCAAGAGACGTTCTCTATTCTCTCACACACAGGAGGGGATGCCTCTTCTAAAACACCATTTACAGTTTTTATATATGCTTGCATTGCCTTTTTTTAAACATCCTGCTGGTACAGGTGGAGTGCTGCTGGTTTTTTAATGCTCTTGTTTTAATTGTAATTTGATCTGTTTTTATTAATGTTTAGATGATGTTTTTTACTAGTTCTTGTGAACTGTTTTTATTGTTTTAAATGTGATTATTATTTTTGATTGTATTGTATTCCTTTCCCATGTTGTAAGCCGCCTTGGGTCTCTTCGGGGAGAAAGGTGGGGTAAAAATACTGTAAATAAATAAATAAATTAAAAGCAAATCAGTTCTAAACATCTGCTGCCCAATGAATCTGGGCCTTTATAGTTGATCCAAACGTGATTAATCTATTCTAACTCATCAACAAAAGGTGGCAGCCCTAGTTATTTTATGTAATGCATTCCTATTTTGAGGACCTTCTTTGATCTGTAAGCAGAGTATAAATGTAACCAATAGATAAGCAATGATAACTCACTGCTAGAGGACTACATCCTCTTGAGCAAGACCTATAACTTGCAGCACTGATGGCACTGGATGCTGAACTCAGCTTCCTGAGCTCAAAGTTTCTAGTTCTCATGACTACAAAATATTATTATTATTGTTATTAACAGTATTTATATACCACTTTTCAACAAAAAGTTCACAAAGCGGCTTACAGACAAAATCAAATGATTAAATGGCTCCCTGTCCCAAAAGGGCTCATAGTCTAAAAAAGATGCAGAACACCACCAGCAAACAGCCACCAGAAAAGACACTGTGCTGGGGTGAAAGGGGTGCAGTTACTCTCCCCCTGCTAAATATAAGAGGAGCACCAATTGAAAAAGTGCCTCTTGCCCAGTTAGCAGGTCAAAATATGCTTGAAAGCATGTAGAAATTGACTGGTGAATCTCAGAAGTCAAGTTTTTTAAATTACAGTCTTTTACTGCCCTTCCTCCAAGGAGCTCAGGGTGGCATACAAGGTTATCCTTCTCCCCTTTTCTCCTCACCTCTAATCCTCTGTGCAGCCCAAAACCGCCCAGCTGTTTCTAAGATCCAGGCTTCAGTGCGATCAGCCAGGAGGAAAGTGTTATGGTAAATGAAAGGGGTCGGCTCCTCCTTGCAGCTGCCTCCTTGGCCATAGCGTTCCAGGAGTTCCGCGATCACCTGGACGGCTTCGTGGGCACTGCTGCCCCTCTCTAAACCCAGCCTGAAAGACAGCATTTAGCTATTAAACTGGCTGTCAATTGCTTGATTCATGACTGGAATGTATAGCAAAAATGCAATATACAGTATTTGTTCAATGTACTCTTGGGGGGTACACTGAACTCTTGTTCAATGTACCAGGAAGAAAATGACTCTTGGGGGGAACCAGGAAGAAAGGCACAAGCTCCTTTAAGTGTTAGATCACTAACAATTATGGCACACTCCTAAGCATGTGTATTTAGAAGCAAGCCTTACTGTGTTCAACAGGACTTACTCCCTAGGAAGTGTGCTTAGGATTGCAGTCCTTGGGTATCATCCAGAAATTAATTACTCTTTCTCAGAGCAAGTGTCTCTTCCTCAGGAACAAAGAGCAATGGATGCAACCCCACCCCATGCATGCAAGTTTTGGGTAGGATCAGGACTGCTACAGTGGCATGCAGGGAGGAAGGTTTTAACCATTTCCCCCTGCAACACAGTCCCAACAAAAATCAGCACCACTAGCGTCGACGGGGGGAAGCGGGGGGGGGCGGGCCGCCGGGGGGCATCGCGCGTATAGGGGTGACACGCGATGCCCCTCACTTACATTTTTGCGGCGGAGGTGGGCCCGCCCTCCCTCCCCTGGGTCCGTTTGGCTCTAAAATGAGCCAAAAACGGAGCGGGGAGGGCGCTCCGCTCCTGCGCGTGACGTCACGCGCGGGGGCGGAGCCTCCCCCTTAAGGGTGACGCGCGCCCCCGCTCAGGGGTGTCGCGCGTCGTCGCGACGCCCCTGATCAGCACCCACTCCCTGAGGCTGCTATTTGCTCCAGGAGAAAAGCTATGGTTGGAGCTAATAAGCAAACAGCAGATACTGGGGTGGCGGCGGCAGGATTTCTTAAAATCAGGACTCTATCAAGGAAGTTAATCTCCCTGCATGCCACAGTGCCAATCCTGATATGCAAAGTGTTCTGAACACTCAGGAAATGTACCATGTGAATGCTAAGCATTATTACCACCTAACTGCTGATTAAAGTTCGTAGCCCTTATCTACTATTATTAATAAACATAATGCTTTAACTGCTCAAAATCTTTAGCACACTGATCCTCGCAACAATTTTGTGAGGCAGGTTGTTTTTATTCCCATTTTACAGATGTAACAACTGAGGTTGACTATAACCTGTGTGAGAAGAAGTACAGCTTATGGGTATTTCAGCCATGTATAAAGTTTTATAACTGAAGAAATAAAATAGATGGAAATACAATAAAACTTTATACATGGCTGAAACTTTATACATGGCTGAAATACCCATCAGCTGTACTTCTTCTCTAACTGTAACAAGTCATGGAAATCTCTATGCTACTCTATAACCTGTTTGCCATTGATCTGGTACAGAGATAGACACAGTACCACAGCCTCAGCGAGGGCTACTGGAACCATAATACCCAGGCAGGACCCATGGCATGACCTATGTGTGGATGTCACATGATGTGTGGTACAAGTTGATGTTTCTTACCTGACCAGATCCATGCCCAGCAAAGCTTCCATCTCCCCAACTGGCTCCTTGCTCCACACTCCTTCATTGCCAATGCAGACACCATGTTCGTTGGCCCCCATCTCGGCTCCCCATAGCCAGGCTGGTCGGCTCAGAATAACCGCATGGGTCCTCTCTACCTGGTCCACTTCAATGTATGTGCACTAGGAAGAAAGCCAACCTTTGTAACCAACACTATATCCACACAAACACGTTTAACGTTGCTTGAACAAAAGCTTAATACGCTCATTTTTCTAGTGGTTCATAAAGACTGCTATAGTTTCCTACTTGTACTGGGAAAGACACCTAGGGCAGCTCAAGGAAAACAGGGAACTAAGGGATGGGCTGAGGAGAAGAAGAAACTTGAAAGACTCTTACTAGAAAACGTACTCTGTCACTGCCTAAACTTTTTTTTTTCCTGTAATTGATTTTCTGTCAAACCCCAACTTATCCTGATAGCTTCCAAAAAAGATGGTTCCCCCCTTTTTTTTTTGACATGCCTACGTATGGCAAAATTGTTCTGCAAGAGACTATTGAAATTACAGAATTATGCGAATATTGCAGGGCTGGAACACCAATGGCTGGAACTGGGAGGGTTCTCACTTCTGTGGTGTACAAGGACATCACCCCTTTTGCATGAAAGCTGAACATGGGGCTGTCAGAGACCATGTGACAGACCATAAGGTCACACAGTTCTGCTCCTGCCAGCATTTATGGAATGCAGGGAACATGTTGTAAGACAAGGGTGATTGTGCACTTGGCTGAAGCCGGGTGTTTCAGGGAGGTGGGGATTCTCTAACTTGCAGTGGAAAGCCGGGGTGTATCGGGGGGTGGTGGTGGTTCTCTAACTTGCAATGGAAACCGCAACGGAGATTTATGGATCCTTCACTGCCAATTGCTTTCCTGATACTGTCCTCCCTGCATCTCCCAGTTTTCAGCTCACCTGGACCTTTGTCCCTTTGGTATGACATCCAGCTGGAAAATAGACTACCTCTTGGACTTCGTCCCTTGGCCGATCTGAATTCTTACCAAAGATTACCTCTCTGTTGGCAGAGGCTGGGGGGAGCGAGATGAAGCAGTCGCAAGAGGAAGGTACAAGGAGACAAGAGTCGGCCATTCCACCTACAGGCAAAACCATAAGAAGTCAGATGAAAATTGTAGTCTTTGCACCCTCCAGGCCATGCAGGGAGGACCCATCTGCTTTATTTATTTAGTTCAGCAGCTCCCCTACTTAAGGTTGGGTTCCAGGGGACTGTTTGGAAGTTGTTTTGTTCATAAGTCCAACATCACTATTATCTTTATCAGTAGCAAACATTTTGTGATTTATGGGAAAAAATATATCTACAGTACTCTATATTGTGTGGTCTTACCTTGAACAGTGGGCTAAGAAGAGGACTCATTGGGGCTGACTGGCGTAAGATAGGAAATGGGCGCTGCCATCTAGGGACATATTCTGACCAGGCATGTTTGTATCTTGAAAGTTCTTAAACGGAATGTTCTTAAGTAGGGGAGCTTCTGTATAACTGGAAATAGCAGTTCCCTTTAAATCCTATATCCTGCTTCCTCAAACAATTCTCCCCTTTCTCCCCTTGTTGCCTTTTATGCCCAGAACTGCCTCCCAAAATACACTGTAGTGCTGCCTCATGCTGCCACCCTTCACAGCCCTCTTTAACTCCTCCTTTTTCCATGAAGCCTTTGGTACAATTTCCTAGTCCCTATATCTACTACAGGTGGGCCCCCATATCCACGGATTCGCTATCCATGGTTTCAGTTATCCACGGATCACGGGGAACCCCCCCAAAGGCTTTTACTTTTTTTCCCAGTAAGCTTCATTTCTTCCTTAAACAAACAGGAGATTATAGCAGGCAAGTAGAATGAGACTAAGTCCTAGAGAGGCTCTGCAAGGTTAACAGAAACCTCGCAGAGCCTCTCTAGGACTTAGTCTCGTTCTACTTGCCTGTAATGGAGGCTGCTTCTGTGTTTGTTTTAAGGGAGAAACAAAGCTTGCTGAAAGAAAAATAAGAGCTGGGGGCACGTGTACGCCTTCCCGCAGGGGAGGCAGGGCGAGGGGCCCTCAGGAAACCATGGAAGGGGGGTTCGCTCTTATCCACGGTTTCAAGTATCCACGGAGGGGCCTGGAACATATCCCCAGCGGATATGGGGGGAGTACTGTACAAATAAACCTAAATTCATGTACTGTAAATGACAGAAATGCATATTCTCTCCCTGTCTACTCCTCCCTCCCTCTGGTATCTCCCTTGCATTTGAGACTGTGTGCTCCCTGAGGCAGGGCCCTGTTCACTTATCCTTTGCAAAACCCTAAGCACACTGGTGGTGCTGTATATATAAACCCTCCTTCTCCCTCGATCTCTTTGCAATAACAAGCCTTTCATACACCTCTTTGCAATTTATTATGGAACTTTGTAAGCTGCCTTGGGCATTTGCTTTGGCTTTGGAAGGGTGGAATATAAATTCATTAAATAATAAATAAATAATATTCAAAGCTCCTCTTTTCTTTGCAGTGTGCGGAGCGTGGGAAAACGAATCTTGCATGCTGTTCCTTCATCCAATGTCTGTGAGGGAGTCTCACTCCCGATGCACACTTCGCGCTGCACAAGCCCCCTCCCCAATTCACCCACGTCTAGACGGGCCTGAGGGAAGGTTTTCACTCAAGTATTCGTCGCAATGATCAGCTCGCCCTAAACCTTTTGTCTTCTGCAGCGTTCAGGCCCTGGGTAGAGGTGAGGAGGTAGTAGTTTCTCACTACATCTTCTGCAAATTGTTATTGTATCCCTCCCAATTTGTCCGCATTTGTCCCAATTTCTCCGACCTTTGCCCCCCCCCGCGCGCACACACACACACGCACACCACCACATTCTTTAATCTAGCTTTGCAGTTCTGCTCTCCATTTTTATGCACCCTCTGCTAATGTTCATACTCCTCTCTCCCACCTTTTGCAATGTCCGGGGCCTGCTCAGCGTCGCGCGTGAATCTGACTGTCCCTTGATCGCGATATTCATTTCCTACCCCCATTTCCCATGCCCTTCTTGGGCTTCCTCTCTCTCCCCCACTCGTAATTCTGCCTCTGCTGTTTCACTGCACAACCTTTTGAATGTTGAAGGTCAGGATAAGGGTCTCCGACGATCCTTTCTCTGCACCTTCCGAATTTGCTATGTCTCGGGGACGGCGCAGCAAACCAGAAACAAATACAGTACTGTATTGCAAAACTGAACTGTGGCTTGAAGTTACGACACCAGCACTGGATTGGAGCTAACCGGAAGATGGAAAAACAAGACATTCTATTATTGTCCAGAGGGACACTAGGGGGCGCCCTTAGACCATCGGTTGAAGACGTTCCCAAGGAGCAATCGGGGATTCCTTCGTGTCTCTGGGCACCGGACGGTTATGGTCAGATCCAGCATTTTTCAGCTTCTTAAAGTTGCGATTGCCTTGGTCTTACTGGCCCTGCTCCTGCACCTTTAGCTGCAGTCTCACACACTGAAATTTGGCAGGATGAAATTTCAGTTCCATCCACGGCAGGAATACTTCCATGTGTCAGGCTGTTCTTGAAGGCGCAGGAGTAGGGCCAGAAGGAAGAGTTGGCAACCCGATGTTTATTCCTTTATGGTCATAGGATAGCTACTTTTTTACCTTAAAAAAAACCCGAATAGAGGCTTCCAAATCATGTGCTGTTAGTAACTGGGTAGCAGGCAAGAATTAAACAGCTGCTGATTTTCCTGGCCTAGACATTCCATGATGGGGAAAGTTTCACCTGCTGAATTTCTGCCTGTCATGCAGCAGCTAAAAGGAAGTGGGAAGTCCCACCAGGAATGAGCATAAAAACACTGTAACCTCCTTGGACCAAGTGGGATGTGCTGGCGGTGCCTCCTCTTTGGCTGGATTTAAGATACCATTTTGCATTGTTATTCAGTGTTTGGCACTCCAGGTATGTGAAAAGCTAATCACATGGGGTACAATCCACCAGGAAATTCTCTTACACAACCTGCATTGAAATGAATGGGAACGACACTCTTGTGCAACTCTGGTTGAATCCAGAACCTGGATCTAGTCTTCACCATACTCTTCTGCAGTTCCCATTCGTTTCTGCCAGGGATGCACAAGAGAACTTTCTACTGGATTTTATGCCCCATAGTTCAGATCTGGCTCTCACCCACTGTGATTCCCTCAATGGCACATAAACACCACAGCCATCTCAAATGTCCCCTTCACCTTGCCTCATTGGTAGGGCCACCTGCCTGGTAACCAGGCCAGGTGCCATCACCACATCCTGTGGCAAGGAGTTCCACAGATTAATTACACGCTGGGTCAAGAAATATTTTCTTTTGACTGTAGTGTCAAAAACATGACTGCAAAGCAGCAGCATCGGAGCGGGGCTCAGGTGGTGTGTCATCTGTAGTGTCAGATGTAGTGTCATCTGTAGTGTCTTCTTTTGTCATCTGTAGTCAAAAGAAAATATTTCTTGACCCAGCGTGTAATTAATCTGTGGAACTCCTTGCCACAGGATGTGGTGATGGCACCTGGCCTGGACGCCTTTAAAAGGAGATTGGACAGATTTATGGAGGAAAAGTCCATCACAGATTACAAGCCATGATGAGTATATGCAACCTCCTGGTTTTAGTAGTAAGTTATTTCTTAATGCAAGGAAGTAGCGACAGGATACAGGTTATCTTGTTGTCTTGTGTGCTCCCTGAGGCATCTGGTGGGCCACTGTGAGATACAGGAAGCTGGACTAGATGGGCCTTTGGCCTGATCCAGCAGGGCTTATGTTCTTATGTATGTTCTCATGTCTGGCCATGCAGAAGGGCTGCCTTGTCCTCTCTGAGCACAAGAGGGGGAGAGTGCTTGCCTTGTCCTGCTCCAGCTCTGCTGTTGCTTCTTGTAAAGTGGCGAGCAGAGAGCATGCTGGGGGCAGAGGGGTTCTAATGCCAAGATTCTCCTGGCAGAGCCATTTTGCAAACAGCAGCAGTGGAGCAGTAGCGGGAAGAAAGAAATGGTGAAATGCATGATGGTGGGGATGGGTGTGTGCACACCCTGGCAGAGGTGGGACGACAGAATTTTGGGGGAGTGGGCAGTGAAATTTGTGAGTGGATGTGGACAGCAGATTGACTTGGACCACCCCTGGGACACCAGGAACACTGAAGAAGAACAAAGACAGAACAGGATATATTTTGTATATCATCCCAAGAATGCGTCATTTGAATATCTTGAAGACTTGATACAGATGACACAGCGCTGGTTTTTTGTCTATTGACCAATTGCTAGGATTTGTATTCCTTTTCCTGGAAAGCATCTCAGGCACCCGCTCAATAGGATTCATACAGGAAAATTTGGGACATAGCATTGTTAATGAAACTCACATATTTGTAGGAAGAAGATAGGGACACAGATCAATGTGACAAGAACTGGATTCTGTTTATTAGCCATTGATGGGGCAGCCCAAGCATGAGGCTGCCTAAATGTTAATGTGGAGTGGCACCCATGGATATCCTTAGAGGTCGGCTTACCAGATCTCCAACCGGGACAGAGTGCTAGACCTTTAGGAGAAGGAATGTGGGCAGGTGTAGCTTGTTACACCTTAGAGCACAATCCTAGGCATGTCTACTCAGAAGCAAGCCCCAGTGGAGCTTGCTTCTGTGTAGACATGCCTAGGATTGTGCTCTAAGGTAAGCCTACTTAGAGGTCAGCGGATGAGCCCCTGGCCTGACTGTCCACCTCTGTCTCCAGCCCGCTGCTCCACTGGGCACTCTGATTCTCTTCTGACTTTCTGGTAGCAAGTCAGAGGAGGTTCACGGTGCTGCTGGAGGAAGAAGGGGGGGGGACGACGGCTGCCGCAGCTCCAAATCACTTCTCCCCACCTACTTGATGCTTACAAAGTAAGCAGGGAAAGGTGATTTGGAGCCTGCCCGCCCCTTCCCTGCACTTATGAAGATCTCTGCGTGGAGCCTCCGCGCTCCGCCCCTCTTCTGTTTGCAAAGACCATGAGCTAGGGATGCTGGGTTCCCAGCACCCCCTGTTCCTGTTCATTTCAAACAGAAGAAGCACAAACCAAGGAGGCTGCATGGGTGCACTTTGTAAGTAAAGAGAAGGGGGGGTGGAAGCACGCCCATTCATTTTCCCACATGCCCTCTATTAGAGGGGGGTGCACACAGGTGGGCGCGAGCAGAGGTGGCATTGGGCAGCGGATTCAGGCGGCACGGAGGTATGCGCCGCCCCAAGCACTGAAATACGTATTTTGCAAATAATATTCCTCTATGTCAGGGGTTCTCAACCGATGGTATGCGTACCACCAGTGGTACTCCGGTCGACTGGAGGTGGTACGTGGTCTGCTGATCCACCTGAGCCCCGCAACGACGCGGCTGCTTTGCAGTCATGTTTTTACCCCCAAGAGGCTCCAGCTGTTGGACGAGCCTCTCAGGAGTGCTGCGAAGGGCCCACCCTGACCATCCTATCTGCGTTTTCTTGCCAAAAACGCAGCCGAAACCCAGAAGTAAGTGGCGATGATGTCATCACCACTTACTTCTGGTGGTATGCTGACAGAGGCGGACCCCAGGGGTGATACGCGACCCACCGGGCGTTGAGAACCCCTGCTCTATGTAATTTGTTTACATATCTGTGTGATAGATAATACTGTTTGGTCAAATAGGGCGTGTTTTATAGATGGGTATTAACAGATTTGAATGATAACTAATATTGGTGTGCATTGGTGGTGGTTGTTTTTTTTACTTTTTCTATTTGTAATTTCTCATCACTAAAAGTAAAAGAAAATGTCACCATAGGAAACGAGGAAGTGGAAGAACTACCTCACCAAATGAAGGAGTTGTTACCTCAGGATAAGAGGGATAAACAGGCCTTTGGTTCTGAGGCCTGCCTCAGTCCTCATGGGCGTCTCAGTTCCACACTCATGCCTCACACCCTTTGAGCACTGCCAGGTGGGTGCCAGTGATCTGTCTTTTTGGCACACACCCATTTCCAAGCCGGCCTGTAATTGACACTCTCCTTTAAACCCCACTTTGATTTTGCCTTGGAGACCGGACAGAAAGCTGCACCTGGTGAAATCAGGCCTGAACAAGTCCTTTGAGGCAAGGGAAAGTGTCCAGTTGATTAAAAAAACTCGGCAACAACAGAGGACTAGGGTGGAGAAAGTAAGATCCAGAGCGAAACACTCCCTGCAGAGTTGGAGTCGCTGGTCCGGTGGCATCCGCCCTTCGATTTGTACCCAAGGCATTATTTATATGGATGCTGTTACACCCTGTTGCTTCACCTGTAGGTTTCCCTCCTCTGCAACCGGTTGGTGCAGGCTGAGGCGCTCTCCAACTGTAACTTTCTGGGCCATGCTCCGGAAACTCCACCTTCAGCTGCTCCAGGAGATGGAGCCGCCTCACCCTTTGATAAAGTTCTGTCCTTCATGTTGAATTCCAAGGTGGTGGCTGACTCGTAGCAAGGGCCTTTCCCTCCTTGTGCTGAGACTAGTTACGAGTTTTCAGCGTTGACATCTCAGCTCTTTGCGGGTGGGGTGGAGGGAGGGAAGCACCTTCCTAGTCCTCTAAATGGCAGGGTGGTGGTTACAAAATACGTAATAGATGCCACAATGGGCTGCACCTAGGAAAGGTTTAGAAATCAGAGAAGATTCCAAATGAGGTACCCCGTGTTTGGTCGGTGGGTCTTTTGTTAGTTAGATAAATGTATAACCTTCTGCGGGCCAAAAGTTTGGAAAGGGCTCTCCTAAAGTGAGATATAGGATATAAGGATAGGGAAGCCATGTAAATGAAAATCCAGCCAAAATTAAAATTGTCCAATACTGTAAGTACTGTAGTTTCCTATCATTTAGGCACCACGTTACAGACAGAAACTATTAAAATCTAAAGCTGACAAGTAGTCCCGACGTTTCGTTTCTATTCAAGAAACATTCTTCAGGGAAATCCGTAGATTGCGAGATGGACGCAATCTACGGATTTCCCTGGAGAATGTTTCTTGAATAGAAACGAAACGTCGGGACTACTTGTCAGCTTTAGATTTTAATAGTTTCTGTCTGTAACGTGGCGCCTAAATGATAGGAAACTACTTACAGTATTGGACAATTTTAATTTTGGCTGGACTTTTCATTTACATGGCTTCCCTACCCGTATATCCTATATCTCACAAGATCATAGCGGGCCATGAAAGCCTCAGATCCAAGCTCTCCTAAAGGTTTATGCCACAGTGTGTGTGTGTGTGTGTGTGTGTGTGTGTGTGTGTGTGTGTGTGTGTGTGTGTCCAAATCACAGGGATGGGGGTGAGGTTGGGGTAGGAGGGCCATTCAGCCTAGCCACAAGCTCAAAGAGGGTCTCAAATTCTCTCACTTTTTGGGGGGGAGGGTGCCTTATGACTAGGAAATGACTAGGATGGGGGTGGCCAACCTGCGGCACGTGTGCCACTAGTGGAACAGGGACACTTTCTAAGTGGCACACGCAAAGTCACCATATACACCATATATATAATTTTAATAATTAAACAAACCCGCTAACCCAGCAGTTCCAAAACTGTGGATCGCGACCCCACTGATTTTGGGTGGGTCGCGAAAAAGTTGTGGGTCGCCACCATTTCAAGCATAACATTTAAGACTAATCTATACAATGACATCATACGTTCTCCTTTGTAGATTACCATATTTAAAGGCTCGTTTTCAAACGTCCATAAGGTTGTGTGCTAAGAATACTCCAAATATATAAAATAAATAAACCCAGCACAGCCTATGCAATGTTCCACAGTCAGTGGACTTCTTACCCATCGCTGTTAATGTTTCCCTTATAATGCTGCCTCAAAAATGTCACAAACATAAGGCACAAGTGTCATCTATCAGCAAGTTATAACTGCACGGTCTATCTGCCCCAAAGACCCTCATACTTATGCAACATTTCTGTGGCTCAGTATAGATGCAGTGCTTATGTGTTATACAAACATTCCCATTCCATCAGATCAGCAGACTGAGCTGTAGTCTGTGTGTCTTCATTCAATCACTCACTCACTCATTCATTAATTCATTTTTGTTATTGCTATAGTAATTAAAATATGTTTATCTTGCCTTTCAGCTATTTCTATCTAAGGTAGTTTGCAATGTTGAAGATCACCACATAAAACAAAATCAGTATAATCTCCACTAAAACAACAAATTTTGCAATTAGAACAGGAACATAATAAAAAATTAGCACAAACATCTGCTGCACAGGAGGATCATGATATACTTGTACAAAAGGCACAATCAAAGAGGATCATCTTGAATTTGTGTTGAATATTCATGATTTCAGCAGCAGGCAGACCTCCCTTGAAAAAGTATCCCAAGGGCATAGCACCATCATAGAAAAGCCCCCCCCCCGCCCCACTCCCACCTACCCTACTTCTGAAGGTGGGGCACCCAGAATAGGGCCTTGGAGGAAGATCTGTTGTGATACATGGCATTTACACACTACAGCCCAATCATAGTTAGGACTGAGCTGGCACACGGAGGGTTTTACGACAGTGGAGCAGTGTCCTGCTGTTGAAAAATGGCTGCCCAATCTTTCTGAAACCCTTACAAAACCCTGTAAGGTAGATGTGATGAATGACCTGTCCCATCCTGTCCCCATCCCCCATTTGTAGCCTATTTGTTTGTATTTTTTTGGACGTTTTTAACTCCTCAAAAGCTCCTGGGCAAGTTCAGTAGTTAAAAGTGACTGGGACATCCCTCTGCAAGCAGCCTTCATCTTTAATTTGTCTGAAAACCCCCATTCCCAGACAGCCATGTGCTGGATGTGGATTTGCCTATTTGCAGAACAGATATTCCGTCCAGAGATAGCCTGCATTGAGTAGCAAACTTGTCTGTCTAGGCACTGTCAAGTGGGGGTGCAAACCTCGAGGGTGTGTGTGTGCAACCATGCCTCCAGTTGGCGGCCCGGGCCCAGTTGACGAGTGCACTCCCGGAGAAGGGTTCCGGTCGAGTGGAGGCGGGCTTTCCACATATAAGCAATACAGAAATCCCAGTAGGTCGGGGTGATGCAATACATCATAATGTTACCCCCAACCTTCCTCTTCCTGTTAGGCACTGCAGTGGGTCTCACCCTCCCCAGCAACGTGGCTGTGTCTTGGTCCAAGGGCTGAGACGGAGGAACCAGGTGGGTTCAATTTCTCCAGTCTAGTAACTTGATGACATCATCTAGGCAAGGTAATATATTTCTCAGCTCACCGGAAGTCTGTGTTGTTCTCTACCAATCTGGTTACCGATTTGTTGGGAGCTCAGAGAGAAGCACCCATTTTCTCCCACAAGTGCAAGGTCTGAAGCTTTCTTGAGCAATGTAAGTAGCTTAAGCTCGGGTCCATCTAGCCTAGACTGCATTAAGCGATTACTTTGTTTTCCTGGTTGCTAACTGAACCCAGCCAGTGTGCAAACTTCCCTGTCGGAAGGGACAGTCTGTGGGGTGTGTTTTTTTTAGTAGCATCCCAGCTCCACCTGCTGAGCATTACTGGTTACTGCATCAATTTGATGAAACCTTTTATTTGTGCTTTCCAGTCAAGCTCATGCATTTTCCATCAGCCTGCTTGTGCATTTACTACACCCCTTTCTTTCCCTATATTGTTCAATTCCATTTTAATTTAGACTTTTAATAAACTGGTTACATTTTGACCCTTTGCATGCCTAGTCCATGTTCATGAGTAATTCAGTGGACTGTCATGTTGCTTTGCCCTGCAGAGGCTACTGTGAGACTGATTTTTAATAAGAATCCTTAGGGTTCAGCATTCTCCTAGCAGTTTTTTTCCCCCCAGACAGCCCTCTCCCCTCTTCCTGGGCTCTGTAAGTCTGGGGTGGTGGCAGTGGTTACAATCTACCAGGGTCTTTTCCTCATTCAGTTGCTGGTCTGGTGAAGGACAAGAGGGGAGCAGGAAGGGATGTGGGCACACTAACCACTAGGTACTACTCTCCTTGGTCAGCCTACTTCTCCCGGGACTCACTCTTCCCTTTCCCTGACCTTAGGTGAATATGATTATATCCCCATACTGCAGATGGAGAGACAGGCTAAGGCAATAGTGGCTCATCTGTATGTACTTGGTGTGTTCATGTCAGAGGTGAGATCTGAACCAGGGATCTTCTGATTCAGAGTTCTTAGCCACTGTGACTACACTATACTGACTAAGATTTCGCACCAATAATTTTTTTCTAGTGCATTGCCTTTTGGATTATGGTGCCCATTTGATGGAAGAACCGCTCCCCTAAGTTTACTAGCCAAGCTCCATGACTACATGCCTTTTGCTGGATGGTGAACACTTGCTTTATTCCCAAAAGCTTTTTAAGGGCACTGCACAGTTGTTTTACCATATTTTGTAATATTTTTGTGTGTTCTTTTTATACTTTTACTTTTATTGAGATTTTTCTCTGTTTTTCAAAATTCCATGTTCATTATATATATTTTTCAATCCATTATATATGGATTTTTCAAGAATAATGTACATATAAAATATATTCATTAAACAAAAGTTGTTCACTGATGTTAGAAGCTTGATCCCAAGGTTTCCCCAGTCCCCATCAGCACTCAGCTGCCCCCGCCCCTCTCTGACACTGAAGAAACTGAGACAGTTGCAGACAGACTTGCTCTGTCTACCCTGGTTCCTGAGTCTCAGGGCTAAATTAGATGATACATCTATTGTCT
The DNA here is from genome assembly GCA_026170595.1 of Plestiodon gilberti rubricaudatus. Lineage (NCBI taxonomy): Eukaryota > Metazoa > Chordata > Lepidosauria > Squamata > Scincidae > Plestiodon > Plestiodon gilberti. The sequence goes on along the minus strand of JANXHW010000006.1, from coordinate 38,810,225 downwards.
GATTGGGGCTTACATGCTTGATTTTTCTAACATAAACAGCACATATGGGGGCCTGATCCAGATCAGATCCTCAAACGAAGGGTGGGCGTAAACCTTTTGGACCCACTGTGGTCCCGATTGAGATTAGAAGCCCAGTGCATGCTACTTATATTAGAAAAATCAAGCACACTGAGGGTTCAGAAGTTGGATGGACTTGGTGTGGACGGACCTCAGATGGGTGTGGGCTCTTAGCCAGTCCTCAACCTATGTTGCCACCACCACCCAATTTGGCCCCCACTGAGAGAAAACCAATCACCCTTTTGTAACTGGAGGAGATTTGCAAGCTATGCGCTATGAACCATAGTGTGTGTAAAAAAAGAAAGTTGCATGCTGTCAATGTTCTTTTTGCAGATTTAATTACTTTGCAAAGTTGCATTATTTATTCTGATGGGGAGATCTGATTTAGGAGTGGCAGTGTTGAAACATTTGGAACGGGGATATGAGGATCCTTTTAATTTAAATTTAGAGTCAACTTTTTTTTTCCCCTACAGAAAAACTGAGAAGAATGCAGGCCAACTGTCAGCTAAGGCTCTGGGTCGGAAGTGTGTTGGTCCTGCCCAACCGGCTGTTCAAGGGAGTTACTCCCATCCCTCCCCACTTATGTTTTGAAATAATAAGCTAGAGGGGAAAAATATCTTCCACAAATACATTGGGCAATGGAGATTCTATCTCCAGCTGCTCTCCAAACGGCATTGCACAGATCTCGGAAAGGGGGCGGCGGGGCGGTGGAGGATTTCCAAGGTCAGAGATGTCTTTCCAGATTATCATTTTATGCACAAGATCAGTACACTTATAAGTTGTTGTGGAAGGTCTTGTTGTGGTGGGGAAATTGTGTGTTCCCAGCTACAAATCGTCATGTTTTATTGCTGGGAAAACACAATTCCACTCCTGCCCACCAGCTAGCATATCAGCTGCAGATGTGATAACAACATGGAATGTGACTTTGAGCCACAGGCTAATCCCTGTGACATCACTGGTGATAGGTAACACAACTCCTCCCCTTGGCATCATGCCTACTGTTAGGCATTCATCTAGCCAAACAAACAAACAAACAAACAAACAAACAAACAAACAAACAAACAAACAAACAAACAGGCGTTCCCATTCAAGGTTTCTTCCTCTTCCAACAGCCCGGCGTTTAATTAATCTTTCCTCTTTTTTTCAAATTTATTATTATTATTAACAGTATTTATATACCGCTTTTCAACAAAAAGTTCACAAAGCGGTTTACAGACAAAATCAAATGATTAAATGGCTCCCTGTCCCAAAAGGGCTCACAATCTAACAAAGATGCAGAAGAACACCAGCAAACAGCCACCAGGAAAGACACTGTCCTGGGGTGAAAGGGGAGCAGTTGCTCTCCTCCTGCTAAATAAAAGATGAGCACCAATTGGAAAAAGTGCCTCTTGCCCAGTTAGCAGGGGTTAAACATTTAGATTGTTAAGTTTTTTTTAAGGGCTTCTGAGATTTATAAAATTATCCCTTTTCCTCCACTCTTATAATATTCAGGGCTGCCCAATGAAGCTGACTGACAGTGGGTTCGGAACAGGCAAAATAAAGTGCTTAATTGCACAGCACATAATTAATTTAGGGAATTTGTTGCCATAAAATGTGGTAATGACTATTGCCTTAAATGACTTAAAAAAAAAAAAAGATTAGACAAATCCATGGAGGACAGGTTTATCAACTATTTGCCACAATAGCTGTTGGATGGAACCTCCATGATTCTGAATAAATATCAGATGATATGACCAGGGTACACCTTTGCTGCGTAACAGAGCTGAATAAGTCATCTCAGGTGACAGACTCTGGGCAGTGTGAAGGATGGGAATGTGGAAGGCAAGTCAGATCTGTGGGAGTGTAATCCATCGGATGGTTCATTATTGCACAACCTCCCTTGGAAATGAATGGATGGCCATCGCCTTCATGTTTGTGAGTGCTTGTAGAGGCATCTGGCTTGTTGCTTTTGGACAAATAGTACTGGACTAGAGTTTTTCAGCTAGTGGTACTTCACAATGAGACAGGCAGTGATTGGCCCCACTGCTACATCAACAGAAGTATAGTGTTGAGACTGAGGGCTCAATCCTATCCAACGTCTGTTGATGCCGCCTAGAATCACATTCGTCTTCTTTGCCACTGCATCACACTGCCGGCTCACGTTTAGTTTATCATACACTAAAATGCCTAGATCTTTTTCACATGTACTGCTGCTCAGGCAAATGTCCCCAATCTTATATGTGTGCTTCTGGTTTTTACTACCCATATGCAAAGCTTTACATTTATCCCAGTGGAGGTGCATTTTGTTTGCATTTGCCCAATTTTCCATCCTGTCAAGATCATCCTGGATCCTGTTCTCTACCCCTGGTGACATCTGCATATCTGATTAGCATCCCCCCCTACTTCCTCATCTAAAGTCATTTATAAAGATATTGATCAGCACCAGGCCCAGGACAGAGCCCTGAGGCTCCTCACTTCCCTCCAGGATGACAAGGAGCCATTGATGAGTACTGTACTCTCTGAGTACAGTTTATCAGCCAGCCACTGATTGATCTGACAGTAGCATCATCTAACCCTCATCCCACCAGCTTATGCACCAGGATGTCACAGGGAACCTTCTCAAATCTCTTACTGAAATCCAGATATATTATTTATTCACAGCATCCCCCTAATCTACCAAGCTAGTCACTCTGTCATAGGAAATAAGGTTTGCCTGGCAAGACTTGTTCTTTAGAAAACTATGCTGGCTCTTTGCAAGCATTGGCGTTGCTGGAGGGGGCGGTGACATAAGTGGTGCAACAAGGCGCTGCATGGTGCCTTGCAAAGCGCCGCGAAGTGGCCCCTCCTACTCACCGTTGGAGCCATTCCGCGCCCTCCTTTCTAAATGTTCACAGATAGACTAAAGCATGTTTGCAATGACTCTGGAGTAAGGGCCGCTGACGCAGAGGCTGGCAGCCCTCACTCCGCCGCCCTGCAGACCCTGCGGCCGCTGGTGAAGGTAAGTCCTGCACCAGACGGTGCAGGGGCAGGGCAGAACGGGGCAGCCAGTGAGGTCGCCATTGGCTTGCCCAGGCTGGGAGAGGGCGGGGATATTGGCGGCATGCTCCGTCAATATCCTCGGCCCGTTCCTGGGCCTGGCCGGTCTTACTCCCCCACTGTACGTCAGCTTCATAGCTGGCATACATCTGAGGAGGCCTATAGGTAGGCTTACCATTCATCCTGATTTGGCCGGGAAAGTCCTGGGAATCGGCCACGATTCCCGGTTCTGTCCCGGCCCGGTTTTCAGGAACGAATGGCTGCCGCCGCCGCCGCCGCCATTTTTTAAAAAAAACTTACCCGGGCGCCGGCAGCATGCATCTTGGATCACGAAATCTCGCGTGATCCAAGATGTCGGCACCCAAATCTCATGAGGGCATGATGCCCTCACGAGATTTGGGTGCCGACATCTTGGATCACGCGAGATTTCGTGATCCAAAATGCATGGTGCTGGCGTCCGGGTAAGTTTTAAAAAAAGAAGATGGTGGCGGCGGCGAGCAGGTGTCGTCCACCCGCTCTCTCACCAGCATGGAGCTAGTGAGGGAGCGGGCGAACGACAGCAGGCTGTGTTTCGCCCGGTCTCCCAGCGGCTCCGTGCGGTGCTGGGGAGATTGGGCCAGCCTGCTTGCCCGCGCGGCGCGAGCCTCCGGCAGGCTCGCACAACACGGGCAAGCAGGCTGTGTTTCGCCCGGTCTCCCAGCGGCTCCATGCGGTGCCGGTGGGAGACCGGGCCAGCCTGCAGCTGCCCGTTCCTGCTTGCCGGCGCTGCTGTGGACATGGGCAGCAGCAGCAGCAGCAGCAGCAGCAGCGCGGGGAGCAGCAAAGGTAAGTAAAAAAGCTAATTTATTTAATTTTTAATAATTAAATAATTAAAAATTTCGGACGCAGGAGGAGGCGCTTCACGCCCCCTTTAGTGTGGAAATTATTTAGTCTTAATGGGGAAATTAATTAAATAATTAAAATTTCGGGCACGCTTCGCACAGCAATAGGAGGCGCTTCGCGCCCCCTGTAGTATAAAAATTATTTCATTTATTTTTTACTTTAAATTTTTAATGATTTAATTAATTAATTAATTGACTGGGGGGCTGTGGGGGGGTGTCCTGGTTTGGGGTTGGGAAAATATGGTAAGCCTACTTATAGGGCCCTGGCCAGCTTGCACCTGGGGAAAGGAACAAACATCCCCTTCTCCTGAGGTGCTCCCGGGAACTGGATAGGATGTGGTGGCCAGCCCTTTAAATGTGATGGGGAGGAGCTGGAGCAGTGGAGAGTTGGAGGACCTCAAGTGTCAGGAGATCTTGGGGCAGCCCTGCCTTTAGGTATTCTAGTTCCAGGCCACTAAGGGCTTTAAAGGTCAGAAACAACAACTTGAATAGGGCCCGGAAACATGCTGGTAACCAATGGATATGGTTCGGGATGGGAGTTATTTGCCCTCAAGCATTAGGCCCCACAAAAGCCATTGCAGCTGCATTCTGTAGCTGCTGAAGTTTCTGGACACTCTTCAAAAGGTAGCCACGTGTAAAGCACATTGCAAGAATCCAGTCTAGCTGTGGCTAAGCAAGTGTTACGCAGCGCTGGCCAGATCTGCCTTCCTCAGAAAGCCTCAGGAATGCGGAAAGCTTTCTGTTGGCAGAGGGAAGACCAATCACCTGGTAATATTTGCAGAACCTCTGCACCCCATAGGGATTGCCAAATGCAACTTTCTGGTGTTCCCACAGTTTGCTGGGACCACAGCTTTCTTTTCATCAATTCTCTATCTGTATTTCACAGCCGCCAGCACTTTGATCTAAAGAGAGCATTGACATAATACATGCTTTGACATGTATACTTGTCAAAATACTTTTTAACAATCCTGTTGTAATACACGGCATTTATTTGACGATTAGCCCCATCATGAAAAATAAAAATCTTGCAGCATTCTAAGAAAAGAATTTTAGGTAGTTGTGTTGATCCATCCGAGAAAAAGCCAAACGCCATCATCTACTAATACAGTACTTCTATTGGGAGCAACCAAAAAGACACATCTTAAGCAAGCTTCTGAGTTATGCAGAATTCTTCATCAGGCTGGGTGTTAAGAAAAAAACAGAGTGATATTCTTAGAGGCTTGGCTGAAAAAAGATCCACCAGGGTACATCTTTGCTTGATGTGCAACAGAGCTGAATAAGTCATCTCAGGTGACAGACTCTGGGCAGAAGGATGGGAGAGTGGAAGGCAAATCAGATCTGTGGGAGCATAATAATCCCACAGGTTCATCTGCCTCCTTGGAAATAAACATGAAATGAAATGTAAATATGTTTCAGTGGAGTGGGTATAGGAGAACTTCCTGATGGATCATGGTGGCATTTGGGTTTTCCACACCAGACACAATAATGTATTGTAGCCCTGTTAGGCTGGTTATTCTAACTTTTTCAAACTGTGTTCTTGGGAACTCTGGGATTCCTCAGAAATTTGTCAGGGGCTCCTCAAGGAGACCAGTCATGAGAGACAAGCTTCCCTAAAAGACAGCTTGCCCTTCCGTTCTCAATCTTTAGTCTGCCCTCGCTTTTTTGTTCTCAGGGTTAATCTCAAGCAATTTTGCGGGTGCTGTGGGGCTCCATCCCAGTACCATTCCCTCCCCCTTTTCAAGGGTTGCCAGTCTTGTGACATCACTGGGCCCTGACTCAGAAATATCAGTTTCAGGATGTATCTGAAACCTACCCACAGGGGAGTTTTGTGTGAGGCTTGTGGATTTAATTAATTTGGGTGGGGCTTGTGGATTTCCCTCTACCTTTTTATCCCGTAATTTGGGCACTGCTTTGGAGAAGGGCTGGTCCATCCATGAGGCCAACTGAGGCAGTTTCCTCAGGCAGCATGAGCATCCACTTCCATCCTCCCAGTTGCCTCCATTTCTCCTCATACTCCTTCGATTGGAAAAGGAAGAAGGGGACATAAGAATGTAAGAACAGACCTGCTGGATCCGGCCAAGGACCCATCTAGTCCAGCTTCCTGTATCTCACAGTGGCTTCTGGGAGCATACAAGACAACAAGATACCTGTATCCTGTTGCCACTCCCTTGCATCTGGCATGCAGAGATAGGTTACCTCTAAAACCTGGAGCTTGCACATGGTCATCATGGCTTGTAACCTGTGATGGACTTTTCCTCCATAAATCTGTCCAATCCCCGTTTAAAGCAAATAATGTGGGGCAAAAAAGGAGATGGAGATGGAAAGCAAAGGAGAGCAGGGGCAGGAGCATCGGAGCCTCTTCCTTTTCCAATTCAGGGAGTGAGAGGAGCAGAGGCTGGTGGCACATCACCAGGTATGGGGAGAGCAGCATTTGGCACAATGCCCCAGGCACCAGGAGGTCTTGAGCTAGCCCTGGTTTGGGGTATGTTCTAAGTAGGCTTACCAGATCTCCAACCGGGACAGAGTGCTAGACCTTTAGGAGAAGGAATGTGGGCAGGTGTAGCTTGTTAAACCTTAGAGCACAATCCTAGGCATGTCTACGCAGAAGCAAGCCCCAGTGAACACACTGAACACAATGGGGCTTGCTTCTGAGTAGACATGCCTAGGATTGTGCTCTAAGGTTTAACAAGCTACACCTGCCCACATTCCTTCTCCTAAAGGTCTAGCACTCTGTCCCGGTTGGAGATCTGGTAAGCCTAGTTGTAAGACACATTCACAGTTGACAAGGAGCAACAGCAAAACCCAACAGGTTGGGCCCGTGTTATTTCCTCCCAGCCCACAGGTGTACACATTTAACTCCTGTTGCGGAGTTAAACCCATGGGTAGAAATGATTTAAAACAAATGTGGCCCTAAAACGCTTTGCACAGGAGTTCCATAGTAGCAGACATAAAGGGGTGTTCCTCAGCACTTTCCCCCCCAAAGACCCCAAACATGTTTTTTTAAAGAAACTTCTCTCCAAAGGAAGCAAGATTAGTTGTAAGAAGAGAGTACCTGTGCACATGCAGAATGTCTTAGCTGTAGCACCATCCCCTCCCCATCCAGGATTACTAGGAGGGAGGGCTTCCAGGTCAATAGTAGGCTTCAGCTCCAGCACCTTTCGCTTTAGAAATAAAGCACCATTCCCTTCAGCCTTGGGGCTCCGCCCTAGATTCAATTTTCCCAGCGCTGATTCTCCTCCCAGCTACGAAGGAGTCTTCTTCGAGATCAAATATCTTTTTTTTTTACATTTTAAATTCAGAGAGCATCCTAAACATCAGAAACTCTGCCTTGTCACGCGCTTCCACGGTGGTATGAAACCAGACCAGTTTGGCATGGCTGAGCGATTCCCTCCTCTTGTCAACATGGATGATAAATTATGTAAGATGGCCACGGGAAAATGGCTGGGAGCTGTTCTGCCATGTCTGCTCTTGCAAGGGGATGCAGGCAGTAGACCTTGCAGTGGCCTATAGTAGCAGCACCTACTGCAATCTTAATAGCATGGAAAGGTTAAGTTGCAGACAGACAGCTTTTGAAAGAGACAGCATTTGATCACACCAAGAACCCTCTCTTTCTGTGGAACGCAGTTAGGGCAAGGGCATTTCCCTGCATACGCAGAGAGCACTTTTCCACCACTCCTGAGTCAACCGCTTCCAGCCACTGTATATCTGAGATTGTGAGACGGCTTCTGTAGCATAGGACGTGCCTTCTGAACCCTGGCACCCCTCTTTTTACAAATTAAGCCCCCTGCATCCCTATCCCTATCTCCATACCTTGTAGTTTGCCTTTGCTTTATTTGCTTCATCCAATGTGTTATAAAAGCATTATTATTATTTTTTGCCTTCATTGTGGAGCAGGGCTGTGGAGAGGGTGGGGTTGCTGGGGATAATTCCCAGGGCCCCACCTGGCCTTTGACAGTGTCCAAGGGTGGACTTACCCTATGTGAACAGAGCAGGAACAACTCGAGTGGCTCCCAAATGCCCCAAAGCACATCTTGATTGCCAAGGCAATCGGGATACTTCATCCGGGAGCAAGGAGGACGGAGGAGGATCAGGCACACAGGCACCAAAGGGCCCCTGTGAAAAAGTATTTCCCGGGACCCACCTAACCTCTCTGCAGCCCTGATTGTGGGACCTTAAAACACCATCACCAGCAAGCAGGATAAGTCAAGCCTAGCTTTGCAAGAACTAAGCTGCAGAGTTCCAAGCAGTACTCCTTGCATGAACTCAGCTGCTATGAGAGTAAATTAATGCACATATGTACATTTTTTAAAAAAAACAAACAATATAATGTTTGAACTGAGGGCTTTTATATGAAATGAGAGATGGCTTTAGCTACCAGAGTTAGCTCAAAGCATCTCTGCACAGGGTTTAACCTTGAATTCTGATTTCCAAATCTAAGGCTAGCTTTCCAAATTAAACGCTAGCCTTAGAAAAAGAGTGAGCCCACCACTCCCCATGCCCTATTTCCCATGTGCTCTTAGTGTGTTGAACCCCCTGGCAACACTGAAGGAGGACACAGACAGGAGTGTGGAAAACACACAATTTTATTAGGGTACAAAATGCAAAAACCATGTCTTCACCCCAGTTTACTTCACAGCTAGACAAAATCCTACAGCGTATTCCCTACCAGGATGCATGAGAAACATCAGAAGACAATTGAGGGGACTGAAGGGGGGGGGGAGAAATCAGACAGGCAGGAGGGGCGGACAGGAGTTGTGTTTTTTGTCATTAATAGGAACATTGCTCATAATCTGGTTGAAACTAAGCCAACACGTTTCATGTCTTCCACGTCCAGCATCAAGCACAGAGAACTATTAAAACTCTGTGTTTCAGACCAGATCTGTCCACCGTAGCTTTCCAGAGTGGCATCCACAACTCGCAGGTGAACTACAAGGGACTGCCATACCCAAGCCAGTCACTTCCAAAGACTACACAACCTGCCTTTTGCTGTTCAGAGCTACCCCTTACACACCCCAACCAACTCCATTAATGCCAAGAGGTCCTTGCTTCCTGCAAGCACCCAGAGCGAAAATGAATTTGGGAGAAAGAATTCTCTGCCATAATCCTACACCTGCGTATTACACTATTCAAAGTCAAAACCCGCATCTTGAATGTTGCAAGCCCAACCTTTCAAAAATTTGATATGTGAGCTCTAATGTTGTAATTCTCTGCACATCTAGCTAGGAGTAAGCCTTGCTGAATCTGCATAGGACCAGGCTGCATATCTGCAGTGTCTTTTCTGCTGTACGTGGAGTGGATTTTAACTTTTCAGCAGGGAGAGGGTTTTCATAATGTGGTAGGATGCCACAGATGAACAGTTTCCCAATCCACTTGGCAAATCTTTGGCTGTATTCATCCAACGTGTGTTTTGAAAGTACCAATGCTCACGTTTGGCAACTTGAACTGTGGTCAAAATATAGTGGTTTTTGAAGCTCACGTATCATATTTTTGGCTCTTAAATAGCAACATATTCCCAAAACAAACAACGTTGTAAGTCCTTCCACTTAGTGAAAAATATGGATATGTTAGTTATTTGGAGAGGGGTTGAGTTGTGCGCGCATTTCAGTTCTACTAGTTTCTGCTGCTTCTAGGGAAAGAACAACCTAACATCCTAGCTGGCTGGCCCAAAACATTTTGATTCCTGAGGCAGAAAATCCATAAATAGCTTCTGCTTTCCACTTGTTTAACAGGGCACAATCACCAGGAAGTTTTCCAACACAAACCTCATTGAAACAAAGGGGAGATGCTCCTTGGATCAGATCTATCTGTCTCCTACTGTCACCCATGAGCCCCAAATCTATCACCTGTAGCAGCTGCCTAAGCTTGCTTCATGTCAGGGATGCCTCTGCACCCCAACTTTCAATGCTCTTGCTCTAACCACTGCATCACACTCCCACCTATCCGAACAACCACCCTGTTTAGTATCCTGGCAGCTCTGAGAATGTCTAGGCTGGTATATAGGTAACTATCCTTTAACACACGCATATGCACCTACCACACCATCTTAAGAAAAAAAAAGCCACAATTCCTGGAGTGCAAGGGTTAGCATTTAGACTACACACCCTTGCTGTTTTCAGTGAGCAGCTGATCCACTCACTATATTACCCCTGCCACCACCAGCAGCGGTTTGTCATTCTGTATTGGACAATCCTCTTCTACAGGGGCAAGAAGTGCACCTTGGCCTATCTTATGAGCTTTCTCAGTCGTCGTCCCCCCCTTCCCACTTTCCCCTCAGTAAGGGGTCCATGGGGTTTTGAAACTGCTCCAACCTGAAGCTGCTTCCGGAAAATAACTCAGCAAAAGCACTCCCAAAATGCCCGTCCAGAGAGGTAGGCTCAACAGGTTTGAATGAATGAATGAATGAATGAATGAATGAATGGGTGGGGGACACAATGAATAAGGTTTCCCCTTCACTCATAGCTGCAGACATCGCAGTCCTGTACATGAGTTGTGAGCCATGCAGACATGTCTTCTCTGTTACCCTGACTGCTGTTGCTCATCATAGCCTTTCAGCGCAAGCCTATGCATGTACTCAAAAAGTAAGTCCCAGTGTGTTCCATAGGGTTCCATCAGGAAAGTACGTATAGGGTTGCAGCCTTAATCCTCCCGTTTACTGCATTTTTATTCAAGATGTACCCCAGCAATTTTAAGAGACCATCTGTTAAGTTAATCATACATCAAGGAGTAAGAACATCGCAGTTGTGATGAAGGAGAACGGTGGTCTTGATTAACATGGGGCAAAGTGTGACAAGAGAAGTGTCTAAAGGCCTTTTACTGTAAAGGCTGTGACACACTGCCCGCGGCACGAAGCTCTGAGAAGACACGCTACGCAGGCAGTGTGTCATGCAGTATCTTGCATTCTCTCCTCTAGCATGGCAGTGTGCGTCAGCTAGTGGAGTCCCACAAGAGGAGATGGAAAAACTGAACTTCAGCCAATCAGCAGCTGAGTTCAGTGCAGTGGGGTGGGATGCGTAGGGAAGTGAACAGTCAATCAGAATTGAATCTGAAAAGACTCAATTCTGATTGGCTGAAAAGCAGAGAGAGAGAGAGAAAAACCTGTGGACTGTTTAGACAGGAAGCGGCACAGCATGAAGCAAAGTCCGGCTTCGCTTCGCCTCACTTTGCACCGCACAGAGAAGGCTGCGGTGTGTCACAGCCTTTATGGTCTGGATGGACTCTAACTGCAGCCAATTAAATTCATTCTTCCCAGAACAGTGTAATGCACTTCTAGATTTTCCTCTGTGGTCCTGGCCTCGAAGCTTTCTACTACAAACAACCCCATCCCACTCCCTAGGGAGAAACCCCACATCCCTAGAAAGCAATATTCATTCTAAGAAACTGCCCCCTATAATTTGAAATCTTCACTGGAGATCCCAAAACACAGAATTAGCCAAATTAATCTTGGGAACTCTTTATTCACTGAAAAGAGCAGAAGCCGTGCTATGGCTCTTAAGAGTCACATTTTTTCCTCTGAACTCATCCTGCCCTGGCCAAGTCAGTCAAGACATACAAAAGACCTGGGCTGGGAGAGGTCAGGGTTTGTGGTTGCCATAGCTACCGTTCCAGACCTGTTAATTCGGAGACTTGCCAGCTTTGATTTTTTTAAAAAAGGCAATTTCTAGCCCTCCTTAAAACATAATCTAATCATACCTTAATGGCACAGCTTGAATCTCTGATGCTACATACTTCTACTGGACACCCCCCCCTCCACTTTGCCCCCTCCCCACAGCCTCCTGGCCAAGTCCAGTCAAGACATAAACAAAAATTGGGCTGGGAGAGGTCTGGAAGGAGTTTGTAGTTGCCATGGCAACTGCTGCAGTACTACTGAATCCTGAGACTGTTTAAAAAGGTTCTAGCCCTCAAGAACATTTTCTAACATTAAATCAACATATAGCTTATTATGACGTCACAGCCTTTTCTACATCCCTAGTACTGCTCTACCTTTAGCACTGATGGGACAGGGGAGAAAATGGGATCCTACAAATCTGCAACCAATGTGATGGGTCAAGCTGCTGATTATGAAACAACATACCCCCTCAACATTATGCCCATGGGCAGAGAGTGACTAAAGGTGTCCCATCAGATTTGGGACATTCTGGTTCATCCAGGTGTGAAACATTATTAATAGTTGCTACACATATCTAAAACAACAACAATATAGTCAAACTCAAAACGTACATGCCCCATGTCTGTACAATTGAGGCTCGGAATGTCTCAAGCCTTTTCCTAAGGAGGCACCAAATCCTTGTCAGTCAATAAATAAGTGTATGGATCTTCCTAGCAATGTCCTCTTTCCCAAAAGGCAACATTGCACATGGAAACACAGTGGGAAGGATTAAAAAAAGGTCCCGTGACTGCCCACACAACCAATTGAGCCATATACCCCTTTGGGGCCAGCCACATTCTCCATGTTGCTTTTTGGGTCAGTCACATCACTACGCATACCGGTACATGCAAAATCAAGGATTCCCAGGAACTGGGAAGGAGTTCACAGTTGCCATAGCAATCACTAAATAAATGGCGCAATCTGAGACTGACAGCCCAATCCTAAGAATGATTACTCAAAAACGAGTCTCATTGATTCCAGTGGGACTTGCTGTGTAGTAAACATTTGCATAGGATTGCAACCTGAATTTCTTGTTTGTTTTAGGTTGTGTGTGTGTGTGTGTGTGTTTATAATGGAAACAGGTTTCTGGCCCTCATGATTATGAAGAAAAACCTGAAAACTGCATGGGAAAAGCTAGAGATGAGTGAACATCAGCTAGGGTGCAATTTCAATCCAGTTCCTGTCACCTGACATCCCCTCCCCTCCCCATGCTTCTCTATTATTTCTCCCATGAGCATAAGTCTCCACATTCTTTCACAAAATCCTGGCTTAAAATATATAAAATGCCACAGTTCATCCACTTTCTCAACATTTTGTAGCCACTGCCATATTACAAATTATTCACATTTGCCTAATTTAAACTACAGTACTTATCTCAGTTGCAGAATTTCCCCATCACAGCATACAGACGCTTTTTTAAGCACATAAATCCAGACCGATGCCAGTGCATGAACCATACTCAGAGTAATCTGCGAGAGGCTGGAACTGGTTGGTACATTTCCCAGACATCCGAGCTCTCCAGGTGGCTCAGTCCCTTTCCTTTATTTGCCAACAACTGTTGAAGCAGAGGAGAGAGAACTATACAGTACGTAGTTCTGAAGTGTTGGGACTCAGACCAGTGAGTAAGCACATCTGAGAACTTTTCTGTCTCCTTCCCTCACTTGCAAAACCCAGAATGAAAAAGCAGGAGTTGGAAGATAGACAATTCCAGAAGTAGGGATGGGTTTGGGATAGCGGCTGCTTAGGGAACAGAAAGGTCTTCATTTGTGTAAGGGCTCAGCCCTATAATAGTTTGCAGTATCAGGGCCAATAAGCCTGGAATATGTGAAGTACCTAAGAAGAAATATGCCTCTGAGCATCTGCAGAGTGCATTTCCTGTCATAACTACACCCTGACCACATGCATATAGAATTGCATATAGAATTCATGCATATAGAATTCAAAAACAGGGTTTGTTGGGCAAGGAGACTGGATTTCTTTTCTGTAATTAAGTGCTGAGATTAGGAGGTGGGGCATGCAAAAAAGATTATGGTGCTATCCTGGCTGACCATCTCTAAAGCCAGGAGGGGCACCTTGGGTAGCCCTGGCTGTGCTATTATGCCAAGCAACAGCTGCAGCTCAGTAATAAGTGCACTGCCTCATTACTGAGGGCTAGAAACTTGATTAAGCTGTTCAAGGGAAATTGAAAGCCCTGGGCGATCATAAAAAACTGGCAACACCACTACCAGTGCATCCACTTGTGAAGAGAAACATTTTAGATTTCCACTCAGAAGGTATAAATCCTTTGCCGTGCTTGGTATTTACTGCCCTCCCTGAAATTCCTTCCTTTTAATTTCATTACACTTCAGCTAGCGGGGAAATCCAGTTTTTGTTGTTGTTTGCTCTAGGGCTTTACTGATAGTTGGGCTAGAGTGGGGTGGAGAAGTAATTACAATAATTTTAATATAAAACACAACCTACTTTATTCTAAAATAGGGTTTTTTTTTAGTAGGGGAGAGGAGAGAAAGAAAGGCAACAGTCTCTTTGCCATCCACACCTGGGTTTTACAAATAACTCTGCATCTCCTCCCCCCCAAAAAAGGCGAGAGCATGGGAAATGTAGAAGGAATTTTCCTAGGGAGTTCTGTTTAAAAATTATATCTGTTTCCAGTCAAAATCACATACACATGCTGCAGTGAAATAATAGCCAGAGTGCAGAATGCTGAGCCAGTTCTATTTTCACTTTCCAGAGCAAAAAAAAATATAGCTAATGGAAAGCCAGGGTTGCAAAGGAGGCAGGTGTAGCACACCCTTTTCTGCCCCACACAATTGGGTCATCTCATTGGAATCCTGGCTTGGCCTGCTTCTCTGGCTTCTGAGAAACTGTTCCCGCCTCCCCCTCGTCCGCGTGAGCTTTCCCTAGGGCGAAGAGAGGAGTGGGTGTGGGAAAGCAGCAGGTGTCTTCGGCATTTGGCAATCATTCAATGGGCAGCATGTTGCACGAACTACACCTGGCAGATTCTGCCATGAGTCGGCTTCCTCGTGGATTTTCCTCTAAGGAGTGGGGTTCCTCCCCACCCCCACCCCATTCACGAGCAACGTGTTTGGCCTACTAACTTGGTTGGCTTTTCTCTCCTTCTTCAGGAGGGTAGAAGTTGAAATCCCCCCCCCCAATTCGGCTTAATCCTCAGCTGCACATCTATGTTTACAAAGCTACCGGTTTTGAACAGAATCCGTCACAAGCTCAACCTACAGACGTGTATCCTGAATAGTTTTCATCGTTGTTGGTTTGGTTTCTAAAAACACCGAAAATCTATAATATGGGGCCAGATACTACAGGCATGTTTTTTGATCTAATTAGTTTTTTTCTCTCTCTTACATTCTCTTGCTCTAAAAGCACTTCCTCAGCAAAGATTACGCTAAATAGGAAGTGGAGAGAAATCCTTACTGTTGACACAGAAAGCAGTCACCACAGTGGCTGCAGCTGGCAATTCTGACTGAAGTCGTTCCTAGAGATTTCCCCCACCCCAAGAGGGTATCATGTCATGAAGCCAAAATGCCCCCTGGCCATGTTCAGATCTCCAGGATTGCTTTCAGCACTTGCTTGGAGATTGATGCGGATTCCTGGAGGATTGGCAGCCCTTCAGGTTGCCTTTGTATGGATTGTGGGTGCCAAAGGCACTGGATCTGTCATTCAAAATACCTCCATCTGGTGGAACTCGAAAAATCTATGGGCAAGAAAGTACCTGCCAAGGTCTGGGCCTACTAATCTCTGGGAAACTTAACTTGGAACTCATGCTGTGAACTCAGGTCAGGGCTTAATTCCAGACAGACCTTACCAGATAACTATCTTCTTTTTGAATGCCCTAAAGAGAATAAATGTACAGAGAATGCAGATGAAGACTTCAGTCTCAAACTCACATATGTCACCCAGTAGGGATCTTTACATATTATGCTGTACTTGGGTACAGCTGTTAGTACACAGGTCCTTTTTTTTTTCTTGTGAATGATTTTACCTCCTGGGTTCATTTTTACAGATCAATGAACTGTGTGCACTGAACAGAGGGCTGGCCAAGACTTCCTGGCACCTGAGATGGCATGCCAAATGCGCTGCCCCCTTACCCCATGATGTGATAGCTTCTGCTCCTCTCGCTCTCCAGTGTCCTAGCTCAGCACTCCCCTCCACATTTCCTCTTCCTCTCTGTCCTCCTCTTCCTTTTCCAACCCTTTTCCAACCCAGTGGAAGGAGGAGGAGCAGGGGAGGCAAGTAGATGACAGAGATGGGCGCCCCCCACCAAATTGTTCCCTGTGGCAACTGCTTCAGTTGGCCTCATGGATGGCCC
The DNA here is from genome assembly GCA_026170595.1 of Plestiodon gilberti rubricaudatus. NCBI lineage: Eukaryota > Metazoa > Chordata > Lepidosauria > Squamata > Scincidae > Plestiodon > Plestiodon gilberti. The sequence continues at coordinate 38,794,306 of JANXHW010000006.1, read as the reverse complement.
GGCCCTGACTGTACATAGATTGCACCAGCATTGAATGGAACGTGTATAACTGTCCCACATACAGACTGATAAAGACTTTACCTGGGTACACACAGATAATGTGTGGACAACACTATTGATTTCCATGTATTCTGTTGTGTGTTTTGTTTCTGCACATGCTATCTGGAAGATGCCTCTGAGCATGTGAAAAGTGCCTTTCCTTCCCTACAGACTAAATACAGCTTCCACACATTCTCCTAAATTTGTGTAACGGCTTCCATGTCAGAGTATAACAGATTCCAGGTACATTTGAGCCCAGATTTTTAAAAAATTTTTAGAACAGAATTAAAATTAGAAATAAAGCACTTCTTACACTTTCCATTTGCCCTCCCCACGAATCCTGAATTTAAGAACCTGCTGTCACCTGTTGATTAACTACTGAGGGGAAGAGGGAGGGTTGTGGGGAGTATCCAATACAAAGAAAAGGCTTCTAGTCTCCATACTATGCCCAGATTCAGTTTTACAGCTGAAACCAATCCAAGCTAGTAAAACATAATCACTGCTCAAGCCTTTGTTGCTATGCTAGGGGGCAGGGAGAGTGCATAGAAGAGAGGAGCCATTACCAACTCCCCTCCCCTTAAACAAGAAAAAGAATTGGAAGGATCCTTCCTTTGGGCTGAGTTATGTTTTTAACAAGCGTTTCCCAAGCAATTGTTGTTGAATATACTTTTCCTCTTTTCTTCACTGGCCTGGACATGCCTGGACACCTCCTTGCTGCGAGGCTGCCAGAGATCCCACGCAGTCTTGCTCCTTTCTCCCAACGTCCTGCCTCCGAACACCAATAGCAGTAGCAACGAGCATGGCAGCATCTTGGGGAAAACAGCAGGAGGAGCCAAGAATAGAGAAGACAGTGTGCCACAGGCGAGAAAGAGTGAGAGTGAAACCCCCACTGGGTAGGAGATGGCGTGGCTGAACTTCTCAGGTGGGGTCATTAGTGGGGAAGGAAAATGCTGAGATTATGGGGTGTGGGGAAGATGCTTTGAAGAACCAAAACAAATTGGCCTGGGAGTGGGGCGTAGGATTTCAAGGAAAGTCTTCTAGTTCCGTTTGGCCTGCAAGACTTCAATTTTATATTCTGCTAATTAGAATATAATTAGCAGAAGTTTTTATTATAATTCTGGGGTGCTGTTGGACTCAAAGGGTTTAGAAAAAAAAACTATAAAGATTTTATTTTGCCAAGAAAATAGTTAACACAACTATCTCCTCCCCCACTTGTTTAAAATCAAAAGGACCTAATATTTAGGGTCATCATGGGTTTTATTTGAGCTCCCTTCCAAAATTTGTATTTGTAAATCAAATGGGTGATTAAAAAAAAAAATCCTTAGATTTCAAAATTGATTTTAGTTCACATGATTCAGTAATAGACACTAATGTAAGGATGTAGACAAGTGTATTTCAGAATATCTTCTATCTGACCAGATGGAACTACACGCAATGATGTGTGTATTCTACATCCCACCCCCCAAATTCAATTCCTTTGAACAAAAAAACCCCCTATACACTGCTATCTGAAGTTACCACATCCAATGTTGGGCCACGTTTTAAGAAAACCACTCTTGTTTTAAAGGAACCAACCCTTGTTTCAAAAGATCTTGTTGTGGTAACGCTGCATGGAGGTGACTGGATGGTATGGAGATGGTTCATGCAGTCTGGTGGTTTGGCTTTGATTAGGCTGGTAAATTACAACACAAGAGATTTGGATGCACCACCTTGCCACACAAAGTGGGTCACTGAAGATTATTATTTTTTAGCCTTTTGCATTGCTGTGGAAAGAATAACTTACTTCACACGGTGAGCCACTGTATACAACTATACAAAACAACTGGAAGCAGGTCACTAACAGAAATCCCATTAGTAAACAGCTTGAGGGACTCCATTCTTATTTTTACAGTCCCTTTACAAAGTTGTTAAATTACGCACAGGACAAAAATTATGGCTCCATAGATATCATTATCTACATAAGTATGTGTTTAATTTTGATTTTGCAACTTTTTGATCATTTTCACTGGTGTTGTAGAAATCTCTCTTAAAAGTGTTATGGAGTCACAAGCACCCATGTTATGAACTCTGACATTGCAGCATTTTGCTATTTCTATTTTTTAGAGCGGAGGGGTCACTCTGCCAGGATGCTTAACTTTTAGTTAAAGATGCGAACACATCTCTTGAGGACCTTATACTTTGAGAGGTTGAGCCTAAGCCGAACACCAAGTGCTGAACATGTATTATCAACCCACATTTCAGCTGGGTCCTCAACAGAGTTTGAAATAAACCCATAGTACATAAAACATACTAGGTTACACTCATTCACAAGTGCATGCAAAGTTTCACAAGGGAGGCTAAAAAGTACTGTATTTTCAGGGTCGCTTGTGAAAACACTTGACTTTAAGATTAAAGTTTAGCATCTCAGAAGTTTTGGGAACAGGGCGAGGTAGCACAGTATAGGACACAAGCCAACAATTCTGCCTTTGATCCTTCCAAAAAAACTGACACCCAACCACTAGAAACTGAGATGTGATAGATGTGATGAAGATCCTTCTTACTTACTAAACTGGGGGCCTCCTGGGGGTGGGGACTGAACAACGGATGGTTGGATACAAACCCATACATCTCTATAAGCTTAAACTAAGAAAATGAAGTCCCACCATTTCCATTAACACACTTGTGTGCTCTCTGTATAGTAGGGACAAGTAAATGCAAGTAATCCATATTTCAAGATGGAGACAGGTAAGGCCCATTTTCCCCTCCATTTATATCTGCCCATAAAATTCCACTTAGCCCAACCCATCTCAGCAACCATCCTTCAAAAGCTTCCCTCCCATATTCCCCAAACACACACTCAATGTGAAGACCCACCCCAAAGCTGCTGAAGGGCTTGGCACTTCTCAACATGTCCCAACATTGTCCTTTCCTCCCAGGGAATAAATAACCTCTTATTCCATAGACAGAGTAATGTTCAGGCCCAGAGGGTGTGGTGACCCCAGACCGTGGAGCAAGGAAGACAAGCCAGTAGGCCAGGAATGACCATCATGGAGAGACTGGAGGGGGGACATCTTTGAAGAGGCTCAGTTGGGTTGGGAAGCAGTGCTCGAAGAGCTTCCATCAGGCTCCCGTTTGACTTTGGCAGGTGGCTCTGTCCCAGCTTTGCCCTCTCCCTCCACTTCCTCCTTAGCACCTTCATGTGTCTTCATGTGCTTGCTGAGGTGGTCACTTCTCATGAAGACCCGATTGCAAACAGGGCAGGTAAATTTCTTGGTTCCTGTATGGGTCTGAAGGTGCCTCTGCAGCTCATCAGAACGGGTGAAACGCTTCCCACAGAATAGCCAGTTGCAGACGAAGGGGCGGTCACCACTGTGCCACCTCAGGTGGGCCTTCAGATGGGATGTCTTGGCGTAGGCCTTGCCACAACCAGGGATATGGCAGTTGTGGAGGTGTTTCTTCTTGGAGTTGTCAGGGCACTGGCCCACCCTCTCGGCCTCCTGGCAGTTGGGGCACCGGCAGGCAGCCTGCCCAGAACTCCGGGTCACTGAACGCCTTGAGCTCTTCGGCCTACCGCTACTGTCCCCAGCCTGCTCCAGTGGATGAGGCTCCTGAGTAGAATCCAGGGACTTAACCCCTTCCTGGCCCATGAGGTGCGATGCTGAAGGTAAGAGGTGGTGAGGTGGGCCACAGAGTTGATGTTCTGTGGAGCCATAGCCAGCTAGTGCTGGCTGAAGTCCACCTGCATGGCCTGGAGGCTGAAGACCACTCTGAAGATCCATCCAGCTGGGTCCAGCATGGAGCTCCCACCACGGATTGAGGCCACCATCATCAGTGGCATTGCTAGGATGTGTAGGCCTGAACCAAGGTTCATAATGATGAGCCATATCCGGGGCTGCCTGCAGGAGCTTGGAGTATGAGCCGGGACCCAGCTGGCTTTCACTGTCCAGATCTAACCTTGAAGATCCATGCAGCTCATAACCAGGATTGCCTGAAAACTCCGTGTTGGGCCCAGTCAAAGGCAGGTGCTGGAGTTCTGTGGGCTGCAGAGGGGACGGGAAATCTCCCCCGCTCTCAGGGCTTGTGTGGGGCTGGTAGGTCTGCAGAGGCTGCAGCTCTAGGTGGGTTGGAGAAGAACGGGGTGTCTCTGAGCACTGGTTGCCAAGAGAACCACAGACGGCTGTGAGCATTGCAGAGCTCCCGTGGTGGGTAAGTTTGCAGACACACCTGGACAGTAGAAGGGGAGAAAGAGAGAAATGGTTGTGAGACAATAGCACTGCAGCAGAAGAAATTTACCCCCCTCTCCTTCTAATCCGTTGCAGCCAAGACCCTAGGCCTGGTTTGAGCTCAACCCCCATTTTAGGTACAGATTCAGTTCAGCGGCCTTGGGCAAAACAGAAAAAAAGGAGACCCCAAAATGGTGCAAACCATTATTGGAAAATCCCCAAAGCCCCAATAAATTTCAAGTTCTGCACTCTTTCTCAGAGGAGCAATTTTTGACAAGAAATACAAACATAGCTTTGTCAGCAAAAATTACCCTAAGGGAGAGCTTTGAGTTCAAAATGCATTGGAACTTTGGGGATTTTCCAGCAAATATTGGTCTGCACCACTTAAGGTTTTCTCTCTCCATTTCCCCCCCAGTTATGCTGAATGTATTGGCATCACACTTTCATTTTGTCCAGCAGCCATGAGTCAAGCATCCTTCTTGGGTTCAATGCCTCTTCAGCAAATGGGGAATACCAGAAACCTATCTCACACAGGTTTGTTATCAGAGGAAGCACAATCACAGTGGTAAAGATCTGTTGCAATCTAGAGGCTAAAAGTGTGAGCTGTGAAGTCAGCACACCTCAAGTCTCACCTCAGCCATTGACTCACTGGGTGGTCTGACAAGGCATTCCCGTATACCTGAGACTCTTGTATACTTTATCTCTGTCATGCACAGAGAAGCAATCACACCAGTACAACAAGGCGCAGTGTTCATTTACACAGGAGAGATAGATAGGGCCTACTTACATATGATGAGCACATAGTTTGGTAAGAGCAATTCTGCAGGGGGCCCTTGGGCAAAGTTCTATACTCCATGGAACCTCCTGATAGTATCCATTACTGCTGAGAGTCAGGCATGGCATCCCTTGGCCAATGCCCAAACTGGCCAACCTCTGATGCCACCACCACTGGCACTGAGAGGTCTTGGCCCCTTCATGGAACTGTGGTTCCCACACAAGAGAGAATAGACTAAACTAGTTTAAGTACATGGTGTAAAATATGCCCTTAACACAAGATAGGCGAAGGATCCCAAATTCAAAGACCTACCTATACCATTCATATTGGAAATGTTTCTTTGAATGCATACACCTTAAAATGGTGGTCTGTCATCTGTTCTGTGGCAGGTTCATGTTCCTTCCTACTGTTTTGTTTGAACATTACAAGTTTGCCTTGCTATTGGTGACCGTGTGAAACACACAGCTCATGCCAGAAAATCATGGGAACACCAGAAGGTGGAAAAACAGCTGCTGGGCCATATTGGTGGGACAACAGTGCTCACTGCACACTGCGCATGTGGATCTCCATGGGGTAAGACACAGGGTTCTACATACATTTTGAGTTTGCTATATGCAATCTTTTCCCACAGTCTTGTCCACACCCAGTAGAATGCATCCAGCTGCAAAAACATATTTCTGCACATGAGTCTTGGGTGGAACCTGGACAGTGGTACATAAGGGATCTCAAAGATTATGTACTGTAGCAGTACCCAAAGCTCCCTCCAGGCCCCCGTTGCGCCAACACGAGCGGCATGAATGTACGCGAGCTCTGGAGCTCGCGTACATTCGAGTAGGCCCATTGGCCCTACCGCCGCTTACACAGGGGGAAGGGGACGATCGTCCCCTTCTCCTGAGTTGTTCCTGGGCACAGCCGTGGAACTCAATAGGATGCGACGGTCGGCCCTTTAGGCTGGCCGCCACAGCCTACACAGGACTGGGCTGTTAGTCAGGCCAGCAGGCCAGGCAGAATGACACCCTTACAGATTTTATTGGCTCTAAGAACATAAGAACATAAGAAGAGCCCTGCTGGATCAGGCCAAAGGCCCATCTAGTCCTGCTTCCTGTATCACACAGTGGCCCCACCAGATGACTCAGGGAGCACACAAGACAACAAGATACCTGTATCCTGTCACCACTCCCTTGCACCTGGCAGAGAGAAAACCTACTCCTACAACCAGGAGGTTGCTTATCCCCATCATAGCTCTGTGTCTGCATTAAAGGGCATTTGGCCACTGAATGCTCCTGATGATTGGATCGCAAGAGCAAGAGCAATACCACAGCTACTTAGCTCACTTTAGAAGAGGAGAAGAAGAAGCAATCTTCATTTGCAGTAAGAATGTGGTATTACAGGCCCACACAACTATTCGTAACTTGCCCCAGTTTTTGCTAATCATTCCCCAAAGGGGACAATTCCTGTTTTATACTTTTCCATGGGTAGGCTTACCAAATCTCCAACTAGGACAGAGCTCTAGACCTTTAGGAGAAGGATTGTGGGCAGGTGTAGCTTGTTAAACCTTAGAGCACAATCCTAGGCATGTCTACTCAGAAGCAAGCCCCATTGTGTTCAGTGGAGCTTGCTTTTGAGTAGACATGCCTAGGATTGTGCTTTAAGGGTTTAGCAAGCTACACCTGTCCACATTCCTTCTCCTAAAAGGTCTAGCACTCTGTCCCGGTTAGAGATCTGGTAAGCCTATTCATGGGCAATTCCTGTTTTATAATACGTTTACGTATTACATATAACTTACCAGTTGCCCTTTAAAAAATAAGCATGGTGCTGGATCTCAGGAGAATTGGGACCCTGACCTCAATGTAGAAATTACAAGTTATTTCTCTGTCCCAAATATTTTGTTAGAAGGAAACCAAATACATCTCTGGCTTTAAGATTCCATTTGTGTCCAAATCTCATGTTAACTGTTGAGGCCAGGGACAGCCAGCTTTTCAATATGAGGGTCCTTGCTCCTTAAAAGCTGTATAAGTGATTAAGGAATTTTCGCAGGCAACGCCTTGGACAAGATGCACCTATAAAACGGTTAAAGATTCTTGAAGGCAACAACTTCCAGTGAGGTAGCCATGTTAATCTGTAGCAGCAAAATCATTCAAGAGTCTTGTGACACCTTAAAGACAACTAAGCTTTATTGTAGAATAAGCTTCAGGGTCAAACTAGATATGTGCCTAATACGATATCCCAATGTGACCAGATAGGGGTTAGTTTTATTTCTAAATAGCGCGAGTGGGGACAGTGAATCATGGCAAAACCACAGCAGAGGGTAGGGGGACTTTTGATCCTGATTGCGCTCCCCGCCTCACACTATGTTCAGCTGGAAAAAAACCGTTTCATTAGCTTTCAATGGAAATATTTTTTTAAAAAACCTAAAAATAGCACATGGGGTGTTTCTTTGGCTGTGATCAGGATCAAAACAATGGTGAGGGCCGGGTATTAAGCTCACCATTTGCTGCATCCTATCCCCCTTCCCAGGCCTGGCTGGCCTTATATGGCCAGCGCACATCCTAGGAGGCCCATTGGGACTACTCAGGCTGACACCAGGGGAAAGGGATGAACACACCTTTCTCCCAAGGTGTGTCACAGATTTGCCGGCACGGGCTGCATCCTACGCAGGATTGCGGCGCTGTAAGGCTCCACAAGGCTTACTTGTAGTTTCTTAATGTTTGAGAAGGACTGCACTTGTGTTATACAAGACACGCTACAAATTTTGGGCTTTTTCACAAATTGCACAGCACCAAACCTGGAGAAATATACACACAACGGGAAACAGCAGACAATGCTTTCTCTCTGACAAGTGTACCGGGAGGGTACATGTTTTTGCAAACACTTTTTTGTTGCATTCATACTTTACATATTTGGGTGTACAGTCTTCCCCATCCCCCCGCAATCCTGCGCAAGTCTAGGGCGGTGGACCGAGCATTCCACTGCCCTAAGCCTCCGTAAAAGTGACGTAAGACACTTTTTCGATGACTCACGAGCAGGGAAGGCTGGCGCAAGGCTGGCCTCCCCTACTCCGCCGCCCGTCCGCCGGAGGACCCAGGTAAGGACCCGGTGGGCGGGGCGTGTTGGCGGCAAACGGTGGGGACCGATAGGCCCAGCTGGGCCAGGAGGGGGCGGGGGACGGCCTTGGCCGTATCCTGACCCCCGCCGCTCAGCTGGGCCGTTACACGGACTCCTCCAACTTCCGCCGGTGATTTCGCTAGTGGAAATCTGAGGAGGCTGATTGGCCCCAGCGTCATTTACACTCAGGGAAGGGGACGAGCGTCCCCCTTCCCCGAGTAGACTTTCCGTTGGGTGGGAGCCTGCCCATGGCAGAGCACAGGATCCGGTGGACGGCCTGGGCCGCCCAGCAGATCCTTAGGTAGGATTGGGCTGCCTGAAGCCATCAAATCCTGATTGGAAATGTGGTTTCCCTAAGAACCCTGGGAATTGTATTGTTGTGAATGCTAATAATGCTCTGGTAATCGGTCTTTTTAACCCTTAACAGAACAATGATTCTAGGTTCACTTTTTTGGGTGCCCCAATGCTTAAAACAGTTTCAGATAAGGTATATATGAATAGATAAGGTATATATGTATAAAGTTTCAAGTTCTCTTTTAAAAAATAAAAATCTACCATGATAGAGGTTGTTGTGTTGAGGGTATGGGGGCGGGGAAAGAGATTTAAACATAGCTTATTTTCTTTTTCTTCAAAAGCTTTTCTTAGAGACAGACCCCTCTAATCGTCAGCTTCTAAGAGGCAGATAACAGTAATTATATCATCTGATCTTCAGCCCACTTAGCTGGGACAACTCTTGCCTCATACCAGTGGAAGGAAAGAGGGAAGCTGAGTATTTAAAAGGTTCAGACTGTTTTTCCCTTTGCAGGAAAGAAAATTAAGATTTGAGGCCTACCAAGCAAGTTAAGAAAAATCAAGAGGTACTACTCACCAAGCTAACAATGAAACATTTACAAACCTTTCAAGCTGTACTTCAGTTTATTGGTGTTTACAATTGTTAGGAAATGTATCTTGTTTCTGAACATTCTGTTTTTAATTTATGAAAACTCCCAGTTCTTCCAAGGATCCTACCCCCCCCCCAGTTTCCAAGGAGATCCGCAGTTCTCCAGAAAATGGTACAGCACAATTGTTCCTTGAAGGTTTCTCCCTCACTGTATTGTTATACAGTACTGAGAAAAATGTCACCTGCTGAATTTCTGCCTAGCATGTAGCAGTTAAAAACACAAGAGCTCTGCCAGACCAAGGCGTGCAGGTCCTATTAGTGCAGTGATTGGCATGCTAAGCTTGGACGTAGGCAAACCGAAAATTCAAACTCCTGCATCACTAGGTCATTTCATATATTATATAGCAACAAACTTGTGTTTGTAGTAGGATGGAAAGCTTCAGATCCTACTTAAACTTGTGTTTGTTGCCAAATGTATGCTCAGCTGGAATCTGCAGCCAATTCCAGATCTCTGCTGGGAGTTTCTGTATGATACACCTGTTTTTCAAACATCTCTGTGTTATTTTGACATGTGTATAGTTAAAACACCTTAAATGCATATCTAAACATATGTGTGTGAAGAGGTCCTTTGCTGGACAGCATTGGACAAGTCACTCCCTCAGCCTAATGTACCTGACAAGGGTGTAGTCAACACCAAATAAACCTGTCCACGTTTCACATGCCAGAAACCTCTCTGTTGTGTTTTGTTGCTGCTACAGACCCACATGGGTACCCTTCTGTTCTGGAAGTTACTATAGGTTTGCTGTGAGTTTTTGAAAAATCAAATAAGATCATATTAGAGGTCAGGAAAGAAACCTAAATAAAAAGAGGAATTATGTGGAGGCCACAAATCCAATTGAGAGAGGAAAGGAGACTTGCTTCATTTTCTTTTACGTGAGGACATTCACCTATGGAGACAGATTTATCCACTGTGGTGAACAAGGAGGAGCCATGATGATAATGCTATATGTAATTTACAGCGCAATCCTCCCTAACGTTAGACTGGCGGAGCGAGATGACTTGGGAGTAAGTGGTGCCGGTTGCAGAGGCCGGCACCGCTCACTCCGCCACGTAACTCACCGGACTCCGGCTGCCACAGGTCAGTCCAGCGCCGGTCGGTAGGATGGGGTGGCAGGCAAGGGAGGGGGGGGCACTGACCGGCCCAAGCTGGGAGGGGGCGGGGATATCGGTGCCAATATCCTGAGCCCTTTCCTGGCCTGCGCCGGCATTATACCTCCTCCCTGAATGTATGCCAGTTTTGGACCTGGCGTACATCCAAGGAGGCCCATAGGCCCTTCTCCCGAGGTGCGGTCTAGCAGCCCCAGGGCAGCATGCAATGGGCCCCAGGATGTGGCAGCCGGCCTTTTAGGCCGGTTGTGCATAGTTACACAGGATTGCGCTGTTAGGATCTGAGAATCAATTAACATGATCTTCACCATCAAACCGATATCAGACATTTCTTATACCCCTTGGTGGGGTGGTGCAATATATTTGTGACGTGCCATGCCACATGCATTCAATTTCACATTCACAGAGTGCCGACAACATGTGCTGTACAGATCATAGAAGAGCATGTGCATTAGAGGGCCAAAAGCAGAGAAGGGAGACTGGTGGAAACAGCCCTGCCACAAGGCAAGGTAAAGCCTTAGGTGACAGATTTTGGGAGACATTTTGGGTGTCAAAATGGAAGGCAGGCTTGGCCCTCCTGTGTAAGTCCTATGGAAATGAGCAGGAACTTGAAGCAATCACGTTAAACATTAACCTGACAAATGTAGTATATGTTTGCCTCCTATGTTTCTAACACCCCCAACCCAACCTGAACGTATCAGCTTCCACAATGGGAAACGCAGTAAAAAAATAATACTGTAATGTAATGAGGGAATATAAGTCTAAAGTTTTGCAAACAAGTATTATTTAAAATCCTTCCCAGTTTTCATTTGAGTACTGAGGAGGGGTAAGGATGCAGTTTGGCAACCTGTTCCCTCCCCCCCCCTTGCAAAAAGCAACAGTGGAGAATATGGCTGTTCCATGCTTAGAGAACAAACTCACACCCTTTGGGTTCCAAGTTAACACTGGGCTGGAGGTTCCAACCAACCCCTGTGCATCGGTCGGGAGAGGAAAGGATAGATAGGATCACAAAATGCCTATGGCTTTCTCTGGAATTCCAAAATGTGACTCACTCTCCCGTTCTGTGCAAACTGCAATGGAGAAGGGCAAACTCCACCCTGGGTTTTGAAATGGACCTGCCAGGACTTATCCCCAGCCCCTCCCCCCAAATTCCCCATCATAAAAGGAGGCCTCAGGCTTCCTCCAGGGATCACCTGGTACCCTGCTCATCCCATCACTCGTGTGTGTGTGTGTGTGTGTGTGTGTGTGTGTGTGTGTGTGTGTGTGTGTGTGTGTGTGTGTGTCCTCCACTCTAGATATCAATACACTAACCAAATCTCTATCTGTATCTATTTACTACATGCATACATTTCGAAATCAATCTTGATGAAAAAAAAACACTTGGGCGGCCTCTCCTCCAAGCCTGAGAAGATCTTACTACAGATGGTTAACCCCCATAAATAACTGCTCGAGTGCCCTAGTAACTTGATCAGCATCGCATCGCATCAAAAGCTACTTCTATGACTAGAAAAATCATAGGATGCATTTTTTTTCTAAAGTCACCACTGTGGTCTTAATCAGATCATTGATACATCTTAGTACTGTCTACAGTATTGTACAGATTTTAGTACTGTCTACAATGACTGGTAGTGCTTCTCTAGAATTTCAGACAGGGGTCTTTCCAAACCTTTCTTGGAGATACCAGTGATGGAACTTGAGACCCTCCACCTGCAAAATAGGCTCTACCACTGAGTTATGTACCCAGCCCCAATCTTATGCTTATCCCCACTTCAGTTATTAATTTAAGGACCCTTTAAATGTTACCCTAATCTGTGGGAACTGCTTTTTTTGAGCAACTGTCACAAGCATGCAAATGTTACCCAACTACATGGGCGAGCGCTGACAATAGAGTTGACACCTCACTGGGAGGGAGGCTGCCAATTTCACACAAACAATACTCATGTGATTGGCCCCTGCCCAATGCAGTGGAGTTTGCTTTCGCTGGTTCGAAAGAGACGCAATGCCAATTTTTGCGCTGATTGAATACTCTTTGCTAGGGTGTAGAGATCTGTTACAAATCACAGTTAAAAGCCCTACTCTATACCACTGACATGTAGCCTGATTCTATGCAAGACACTTAGGGCCCAATCCTATCCAACTTTCCAGCGCTGATGCAGCTGTACCAATGGGGCATGTGCTGCATCCTGCGGTGGGGGGGGGGGGTCAGTCACAGAGACCTCCTCAAGGTAAGGTAAGCTGCATTGGCACTAGAAAGTTGGATAGGATTTGGCCCTTAGAAAAGTCCCTGTGTGTTCACTAATTCACTGGAGTTTAATTCCAAATAAGCATGTGCACTTGTGTGCATTAAAACCTGAAAATTTCAGTGTCTAGGGAATGTCATATTGTGGGGTCATAAAAAATGTGCAGATTTGTGTGAGCTGAATATGACAATGCATTTTCTGGATGGGAATAAGAATGTACTGTATGCTCTGAAACGGCTAGTTTTAGAACTCCCTAGCAAAAGCATTTCATCAAATTTAAGGCTTGCCTATCTACATTGTGCTTTGATATATTATGAACCCCTTGTGCTTTCACGTAAGAAGTGCAAGTTTTTCCCTCTACCAATCTCAGAAGTGGTTAACTTTAAAACGTGTGTATGCTTGAAGCATGTAAAATCGCATACCCATTTTAGACCAGGGGGAAAAAACCCTATAGATGAAGTATTTCTTAAAAAGAACAATGTTTTGGCACCCAAAAGCTGAAGCCCATGTGTGCAGGCTTCAGTAGGTACGGAGAGGCTCTATGTTAATGCTCAATGGGCATTTGAGTGTCTCCACAGTTAGATTTTAGCATTGAAGACAGGCTATAGGGATCTGTTTTTCTTCATTAAGCCTTGATGCCTCTCAGTCTCCCACTCTCACATCCATAGCATATCTTTGGTCTTCCTTCTGAATTGCAGTATACTGCTGCCTCAAGATTCTTTCATTGCTCAAAAATTAATTGGCGTTTTTGACTGTTTGCCAGTCCGCTGACTGAGCACCTTCTGTGGCTTCTCTACTTTATTTTTAAAGTTTATATTTAATGAAATCAACTCTCCTGTACATCTAAACATACCCAAATTCCTAAATAGAAAATTATGAAAGCTGGACTAGGCCAAACATGACATTATGTTAAACACATCACCGTCTAGTTTGGGAGGATTTTAAATCTTACAATTGCAGCTGCATGGGAGCCTGATCAAGATCAGTAACACGACACGCAAGTAGAAGGTTTTAATGCTGGGCAGCCCAATCCCTACTAACCCCCCTGGCGACGGAACGAGCATTCCATCGTCAGAAGTAGTTGCAAACGTGCCGGAAAGCACGTTTGTGTCTACTTGCGAGCAGGGAAGGCCGGCGCAGAGACTGGCCTTCCCCGCTCCGAAGATGGAGCTCCCGCCGGCCGCTGGACCCAGGTAAGTTAGGATCCAGTGGGCGGGGGGGGGGCAGATCGCCAGGTGGGGGAAGGTGGCCATTGGCCCCGGTGGCCCGGGAGGGGGAGGGGGACAGCCTTCAGCCGAATCCTGTCCCCTGCCGGGTGCCGGAGCCTTTACACGGCCTCCTCTACTTCCACCAGCAAAATAGCTGGCGGAAATCCGAGGAGGCCGATAGGGCTTGGTCCCAGTTACACTCGGGGAAGGGGATGAGTTACACTCTCAGGGACGCTGGCTGCCAGTGCACAGATACCACAGATACAGATGCCATGGGCCGCCGGCCAGATCTTAGGCAGGATTGCGCTGTAAGTTTCACACTGTTTTCACATTAAGTTGTCCCCTGCCCAAGGTTGCTATGGGCCACTGAATCTGCCATTGCAGCAAATGGCACCTTTGGGGGCCCGTAGCAGCTGGGACGGGGGCAATTTTATAACATACTTGTTGGCAACGGGCAGCTAGTCTAGGCCAAATTTAGCCAACGGCTGATCACTGTTTGGCCTAACATTCACGTGCCCTTCTGATATCTAAAAGGGGTTAAAGAACTTGTAGACAACTGGCTTCAGAAAGTGGGTAAAGTAAAAGAAACAATGGGTGTTCCCAACTACACTTTTCTTCAGTCTCACTTCCTCTCCCAAGACAAGCAGTGTACCAGTTTGGGGCTCTCAGCTTCAGGTAACTAAGAGGATGCTGCCAGTGGTAAAAGAACATTTGCAAGAGAGGAAAGCAATGAGATGCCAATTGCATGACAGGTGAGTGGGCCAATCTAGTTGTCTGCCAATGAGCTAAGAATTCTAAAGGCACATTGGCATGGATCTTGAGTATCCACACTGATAAAAGTAGCCTCTGAAACAGTCTTGATTGGAGATGGTGTTCTGCTTTCATCAATTACCTGAGCTCTAGGATCTGAGGTTACCTAGCACGTGCCTCCAAATGCCAAATTCCCTTTAATTCAGATGTGACACAGACAGAGCCATACACTTTCAGCATGTCTCATGCAGCAAATATTTTCCTGATACCACCCATTTTGGAATTTCAAAACACAGATCACAGTAGCAACCTGCATGCCCAATTCTTTTCCTTGGGGAAAAGAAAAATCTCCACATAAGGCAGGCAGCCAGGACGGCAGGCTGCACACAGTACGCTTGGCTTGCAGTTGCACTTCCTCAGTCGTATGGGCTTGTATGGTACGGATGTGAATGAAGCACACAGAACACCCTTGAAGAGCTGTCAGAAGAGCTGACAAGAGCTGAGCTCTTGTCAGAATGGAATATGCCGATAACTTCCATTATTTACGGTCATTTTTATATTGTATTACTTGTACTAAGCACAGAAATAGAGTTGTGAAAGTATGTGTGCTATGATTGCACTGGGTCGTGGGGAAAAAGTTTGAAGAACACTAAGCTAGACCATTGGAGATCCTCCACTCTACAACAATTGAAAACAAGTGGATTTTCTGGCAATCCGGTGTCCACAGTAGCTAAATAATTTAATATGGCACCTAACTCAGAAAGTAGATATTTCTGCCAGCCAAAAAAGTCCTCTAGAAGAGTCTACAGCAGGGGTGGCCAACCTTTCACCATGAATTCTCCTGGCCCTTTAATGACTGTATAGGTGAGGGCATTTCAGCAGGTGCAGCTGCTTTAGCAGCACCATCAGCAATTGCAGCTGCCAAGATTCTGCCTTCTACACCACTCTTAAGAACGCAGAGGCCTTAATGGTAGAAGGTTGGCTACCCCTGGTCTAGAGGATTAAACATATGAAGTCATCTTATACTGGGTTAGACCACTGGTCTATCTAACTTAATATTGCCTAGTCTTACTGGCCGTGAATCTCCAAGATTTCAGATGGGGGTCCTTAATAATAATAATAATAATAATAATAATAATAATAATAATAAACCAGTATTTATATACAGCCTTTTCTTTGGTCATTGGATTTCTCCTCCGAAAGGATTAAATTTAATTTAATCCTTTCCAGCCCTTCTTGGAGGTTGGAGATGCCAGAGATTGTACCTGGGAGCTTTCTCATGCAAAGCACAGACTTTTCATTGAGCTACACTACTAACCCCATTAGCTAGGATCTGAAGAAAACCTGCTGATCTGCATGCTGATGCCCCTTGTGGTTAGCAAAAATAAAAATAAAAAAAATGACAGCACCCAAATTAGGACCAAAACAAAAAGTGCATAAACAGTGGAATTTGTTGAGAAGAAGCCAAATGCCCAACTCATCCCGACACTGCCTATTTTGGGAACACAAAGATGCTTGGAAGAATTCCACATGCTGCAGTGACTCAGAACAAGATAGCAACTTTCGGAGTGTTCAAAGCCCTTCACATGTATTATCCTCACGACAGCCCTGTAAGGTAGGTATTATTATCACCCCCATATTGCAGCTGGGGGAATGGCTTGCCTAAAGCCACCTAGTGAGAATTCATGGAAAGTTTCAAGTCAGTGAAGTCTTGATGTACGGCTCAGTCTCCTGTAGCATAATCCTATGCATGTCTACTCAGAAGTAAGTCCCACTGAGTTAAATGGAAATTACTCCCAGGTAAGTGTGTATAAAGGCCAGCGGGTGGCGCAGCGGGTTAAACCGCTGAACCATAAGCTGTCGATCGGAAGGTCGGCAGTTCGATTCCCGCGACGGGGTGAGCACTCGTTGCTTGGCCAGCTCCTGCCAATCTAGCAGTTCCAAAGCATGTCAATGCGAGGGGATAAATAGGTACCGCTTGCGGGAAGGTAAACAGCGCTCCGTGTTCCAGCCGCATGCTACGCGCTGCGGCAAGGAGAGTCATGCCGGCCACATGACCACGGAGGCGTCTTCGGACAACGCTGGCTCTTCGGCTTTGAAATGGGGGTGAGCACCACACCCTAGAGTCGGACACGACTGGACTTAATTGTCAGGGGTCACCTTTACCTTCAAGTGTGCATAGGATTGCAGCCTTAGCCACTACACTACTCCAGCTTTCAGCTCATCTCAAGATGTCTCATGTTTTGATGCCTTTGGGAGACTGTGGCTGCTAATGCCTGACTCACAGTCCTGCCCGCTGCCTTCTCCGCACGGAATGGCTCCGATGGCGAGGGGGCGGGGTCACCGCATGCCTGCTTGTAAACGGGACTAGGACGGGGTGCAACTTACGGTACCGCCCCCACAGTGGCGACGCCTCTGACACAGACTCAGTGGTGCCATTTGTGAGAAGTGGTCCTTCCATGTTAAATCTAGATGCGCAACCACTTTTATTTGCAGAATTGTTGCATCCTTTGTTGGCACCAACTTGATCCGATCTGATAAACTAGAGCAGCCAAGTGCTTGGCTCCAACACAGCAGTAATGCTCCTCACAAACAGCACCCCAGCATATGTGCTGTTCTGTCATGAGCGTGCAAGTAGCTCCCACATCCTCCCAAGAGGCTCACATAGGGGACTGCCATAAGGGCGAATCTGTGGTCAAACACAAGCACAGCAATAGTTAAGTCAGTTGTTTTGTGTCCCCACCCAACACACAGTACAATCCTATGCATGTCTACTCAGAAGTAGCTCCTGTTCAATTCAACAGGACTTACTCCAAGGTAACTGTGCATAGGATTGCAGCTACAGTCACGCAGCATTTGTGACCTTGCTGCACACAACTGGGTTTAGTGCAGAATCTCAGCTAACTGAGCTGCATAAATAGGTAAAGGTATCCCTTGACAATTAAGTCCAGTCGTGTCCGACTCTAGGAAGCGGTGCTCATCTCCGTTTCAAAGCTGAAGAGCCAGCGCAGTCCGAAGACGTTTCCATGGTCATGTGGCCGTCATGACTCAACACCAAGGCACATGGAATGCTGTTACCGTCCCGCTGACGCGGTACCTATTAATCTACTTGCAATTTCTTGCTTTCGAACTGCTAGGTTGGCAGGAGCCGTCGCACGGATTCGAACTGCTGACCTTTTGATCGACAGCTCAAGGTTCAGTGGTTTAACCCACTGCGCATAAATACTTTTCAACAAATACCTTGAGATGAACAAATTTGTTCACTAATACAATTTTTAGTATTTAATGTGCCACAAGAAACTTTGTTGCTTTTGCTCCTAAATAACATGGTGGCCCCTTTGGAAATAAACATGCCATCCTCATCCACAGGACGGAAAACATTGCTCAACACACCTGCACGCTCCTCACACATTTCTAAGCCTGGTTTGAGGATTCTGAGAAATGGCCGAAAGTTCTGGCACTCCTTCTCTTTTCAAGAAATGAAACATGGGCATGATCACTTAGCTCATCTTATTTTTACCAGGTAATCTTCTTTGAGGATTTGGATTGTTTTTCTAAATGGTCCCACACACCCAGTCCCCGTCGTTGAGCTTTTGCTCAACAGGATTTACAAGTATGGCCTGCAGTCGTACCTAAAGGCCATGACTAGCCATAGTTTCCTTTGACATTCCCTGAAGGTGGGGCGGGGACAGCCTGGGGTGGGGAGGAGCTTTTAGCGTTGATCTGGCTGGTCCATCCATGAGGCTGACTAACAGCCCATTCCAACCCAAGGGCCAAGCAGCCCAAGTCAGCCCTAAAGTCAGCCTAAGTCGTTTAGGGCGACTTTAGGTCTGGAATGCAACCATTTAGGGCAAAGTTAGGTCAAAGTTAGGTCGAAGTTATGACCAACGGACTAAGAACAGCCCATTCCAACCCAAGGGCTAAGCAGCACAAGTCAGACCTAAAGTTGACCTAAAAGTGGGCGGACCATGGGCGGACCGTGGGTGTAACGGGGGCGGCAACCAATTAACGTTGGATTCCAGACCCTGGCAAGCATAAACACGCCCCCTCCAACACAAATGCTGACACAAATTTTAGGTTGACCAAAAAGGTGGACCCAAATTCGAGGAGACCCATAGGAGCCATTTTACCTTACCCAAGCCAGCCCTCTCCTGAAAATTTCTAACACCCTACTCCTGAGTTAGGTCAGAGTTAGGACGGAGTTGGGCCTGCTAGGTCTGGAAACGACAGAGTTATGCCTAAGATAGGGAGCCTATCAGCACCCAGCCCCACCCAGCCTCTTTCCCACAAAAGCCCAGCCCCAGGCCCCCAGTCTCTCTCTCTCTCTCTGAGCACGTGGTGTGGGGTTCTGTCCCCCACAGCCACAAAGTGGGACTTTGTTGGTGGAGGGCAAAATTCACAAACACCCCACCTCTCTTCTTTTCTCCTCTCTCATCTCTGCCCCCCTTAAGGGCAGAGAGGGCTGTTCTAGCTTTGGCCAAACTGTTTACAGCTGTGCCTGGGCAGCTGTCTCCATGCTACCATTTGCTAACCCATGTCTTTCTCCCAGCCTCTCCCCCCCCCCCACACACACACAGGCAACAACACCAGCAGGTAAGTGCAGGTAAGAGCAGGGGTTGTGCTGACATGTGTTCTGACATCTGCCTCTTTGCATATAGAAATATAGGTAGGATACATGCCTCTATACCAATGTCTTGTCTCATAGCTTCCTGCATAGCCTGCCATGATATGCCTCTTTACCAATGTCTTGTCTCATAGCTGCCTGCATAGCCTGCCATGATATGCCTCTTTACCAATGTCTTGTCTCATAGCTGCCTGCATAGCCTGCCATGATATGCCTTTCTCATGTCTGCCTGCAATGCCTTCTCTGAAATGCCTCTTTACCAATGAGTAGTCAGATGCCTGCCTGCAATGATATATAGGATACATGCCGCTTTACCACTATTGTGTCGGATTGCTGCCTGTTGTCATGTGAGCATACAACACCACGAGTGTGGTGGTGCTGTTAACAGTCTGTAGACACCAGCTGTTTCCCCCCCCCCCTTTTTCTCCACAGGGTCAACTGACAGGTCAGTATTGCTAGGATTGCCATGGTTGTGACCCAATATATGTGTTGTCTTCTCTCTCTTTGACCCTTTTCCCTTACAGGATCATGCTTGCCTTACACCCGGGTAAGTAGCTCAGACCATGCTATGTGTGTCACACCTATCAGCTGTGTTATTTCTCTCCCTGCAGGCTTTTGCAACGACACACTGGCTTGTCTTCACTGGTGATTGCTACCACACACCAGCTGCCATGTAACACCCCCTTGTTTTTTGTCTCCCTAGGAATGTCCACTACCACCTACCTTCCTGGGAGCACCCCTGGGCCTGCAGTCTGGCTGCCCCACGGTCCTCTGCCTCGCTGCTGCCAGAGGTCAGAGAGCCAGCCCTGCAACCCTCCTCAGCTGCTGGTGCTGCTGCTGCTCCACCTCCCTGGCTGTCGTTCTTGCTGTCCCTCCCCTTTCTATGGAGCAGGCTGTGGTTCCACAGGGGGAGAGTCTGCGTCTCCAGGTCCATGGGGCATGTGTGCTGCTGCTGCTGCTGCTTTCAGATTGGCTGCTGTGACTACCCCTGGCAGCCTTGCCTGGCCATCTCTGCTAACGTTCCAGAACAATAAAACGCCCCTTGGGCAGAGCCTCCTTGAAACATATGTGCCCAATGTTACACAAGCATTGCCCTCCACACACAGACAGCCCCTAGCACTGAAGCCCCTGCATGAATCCCTTCCAGGGACTGCCACTTCCTTCCCAGGGAGAACACAGGAGGGAGGCTGCCAGACCCCCATGGGACAGAGGGGAGGGGGAGTTGGGGGGGGCCTCTCAGGCAGGCAAACAGTGACAGGTGCCACGGAGCCCATAGTGGGGCCGCTTGTGGCCGCTGCATCTGTGTAGTGGCCGCTCAGCACCCGGGGATCTCGCCAGCCAGGGCGTCCGCCCGTAATGCAGCCGCTTCCGTCGAATGTCCGCCCGTAATGCAGCCGCTTCCACCCACAGTCCGTCTGCATAAGAGGCGCCTGTTTTGCATTGCCTTCATCTGCGGAGCAACCCCTGTGTCCCTATTGGTCTCTGTGTCCCATCTGGGGGCGTGATGAGCTGCGTGAGCCCTTCACGCTCGCAGCAGACAAGCCCAAGGCATCTCTCGGTCTTGGCCGGGGCACAGAGCAGAACGCACGCCGGGATGCCTTCTTTGTGGGCATTGCCCCGGCCCTGGAGGTCAAGGGCTTCAGGCAGCGCATGGGCAAGTCATATCAGAGGCAGTTCCAGACATCATGAGCCCCCCCTTGTGTGTGACGTTCCCACCCCCCTCCTTCCCTTCCCTCCCCCGCTCCCCCCCATGACTCCCACGTGCAGCCTCAACGTGGCATGGGGGTGGCATCGCCTTCTGCAGGAGGGGGGACGGCCACTCTCCCCTGCAGCAGGTGGCTGATGCACAGGGTGCCCTGTGGCAGCTGGCTCGGGCACCTTGCTCACCTGTCACCTGCCCTGCGTCCACCACATGACTGGCGCAACCCCCCTGCCTGCGGTCAGCCCCTTTGCGACCGGGCTGAGACAGACACTGCAGCAGCTGCCATGGATGGACGCTGACACGTGCAGACACACAGGCCTGCACAGCAGGCCTGCACATGCCCGAGCCAGACACCGAGCCTAGAGAGTCTGCCTGCCTGGGAGGTAAGTGTTGCCTGGATCCTGGGGTGGTGCTGGGCCACAGAAACTGCAGCCTGCCTAACTCAGGCATACCTCTGACCTAACTCAGACATAACTTCTGCCTAACTTAGGCTGCACTTAGGCCACACTTGGAGAGGAGTTGGGTTGGAATGGGCTGTCAGATATTTACCTCAGCGAGCAGATTGGCAGGGAGCGCCCACCTCCATCTTCCCACTTGTCTCCACTGTTCCTCCTCCTCCTCCTCTCACTCCCTGGATTGGAAAACGAAGAGGGGGCAGAGCAACTGAGGAAGAGTGGAGGATCTCTAATGGTCTAGCCCAGTGTTCTTCAAACTTTTTCCCCACGACCCAGTGCAATCATATCACATACTTTCACAACTCTATTTCTGTGCTTAGTACAAGTATTACAATATAAAAATGATGACTGTAAATGCCACTAATAACTAATATTTAACAGGTAACTAATAAGGTGCTACTAAGGTAATATTTAATTGAGTGAATTATTGACAAAGAATTCCTGGTATACTTTGCAAATATACTGTATATACTGTATATTTGCAAAGTACACCAGAAATTTGTAACCAGGAATTTACACCAGATTGGTGGGCTAGAGCAGTGTTCTTCAAAGTATGGGTCGCGAGATCTTTTTCACTGGGTCGCAAGGTCCTCTTGTGACCCAGTGAAAAGCATCTCGTGACCCATACCTTGAAGAACACTGGTCTACTCTAGCCCACCACTCTGGTCTCCCCCACACTTCATCTTTTGCTCCAGCTGCCCCCTCCTTTTCTAACCCAGAGAGCAGGAGAGGTATGCACATCACCAGGTAAAGGGGGTAGCATTTGGCACCCTGCCTCAGGTGCCAGGAAGTCTTGGGCTTACTGTGCTTCCTCACAGTAAGTATTTCCCCTGCAGCAGTGAAGCCATCTGTTCCATCTGTCTCTGTTTACCAGGGACAATCCCGATTTTCTAGTACCTGTTCTTGGTAAACCACTATATCTATCTTTGCCTTTCGGGGATGCCTTCTTAAAATTTTATTAATGTGAGCTGCTAGAGTTGAAATCCCTTGAGGGTTGCTAGATTGCCCCCAAAGATCCTGTTTCTCTAGCTGTTTTCATAGGCCAGGGGGTGGCAAATGTTAATCTCAAGCCATTTTGAGGCTCTGCCCCCGAGTGCTGGGCTCCACCTTGGCACCAAATTTTCCCACACACCACACGTTTACCGAGGATTGGCAGATTTGCAAACTCACCAGGCCCCACCTCAGAAATCTCACGTTCTTTGGGTATATCTGACCTGGCAACCCTATTCAGCTCCCTCCTGAGGATCTCTACAAGTTATATATGTGGGCTGGAGAATATGGATAAGGGCCCCATGCTTAGGGACAGGCCAACCCAAATAGCTGTTTTTTTAAAAAGAAGTATTTTTAGACTTGTGGTAGAAAAGTCCCATTAGAATAAAGGAGGTCCTTTTTAAAAACTGGGATGTCTAATGTTTAACAGGAGTGAATGAACGATTGTTTTGGAACAAGCCAATTGCACGTGCTACCTACAGCATGCATCCATCCAGGACCCCCCGCAATGTTGCAGAGGACTCTGGATCTCACCTTTAGGACTGCAGAGGACTCTGGATCTTTAGTCTGAGAGTTGGGCCCTGTGAAACTGCAAAAGAGCCAAAGGCATACATCTTGAATCGCACAGTCCAACACTTCACAGAGAAAACAGGGGCACTCTCTTATTTACTTGTAACACCAGTATCCTGAAACCACAGATCATGGCCTGAGCTCTCTTCAACTCACCCCTACGTTACACCTTAAGACTCTCGCCTGATTGCTGTATTCATTTCGTCTGCAATAGCTTCTCTTGAATCGGCTTCTTAAGAAGGGTGTTGACCTGACCAAATCGGTTCTTTGTTTTTAAAAAGCTTAAGAACGTTGAGTAGAACACTGAGACCTTTGGATCTGGTTCTTCTGCTGATAGAATAGTTGCAACTGAAACACGTTTGGCAACAACGTTTACTACCAGCTTTAAGGAGGGCAGGAAGGAAGGGAAGCAGCGCACTCACATTTGGTTTCCATGTGCTTGCATTTATTTATATACATACATGCAGGGGTTCTCAACCCTTTCCTGGCAGAGTACCACCTCTGGCGCCACTCTCCTGCTGTGTACCACTGGAAGTGACTGGCGATGACACTTCCAACAGAAAACGCAGGTAGGAGGCTCTGGGCAGGTCGAAGGGCCCTTCACAGCGTTCCTGAGAGGCTAGGCCAAAGGCAGGAGCCTCTTGGAAGCGAAAATGCTCCACCGAAAGCACCGCATCGGAGCCGGGTTCTGGTGGACTGGCAGTCCAAGTTCCACCAGCAGTTGGACGAAGTACCCCTGGTGGTACTAGTACCACTGGTTGAGAACCCCTGCGCTAGAGACAAGATGTACAATATTTGCCTTCCACTCAAGTCCTCTTCATGTCCAACATTACAGCAAAGTTCTCTCCTCAGTACTGTATAACTTTTATCTGTGCAGACAAATGCTCTAAGTGGAGGGAGTGGGGGCTTTGGAGTGCATCAGTGCCAGATGTGGGGTTTTCCAGTAGTCTATTTTTATTTATGCTTTAAAAATATCCACTCCCCCCCCCCATCTGCAAGGGAGGCACTCAAAGTGGCTAACAGCCTATTAAAAAACACAACACAAACACACAAAACCCGCACATTAAACAGCATCCAGCACCAGGAGAAAAAAAAAATCAGAGCAGTGTAACTAGGAGGAGATAGAACAGATCAAGATAAACTTAGGCCCCAAAGGCTAAACAGAAATGTTTTCAATCACCATCAGAACAGTGGAAGCAATGTAACAGCCTTATATTTTAACGGTCATGCCGGCCAATAACTAGGCAGCAGTATGCTGCGCTAAAAAGTTCCAAATGGTCTTCAAGGGCAGCCCCATATCGAGCGTGTGCTGCAGTAACAGAACTGTGATGCAACAAGTGCATGGACAGAGATAATCAGATCGGATTGACTCAAGAAAGGATGCAGCTGGCGCACCAGCCTTAGATGGGCAAAAGCACCCCATTCCACAGTTAACACCTGGGCATCCAGGTGCAAGTTGGGATTCAGGAGCATTCTAAACTGTGAACTTGGCCTCACCCACTCCATAACCTGGGCTACAGATCTCCTACTAATAGCACCTCTTTCTTGTCCAGATTGGATTTTAACTTATTCACCCTTATCCAGCCAGAACCTCCGCAGCCTCCTTAGTATCAGATGGAATGAAGATATAGAGCTGGGAGTTGTCCACATACTGGTGACACCCTACTCCAACTCCTCTCATAACCTTCCTTGGTGGTTTCATGTAGACATTAAACAACATGGGGGACAAACATGAATCCTGTTGAGCAGAATTCCTCCAACAGTGGCGTTGCTGGAGGGGGAGCAGCACCGTAAGTGGTGCAAGGCGCTGCACTGCGCCTTGCAAATTGGTGTAACATGGCCCCTCCCACTTGCCCCAGAGCCATTCCAGCGTCAAAGGCAACGCCACTGCCCTCCAATAGCACCTCCTGAATCTACACTTCCAGAAAGGACCAGAATCACAGTAACACACTGTAGCCAGGCCCAATCTCTGACAGGAATTCCAGGAGGATAGCATGGTTGATGGCATCAAAAGCTACTGAAAGGTTCAGCAGAACCAATAAGGATGCACTCCTGCTGTATACTTCCTGGTGTAGGTCATCTATTAGAACAGCCAAGGCCATTTCCATCCAAATCCCTAGCCAAAGCCACATCAAAATGAGTCAAGATAATCCATGTCATCCAAAATTCCCTGTAGCTGGGTTGCCACTACCAATAGAATGTTAGAGACAGGCTGGTAGGTACCCAGATCAGTGGGAACAAGGGAGGGTTTCTTCAGGAGAAGGTGGATGACTGCCCCCTTAAGGCAGGATGATGATGATGATGATGATGATGATAATAATAATAATAATAATAATAATAATAATAATAAATATGTAGTATTTATATACCGCCTTTCTGGGTCATTGGATTTCTCCTCCGACTTTAATTCAAGGCGGTGTACATGGGCAGGCTTTCTAACCCCCCAAGGGGTTTTTCCAATATAATGACGTTCTCATCTTTCGTAGAACCCGTCATTCTAGATGTTGCTTTTACAGTCCAGCTCTCTCTCTCTCTCTCTCTCTCTCTCTCTCTCTCTCTCTCTCTCTCTCTCGTGTTCGCCTCACCACGCTTCAGCTGACAGGCAACCTTGACTGCCACTCAAGTGCTGCAGCTGCAGTTCCACTCCCCCACAGAGGCTCTGCAACGTATCAGCTCGGCATGCCGGCAGCTCTCCAACAGACACTTCCGGCCGTCTTGAACTGCCGTCCTTCAGATCTTCAGGCATTTATGAGACGATCACTCTACCAACTGAGCCAGACGGATGCAACAATTCCCTCCCCAAGAGAAGCATCCACCACCCTCTCTGCCCACTCAGCCAGTTCCCCAGGGCAGATCTAACAAGCAAGGGTCAAGCAAGCATGTGGTCAGTCTTGTCCACATCTCCAGGTTGCACAACTTGAAAAGAATCCATAACAACCGGGCAAGCAGATGCAGAGGGTACATCAATAGGAACTGTCAATATAGAGTCCAAGTCATGGCAGATATGAGAAATTTTATTCATGAAGTGTCTTGCAAATTGGCCATTGATGTGTCCTCCTCCCCCTTCTGCAGATCCAGATATAAAAGGTGATGCATCACCCAAAACTGCTCCCTCTTACAATGCTCTGTGGACATAATGATGGCAGAGAAGTACACCTTCTTCACTGCCATCATTGCCACAGAGTAGTCCCTAAAAAGGGGTCTGGCCCATGTTCAAATTCATTGTGAATGATGGCAGTTGCTCATCCACCATTGCTCAAGGTATCTGGCCAGATGGGTCATTGCCAACAGCTCTATAGTAAACTAGGAAGCTGACTTAACTCTACTGCCTCTATACACAGTGCCTCTATGCACAGTGCTGGACACACATTGAATATGGTGTTTACTGCTGGGCAGGTTGATAATGATCTGGTTGAAGAGGAGATTAGCATCACTCCTTTGTCATGGACAGGTCACTCCAGACTTATCAGAACTCCTTTCCTCTTGCAGACTCTTTTGTCTGCAGGTCTGCCCCAAGAGGCTTATGGATCCAGGTAGCTTCCTGGTGACTCTGGTTTTTTTTCCCCTGCTGTTAGGATTGATGATTCCAGGTAGAATCAGTTTCAGACAGGGGACTGGGCAGGCCGTTTCAGGAGAACGAGGGTCAGTCACAGGCAGACTGTCCCTCTTTCTGGCCCTTCTCCCATCCCTCTGACCCTTGGCGGTCTGGGCAACAATCCCCTGAGTCTGAAGCTGCTGCTCTTGAACACCAGGTCAGTTAACAATAAAATCTGCCTAGTCCAGGATTTAATCCTGGATGAAGGTGCTGACCTGGTGTGTATTACGGAGACCTGGCTGGATGAGTCAGGAGGGGTAAGTCTCTCCCAGATGTGCCCGCTGGGTTTCCGGGTATTGCAGCAGCCACGACTACAGGGGCGGGGAGGTGGAGTTGTGATAGTCTATCGTGATACCATCCATCTCACTGGGTACCCTGTCCCGCGGTCCACTGGGTTTGAGTGCCTCCAGGTCGTGTTGGAAGGGCGAGACAGAATAGGGATTCTGTTGGTGTACTGCCCACCATGCTGCCCAACAGTCTCCCTGCCTGAGCTGACCGGGGTGATCTCGGCAGTGGCGTTGGAGTGCCCTCGCCTATTGGTGTTGGGGGACTTTAATGTCCACGCTGAGGCCCCGAGGCCAGGAGCAACAATCTCATGCAGTCCCCATGGCAGTGGGGCAAAGTACTACCTAACATACTGTGAAGTACCACCAGTGACACTTGTTCCACTGATTGAAGAGCACAGGGGAGTCTTCAAAGTAATTGTAACAATAATCATTTGAAGCTCATATGCCACAAATTCATACAACATGTAAATCCCCAGGCAGTGGATTGCTCTCTTGGCTTCTTCAGATACAGTATACATTATCCTCTGTCAAATATTGATTGGTTATTTTTTTAAAACATACACATCCCCTTTGTTTTAAAAGGACTTTTCTCCCCTGTACTGTTTGATATAATCCCCAGCTCTGTGTGTGGAAAGAAATGTTTGTCATTTGTAAAATCACCCTAACTTAGTCCTTGATTGTAAGAAAAGACTGGCGATGTGACAATTCCAAATACATTGTTCAGAAGAAAGCCAGGTCCATGTACAAGAGCTTTATCCACCATCTTGTAGAAGATACCCTTTGACTCGCTCACGAGAGTGAGGGAGTAAGGTAAAGGTAAAGGTGACCCCTGACAATTAAGTCCAGTCGTGTCCGACTCTAGGGTGTGGTGCTCATCCCCGTTTCAAAGCCGAAGAGCCAGCGTTGTCCGAAGACGCCTCCGTGGTCATGTGGCCGGCATGACTCTCCTTGCCGCAACGCGTAGCATGCAGCTGGAACACGGAGCACTGTTTACCTTCCCGCAAGCGGTACCTATTTATCTACTCACATTAACATGCTTTGGAACTGCTAGGTTGGCAGGAGCTGGCCAAGCAACGAGAGCTCACCCCGTCACGGATTCGAACTGCCGACCTTTCGATCGACAGCTCATGGTTCAGTGGTTTAACCCACTGCGCCACCCGCCACCTCTCGACTCGCTCGCGAGAGTGAGGGAGTAGCTCACCTTTTATCTTCCAGTAGGATTATAAAAGTGGTAAGCCAATTTTCTCAACTTGTATGAGTCAACCCGCAATAGCAACTAGGAGACTTGCAGGATAAAACCTTAAATAGTAGTGTTTTTATATGGGAATCTTAGATTGCCCTTGAGTGTCTCCTATGCTGTTTATGTGAAAGTGTGATGAGTGTTAACAAGGAAGAGAAAGCAGGAAGAAGGCATTTGCAATGCGAATTAGCACCCTGGCCAACGGAGAAGGTAAAGCAGACGGAAGGCATTTGTAACATGAATAAGCATTCTGGCAAATCTAGGTTTTATTTTTGTACATTAAACCCTGAAGCAAGAAACTGCTTAAGACATGTGAAAATGCCCCAAATGTGCGCATGGGTCTCTCTTCTGTGTGAGATCCAATTATTACGGGGAAAGTCAATTTATAACCAGTTAACCATGGTTGGATGCTGATTCTTTTAAGGAGCAATCCTGTCTACATTTAAGACCGGCGGAGCACCGCCGGTCGAGGGTATCGCAAATGTGCCTTACGGCACGTTTGCGGCACCCAGTGAGTAGGTGGTGCTGGCACAGAGGCCGGCACCACTCTACTCGCCCCAGTCATTGTGAAGCGCCCACCAGGGATGGTAAGTTCCTGGCTGGGCAGCGGAGGGGCGGGGGAGGGCATTCCAGAGGCATTTCTGGAGGGGGGGAATGGTGGATCGGATCTGGGAAGGGGGAGGGATCGGCGGAGGAGGCCACCAATATTCTATCCCCCTTCCCGGGCCTGTTGGACCTTACGTGGGCCTCTCAAATGCACACCAGCAAAATTGCTGGCCTGCATTCGAGGAGACCCATTGGGGGCGGTTGGCACATTAGTCTGAGTAAAGAGACAAATGTCCCTTTACCCTGAGGAGGCGGCTAGCTGAACTGAGGCAGGCCCAATCCTGCACAAGATGTGGTGGGCACCTTATGTGCGCTGCCGTGTCCTGCTAGACTGGATTGGGCTGTGAGTCTAGAAAAATTGCAGTATTGCTCCTGGTGGGCCAATCACACAAGACCTCCATCTCTAGCGACAACTGCAAATGCAACCATAAGCCTTCCAAAAGCATGCTGAGCATGGACAGATTCAGATGCAGTTTGTGCTTGGATAAACATTCACATGACTGACTTTGCAGAAGCAAACTGCACACAGGCTGGTGGGAAGACACTCTCCACTATAGCCAATGAAAGTCTGAACATTAATAGAGTAATAGTAGGTGCGTGAATAGGGCATATTTTCCTTTGAGAACTGTATACCCAGCACACACTGTGATCGTTAATTAAATAGTTGTAGTCACTTCATTTATTTAAGATTTATCACCCATCAAAACCCTAAGGTTCCACATGGGTTATAATAGTCATTTTATTTTCCTTTAGGATCAAAGAGATTTTACAGCAGATGTGATTAGGGCTGGTTAGTTAGGCTATTTAAGCCTTGTTGTATTTTGTGGGTTCTTATTGCTGCGTTTCAAGTGTTCTATTTTGGGAGTTTATGTTTTGTTTCAAATATGTTGCAACCTGCCCAGAGCCTTTGACTCAGGGAATGATAAAATTCCCCAAACCCTTCCCTATATCCTGTTGTGACCTCTAGGTTACTCTGCATGCTGAAGAGAGAGAGAGAGTTCCACAATTATGGAAATTCCTCCCACCGTACCAAGGGTTCACCAAAGTCTGAACCAGAGTATCTTCAAGAACATATGTGGCTTATTATACTGGAAGCAAGGGGAAGTGGAACTACCCTAGAGTTCTGATACCCCCTTGCTCCGCCCCAACACTGCATTCTTCCAGTTGCAAAAAACATGTAAATATCTTGTCTGGCCCAGGACTTCCTGCAGACTGTCACTTTACATTAAAGCAGGGGTCCTCAACATATTCGGCGTGGCGTACCACCTACATGGCCGCTGCCACGCCAAGTACCACTTGGTTGATGATGTCATCATCACTTACTTCCAGGTTTTTGGCTCGGTTTTCAGCACAGGAGGATGCTGGAAGCTGCACAGGAGGCCAGTAAGAGGCTCCAGGTGGGCTGTTTTCTTCGCTCCCGAGAGGCTCGGCCAAAGGCAGGAGAGCCTGTAGGGAGCGAAAGCATGGTGCCAAAAAGCCGTGTTTTGGGTGTCTCGGCAGGGTACAGGGGGCCCCGTTGGTCCGAGTACCACCAGAGGTACCCCAAAGTACCACTGGTGGTACACGTACCACCGGTTGAGAACCCTTGAGAACGTCAATCTTTAAAAAAAGGAAAGAGAGGGGACCCGGGAAACTACAGGCCGGTCAGCCTAACATCTGTTCCAGGTAAGATGGTGGAAAGCCTCATCAAGGATAAAATCTTAAAACATATAGGGTGCAATCCAAACCTGTGGCCTGGAGGTTTGAGCCGGTGCCCTGTCTGAAGAAGCTAAGCAGGGTCAACCTCGGTTCCCGCTTGGATGGGAGACGGAAGCTGCTATGGGTGGAATGCGGAGGAGTCAGCTAGAGAGAGAACATCTAAGACAACCGTCCGAGGGTGAACTGCAGTGAACTGTGAAGCTTGGAAGTGCAAAGCACAAGCCAGAAGGAGGGCTGCACTCGGAAGGGAAAACATCTCGAGCATGGAAGGTTCTATATAGGAATAGAACAATATTGTAAAAACCCTTATCAGGTCTAAAGGTTTGGATTGGGCCCATAGAAGAACAAGCTTTGCTGAGGGAGACTCAGCATGGCTTCTGCAAGGGTAAGTCTTGCCTCCCAAACCTTTTAGAATTCTTTGAAAAGGTCAACAGGCATGTGGATGTGGGATAACCCGTGGATTTTATATATCTGGATTTTCAGAAGGCGTTAGACACGGTCCCTCATGAAAGGCTCCTGAAAAAACTCCATAGTCAGGGAATAAGGGGGCAGGTCCTCCTATGGATTAGGAACTGGTTGAAGACTAGGAAACAGCGAGTGGGAGTCAATGGGCAATTTTCACAATGGTGAGAGGTGAAAAGCGGGGTGCCCCAAGGATCAGTCTTGGGACCGGTGTTTTTCAACTTGTTCATACTGTAAATGACCTGGAGTTGGGGATAAGCAGCGAGGTGCCCAAGTTTGCGGATGACATTAAACTTTTCCGGGTGGTGAAGACCAGCAGGGATTGTGAAGAGCTCCAGAAGGATCTCTCCAAACTGGGAGAATGGGCAGCAAAATGGCAGATGCGCTTCAATGTAAGTAAGTGTAAAGTGATGCACATTGGGGCAAGAAATCAAAACTCCACATACACGCTCATGGGTTCTGAGCTGTCTGTGACGGATCAGGAGAGAGATCTTGGGGTACTGGTGTACAGGTCGATGAAAGTGTTGACCCAGTATGCGGCAGCTGTGAAGAAGGCCAATTCTATGCTTGGGATCATTAAAAAAGGGATTGAGAATAAAACGGCCAACATTATTATGCCGTTGTACAAATCGATGGTAAGGCCGCATCTGGAGTATTGCGTCCAGTTCTGGTTGCCGCATCTCAAAAAGGATATAGTGGAACAGGAAAAGGTGCAGAGGAGAGCGACCAAAATGATTAGTGGGTTGGGGCATCTCCCTTATGAGGAAAGGCTACAGAGTTTGGGGCTCTTCAGTCTAGAAAAAAGGCGCCTGAGGGGGGACACGATTGAGACGTATAAAATTATGCATGGGATAGAGAGAGTGGATAGAGAGAAGTTCTTTTCCCTGTCACACAACACTAGAACTAGGGGACATCCACTAAAATTGAGTGGAGGATTAAAACAGACAAAAGAAAGTATTTCTTTACCCAACGTGTAATTCCATCTGTGGAACTCCTTGCCACAGGATGTGGTGATGGCACCTGGCCTGGATGCCTTTAAAAGGGGATTGGACAGATTTATGGAGAAAAAGTCCATCACAGCTTACAAGCCATGATGGGGAAAAGCAACCTCCTGGTTGTAGGAGTAGGTTTTATTTGTGCCAGGTGCAAGGGAGTGGCGACTGGGCACAGGTATCTTGTTGTCTTATGTGCTCCCTGAGGCATCTGGTGGGGCCACTGTGTGATACAGGAAGCTAGACTAGATGGGCCTTTGGCCTGATCCAGCAGGGCTCTTCTTATGTTCTTGCATTAAAAGCTTTAGGCTTGCAGACTGAAATGTAAAACTAAAATTGGCTGTGGGGGAGACACACGTACACACACTTTATTATTGTTTGGCCTCATCCGCTATGATGTGGCAGGTAAAAAAATCTAAATAGGTAACAAGAGAGAAATATTATGTCATCATGTACAGCAATTGATTCCATTTTAATAGTATAATTACCTGTTCTGAGCCTGCAGGTTGAGGAGATGATACCATTTAAAATCTTGTAATACGGTATGTTATAAATGCAACCAAACCTCATATGTAGCCACTAAATGCCTAGTTATGTTTAAAATCAAAGAAGAGTTCTTTAAAAAAATAGTTTGGATGGTAGCTTTTAACAGGATTTTCAGAGGGATAGCCTTTTCGTCTGCAGCAGCAAAACAACAGAGTCCTGTGGCAACGTAAAGAGTAACCAATTTATTGTAATACAGTATTACAGACTTTCTCTATGGCAGTCCATTTAACTAGATGCATGAAGTGTCATTCTCAGTAGGCAGACTCTCTCTCTCTCTCTCTCTCTCTCTCTCTCTCTCTCTCTCTCTCTCTCTCACACACACACACACACACACACACACACACACACACGTCTATTGAGGATAACACTATATGTCTGATGAAATGGAGGCAGTCCATGAAAGCTTATGCTACAATCATTATTAGTCTTTAGGGTGCCATAAGGTTCTTTGCTATTTTTAAATTGGATTAAAATTATTTTTTAAAAGTCTGCCAGGGAGGCAGGAAGGATGGAAAGTACCATTTGTCACCTGCGATACCATGATTAGCCAAAATGCACCTAAAGGCTCTACCATAACCACATAAAATTATGCATTTCTTAAACTAAAAAATGCTTAGCAAAAAGCTGCTTCAACGAACCACTTTATGTTGGCCAGAATGAGCCTTCAGTCAGGGCATATGTACACTACAAACTGATTAATTCATTATTATCTGATTAATTCCTTCTCTACAAGGAACTCTGGGAATTGTAGTTCTGTGACTAGTGGGGGGGGTAGGGGGGAGGATAGGGATCTCTAACACAGAATTCTAAACATATTCACAAACTGCAACTCTCATGATTGGGGTTTAAAATAATTTTAAAGGTGCTTGTGACTCAGTAATATTCACTTCAAAATTAGTACAGGAATGCAAGGTAACCTTGAAGAGGACACAACCTTTCAACATCTCAAATACAAAGTGATGGTTCCCCTCGCTTATATATGTTTTTTTAATGAATTTATTGAAGGGTCCATATAATAACCACCATTTATGATGACCAACATTATTCCAAATAGTTGCACTGAGAGGGAGAGGAATATAAACACTTTGAGCCAGCCACCCAAACTCCAACTTTGCCTGTTTGGAACTCTCTTCCTGTACATGTACGAAGTGTCACCTCTCCCCCAAACCTCACCTCAAAACCAACCTCTTCAGTGATCTTTAATACCCAAACCAACCTCTTCAGTGATCCTTAATACCCAAGAACAACAAAGTACTAGTAACTGCTTTTGCTCACATTCATAAACTCTCACATCTCACATCACCATCAGACTGTACTGTAGTTGTCGCTGATGCCTAACAAAAAGGTTATGGTGACAGTACAATTGACTAAACTTTAATTGCAGATTCAGAATTTGCTTCCCTGCTTAAATTAGTAGGGGGTGACAACAAGCAAACAGTTTTTTCTTTCTAACAATTATTGTGATTGCTTTTGCTTATTAACTTGGTGATAGCATCACACTTAAAAGGGAAAGCATATCAATCCTCGAAAAAGGCACCAAGAGTTTAGCAATATATACATTTACAGCCCAATCCTGTGTAACTCTTGCACCGGTGTAACAGTAGATCCCCCAGTGTAAGAGCACTTATGCTAGTGTAACTTGCTGTACGCCGATGGACACAGGACGGACACTGGCTTCACCACCCTCTGACACCTCACATGCGCAGTTCGGATGCGGAACAGAGGCTGGCACAACTCCGCTGGCGCAGGGGGCATTCCAGGGGCATCTGAATGTCCCCAGAATGCCCCCTGCGTTGGCGGAGTTGCCCCAGTGTCCATTCCGCATCCAAACTGTGCATGTGAGGAGTCTGAGGGGGGTTAAGACGGTGTCTCTCCTGCGTCCGTCGGCATACGGCAAGTTACACTGGCATAAGTGCTCTTACACCGGGGGATCTACTGTTACACCGGTGCAAGAGTTATACAGGATTTGCGCCCATAGGTTGCAATCCAAGGCATGTTTACTCAGAAGTAAGTTGTTCTTTGTTCAATGGAGCTTACTCCCAGGTACGTATGCATAGTTTGGCATGGATTATCCATTAATTAAGCACTTAAAAGTCTAACCCCAAATCAGCTAAAAAAATCTTCAGTCTGTTCACAACCCTAACTGAAATATGTGTTTGAATGAAAAACTCTGAACCACAGCCTTAGGAATTCTTAGCAGTCTCTAACTGAAGGTTGAAACCATCTGTAGACAGTTTGTCAAAAAATATCTAAGATGCTTCTATATTTGGGACCATGGCAATTCAAAGTAGCAACTATTACCAGCGGTGCGGAGCTAAAATGGATGCCCTCTTAATGGATGTCAATGAGGAAGATAATTTAGTAGTGGATTAGAGCCTGCTCTAGAAACCTGTGAATTTATTATTAATTAAATGTAATAAGAAATGCTTCTAATCTCATTCATGCCTCCTGCACACCTTTTTCTACCAGAAAACCACAGGCACTTTTTGGCTACGTTTTCTGCAGCCAAAGTATCTGGCTTAGAAATAAAAAGCAGATGATTACCCTTTCAACGTAAGGAGAATCAAACATTGTAAGGGGGGCACTTGAAGATGAGGGGCAACAGTCAACAAACAACAACAATACTGCAGGCACCAATGCCTGCAATGCTGGAAATCATTAGGCTCAAGAGCCTAGCTTCTCCTTCTCAGAAGTTAAGAGGAACACCAAGGAGGTGAAAATGAGCACAGGAGTGCATAAGATATATCACTACTCTTTAAAGAAGCAGCTATAATTGAAGAGCTGATCACAGTGTGTGTGTGCGCCGCGCGTGTGTGTACATGCACATGTGTGTCTGTGGTGCATTAGAAAATGTCCTGGGTGGTGTGCAGCTAGCAGAGACAGCTTTAACAGGAGGGAAGGTCAGGCAATTACCTCAGGATGTGAATTCTGGGCAACATTAAAAGGTGGCAGAATGAGAAGAACATGGTCTGGAACGGCCTACGTTCTCCTTCACAAGCCCCATTAAAGTAAACGGGAGCAGCATGGAGTCTTTCCTGGTGGGTTCTCTTCAAGAGACGGATTCCCCTTAGCCTAAGAGGAATTCAAATTCGTCTCTTGAAGAGGATCCACCAGGAAAGACTTCGTATTTTTAATAAAGATTTTACTACCATTGAGAACGTATTGCATATAAAACATCTACAAACTGTACAGCAAAGGAATAAGTGTGGAAAAGCAAAAGACAACCCGGTGAAGCAGTGATTAGGAGAAAGTTAAGGAGAATCACAAGAATGGGTTGAGGAAACCTTATAATGACACAATATGGCACTTTGTGTTTGTGTGCACGCTCATGTGTATAAAGCGCTTCACGTGTATATTATCTTGATGTAATCCTTACTACAACCAACAGTGTCATTGAGGTGGGCAACACCCAGTGCAGAGTTTACCCCCCCCCCCCAGAAGAGGAAATATGTGAAAAGCCCGCCTCCGCTTAGCGGACTTCAGCCCACACTGAACCTCCTTGTCACTTTGTGTTCTCACCAGCCAGCGGCAAAACATGCTTGTGGAGGCTCAGGCATTTTGGTGTCACCTCCCCCCCCCCCCAAAGGGAGACATCTGGTCCGGCCCACACTGGCCATACCCACTTGTGACGACACTGACTACAACCCTGTAAGCCAAGGTAAGGAAAGATTATTATCCCTATTTTGCAGCTGGGGAGCTGAGGCTGGAGAAGGAGCAGCTTGCCTCAGACCACCTAGAGAGAATTCATGGCGGAGGTGAGATTTTGGAAAGTCCCGATAGCCACTCTGCTGCTCCAGCTTGTGCTTTGTATATACAAATGCAAGATAATAACAGAAATATTAATGAACAAAAAAAATCATGTTGTGGTTTACAGACATTCCAGAAAACTACTCAGCAAACTGAAGAGAAGGAGCTCAGGTATGTCAAGTGTCATGTGTCCACCTTGGGTTCATCTGTAGCTATACAGTATTCTCAGCAATCAAGAAATGCAGTAATTTTCCTCTACCATGAAAGGGTAGAAGGACTTCATTTTTAAGTTCCATTTCCTGGCTAGCGAAAACCTGACTCAAAAGAAAAAAAGATAAAATCTCAGGCACTGTTTGGATTAGAACCTGTGCCCCATGTTGGTTAGCGCCGCTGGATATGTAGGAGTAGACACACAGACATTTTTTTAAAGTGCTTATGGGTAAGAGTGCCTCAGCTGCAGCTGTTTAGGTTACTATGGTTATGAAATGTACATACACATGACTATGAAATGTAGACTAGGTCACAGAATCATTTTTAATTAGCAAGATATTTACTGTATGTCATTATAACCCACCTTTTTCAAGGAAAAGTTAACCCTTTCCCTTTGTGCTATTTTCTCACTGCAAGTAGTTCCCCCCCCCCCGAAGTGACTATTTGTAGCAGGGGGGGGCAACAGTGCAACAGTTAACCTCCCCTCCCAGTGCACCATCAGGATCAGCCCCACACATTGAAAATAACTGGTGCTTCATATTTTAAGCATGCTTCTTCTTTCAAATGTGTTTAGTGGATGTGTCATCTGACCATGCATGAATAAAGTTTCAGGTTCCTTTCCCCCCTCTGGCTGCAGAGTGGACGAGCCACAGGAGGTCTTCAACATGTACCCAGGTCACTTATGAATGCCGCATGGCCATATTTTACTGTGCTGGGAGATGCAAAGCTTTCACAATGTGCCACAGGAGGAAAATCATTAACTTCATTTACTTCTCACCATATTTATGTTAATACTAATAGTAAAAATAGGATCATCTCCTTCCCTGTGACACCATCCACTTGCTGAGGTAATGACCTTTTCCCATGTCCCTTTGTTTTGCAAGATGTGGAGGACGGGCACATGGGACTGGACCTTCTCAATAGTGGGTCCACGTTATGGAAATCTTTACCCTGGAATATTCAGCTCTCCCCTGCTCTTACTACATTCAGGCAGACCTTGAAGACTGCCCTATTTAAGTGCACTTTTTCATGGCACTGTGTCAGGATTTATATGTTTGTCACCTCTGGTTTTATCATGCTGGAGTTTTGTGTCAGGGGTTCTGTGTCATTTTAAAAATGATGGATTGTTTTATGTATCTTAAGTTTGAAAGCCACTCTAAGGACCCTTGGTAGTGGAAGATGCGGGATGAAAATGATTTTATAGACAAATTATAATCCACATCCTGGACTAAAATACAGTTGTATCTGTCACTGTGTTTGCTCTCGTTTATCCCTTGTTTTTATCCCTGTTTCTTCTTTCTCCCTTCTCTATTCTGCTGTTGCTTTACCCCCTACTAACACCATCACCAGATTGTAAGCTCCAGGGGGCAAGAGCCCTTTTGCTTATGTTTTTGGTGCAATATAAACAATAGTAATGGACATCTGAGGGACTATTCATATGACCCGACTAGCATGCTGAGGATGTGTATTTAATGTGCAGAACTTGCCACATTTGCATGATGGGTTCTTCATCACTTGCCCAGCATAACACTCAACCCACATTTACCATGGCACCACTCAAATCATTTTTAGCAACATTATGGCCAGGCAGTAAGTTCTGGATGCAACAAAGCAGTCACACAACAGATTAGGCACAGACCAAACTCTGCATAGCCTACTTTTCCAAAATGCTGTCTGGCTCTGTGAACTGGCCCCCCTGAATCAATCTTGATGCCTGTCAACACGCATTGGATCTAACTCCCTAGTTAATTTCTACAGAGTAGTTCCTAGAGAAAATCCCTACCAGTTCATTTTAGAACACGGATCACCTTACTAATATCAAGAAGACTGTGACTCTTTATATCCAATAGAACTTTGGGGCTAGAGGAAGGTGGCCATCGGGGGGGGGGGGGTTGCAGAACCTTTCTTTCACTGAGTGAATACCCAGGATATGGATTACTCCATATTTAATCTTGTTTCATCCTATTTTAAGCCGCCTTGACCTATCTTGCCATCGAAAGGGGAAATATACATTTGCTTAAATAAATACATTGCAGATTAAAACTGTAATACTGTGCACACTAATTTGGGAATGAGTCTCACTGAATCCAACAAAACTTACTTCTGAGTAAACATGCATAGGATTGTGCTATAAGTGACACGTTTCTAGACAGCAGGTTTGTCTTTGTGTGACAACGCAATCCTATCCAACTTACACCACCGGTGTAACCAGCGGGGGTGGACAGGGCGGGAGGCTTTGGAGGGGATTTGAATCCCCTTTCCATTCTGGGGCCTCCTGTTCTCGTTGCACCGCTGGTTACACTGGTGGTGTAAGTTGGATAGGATTGCACTGTGTGTGGGGGGGGGGGGAGAGCGAGAGAGCGAGAGAGAGCGAGAGAGAGAAAAAGGTAATCTTCTGATTCATTTTTGCAAATCTTTAATTTAATTTGTCTCCCTATTTTTCTTTTCAATGTATTTTTAAGTGCAATTGTTTTTAACTGTCCTTAAATTATTCTTAAATTAGAATGAAAAGAAGAAACTCTTTCTCACCTCAAGACTTTCATTACACACTCTTCTGTGTGTCCCGTTCCTCCCCATGGGAAAGATGCATTCAGAATGCATTTCCCCAAAAAACTTCTGGTTGGAAAGTGGCTCTGGGAAAAGAGTTAAGCACCCTTCCCATGCTGCTGCTGTAATCGAATGTGCAGACCCCCCCCCCCTCCCCAGTTGCCATTGTGGCTGCTGCTTTAAAGTTTAAAAATAGCCAGGAGACTAACTACTGGTCTCCTAACTCACATGTACTTTGACCCTAATACATGGATGAATACTGAACTGTTGTGCATAATGGCCAGGAGTGTGGGCTTAGGAAATCTTGCTTCAGCCACTCACTCACTCACTCACTCAGCGGCCTCAAGCAAGCTACATACTGTTTCTTAGCTTCAGTGTCTCCCCCTGCACCTCCAATATGGAAACAGCAATACTGCCTTAAATGACAGAGCTGTTGTAAGCATTACTACATGAACGCTTTTTGTTTGTGGAAACAATATGCACAGTGTGTGTGTAACCTGGATTGAGACTGCAGCAGGGCAGGGGTAAAATAAAAGCTGATGTCCCATATTCCCAATTTGGATTGTGCCCCCCCGCCACTATTTATACCACAAAAGTGAAGCACACAAGAACTAATGATGTTGCTAATGCCACACGTAGTTTGGCCCTAAGGTAAGGTATGTGAACCTCTTTGAACACACACTATAGACACATTATTTTTTATTATTACTAAACTCTAATTGTTAGACCCAGAACCAAGGGAAAATTATGGCTACGGAATTTTTAATTTGCAAAAAGCTCTACCTGTTTTGTGGTTACTTTAAAACCAAACCTTTGAGGTCATGATTGTTCCCATGTCATAGACGGTTCAGAGTGTGAGATGTGCCCGAAGCCACACAATGAATCCACAGCAGAGATGGGATACAAAGTCAGGTATCCATCCATATCCAACTCTCATTCCCTGGACCTCATACAGTGCACTCCTCCTAAACTCTTTCAGAAGCAAAGACCCATTACATTTAATAGGATTATCTCTTAGGTAACAGTAAATAAGACTACAGCCTTAGGCACTCTAGTCAAGGGGGGGGATTCACACAAATGCTCCAATAGAATCAATGTGAACTGAGAGCAGGTCAGAGCATTAATTACTATGTTAATAGCAAAAAATAACAAAGGGTTTTGTAGTACTTTAAAGGGCAACAAATTTATTGTCACCTAAGCTTTCGTAAACTGTTACAATTTAAGATGCCACAAGACGTTTTTGTCACAACAGGTTATCACAGCTACCCCTCTGGAAACTGTGAGGATAAGTTGTGAGGTTTGTAACAGGTGAGGAGAAAATACTTTGGCAAAGTTAAAGAGAGCCTGTTCGCTAATTGTGTTGGGAAGACATCGGAAAGACTGAGGAACTGGGAAACAGCAGCCCTCCTAGTCATCTCCACAAGAGGGTTTAGGAAAGGTTGCTTCATATATTACTTCTTCAGATGTGAAAGTTTAATTTTCTGCGCTGGAAAATTTTCTGCACTGGAAAAGACATGTATTATTTGTTACATACGAAGGGTAACCTTCATAGGGTAGCCTTTTTAGATTGCGAGCCCTTTGGAGACAGGGAACCATTCATTTATTTTGTATAGCTATGGAAACTGCTTTGTGAACTACTTTTTGTTGAAACGTGGTACATAAATATTATTATTAGTAGCATTAATAATAATAGTAGTAGCCTGGATGTACGGTCTGCTGTGGATGCACCGACTGACGCACTGAAGCATGTGTTTCTCTGTTCCTTTCTATGTTCCACATATCTGTTTCAAAAGACACAAATGTCTTTAAAAAAAGAAATGTGTATATTTTGATGGGAGTTGGTGTTATAAGCCTTACGAGTGGGAGCAGTGAGTCAGGAAGACACTGGGGTCTAGTGGGATTTAAGTGTTCTTCGGCAAGCCAGTATTCCCTGAGCCTCTGTTTCCCTGACCCCTGATCTGCAACAGCGGAATACAGTAATTTGTCTACTTTACAGGACTGTGATAACTGATAAAATCAGTAAAGATGATGAGTACAGAGCACTTTGAACAGTTTAAATAAGCTCTATAAAATATTAGATATTATTATTACAAACTGCAGCCCCTTCTGAGCATGGAAATTAATCTTTGCGCCAGGAAAAAAAAAACACTCAGTGTGTGGAGTGCTCGTCTATATGGAAACTAGAACACAAAAAGTGGGTCAGACAAAAGAAGATGGGACATCATCCAACACGTCTACTTTGAGGGTTGCTTCACATATCTCATGGCAGCACCAACTCCGTGTTTGTGGCTGCTGGCCGGGTGCACAACCATTAGGCAACAACAGCCAATCCCACTTTCCCAGCAAGTACACCTCCATACTGCAGCAAACACGCCGTGGTCATGTTCCGAAAGGTGGGTTATAAATCATTTTTAATAAATAAATACATTTTACAGGAACACTTTTGAAACTGAATCACTGTGAAGCAACTCACAGACTACAGGACAGTTGTCCTGGTTCCCTTGTTCATGCAGGCGGCTCTACCCAACAGCACGGTGAGGCGGATACCTCAGGGAACAGGTTAAGGGCAGCAGAGTTGGACAAAGTTATGTCTAGTCCACGGGGTGCAATCCACCTATGTAAGCCTCGTTGACATGAATGGGGGCTGCACAAAATGGGGGCTGCACAAAACCACAGTTGTTAAAGCAAGCCAACTATACCTAACTTGATTTGTGGCCACTGGGTAGGTGATCAGTCAACCAACTACTGGCAGCACCATGATTCAACCATCACCAAGATGGACTGACCACACAAAACACAAAGATACACACACACACACACACACACACACAACCACTCATATCTACTCTAGTAGACCCTTTTCCTCTGTGGTCTTTTCCTATGGAGCTGGTGTTTCAAAGGAAACAATGATGCTCTCCCAAGTCACTATCCCTAATCCAGTGAAGAGCAGGAGCAGGTGAAGGCTACGCATACATTTCTGTGCCATGAAGTTGTGGCAACGCACATGCTTGAGAGCTGTTACTCACATAATATAACTGCAAATCCGAGTTTACATGCACATTCAATAGGGAGTCACTGCCAATCTTGGCTCTCTGATGCATGTGTTTTCAGACACCCATTTGTCACATTCACATGTTACATTTTTGGTATATCCTTAAATTAAAATCTTAGGTGAACACCTAAAAACACAGCTGAGAAATTGCCCAGTTCC
Organism: Plestiodon gilberti rubricaudatus; assembly: GCA_026170595.1. NCBI lineage: Eukaryota > Metazoa > Chordata > Lepidosauria > Squamata > Scincidae > Plestiodon > Plestiodon gilberti. Next base: position 38,752,458 of record JANXHW010000006.1, on the reverse strand, counting down.
TGAATTAGGAGGAAATGGTGGGTGGGCTCTTGACTCTCATTTGGAAACAGGAAAACAAAACTTTTTTGTATTGAGAGGGATAAGTCGTTACAACAGATAGACCCAAGAAATGTTAGTTGTATTTGGCAGCAGAAATCAATATGTGACACAATGCACACTGAATACCACCACATGTTCTGTAAACAGAAATAAAAATACACACAAGAAATGTGTAGGAAATGTGTGGTCTTGCATTTGTGCTCCATGTGCACATTCACAGGGCAGTCCTGTGCACGTCTGCTCAGAAATAAGTCCTGCTAGTTTCATTTGGATCTACTCCCAGATAAGTATGTATAGAATTCAGTAAGATCTAAAAACCGGAGCTACTCTGTCTTTATGTAGATCGCTTTGGTCATCCATTCACATGGTGTGTGTTTGAAACGACAGTGAAGAGCTATTTAGAGTACTTTTCTAGCATAAATGGCGTAGCTGGGGTGGAGAAATGAAAGATGGCAGGGCTAAAGTATTGTTTTTTATACTGGTTTTTATGAATGTATTATTTTAAAAATGATGTTACCCACCTTGATTTATATTAGAAAGTTAAGATATATTTTTTTAAATAAAATAGGCTCATTAAAATTTAGCTGGGGTACAAAGTTACCCCAGTGGGAAATCAGTTTCTGGGGTAACATGTCCCAAGTACTTTTTGCTTATAAGAAGGAAATGGTTAATGACAATCAATTTTCTTTTGACTATATCATGCGTTAGACTGCTAGTGACCATGTCTTAAAAAGGCAAAGTGACAGAGACACTACCTTTTGAGTTTGGGCAAGAAAAATGTTCCTAGGGTTGGAAATGACCCATGGGAAAAAAGTGTGAATGCTAATGTACTATGAAATCCATAAGCCTTACCCCTGACTCCCCTCGCTGTTAGCCAAATCATGCTCTTCTTCCATGTAGCCTTGTAAAATCAGTTGCTGGGAGGCTTTCACAAAAGTGAAGGAACCCCGTCTGGTTCCTCTGTAATTTGAACACTGAGTGAGCCTGAGATTCTCATGGGGTAAACCAGTGGTTCCCAAACTGGGAGGCGCGGAAACCAGCCAGGGGAGTCGCGGAGTGCCACGGAATCCTCACAGAAAACAGTGCAATGCCAATTGGCAGACACCAACATAATGTAATGGGGAGCTGCGTTCAATGGTTGCCAATGGTCAAGGGAGCCACAGGTCAAAAATGTTTGGGAAACACGGGTAAACCATGGGTTTCAAATACTTTATCCTAGTGCTAGATGAGCTCTTCTCTGCTCCACCCTGCAGTTCTCCCTTCAGAAACCTGTTTCCACCCAGGACCTGCGTTCCTATGTTCAAGAGGCTTGCCGGTTTTTCTAGGGTGCATTGGACCAGTGTTGCCATCCGAAGGGCAAGCCAACCACCACCCACAGCACAGCTACATTTTGTCAAAACAAAAGACTGAGCATGTAGGAGAGAACAGCTGCCAACTTCTGCAACTTGAGATTGATGGCCTTGAGGTGATATGACTTCCCACTACCTTGTGTAATATAAAGCAAGATTTCTCCATCAGCGATACATTTATGATGCCAGGGAATTAAATCGAGACATCAACCCCCTTTATCATCAACCCCCAGACATCAATTCCCCTACCTGAAATGTTAATTTTAAATACTTTTTTTTCATTTCAAGGAAACAAGCCGATTTCAACATGACCTCATTCAGTCGGTTCATTTCCTACATTCTACAAGAAATGTGTATACAATTAAATTGTATATAAAATGTGTTTTAAAAAACACAAAAACAAATGTTTGCCATTATTTTGGACTAGCTCCTTAATTTAGCAACATATATAAATCCTGTTTTCCCACTTTATAATGAGAAAACTAATTTTGAAATCTGATCATTTTCAAAATTAGATTACATTTCAAAATATGAGAACTGTTTGTATCCAGATCAAACATGTCACCCAGACCTTTTCTGAGTTTGAAATGTGGGAGATCTACCTTTAAAAAAAAATCTTTTTTTTTCCAAATTATGACTATTATTTTAATCAGTTTTCTAAATTCATTTAATTGGATGAAACCTCCTTTCCCCATATTCAATCATCTTTACAGTTCAATCATCATTTTCTTTTTGCCGACCCAGAAAAAAGCATGTATAGGATTGCAACCTCAATTTTGTTTGTACGTTGCTTTGCATATTTCAATAAATAGAAATGTGGTACAAAAGTAATAAATAAAAGGGCCTTTAATCCATTTGAATAATTGAAAGTGGCACTAGCAGAAGTCTTTCTTACCACAGAATTAAGATGACAGGAGCTACGGGACATTAAGTACTTTGCAAATTTTATTACACCACCATAAAAATTGTATCTCTTAGTGGCCGGTAAAAGGAAGAAAGTAAACTTTTCTTATCATTTTATCCACCTGTCATCCTTGGTACCTGACCACCACATTAGGGATGAGTTTATGACACCTTTGGCCCAACTGCAACAGTTTCTATCAATGAAAGCTTGCCTCCCAAAACAAAATAAGACAAGAGGGAAAGAAAAAGGAGAGAGAAGCGTTTAGTTACATACTGGGTTTAGAGTTGCTGATGGGAGCAGTGATCCTCCGACAGGTCTTTCCACATTGGCTTGTCAGGCAAATTCTGTTGCTGTCCACAATGCAAAATCCAGAATCCGATGAAGTGAGGCGGTCCCCGGCAAACACCAAGACAGAGAATGTGTCAGAGGCAAGTTAGGCAGGTATATGCAAAAGCCACTCCAGGAGTGACTGGTTCAAGCACTCACAGCAGAGAAGGAGCCAGGATAGATCCAAACCACACCTCTCAGCCCCACCCACTACCTGCTTGTCTTTAACCCTTCCAGGTATGGACAAGTGCCATGGTGTAGGGTTTCTTGCATAAAAGCACCGTGCACGCATACACACACACACACACACACACACACACACAGAGAAATATACTTATATTCCCAGACAGTCTGGAAATAAAAACTAACAGGCTTATTGTGGCATAAACTTTCAGGGGCTAGAGGCTGCTTTTGTCAGATGCACAAACATAGGATAATTAAAGGCAGAAGATATGACAGTCCTTTTTCTTTGCCTCCTCCACACTTCAGCTCATTCACAGCTGCAGATGCTTGGTGGCTGCAACTGTCTTTTTTTCTCAAGCACAGAACAGGAAAAGAAATATTCATATTGGTCCAACTCACCATTCTGTACTGTAGAAACCCACCCTAAACCAGTGGTCCTTGCTTTGTGTGTCTTCTTTTGTTTAAAAGAGATTATGAATAAGATATACTTGAAAGTCAAGCACCTTCCACATCTCTGCTCCCTAACTTTAAAATGGGCTGTCCACAGTTGCACTCTGCACATGCTTAGTGGTTCTCTCTTCAAGGTTTGAAAATGCCTTCACTGACAGCCAGTGTGGTGCAGTATCTAGCACATCATTAGGCCTGGAGGTGGGAATCCTTGCTTAGCTAGAAATTTCACAAAATGCCCTTGGGAAAAATCATTGTTTCTGAGTCTAATCTACCTCACAAGGCTGTTGTGCAGCTGAAATGCCACTCTCAGCTGGTCACAGGAAGGACATGATGCAAATATGATTAATAAGTCATTAATTCACATGTCCTATTGGTGTTCAGAGTAGGTTTTGGGGGCTGAGCTCTGTGGAGCTGTGAATCAGATGGTGGCCCATGTCAGAGATCACTTTGCTAGACAACATAGTACTAGGATAAACTGAGGCTAACAGATCTTGGAGGAATAAAAGAGCAGGTGATGAGTTAAGAAATTGATTGTTTAGACAGATTGATAGAATTGATTGTTAAGACAGATTGATAGAATTGACAGGAGCAGAGAGAAACCAAAGTCCTTCCATGTACCTCAAATCAGAGCAATGCACCCCTGTGTACCTACACACACACACACACACACACACACACACACACAGAGAGAGAGAGAGAGAGAGAGAGAGAGAGAGAGAGAGAGAGAGAGAGAGAGAGAGAGAGCATTTGCTAACCACTCTGATACAGGGCTTCTCCCTGGCTGCAAATGCAGTAGTCAGTCATGCCCAGCTTGTGAACAGACCTCATCCACTGACTCACCCCTGAGGCCACATATAACATCTACTTTATTTCATTTCAGTTTGCTCTGGACCCCTGAAGAAGAGTCTTGTGTTGCTCAAAAGCTTGCCTCCAGTGCTCCAGTCAGAATAACTATCGCTTTCTATATTTCTCTTAACAACAAAGTGTCTTTCAACTACACTGAGAGCTAGGTGGAAAATAAAACTTGGACACTTTGTTAAATTTAGAAAAGAAATGGACATGTTTTGTTCTTGAGCACTGGAACTGGGGATTCAGTCAGAATGTTAATCGATTCACTGTATCATATTAAATTATGGATGGATATTTACAAAAATGTGCTCTGTTTATCCTTGTGGTGGAGATATTAATCTCCCTCCCCAACCCACACCCCACTCCCTAAATGAAAAGAGTGTGAGCACCTCAGGGCAGGGACCTGTTATTTGTTTATGTTGCTTTGTAAAGCACTAGGTACAGACGGAACAACAACAATAATAATAATTTTCTTTACTGAACCATTTGTATGTTGAACAAAATTAATTAAAAATAAGAAAGAGCAGGATACTAAGGAAGAAAGAAATAATTACGCCCAATTCAGACAGATTCTGTTCAACAAACTTGCTAGCTGTTTAGATGAAAAGGATTAGAGAGCAATCAGCATTCCTGAATGACCAAAGAGAAAACCCTGAAGCAAAATAAACAGATTTTTTTAAGCTGACCCTCTGCTGAATGTCACCAAAAGGTCACACATGAAGTCATGTAGAGGGGGAGTATTTTTGCCTTCCCCCCACGGCTGAGCGTGTTCATTTACAGTCTGCTCTACAGAACAAGAAGCAGAAGGCATATGATGCAATCCTCCTTAATTGGGCACTTATCAAAATCAATGAGTCAACAAGACAGTTGTGAACAACTTAAATCCCGTTGATTTCAGTGGGACACTCTTCAGATACAATCCTATGGTAATATTCCTATGGGCAGACTATTCCTATGGGCATATCCTATGGGCAGGACATCTGGCTCAGTTGGTTAGAGCATTTGTCTCACAAATGCCTGAAGATCTGCAGGACAGCAGTTCAAGACGGCTGGAACTCTGTCGGAGAGCTGCTGGCATGCCGAGCTGATAAGCTGCAGAGCCGAAGCAGCTGAAGCTGAAGCGTGGTGAGGCGAACGCCAGAGAGAGAGAGAGAGAGAGAGAGAGAGAGAGAGAGAGAGAGAGAGAGAGAGAGAGAGAGAGAGAGAGAAAGTAACATCTCGAATGAAGGGTTCTATGAAAGATTAGAACATTATTATATTGTAAAAACACTTGGGGTTTAGAACAGCCTGCCCATGTACACCGCCTTGAATAAAGTCGGAGGAGAAATCCAATGACCAGAAAGGCGGTATATAAATACTGTATATTATTATTATTGTTGTTGTTGTTGTATTGTTAGATGGGAGATCAACCTTCCACTTCATATAGGGCATATCTGTTCACATGTGACACAAAAAACACATGCAGGTTGAAACACATACAGGTTCAAATGTGAATGTAAATCTTCCTTCCTATACAACCTTTAACTGTTTTTTTTTTTTAATGATTTACAGTATGTGCCTTCAAAACTGCATTGCGGTTATTTAGTCAAACACAAAAATAGCACAAGAGGGGCTAAAGAGTGCCTTTTGTCAGGGATCTGAATACTTTGTACATCATGTGTGTATTCTGCACCTAGAAACCAGAACTCTGTGACAGATATATTATGCAAATGAATCAGATTAACACATACAGTTTTTGTTTACTGTGCATCAGTCATTCTGCTTCAGCTAATTTACTTCAGAAGTCACTGAATTAATCTTTGGAACTGGCAGCTACAAAATGTAGCGATGGCCTCTAGCTTTGAAAGGAAATTAGGTACATTAATGGAAAGCAATGTTGTCAGTCACTACTAGTCGTCATGCTGGCTACTTTCTACCTCCCGATTCAAATTCTATATGCTTCTGACTACCATTTGCTGGGATACGACAGCAGGAGAGGGCTATATGCTTCTACGATCCACTTCTGGGCTTCCTGGAAGTATTTGGTTTGACATTATAGGAAACAGGATGAATCACTGAGCTGGTTCATCTTATGTTCTTCTAGGGAGGGGTAAAGGCTTTACCCCTCCCTTGAAGAACATAAGATGAATCAGCTCAAAAGGGCTATGTAGGGTGTGGAAGTTCTGACCACTGCAAATCCCAGCCATACTTTCATGTCTACAGTCGCTTAAAACTTGTTTACAATAAAAGCAGAGAACCTTCAAATGTTGAATTCTGCACCTTCACACTTGGTTATGGCATCATCAAAATTCCACACTTGGTGTGGCACAATGGCCAAAATGCCATGGCGGTTTGTGTCACTTGTGAAACTGCAGTTAGTTGCATTGGCAAGAGCGCCACCTACTGGCTTCCAACACCACTTGCTGGGGAAACTGGGTAGCAGATTCTTGCTCAGGTTGGTTTGGGATGTCTGCTCTCCATGCGGTGGGTTTGGTCCGTGTGCTGCTGCTGTGCAACGCATACACTGCAGATGCAGCTATTCCTGGAAAGATGTTAAGTAGCACACCACTGAATAGCAGTCATAAGGAGCCACAGATACCAAAGCCTACATATACACAGTGTACACCCAACACTGTCCTCAAACAACCAGGTTTTCCCCTCACTGGATAACTTGGCCTGTCACCCCAATTGGGGTATGCACACATCTCATTAGTCCCAACCTGCCTGCAAGGCCCAATATTCAGCAGGCTCACTGTCTATCATTCTTTGCTCACATTCTGTAGAAAAATTAGTTTGCTTAACAAGTAGCAGTGGCCGTTTCTTTCTGTCTACAGACCCCTTCAGAAAACCTAACTCCACCAGGCAAATATGTGTCTTTATTTAGATGAATATATATAGCTCATCATAACCTGGCTAGGAATTCCTCATGGCTAGGAATACCACAGTGTTGATATTAACACAGACACAATGGGAAAGGGCTGTAGTTCAGTGGGAGAGCACATGTTTTGCATGCAGAAGGTCCCAGATTAAAACAACAACAACAACAACAACCAGAACCCTGGACAGCTGCTGGCAGAGCAAGATGGACCAGTATGCTACCTGTATACAATGCAGATTTCTGGGTAAAGGTAAAGGTATCCCTTGACATAAGTCCAGTCATGTCCGACTCTAGGGTGCAGTGCTCATCCCTGTTACGAGGCCGAAGAGCCAGCGCTGTCTGAAGACGCTTCCGTGGTCATGAGACCACCAGCATGATTCTCCTTGCCGCAGTACGTAGCATGCGGATGGACACGGAATGCTGTTACCTTCCCATAAGCGGTACCTATTTATCTACTCGCATTAACATGCTTTGTAACTGCTAGGTTGGAAGGAGTATAGCTATATCACAATAATTCCTCAATTTGCTTAATTCCAAATCCAAAGATTTTATGCTGGTTCCTAGGTATACATGTAGTGAACCTGTGTAGGAAAGAAGTTTCAGAAATAAGCTTTCAAGAACCCTCCTCTGCATGGAACTGATGTTCAGCCTTGGTGCATGGATAATTTAGTGTTGGGATTCAGATCTAACGAACCCTGACTAGAAGCGGTAGTGTAGTTGGCGGGTGGGGCACAGCCCTCCCTCGCGGCAGCAGAGTGGCCGTTTTCCGGTGTCTCTGCTGGCAAGAGGGAGAGCTCAGCAAGGTGGTGGCGCGTGAGCTGGGCCCTCCCTCCTGCCCTCGCCTCCACATGGCTCCAAATGGAGCTATTCCAGAGGTGAGGGCGATGTGCTGGCGCAGGGGGCATTGCAAGGTGTTGTGACATCACCCCAGCCCCACCCTGGGCAATGGCCAGGCTAGCAACGCCACTGACTCAAATTCGACTCACTGGGTAGCCTTGGGCAAGTCACTCTCTATTAGTCTCAGCTGGTCATCTGTAGGATGAATAGTAACCTACTGCACAAGGTAGGTTGTGAAGATCAGATAGATAACTAGGTCAGGATTGGAAAACACTTGCCCTGTACACCCTGTACACTTGCTAACTGGGCAAGAGGCACTTTTTCAATTGGTGCTCCTCTTATATTTAGCAGGGGGAGAGTAACTGCCCCCCTTTCACCCCAGCACAGTCTCTTTTCTGATGGCTGTTTGCTGGTGGTGTTCTGCATCTTTTTTAGATTGTGAGCCCTTTTGGGTCAGGGAGCCATTTAATCATTTGATTTTGTCTGTAAACCGCTTTATGAACGTTTTGTTGAAAAGCGGTATATATATATATATATTGTTAATAATAATAAACAACCTTTATTGGCATAACACAGAAAGACACACACACACACACACACACACAGATAAATTAAAATAAATAGTGCATAATACAGAAAACAGATAAAGACAGAGGGAAGGAGGTTATAAGGGCATAGGCAGTTAGCATCCATTCTGATTAGATTTTACTAAATTGGTCACCATGGAAGTTCTTCGTTGGATAATTAGATGGAGAAAGCTAGCTAGCCAATTAATGGACCATTTATTAACAGATGAAAGTAGAATCAAAATAATCTCCGAATCAGACTTTTCTTGCAGATTTACCAGCAATGGATTAAGAATGTCTTGGAGTAAGTCGTTATACCATGAACAGTATAAAAGTGCATGTGGTAAGGATTCTATATTTGTCAGATTGAATGGACAACGACCCTGGGCCTTTGAGGCTCTATCAAATCTGTAATCTATCAAGCTGGATGGTAAAATATTTACATTTGGCTAGGGTTAACGCACGTCTGGCTTGAGGGTTATCAATCAGGAAAAGATACTGTGGGGTTTTACTGAGAGTGCAGGGCAGTTGAGATTGCAGGGCAGTTATTCTATAATAATAATAATAATAATAATAATAATAATAATAATAATAATAATAATAATAATAATAATACACAGTTAGCCTACCTAAATTCCATTATCTTCTGTGGCATTTCAGCAGCCAAAATGTGCACAGAACTGCAGGTTTAAAAGCACCATGTCTTTTCCCTACCAGCATTGAAGAACTGCAGGCAAAGAACGCATGATGCTGCCAATTCAGGTGGTAGCACTCCAGTGCTTTGGTCTCTCCAGTGTACACAGGAAACGCAAAGCATAAGCACCAGAAAGCTGGAGACTGAGTCATGCGCTCTTCTGTGGGCCGATCTCCAGTGCTTAAAGCTCAGAGCCCAGAGATTTAGACAGAGCTGATGCTTAAAACCTACATACGTTCCCTGGGATTCTGGGTCTCTAATCCTTTAGCTGTGAATGCATGCATATCATATTGGATTGTATGACACTGGTGCTTCCCCAATGGTGGTTATTAACATGTTATGGACACTTTAGGGTCCATTTCTTCTAGCACGTTTTCAGAGAGACTGACGCCTACTCTGCCTTTTGCAGATCAACATGGTCTTTGCTTTCATTTGATGTCTAACGGCGCAATCCTGACTAAAGGATCCGGCCGGCGGCCCAGGCCGATCCTGTTCCCTGGCGGCAATGTCTTCTCGAGGAAGGAGACGTTTGTCTCCTTCCCCGAGTGTAACCCAGGGAAGGCGCTATTGGTCTCCTCGGATTTCCGAGTGGCCGTGTAAAGGCCCAGTTGCCCGGCGGGGGACAGGATCTGGCCGAAGCCTTCCCCCTCCCCGGGCGGCTGAGCCAATGGCCCCCCTCCCTTGGCCGGCTGGAACACCCCTGCAGCCGGCAGTGGAGGACTTACCTTCTGCTACTGGCCGCGTCCTTGTCCGGTGCCGGAGTGAGGGAGACCAGCGCAAGGCCGGCCTCCCTTACTCTCGAGTCGTCGCAAACGTGCCTTAAGGGTGCTTCAGACCGCACGAATCTCGGCTCGTCCCGGATCTTAGCGGATCTTAGCCGAGGCGTGCTTGGGTGTCTGGTTAACACAGTGGAAGCGAGCGGTCTCCTGATTGCCGGCAAGCTCGAACATCCCCTGGGCCATGTTTTCAGGGGGACGCACAGCGACGCTACTGGAGCCATCAATCAGAAGAGAGGGGGGAGGAGTGTTAGCCAATCACCGTGGAGGTTTCTTCCAACAAGGAGGGACAAAAGGAGGGACTATTTGCAGGGAGACACTCCAACAGACAGGCAGGTCGGTGGCCAGCCTCTCGCGCTCACTCGTTTTCGACCACTTCTGCAAGCGGTCTGAATCCGCCTTTATGGCACGTTTGCGACGTCTCCCGGCGCCGGAACGAGCATTCCGGCGCCAGGGGACTTAGTCAGGAATGGGCTGCCCATGACAAAATGCCGAGTGCTAGAGTTAAAATTTGACACAAATTCAACATATGCCAATATTTCAGAATGCAGATTCCATTTAGAATGTTTGCTTTTAAAATTCAACTTCTAGGATAATTTCTAAAAAAAACCAAAAAAACTAGAAATCTCCCACTGATTAATTTTTAAGGCCACAGTGATCAATGTCAATGTGCTTAATACAATGGCTGCAATGTGCCTCTAGTCATGCACAACCTATTTTGCGAACAATGAATGGCCCAGTTCAATTCATCCATAAATTGGATGGGCATCACAATGTAGATGCATTGCTTCCTCCGTGTCAGCTGCACACGGATCTCCATTACTGTACAGTTCTGCATCTTATTTTTCCTCAGATCCCTAAATCTGAACAAATTCATAGGAGAATATAATTTATTTATTTTTTTTGCAAGCAGATTAGAACAAGGAGAAACTGTCTGAGCCTTTTGTTTCAGTCCTTTGGACTTGCATGGCCACTGGCCATAGCTTATTAGTATGTAGATTAGACTCAGTAAGTACTGGATCTGTTAAACAGCTACAGATGTTAAAAGGAAGTTCCGCTCAGAGCTCCTTTACTTAGGAAGGGAGCAGAGATGGTCCTCAGCTTCAGGCCAGATGGGGAATCCATACATTGCATCCCAAATTCTGCTTTTCTCCCTGGGGCCTTACCTTTTGGAACTTTTTTGTTGTTGTTATCAGGAGCATCTACATAAAGGTTTTTTCAAGGCCATGGTTCCCCAGGAACAGGTAAGGGCTTGCCCCCAGCTTGGGATCATCTTCAGGAAGAGAGCAGGCATCATATCTCTGCTCACAGGCCCAGCTAGTGTGGAGACCACACAGGTGGAGTAAATAAAGTTAATGCTGTAGAATTACCGTCGGGGCATTTCCTCGCCGAAGAGCGTCTGAAGCACCGTGCAGTGCCTTGAAATTACTGCTAATTATAGAGGCCATTTGCATAAATTACAAGGAGAGAAGCAGTTGCCGCCAATCCTTTCTATGCACTTAGCAAGAGAGTTCCGCTCGTTGGATGGCGACGAACCGGAGAAGGGGGAGTGGAGGGGACAAGATGCCCTGGTGAGGCTGGATGGATGCAGGGGGAGGGGAGTCACAGCACAATCCTATTCACACTTACCTGGGAGTAAGCCCCATTGAACACAGTGGGACTTCCTTCTGAGTAAGCCTGAATAGGATTGCACTGTCAGAGAGATGGAGGTTCCGAGGTTTGCACTACTAGAGCCTAAAGAGATTTTGGAAAGAGGCACAACGTTCTTCAGAATTAGCTGGGGAAACCCCACTTGCAAATTGAAATCCAAAAGTCAGGTAAATCTTTTCCTAATCCGAAATCTGAGTTCTTAGAGAATGCTGAACTTTTGGGGTGAGAAAAAATTATTTATTTTTATTTAAAATATTCATATCCTGCCTTTCCTCTCATATAAAATGGGAGACCCAAGGCCAAGACACCCAAGAAATACAGTTTCTTTTTGTAGTGTGTGCGCGTGTACGCATGTGCTTGCATACTTGTGTGTGTTTGCCTCTGACTACTTAAATGACAATGGCCTGCTTTACAGGGATATTGTACAGATTATTGAGGTAATGTATGTGACATTATTCATTTCTATGCTCAGGACAGCTCCCAAGTTTATGCTCCCATCTGCATGGCACTTTACACAGAGTGAACACATGAACACAAAGGACTCCAAAATTAGTTACTGTATATTACTTACTCTGAGCATTTACTGAAAGCACCTGGAAGGCATGGCCTCTGCCCTGGAAGCGGCACCCCTCAACTCCCTATGTAATAGGACTAATTTGTGAGTGCACAGTGATGAAAGAAAAGCTTTCTGCACATGCTTAGAGGCACTATCTTGTTTACTTTAATTGAACATGTTGCAGGGCTGAACCTCAAATATCAAAACCAGCTCCAGGGTTAAAATCTGGTTGCCACATGCACTAAATGATGTGTTAGAATTCTGGGATGGTAAAATGGACTTTACTACATCAGGCTGCAGGTGGTGGATCGCACTTATGAATGCTTTCCTAAATAAACAGCAACTCCCTGCAAGTGCACCTGGTAGGGGGCAAGACTAGAAACTTTCTCCCTGATCTTTTCTTCTTCTTCTTTTTTTTACATGCAGGGAGGTTTTTCATGTGGGGGAGAATTCAAAAATGGCACCCCCGCCTACAGCTTGAAGTGCCATTGTCTATTCTCCCACCGCATTCCGCTGCATGTGCAGACCAGACCTACAACACACAGATCTGCGTTTATCTCTAGGCAGTGGCAAGATAACAGCTTCTTAGCTCAAGATATCCAGCCATTTCATCAATCCCCTGGTATCTGCTTTATACGTCAGACTTCCCCATCTACGGGTACTATACCTATGGCAGAGTGACCACAATGTTACTTAGCAGGCATGCTTGTCTGAAGGCTGACCATGCAAAGCTATGTAACTGAAGCCCAATGAGCATTTCTTTACTGAGATCAGAGAAGTGACCAGGGGGGACGGACCTGGGGGGGGAGTCGGGGTTGGCCAAGTCGGGCACTGAGCATGGAGCACATCCAACAGGTGTTCCACTTGGCTGGGCCAGCTCCTGAGCCCTCAGTACCTGTGGCAGTGCCCAATGTGCCAAGAGGAGGGGGGCTTTGCCCCAGGGCCCCAACAACCTGGTGCCAATGCTGACAAGGAGAGAGGGGGCTCTTTACCCAGAGGCGTCATGGCAGCTAAGGCTGCCTGGAGCACCTCTGTGGCGGGGTGGGGCCGCCGCCGGGGAGGGGGCGACTGCGTGCGCGCCCGCCTTCTCCCCTGAAAGCCCTGGAGCGTCCGCCACAACCGGCGGCCAGGGCTTTCTGAAGGCAGCCGCTGCGCCGTGGCCTTATTTATACTTTTTTTCTGTACATACGCAGAACGTAACATTCTGCGCACGTGCAGGAAAAAAAGTATAAATAAGGCCACGACGCAGCGGCTGCCTTCAGAAAGCCCTGGCCGCCGGTCGTGGCGGACGCTCCAGGGCTTTCTCAGGTTCCAAGGCCGGGCAGGCGCTCCAGGGGAATGCCACCCGAGCTGCGGAGCCGGTGCGTCACCGGGTGGGCGCGCGCACACGCGCGTGCTCCCCCAGAGTGCCGCCCAAGCCGCCCGGAGCCACCACTCCGTTCGTTCCGCCCTCTGTATGCCTCTGTCTTTACCCATTCTCCACCTGCTGTTTCCTTGCTCCAAACAGCCCCTCCAAGCAGCGATGGGGTTTCAAATGCATGTGTGCCAAAATGCACATTTTGAAATCCCACAAGAGGAAAAGCTGCTGGGGAGAAAGTCAAGGGAAATAGTAGACAGGGAATGAGTTAAGGGGCACCCTCCTCCTGCCACCTCTGTGCCCTCAATCACCCATTCTGACGCGGCATTTCAAGCTAAGAAGGGCCATTATCCACAGTTTCAGACATTTGTATTTAACATGTCTCTTGACCCTGAGGCAAAGCAAACCCAGGACATTTTGATTCCTGAGGTAGAAAATCCAAAATAAATCTTTGCTTCCCTTTAATTAACATGGGACATGATCCACTTGGAATGTTTTCCAGAACACGCTTCATTCAAACAAACAGGAACTGCACTAGAGCAGTCATAGGGCTCAGAAGACAGCCACTGAGCATATACAGAATGCACTTTCTAAGCACTAAGTAAACCCAGCTTGCCCAACACCTTATGATTTTGATAAGGATGTCTCCATTGTAGTCCATTTTCAGGGAGGGTTCACCACCTAGGGTTTGGTGGGCTTTCCTCTCCTTTCTAGGGCAGAGGATATTGGGTGGCAGCAATGGAGTGGACCCCATAGTAAATAGTATTTTTCAATGGCTTGGTGGCATCTGAACTCAAGTGCCTGAGCCTACAACACAGGCCAAGGAGGAATTTATTACCACCTCAGATTGGCTGAGCTTCAAAGGGCCATAGGCTCAGTCATAAAGCCCATGCTCATGCAGACTGCACCAAGAAGATCCCCAGGTTCAGTCCTTTGCACCTCCCTGGGGGAGCTCCGTTCGAGACCTTGGAGAGTCACTGCTGCCAGTCAGAGTGGGCAGCCTTGGCCGAGATGGCCCAATTGTGCGATGCAGTCTAAAACAGCTGCAGAGGCTCAGATCATTAAACCTTCCTCCAGTAGTGCGTGACTTGGTTCAATTTCTGGAATCACTTGGAGCTATTTTGTTCTGCAGGCATTTTTTTGACACCACACCTGCTCTCTCTGCTTGTGGCACACCATGGCCTGGATTGTATGGGCTGAGCTCGGCAGAGCAATGTTTGATTTCCAAAGGAGAAAGAGAGAGATGCCAGGGATCAGGTGTGCCTGGAAACATCACACAAAAGCCTACTACTTTGACTTCCCTGGGAGTCCTTTCCCCTAGTGCCCATAGGAGAAATGCACTCCGCACATGCTCAAGGACACAAAAGTCTGTTCTTCCTTTCTATGTTCCAGGGCTGAATCCTGAACATATAAGCATGAGTCTGCCTTATTCTGAGCCAGACCATCAGGCCATCCAGTCTACACTGACTGGCAGAGGCTCCACACTCTACAGACGGAGGAGGGGGCGGCTTTCCCAGCCTTGTACAGTGATGTCAGGGTTTGAACCTGGGGCCTTCTGTATGCACAGCATGCACGCTATCACTGAGCTCCAGTCTTTCAACCTGGGCAGCCCTGGCACATTTAAAGCACCAGAGGGAAAGGCTGGTGAGGAGTCCGGTCTTTGGGGGAGGTGGTCAAACGAGTTGGCTTTCGGTCACCTTGAGTTCAAAGATTAGGATTCATTATAATAAACGAACCCAAGCTTGACGGGGGGGGGGGGTGTCATAACAGGCCAGAAAACAGGCAAGGGCCCTCCTTAGATGTTCCTCCCCTGATCAGCTGCTCCTTCTAACAAGTACCAGGAGCAGGGGCTGCTGCTCTCCTTACAACCCAAGTGCTTTTGGCAGTTAGGAAGTTCACCAGCAGCAGCAGCAGCAGCAGCAACAGCAGCTTGAAACAGCCCTTTTGCTCTTGCCCAACAAAACAGGGGTGTCATCTTTCATCTGATTTTCTTTGCCCTTTTAAAGAAAAGCCCTAAGAATCATGATGAGGAGGCCTGGACTTTTCTGGGCTACCCCTCCCTTCCCTTCTTTCTCTCTCTTTCTCCCCCCCCCATTCGTTTAATCTCCCTCCCCCCCCTCAAACCTTTTTTGCCTCGTGGCAGGAAAGACCTACACTCGGGTAGGGCTTTTGGTCCCGGAGACGGCGCGTCCGTCGGTGGGTTTTTGATGTCTGCAGTTCACAAGCCGCCCTTCCAGGTGGCTCAAAAGCATCTCTGTGGCTCAGACACGGAGACTCGCGTCTGCATCTCCCACCCCTACCTCAAATCCCTTCTTCCTCCTCCTCCTCCGCCGCAGCCTTAAGACTTTGCTTCCTTCCTCCCAGGGATCTGTAATTTAATTTGTTCTCTCTTTCTCTTCTTTTTTTCTTCCTACTAGGTAACAGTGCTGTAAAAGGCACAGTTGCCAAATCTTCAAAGGTCAATCACGGCCCACGTAAAGTCAGGTTTATGTCCCTATCACCTTTCGGTCTTGCTTGTAACAATTCCAAGTGTCAAAGTCTTGAGCAGAAGCAAACCACATGTGTTCTATGATGTTCAGTTCTTCACGGAGGTTTTCTAAACACAACTATGAGCAACTGAACTAAGCTGCACGAGTGGGGCTGCAAAGCAGAGACCCTTGCAATAGTGCCAAATATTTAGCATTTGTGGGACACCCACTGATATTTGATGTAACCATTTTATATACCGGTAGATAAATAAATAATAAGTATACATTTGTTAGTTCTGGCATGCTATGGACATGGTGTTTATTATTTGGAAATATGGGTGGCTGATGATACGCAAAGCTGTTATTGTAGTATTTTTCAAACCTTCTAACTTCAGGGAACACTTTCCATGGAGCCTCTGTGCGTCCGCCACAGATCAACTACATATTTTAGGTACATCCTGAGGCCTGGGGTTTACACATTTAGACGGTAGAAGAACTCTGGATTGTACCACTGCAGAATGCAGATAGGAGATACCATTCTTTTTCATGTCTTCCACCATTAAATTAAAAAAAGAAAACCAACCCTCTCTGCAAGTAGAAAAGTAACACATCAAGGAGAGTAAGGTTGTAGCCTACCTCTCTCTCTCTCTCTCTCTCTCTCTCTCTCTCTCTCTCTCTCTCTCTCTCTCTCTCTCTCAAATGTGCTAGCTTTCTAATTACAGGGACTGCTTTTTGTGTAGGAGAGCATTCAAAATTGTGATTTCTAAACTGAACTGATACAGCCTATTCATCCATCTCAGCATTCTACCATCTAATTCCCTTGGTTACTCCTAGATTGATCACATCCAGGTTGGACTACTGTATGCATGGCTGCCTTTACAGACGATTTGGAAACTTCAACTGGTTTACAATGCAGCCTCATGAATGCTCACGGGGGCAAAGAGTCTGTTCACATCATCCCAAGTCTGTGTCAACTGCACTGGTTCCCAGTTTATTTCTGGGTCCACTTTAAAGTGCTGGAAAGCCTTTAAAGCCTTTCACGGCCTGGAATTACCTTAAAGACTGCCTCTGCCCTTGAGCCTACATAGGTCTTCCAAAGGGCCTCTCAAACCAGGACTGGCTCCACAGGTGGGGTCTGCTGTGGCATGTGCCAGGGATCCATGACAGAGTCTACATCATAGGTGGCCAACCCACGGCACGGGTGCCACTTAGTGGCACTCCAAGCCTTTTGAAGTGGCACGCACTGCTGTTCCTGCTCGAGCCGAGCGCTGAAGTCCCTCTCTCTTTCTCGACCCCAGTGCACCTTTCAAAGCCTGTGACACTAGAGGAGGTCTCTGCACCCCACTGCGCCTTAAGGCCGTGACAGACCGCATGCCGAGGCGAGCGAGTGAGCCCCGAGACGGGCGAGCGAGCGAGGCTGGCTGCTCTCCTCCGCGCTCTGAGCTTGTCTGTTGGAGTGTCTTCCCGCAAATAGTCCCTCCTTTTGTCCCGCCTTCTTGGAAGAAACCTCCACGGTGATTGGCTAACACTCCTCCCCCTCTCATCTGATTGGTGGCTGCAGTAGCTCCGCGAAGCAGCCCCCTCAAACATGGGCCAGGAACATTTTCGATCGTGCCAGAAATTGGGAGATCGCAACTCCTCCACTCGCTTCCGCTATGGTAACCAGACACCTCAGCACAGCTCGACAAAGCTCCTCGGGTGTCCGGGACACGCCGAAATTCGTGCGGTCTGCAGTGGCCTTTATTCTTCTTGCGCTGTCACTGTGCGTTAAATATTTTCATTACCTTAGATTTGTTTTATTTATTTATTTATTTGAGTGGCACGCTCAAGATTATCTACATAAAATGTGGCACATGGCGTGCCACGGGTTGGCCACCACTGGTCTACATCCATGCCTGCCCACCCCTGAGGCAGTGAGGGTCAACGGTTGCCACTGCTCCCCACCACTACCCATAAGTCAAGATCCACAGCGATGCTTTCCAGGCAATTGTGGAGGAGAATCATTCTACCAACGTCTTTCCCCAGTGCCATTTTACAAATCCTGCTGCTCCCCCTACCATTGCCTAGAAAGTCAGCCAGGCCAGGGTTAAGGCTGTGACACACCAACCGCGGCGCGAAGTGAAGATGGCCTTCGCTTCGCGCCACTTCCTGTCTATACAAACTGAGTCCTACTTAAACCGCAGAGAGAGAAGCAAAAAACGTCCTTCCCCACCCTCTTTCTGCTAGCCAATCAGAATTGAGTCTTTTCAGGCTCGATTCTGATTGGCTGTTCGCTTCCCTTCATGTCCCACCCCACTGCAATGAACTCGCCCACTGAATGGGCGAAGTTCAATTTTTTTCACCTCCTCTTGCACGTTGCCGCACGGAGGAGAGTGCAGGACACACTGCACTCTTTGTGCCGCTTCCCGTTCCCGCCGCTTCCCACCACACCATGTGTGGTGTGTCACAGCCTTTAGTTTCTAACTAAGGAATACATTTTCACTTCATTCGGCTGCATGTGTAAGCCCAGACCCTGAGCCAGACATGGGGCACTACTTCAACTATTGCGTGATCGCCGCCTATTGTCAACTGAAAGGATGCCCAGATAGAACAGTGCTTTTCAACCAGTAGTTTTGGTACCAGCAGAGATCCTTCACAGTATGGCAGGCAGTCTTTGGCCCCACTGCCATGGTGACGAACATTCCAACATGCCATGGTGACCAACACTTGAAAACATTCCAAGTGGCACAGTCCTGCAGTGCGTGGAGGTGGTTGAGGTGGTGGTATACCAACAGACATGATGTGGGTGTACATTTGCCTGGCCCTTCAAAAGAGAGACAGTTTTGGGAAGGACGTTGCAGAATGAGTCTTCTACACAGCCACCCCCTCTGGTGGCAGAGGTGGTACTTGCACAAGTACTACCCACGAAAGGTGCTACCACTTGGAAAAGTGGTACTTGTGGGGGGGGGAACAAGGTTGAAAAACACTGCCCTAGTAGACACAGCCAGTGTTCCCCTGTGGCGGCACGTTACAGAGAAAGATCAATAGTGTTGGATATGCAGTCTTTCAGAGAAGGATGTCTACCATTAGTGATCTTCTCATTGAAGAACTTGGCAGCTTGCTTGCCTACCTTTCAGGGTTGTTGTAAGGATAAAATGGGATGACCTCATGCGTGTTGTCCTGAGCAACTTGGAGGAAGGGTGGGATACAAATGATTAACAAGTAACTCCCTACTGACAACACTACAATTGGCCCCAAACTAGCCCAAGTGGTCACAGGAACCCAGCAAAACAACATCCTCTTTCCCTATGAACTTGAGGAATTGTAGGGTTTAAAGGTAAAGGTGACCCCTGATAATTAAGTCCAGTCGTGTCCGACTCTAGGGTGTGGTGCTCATCCCCATTTCAAAGCCGAAGAGCCAGCGTTGTCCGAAGACGCCTCCGTGGTCATGTGGCCGGCATGACTCTCCTTGCCGCAGCGCGTAGCATGCGGCTGGAACACGGAGCGCTGTTTACCTTCCCACAAGCGGTACCTATTTATCTACTCGCATTAACATGCTTTGGAACTGCTAGGTTGGCAGGAGCTGGCCAAGCAACGAGAGCTCACCCCATCGCGGATTCGAACTGCGGCCTTTCGATCGACAGCTCATGGTTCAGCGGTTTAACCCACTGTGCCACCCGCTGGCCTATTGTAGGGTTTAGCAGATGGTTATTCCAAATGTTGCAAATTATCCACAACCCCCCAGATTACTGCAATCCGGACCACAAAAATCACATACCAATTAATGTACTGTATACAAATCCTCACCATTTCCATAATTCAGTGACAGAAAGAAACTGAATTTTCTAGCAATAGAATTTAGTAATATTTTTAAGCATGTGATATCAAATTACCACTGGTGCAATGCGTGCTGGTCTATCTTAAAACTTGATCTGCTACTTTCTAATCCCTCCCTCAAATGCTCCAGTTTCACTGATGATACTAAAAGCTGATCC
Organism: Plestiodon gilberti rubricaudatus; assembly: GCA_026170595.1. Taxonomy (NCBI): domain Eukaryota; kingdom Metazoa; phylum Chordata; class Lepidosauria; order Squamata; family Scincidae; genus Plestiodon; species Plestiodon gilberti. The sequence goes on along the minus strand of JANXHW010000006.1, from coordinate 38,732,622 downwards.
ACAGGTCCTAAACTCTGTCTTCTTATGTTTGCCCCTTTCAGCCCCTTGTACCTGATTGCTGTACCTGAGCCAGACATTGTTCAATTTACATGGAGGATCCTGTATTGCTGAAGCCTCCTGAAAATTCTTTCCCCTGGTCCTAAGACGATAAGGGCCAGCAAGCATTAAGGTCTAGCAAGCATGAAAGGGCACTCTGTGCATGCTCAGCAGCACTGACTTCTTCAGCCAATTTGCAAACATAGGGAAATAAAATTCCAACAAATGGATTTGAAGGGGACATTCTGAAACCAAGCCAGACCTAGGAAAAATACTGTATTATGCGATGTCTATTCTGATGCCTCAGCTGTGGCCCGTCGGTAGTGCTTTTGCATGGCTTTCACTTGTTTCAATTAGGCTTCCACAGGTGAACTTCCCACTGGACTATGCCCAGGTTACTGACTGGCCTACGGTTGCAAAGGGAACTGACAAAAAGTTGCGATTATTTAGATTGTGCTCACGTTTAGTGTCTGACCGTTCACTATATTTGTTTTAAACCATATTTTACCCGAAATCTGATTGTCTGGTGGTTTTTGTTTTTTCCCTTCCCCTAGTAGTGTGTGGCTTGGCTCACTTGCACAAGTCACCTGTAGGTAATGTTGTGTAAGCATCACTCAGGATGCACCTGCTCTCAGCTTGTTGTGACACATGCTGTAGTCTGAATTGTGCAGCTACACTGCGGGGAGTTGATGGATCAAAACCTCATGATGGTTGTAGTGGGTAGACTGAAAGTCCTTATATTCAGATCTGTACATATGTCATAATTCCTCAGGGCCATAGAACAGGCACAGAATGTGTGATACTGGGTGCAGGGTTACACTTTCTATAAATCTGATCTTAAACGTTAAAACACTGAAAAGCAAGTTTTTAGCCAGCATGATTGCAAAGGGGTGTATATCATACCCTGAAAGTGTATGGCCGAAAAAGGCTGAGGATAGGGCTCCATTGCTCTTATTTTGATCCTCACCATGACTGGGAAAGCAAGAACATATAAAATAGTTAAAGATGCTACATAAATTGTGCAATATATACAGTATAATATACTGTATTTTTCACTCCATAAGATGCACTTCCCCCCCAAAAAATAGGGGGGGAAGCGTGCGTCTTATGGAGCGAAGGTTACCAAAAAAAGTAAAAAGGTACTTACCGGGGCTTCGGGGAGGCCTGCGCGAGCCTCTGCAGGCCTCCCCGATCTTCTGTTCGGCGCTAAATGGCTCTTTTTGGCTGAAAAGAGCCATTTAGCGCCGAACGGAAGATCGGGGAGGCCTGCAGAGGCTCGCGCAGGCCTCCCCGAAGCCCCCACAGGCCTCCCCGAAGCACCCAGAAGCCCAGCTAAGTTTAAAACTTTTTTCCCCTATTTTTTGCTCCATAGGATGCATGCGTCCTATGGTGCGATGCGTCCTATGGAACGAAAAATGCGGTATTTCCTATGCACACTTTCCTGGTAGTAAGCACCACTGAACACAATGGGACTTTCTTCTGAGTAGACATGCCTAGGATTGTGCTGTTACACAGGTTGCAGAACTGAGCTTTTTTTGGTGCAGAATTTGAACCACCTGGATGCAGAAAAGTACAGTAATTATTTTCGTGTGGAGAACACACAGTCTTGCTTATAATCCTGCTACAGATGTGCAAGCCTGCCTCTGCGGAAATTCAGTGAGGATACCCCCATCCTGAAGACGGAGAGGAAGCAGGACTCAGGCCATTGCTCTTTGCTAGTGTGTTTCGTTAAGCCAAGCCCAACTATAAATCACTCATTTACTGAGTTCCACACCCATGGAACAGGGTGGGGTCATGTAAAGAAGATGGTAGTAGAGAAACGCTGGTTTGCTCCTTTAGATAGGGCACACTTGTGGCAGAAGGGAAAAAAGGAATGAGTTCAGGTCAAGGTCAAAGGGATTCTGGGACGGGATGGGATGACTTCTGCACAGGATTGTGTAACCATAGAATGCTCTTCCCACCCTTTAAAGAGAAAGTATATTTCACTGATCCTGCATAACTCACCAGCCCTCACCCAGCAAGACAGAAGGGCTCCATTGCAGAATTCAATGAACAAATTGCAAGATGCTTCCGTTCACTACCGCACACACCATGCAAAGTTAAAGCAGTCTTATAAACCCAACACCTGTACCAAAGATAGGAGGGTTACAAGTTTTAATCAATTGCGTCAGCAAGTCAATCCAAGCCTTAACTGATGGTTAAAATGTCTGCCTAGAATTCCATCCATCCATGCAAGGTTTGTCAAGACCTGGGACATACCGTACTAATCATGGACAGGATCTCCTTGCATACTCCCTTAAGGCAGTCCTTAAGGGAGAATAGCATCTTAAGTCTGCTCACTGTTTTGGAAAAGTGGTTACCATTTTTTTTAACTACATAGAATCATAACGCTATCGTATACACAACTCAAAAGTCTTGAAGCAACATTTGTTTTGAAATGTTTATACATAATCCTGGATTGCTCTGCAGATTTTTGTATGGAAATTTTGGGGGAATAACATTCTATATGTAAGCAGCGACACAGCTTGTTATCTAAATTTCCTTATTCTAGCGTTAATATTTTCCTTTTCTGTGCACTTGAGTTTTATATTGGAATACGATTCATTGAGAATTGTTGTACTTTAGGAAAAACATTGTTTTGACTATCTTTTTGCTCTGTTTTCTTCTTCCGAGTTTGTTTTTTGTATTTGTTGTACATACTTTAAATGTAAAGTAAAAAAATTAAAAGGTACTCCCCAATTAATTGGTAGGGGATGGTTGATTGAAGAGATTGAAAGGACGGGGAAGAACAGGGTGGGGACCAGGACGGAGAGGGGTGTATGTGTGTGTGTGTCAAGGGCAGGAAGGGGCGGTTATCAGTGGCAGTAGGTCTGCCAACATCCTATCCTCCTTCCCAGCCTCAGTCCACCTCCCTGGGTCCGCTCAGAGTTGCTCCAGCCAAACAGCTGCCACAGATCCAAGTAGACCTATCGGGGAAGTGAAGGTTTGCCCCAAGGTAAGGGACTCAACACTAATAAAACTAAGATCATGGCATCTGGGCCCATCAATTCCTGGCAAATAGAAGGGGCAGAAATGGAAGCAGTAACAGATTTTACTTTTTTGGGTTCCAAGATCACTGCAGACGGAGACAGCAGCCATGAAATTAAAAGACGCTTACTCCTTGGAAGGAAAGCTATGGCAAATTTAGATAGCATAATAAAAAGCAGAGATATCACCATGCCAACAAAAGTTCGTATAGTCAGGGCGATGGTGTTCCCAGTAGCAATGTATGGTTGCGAGAGTTGGACCATAAGGAAGGCTGAGCGCCGAAGAATAGATGCTTTCGAACTGTGGTGCTGGAGAAGACTCCTGAGAGTCCCTTGGACTGCTAGGAGATCAAAAAGATTGAAGGCAAAAGGAGAAGGGGAAGGCAAAGGATGAGATGGTTAGACAGCATCACCGATGCAACAAACATGAAAATGAGCGAACTCAGGAAGATAGTGGAGGACAGGAAGGCCTGGCGCAGGATGTGGTTCATGGGATCACGAAGGGTCGGACACGACTTAACGACTGAAAAACAACAACAACAACAAGGGAACATTTGTTCCCTTACCTTGAGAAGCCATGTGGGACCTTCTCAGGTGCACACTCCATTGGTGCATTGCATCTGCAGGGGGGATTTACAGCCCAATCCTCTTGAACTTACCGCCTGCGGAGTGCGCGTTCCGCAGGTGGAGGGTGCTGTAAACATGCGTAAAGCACGTTTTGGCACCCTTGGAGTAAGGCCCACTGGCACGCAGGCCTCCGCCGTGCCGATGTCCTGCAGTCACCGGAGCAAGGTAAGGGTTGCAAGGTAAGAGTGCAGGGACGGGGGGAGGGTGGCCATTGGCCAAGCTGGCCCAGGAGGTGGTGGGGATTTCGGTGGCGGCATCCTTCTTCTAAAGGTCTAGCACTCTGTCCCGGTATTGACCTTATAAGCCTAATTAAAGAACTAGGCGGGTTCATTTTTAACCAAAAGAAATAGGTTTATGTTGGGGGGGGGGAGTAGAATGAGTGAGAAAACAGTCAGTCCAATTCTATACTTAAGATTAGGAGGCAACAGTCAAAATAAAGTACAAAACAGATTCTAACTAAAATTTCCCTAACTGAAAGAAATCCACTTAAAACCAAAACCCTCCCAACATTAGAGAGAACAATCGTCTTAGGAATTAATCTTGTCCTTGGAGGACAGCATCATGGCTTCATATTGGCTTGGCTGGCACCCCACAATGCATGTCTTCTTCAAACGTCATAGCTCTGTAGAGGGCCAACATATGGATGGGGTGAAGGGAGTGCATCAATTAGCCACACACCTCAAGCCTATACACTTCAAGGGCACACCCCTGGCTCCCCCTCCCCACATTCAGTACTTATCTGCAAAGGTAAAGGATGAAATCAAGGAGAGTTTTCCCCTCACATTCTAGAACCTTGCTGGCTAAGGTTCTAGAACACAGGGAAAAACTCTTCCAGCATTCCGCGTTTGCATGTTCTAACTTTGGTCAAGTCCAGGCCAAAGTGAAGCTGTGAGCCAGACTCACAGCCCAATCCTGTGTAAGGTACAGCGGCAGCCGCCGTATCCTATCCATGTTCCGGGCTGCCCTGGGGCAGCCCACACCTTGAGGGAAGGAGACAATTGCCCCCTTCCCCGGGTGTAAGCGGTGGGAGGCCCGGGCCTCCTCGAATATATGCAAGTTCTGGAGCTCACGTACATTTGTGCCTGTCGCGTAAGGCTGGGCCGGGCCTCGAGAGGGCTTTGGATATCGGCATATCTCGCCACCGATATCCCCGCCCTCTCCAGGCCCAGGGTGGTAAATGTCCACCCCCCTTCACCGCCCGGTCCGCCCTCCCCTGTCCATGCTGGTGTAGGCCTTACCTACTTTGGCGGGCATGGGGATGGCGGGGATGCAGGGTAAGGGCCGCTGGCCTCTGCGCCGGCAGTCCTTACTTGCTGGTTGCCGTCAACGTGCTTTATGGTACGTTTACAACACCCTGCACTGGGGAGCGCGCACTCCCCTGGCACACCGTTGCACAGGATTGCGCCGTCAAAGTGCCTTTTTCCTGTTGCCTCCAATATGCCTCCCCTCGCCCTGTTAGTACGAGAAAAAAAAATGAAAATAGGAGCCAGGATGCTAATTTCTCCAAAAAGACTTTTGTTCCAGCATTACCCCAGTTATCTCCTGAAAGACCAGCAAGTTCAACCTACAGGAACTGGGAGTAAACAAGAGAGACCAGCTTGAGATTCAGTTTAGAAAGATAATAGGAGGCTGGAACAAAGGATGACATGTTAATTTATTAGGGAAAGCCCTATAAAAGATCTGGCCAGAGAGACACAATTTGGAATTCCATCTTGCAACCTTCAGTTGAAGTGCCCTATTGTGCTACATTATAGCACCCCACATTCTCGGTCAAAAGACGGTGCACTGACCAAGTCAGAAAAGTAGCTCTTTGCTTCTCCTTTCTCTGCCCCCCCCCCCCCAATCCCTTCTCCTTGGCTCCCATCTCCTCTCCCTCAAAATGCCTAGCCACCCAACTACGGAAGCACCTGCAATCCTCCTCCCTTCTCCATCCTCTCTGTTCTCCTGCCTCTTTGAAACCAAGCTAACTCGTTCGTGAACTACGACATTGCCCCTGTTCCCAATAAGTCACTGCAGCTAAAAGAAAGCTGAAATCGCTACATGCTGAAATCACACAAAGTCATAACTCGAGCATGCTTGGCTGATCCTCTTTTTCTTCTGCACCCATCCTATTCCTCCCCCCTCTCCTTGGATATTTCTGGTCACTGCCTCAAACCATCTCTCTATACTAGGGGTGTCAAACGGCCCGCTCTTTATCCGGTCCGCATGATAATGGGGCTCTCCCAGCACCACCATCAGCTGTTCTCAGCTGCTGAGCTACGAAATGACACCTCAGCAGAAGCGGTGCTGCTGAAAGGGCAGCCCGTGTGATAACTGGGCTCTCCCATATCTGGAAAATATGATCAAGATTTGCATATTATCTCTTCTGTCACTTGCAGCTAATGAGTTCCTAGGTGAGAAAAAAAGGGCTTATTTCTGGTCATCACCTGCCTAATGACGTCACTTTGTGCTTAAAATGACAATCATTTCCGGCCCTCAGCAGGCGCCATGAATGCTATTTGGCCTGCTGTATGAAATGAGTTTGACACCACTGGTCTACACACACACACACACACACACACACACACACACACACACACACACACAAAATACTAAATATTTGGAGAGTGTGTTAAGGAGCAGTTCTGATGAACTGCACCCCGCACAATGAAGCAAGTGGAGAGGCCTGAATGTGCACATGCCATGAGCGCACAATAATTGTGTGGGGCCAGCTGGGATGATGATAAAGTATTGTCCAAATCAGCCTAGGGTTGGGAAAACCATGTTTCCTGTATTATGTGTAGTTCCACCCTGAGACATAGGTTAAAATTAAATCTGAATTTAGAAGAGACCACAAACATTCCATCTTGTTAACCACTCTCCTTCCCAACACCACCCAGAGGCAAGATTATCCAGCCATCACACACACACACACACACACACACACACACACACACACACACACACACACACACACACGCAGTTCAGCCCATGAAATTCAGTTTATGCTGTGTCATAGGGAACAGGTACACTGCAGAAATATGACTGCAAAGCTACTCACTCAGCAAAACATAGGGACTAGTGATTTGGTGAAGATTAGAAACTCATACTCCTGTGATGGATACTTTGCTAAGGGAAGATTAGTTAGTTAGTTAGTTAGTTAGTTAGTTAGTTAGTTAGTTCGTTAGTTTCCCCTCCTGGTCATATTATAACATCTCTGTATCTTTCATAGCTCATGTTTATTTTCCCATCAACCCTAGGAGACAACTTAGGTTTCCCAAGGCAGTCTGACAGATTTCATGGTTGAACAGGACAGGAATTTTAACTGAAAGCTCCTATATGCAAATCCAGTACCTCATGATATCACTCAGGGGTGACTAGGGGCTTTGAAGCAGAGATCAGTGGAAGAAAATGGAATCTGGTGGGTAGAGTCTGGTAGTAGAATCTAGTGAACAGAAGACATAACCTTATCCATCCAACCATCTATTCAAAATGTTAAAAACTGTCACCTGCCTATTGCCTGTCAACTGTGAGACATCTCATCTTGTCATTGGTTGATCTGTTGTGATGTCATGGAATGATCCTGAACATCGAAATTACCCAATAGGAAACTGTGAACAATAATAACACTGACATAACACTGTAGGTGTTAAGAGGGGAATTAATGCCTTGGGGAAAATCTCATGTCATTTGAACAGTTCACTATGTCGAAGAACAGAAGGAGCTCTACGCTGTAAGAAGGAAGGAAGGATTAGTAAAAGTGATGCTAGGCAAACATAAAGGCTGAATTCTGAGTGGGTAGAAGCCCAATAACAATTTCAGTGAAGGAGATAGAATCAGTACAGCTGGTAATAGGATGATTGAAAAGTAGGATGGTGAGAAATAGTGTTGGAGGTGTAATGTGAGGATAAATCAGTAACGTCCTGTGCAATTAAGATTGGAGGCAAGGCTGAAGGCGCTTCTGTATTAGCAGCCTCCATGCTGCTAACATTGGTGGGTTCCAGCAATCACACTGTCACCTTGCTATTAATAACAGATGATTTAACAGGGTAGGTAAGACAGGGAAACTTGTAATCTCCTGGGGGTGGGTCACAAGCACATGATCAAAAAGGGCAGTAAACAAAGTCTTGAACCAGTCTTCTGTGCTGCCAATTCAGCAATAGGCCTCACAGGTGCTGCAACGCATAGGCGGGCCATCGCTGGTGTGGGCCGCACTGAGTGACACACCATCTGGGAGGAGGAGGGGGTGATGTGCGGGGGGCCCCTATGGCACCTGCATGGCCGCTGAACTGAAGGTTCCTGTCTCGCACACCTGTGCAAGCTGACGGAAACCACACACTTGGGCCGCTTTCGCCCTGCTCTGATTTGGCTAGCCGAGCCCAGAGCAGGCAAAAGTAGCCTCGAGTGTGTGTTTTCGTCGGACGCAATTGGCGGTGATGCGATGACATTATCACGTCACCGCCAATTACTTCCGCTTCTGCACCGGGGTGGTGGTGGTGGTGATGTGATGGGTCTGCACCAGGCGCCTGAAAGGAAAATGATGCCTCTGCTGCAACGTATCAAGCCCCTGTTCTATAGGACTTCCTCAGCACAGCCTGAGCAACAACGGACCCAGGGCTATCTTTGCCCCTTCTTTTCCAGAGGATTTCCAGTTCTTCACTGCTTTGTCACTAGCCCTTCACAGACCTTCTCCCAGGCTTTAACTCTCTCTCTCTCTCTCTCTCTCTCTCTGCCCTTCAGATTCCCTCCTTTTTACCATCTCTCCAGCAAGGCGTCCCTCACCCTTTCCCTGTCAGAATCACAGGCCACAGCAGGGGCTGTGGAAAATATACAGTATTCCCTTTACAGAGGGATAACACAACTGAGAAAAGAAAGAACCAACAAGAAAAGAAAAGCTGGGAAAAACCTGACATAGGAACAGGAGAGACTATATATGGTGCAACCTTTGGAGCTGGAGAACCATGGGAGAGTGAGCCATGGGAGGTCACACAAAGGAGGAATGGATGTGTGTGTGCACGCATCTAAAAAATGTCGCATCCCAAGTCTATGCATGTCTACTCAGAAGTAGGCTTACCAGATCTCCAACCGGGACAGAGTGCTAGACCTTTAGGAGAAGGAATGTGGGCAGGTGTAACTTGTTAAGTCCTAGAGCAGAATCCTAGGCATGTCTACTCAGAAGCAAGCCCCACTGAACACAATGGGGCTTGCTTCTGAGTAGACATGCCTAGGATTTTGCTCTAAGGTTTAACAAGCTACACCTGCCCACATTCCTTCTCCTAAAGGTCTAGCACTCTGACCCGGTTGGAGATCTGGTAAGCCTACTCAGAAGTAAGTTCCATTATAGTCAGTGGGGCTTACTCCCTCCCAGGTAAGCGTGGAAAGGATTGCAGCCTTAATCACTAATTTAACTAGCCAGCTTAACTCTTGCAAGCTCATCTTGAAGACGTTTGCCAACAACATTGCTTAGGCTCAGGGAGTTTTTCAGACTGGTCATTCTTTTGTAGCACTTGATCTGAAAACTGACACAGCCAACAGCAAAACTGCTAAGATTAAAAAAATGACAGAGGGCAAATCAACCTTAAAAACAGTAATCTACCGCTCAAAGCAGGAGACAGAGTCTGGGCTGCTCTTTAATCCAATTCTTCCTCTTTGCATGTGCACATGCGCACGCACGCACACACACACAAAACCATTGCCAGCCTGAGCTACCGCAATTCTTTACGCCGCCCAGTTGGAAAAGGTTCAAGGGTTGTAAGCGAAACTCCTCGGTGATTCTGGGTGCCAGTCTGGCTTGGTTCCCCCCCCCCCCCGCGCACCACTTCAGCTGCTGCTCCTCCTCTCCCAAGACTGCTTCCATGCAGCAGCTTGGGAGCTTTTCAAACTGTAATTAGGAAAGGGGAGGGGGAGAGAGAGAAGAAGAAGAAGAAAAGGAAGGGGGGGAGAAAGAGAGATTTCTCCTCTTCCCGCAGGGCAGAGCACATCAAACAAACTTGAGCTGGCTCTTGTGAAACTGACGGCAATTTCCTCTTCTGTCATAAAACAAATTGTTGTTTGTCAAGAAAGCCAGTTGGTCGTGGAGCACCATGTGTGTGCTTGCCCCACAGGCTGGGTGTGTTGTGAAGGGGGCAGGAGGGAGACGTGGTCGCCAACCAGCATAGGCTCACCACAAATAAAGAGGGTCTCCACATTCCCATAGTTCAGCATTAACTTCCCACTGGGACCATTTGGGGACCTGCTACACACAGTACTACAGCAAGGCTGCTCTGGGCCTGGAGAAAACAGCTGAGCCGAGGACCAGGGCTGGCCCAAAATATTTTGGTGCCTGAGGGGGAAAGCTGAACTCTCCCCTGAAGTTCTTCTGTGCAAACCCCATTGAAATAAATAGGAGTTATGCAAGACGACTGCCGTATGGAACAGAACCATTGTGCAGGAAAACTTCCTGATGGATTCCAGGGATCAGATTTGTCTGTGTCTAACTGCTGCTCTTACGCCACACACCATCTTAACATCCAAAAATTGTGAGTTTCAACTACGGCATGAAGAGGCCAAGTGAGGCTAAAAGATAATAATAAGCTCAGTAATCCATATGACAATGCTTTAGTTTAAGGCAGTGGTTCTCGAACTTTTTAGCACCGGGACCCACTTTTTAAAATGACACCCTACCGGGACCCATCTAGCTTTACGCAACTTAAAAAAAAAAAGGTTATCTAGAAAGAAATAATTTATTTAATTATTTACAAGTAACTTTATTTATTTATTTGTAAAAAAAACCTCAATCTACTGCAGGAGCTCAGCTGTTTGCAGGGCAATTAGTAGCTATCTGATTTTTGAATAGCCTCAGGGCTTGTGGCAACTACTTACCTGATCTTTCCATCACCTGGGACCCACCAGAAACCAAGTGGGTCCCGACCCACAGTTTGAGAAACACTGCTTTAAGGTATTATTTACATTGTTACCCCCATATTGATTGGGGGGAAGGAGCTGAGCGATGGTAACTCATGAATTTCGCTTCATGAATTTGTGATATGGTGATTCGTGACAATAGAACACAGAAACAGAGGCTGCAGAATCTCCTCCTTCTGGGATTTTCAGAAGAAGGCTAGGCAGGCATGTGTCAGCAGCATTAATGGCCACCGTCGGGTGTCAGCATGACTGGGCAGCTCTAAAGGGCCCACCACTGATTCCTGAGACCCAGGCCATAGGTCTCATACAGTTGGGTGGCAGAGCAACTCTTTTGGGGCCCACCCCCAAAACGGGTAGGAGAGGGTCTGTGGGGGGCTGTTTGCCAAGGCCCCTGACACCTGGAGCTTGCCCGGGAAAGGGATTGGACCAAATGATTTATTTGGCTCCTTCCATCACTGACATATCTGTACTATAGTACCCGTTTTACATCAGTTTAACTGCCATGTCTCCCCCTCCCCCCCTTGGTTGTTGTCAATGTGGGTAAGGAGGCTGAGGGCAAAACAACACGTTCCATTAGGCCTGTCATTAACAGACAGGCTTAAGTAGAAATGTATTTCCCCCCCCACACACACACACACAAAGTAGCCACAGAGGGGACCGGGAGATCCAGATCAGGATTGCAGGGGGATCGATTAACGGTTCCCCTGGCCTGTGCTGTTTTCCCACCTGAAATCCCTCCTGCTGCAGCTATTTGCTGCAAACAGTTGCAGGAAAACAGGGCAGGTGGTGTTAAACCCCCCCCCTTCCCTACGCAACACAGGCCTGGTTGACACCCATCCTGCAGCTTTTTTGTGTGAAAAAAGATACATTTCTGCTATTACGTCCATCTCTCAATTATGGACTTAAGGTAATGTGCAGTTTGGCCCTCTGATTCTTAAAGATTACTAGCCCTTCCTTTCAAAACTGCAATCCCCAGGATTCCCTGGAGAGAGGGAATGAAACCAGTGTAAGTGGTGTAGATATGCAATATCTTTCAAATATAAAAGGGGTCGAAATCCAACTGTCAACTCTATACTGAGTCAGATCATCTAGTTCTCAGTGCTGTCAACACTGACTGGCAGTGGCTCTCCAGGGTTTCAGACAGGAATTGTCCTCTGCCCTACCTGAAAATGCTGGGGATTGAACGGGTTCTTCTGCATGCAAGGCAAGGTTCTATCACCAAACTATATGATTCAGACCACAGAGTGCAGGTTCGCTACACGAAGTTGCTTGTCAAGCAAGTAAGATCAGATACCTTTTGCAAGTGACTCAAGCCACATACTACAGCAGAAGCACAGTCTCCAGATTATTTCATAGTTTGGTTGCACTTTACCCATTATATAGATTCTATATAATATAGAATCTGAGTTATATATATATATAATATATATTATATTATAGAAAAAAGGGATAATGGAAAACTGCTAAAATATCAGGCAAGATGCTTGCATGAATACGACATAGCTAAATATGTAATTTAGTTGGGTTCTACTTTATGATGATTCCTTCCGAATTTTCCATTGGAAGTGATGTCAATACAGTTTAGAGTTATCTGGGTCACCATAAGCACATGCCATGATAGGGGAACCATTTATATGGGTCAGATGTGACCAAGTTCCTCCTGGGTGCATCTGACCCATATAAATGGTTCCCCAAACCCTGCACCTACAGTACTTTATTGACCCAGATAACTCTAATTTGACCTGACATGGCTTCAGATGGAACTTGGAATGACATCCTGAAAGAGGCTGCATAAGCCTCTCCCTGTTTGGCTCTGAAGTTGCCATCATTTTAAACTGGGGCCTCCATGTGAGTTTAACATCACTTATCTAACAAGATAGGAGATTGTTGGCATGCTTTTCCATTCCATCCTGTCTCTTTTTATTCTGGTTCTTACTAGCTCCACTCTGCTTTGAATGTGTAGCATTTGTCATCACGGAGGCCCTGAAAAACCTCTGAGATCTGACCTTTAAGAAGCAAAGCCTGCCTCTCTGAAAGTTTTCTAAAGTCGTCCGTTGACAGCCCTGAATAATTCATGCCTGATTTTTAATTATACCTGCTTCCTTTCCCTCCCTATCATCAGAAAACATGTATTGTCATCTAGGGAGGGGAGAACCTGTTTGACCAAATTTAGAACATATTGAGGGAAAATTTCCAAGATCCGAAGACAAATTAAATAAAACGGTGATCGTTTAATAGAAACATGAGCTCCTGGCTGGCACACACCCTACATTTCATCATTTGTAGGACCTTATTAGGGTTCATTAACATGAAAGAGACACACAGTATTTTGCAAACAGAGTGTGCATGTTGTTTCCAGAGGACATCTTGTAAGGCGGTGGCCACACCTGCATTTGGCTTTTGAGGGGGGATCTGTTTAGCATACCCAGCACCTACCACCTGTGCTGGGTCCCCACCTGTGCAGATGGGGCAGAAAGTGGGGCCTGCAGAGATGCTCTGTCCACAGATGACCCAAGGTGCAAAACAAAGAAGACAACCATACCTTGAAGGAAGGTGAGCAGATTTTGGGGCACTATTAAGGGTAGCAGAGACCCATGGGGCACAATTTGCCTGTTCTCCTGCACAAGCTCTGCTGAAATCAGCTGGTGCTGCATGATCATCACACAGTACTGTAGTGCCTTTACATAGCTCAGCTCTTTTTTCCCAGCTAGGCTTGTGCTGGAGAATTTTCTGGCCCATGTTGGCCCATGTTAATTAGTGGGAAAGGATGCCATTTATATTTTCCACCTCAGGCACCAAAATATCTTGGGTCAGAGTTCTTGGTGTTGGCACGCAAGACTCACTCATGCAATTTTGTACCTCTTTTGTTCGGATGGCTGAACGGATGTCACACATTGGATGGAAGCAGGCTGCACAAGACGAAAAAGGAACGCACAGCTGCATGATGGAAAATGACAGCTTCTCCTGTCACGCAGCTGTTAAGAGCCTCTGTCCATTAAAAAGATGGTAACCATATACACAGCAAGTAACTAATGCAGATTGAATAACTACAATTCATCACTGAGACTACCGCAAAGCAAAGCAAAGCAAAGAACTAAGCCTGTTTTTCTGAAACCTGGCCCTGCTCCCTGTTCTTAACCAAGTGCAATGCTGTTCTTAACCAAGTGCAATGCAAAGAGCCTCTTGATGAGGGTGAAAGAGGAGAGTGCAAAAGTTGGCTTGAAACTCAACATTAATAAAACTAAGATCATGGCATCTGGGCCCATCAATTCCTGGCAAATAGAAGGGGCAGAAATGGAAGCAGTAACAGATTTTACTTTTCTGGGCTCCAAGATCACTGCAGACGGAGACAGCAGCCATGAAATTAAAAGACGCTTACTCCTTGGAAGGAAAGCTATGGCAAACTTAGACAACATAATAAAAAGCAGAGATATCACCATGCCAACAAAAGTTCGCATAGTCAGGGCGATGGTGTTCCCAGTAGCAATGTATGGTTGCGAGAGTTGGACCATGAGGAAGGCTGAGCGCCGAAGAATAGATGCTTTTGAACTGTGGTGCTAGAGAAGACTCCTGAGAGTCCCTTGGACTGCTAGGAGATCAAATCAGTCAATCCTAAATGAAATCAACCCTGACTGTTCCCTGGAAGGACAGGTACTAAGGCTGAAACTCAAATATTTTGGCCACCTAATGCGAAGAGAGGACTCTCTGGAGAAGACTCTGATGCTGGGAAAAATTGAAGGCAAAAGGAGAAGGGGAAGGCCAAGGATGAGATGGTTAGACAGCATCACCGATGCAACGAACATGAAAATGAGCGAACTCAGGAAGATAGTGGAGGACAGGAAGGCCTGGCGGGATATGGTTCATGGGATCACGAAGGGTCGGACACGACTTAACGACTGAACAACAACAACAACGCTTTACTTTTCTCCAGAAAAAAAATGAAGGACGACCATTTACTTGTACAGGGAAATATAAATGAGTGCGTTTGGAGACACCTTTGGGATTGGAGGCTAAGCCTGTTCCCTGGCAACTCCAGCTATCAAAAATCAAGCCTGCACCTCTCTATACAGTCCCATCCATGTGAAAGCATGTTGGGAAAGTGGGACAGAATGTTGGCAACTGCTGGTTGCGCTCTCTCTCTCTCCATTCTGATGTTATGCCAAACCATGATATTCTCAGGCCTTCCACCCACTTCCACAGCGCAATAGTAGAATCCTGGGCTACACACACAGCCCAACCTATGGTATCTCCATTAGAGCAACAATTCTTTGGCTGACTGTGCTTCTGCACCACTGATCACTTGGGGTAGCTGACTTTTTTTACCTGCCCACTACTACCTGTTTCCCCAAAAATAAGACAGGGTCTTATATTAATTTTGGCTCCCAAAAACACGGTAGGTCTTATTTTCAGGGGAGGTCTTATATTTATGAGTGCCAGCAAAAATATTATTCCCTTTAAATCTTCAGTTGCAACACACGGGCGCAGGGGGTGCTCCTCTCACCTCAATGAAACCTTCAGATCAGGATGATTTCACAGCAGCTAAAATGCTGCATATCAACCCTCCTCTCACATCAATGAAATCTTATCTCTGCCATTTCCCTTTGTTGTGCAGATACAGGAGAGGCATTCAGTCAGTGTGTGATGCAAGCCACCACAGCTTGCATCACACACTGACTGAATGCCTCTCCTGTATCTGTATCTACAGTTGTGAAGATGTTACGGTAACTGCTACTGTGACTTTAATTGCCTTCTCAATGAGGGGTGGGGGGAAGAAATGGGGCCATTCTGCCCTGTTAAGGAATCGGGCTAACCCAGGAGCTACCATGGGAGTACGAAGTGTTCTTCCTCACCTTGCCTTCTCTCTCTCTCCCCCCCCCCCGCTCTCTGCGTGTTAGAAGGAGGCCGTTGCGCCGCTACCAGCAGGCACGCGGTCGTCAACAGTGTTGTCAGGCGGAGCTGAACGCGAGCATGCCTTGGGACTAGGCTGTACAGGGCGGCAATGCCAAGGAGGCAGGGGAGAGCTCACAACGGGAGGCGGCAACACGAGACAGCCTTGACCGCCCAATATTCGCCAGCAGTAGTTGCATTGTCCCCCAACAAGAAGATCCTGTTCCCTTTCCCCTCAGATCTCCAGCCGCGCGACCAGCCGGCCACCGCTAACTGAGGCCCCTTGCACTGATTGTGGCACACAAACATTCTGCCCCCGTACAGGCACGGTAGGTCTGAGATGATGGGGGGGGGGAGAGACAAACGAAGGGAACCCATCAGGCTGGTAGAAGGAAAAAAGGCGATGATCTGCAAGGAAAAAAGCTGAGCTCACAGGGCTCTGCGAAAAGGCAGTCGGACGCAGTGACGCTTTTGAGGCTCAGTACAGTAGAGTGCCGGCAGCCGTACTGAGCAGTCGGTCGCGGCACAGATCTGTGTAATCAGTCACGCTAGGTCTTATTTTCAGGGGAGGTCTTATATTTATGAGTGCCAGCAAAAATCACGCAAAAAAAAAATGACGGTAGGTGTTACTTTCGGGGGAGGTCTTATTTTCGGGGAAACAGGGTATACTACTGGTCACAAAATGAGTACACCTCCTGTCCCAAATGTTAGAGGGTATGACACATTGACCATGAAAGAACTGCAGAAGCTCAGCCATGACTGAGAAGCTGTCCCCCCACCCCCACCCCGTTACTTCTTTGCATCATCTGGCCAATGCACAACCTTGTTGGCTTGGGTGTTTTGGCTTCTCACTTCTTATGTACAAGGGGTGCATGGAAACACTGAGCCTTGGTAGAACAGGTTTGTTTCCACGGATAGGATCAAAGGGAACAGGATTTGTGAATGACCCAATTGAGGCAACGTCATAGCCACCTGCGGCAAGAATGACACCACCAGAGTAGGATTAGCTCTTCATAAATTACATATCTTGTGGGTTATGAAGCCTTATAAAGGAGACTCACAAGCCAATTCTTCTTTTAATTCTTCGAAGACACCACTATAGTGGCTGTTTTTTTAAGGCTCAAGTGAGGAGCTCAGTTTTCCCCTTAGGAAGATGCTGCAGTGAAACCTTTTGGGTGTGGCCTTCGACCACTTTTCCTGTTGTTCCCACAATGATTTTCTTTTCTTTCTTTTTTATCTGGACAGAGGTAACATAAGGGTGGCTAACACCTTCCTGGCCAGAGGCTTCTATGTCTTTAACAACTCCAACAACAACAGTCAGAAATGCAACTTTTCAAATGTGTAGTGATGTTAAGTGTCAAAGTCAAGCCAGGGCTATAGGTGGCTATATCCAAGTTCCAGCCCAGGGTCCTTAGGGTCAGTTGCTGAACATATTGTGTTGACCAGGCAAGGGAAGAAGGCCAGAATCCCAGGATGTATACCAGGTCTGGTCGATCCAGAGGCTTTGTACAGCCTGTCAATGGCAAGGGCTGATATTGCATGCCCTTATTTCTAAAGAAGGCTGCGAGAACTGAGCATGGAGGGTCCCAGGTACCTCAGTAGGTTAGGTCTTGCGCTCAGGCCACAAGGCTCCTAATTTAATCATCAGAGTCCTTGATATTCTTCCTTACCCAGTGCCATTACTGGGTTGCTTGGGAGCCCTGGGAAAACCTCTACCCTGGGCTCCCACAGTGCCCCACCCCCTGATGGCCCATTGAGTATTACCACTGCCAAGGTAGTGAGGGCTCAGGGATCCACCTAGTCAGGTGGGCCCTCTGATTGCTGTGGACCCTCAGTTTGTGCCCTAACTACACTTATTCCAGGTCCAATTCTGATCAGGTTCCAGTGCTCAGGCTTAGATTGTCTTTTGCTCAAATCACCTCAAATGTATTTGGCTGTGGCCACTTAGTCATGAGGGAAACACACTCTGCACATACTCAGAGGTCTGCTGTTGATTTTTTTTTTTTTGTATGTGCAGTGTTTCTGTATGTGTAAATTTCTGCCATCATCTCCACCACGGACTCTCCAGGGAGGGGTCTATGAATCATATTGATGACTGACATACAATACAGTGTTCTACTTCCCCCTCCACTTCTCTTCTCAGTGGAGTCAAAGAGTGAGATACACACATATGTACATCAGATTCACCCTGTCTGTGCTCTTTCCAGCACTCCTTTCTCCACAAACCTGTTAAGCCACCTGTCCTTCCTCTAGAACCTGCCTGGCTACCTAACAGCTGCAAAGTTGATGAGCATGGAAGGGAGACTAATATACTGTAAGTGACGGCGCAATCCTGTGTAACTTTAGGGCGGTGGAGCACAGGCTCTGCCGGCCTAAAGCATTGCAAATGCTTTAATTCTTTATACCCAAGAATAGGTCTAACTTTTAAGGCACCAAAATGTGTGTTGTGTTGTGTTACAGGTGCTTCCAAAGGCTCTAATAATGTTATGGATAGCCAGGGCAGCACTAGTGGTCAAAAGTGTTGTTGTTCAGTCGTTAAGTCGTGTCCGACCCTTCGTGATCCCATGAACCATATCCCGCCAGGCCTTCCTGTCCTCCACTATCTTCCTGAGTTCGCTCATTTTCATGTTCGTTGCATCGGTGATGCTGTCTAACCATCTCATCCTTGGCCTTCCCCTTCTCCTTTTGCCTTCAATTTTTCCCAGCATCAGAGTCTTCTCCAGAGAATCCTCTCTTCGCATTAGGTGGCCAAAATATTTGAGTTTCAGCCTTAGTACCTGTCCTTCCAGGGAACAGTCAGGATTGATTTCATTTAGGATTGACTGATTTGATCTCCTAGCAGTCCAAGGGACTCTCAGGAGTCTTCTCCAGCACCACAGTTCAAAAGCATCTATTCTTCGGCGCTCAGCCTTCCTTACGGTCCAACTCTCGCAACCATACATTGCTACTGGGAACACCATCGCCCTGACTATACGAACTTTTGTTGGTATGGTGATATCTCTGCTTTTTACTATGCTATCTAAATTTGCCATAGCTTTCCTTCCAAGGAGTAAGCGTCTTTTAATTTCATGGCTGCTGTCTCCGTCTGCAGTGATCTTGGAACCCAAAAAAGTAAAATCTGTTACTGCTTCCATTTCTGCCCCTTCTATTTGCCAGGAATTGATGGGCCCAGATGCCATGATCTTAGTTTTATTAATGTTGAGTTTCAAGCCAACTTTTGCACTCTCCTCTTTCACTCTCATCAAGAGGCTCTTTAGTTCTTCTTCACTTTCTGCCATTAGGGTGGTATCATCTGCATATCTGAGGTTGTTGATGTTTCTCCTGGAAATCTTGATTCCGGCTTGCGATTCATTCAGCCCTGCATTTCTCATAATGTACTCTGCATATAAGTTAAATAAGCAGGGTGACAATATACAGCCTTGCCGTACTCCCTTCCCAATTTTGAACCAATCAGTTGTTCCATGGCCGGTTCGAACTGTTGCTTCTTGACCCGCATACAGGTTTCTCAGGAGACAGGTAAGGTGGTCTGGTATCCCCATCTCTTTAAGAATTTGCCACAGTTTGTTGTGATCCACACAATCAAAGGCTTTTGCGTAGTCAATGAAGCAGAAGTAGGTTTTTTTTGGAATTCTCGTGCTTTCTCCATGATCCAGCGCATGTTGGCAATTTGATCTCTAGTTCCTCTGCCTCTTCGAAACCCAGCTTGTACTTCTGGTAGTTCTCGGTCCACATACTGCTGAAGCCTAGCTTGTAGGATTTTGAGCATAACCTTGCTAGCATGTGAAATGAGTGCAATTGTGCGATAGTTTGAACACTCTTTGGCACTGCCCTTCTTTGGAACTGGAACGTAAACTGACCTTTTCCAATCCTTTGGCCACTGCTGAGTTTTCCAAATTTGTTGGCATATTGAGTGCAGCACTTTCACAGCATCATCATTTAGGATTTTAAGTAGCTCAGCTGGGATATTATCAGCTCCGCTAGCTTTGTTGTTAGTAATGCTACCTAAGGCCCACTTGACTTCACTCTCTAGGATGTCCGGCTCTGGGTCAGTGACCACACCAGCATGGTCATCAGGAACATTAAGATCTTTCTTGTATAGTTCTTCTGTGTATTCTTGCCATCTCTTCTTAATCTCTTCTGCTTCTGTTAGGTCTCTGCCTTTTTTGTCCTTTATCATGCCCATCTTTGCACAAAACGTTCCCTTGATATCTCCAATTTTCTTGAAGAGATCTCTAGTCCTCCCCATTCTGTTGTTTTCCTCGATTTCCTTGCATTGTTCATTTAAGAAGGCCTTCTTATCCCTCCTTGCTATTCTCTGGAAATCTGCATTCAGTTGTTTATATCTTTCCCTTTCACCCTTGCTTTTCGCATTCCTTCTTTCCACAGCTATTTGTAAAGCCTCATCTGACAGCCACTTTGCTTTCTAGCATTTCTTTTTCTTTGGGATGGTTTTTGTTGCTGCCTCCTGTACAATGTTACGAACTTCCGTCCATAGTTCTTCAGGCACTCTGTCTACCAGGTCTAATGCCCTAAATCTATTCTTCACCTCCACTGTATACTCATAAGGGATATGGTTTAGGTCATATCTGACTGGTCTAGTGGTGTTCCCTACATTCTTCAGTTTAAGCCTGAATTTTTCAATAAGAAGCTCATGATCTGAGCCACAGTCAGCTCCAGGTCTTGTTTTTACTGATTGTATAGCTTCTCCATCTTTGGCTGCAAAGCACATAATCTATCTGGTTTCAGTATTGACCATCTGGTGATGTCCATGTGTAGAGTCGCCTCTTGTGTTGTTGGAAAAGAGTGTTTGCTATGACCAGTGTGTTCTCTTGACAGAACTCCGTTAGTCTTTGCCCTGCTTCATTTTGCGCTCCAAGGCCAAACTTGCCTGTTGTTCCGTTTATTTCTTGATTTCCTACTTTAGCAAGTAGGAAATCAATGTAGTACAGTTAAAAGTACTGTACTACAATATCAGGAGCTGTAACGCAGTTGACGATTACTTGCTTTGTATACATAATATCTCCATTTCAATGTCTGGCATCACTAGAAAGGGCTGGGAAAGACCCCCTGCCTGGAACCCTGGAAAGCTAGGAACCCATCAGCATAGAATAGACAATACTGAGAGAGATGGACCAATGGTTTGATTCAGTATGGTAGCTTCTTGTGACCTGTGTTCAATCTATCCATTCTTCCTCTGTGGAACAGTGAGTTGAAGATCTGCCCAATAAAGAAAGAGAACAACTTCTAATACAAAAGATGCCTTGGAGAAGTTTGACTGTCTTTGGCCGTTATTCCTAGGCTAGAGATATTAGCGAGCTGGTGTGACTAAGAAACTGACAGCCCAATCCTGTCTAACTTTGTGCCCTGCGATGCAGTGAGGCCGGTGCAGCCTCTGCCGCATCCAGGGCGCAAAGCAGGCAGCTGGGATGTCACTACGGGAGAAGGGAACATTTGTTCCCTTCCCCTGGGTAAAACCCCAGCTGCCTCAATGGGGCTATTTGGATGTGCGCCAGCGATTTTGCTGGCACACATTCGAGCAGCCTGTGTAGCAGCGGCCAGGCCCAGGGAGGCCCGGGGAGGGGGATAAGATTCTGGTGGAGCCACCGCCGCAAATCCCTCCCACTTCCCAGGCCCAGCCAACCAATCCCCCCCCCCTAATGCCTTGTTTCGCCTCCACCAGTGGGCGCTCCACGGGATCTGGGGCGCGGAGAGTGTGCCTTATGGCATGTTTGCGACAGCCTAGACCGGTGGAGCAGTGCTCCACTGGTCTTAAATGTAGATAGGATTGCGCAGTGACACTGCAAATCTATGCATGCCTACTCAGAAGTAAGCCCCATTGAGTTCAGTTGGCCTTATTCCCAGGTAAGTTTGTATAGGATTGCATCCTATGTGATGAATCAGGAAATTCCCAGTTGAAGTCTTGCCTTTGCTATTAATTCATTAGTTGGCCTTAGGAAAGCCATGCTTTTTCTCAGCTCTTTCCCCAGCTATATAATATTCGGATATCATCCTACCTTACAGGGTTATTGCAAGGATTACAAATATAATGTATGTGAAGTACTTTGAGCACCTGAAATCACTATCAAAATCTATATGTTGTATTGTGAATAGTCAAGCTATTCTTTGCTATTCATCATCAGTGTACAGGGCTTCTTTCTTTTTTTGTGTGGTACATGGATGGGGACTGGTAAGTCCCCAAGATACGCACCATTTCCATTCCGGAGGTTTGTCCAAAAGTTGGAATGTACATAAATCAAAGCACCACAATGGATGGACTGTGCCAGCACAAAAGAGCCGATGTGGCCACCCGTAACTTTGATGTTCATAACTCAAAGACCCAGTGTACATGGCTGCAGAGGCGTCACCCAGGTTTGCGTCACCCGGTGAAAGAGCTCAGCATGTCACCCCCATGATGGACCCCAGAGGTGAATAGGGAGAAACAAGGTTGGGCTGAGCTGGGTTCTACAAAAGATGCCCATCAGGCAGGACTATATATTTCTAGAATTACTCCTGGTCAGTGGTGTCAGTAGGGTTGGTCTCACCCGGTCCGATAACTCATGGTGTCACTCCCATTAACTTTATTTAATATATAACAGTACAGGTCACCCAACAAATTAATAACCAGCTTAGCTCTTAGAACAATCAGTCTCATTAGTCTGTTTTGAGTTAAGAAAATCCACTTTTTGTTGCATAAGGCAGTTGTTTTATTTTATCTGTTATTTGACCATAACGTTTGATAGAATATAGATAATCCAAAATGGTTCATTTCATTGCATTTAAATGAAATATAACATGATGGAATTATTCATAAATACAAAGTTTTCACCATTTTAGCTACTAGTGGTGTCAAACCCACCCACCCCAAGGGTGTCACCAGGGCGCCCCCCGCACACCCTAGTGATGCCACTGCATGGTTGGTTGGAGGGGATAGTATACTGGAAGGAGATTGTAGTATTGGTGTCTTCCGTGCATCTATGTATTGTTTGATGACATTTTCTTTGAAAGTTTGAATAAACCTTTGATAACAAAAGAAAAGAAAAGGAAAACATTGGAGTTCTTATCAGGACAGTATATGGTGCAAGCAACAGATGCTGATTTTTCTGGTATGAATCATGCAAAGATTGTGGAGTACTTTAAAAGATGGAGCAGGAAAAATGATCTACGGAGACCATGAGCCAAGTCAGTAGCCAACAGAAATTGGGACATGAAAGGCATATCTATATCTGCATATGCTGCTGAGCTAGTGTTCATTAGCTAGTAGTCTGATCTTATTGTATTCAGCTCAGCAGTCGTTTCTTTTTAGGCATTAAGCCTATGTTAATTTATTACCAGTAGCTACTGTTGGGAGTGATTTTATCTTCCATACAGTCGGGCTGTATGTAGAATTGTGGCACACTGCTGCTATCCTTTGTAACTCTGTCATGGCCTTGGGGGGTCCCACTATTTACCAACTTGTTTTTATTCTGTTCTCATGTGAATTTACAATTTAGGATATCTCCTCCTGCATCTGACAGAGTGGGTTCTAATTCATGAAATGTATGCCACGATAACGAATTATTTCAAACTAGATGTGATGTTATATGTGTCATTTTCTAATTTGGGGAGGCATTTAACAAATAGCAACCAAACAGGTGGCACAACCCTATAATTCTGCAATTTTTTCACTGAAAAAATCTCTCCCTCCCAGGTGATATGGCTCCTAAGGTGCCCCCCTTTTGGGGGGGGGATGACATTCAGAGGCCCATAACAGCCTTTGGGGGGGGGGTGATTGTTAACAGGAAAACTGTGTGCAATTAAAGGGTTAAATACATTATGTTGTTATGCCATGATTCTGATCTGGATTGAAGCCCGCACATGACTACTATTTTAAGATTAGTACCAAACTACATATAGTATTTAATGTTGTTCTAATTTGGACCCAGAATATTTTTTGTTGTTATCTCTGTATTTGGACGGATGGATGGAAAATCACTTTCAAAGATCATCAGTCTCTTCCACATGGACTGAACCAGTCGGGTCTTAAATCATATTTGATGGCAATGATGCCAACGGCTCACTCTTTTATATCTAGGGATTGCTGCTGTCTTCTCCAGCTGCAGTTTCTCTGGAGACTGTACTACAAACACACACATGCAGAACAAGAAATGGTTCTCACGGGAGCTGCCTATGCTTGTCGGAACAGCTGATCTTGCAGAGAGCTTTCCTCTGTTCCATTCCTCTTAGCAGATATTCAAGTTTAAGCCTTAAGGAAATAGAACTTTAGATGCCCAGAAGCAAAAGCCAGTCAGCAGAATCATATCCATACTTGCTAACATTCAAAATTTTACAAAGAAGTGGCACCAGGTTTGGGTTCTATTCCTGGACCCAAAAGAGTGTACTTGATGAACCATGTCGAAAACATAGCTAGTCAAACTAAGGGCGCAATCCAACTTAAAGATCGGGCGGATGGCCTTAGCCATCGGCACAGGCAGCCGACGGCGGAAAGTCTACCCGAGGAAGGGGACACTCGTCCCCTTCCCCGAGTGTAAGGGCGGCTGAGACCAATAGGCCTCCTCGGAATTCCACCAGCTATTTTGCTGGCGGAAGTCGGAGGAGGCCGTGTAACGGCCCAGCCGACCTCCGGAGCCCAGCGAGGACCGGGATATGGCGGACGCCATGTCCCCGCCCCCTCCCAGAGCGGCTGGGCCTATGGCCGCCCTCCCGCTACCGCCCAAAACGCCCCCCGCCCGCCACCCGCCGGATCCTACCTTTGCTGGGTCCGCCAGGTGGTCGAGTCCTCAGCCGGCGGAGCAGGGCAGGCCGGCCTTGCACCGGCCTGCCCTGCTCTAAAGTAGTCAGCAAACGTGCTTTACGGCACGTTTGCGACTACTTTTGGCTATTCTGGGCGGCAGATTGCTAGGTCCGCCGCCCGGAACTTAAGTTGGATTGGGCTGCCCATCAGGAGTTATAAATGCTACTGTCACTCAGATAAAGTTCCTAAATACTGTCAAAAGCAAACCAACCACAAGACATTCTTCACTGTCATATTTTAAAGATGAAAACAGTTTGAGGTGTTTTTTAATGTTCTGCTGGATTTGTCAGATCTAATATTTGCAGCTGACCGCAGTCTGCTGAAGGAGCTATTCAGTACCAATGGGAGCTGAATTTAGTAAAGCAGTACAGTTGGCCCTCAGTATCCGCGGGGGTTCCGTTCATGGAACCCGCACATACACTGAAATCCGCGGATAGTGAAGTTTGCTATCATAGATACCGGGGCCAACCTGAAAACATATTAAAAAGAAGGTTAAAAGGTGGTTTCCTTATCTTTTTGCTGCAAACTGTTGCGTGTTCTTCCTTCTACAAGCTGAAATCACACTCTGGAAGCCTCTTCCGGGTCGCACGACTCCCCCCTCCCCTCTCCCAAGTTCACCACAGATTCGGAATGCATTGCAATGCATTCTGGAGCTATCCTGTCGCAGATACGGGGGGGGGGGACACAACTATACTACTAAAGAAACTAGAGTAGAAACTAGAGTAGAGTTGCCAAGTAGAACAACGATCCAAGGTTGTCTAAAAGGTGCTCTTTTTATTACGCTGTTTCGCTTTTAGAAACTATCGATGCTATCCTATGCATGTTTACTCAGAAAATAAGTCCCATTGTACTTATTGGGACAGAAACAAGTCCCAATGGAACATGCTCCCAGGAAAATGTATGCAGGATTGCAGCACTAGTAAGATGTAGCAATTCAACACTCAAAAACTGTATCTTGATTACCTGCCTCCCTTTACTGAAGCTGAGTTCCTGGAAGAGTTTTCATTTGATCTAGCAACACAGGTTTTGCAAAGCTTATGCTAGATTTAAGAGAAACCAAGACACTGTATATTTCCATTTTTAAAAAGTCCAAACTGTAAATTTCTTTATGTATTTTGTATGTACTGTACATACTGTACTAACTTTAATGTCTTTCAGCTGCAAAGATTTGTAGTACAAAGAGCACTGTAAATCTCGCTGTTTTGATTGAATTAGTAGTAGAGTTTTTGCAAGCATATCTTGCGCATCTTAATTGTCAGTAACATTGTTAAGGAAACCTTAATGAAGGAGTAAGTAATTCGTCGCCCATTAGATGAAACTGGCTAAAAGAAATGCAAACTACAAAGGAGGTGGTGAATGAAATTCAAAAGCTTCAGGGAGGTTCATCTGCTCTAATAAACAACAGTTTACTGCCTAAAGGGGTGAAAGTTGGTAGATATGCAATGAAGAGAAAGATTCTTCATAGAGTATTAGAAGAAAGGAAGAAAGAAACTCACAAGTACTGGATTATTCCAGCAGCAGGTGACTAAAAATGTTTAGCGAAGATTGCAGTAATAAAATGCAAGGATCCAATAGCCGCCTTGGGTCCCGTGGGGAGAAAGGCGGGATAGAAATATGGTAAATAAAATAAATAAATAGTTGGTAGTTCTCATGTTGGCATCACAGCAGTCAGAAATGTACAAAGAGGTAGGGTTTACAGGAGTCAGAAATGGTTTTGAAAACTTGCCTGGTGAAAAAGCAAAAAGAATAATGGAGAGGAATAGTCGTCTTGATAGTGTAGAGAAGAGACTGGGTGGGAGACTAGGGGCTTGAGTTCCAGTCCTAGCTCTGAGAGATGAGTCTAATGGAGCAGGAAATGGGAAGTCAGGACACCAAGGCGGCTCCATTTCTGGGTGGCATTGAGCAACCTGCTTAAACCCCCCCCCCCATGCGCAGCAATATTGATGAATTAAAACAGTTTGACAGTTCTTTGAACTCCTGACACAAAAGGTCTTAATAGAGAGCGCAGTCTTTGGCGCTCAGTGGAAGAGCAGAGTAAGCAGCAGCCCCTTGCCTGACCTGTTCTGTGTGCATAATAATAACAAGATATTTGCCTTGTTTATATCACAGAGTTAAGTCTTAATTGCACAGAAGTGGTGGGCAGGGAGGGAAAAGAATAAACAGCATGTCAAATGATGAGCAATGTGTATAGCCACCCTTGGACTCAAGATGGTATTCCATGTGACCAACAGCAGGTGCCAGAGAAAATAGGGGACTAAATAGGAGCCAGGATGGTGTAGTGGTTTGGGAGTCGGACTTAGACCTGGAAGATCCAGGTTCAAATCCCTGCTCAGCCACGAAGCTTCCTGGGTGACCTTGGGCCAGTCACTATCTCTCAGCCCCACCTACCTCACAGGGTTGTTGTGAGGACAAAAAGGAGGGGAGGAAATATGTACACCACTCTGAGCTCCTTGGAGGAAGGGTGGTATAAAAATGTGAAAAATAAAAATAATAAATAAAATGACCCAATTCATATGACAACTAAAAAAATGCTTCTAAAGTAGACCTTTTAGGGCCTCGATGGTTTGGCCAATATTTGACTGACCAGCACCACCTACACATGATACAGGACACAAACAAGCATTTCATATCCCCCTCTTCCTGGCATACTCTTCCAGCTTTAATCATCACAGGGTGGGGGTGGTATCCTAGCCACTCCCTCATACATGATCAGAATACTACTGTACTTTAAAGCTGGCTTTTAACTTTATAGTAGTTTTGTCAAATACACATGACAACACACTACACACAACATACACGCAACACCACATTGCAGGTTTATATACTGTAGACCTATATATTCATACTCATGTACAGTGGTCCCTCACCATCAGCAGATTTGACCACCTATAGATCCGCAGATGGTGAAGTCCACTTTAAAAACCTGTAAAAAAAAGTTTAAAAAAAGTTAAGGGGCCCACGCCACTTACACCGGGGGAAGGGGATGAACATCCACTTCCCCTGAGGTGAGCCCGGGCCGCACCAACGCGGCACACATTGGGCCTAGGATGCAGTGGCCGGCCGCTGCATCTTAGGCAGGACTGGGCTGTAACTCACATGCACGTTTTAAGAGCACATTTTGATTGTTTTCCATTCTATCATAAAGCTATAAAGTCTATAATAAATTTTATTTATATATCGACAAGATTCTACAGACCTTGACTGTGAACTCGGGGCCCTGCAAAAATGTTTCCAGTTGGACCCCACAGCTCCTTAAGGCTGGCTCTGATATCTATGTAGGATGGCACATTCACATGTGCAAGTCCTCACTGGATGGTGCCATAAACAAGTGATGAACCAGATCTATGTCTTCTGGGTTGCTTAATAACACTAGTACAAAATGGGAGAGAGATTCATCAGTGCTGTGTTGCCTAGCAGCCACCATGAAATGCAGAATTAAGCACCACACAAGCCCTTTTGTCACACTGGCACCCATTTGTGGAGGGGAAGCGGGATCAAATCAGCTGGTTCCGCCCCAATGTCCATACATCCACAGGTCCTGTCTCTGAATTCTCACTGAGCTGGAGAAGAGATCAGGCCCTACATAGATACAACTGTAAACATGTAGGGCCTGTCTATTGGAAACCCTGCAACATGTACAGTTATGTGTACGTAGGACATGTTCTCACCTTTGACCTAATGCAATGGACGGAGGTCAGGGTAGAGCAAACCAGCATGATTCTACTCCTCCTATACAGTATGTGTTTGCTCTATGTATGGATCAAAATGTGAAAAGAGGGCTTGAGCCTCGTTGAAGCCTAGTAACTAGGGCTGGCTTGGATGATATGGCTGCTGGCCCAACCTAAGTAGAGTGTGGGCACACACATCTCCCCCCCCCCATGCATGTTACCACTGCCATGTAATTCACAAAGGAGAATCATCTGATCTGACACTAAACATGCGAAGTAAATACTGCTGTAGACACAAGCAGAATAGCATGCCAGGGAAGGGGGGGAGAATCATGCATGCCCACACTCCTCCCTCAAGCATTTTTAAGGCTGATCTACACCCATTCCTGTTGCGTTGCGCTTGTGTTGGGAAGCGCGCGAGCGTATGGGACAGGATGCCCCGCCCGAAACGCTACCTTGGGCTCCACCTGTTTCTTCTATGCGCTTGTTCCTCCTGATTGTCCCACCTTGTAATAAAGCTCAACACTGATTGGCTGAAACACGTGTGTTCTGATTGGCTGAAAAACCCCTCTCATCCCATTGGTCAAACAATTTGATCCACGTCCCGCCCTCTCCACGTCCCGCCCTCTCTAAATCATGAGCATGGTCCACGGCTGATTGCAACGGAACTCGGGAGAGATCGGTTAAAAAAGAACCCACACCACTCCGCACACGTCCAGGACGCGCCGGGAGAAGTGTGGTGTAGATCAGCCTTTAGGCTGGGTCAGTGTATGTATCATTCAACTCGATCCTTAGAAGGGTAACAGAGCATTACCCTGGCTGCTGTGTTCTCCAGCAGCATCAGAGAACAGTAGTTCTGTTCACCATCTGTGTTGTGGTGAAGCACTATTAAAAGAGGGGCAGACTACTACAAAACCTAGCAGGGACAGAGGGAGAGGAGACAGAGTGATGACCACCAGTGGTCTCTGGTACCAGGGCCAAGTGCAACAAAATCTTGGTGTGGACTGGCAACAGCTCTAGAAAATAAAATAACATTACAGCCCACATGTGCTCCAGAACATCAGATCTAATATTTCAAAAATTGCTGTACAAGCAAACTTACATTGCAATCCTACATGTTTACTCAGAAGTAAGTCCCATTGTATTCAATGAAACTTACTCTCACACATATGTGCAGTGTGTGCAGAAACTTACTCTCACACATATGCACACATATGTGCAGTGGGAAATATGCAGTGTTTCCCAAACTTTTTTGACCTGCGGCTCCCTTGACCATTGGTGACCATTGGTTGCGGCTCCCCATTACATTATATTGATGCCTGCCAATTGGCATTGCATGGTATTCCAAGAGGATTCCGTGGCACTCCGCGGCTCCCCTGGCTGGTTTCCGTGGCTCCCCTGGGAGCCGTGCCTCCCACTTTGGGAACCACTGGATAGGATTACAGCCAAAGTTAATGTTGATAAATCATTGAAATCTTCAAATACTCTGTGTTTTCCCCCCTACATTGTCTTCTGTATTCTAAAAAAGGTGCTTGCTTGGATCCCACGAGTGCCTTTGGAGTTGTGGTTTTCGATGTTTTCTTCACACCTCTGAAGTCAATTTAATATATCTTCCAAGATTTTTATTGGCATTTCCAGGGCCAATCTGCGGGTTTAATAGCAGAACTCAAGAGGGGTTTACTACTTCACCAGTGGAAGGATATAATCTTTCAGCTGTTGGTCAATTGCTGGGGCAGCAGGAAAAGTGTTGTCAAAACAGTGCTGGAATGTTTGGGAATCATTAATGTAACCTCAAGTCAAGTTTGAGAAGCCATGAGAAAGAAAAAGACGGAGAAGCAATGAGCCAGAAAAAGATTAAAGAACTTGGACAGGTTTCTATAGGAAATCACTAACATGGACTCGGAACACAAGTCCCATGGCCTAGACTTTATTTCTAGCCCATCTGTCTCTGCCACTCCCATCTTTTTACTTTGGACCCTGACAATCCTAACTGTGGATACAATAAAAACACCTTAGGGATGTAAAATCAACATGGATGGTTACCTATAAACACACTTTGACACATCTTTTGCACGCATACTCTTTGGGGTGATTAAACTGTTCCATTTTTAATCTCTTTCAATGCTGCACATATGTTGTGAGCCATCTCTGGGTTAGCAAATTCAAATAGAAAACAGTGGCATGGTAGTTATTCCAGATTCATGAATACAGAAGACCAGAGGCGGAATGCGGTTGAAGGGCGCCCAGGGCAAGAAGGCAGCATGCGGCGCCCACTCTTGGGCGCTCCAAACCCAGAAATGAGTGGTGGTGACGTCACCGCCCACTTATTTCCAGAATCAGAGCACCCGGCATGATATTGGTAAGAGGCGGGTTTTTCCCAGCATGCAGTTTTCGCACGCTGCAGCTCTCCCCACCGCACCAAACCTCCTGTCGCCATTTGGAGACTTGCACAGGGGGAAAATTGTGCCTTCCTTGGCAGGTGCCCCTCAGTGTCCGCCATTGTTATGGCGTTACAGAAGACAAGAAATGCAACTGTCCACAAAGCAAGAAATAAAACCTAGAAGACAAGAAAACAGTGTTTACTTACCCATCACAATCAGAATTAAGGCAGTACAGCTGGTTTTCAACAACATGCTTCTGAATTACAGCACAATTCTATTCTCCCCCCCCCCCCCCGGCCAATGCAGCGATGCCAAAATGGCTACAGTTTTGCTTTTGTTTTTTCAATTCATGGGGCATTACCCCTTTCCCCACTCATCCTCGCACCTAAATTAGAAATCAGAGATCATAGTGCCAGTGTTCCTCTGTTCAAAATCAGTAGCCTTCCCAGACTTAGCAAGTTAAACCGAAGGGTGCAGGCACCGCATACAAAAGATCGTACCCTTATATTCCATGTTAATTGATAAAAAATATCTGATTATTCCTGGCTCTCAAATTAACAATCCTATTGGGGCTGTATACTGGAAGAATGCACATGCGACGATGTTGCACGCTGTGGGAGTGCCAACGGAGAGGCCAGAGTGGCCTCTTGTGCACCAGTGGATCATTGAAGTCCTGCCAATGAAGGTAGGCCGGTGGGGGAGGCAGGATGGGCGCAGGGGAGGACAGGAGGCAACATGGGTGGGGGGCAGAACAGGGCGGCGACAGGGGTGAGGGAAGGGTGGATTGGCTCCGGGAAGGGGGGGTGTTCAGTGGCAGTGGCGGCTGCCAAATCCTAGCCCCCTTCCCAGACCTGATCCCGTGGTACAGGTCCACGTGGACCTGCGCCAGCGATTTCACTAGAGCAGATCCAAGTAGACCCCCAAGTAAGGAAACAAATGTTTCCTTGCCCTGAGGAGACCTCCGGACCGTGAATGCCCCCCCCCCCCCGTGCAGGATGCAGTGGTAGCTATTTTGGCATTGCTGCATTGGCCGGGGGAGGGGGGAAGGATAGGATTGTGCTGTAACTCAGAAGCATGTTGCTGAAAACCAGCTGTACTGCCTTAAGTGTGATTGTGATGGGTAAGTAAACACTGTTCAAGAGGGTAACTAATACCCTGTTTCCCCGAAAATATGACAGTGTCTTATATTAATTTTGGCTCCAAAAAATGCAGTAGGTCTTATTTTCAGGGAGGACTTATTTTCCCAACCTGTCCCCCCCCCCCCCGGCACTTACTTTGACCGATTAAAGCTTCATTCTTTCCCGAGGGTGCAAGGCTCCTCAAGGCCTGGAAAGTCTGCACCTGAGTCCTCTACCATAGAGACGATGTGCTAGAGAGGCCAGCAAGGAGGCTGCAACCTTGCAGAGTCTCTCTAGCACGTCATCTCTATGGTGGAGGACTCAAGTACAGGTCTTCCAGAGCCTTGCACCCTCGGGAAAGAATGAAGCTTAAATCGGTCAAAGTAAGTGCCGGGGGGGGGGGGGGCGTCTGTCTGTCTGATGATCCTAGCTAGGTCTTACTTTCAGGGAGGTCTTATATTTATGAGTGCCATCAAAATCATGCAAAAATGACAGTAGGTCTTACTTTCGGGGGAGGTCTTATTTTAGGGGAAACAGAGTACATGTTACTTGAGCTTGAATATACTGTACACCTTTTGATTTCTGTTCCAACTTGCCAGATGCTAGACTCCTTCCCTTCCCTATCGGATACTAGAAATCTTTCATATATGTCTTAATCTCTAGATCAGGGGTGTCAAACTTGTTATATACAGCTGGCTGAATAGCATTCATGGCGCCTGTTGAGGGCCAGAAGTGACATCATTAAGCAGGAAGTGATGTTATCAAGCAGATGATGGCCAGAAATAAGCACTTTGTTCTCATTTAGAAATTCAGCTGCAACTGACAGAAATGTGCAAATCTTGATCATATTTTCAAATAATGGAGAGCTCAGTTACAGTATCATGCTGAGAGAGCTCAAATGTTACTGCGGGCTGCCCTTTCAGCAGTGCCGCTTCTGCCAAGGTGTCACTTTGCAGCTCAGTAGCTCAGAGATGGTTTGCAAAGTGATGCCTCAGCAGAAGCGGCGCTGCTGAAAGGGTGGCCTGAGTGATAATTGGGCTCTTTCGCCCCTCTTAGTTTGCCCCTTCCCCCCATTGCGTTCCTTGCCTTCTGAGGCCTCTGTTTACCCCAAATGGATCTCTCCAAACAGGGCAAATGGAAATGGGCAACAAAATGGCAAATGAGATTCAGGCTGCAATCCTAAACACATTTACCTGGAAGTAAGCCCCATTGATTACAGTGAAACTTACTTCTGTTACTCATACATGCTTATGATTGCACTGTTAACAGAGTTATGCACATTGGTGCAAAATAGTAATTTTCACACACACATACATATGCACGCACATGCACATACTGATGGGATCTGAATTGGCTGTGGGCTTCCTGGGCCCGACAAAAGTGGTGGACTGTTCACTGAAAAAAACTGTCAGTGGCAGTGCAAACAGCTGCTTTGGAGGCAAATAACAGCTTCAGGAATCACATGTTGGTGCAAAAGTGGTACAGGCCCTCCTATCATATCTCATGCCAATGAGCCCCCCCCCCCATGTCTATTTATGGACATACAAGGACCAGTAGTGGTCCATTTCCTGTTTTAGGCTGATCTGAGGGGTTTAACATGACATGTTGTTTGGCCCTCAATGTGCAATGGAAGTTATAAAAAAAGCAAATGCAATGCTAGGAATATTAAAGAATAGGATCGGAAATAATGCCCATATTATGTAATGTATTGTGCATCCATGTTTGAACGAGTGTACACAGTTTGATGAGACGATCTCAAAAAGATTCAATGCATTTGAAGACGCCCCAAAAAGGAGAGCCAAAATGATAAGAGGCAGGAACACCCTCCCTACAAGGAAAGACAGACTAAACTGCAATTGAGGCTTTTTAGCCTTGGGAGCAAAAAAAAAGACAACTAAGGGGCGGGGATGGGGGAGTAGGGCACATAGTGGAAATTTATAGAATTATTAATAGCATGGAAGAGAGAACAGTGAGAGATTTTTCACTTTTTTATAATACTTGAATTCGGAACCGTCCAACTTAAATTGATTAAGTTGGATACAGAATGCTGGACTAGATGGGCGCTTGGCCTGATCCACCAGGACTCTTCTTGTGATTTTGTCTTACAAAACCACAACAGAAACCTAGTCTGGGGATATAACTCCAAGGCTCTCACTTTAACCGCTGTTCACATCATTTCTGTTAAGTGCTTTGATACAAAGATCCTTGTGGCTGTTGGGGAGGGGGGAGGATCTGCAGGGAAGGGAGAGGCAGCTGCCAAGGCCCAATTTAAAGGACCAAGGTTTTTTGGGAGTCGCGCCTGGCTGCCGAGGAGTGAGTAAGCCAAGGGAGCGGGTGCATGAGCAGGAGGGGAAGGTAATTAAAGAGGGAGGCACTAGCCACAGCAAGTTCCCACAAATGAAGGCCCCGGGGCTGTAGACACCAAACAACAAAGGACCAAGCAATTATTTGGCTCCAGTGGAAGGTGCTGGTCCCAGCATGGAGCTGGTTTTAGCTGGCCACCCTGGGGCAATGCTCAGGTTTGGCAGGGGGGGAGGGGGGCCGTGGCTATACTGCAGTGCTGTCCACAATTTCCCTGTCTACTATGGGCCAGTGTGGCTGCAATACAATTAGAAGGAGGAAGTGCCCCAAGCTGTGGGAAGGGGGCTTACAGCTAAGGCCTCCAGGGCATTTGCAAGTCCATTGCACACTTCCAGTCAAAAAGAATTGCTCTTTCAGTTGTAGGGGCTTGTGTGGCATCATGTTCAGCACCTGTTTTATATCTGTTCTGCTTCTCTGTCACTCTCTATTTTAATTCCTCTATATAGCATTTCTTTCAAAATTATATTGCATGTGCAATAGGACTCCAGTCTTACACTGTATGAGTTAATGATCTTTCCTACATACATGCTGATGCTAGGGAAAGAGGAAGGCAAAAGGAAGAGGGGCTGACCAAGGGCAAGATGGATGGCTGTTATTCTGGAGGTGACGGACTTGACCCCGGGGGAGCTGGGGGTGGCGACGGCCAACAGGAAGCTCTGGTGTGGGCTGGTCCATGAAGTCACAAAGAGTTGGAAGCAATAAACAACAAAACATGCCCCACATCAGCCTGGGTTCCAGGTTCAGAAGCCTGCAGTATGCTTTTGAACTGAGGTTTTTTTTCTTCCAGGTATCGAATGTACTGGTACTTCTTTCGCACACAGCCTCCTATGTAGCTTTGTGCATTCCGTTCCTGATCTTCCCTGCTGCCTTCGAATCCTAAGCCTTGGAAGTGCCACTGTCCACAATTGTAATGCTGGAGCAGCAAACTCTGTTACGTTGGACCCTATTTTCCTTGGATCAGTTCTCTGAATATTTGGAATCGTACACTAAATCACAAACTGGCATGTAGCATCAGGGTGGACAAACACATTGCACGTTTCCCAAACCAATACGTTTGTTGGTTTCGCCCCATGTTAATAGTGGGGGGAGGGGCATTTGCAAGGGAATATCAGGGGACATGGAAGTGTTTAAAAACCTTCCCCTGGCTGCCATTTCTTTCTTCCCCTACAAACCTTCACCCTAGATTTATTTTCACTCAGTGCCATCTGGATGAAGAAAAAACACTAAAACAATAGGAGAAGGCCACAGGGGAGAATTTGTGAGCATTGAGGACCATTTAATCAGATATAAATTCTTCAACCAAAACAAACGTGGGACTGATAACCTTGTGTTTGTCCCATAACACAGGGTTATTGCCTCAAGCACACACTACAGTAACCTTGGCTTGATTCACCAGAGCCTATTACGGGTTGAGTATCCCTTATCCAGACTGATTGGGATGGGAAGTTGTCTGGATTTTGGATTTATCTGAATTTCAGAATATTTGCATAAATATAATGAGATATCTTGGGGATGGTACCCAAGTCTAAACACAAAATTAATTTATACCTTATACATATAGCCTGAAGGTAATTTTATACAATATTTTTAATAATTTTGTGCCCCAGCATGTCTTTCACTATGCCAGCCATGTGCTGGAAAAAGTTTTTTTTTTTAAGTCATAGCCCCCAAAATGTCTGGATTTCAGAATAGTCTGAATTTCGGATGTCCGGATAAGGGGTAACCAACCTGTATACAAATTACTTTTGATTATGCCTTCTTCTAAGCAACATTTCTGTTATTAAGACCAAATTCTCCTTTCCCCCAGGTTTTTGCAGATCCTAGGATCACTCCGACATCTGCATAGAAAAATGTCACATGGAAGCAGCGCCAGTGCCTGGTTGCGGAGGGTCCTGGATCAAGTTCTGCCCTGGGCATCCCATGATGTGTAGATAAACTCTCAGATATACTATTCCACAGCACCTTGCTTCAGATTCTGTTACAGAGACTATTATGACTACCAATCAAGGAACCCTGGCAGGGGCGTCAACAAAGGGAAATGTGCGGGGCGGGCCGCCCGGGGGTGACGCGCACACAAGGGTGACGTGCACCCCCCCGGCACATACATTTTGATGCTGAAGTTGGGCCTGCCCGCCCGCCCTCGCGCCCGTTTGGCTCCAAAATGAGCTGAAAACGGCGCGGGGGGGTGTGCTCTGCTCCTGCACGTGACATCGTGCGCGGGGGCGGAGCCGCTTCCTTAAAGGTGACGCGCACCCCCGCTCTGGTGTGACGCGCGTCCTAGCGACGCGACTGAACCCTGGGAAATGTAGGACTGAAAAAGGGGCAGGGAAATCAAATCCTCAATGTCCATTACAAACCCTTCCTATAGCAACTTATCCCTCCATAATGAACTGCCCTTAAGGTCTTATAAGTTATAACTCTAATAACCCACCCCAAGATATCCCACACTGGTTGCCATAGCAGCCTGGCCTACCCTTACCTCTCTTTTGCTATGGCGCTCGCTCTAGATATCCCCTTCATCACTCTCATCGGCAGTGTAACCTTAGGCTTCTTCCCTGTCTTGCTTGTCATAGCAAACCATATGAAACTTAGCCCTTTCCTGTTTATAGTGCCTCCGTCCTGAGCCACTTGGTGACTCTGCTTTTTTCCTCTTAGCTTGCCCCCATGGTTTTCTTGGCACCTCACACAAGTCTGCTCAGGCAGCTGCTGAAGATATTCCCATTCCTTCCTCCCTGCTCCCCCTTCTCCCTCCTGGCTGATCGGAAGCTGAGACACAGACAGATAAACACAGGTGCGGAACTGAGATTGAGCACTGGTTTATTTATGGTACGGAATGGCGACGGGATTCCGACATTACACTCACTAATCTGTCCAGTCGGAAGCCAAGTCTCCATTCATTCCATCCTACCCCTTGAGCCAAACCTGACGAAAAGGGAGAGACAACATCCTCCACAATCTCCTTCTGCCCCTTCAGCTAGGGATTTGCTTCCTTTTCTACATCCTATCCCACAAGTTTCTCACGGCTTCTCTTCTGTCCTTGGCCTATCTTTTCTTCATTTATGCCTTCATTCATTCATTCAAAATATGTATATACTGCTTTTCAACAACAACAACAACAACAACAACAACAACAACAACAACAACAGTTCTCAAAGCCATATACCGGTATGTAATATGAAGAGAGGATTTATAATAGGGGATTATGAAGGTCTTTCTTTTGTGTCTTCATGGAATCACAAAGTGCGTGTTGGGGAAGGGGACGGGGCCCTTAAACGTCCTGCCCAAAGGATGTAATATTCAAAATATGCTCATAAGGGTGATGCAAAACCCTTATACGTCGTCTCCACCCAAGGAGAGTTAAGGCAAGTCCACCAACAGGTATTTCTCTTTTCACGCCTGGCTTGCCTTCCTGGAGGTAAGCCAGCCATGAAGGGGCAAGACAGGCCATACCAGAGGGAGAAGGATTCTTCTTTTTTCTACCTCAGTCACCCTTCCCAACATGGTGCAGATCTGGACATTTCCCTCTGGTTACACACCTTCTCAGGGAAGAGGCGAATCCACGCTTAGAGACTAAAATATAACTTTGTCAAACTTGGGGGTGCTTTACTAAGGTGTAATATAGTATTCCTTGACAATATCATGAGTACCCATTGACCCAGTCTTGGCGCTCATTTGCCCTCATCATCACAGCAAATCTGTGGGACTGGAATCTGAGTGAGATCTTCCAATCAAAACTAAGGAGCAATATCCTTTCTACATTTCACACTCAAGTACTGTTGATTTTTTTTTAATTGCCTAGAATCACTCTCCCTCTTTTCAAGTCCCAGTGCCCAGTCCGGGATGCACAATATCAAGGGTTTCCTTTCCCATTCTGTGCAAGAAAAGTAGAGAGGGCGATCTCTGTGAGTCCCAAATGTATAGGGGGGGGCGCCTTCCTGTCAGGGTCTCTGAGAGGAATTTTATCAGGGGGTACAAAGTTTCTTTTGGTTCCCTTCCCAAAGGGGAAGGGAGCAAAACAGGGCAGGGGGAGGGCAGCAACTGCCGGAAAAGTCTTCGGAGCCCAGGTCTACCAGGCAGTGATGGGGACTCAAGACAAATGACTCGACTCGCAAGTGTGACTTAGCCACTTTTTCCCTGACTCGTTCTCGTACTTGTACTCATGACCCACTGACTCGCACTCGTACTCGCACTCGTGACCCACGGGACTCGTACTTGACTTGCACTCGTGGGGGTAACAACTTGCCATTTCCAAGTCATTTTCCTTTAATGGCCGGCATCAACACAGGCAGGCAGGCAGGCAGGCGCAGTGGAGACCTCGGAGGAGGAGGGCAGCAGGGAGGAAGGGTTTTCAAGTGGGTGGGAAAGCAAGCCTGGCTCTGAGTCCCCCCCCTTTTGTTGCTGTCTGTTTGGCATTGGCCACAACTCCGAGCGCGAGGGGTGGGGAGGAGTGAGGGAAGGTGAAGCTGCCGCAGCAGTTCCTCCTCATTGACCAAAACTCCGAGCCCAAGGGATACTTGGCTCAGCAAGGGGAGGGGGCAGGGAGGAAATAATAAATGGTTTGAATGTAGACACGCTTGTTTTTCCCAAACCAGATGGGTGGTGACAAGACTGAGAGGTGAGGGAAAGGGCATAGGGGGAGCCAAGTGGGTGCTTTAAAAGTCTCAGAGGTCCCCACACACACACACACACCCACCCCATTTTCAGGGGAAAAGCCATTTTCCCCAAAGTGACTCGACTCGTGACTCATGGTTTCTGGCCTTACTCGTACTCGACTCGCACTCGTGCAAAAATGACTCGCACTTGACTCGTACTTGCCCAAAAATGTTGACACTGACTCACACTCGGACTTACACTCTTGCAAAAATGACTCGTACTTGCACTCGCGACCTAGTTACTTAGATACATCCCTGCTACCAGGCTTCCCAATATGGCACCCAGGTCTACCTGCCTGGTAGACCTGGCATCCCTGTTGGCCAGGCCTCTATCTTTCACTCTCCATGAGGCCAGCTGAGATCCCAGGAAATTTCTGGGGGCCCTCCTTTGGCTCCTGGGCCCCCTTTTTGACCCTGGGCCCAGGTACAATTTACCCCCCTCTCATGGGCCCTGCTTCCTGTAGCTAATGGGTAATTCAGGAAGGCATTCTGCATTTCCTCAGAGACACTTGCATCTGCCAAAGCTAGTTGTTGGCATTCATAACAGGTTCAGAGGCTGTCCTCTGGTGTGGGTTGGCTTAAAGAAAAACCTCAATCCTGCCCATCTTCTCCAGCAATTTTGGAGAAAACTAGACTGAAACTCATCTAAGACTGGTTTAGCATCCTGGTATAGCACACTGTTTAAGAAAATGATTCATGCCAGACATTCAAATCAAATGAACTCATTTGAGTGTCACAGAGCAAGTACAGAGTGTCACCACACAGTAATCACAACCAGCTTGTATATTTCTGAAATTAGGAGGAAATGTGCTTGGAATCTGATGGGTGGGGTAGTTTGCTTAGGCTTGTATATCTCCTGCATTAGTTTATATACACTAATTTATATGTACAGTATTCTTCTGTACTAGCAAGCTAACTGGAGAAAAGAACAGCAGTGAAAATGGGTAGGATCTTCACAGGTAAAGTGTACAAGCAAACTTTATGGAGTTTCAGGTAAAACATTTCATCTGTATTCATCACTGACTTAAGTTCCAGAATGACAATTTAGGTACAGTATTCTGATAAATCATGTACAGTAGTTCATGTTTATACCTGGAGGAACGTTTCTCTGAGCATGTGCAAAGAGCCTTTCCTTCATAACTACCACAATGAGCCATATATATCTTAAATTAGAAGAAATCATGCTTGGAATTTGTTTTTTAAAAAATGAGGACTTCTGTCTAGTTTTTTTTTTCCCCCTCCAGGGCTCATAGTGGGGTAGGGGGGTAGTCAGGGAAACACACAGAGGACAAGTTTAAAACTCCCATGATCCTGATCCAATTCACCACCACCCACCCACCCTCCTATCCACCCACCACCCACACACACACGATGCTGCTGCTTTTAAAGCATTAAAAAAGAAGTTGGGAAATCCAATCATGAATCACCAACGTAACATTTTGTTTGGCTCTTATTGACGGACCTCTCTTTTCTGTATTTCCCAGAACCTAACTGGAGAAGATAGCAGTGGGAACACAAGCAGGAATATAACACTCAAGTGCTAGCAAAAATACAGTATTACTGGAATTTGGGAATATAGAGTCCCCAAATTTCCTTTGTGGGTGGAAAGCAGCACTGGGGGGCGATTTTGTTTGCAAAAACAAAAACACCTCACAGGGAAAGGATTAAGCACCTTCTCCCCCAGCACTGCTGCTGTGATCAAAGAGTGTGCAAGTAACAGAAAAAGCATGTGTAATGCGCCCCTCTCACACCATACCTGAGTTTAATTAAGAGTTCCAGTATAGTATTACAGTAGATCTAAGAAAACATGGAATTAACTTTTGTTTCTGTATGACAGTTCTTCTGAGCATGTGCAAACAGGCATGGCCCACAACCACGAGGCTAGCTGAACCCCTTACTTCTGGCAGCAGGGAGAACTACTAGGGGATGTGGCAAGCTGGCAGGGGATGCCCACAGCCACCTGCCCACCACCTCCTCCAGCCCACTGCTCCACCTGGGTGCCCCAATCTCTTCTCATGTACACAGAGAGGAAAGACACTTCTTATAATGTGGCCAGTGGTGAAAATGCTGGAGGTTAGATGTGCACTGGTGTGTATGCATGCATTGACACGACGGTGGTGGTGGAGTGGTGACGGTACATGCACTTTAGCATATACTGGTACATGCTGGCAGGGCTAGGGGGAGGCAGGATTTGGGGGTGGGTTCTGGAGGCAGATTGGCTTAGACAGCCCTCATGTGCAAAGTCTTTCCATTACTACTTGATAATCATAGCCAGGCCTCCCTCTATACATCTGAGAGAAGATTAGAAATGTCTTGCCAGTCAGCTTGAGAGCCAAGCGACATGTTATATCAATCACCTGCTTGACCGTGATGCACTTGTTTGCTTAATAGCAGTTGAGGGGAGGGGGGCACAATAATTCACATCAGGGCTGCAGCATGGGGAAAGGGGCTTTATTCTTGTCTCCATCATGATGCCGATGTGGCTCTTTGGCCCAGATGGGAAGCACCTCTGCTTTGCTCTTAAGCCTGAGATACACCGCATGCGTTTTTGTGCGTTGTGTCAGGCAGCGCCGCTTGCAGCTGGTGTGGCTTGTCTTTTACCAGCATGCATTGGAACGCAGGACAGCAGCGTCCCGGTGCGAGCTAACCTGTGCCAAGTCGAGCTTTTGCCACACTTTGCCACATTCAGCCAATAGGAGGCTGAGTTCAGTTCTGTGGAGGTGGTACTGGGAATGACGCGTTTATCCAATGAGAGCTGTTTATTCAATGGGTTTTTTTTTAAATCCAATCATCACAGAGATAAATGTTGCTGGGATGCTCGAAATAAAATGAACTCATTCAGCCCCCCGTCCTGCTGATGATCAGGCTCAGTCACCCAAAGACTCTATAAACCCCCTTCCCATCTGCCCATGTGCCCGTATTC
Source organism: Plestiodon gilberti rubricaudatus (assembly GCA_026170595.1). NCBI lineage: Eukaryota > Metazoa > Chordata > Lepidosauria > Squamata > Scincidae > Plestiodon > Plestiodon gilberti. The sequence continues at coordinate 38,691,270 of JANXHW010000006.1, read as the reverse complement.
TGTATTCGGTAAAGCGCCCAGGGCTCTACAGTGCAGTGATCCCATTCCAGTCACTTTATTTCTATAAGCAATCAAAATAGGATCGCTTGGCTCCACCTCCTTTACCCATCCAGACTTTCCAGAGAGAACTTTAGTCAAGTAAGAAAGAGAAGAAGTACCCCACTTTCTCCTTAGATTTAAAAGCCGCCACCCCCACATCCCCGTTCCATATATTCTGCCTCCTCTCGGTCCTCCATGTCCTCCCCCGCGAGTCGCAAATCACTGGAGACTAACAATTGACCAATCATTGGGGACCACGAGGCACAGCTGTGCTCCGGTGTGCATTGGGTTCATTGCGTAGCGTCCCCATTCACACAACGCGCACGCAATGCACCGGGACACACCGCACCCCAACGTGTGTGGTGTGTGTCTCAGCCTTTAGCCTTTGCATCTTCCATTTGAGAAATCAGGACCTGGGGCACTTCCCGACAAGTTGTTTAGTCTGGGATTCTCGCACATTGTTCACTCAGGTTTTTTATAGGGCATTCATACGACATCATCATCCATCCATTGTCTAACCTGTATCATCATCCACCCTAACCCTAACCTGTATTTTCCCCCATGCTTTAATTGTCACATTTCTTAACAGAGAAAAATCTGAATTTGGAGAATAGCAGTACAATGACCACAGATGGGAACTTTTGTTAGCACTACTAGTCCATCTTGTTTTGAGAGGTGTGTGCCCAGATACAAGGGACCACAACATAAACAGGAGGGGTAAAAAGGGGAGGGTCAGTCTACTGTGCCCCAAATACACACTGTATCTACTGTGGTGTGGAAGGAATGTTGTAGTTCCGCATGTGCGGGATGTTGCTATAAGGAGCACATTGGCAAGCACCCCTGTTTGTGTACAGGCAAAGTACAAAACTTATACTTCCCCAGCTGTGTTTTGTCTTAGGACCAACCATTGCCCCCTGCTGGTAATTTTTCAACCTTGAACTAGTTCTTTTCATCTGGGTTAACAGGAGGTACAAATTCTTTGTCATAAAAACCCCACCAAGGTTTCATTATGGGGCATTATTGGGCTTCTAGTCCTTTACATAACAAGCTAGACTCCAGGCATGCCTAGAGGAAGACACAGCAATGTCCTTCGCTTGATCTTGTGGGTCAACTCCCCACCCTGCAAGGTCAGTCAGCTGGAGTTGCCACCTTTTTCCTGGCAGGGCTCCTGCACTTTTAATAACTACATGAAAGGCAAAAATGCCAAAAGGTGCAGCACATACATACAGGGTGTGAGTTGGGGGTTAGGGAAAAAGGTACCTTATCTGGAATCTGTTGCCTGAAATAACTTTTTAATCACATTGTTTCAGGGTAAGGCAGGCCCTGATCCAAAGGGACTCAAGAGAAATTAAGGACAGAAGTTCCGTTTATTTAGAGGGACCAACATTTTTTGGATTTTACTCAAAAATTATTCTCTCCTCTGTTTTGTGTGTGTGTGTGTGTGTGTGTGTGTGTGTGTGTGTGTGTGCGCGCGCGCACACACACACTTTAATTATTCATGGATTTTTACTCCACCTTTCCTATCCGAAGTCACCCCAAGATGGTTGTGGTCCATATTGTATATTTAGCCGGCAGACTCTGGATAAAACTGTAAGAACTTTAGCCTTTGTTTTTAAAAAGTATAGTTTCTAGTCCCTATGATGCTTGGGGGGAATTCAAAACTGGACCCAAGATCTAGAAATTGTCACCGCTGTGATGAATACTTTCACTACAGAATAGTGCCTGAAAAACTGAATCTCAACAATGCAATCCCTGCTTGTACAGTATTATAGTTTTCAATATGGTATAGTTAGTAGCTAAAAGTGTGAGATATGAGTGATTCAAATCTCCCCTCACTTCTAAAAATACATATTTAGGTAAGAAAGAGGTCCTTTCCTCTCAGCCTCAGCCATCCTTCTCCCCATATGTTATATAGGATTAACAATATGGACCTACCGGTACCTTGCAAGACTGTTATACAAAATACTAAGAACATTGATGTGAAGAACTTTGAAAACTGTAAGCATTGTATCAATATTATTACTAAGCAATTACTATTATTATGAAGGGATACTCAACTGTATCAAGTAAAACAGTAAACCTTTATTTTTGAATGTTTAATCTTTGCTTTGGAACTTGAAAGTTTACTTCTGACATTTTCAGTAATCCACATCCAACTAGGTTTCAGGTAGCCACCCATGTGCAGATTTGTGCATGAACAAATTACAGCAAGTTCAAGTACCTCCGAAACCTTCTGACACAGCCGCAACCCCCTTTTCCTCCTCTGACTTAACTTTGGTGATCTCCTCCTTGATGTATCTGCCTGCAGAGGCGTAACAAGGGCGGAGCCTTAGGGGCACCTGCCCGTGCGCTACACCAAGTAGGGCGCTCTGAGCTGGATTGCCAGTTCAACTCCACCCCCCTCCTCATCGAGACTGAACAGTCACTTGGGGGGGGGAGGCTCCGCGCACCGCCACCTCATCATCATGATGGGCTGCTTTTTTTCGCTGCATTCCAAGTCGAAGGCCAGGGCAGCCCATTGTGACGATGAGGGAATGGCGAAAATCCTGGAAGTAATTGGCGGTGATGGCACCGTCAATTACCGGTACTTCCGCTTCTACGCGCTCAGTGGGGCGACGCCAGGAGTCACCACCCTGGGCGACAGAAGACTTAGCTACGCCTTTGCCTGCCTGCCCTTCTCTCTTGATGCCACTGGCTCTGGAATCACAGGGGCATGGGCAGGAAGGGGTGCTATATACCTTACATTGGCATAGCTTCTCTGATGTCACAGAGGAGAGCCTAGGGGGGAGCAGCAGAGCGCTAAAGGGAACTTGAGAAATCAGATGAAGACTATCAGGAAACATTTGCTGCTTATGCATGTGGTTTGTTGGGTTCAGTAAAAATATCTCACTTGTTCTGTGGGACAAACATGGCTACTAAGAATTAAGACTGTGATCTCCATGAAACCTAGTTAGAAGAAGCTTGAGAATTCCTTTCTTCCTTTCATTCTCTCTTCCTCTCCTTTCTTGAGCAAGTTTCTAGCCCTTAGGGTGGGAGAGGAAACCCCAAAACCATATGAGCAATTTCAACTGAGAGTTCAGAAACCACAAGCGTCCCCTGCCGGCAGCTGCTTGGTTTTGATGGTTTAATCCACTGCCAAGTCATCATTTCCCTGGAATATTAACTGAATTATTCTGAAATTGCTCCTTACCCTATCCTTGGTTTAGTGGTTAGCAAGGGAGTTAGCTCTAGGCCTTGAAAGATCCAGGTGAAGTTCATTCTGCCACAGACTTTCAAATGTGTCTGCAAAAAAGGCTTTAGTTGACTTGTGCCTCAGTTTCCCCAAAGCATAATGACCCTCATGCATTTCACAGAATGAAGGGATAGACCCATTAAATGCAATCTGAGGATGGACCTAGCAAGTAGAATTTGCCATGGTGGTGGGGAAGGGGGGGGGGAGAAAAGTCTACATCTAACTACCTGTTAACTAAGTACAGCCCTGTTCATTGCTTTACAGAGCAGCATCAGGGCAGGCAGCCCGATCAGGGCCAGCCACTGAATCCTAATTGGGCTGTGCCGGCACGGCACGGGCTTACCTCGGGGTCCCCTTCCTCTGGTGCAAGCGCCGGAGGCCCCAATGGGCCTCCTTGGATGCGCACAAGCTCTTTAGCTAGCGTGTGTCCAGGGAGGCTGTGTAAGGCCAGCCCGGCCTGGGAAGGGGCATTGGATATCGGCACAACCCAGCGCCAATATCCCCCCCTCTCTCAGGCTAGGCCGGCCAATGGCATCCCCCTTACCACCCCAGCCCGCCCTCCTCATGCCCTCCCACTGACCAGCCTAGGACTTACCTGGGTCAGCCAGCACAGATCCTGGGCGACAGCAGATTGAGCAGCTCTGGCCTCTACCACTTACTCCTGAGGAGCCACAAAAGTGCCTTACAGCACTTTGTGACACCTTAGGCTGGCGGAGCACTCACCGGGTTGTTGGGGGCTCTGGGACAAAGTTCTGCATTAGGCCCCCCATAGCATGCCCTGATGGTGCATCGGGCATTACCACTGACACTGGTACTGAGGGTACAAAGATCAGACTGGCCAGGTGGGCCCTATGATAGGTGAGAAGTTGAACCCTCGGCCAGTGCCCAACCTGGGGGGAGCCCTGACAGAACCTTACTTCTTCACAGGGGGAAGAGGGGGGTAGGATCATCATTCTTTCCACACAGCATCAATTGCAGTAGAGCTATATAAAGCAGCAGCTCATGAGAATTACAGTGCAATCCTGTGTAAGGATCCAGCCCGCCCACTGGATCCAGAGCCCAGGGGCCGGAGGTCTACTTGGGGAAGGGGTCGGATAGGCCTCCTTGGATTTCCGCAAGCTAAATAGCTGACGGTAGTAGAGATGGCTGTGTAATGGCATAGCTGGCCCAGCGGGGACAGGGACATGGCCAACGCCATCCCCCGCCCCCTCCCAGGCTGGCTAGGCCAATGGTCCCCCTCCCTCCCGGGCCGCCCACGCAGCCGGCAGCGGAGGACTCACCTTCTGCTGCCGGCTGCATGCTCATCCCGGGACTGGAGTGAGGGAGGCTGGCCTTGCGCCAACCTCCCTTACACCAGAGTCGTCCCAAACGTGCTTTACGGCACGTTCACGACGGCTTCCAGTGACAGAACACTCATTCCGTCGCCGGCCGCTTTTCCAGGATTGCACTGTTAAAGAGTTAAGCAGAAATAAACAAATGTGGAAGAGGACTTATGCATGCAGAAGGGCACTTTTTGACTGAGTCCATCATGTCCAACTTGTTGCAAACACGTTGTTAACAACTAAGATGTTGGTGGCCTCAAACAGTAGCTTAATACATTATGAAATCCTGCAAAACCGCTTAACAATGTTTGTTTATGCCAGTAAAAAAAAATCCACTTAGAAAGGGTATTTTTCTAACCAAACATGGTTCTTTTATTAGGATTAGTCATCATAAGTTAAATGGTTGTCAAGTTATACTCACTTTGAATCATATCCCAATATTTATGGTTCTATGTTGAATAAGTGCCTTTTTCGTTGTTCATGTTTTGCTCTTCCTTAAGAGACATGGCTATTTTATTTACTATATGCATTGGAGGTCCGGGATGGGGGCACCTTTTGATGACGTGCCAATTTAATTTTGTACTGTATTTTTATAGAAAAATGAAAGAAAAAATAATGCTGAACTTCTCTAGACACAAACTGTAGTTATCAGCAGGTGGGGGCAAGGGGATAAACTTGGATTTCCAGTGGCAACAGGATGTGGAACAAGGCCTCTCGTGAAGGAACGCATAAGGAAAACTATACAGCCAGTATAATCCCGTCTACAAAACTGTGAACATATACAGCCAGTATTTTGCCCAATTGCTCTAGCTGACTACTTCCACCCTCTGGCGCTCTGGCCAATAAGTGCAAAAGCCTGTTAATCATGTGCTAGCCCAACTCCATGTGACTGACAAGCAGTCTGTGTCAAAATTTCTTTGTGGATAAGTACCTGGGCACTTGTCACCTGTTTATTTTATTAACATAAAAGTACACTCCATTATGTGATAAATTTAATAATGTCAATCCGCACATAGCACGGTGTGGTCTTGTGCATGTTTACTCAAAAGTAAACCCCACTCTGCGTAGCTGTGCTTACTGCCAAGTGAGTGTACATGGGGTTGTTGCTGTAAGGCGTTCTGTACATACACTGCATGTCTATACAGAAGTTAGCCCCACTGAATTCAATAGGTCTTGCTCTCATGTAAGTGTGCATAGGATTGCAGCCTTAGTTTTTGTTTGTTTGGTTTTTTTGCTGCTTTGCATTAATGTCATAAATCCTTTCATTTTGATGTGTGTTCACTGGGTTGTGCAGAACATTTCTGGCGACGGGCCTAGGGCATGCCATGGTTGAAGCAAAATATGACAATTTCAGGTGCATACACAACTATACAGTAAGCAAGTGTCCCCACTCCCTGCCAATTATTTCAGAGATGCAGTGACTCTTGTCTGGTCTGAGAGCCAGCCGAGTCTCTCACGTAATCTGATAATTTACTGCAATTAAGACTCTGAAAATATTTATAGCCAGCCTAGGATTCGCAGGGCCAGCCCTGTTCAGCCAAGCGAACATCGCATTGCCTAGCGTGGAGTGAGCCTGTTAATAAGAGACGCCATGTGCCAACCCAACGCAAAAGGGCAGGGCGCGTGATGCTGGATCGCCTGGCTTCATGCGGACAAGACTTTGGAAGAGACCATATGCGGGGGAAACAAAGTAGCAGCAGCATGACTTGAAAGGTGACAGTGGAGGCCTGAGCACATAATATGCAAGCATGACATGCAGAGGTGTCACTAGGATTTGTGTCACCCGGTACAAGAGCACAGTGCATCACCCCCATGATGGACCCCAGAGGTGAATAGGGAGAAACAAGGTTGGGCTGAGCTGGGTTCTACAAAAATGCCCATCAGGCAGGACTATATATTTCTACAGATTACTCCTGGTCGGTGGTGTCAACAGGGTTGGTGTCACCCGGTCCGGTAACTCATGGTGTCACCCCCATTAACTTTATTTAATATATTACAGGTCACCCAACTCGGCTCTCAGAACAATCAGTTTCATTGGTTTGTTTTGAGTTAAGGAAATCCACTTTTTGTTACATAAGGCAGTTGTGTTTTATTTTTCCTGTTATTTGGCCATAACGTTTGATAGAATGGTTTGTTTCATTGCATTCTGCATGACATGACACATCGAATGATATATGAGGGTGTCACCTGGTGTGGTCCACCCCCTCCCCCCTCCCCAGTGACGCCACTGATGACATGACAGAGTGGAGAATCCAGGGTCTACTCTGTAATATGGCAAAATTTCAACTTTTGTTTCAGGAAAACAAGCAAGTTTCTAGACCAGGGTAAAACTTGCAAATGTGGTATTAGGAGCTGTAGATGAAGTAAGCAGTACATCAAATCAGTGTAAAAGAAGTCATATCTCACTTCACAGGGTTTCCAGGCTAACTCTCAGCTCTGACCTTAACCAGGTGAGATGTCAGCTCCCAGTGATGGCCCAACACTTAAAGCAGGGGCTGAATGAGCTGGCAAGAGGATTTTTTTAAAAAAAAAAAAACTAGGTCATGCTGAAATTATTTCAGAAAGCCAAGTCCCCCTCTCAGCCATGAAGCTTCCTGGGTGACCTTGGGTCAGTCACTACCTCTCAGCCTAACCTACCTGACAGGGTTGTTGTGAGGACAAAAGGAGGGAAGGAACTATGTACACCACCCTGAGCTCCTTGGAGGAAGGGCAGTACTGTATAAAAATGTGAAAATTAAATAACAGCCCAATGCTATCCAACTTTCCAGTGCCAATGCTGCCGCAACGCAGTCCTGAAGTAAGGGAACAACATTCCCTTAACTTGAGGAGGTCTTCATGACTCCCCCCCTCCCCATCACAGGATGTAGTGCATACCCCATTGGCATGGTTGCATCAGTGCTGGAAATTTGGATAGGATTGGGCACTAAGTCCTATTAATTGGTGACCATCCAGGAGACCATCAGGATCCAGAAGGACTAAGAGTACCCTCTACTGGCCAAGTTTTGCTACACTTTACAGGCAAAATTAAGGGCCCCCAAATGGTCACTGTTCATCCCCTTCCTTTCCGACAAGACAATCTGTAATTCAATCAACAGTTCCTCTTCATCCTTCTAACTCTTCATATTTAATACTTTAGCTTAAGAATAGCCAGTCATACTTAACACCATCTTTTGTGTTTGTTCCTGAGGAAGATTATGTGAAACTGGAGGCATTGGCGTTCCAAGAGTGGTATGGAACCGTAAGTGGAGCAGGATGCCACTATGTGCGTGTAAGCAGCCCCTCCCCCCTTGCCGATCAGAGCCATTCCCAGCGGGCGACGGCTAACGCGCAGGTGGCTCCATGACTACCGCACGGGCAGAATGGAGCCGTCCGCACGTTAGCCATTGTTGCCACTGGGAATGGCTCTGACAGGCAAAGGGGAGGGGCCACTTACACGCACGTAGCAGCGTCCTGCTCCACTTATGGTTCCTTACCACCCTCACAACACCAGTGACTGGAGGTCAAGGGTAGGGAGCCTTTTGGGGGGCAATGTGGGCTGAGGAAAAGAGAAAGAATTAATGGTGGAGGACAGTAAGGTGTTCAAATTAATAGAATGCCCCACGGAATACACACTCCCCTCACATGGAGCTTAGCAAAAGTAGGCCGCAGTTGTGAACTGTGCCTTGGAGTCCCTTGTGCCATCACAGGCGTCTCTGGGGTATGCTATCACTTGCAGTGGGCCTCTGATATAGCAGAACTACAGTAGATCTCAGAAGGTGGGCCCCTTAACAGCCACCTACCACTGGGACCAGCCATGATGGGAAACATATTCTTATTTATTTGTGTAAAATATTTATATTTCACATAAAGTACCATGAAGGCAGCTAACAACTTTTTTTTTAAAAAAACCAGTAATACGTGATAATTATAAGTACCTCACCTCTGGGATTTTTAACATGGGGAATCCCAAATAATGGTACAGCCCCCCTCTGTGCATGATACTGTGGGACCAATATGCCTGCAAAGAGCCTGATCTATTTTGATACATTCCAGAGAGTTCCCCAGGTGTGGTTCTTAACTGCAGGCTAAAAAAACCACATTGAAAGCAGCACACCCAGCAAAATATTCTTGCAATGTATTTAGATATCAAATGTAAATGGATGAAGTGGTTAACTCACTGGGTCTTCTATACACTGAAGGACTATTGTTATAACCAGTTGCAGAGGACTACATAGTAGGTAAGCATGGTGAAAGCAAAACTCCCTTTGCTTTACTTTTTTTAACAAATGTATCTATTTTCCATACAGACACACAGCCCAATCCTGCCTAAGGGCCCATTCACACTTGACTGCGGATGTCCCTGCTGTGCACTTCACGGACCCGCGCTGAGCTATTTTGCATATTCATGTATACAAATATTGAAATAGGACACCATTCTGGAGCAGCTACGCTTCCGTCGTCCCAGTTGGTTTGGGGCCAACTTTTGCGGAGCTTGTTCATGGAGCTTGTGGGCGGGTTCCAAGAGCTACTGCAGCCACCAATCGCGTGAGAGGGGGGAGGAGAGTGGTTGCATGCCAATCAGAAGTAGCTCCAATCGCCGCGGAGGTTATTATTCCACTATTCTTCTGAGAGGGAAACACAGGAACCAATCACAGCTGCGCTTTCTTAAGAAGGCGGGACAGCAGGAGGGACGACAAGCAGAACGACACTCCCCTGCTCCAAGCGCGTATGCTGGGTACTCCAGCGCGTACGCTGGGGCAGGGACATCCGCCGTCAAGTGTGAATGGGCTCTCAGGATTGCCAGATCCCGTGCTCTGCCACGGGCAGACACCCGCCCAGCGGAAAGTCTACTCAGCGAAGGGGACGCTCATCCCCTTCCCCGAGTGAAACTGAGGCCAGGCTCTATCGGCCTCCTTGGATTTCCGCCAGCGAAATGGTTGGCAAAAGTTGGAGGAGGCTGTGTAAAGGCCCAGCCGAGCAGCGGAGGTCAGGATTCGGCCGAGGCCGATCCCCGCCCCCTCCCAGCCTGGCTGGGCCTATCGGCCCCCACTGTTTGCCCCCGAACCACCACCATCTGTCGACTGGATCCTTACCTGGGTCTGGCGGTGGGCGACTGTCAGCTCGGTCAGCAGAGCAGGAAAGGCTGGCCTTGAGCCGACCTTCCCTGCTCTCGAGTCGTCGGAAAAGTGCCTTACGGCACTTTTACAATGGCTTAGGGCGGCGGAACACTGGTTCCATCGCACTAATTTACATGAGGATTGCGCTGAAAATCTAATTACTGTTTAACGTCTTAAAAAGGTGATACTGGGGCTTAACCCTAGCCCTCTGTCCTGAAATGTGAAAATCTCCAATCCTAGAAATGTAGAGGATGGTGATAGTTATGCAGCCCGTGCATGTGCAAAGGTACTCTTCCTGATCACTACTTTGCTTTGGGAGCTGAGCCCTAGCATTGGGAGGCGCATAGTTCAGGGAGAGATTATGGCATTTCAAATGCAAAAGGATCTCCAGATAGCAGAGCTGAGAAAAGATACCTTGGAAAGCCACTGCCTGTCAGACAATATTGGGCTAGATGAAATCTTCCCCTGTATAAAGCAGCATAAAGTGCGTTTATGAAACAGGTTCTGGAGTTAAGCCTCTAGTAGTCTCCTGGTTCAGATCAAACCCTCAGCATAGGTCTTGCACACTTTCCATGCTGCTCATCACAGTGAGCACGTCTAGACCACAAGTCTGGGAGCTGTAGTTTTGTAAGTAGTGCTGAAAAATTTTGTTACGAGACTGGACCCACTTCTTAGGGTTCCCCAGCAAGAAGGACCGACTGTTAAGTCCGTAGTATACGCATTGCCGGTGCCTGGCTCTCTCTCCAAATGAATCTCTGCCTTCCAGAATAGCCCCAGGGAGTTGGAGAAGATTTACTGTTCGGTGCAACTTCCTCCCTTCCTCTTCAAGGAAAGAAAGGGAGAGGTTGAGGGCTGGCAGCTTGTTGGGTGGGGTCAAATTTATAGTCCCTTGTGCAACAAACACAAGATATGGAATGTGTTCCTTCTCCAAGGTTTGGGCAAAAGGGTCCTTCAGGTAGGCCTAAATCATGCTACCCCCCCTTTTTTGAGATTAACCATCAACTGAAGAACTCCCTCACACACCTTTTCCAGCCCCATATTATCGGCCGCCCACATTCTTCTTAGACAAAAGGAAGGATGTGGGCAGGTGGAGGTGGGAGGTGTAACCACTTTAAAGCCCCCTTTTACTTAACCTTTTTTGCAGGTGCTGTGCTCAAGAGCCTTTGAATCCAGGTAGTTCCCCATCTGGGAAAATCTCACTCTGTCTCGTTCACACCAGTCCCTCCCATCTCTTCCTCGGGCCTCTTAGGATTTTTTTTCCCCCTATACAATCTTCTCTGTGTAGGAAAAGGTACACAGGTTTCCTAGCGTGACATGAGCATGTAGTTTGTCAGAAGAACACAGGCTAGGAAAACAAGATGATGCACATTGCTCCTTCTTTGTACCCCATGCAAAAAAAAACCCCACACACTTGGCCTGTATTTCTCAAGAGACATTACGTATAGTTATATGAAGATCATCTCTATGTGTGAAAGACTATCATGTTCTCCTGCAGCTCCCATTCATTCCAATGGGTCATATATATAGAACTCTGTTGGGCCTGTGCCCCATGGGCTAAATCTGTCTTTCCTCCACTCAGCCACTGAAACTCAGTTGACATCATGTGTTACAGCAGGGGTGGCCAACCTGCCACCATTAGGGCCTCTGCGTTTTTAAGAGTTGTGTAGAAGACAGAATCTTAGCAGCTGCAAGTGCTGATGGTGCTGCTCAAGCAGCTGCACCTGCTGAAATGCCCTCACCTATACAACCATTAAAGGGCCAGGAGCATTCATGTTGAAAGGTTGGCCACCCCTGCGTTACAGGGATATATAGCTGCCACCAACCTACATCGCCCAATGCATTCTCCTGGTAACATTTGATAAATGTCATCATGCTTATGCTTTCCTACCCCTGCAAACCAATGAACTGGAGCATGGGTGTAGAAACACTGAAAGAAATGTCACATCACACTTTTTTTTAAAACTCAAATTATACTGAGGGGACGCATGGGGGGAGGGGATGTGGATTGTTGGCAACCATGCAGCCTCAGCACCATGTAGTAAGGCTCCAGGCAGCCACCTGACTGCCTCATGGAAAGGATGCCTCTGCATTAAGCCAGGATGGTGTAGTGGTTTGGGAGTCGGACGTAGACCTGGAAGATCCAGGTTCAAATCCCCGCTCAGCCACGAAGCTTCCTGGGTGACCTTGGGCCAGTCACTATCTCTCAAAAAGGAGGGGAGGAAATATGTACACCACTCTGAGCTCCTTGGAGGAAGGGCGGTATAAAAATGTGAAAAATAAATAAATAAATATTATTACATTGGAAAATAACTGATTCCCAAATAAAAAGAGTTTATCTGTCAATCCTGTTGTGAAATATCATGCACGCATGTACAAAAAGTCCTTGAAACCTTGTACCAGGCCTGCCCCATAACAGTTCTTTGTCATCTCTCTCAAGCCTATGGCTGCAGGGCAAGCCAGAACCCGCCTTGTGTTCTCTAAAACAGATTGCGAAGGGGAGGGGAAGAGGAGCACCAGGTCTGTAAAAAAGAAAAAGAAAAAAAAGCACCCAACCTTATGAGCCTTCTCTTTTTGTTTGAAGGTAGATCAAAGATTCCTAGTAAACTCCTGGGAACGCTCTATGGTCTCCACTTGCTCTTGGAATAGCGCAGCAGTTCAAGCATCTCAAGGACTGTAAAAAGAGCCATAGTTCTCAGTGATGCCACGCATGTTGATACCTGCTCATAGCTGCCAATGTCCTGGCTTGACACCCAAACAATTTGGGTTCCTCACTAGAGGTGGAACAAAAGAGAGAAAAATTCTCACCCACGTTTTATATTTGCAGGTAGCATCTCAAAAATCCAAAGGCATCGGTGCAAATTAAAATGTTTTTCCTGAGTTAAATAGCGTGTGTTGGGGGAGGGGGGAATCTGGATCAGAACCACAGTGAAAGTAAAGTTTTAAAGCCTCCCTACTGAAGGCAAAAGGAGAAGAGGGAAGGAAAAGGATGAGATGGTTAGACAGCATCACCGATGCAACGAACATGAAAATGAGCTAACTCAGGAAGATAGTGGAGGACAGGAAGGCCTGGCGGGATATGGTTCATGGGATCACAAAGGGTCGGACACGACTTAACAACAACAACAACAACAACAACAACCTCCCAATGTAGTTTTGATCAATATGCAATTTGCAATTATTAAGCGCCCCTGAAATCAATGAGATGGGCTAGTTGTGACTCACTTGACTTAACCATGAATTTTCATAAGACATAAGCTGTAAGCACGACTTCTTCTGGGGGTTTGAGCCACAAACACAGACTTCCTGTCTCAGAATGAGGATCCATCTAGTGGTCCAGCATTGAGTTTCCAATAGTAACCAGGCAGATGGCTCTGGAAGCTCCCATGAAGAACAGGCCATAATCTCCTCCACCTATTTATTATTAATTTGTTTATACAGCACCATCAATGCACATGGTGCTTCACACAGGGTAAAAAGATGGATCCTGCCCCAAGCGGTTTACAGTGTACATATTGATACAAGGAAGACAACAGAGGGAGGGAAGGGGGGTGGAGACACAGGGGTAAGCATATGTGATTATTTCAGTTTAGTTACAGTAGGGACAGGGATGAAGGTGTGGTGCCAAAGCCTTCACAGAAAAAGGGGTTTTCAGAAGGGATTTGAAAGTTGGGAGGGAGGGAGCACACCACAGGTGTTCTGGGGTGAAGTTCAGCATACAGCGCAGCATGCGACAAGACAGAGTTAACTAAGGGAGCAAGATAGCTTCAAATGGTGGAGAGCGCTAGTGCTGGAAGAGTGAAATGGTAGCTTGAAGTAGTACAATCCAGTCTACCACTTCTGGATTCTACTCTCTTGTTCTGCTGTATGTGTAGACTAGGCCTAACTTGTGGCCGTCACGATGTCGTGGCAGTGCAGTCTTACGGACCTCAATGCCACAAAATGCTGTGATGGCAACAGGCTTTAAGTGGGGTTTTAAAAAGGGTTTTTTAGCAGAAGGCATGGATGAACTTGCTATGGTTATATGGGATATGGTTCATGAAGGGTCGGACACGACTTAATGACTGAACAACAACAAATGGATGAACTTAGCCGTGGCAACCCAAAACACACCCCACATATTCAGAGCCCATAAGTGCTGCTATTCATGACACATTTAAGTACATCCTCCATGTTGAAAGACAATGAACCCTCTGAGAATCAGAGGCTTATGAACCTCCCGTGAACTACCTGGCTGGTCACTGCCTACCAACACTGAGCTAGATGAAGCCACTGGTCCCAAGAACAACCAGTTCTTGCAAGTCTTTCCTCATATGATTGGCCTTCTAGAACCTTCATAGCTTTCTCCTCAATCCTTTCATGTTTCACCCACATCAGTAGAGGCCAGTCTTTTTGGGCAATGGTGCCACAAACTCCAAGGCATGAGGGTGCTTGTGCACTACAAGAGTTGTGTTTGGCCCCACCCGCCCTGCTCCTCAGTGGCTTGGAGTGGGTTTTCCCCTAGTCCAGAGGGCTTCAACAGGTGGGTCAGGTCCCAGAAGTCATTCATGATCCAGCCTCAGGTGGGTCATGGTACTGCTGCCACCATCATTTTGTTTTGAGATTCAAACCTGTATAGTTTGAACAAAAAGGTGAAGGATCCTAGACAGGGCCACTCAGAGGAATTTTATCAGGGGGTACAAAGTTTATTTTGGGCCCCTTCCCTTCATGTGAATTTGGCTCCTGGGTCCCCCTTTTTAACCCTGCGCCCGGGTATGATTGTACCTCCTTAACCCCCCTCTCAGAGGCTTTGATCCTAGATGAGGTAAATCAAAGAGTCTTTGACTTTGGAGGGGTATTGGCTAAGCCCCCCACCAATCTGACATTGGATAGGCCTGACAAGGCCCATGAGGGGGGTAAAGAGGTTAAATTGTACCTGGGCCCAGGGTCAAAAAGGGGGCCCAAGAGCCAAAGGAGGGCCCCCAGAAATTTCCTGGTATCTCAGCTGGCCTCATGGACAGTGAAAGACAGAGGCCAGGTCAACTGTAAGGCCAGGTCTACCAGGCGGGAAACCTGGTAGACCTGGGCTCCAGAGACTTTTCCAGCCATTGCTGCCCACCTTGCTTCATTTTGCCCCCTCCCCCTTTGAGAAGGGGCCCAAAAGAAACTTTGTACCCCCTGATAAAATTCCTCTCAGAGGCCCTGATGCCTGACTCTTCGACAGGCCCATGAGCTCCCCTTGGTCAGAAGAACCATAAACTCTTGTTGCTTGTGCCATTGTGGCATCTGTTCCACATGCCATTCAACTTTCCAAATTACGCTTTTTGAGATTAGAGTTGTGTGCACACTGGCAGCAAAATTAATAACCACCATACTACTCACAAATGCCAAATCTAGAATACAGGAATGGAGTTTCACATATTGTCAGTATTTGGTGCCCCCTAGAGCTGTAAAGAATATTGCAGCATTATATATCATTAGAAGGTTTCTTCCTGCCTAGGTGGAAGGGCTGGGGTGTATTTCTCATATGTAGTGCACCGCCTGCATCTACTTTGCTCAGGTTGCGTTACAGAAACAGGGCCATTGCAATAATTTATACTTGGGAAAATGCAATTCATCTCCCTAATATGCCTTCTTCAATTGTACTGAAGCCTAAATAACATTTTTGTATAAAACTGAAGTCTGGCAACACTTCAGGTTTCAAAGTTAAATTTTTGAACTAAAAAATTGTTCAAAAGTGTAACTTTTAACATTCAAGTACTTGGGGGGGGGGGAACAACTTGTTTCCAAAAGGAATCAATCCAAAAGGCAACTCTTCTTTGCAAGTCCCATTGCACTGAATGGGAGCAGCACAAAAGCACAGCAACAGCAAAACCTCACCCTATTTATTTCAATAGGGTTGTGCAGGAGAGCATCCTACCGGCTTGTGCCTTGTTGATATATTTTAAGGCAAGAATGTAAGATATCAACTTGTGTAGCTCTATTATTTTTACACCTTGTTGTTTATATAACTGGGACCCATGAGAGGGCACCATAAATTTGAATTCTTGCAATAATTTTCCCCAATAACATTCAGCCTGCCTTTGTCCCAAGCAGACATGCTTTGAAGTTAACTGAATCAAATCAACAGCCTTAAGCACACTTAAGTTTATGTTGGATTGTGGCAATCACATATAATTCTGTGACATAATTACTGAAGGAGAACCATCGAATTCCACCTTGCTCAGTCAAATTCCATTAGTTGCTAAGTTGCTGTAATTTCATAAGTATAGATGTTGTAAGTCACTTGGAGTTGTGTGCTCTTTCACATAAGCTGGGGAGTGTACATCTTGTGAAGCAAACAAGGGGAAGTCATCTCCTTCAACCCCTCCAGCAAGTATTGGATACTATACTATGGTTGCTGAAATGTCAGACTAGTACAGTACAGTAGAATAAATAAAAGGCATGGGGGGGGGGGTTGCACATCAAATGATGGCGAGGAAAGAGATTCTAGGACTAGGTATTACAGGTTACAACAGTCAGTGCACTCCCAATTTTTTCTTTTTAAAAAAATCAAAGCGTTATATAAACTACTGTACTGTATTTCTTTTATAAGCAAGGGGCAGTATAATAATGAAAATAGCATTTGTCATCAGAGGGGGACTTATCAAGGCAGGATTCGATCTCATCCACTAACATTTTAGAAGAAAATCTAAAAAAAAGTATTTAGCTATCAAAGTTACAAATGTGATATAAAGCTTAGCAATATATGAGCTGCACCTGCTGAAGCCTCAGCGACTGAGCCTCCAGGTCCCGGGATGTCTCCTTCCTTCCCTCCATTATTAGTGCACTTTCTACCCCGCCCTCCACACCAGTTTCAGAATCTCACAAAACTCCCTACAAACTCAGCCGCTACTAAAG
This sequence comes from Plestiodon gilberti rubricaudatus, assembly GCA_026170595.1. Taxonomy (NCBI): domain Eukaryota; kingdom Metazoa; phylum Chordata; class Lepidosauria; order Squamata; family Scincidae; genus Plestiodon; species Plestiodon gilberti. The sequence goes on along the minus strand of JANXHW010000006.1, from coordinate 38,674,705 downwards.
CAGACCGTCTTCCATCACGTTCGAAAAAGCGAACTAGCTCACCCTAGAAAAGGAAGGGCGGAGTTCGCCGCAATTTTCCTATTGGCTTCCTGTTAAGTAAGTCTTGCGTATTTTGGCCAATCATAAGTCTCTGAAAAGAAAACCCACCCCTTGCTTGTTTGTTTCTTCTGTCTTCTTCCTCACAGGTCCTTGTCTATCAATCAATCGTAGGCGTGACCACTTCCTCAACATCTATTGGTGAATGTTCAAGTCAATCTCTGGTTCCACGCAAACGATTGGATTTTGGGATAACGTCCGTCATTGTCAAAGCCACTCTTTTCCATTGGTTAATTCGTACGTTCCAGTGGAAGGCTAGGGATTGGGCGAATGAGAAGTCAATAGGACCGAAGGCGGCTACGTAAGGAAACAAGCTGAACTCTGATTGAGCAAATAGTGCAGCGGTCGCGCAAGGATTGGTTACTCGTCAGTAGACTGGGCGGGCCTTACAGGGCGGTGCCCGGGCTGCTGAGGAGGAGGAAGATGGCGCCGTGAGGGGGGTTCGAGCCACTGCCGCCTCCTCCTTCCAGCCGGTGAGTGAGCCCGGTGGGGTGGGCCTAGATCGCGAAGAAGTCGGAGGAAAACCCAAGAGATGGAAGCTGGCTAGCGAGTGCGGGAAGAGGAGGGGTCTGCAAGGTGGGAGGGGAAACCTCGAGAGAGGTGGGGCCGAGCGCGCGCAAGCGGGGCCGAAGCAACTGGGACCGGAAGAGGGCGGGGCTAAGGAGAGAGCCCGCCTCCCTGGGGGTATCTATAAGAATAAGCGGGGGGGGGGGGTAAGGAGAAGGGGCCTGTGTTCATTGGCCACTTGTAGGGTTCAAAGGGCATGTGGAAGAGGGGGCGTGGGGGCAACACCTGGGGGCAGCAGGTGCTGTGCTAGGGTTGCTATTGGTTTTTACTAGACCTGCTTCTGGGGCTTGAACAGCAGCCTGGAATTAAGCAGGCGACGCGTCTTGCATGATTCTACTATTATGTTAAGAGCAAGGTCTGTGTCGCCTGATGATGTCTAGTGTCTGGCTGCTCAAAAGCACAGAAACGTGATTTAATATAGGCACAGATAAAAAAATCGTAGTTGTAGTTGTGGGTAAAAAAAAGGGACATAGACTGGAATAGTTAAAAGGCATACACTTAGCTGGCAGTGTGTTTGGGTGTGATAGACGATGGAGTCTGGGAAAAAGAGGAGCAGGTAGTGGCTGGAGAACAAAGTGGATGTAATGCAATAGTGAGAAGTGGGTAACTGCAGGTCATTAGGATATGCATAGATAACTTTGTGGGCAGGGGGTGGGTGCTTGGACCTTTGAGGTGGAGGAGCACACTGGGTTAGGGTGCCATGGGCAGGGAAAGATTCCAAGAGCAGGGAAAGAGTAGGGTAGGTATAGATAGCAATGATGAGCACTAAACAGAAACGTGCACTTGGCTATGAGAATGAATTAGGGAGGGCCGTGGGCATAGAAAAGAAAGGGGTATTTGGTTATTGAGTGTAGCTGATGGAGGGTTCTTGTAAGAGGAGGAAGTTCATTTTAATTGCTTCTTTTGAGGAGATCAGGAACAGTGAAGGGCAAATTCTTCACACTGACACTTTGACAGCCCAATTCTAACCAACTTTCCAGCGCCGATGCAGCCGCAATGCAGACCTAAGGTAAGGGAACAAACATTCCCTTACCTTGAGGAGGCCCAGTGACGTCGCTCTAGGTGGGGCGGAACGCTAAGTTCGCCCCACTCTGAACCCTTCGTTACTCTCCCGCACGAGGTACCCCACCCTTGTCGTCAGAGCCATTCAGTGGAGCGAAGGCAACCACAGGCAATGCGCAGGGAGCCTTGTGCGGGAGAGTAACGGAGGGTTCAGAGCGGGGCGGAACTTAGTGTTCCGCCCCACCTAGAGCGACGCCACTGAGGAGGCCTCCATGGCTGCCTCTCCACCACAGAATGCAACATGCATCCAGTTGGCACAGCTGCATCAGCGCTGGAAAGTTGGTTAGAATTGGGCTGTAAAACATCATTGCGGACTCTTGCTGCTGTCCCCCTCCCCATCTTTATAAAACATTATTTTATAACAGCTTAGTCCTGCTGTGGTCACTTGTCTCTCACCCTGACACCATCGCTGATGCAGGAGCCCAGGTGGTTATTGATCTTCATGCTTATTCTCTCACTCCCCCCCCCTGCCCTCAGGCAGGAACAAGCGCCTGCTGCTACATCCCTGGGGCTCAGGAGAGCCCTTGATAGGAAACTGCTCTTTTATGTTGTCCTGGGACTTCTTCTGTTTTTCTTGCTAGACGCTAATATAGGTCCCCTTTAGGAATGTGTCCCTGCTGTAATCAGTGAGACTTAATTCTCCATACAGCTCTCTCTGTGTGTGTGTGTGTGTGTGTGTGTGTGTGTGTGTGTGTGTGTGTGTGTGTGTGTGTGTCCTCTTGATTAAGCATAACCAGGTCCTTGAGCCATTGCATGCAGATTGGATAGTTTTTATCAAACTTCCCCTTTAATCACGTAGGAAGACCTGACATGTAAAACATTAAAAAAACCAAACTTCTTGTTTCAACTTATGGCACAACATATTTTGATTGGGATGTGTGTACAGTATGTCACTGTGTGGTGTGTGTCTGGTCTGTTGCATGGTGGATCCTACTCTAAGGCAGCCTTGAAACTCCTTTTACAAATGTTGATCTTGTCTGCACTTGGAAAGTGGACTCACTGGTAACTTGGCTCAGAGCCTGCTAGTTCAATTTTTCTTATTTTATTCTGTCTAAAAGCAGAGACACCAATTTTTTCAGTGGTGAAAGAACATCTGACCAGTATTTCCATAGTTCAGCCAGAACAAAGAGGAAAAGAAAGCTGTTACCATGGTCTTGCATGCACAAATTCTGTTGGGAAGAGCCGTGTGTCCCATTTAAATCCATCACATTTCCGACTTTGGTCTCAAGAGTTGCTTTGATGGTTTTTCATCCTCATAGGGAGGATTGAAAGTTTTGCCTAGAAGCAAGTGGAAGACATGTTAACCCTGATCATGTATCCTTTTAAATCAGGATTTGGTTATTGCCACCACTACGTAATTACCTTGCCCCAGACTGAGAACTGTACTAATGTCCTCTGTTCATTACAATGAGGTTGGGCCCTTTCAGGCTTTCCTATCCTTCTTTCCCCCCCTCCCCCAGCAACGAAGATCAGGTCACCTCTACACACTCAGCATAGTGCAAACAAAGTGGCTTTCCCCATTAGTAGAGCTATCATTCCCATAGTAGTGGACACTACCTCTACCTAGTTGCATGTTGTTCAAACCAAACAATAACAAGCATGATACAGAAAAGAAACCGATAAAACACCTACACAATCATAAAGGGATGATTCAAAATAAACTATGAAGTGGTTGTCTGGTTAGAGAGACCCTATTTCAGTTCTTGGTGTATTTTCATGAGACCTTTTTCTCATTCTGTATTCTCATTCCTCATATGTTTGTTCTGTTGTTCACAGCTTTGGATTTTAGAAAAGCGGTATAAAAATCTTATAAATAAGTAAGTGTTAGGACCCCTTACCAATGTGACTGCCGCAACCTTTGTGATTGCTCCCATGATTGTCAGAGTCTGTGTAAACCAGTGGTTCCCAACCTGGGGGTTGGGACCCCAAAGGGGTCACAAAGCGGTTTCTGGGAGGTCGTGGGATGTTGGCTGGATGGCCACACCCAAGATGGCGGCTCACTCCTCCCCCACACATACAGCAAAGAAAGAAGTGTCTGGTGTTCTCTTGGGGCTTGTTTGCTCACCTTGTGTTACTTTCTGCTTGCCCTTTAGCATCTCTATTAATATTAGCTCACTCCCGCCCGCCCCCCCATTTAAAAATGTGATTTACCGTATTTCTTTGATTCTAAGACGCACGTTTTTTTCAAATAGCAATTCAAAAAAGGGGGTGCGTCTTAGAATCGAAGGTGTCAAATTGTACCCCCAAAACGCCACCTCCTTACTTACCGGGGCTTGTGGGGGCTTCGGGGAGGCCTGCGCGACCCTCTGCAGGCCTCCCCGATCTTCAGTTCAGCAGAAAACAGTTCAGTTTTCGTGAAAACCGGAAATGCCCGAAAATAGCCATTTATCGCCGAACTGAAGATCGGGGAGGCCTGCAGAGGGTCGCGCAGGCCTTTCCCTGAAGCTCCCCCAAGCCCCTGCAGCTCCCCCAAGCTCTGTAAAATCGGATCGGCAAAATGGAGCAGCAGGCAAGCTGGGGAGAGTTTGAAGGAAGGAGGTGTATCTTGCAATCAATTTTATTCCCCCTGCTGGTGTTCCTGAAATTAAGGTGTGCCTTACAATTGATGGCGCCTTAGACTTGAAGAAATACGGTATTTTAAAAAGTGTGATTTATTAAGCAATGTAATTTATTAAAAACAATGACTTCACTTCCAGCTTACCCTAGGTCTTAGGGGGGTCCCGAAAGATTGTCATTCTACAAAAGTCCCAGTGCTAAAAAGGTTGGGAACCACTAAGGCTTCTCTTTGTGGCACTTCTGATGGTGTATTCAGCATAGTGATGACTGGTCCTTTGGGAATTTTGCTTGTATGGGTTTGTATGGAGTGCTGTACGTGCCAATAGCAGAACCATGTGAGAAGAAACCTTTATGCACATGTCAGCTGGTGTGGAAGCAGCCATGGAGGCAGCGGCTCGACTAAGTAGGTTTTTGTTGTTGGTCTGCATAGAGAAGCTATTGGGGCCACTGTGGTTGTGTGTATTCTTTGTTGGTGGGGGAGACCTGCCCAACTATGATGTTATGATGTTTACTGGAACAAGTCCTGGAATTGCTCATGTGAACTAGCCCTTTCTGTTTGGGGAGTGCGTTGTCACCCTTGTTCTCCCAGCTTGCAGTAATGAGAGAAACTACTTTTCTGCTTGCTTTGGACAGACTGCTTGCTATCAGCCTTGCCTATATGACAAGATTATTGTGATTTCAAATGAGATGAGAAAAGTGCCTTGCAAGAGACCTCTAGTTCACTGCTCGTCTAGGGTGACTAGTTATAATGACACAGGTGAGGACCAGAGTGGTAAATTCACCTGCACTATCAAGCTGCATGAGTCCAAGCAGCTTGATAGTGCAGCACTCATTTGTGCAGCACTGATAGCCACTCATTTGACCAAGATCCAGTGGGAGGCAGCACTGGGGTGAGTTTCTGTTTGGCTGTTTTCTCCTTCTCCTGGTCTCTGTGAGCTTTGAGAACTTGACAGTTTGTATGCAGCTCAATACTGAATGAGTACCTGTAGGTCTTTCATCTACTAAGGGCCAGTAACCTTTCAGGGTAGGCAGGGGAGGGGAAAAATCTTTTGATCAATGCGAAGACAGTGGTAGAAAGAGGGAGCATTTCTCTGTCATAATGGTGAGAAAAAGATGGCTGTGAACCAGAAAGTCCTTGGTTCAATCTTGGGCACAGGCTGGATGTGGTGGCCTCAGAAAAACCACTATCTCTCGGTACCCCACCTCAGTCTGTAATAGTTTAACAGATTTCTCGTAAGGGTTCCTGAGATAATGCACGTGAGGAACTTTGAGTGCCCTCAAATGCACGTGAGGAACTTTGAGTGCCCTCAAATGCTATATAAAGTGTAAGCATTATTATGACTAGTGACATGGGACAATGCCCTGTCTCTAAATATGTTTGCAATACAAACTTGTGTATTGAAAAAGAAAGGCTATCAGCATATCATTGGAGCTGTATATACTCTGTGTGGGGGAAAACTACCCATGCAAAACAAAGCAGATTTGCACATAGTGTAGCCTGCTTCCGAGTTCCAAGTTTTGAAGAATTTACCACTGATGGGATACAGCTCTTGGGAATAGGTGAGCTTTAGGGGCTACACAATAGCTGCTGTGGAGAAGGGACAAAGTTGAGGGTACTGAGGTACTTCTACTTCCCTGACCATTGGGAATCCTTCTCGGACTCCTTTGCCTCCTGCATTTTCACCATTAAGGCTGCTGCAACACACCGGCCGCACTGCAGCATGTTGTGTCAACCAGTGTTGACCTGCGGCACAAAGATCTCGGTCTGTCTTGTGTTTTTTGAAGATCGTACAGCAACGCAGGAGAGCTGCATTGCCCTGCGAGCTAAGTTGGACAAATTGAACTTCAGCCAATGAGAGGCCGCATTCAGTGCAGAGGGGGCAGGACGCGAAGCAAAGCATTAGCCAATCAGAATCAAGTCTGAAGAGACTCTATTTTGATTGGCTAACAGAGAACGGGAGGTCCGGGCAGGACGTCTTACACTTCTCCATGCTGCAAATGTGTGTCACAACAGTAGCAACCAATTTTCTGAGGGAGACGCACTGCATATCAGCAGCTCTGGTGTAGACAGGGTGCGGTGCGACATGACGGCTACTCTTGCCCTGTGCCGCAGCCGGTGTGTGTCAACCTTTAATTTTCTCATGTTTTCTCCACAGGCATGCTTCTAAAATGCACTTAGAGTAATGAACAAGTCCTAGTTGTTGTCTGGGGAATATTTGTAGCCTACAAGCTACGATGCATATTTTCAGCATGCATAAGGCCACTATTGATCATCTGCATCTTTTTGTCTTGTTCTGTGCTGCAACCGTGAGGTCAAGAAACTGGGCAGATTCAGAGGATTGTCTGAACCATGGTTTCATTGATTGAAAATGAACCTGGGAGAGCTGTAGTCTTGTGTGCTCCCCATCCCTCTTCTTGTCTGAGTGGATTGAAATGTTCTGGTTTTGATGTTAACTAACCATACTTTTATATGTTGTCCAAACTTGATGAACTATGGTTGGTTTTAACTATGGTTTATTCAGACAAACCAGAATCTGAAACCACAGTTTGATCCTGGAGTAGTTATAATTAACCGCTGTCCTCAAAGTTCAGATGACTTTGATATATAGTTAGGTAACACAAAAAGTGGAGGAAGCATGTGAGCCTATCGCTCCTCTGGGGTCATTGACAATAACCTATTTTTTTCCCTTTGAGGCTCATGGATGAGATAGAGTACCCACCCCCCATTAATAAACTGCCTGGCCTTTAGCCAGTTAATGAATTGCAAAAGGTCAGAGCTTGCTTTTGCTACCTTCCCCCCCCCCCCATGCTTAAAATGTTTTACAATTTTCCAAGCAACGTCTCATCAAATAAAGGAATGACAAAAAAGCATTTAACTACTCAGACTCTATTAAATAAGCTATTTAATACTCTATTAAACTATATTAAATATTATTAAATGTAATATTAAATATTATCCTTGCCATTTATTTATTTATATGGCGTTCTCACCAAATGTCTGTTTCCAGTATAATGCAAACCTTTTTCCAGCCTGGTCAGTGTTTATATTTTTCATGTACGGTAATCCCATTCTATTTGCAATTAGACTCCCATCTTGTGCACTGTTCTTTTATTTTTGCTATGATCATTTTAGCTGAGGTTAAAAATAAATTTTCAATTCAGTATCAATTCCTTTTATTGTTTCATGTTACCTAAATCATGGGGATAGTGATGCAGACATAGAAAACCATTCCAGTTAATTAGTCCTGTTTCCTTCTTGCAGATCCAGAGGGCAGTATGGCCGCCACTGCTGCTGTGAGCCCCAGCGAATACTTACAGCCTGCTGCCTCGACCACTCAAGTGAGTCTCTACATGTGTGTGACTTGGTAGGCTCGCTGTAGGAAGATAGTGTGAACACTTGGGCTTATGTATAAAATACTCTATTGAAGGCAAATCCTGATGAAGATGAAGGCAAAGATGACGGGTGATGAGCCCCTATCGGACTAGCACCTACAGCAGGGGTGGCCAACTTTTCAACATAAGTTCTCCTGGCCCTTTAATTAGCCTTACCATCTTCCCGGAATCGATGCTGGCTTTGGCCTAGAGCGGACCCGAGCCACTCCCAAGGGTGCACTGCGTCTGCCCAATGGGGTTCCTGCTTCTGTCGCGTTGTTGACCGGAAGCCCATTGGACAGATGCAGTCCACCCTTTGGAGCAACTTGGTCCGCTCTAGGCCAAAGCCAGTGTCGATTCCAGGACGATGGTAAGACTACCTTTAATGGCTGTATAGGTGAGGGCATTTCAGCAGGTGCAGCTGCTTTAGCAGCACCATCAGCACTTGCAGCTGCCAGGATTCTGCCTTCTACACAACTCTTAAGAACACAGATGCCCTAATGGTGGAAGGTTGGCCGCCCCTGACCTACAGCCTTGTAATTAAGTCCACAAAACTTACTGACCTGCTAATGGACAGATCAGAATTGCAGGCAAGAGTACTACTGTTTAAGAACTGCAAGGAAAACTGTTGGTGCATGCATGCACCACATGCATTAAGATCTTCTAAACTAGTGTGTATGTTGATATTGCTGATGTCAGCCAAATCTCAACAGGGTCTGTTCTAAGCAGACAGCTCAACTTGGGTGATTACAAATATCCTTCCCTTGCCAATTAGCGACCATAATTTTGCCTGTACATGTGGAGAATGGAAGAGGAGAAACTTCCAACTAGACTAGAGGCCAGCATCCTTTATAAATGAAGGCTGCAATCCTATACACGCATACCTGGGAGTAAGTACTGTTGAACTTGCTTCTGAGTAGACATGCAAAGGATTGTACTGTGGGACCCCATGCATGCAGCACTAGCAATCTGTTTGTCCTGGGATACTCGGCCTTGCGATTATGCATTGTGATTGTTTTTAAAAGGATTTTTTCGTAAGTAATATTTTTCTGTTTTCAGTTGCTTTGAACTTTGTGGCTGGCCTGAAGCAATCCTTCCTCCCCCCCCCCACCCCGTGTTTGTAACAGGGACGATTGATTTGTTTGTACATTGTGTTTGATTAAACCAACTTAAGTAAATATAACACCTTTTATTTTAAAAAATTTCTTTGAAGTAGGGCTTACTGCTGAGTAGATGCCTAGGACTGTGCTACTGAATCTTTTCAACTAGCACCTCTCGCTCAGGACTTCCTTTTCAGTCTCACTCTCTGCCATTCGTATCTTTGAAGTTGGTCATATCCTTGAAGATAGGAGAAGAATGTCTTTGCTTTGCTTTCAGTAGGGATGTGGTGGTGTGTGTCAAGAGGGTGAGAGAGAAAGGAGACCAGGAATGCCACAGACTGTTGCTAGTGAGGGGGTAGAGCCAGGCTCCTCTTGCTGAACTTTTTCTCTCCCCCCCCCCCGCCCCAAGTCATCAAAGGCCACCCCCTGGGCTACAAAGAGATCTTATGAAGCTCTTCTGGCAGGACTCCGTTGGGCTGATGGGAAGCCCAAACACCCCCTCCCTCACTTTTACTCCCCAGCTACCGAAAAGGCCTGACTTTGAGAAGCAAAAGTGGCAGCATCAGCACCACCAGCTGCTCCTCCTTTCCTCATTGCCTTCCTCTTACCAGCAGTGCTCTGCCTTTGCACAGCAGCAGAAAAGAATTTGCCTGCAGGAACATTATCAGTTCCCACAAAGGCATGGCATGAAAAATTGTTTTTATTTAAAAAAGGAAGTGAAAGAAAGGAAAAAGCCCCACTGTGGCAACTTGCCCATTTGGTAACATCCTTCTTTCGCCTTTGGTGACCAGGCAAGTGTTTGAGACTGAGAACCGAAATTCAGAGTTTGGGGGCTTGGTCATCATCGAAAGCCTGAGTAGAAGTAGACCCTTTCCACTTTCCACTGTTCATTCTTCCAGAGCTAATTTACATGTTCAGAAAAGGTATTTGGGATGGTACCCATTCAGGATTGTCTTTGTGAATGCTCTAACATGTTGAAAAAATGGCTTCCATGCAGGAAACGTAACACATCAGGGAGAAGGCCAAGCTAGAACCATTTTCCATTATATGCCAGCTTTCTATTGGCATGGACTACTTTGCAGGCAGTTTTCTCTCTCCACCCCAGTGTTCTAAAGTGATACCGTTCAAGGATATGTTTTCTGTAGAAAAGACTTAAAAACAACATTGAAGTGTGTATAGAATTGCAGCCTGACAGTCCAATCCTGTCTAGGACTGCCGCAGCATGCAAAAGCATGCTGCACCGGATCCTATCCATGTGGAGGCCTCCTTTGGGTAAAGGGACGATCATCCCTTTACCCCGAGTAACGGCCCAGCCGCCCCAATGGGTCTCCTTGGATGTGTGCTGGCAAAATGGCTGGGGCAAATGTAATGCCTGCCAGGCCCAGGAAGGGAGATAGGATTTGGCAGAACGTGCCACCAAGGATCCCTCCCTTTTCCTGGGCCCGGCCACCCAATCACCCCCTCCTGCCCCCCTATGCTGCTCCCAAGCGCAGGCCTTACCTGTGTCCACTGGCGGAGGACTCTCTCCCATGGAGAGTGAGCAGTGCCGGCCTTGATGCCAGTACCGCTTACTCTCTGGGTGTAGGTGGTGGTGGTAATAATAATAATAATAATTAATAAAATATTTCTATTATTAATAATTAAAATAATACCACCAAGGGGGTGAGGCAAGGCTCTCTCTAATCAAGGATAGGTAATTTCCCTTCTCTTCTCCTTTCTCTTATTTTTATTCCCACTTTCACAACGAAACAAAATGTATTGTTTCAGGTACAAAACTATCCTTGTAGTTCACAGGAGTATACTTTTCATGTCTGGTTTGTGTGCATCTGTTCTTTTAGTGATCCATTTAGCCCTTGAAAATGGTAGAGGGGACACTTCTGGATACCTACCACCGCTAGCTAGCTAGCTAGCTAGCTATCGAGAGAGATTGTGATTGTGATCTTTTGGCCACATTTTTTAACCTTTATTTTTTTATGTTTCTTGCTTTAGTCGGGATATATACCTATTTAAGTGACAACTTGGTTGCCTCTGACAAAGTGACATGGCTAACAGTTGAACTTTTGTCACTTCCTATAATGCATAATTAGCTTATGGAATTGTGTACTACCACAGGATGTGGTGATGAATGACGCAAATTCAGAGAAGATGGGCTGTGAATAGCTTTTTAGCTCTTGAAGACTAATGGCACCTTCATGTGCAGAGGTGGTATATCTCCTGAGTGCCAGATGCTGGGACAAGCGGCAGGGGAAGGCCATCACCTTTGTGCCTGTTTGTGTGCAGTCTGCTGCTGTGGGAATACCGTGTTCCCACTGGCAGGTCTCCTGATGAAAGCCTTGGGATAGAAATATTTAGCTATGTTTCTGTCGTTGATTTAAAAAAAAAATCAAATCTTCTCTACCCATCAGGCAGCAGCAGCAGCAGCAGCAGCAATGCAATGTGATGCGATGCAATTTAATTTACTCTCCTTAACAATGGGCACACCCATCATCATAATGGGAAGAGAAACAGTCCTTGCATCTGATGGAAGCAGGCTGTACTTCATTAGGCTGAAGTAAATCGGCTAGTTTTAAAGGTGTTTTAAAGGCTCAAAAGTAAAACAGACTGTGGCTGTACAAGATGAAGGAATCTTTTCTAGGAAAAGGGGTTACTGCTGCTGAAGTTGTAGAGAGAGCCTTCAGCTTCCTCCCTCTCCAGCTATACCATGCTAAATTGGAGGGGGGGGGAATCTGTTTGTTTGTCTGCCAGCCTACTTCTAACATGTTTTTATCCCCATCTCTTTCCACTTCATGTAGGATTCTCAGCCATCTCCACTAGCCCTGCTCGCAGCCACATGTAGCAAAATTGGCCCTCCAGCTGTAGAAGCGGCAGTCGCCTCTCCTGCCCCTCCTCAACCTGCGCCTCGGAAACTGGTTCCAATCAAGCCTGCCCCTCTCCCGCTGAGTTCCAACAAGAACAGCATTGGGATTTTGTCATCGAAAGGCAATCTCTTCCAAATCCAGGGATCTCAGCTGGGGACATCCTATCCCGGTGGGCAGCTGGTGTTCACTATCCAGAACCCAGCTGTGATCAATAAAGGGGCCCGCTCACCTGCCAATATCCACTACCAGGCAGTTCCACAGATCCAAACGGCATCAGGGCAGACCATTCAAGTGCAGCAGAATTTGGCCAACCAGATACAGATTATTCCGAGTACAATCACCCCATCCTCCTCATCCTCTTTGTCATCCTCTTCCTCCGCTCATAAGCCTGTGCCAATCAAGCCAGCACCAGCTCACAAGACCCCGTCAACAGCTGTCCATAACGCAAGCAACGTTGTCAAATTAACTGGCGCTAGTGGTAACGTCACCCTTACTCTGCCAGTGAGCAACCTAGTAAGTGCTGGGGACACCACTGCTCAGACTCAGATTGTCCCAGAGAGCCCTTCAAAACCAAGCAAAAAGACCCGGAAGAAAGTGATGTCACCGGCCCAGACAGCGGCTATGGCTATGACAGAGCAAGTGGAGACAGTCTTAATAGAGACCACGGCCGATAACATCATCCAAGCTGGGAGCAATCTGTTGATTGTGCAGAGTCCTGGCTCTGGCCAGCCAGCAGTGGTCCAACAGGTGCAAGTGGTCCAACCCAAACCAGAACAGCAAGTGGTTCAGATCCCCCAGCAAGCCCTGAGGGTCGTCCAGGCAGCTTCAGCCACACTCCCAACAGTCCCTCAGAAGTCCCCTCAGAATTTCCAGATCCAGACAACTGAGCCAACTCCCACACAGGTATTTAGGACTTCCAGTGCAAGGTGGGACATGCCTGGAATTCTGGGCTGAAATGGGACTTGAGAAAATCCTGTGTCCTCCTTCCGTAATACTCCACAGGGTGCATCATATATTGCTTGTTTGGTTTCTTTTAAATTTTATTATTTATATAAAAGTTATTTCAGTATTTTAGTTTGCATTTCTAAAAAACAAAAATTCAAGATGACTTGGCACTGCACAACCCTGATCAATAACTTGCAGTTTGCATGGAAAGAGAAGTTTCCATGGTAGGGTCTGTCATAGTTGTGCAGTGATTTCCAAACTGGGAGACCAGCCAGGGGAGCTGCGGAGTGCCACAGAATCCTCGCGGAAAACAGTGCAATGCCAATTGGCAGGCATCAACATCATGTATTGGGGAGCCACGATCACCAGCGGTCAAGGGAGCCGCAGGCCAAGAAAGCTTGGGAAACACTGGTTGAGAGGGTTGCAGTTTACATCTGAGGACTCCCATGTTTCCCAGGCGTGGGTAGTAGGCTCTATTTATTCTTTTGCACAGCTTTTTGCTTCTCCTGTCGTTTTCTGGTTGCAGACCCATTGATCATTTATTCATTTTGAAATGGGGAAGTTTAAATATGTTTCTGAAACTTCCTAATGTGGAGTGATGACAGATGGGTTTATGGAATCAGAAATGAGCATGCTGATGATTCACTCCGTGATTGGCAGGGGATAACTGAAGGAGGTTGGGACTGAATGACCTACCCATATTGGAAGAAATAATAACAATGTGATAAAAACCTGGTTTTCAGTAGACTAGCTGTGTTTGTATTTGGGGAAAACACCACACTTGACTTTGGTGTTCAGTCTTCAGGAAAACTATAAAAGGTTAACAATGACACCGCCAACGAAAGTGTTTTCTGCCGTTCTTTTAGGTCTACTTCAAGACGCCTTCCGGAGAGCTGCAGACGGTGCTACTGCAAGAAGCTCCAGGTGTAACTGTGGCCCCTTCCCCCTCTGCCTCCTCTGCCATCTCCTGCAGCAGTCCTGTACCTCGCAGTTCCCAGATGGGAGGAAGTACCAAAAAGACAGGGGCTCGCAAAGAGCGTGCCCTGCCAAAGATTGCCCCTGCTGGAGGCATCATCAGCCTCAATGCAGCTCAGCTTGCTGCTGCTGCACAGGCAATGCAGACCATCAGCATCAATGGGGTGCAAGTCCAAGGCGTTCCTGTCACCATTACCAACACTGGAGGTGGGATATGTGATATCATGACCCCGTGATGAGTCAAGTGTGGATATACAATGTAAAGGCCACCTGAATGGTTTTTCCCTCTTAAAAGCTACAATCCTATGCACACTTACATGGGAGTAAGTCCTATTTAATTCAGTGGATCTTACTTCTGAGTTGACGTGCATAGGCTTACCTTGTTGGATGACCTCAGGGAAAAATCATGGAGACCAGAGGGGTGGTGGTGGGATAGGGACAGCAAGACAAAAGATAATTTTGCTAGTGTATTCTATGCAGTGCTAGCATGTTGAGAAAATTGAGAGAGATGACACAAGCTGGGGGTGGGGTGGGGGGTTATCAGAATACCACAATCCTAAGCATACTTAGTAGAAAGTATGTTCCATTTGGTGGAATGAGACTTAGAGTGCAATCCAATCCTACTTATGCTGCCGTTGTAACCAGCGGTGCAGCGAAAACGGGAGGCCCCAGAACGGAAAGGGGATTCAAATCCCCTCCAAAAGGGGAATTCAAAGGGGATTTGAATCCCCTTTCTGTTCTGGGGCCTCCTGTTTTTGCTGCACCACTGGTTACAACGGCGGCGTAAGTAGGATTGGATTGCGCCCTCAGTTCCAAGAATACCTGCTTAGGTTTGGGCTGCATAAGGACTATTTCTTTCTGCTCTGTACACCTCCTACCAGATGGTGCATATATAAAAATTAATACCATGGCAGAAGAGGGTGGGGAGCAGGGAGCTATGAACATCTTCCTGGTTGATAAACCCTGCTGCAGACATTTTGTGGTTTCTTGCTTTTTAGATTTCCTAGGGAGGAGGTGAGGGCAGTTTCTGGGGAGGTGCAAAATTGGCAAGTGTGTTAAGTTGCTCACCCTCTTGTCCGGGATGAGAAGCGGTTGCTGTCTGGATACATGGGTGAGTGGCCATATCACCTGGCCAAAGCACTGATTTTTTTGTAGGCCCCTAATACTGTTGTGGCAACTACTTTAGAGCTTTTTACCACTGGGAGAGACATGATGGTAGTACTTCAGTGTGCTTTCTGGCATCTGTCAAGGGGCATCTCAGTGCTATCTCAACTGCACGTGCGTGCGTGACCTCTTCTGACTTTTCAAGGTTGATAGTCAGTGAATAGGTTGATAGTCGGTGATGATGGTGCCATAGTAGTCAAGGTGCTCTCATCCCTCTAGGTCTGACCTGGATGGAAGAAGTGAAGAACCCCTTTTGCTGCTTTGCTTGTGAGGAGTGTCTGTGCATACAAACACAGCCTTCCTTTGGGGAGGATGCTGGGGCTTGTCATGCTCGTCAGAGGGCAGCAGCACATTCACTGTGGCAAGTGAAAACATGGAAGCCTCCTTGGAGCCCTGTGAGAGGCTTGCTTCTCGTGATATAGTGGGGCCGGAGATGAAAACCCATTTCCTCCCAGCCCACAGGTGTACGCATTTAACTCCTGTTGCATATATACACCCTTGGGTAAAAATGCCTTAAGGGGAAGAAATGGGGTGAGGTGAGGGCTGTGAAGGATTGATGCACAGAGGAATTAAACCAAGGACAAGACATCTGAAAATGAGATACCTCCCATAAAGGGCTGAGAGACTCTTTGGTGCTTGGTCTCAAGCAGGAATTAAATACTGGCACTCACCATGGTTTGTCCAAGTCCTGTGCAGTGCTGGCTCCTAAAAGGCAGCAGAGAAAAACTTTAGATCAGGGCAGGGGTGGCCAACCTTCCACCATTAGGGCCTCTGTGTTCTTAAGAGCTGTGTGGAAGACAGAATCTTGGCAGCTGCAAGTGCTGATGGTGCTGCTAAAGCAGCTGCACCTGCTGAAATGCCCTCACCTATACAACCATTAAAGGGCCAGGAGCATTCATGTTGAAAGGTTGGCCACCCCTGGACTAGGGGAATATAAACTGAGACATAGGGCATGTGGTATCCTAACTTTGCGCTTAGCTTTCTTGGAGTGCCCAGGTCCCTCCCCCTGTTGAATTTGGATACGTCTTAGCTGCAGACAAGTCCTGAACCACAGCTGCTTCATCCCTTTTCCTGCAGGCCAGCAACAGTTGACAGTGCAAAATGTTGCCGGAAACAACCTGACCATTAGTGGCCTGAGTCCCACTCAGATTCAGCTACAGATGGAACAGGCGCTCTCAGGGGATCTGCAACCAGGGGAGAAGAGACGGAGGATGGCTTGCACATGCCCCAACTGCAAGGATGGGGAGAAAAGGTAAGGTCTGAAGTGCTTCAGGAATGGAAGGGGTAGGAGTCTCTACAAATGTTTGCTCTGGGAACAGTTTCTCCAGTTCCTAAAATAAGCATTTAGGTGTCCTTAAGGTGGTAGCATCTAAAGCTTCAGACCATTTTAAAGGAATTCTGTGGCATGGGGGGTGAGGGTTTGATTGATCCAACTGTTCAGATCTTTGTGGGAAAGATGATAGCTCAGATGACCAATGAGAAGCTGTTTAGCGAAATCTAAGGATTCATGTTTCTATCAACAGGCTTCTCAGAGTGCTTTCCCACCCCCCAGGCAACACAAACGTATTACAACTGTTGCACATAGTCATTTTTATTTGCAGCTCCTGCATTTGTTAAGCTTAGGAAAGCTTTTACAGGACTGAGGTTTCAGAGTATTTCTCATTCAAAAAGGTACTAATATGTTGGTATATTTAAGATTTTCATGGCCCACAATAATTCTTGAATTTACTGGTAAGGACGGGTGTAAAACCATAGCAAAAAAGGTTTAAGGTAAAGGTGACCCCTGACAATTAAGTCCAGTCGTGTCCGACTCTCGTGTGGTGCTTATCCCCATTTCAAAGCCGAAGAGCCAGCGTTGTCCAAAGACGCCTCCGTGGTCATGTGGCCGGCATGACTCTCCTTGCCGCAGCGCATAGCATGCGGCTGGAACACAGCGCTGTTTACCTTCCCGCAAGCAGTACCTATTTATCTACTCACATTAACATGCTTTGGAACTGCTAGGTTGGCAGGAGCTGGCCAAGCAACGAGAGCTCACCCCATCGCGGATTCGAACTGCCGACCTTTCAATCGACAGCTCATGGTTCAGCGGTTTAACCCACTGCGCCACCTGCTGAAAAGGTTTAGAGTGGTGCTAATAAAAAATCAATAAAAAAGGTTTAGAATGGTGCTAATTCCAAGCGTCACTGTTAATCAGATCCACGTATGGTCTAGCCAGTCAGCTGAAGGTTACGGATGTTTTCAATTACCTCCCTCGCAGCTGACTCAGTACAGCCGCCCAAATACGAGGCTTTCTCCGTCCTTATAGAGTGGGGTGGATAGCTTTCCTATTGTAACATCTTCCCACTATATGAGGGCTAAGCGCTTGAAAATGCTTGTGGTAAACGAGCAAAACGTTGCATTGTTGTAGGATGGTTTTAATTTTTAAACAATGTTATTTTGAGTGTGAACACATGTGTTTTTATAGTTGATATTTTAAACTACTATTTCTATACACTTAGTTTCCTTGTTTTTTATTAGCACCATTCTAAACCTTTTTTGCCATGGCTTTACACCCATCCTTACTAGTAAATTCAAGAATGTCGGTACATTAACTCGAGTATTTTTATCTGCTGTCAAGGGATGATAGAAAATGTGGCTCATAAAAGTATATTTTATGTTGTACTTCATATAACATCCCTGGAAGTAGCCTACGGTCTATTTTCTCTACTTCAGTCTTGCAGCAGAGCATGTATGTGTACATTTGTGCTTTGTTCAGTTTGTACTCTGTATATTTGTGTGTTTTTATTTACTTCTGTTTGTAACCTGTAATTATTTTTATTGTGAGCTTTGCTCGTAAGTAAAACAGACTGTGGCTGTACAGGATGAAGGAATCTTTTCTAGGAAAAGGGGTTACTGCTGCTGAAGTTGTTGCTGTGATGATCTCTGGGCTGTCAGTCAGGACAGCTGAAGAAGTCTTGGATCATTGCTGGGGACAGTGGTGTAAAACTCTAGGTCAGGTTTCCAGAGGCAGAGGAAAGGTGTTGGTTGTAGGATCATCATTTGGACAGCCCGGAGTCACTACTGAGGAGAGTGCCAGGAGGCTCCAGGTGACTTTCAGAATGGCCAGTGCCTGCCAGAGAAAAGATTGGCATTCCCTGGGTCACTACTGAAGGAAGGCGTTTGCATTTCTTAGGTTTCTGCTGCCTAAAGTTGTGTTGGCAGAAGCACTTGTGGAGCATTGTTGGCAGTGTGTGCAAGAGACCATGAGGTGTTACCAGATTTAGGCATAGCACTCCTTGCTTCAATGATCCTGCTGCTTGGACTGTCCCTGAGGGGGATCAGTAATGAGGTCTCTGAGGCATTCTGGGTTGGTGTGTTGTGTTTTTGTATTTGGGCTACCACCTTTTCTTTTCCACCAGGTTGGGGGATCAGGGGAAGAAGAGGCATATCTGCCATGTGCCTGAATGCGGGAAGACCTTCCGCAAGACATCCCTGCTGCGGGCCCATGTGCGCCTGCACACGGGCGAGCGCCCTTTTGTCTGCAATTGGGTCTTGTGTGGGAAGCGGTTCACACGCAGCGATGAGCTGCAGCGGCATGCCCGGACACATACAGGTAGGTCACTCCATTCCTGCTTCAGCCTCCCACTACACCCCTGCTCTATACTACCATAATAATAATAATAATAATGGGGTAGTGAAGGAATTGTGCAAAGTGCTTCATGTATCTTATCTTATCTCAGTCAGCCTTAGAACACCTATGTAAAACAGACCAGTGATGTTGAGACGAGATACAAGTGGCCTAGTTCTCATTGTGTCTGGGTTGTACCACTTCAGACAGCAGGTAGGTGCTCACATGACTGTGACTGCAGTTCCATACCAAAACAAACAAACAAAAAACTCTGCACGTAAACTAGCATGTTGGGGAACAGCTAAGCTGGACCCCTTCTCCCTAACATGCTTGTTTTCGATCTGCTGGGTTTGTAAGGAGAAGCATTGAGTTTTGCAAGCCCCCACCTGCAGTTTGAAGTGGTGCAGCTCTGACCGATGTTTACCACCTTGGAAAGAACTGAGCCAGTGTCTTCCCTAAGGCCACCCAGCAAGTTAATGGACCACCAGACTTATAACCACCACCTTGCACCAGCTCTTCACTTAAAGATGACTTCTCGCTGCACCTCCAGTTAACTATCAAACATGCTGTTGTTAGCACCCCTGACTTCTGTTGACTTTGCACAACCCAGGCTGTACAGTGCCTGTAGTAAGTGGACAGAGATGCCCATGCATTTCAGCCCCTTTCCAGGGCATGTAGTTTATAAGCTTTGTTATTGAGGTATGCAAAATTGCTTCAGTAGGAGGCTCTCATGCACATCGACCAAGCCCATCTTGTCCAGCATTGTTTCCAATGGCAGTTCCCCAGATGCCCCAGGGAAACTTATGGATAGAGCATGAAGGCAATAACCATCCTGATGGGGGTGCTTCCCCACCCCCAGCTGATATTCAGAGCCTCTTGACATGGAGGCCCTAGCAGCTTTATGAATTTGTTTAATCTTTTTTAAAAAGCACTCCCTCTGAGCTAGTGGCTGTTTTGTCTTGTGGCAGTGAATTCTGCCAGTTACAGTATATGTTGTCTGAACCCTTTTGTGTGTGCGTGCTCAACAGTGCTCTTGTTTCCTCCTTTGGACAGGTGACAAGCGTTTTGAGTGTGCCCAGTGCCAAAAGCGCTTCATTAGAAGTGATCACCTGACGAAGCACTATAAAACTCACCTGGTCACCAAGAACTTGTAGTGCTGGATGCAGCCCGGGGGAAAAAAAGTGGGGGAGCAGTGGGGGTGTTGCCGCGACCCCTTGCCACGAGGGATGGTCTTTGCAAAGGACAGAGAAATGCCCAAGCAACACTTCTGACTGGGATATCTGCTTTCACAGAACTGTCGCTGTTCCTTCCATCAAATGGTCTTCACCTTCCAGCACACTCCTTGAAACTTCTGGGAAAGGTGCATTAGATGCTGCCGTTTCAACCTGGGATGAAGAAGGAGCAATGATGCTTGCAAATGAATTGGCTAAAATTGGCACAAAGCCTAGGGAAGGGAGGGGCAACCGTAAGGCAGAGCAGCCTGGGGAGCCACAAAGCCCCTACTCCGTTGCACCAGAGGGCCTCCTTGTGCGTTTGGTAGTAGCACCAGTAAAGCTGTACCCCACTTGTAGTCTTGGCTCCCTCTTCCCAACCCCCCCATGTGCTTGTGAAGCTTTTAAATGGGGGAGGGCTTTTAAATAGGGGGCACCACCCAAAATGGGACTCTTTGCATCCCCCCAGCACATTCCTACTTTATATTTAAAATTATAAATATCTATAAATATATATCTATATATAAACTCCCTAGGAAGCCCCTTGTTTTTTCTACGGAGAACGTTGCCTTATATATTTTCCCCAGTTCCAAATTATGTATTGTGAGCAGTTTGTTTTTTTTAATTCTCTTTTTAGAACAAAAGCAAAATCTTGCCCTTTGTTTAAAGAAGTATGTACAGTCCAAAGTCCCTGTGCTAACACAAAGGTAACACACCTAGGCCTACTGGCCTGTGAACTGGGGTATCCTCTCTACACCACGGGGACTTCTGGGGTGTTCATGGCAGCAGCACTTTTTTCATAGAAGAGAGTGGGAGAAGGTCCATGTGTGATCCCCTATGCATGTACCAGAGCTGCTGGGTCTCGGCCATGTGCCCTGATCCAGAGAACCACAGGCTGCACATACGCATGGTAACTATGTGGCATGCAGTTCTGCATTGCCTGGTTCAGCAGGTTTCTGCGCATCTGGTGCTGCAGATCCACATCTGGAAAGAGATTGTTTTCATCGCATTGGGGCAGTGGGCTGCAATCCAGTCCAAGGTTGCATGCTCTTCAAACCCTGTCTAACTCTATCTGTGTGCTTAAATGTAAGCATTGTGTTTTTTTCCAAAAATGATTTTTTTCCCTCCTCCCTGATTTTTGCTCCATTGAATTTCTTTCCAAGCAAACTGGTGTTTTTCTTTTCTCCTCCCCTCCCTTTTTTAAATGCCTCAATAACAGCCCCTTCTGTGTATTATAGTGTATATTGTATCATAGACTATATATATTGCGTTGTGTTTCCTACATGTTTCAAAAACATACAGCTTGTTATTTTTGAGCTTTTAAATTAAAAAAATCCACTTTATTTTTTAGTTGTAACTGCTTGAAGTATGTTTTTTTTTAAAGTGGCTAATCCATGTTGTGTTTTTATTGATGTAATTTGGCTAGCCAGAATGGAGCTAGCCTGGAGTGCAGGGAGGGGAGACGCAACTGCATTTCTTGATAAATAAATTTAGTTGTTGGAAGCAAACCCAACCACAGTTTGGGAACAAAAGGATCCTTTTGTTTTGTTAAGTGTGGAGAATGGACATGTTTAGGTGGCTTGCTGAGGGGTAAAGGAGAGTGCTAGAGTGGCATATAGACCATCACCCCTTTTCATCACGTCAGGCTTATATTGAGACTTGCTCAAACTGGTTTGTGTTTCAAATATGAAATTGACCAAAATTCCAATTTAAGATATGTGCTTCTTTCACTTTCTGCATGGTATTATTATTCACAAAGGCATCCAAATAGTGTGTGAAAGATGCTTTTCACACGTGAAAACACCCCAAAACTTTGGTCTGGTCCACATACGACACAGGAGTGTGTAGTGCTGGTGTAATCAATATGTTGAGTATGGTGTTGTGTCTTACATGTTGCAGCACTGGCAGAGCTTAAGTGGTCATGGAAAGGTGATTTCAGATTGCCACTGCCTGTTACCCATAACATGTCAAACAGGCCGTGTAAAGCTTGCTTATGTTTCCGGGTTTCTCATTAGGAAACACTTCTTGTAGGAACAAGCTAGGGGGAAGTTCTCCTGCATGAACTTCATTAAAATGAGTGGTATAACAGCATGGTATTTCAGCAGAACTTGCACAGAAGAACTGCCCACTGGATGATGCCCTATGTAGCATACGCACAAGCTGTCTACCAAGAAACCAGCTTCTTCTGTGTGGGCTCAAAACATACCTAACTTGATCCTGTTTCCCTTATAAAGCTAATAGCCCTCAAGGTCCTATCTATTTCACTACCTTTTTTTAAAAAAAGTCTGCTTTAAGAGACAGGAGAAATAAACAAACCCATATTATTGCACTTCAGTTTGAGGCTTCTTATTTACAATGAAATACAGCATTTACTAAAAGCTAATGTCTTGGCATTATCTTGCTACAGCAAGCGGTAGCAGAGATGACTGATGCAACCCAGCTCGTAGGAGATTATGGTTGTGAGCAAAAAAAAGTTCAGATCCCACAAGAGGTACCTGCTTTAGTTTTCCATCTCAGTAAAAAAGTTTTAAGAAGGTCATGGACATGTTACATATCTTGGAGAATCTTGTCTACCTTGCTGTCAAATTTGAGTATGAACTGCTGGTATATTTAAAAAAAAAACCTGGGAGTGTACTGGCTTTAAAGGGGGCAGGCCATAACTTAGGGCATGTACTTTGTATGTAGAAGGAATTGAAGCAGCAGTTTCTCTTGTTCAAGGGATCCCAAGTAACTGGGCAGGGAAAGTCTGAGACCTTGGTAGGGCTGTTGTCAGCATAGGCTACAGTAGCTTGGTGAGATGGACAGCTGCTCATCTGAAGTAGCGATATTTGGATTCACCATCCAAAAACTGCCCTAGGGCGATGTATTTCATTCCAACTACCCAAAAGTTAAGCTGCAAAGGAATGAGATCATCCTGCTTGCTGGCCCTGATAAAACTATACTGTATCTCCAAATTTGAGAAGGGACTGCAGCTTACTGGTAGACTAAATGCTGAAAACCCTAGCTTCACTCCCCCAGTAAAAAAGATCTCAGTTGTGCTGGGAAACACTTTACCCTGCTAAGGTCTGCATGAGACTTGGGAGAACTGCAACCAGTAGAGCAGAGGTGAGCAGAACAAGGGCTGGAGCTGGCTATCCTATGGCTAACAATCTGGTCCTCAAATTCTTCCTCTCAGGCATGCACAGACAGATGCTGACCACCCAAATGTAGCATGTGTGTGTTTGCGTGCGTGTGTAGTGGTAGGATCTCCTTGGACTGCTAGGAGATCAAATCAGTCAATCCTAAATGAAATCAACCCTGACTATTCCCTGGAAGGACAGATACTAAGGCTGAAACTCAAATATTTTGGCCACCTAATGCAAAGAGAGGACTCACTGGAGAAGACTCTGATGCTGGGAAAGATTGAAGGCAAAAGGAGAAGGGGAAGGCAAAGGATGAGATGGTTAGACAGCATCACCGATGCAACGAACATGAAAATGAGCTAACTCAGGAAGATAGTGGAGGACAGGAAGGCCTGGCGGGATATGGTTCATGGGATCACGAAGGGTCGGACACGACTTAACGACTGAACAACAACAACAAATAGTGGTAGGTAGGAAGGGCACAGGGATACGCTGACTATGTGCAAGCATCTGTCCTGTCTGGGAGCAGTGCAGCCCCAAGAACTGCCCCTGAGCAAGAAAGAAATTTCTTCTTTTCCTCCCCTATAACTCCAAGTCAAACAAAACCAAAAAAACACCAGTGGGTAGTGAATATCATATGTCCAGCCCACAAAAATGCATAGGTTTTTTTTTCCTGCAGAGGTTGAATCAAACATTATGATGGTATAAGTATGCATTACAATCCTCTGCACAATTGTCATACCCCCAAGGTGGCCCTCGGGCCAAAATTTACCCACCCCTGCAGTAGATAGTCCTGGACCGATCTGCTTCTGTAGAAGGGAGCTGCATATGTTCCACATTCACCCACTGAAAACTAAGATAGCTCTTGGAGACCCGGGGCTCCATCTGTCAATATGGTTAGGCAAGCAGGAACCCATCCGTGTCATCACTCCATCCTGCAAACTGAAGAAATAAGGTAGTGTGAAATGAGCCTTTTGCTACCCTTTGAGGGGCTCTTGGCAAGTCCTGCTTGTAGTTATGTTCAGTCCATTTTGACTATCGTGGATGATCATTTTCTTTACTGCCCTCCGAGAGGTTCCACATTTGCTGTTGATCACTGCGTTGAAGTTACAGCTTCTGCCACACGTTTTGGTGATGTATTCTAGACAGAGTGAAAGATGATGAGAGAACGAAGACAGATTTAGGTCCGCATAATTCTCAGTGACGCGCACTGAAAACAGCAATCAAAGTTGTGTGCACTCTTAAGTTAAAGAAGAAATAATGCACATGAAGCTGCTTCTGCATAATTCAGGTTTCACTATCCAACTGTTGAAAGAATTAGGAATTTCCTGTAACAATGAGGGTAAGGAAATATTATAGTATGGGTTGTTTGTTTTGAGCTTCCACTGTATTGCAGCATACAAAGGCTCATTGAGTGTGAAATCCAGCTTTCTGGGAATCTAAGTTTTTTTTTTAAAGGCCTTAAGCTTGCAAAGATGCATTTGAAAGTATGGACCAAGCCCATGTGATCTGAAACTAGCATGTATTCCAACAAGGGGCTGTCAGTGGCATGTGTTGTGTAAAACAGGGTTCTGAATTAGACAGAAAAGCAAGAGACAACATAGCTGTTAAATGGCATCACTACATAAATAAAAATGTTCCCACTTAATCACCTTCCCACCAATGCCCTACAAAACCCGATCTTGCCGCCCCTCCACTCCCTACCTTTGATAGCATTTACCACTGCTACCGGCAAGGGGATGGGCTTCTCCATAGTCATGTTGTTGTGAGCGATGCGCTGCCCAGTGGCCGAAGACCGAGCAAGAGTCTCACGGGAGAAGAAGTAATCCAACAGACGCCTGGTCATCAGCTCTGGTTTGTCAGTGGACACCTGAGTCAGGTCTTCCAACTGGTGATAAGTGATGTAGACTCGAGAGTTGGGGACCAATTCTAGCTTGACTCTCCCATTTTCCTATCCAAGTAGGGATGGGGGAAGATAGAGATGTTATGTTAGTCTAAAAGCTTAGCTTTAGTGCAGAAAGCCCCTCCTTTCTTGCAGCTATGGAAGCTCGATTCTGATGCTGCAAAACCATTCTAGAAGAGGGGCAAGTTTATTTTACTTTCACTGGGCCAAACGTCTCTTGCCTTCAAAAGTAGTAACTCAGCCACACATGGGTTTGTTTACCTTCTCTGTATTATGTGGGTTTTGGAGTACGCCAAAACTCACTTGAGAAAAAATACTTAGCATTTTTATATCTGGGACTATGACTACCTGGCACTTAAAGTTCAACCAACTGCTCAGCTGTTCCTCCTCCACGTTGAAGTCAGGTGTAGGGACCACACTGCTGTTCAAGCCAAAAACATACAGTATTTTGCCTTGAATGCATGCACTAAATTTTATTCCAGTCCTTCAATGTTCAACAGAGTTACCACTTTACAGACAGTCACTATCAACCAAAGGCCTCATTTCACTTTGCCAACAACTTAGAGGTCTGTACTCCTCACATGACTCTGCCTGGGTTGCAATCCATTCCTTCTTAAGTCTGAATCCATCCAATCTTTCTCATCAGCTAATGTTTTAATGTCAGCATGGCACCCAGGCAGGAAGTCATGTTCCCCAAGTCACCCACCTCCACTGGTGATGCCCAGACCGGTGTGCCATCAGGTAGCGTCTCTTGCACATTGTTCTCACACAAGCAGGTAGCATCACTGAGCACAATGGGACTTTCTGAGTTGTCTTCTGCATTTATCCAGGGTGATAAACTGCTTGGTACTCTGTTTTGGGTCTTCCAATCTGGGGAGATATTTGAGACTGTGACAGGAGTTTGCTTCTGATCTTCATGAGCAGGTGATGAATAGAGACCACTGATCTGCAAGAGAAATATATGGGAATACACAAAGGGCTAATTGAGGTACTTAGACTTGCTATAGCCTGAATCAAGTTGATTTGTGCATCCTTGGGTTTAAATATGCTCTAAAACTATGCCAGTTGTTAGGGCAAGGGGCAGCATGTCATAGCATTTCACAGGGCAGTCTTGGCCTCAACCCTGGGCATCAAGATTTCAGTACCCTGATCGATACAATACTAAGGGCGCAATCCTATCAGGCTGCTGCACTGTCAGAACTCGCATTCCAGCAGCCTTTCTGGCATCAAACTGCAATGCGCTGTCGTGCACAACTGGGCCACTGGAAATGGTGACTGGCAGCGGTCGCACGACAGTGGCCTGCGAAGGCAAGTTGGTGCAGAGGTAACAGAACAAGGTGGGGGAAGAATGGGGCAGGGTTGGAGGTGTGAAGGGGGCAGTTATTGGCACCAGCCGCTCCACCAGTATCAATAGGGAACAAATGTTCCCTAACCTCAAGGAGGCCTGCAGGACTGTCCCCCGTAGGATACAGTGTGCACTCTGTTGGCACAGCTGCATTGGTGGGGAGGGGGATTTAGTTGGGCAGAAAGTTACTATTTGATTCCTGAACCTTGGCTACTAACAGCTTCCCTATGTCTTCTGGGGTTTTTGTTCTGGCTCTGCTAGAGTTCAGCATAGCAGGGGCAATACAGGAGAGTCTTTCCAATGTCAA
Source organism: Plestiodon gilberti rubricaudatus (assembly GCA_026170595.1). Lineage (NCBI taxonomy): Eukaryota > Metazoa > Chordata > Lepidosauria > Squamata > Scincidae > Plestiodon > Plestiodon gilberti. Next base: position 38,648,515 of record JANXHW010000006.1, on the reverse strand, counting down.
GAGGTCTCTACAGTGTACCTAGGTTGACTAGAATGGGGAGCTATAGCCCCATGACACAAAGTTCACAGCCATGACATTCCTCCAGAATATCCTGAAAATTGTAGCTCTACAAATAATTCTCCGGTCTCATACAGATCTGATCATTTCCAGAATTTCTAAAGATAAGCTCTGGCAATTAAACTGGTTTAGGTTAGCAATGCAAATATAGCCTTTGCCTGGGAATCTGTCTACCAATGTCAACCCATGGCATGGAAATAGAACTTTCCATAGCAGCATTTTCTGTAATTGTCGTTCGTTCGTGTGTGTGAGTGAGACCCTACCCACAAGGAATTACCAGCTGATCCTGAACCATACTTTGAGAATGTCTGCTTTAGAATTTCACCAGAGAAGTACCATAAAGAAATGATGTAGAAGAATTCCAAATCTATTATTCACAATTTGCCCCCTGCCAAAAAAGAAATCAGTAGTGTGTTTTATGGTTCTTCTACATGGGCCTTACCTGTGCACCTGCAAGGTTTTCCAACATTCCCACCAAGCCTTTGAGGAACTGAATATTGCTTTCATTAACATCTGAGGACAGAAGAGCACACACAATGAAAAAGAACTGAGCATTGGTCAAGACTTTAGGAAATCTCTAGGAGGGAGAATTCACACAATGTGTGATTGTTTGTAACCTAAGTTTGTAATGTTTGTAACCTGGGTTTGAGAGCACATTGCTGTGGGATTTGTTTTTAAAGTACTTCTTTGTATGAGAATATGTAGATGATTTCCCCCCCTCCCCTTTCTCTGGCATTGTAAAGCTTGTGTTCTGTCACTAGGTGCCGCTACAGAGCAGCTGTTTGCTTCAACACATACAAAACACATACAAAAACAGCAATATAGTGACACCTACAGATGCAGCAAAGAAGAAGAGAGATCTCAGTTGACAAACAAAAATGGCAACACATCTGCTTTTACAGTCATTATCTAAGCAAGGACATGTCAAACTTCACTGGTCTACTGTACTTTGTTAATAGCCAAGCCAGATTAACCCATGGGAAGACGTTAAATGAAAAATGGCTATTCCAAGATTGGAGTGGTTTTCAGACGTGGGTTTCAATGCAAACAAAGCAAAAAGGTACATGGGACACAGACCAGATAAACAAAGCCCCATAGATTTTTATTTACACTGCATCTCATGGTAAGCAGGACTGTAAATATGTCCGTGCCCAAGCCCATACAGTAATTACACAATATATACTCATAAGACTAACATTTATGCCTTAAAATTGACCCTGAAACCCTGGGTCGACTTACACAGGGCTGCTAAGAACAGCTGCTTTGGGGGGGGGGCTGGGCTGAGAAGCAGGATGCATGGGTGTGGGTAGAAAAAAGCTATTTTACCTTGTTCTGAAGCAGCATAGAAATGGAGCTATTCTCCAAACAGGAATAAAGAAGGGTAAAGGAGCTTATGGGAGTTGTAGTCTTTGTGAGGGCTGCTGCTATGGAAGTACCGTACTGTACTCCTCAAAAAGCCTAAAACTCCCATAAGCTCCTTCACCTTTCTTTATTCCTGTTTGGAGAATTTTTGTTGCTGCCTCTGAACAATCGCTGATCATTTTCAAAAATTCAAAGAAATACATATACCCCTAAGTTTTACCCTCGACCTATCCATGGGTCATAGTAAATTCCATGATTTTTGGTTTAAAAATGCCCTCAACTTATCCATGAGATCTACTTATACTCAAGTATACTGTATATGGTAGATATCTGTTGCATGATGCGATTCTGAGAAACTCAATTTTCTATTATTTAAAAAAACAGTTTTTTTAGTTCTTATTGTTTTTTCGGAGGGGGGGGGGAGTCCTGAAAGCCTACAGATGACTCAGTAACAGGGTAACACTTGGCACTTTTGAGGGCCCAAATTGTTTTGCATACACTGGCCGAAATCCAGACCAAGTTAGTCAATGCTTAAGCGCCACTGAAATCAATAAGACAAGTTATTTGCAACTCACTTTTAAGTGCCATTAATTTCAATGGGACTTAAGCATGATCACTTTCTCTGGATTCTGGCCATTATTTCACAAAATCCTTATCACCTATAAGAGAGTTATTATTATTATTAATATATATTTTATTTAATATATAATTTTTATATAATATAATATTATAAATAATAGTATTTCCACAATGTAGCTGCACAGTAGGGCAGGGCTGAGAGGTCGTGCTTTGCTCTGGCCACTTGGTGTATTTGTGGCAGAGACCTGAGCTGTGGGCTTCACTGTTCAGTCTTTTACCTCCTATGCTGTTCTACACTAGCACTACCTTGACCCTGTTCCTATGATCTTATCAGCTGCTGCCTAATCCCAGCTTCCATAACCTTCCCTCCCTCCCCTCTTCTTTTACCCAAGGAATTGTGCCCAGTTCCCAGCAGCACCCTGGCTGGTGCTGTTCCTTCTGCTACATTCCTCACGGATAGAAAGTCATTCTGGTCTTCCAGGTTCCGGAGCAGGTCTTTCAGCTCCTGGTTCTCCAGCTCCAGTTCTTGGATCCTCTTCTCTTGCTGTGCAGCAGCCTCCTCTCGAGAGGCGAGAGTCGCACGCAGCTCTGCCATTTGCCGCTCCAGTTCTCTGATCAGCTCAGCGTAGAGAGCTGTGACTCTGCCATCATCCCCAATAGCTGAGCAATTGTGTCTGCCTGGATGGCAGCATCCCATCAGCTGGTGACTCAAGATGGAAGGTTTCAAGAGTTCATCTCTGGAGGGGGCGCAGAGAGGAACACAGGACACTGGATGAGCAGCATCCGGGATATCCGATGGCCTTGTGAACTGAGGCATGTTTAAAGAATACTGACGATGGAGATCCAAACTCTGAAAGGCATGTCTGTAAGACATCCCCTGCAGTTCCAGCACTGGTGAGAAGGGAGGGACAAGGTTTGGATCGGCGTAGTTCCCACTGGAAAGCTTGGCTTTTTTCTGGTTCTTGCTGTCTTCATATGAACGCACAAGGAGAGAGTTGACGTTTCCAATGCTGCTCAGGGGTTGGGCACTGAAAGCAGACAAAAACAACAACAAGAAGGAAGATCTGTGTTTTGCACATTTGTTCACTTACTGGCAAACTGAGGGAAGAGAGGGTAGGGCGTCTACTCTCATGGAAATATACCCTTGCAAAAAAGCAGGGGTTAGAATTTATATCTGGCAGCAGAGTAGCAGTACACAGGCCAGAGATGCAAGTCTGGGTGACTGTGGGGCAGCCCCTCCTGTGCCTTTCCAAGGGCTATTTCCCACAGCTTGCGTGGGAAGGTGGAAGTAAAGAGGCCCACGCCAGGCAGGCAGCTCATGCCATCAGCTACTGAAGAGACCATCACTGGACTAAAACGGTTCTGGTCTTTTATTGTGGTGTCTTTTGTAGCTTGCTTGTTTTAGTATTTTAAACTGTGTACAGCCGAATGCCCTGTCAGAAAGGCATATAAATATAAAGCATATACATGCCATAAATAAACAGGCCTCAGAGACATACAGTATGTCCTACTGGTGCGCTTCCTCCGAGCCCAGGTTCCCCTGTCCCTAAGGGATCCTTTCAGTAGTGGCGGAAATGTCCCTTTGCTCACAAGGATCGCAAGCGGGGCAGGAATTGGACTCCAAGGATGTGGTCCTTCTGAGCCAAATCCCCACCTGCCTCCGCACTTCCCCGGTGAACTTCCCCAGGTCCCAACTTATGTAATATTCTTATGGATAATTCTAGATACTTATCACCTGCCTGACCCACAGAGGCAGGCAAAAACTAGTAAACAAGGCTACTCCCCACTTCAATACCCCAAGCTGTGCATGGCCCAACTACAGGTTTAAACTCTTCCTCCAGAAAGGTCACAAAACCAAATTTAAGGATTCAAGAGAGAGCTTATCACTAGGTGAGATCCAAAGTTCTTTCCTGCAAGATAGGAGAGAGATTTTCCCTTTCCTGAGTCTAATTTTAATATCTAGCCATTTTGGCAAAGTATTTTTAAAGTGGTGATTACCTTATTAGTATGCATTTACCCAGGATACTCTAATTTTCTACTGATACTGGTTTTTACCCTCAACATTGCCAGGAAACTCAAGTAAAAGAAACATGGGGCTTGGATTTTTTCCCCCCAGCTGTCTACAGTACCGTAATTCCTTCTCCTCCGACTCAGGATGTCCAGCAGGCAAACGTTGTTGGACAACTTTCCATTCATGTTTACAGAGAAAGAAAAAGGAAGGAGTAGGAGGTTTCTGCTTACAGGATTAAGCATGTGATTCCCCTTTTCATACCATATCCCTAAGAAGTTACTCTGGGTTCCAACACAAGATACTTCCTCTGTTCTAGAAAAACCTGTAGCAATAGGATGAGCTTTGTTTCATTTAAATTCTGTAAGACAACTAAATTCACCCTGGGCACAAGACATGTCACACGATAGCAATCCAGTGGTTGAAAGGGCTGCCCAGTAGCAGTGGTAGACATGTGAAGTCTAGCTGCGTATCCTTTAAAGGTCGAATCCAGATGTTGCATGACTTACAGCACAATCCTATCCAACTTGCACCACCGGTGTAACCAGCAGGCAGCGAGAATGGGAGGCCCCAGAATGGAAAGGGGATTCAAATCCCCTCCAAAGGGGGATTCAAATTTCCCCTCTCCTCCAAAGCCTCCTGCCCTGCCCTCCCCCACTGGTTATACCGGTGGTGTAAGTTGGATAGGATTGTGCTGTTAATAAACTCCCAATTACAACACACTATTTTCTCCAATGGTTTGGCAAGATACAAACAAACAAGTGCTGTCAGCCACCAACCTAGCCAGATGCAAACCAAACCAAAGAAGCAAGGGGGGGGGGAGAACATGCACTCTTTATGAACACATGTAAATTTTTTTTAATGTTCCAGAATTTTGGATTATTTGCAGAACCTGCTAGCAACCGTCACTGTGCAAATTCAGCCACTACAAATTCAATGCAAATACAGGCACCAAAATAAATACATAAATTCTAAAGCTTATCTCACTACCAAGTACACACCCCTACCTGCTCAAAGTCTTATTGTTTCACCCAGGTTTGACCCTAGTTTATTTGCTGCATGACTGAGTGAATACATAAGGCCACATAATTGCTGCTGCAGCTGGAATGACAAGGAAGTATTTTGTTCAACACAGCTCAGCTTGTGAAATGTCCTCTGACACGGACTGGATACTTGTATGCACAACCTTCATTTTGTTGCATTTTTTTCTCCTTCCCTTCCTTCAAGGAGCTCAAAGCAGTATGCATGCAGTTCCCAGGCAGTTATCGGTAAGGTCAAGCTTCAGAGGCAGGACTGATCAGACCATGTGTATAGTTAGCTTGAAACAGCCTCTTCCAAATACTATCCATGTGACAAGTACACAGAAGAGCATTTGTAGAAATTGTTCCATAGCTGTGAAGCACCCTCTGTTACCATTGCAAAGTCATTTTGGATGGGCCATTACGTATACATCCCACTAGCAAAAACACTTAATTCAGTGACACAGCTCTGTGCCTGGACTCCACACAGCACTCCATACCTGACACAATTTTCCAGCACTTGTATTTGAGAGGCCAACTTGTGGGGCTGATGAAAACTGGGGCTCTCCAGAGTGGTACCTCTCATTCCTGGATCCAGCAGCTTCAAATGTGGGTGCCTCTCCTTCTGTGGGTTATCACCCATCCCTTGCTGCATAGCCAGGGAACAAGGCTTGGTGGATCAGTTGCTGTTGCTTCCCATCTCTGAAGAGGCCAGCTCCTGTAATAAAAACTGTCTGAGACCAAGTTGCTTGTTTGAGACAGGATTTAGGAGGGCTTAGCCCTGGAGTTTGCTTTTAGTGCCAGAATGCAGACATGGAATTGGTGGTGGGTGGTGATAAAGAAAATAGTGCTTCTGAGCTAGTACAGGGTGCCTTTCCTTATCACTGACTGTCACCCTGCCACGCCGGAGGAGGTAGAATGGCCAGCGGGAAACCAGGCCAGAGCAGCAAGAAACCTAAAAAGGTTGCATGGACACGAGGGAACCCTCACTGGGGGGAAGGAGGAGGAAGGAGTGACAACAACCAAGACGTTCTTACCCTGGGACAGCTCAGGGGCTTGGGGGAAGCAGACAGTGGAGGTCTGGGCCTCAGAGGGCAAGAACAGAACTAGCAGCCTCACTGCCAGCACAAGGAATGGGCCTAGCTGTGGCAGGTTGCTTTATAGCCCTGTAGCAGCTGTAACAAGGGAAGTCTCGCGTGAATGAGACTTCCAGGAGGTCCCACCCCCGGAAGAGGCGGGACAAGGTGGAGCTGGCAGGAAGCTCATAAGGAGAGGACCAGCTGCTGAGGGGGGAGGCTGATGGGGGAAGCTCCCAACTGGAACTAGGCTGCCTGCTCCCACAGCACCTGAATGGAGGGGAGAAACATCCCAGCCAGGGAAACAAGGAGAAGGGAAGGCAAGGATACCTCCCACCTTCAGGATCTCATAACCCCTCCTATCTGGGAAGACTCTGGGAGTGGGGGAAGGCAAGAGTGTGGCCAACCGGAGGCAGCCCTACCCCAATCCAGATCCCTTCCATTCTCCCGGGGGGGGGGGGGCTGAAGCCAAGAAAAGGTGGCTACTTACCTGAGGACAAGAGAAGGCAGGCAGCTCCAGCATTTGGGATTTCTGTACCTGGTGGAGGGAAAAGAAGGCAATCTTTGTAATATGTCCGGAACACAGCGCAGGGAGCCTGTGCTGAAACATGGTCCCTGATGAATGTAAAGGTGCTGTTGAAATTAAACCGCATCCAGAAAACAACACGCAAGTCTTCGCTTGTGTTTCCTCAGGGCCCTTGGAACTTACCTCTACCTACCTTAAGTGATAAGTTCTCCAGCAAGAGACCCCCATTAGCCCACCCCAGCAAGATGGACGTCACACTGACTAAGCATAACTTCCACACTGTGATTTGCAGGCATGCTTGATTTCCAATTTTCCATCTTCCTCATATTCACACTTTTAATGCTCTCATGATCATTCTTGTAAGGTTCTGATTTTGCCCCATTTCCTCTCCCATTCCACTTCTTCTGCAACAGGTCATATACAACTGCCCATCCATCTCCAACTTCTATTTCCCTCTCACATACATTTTCAGGTCCTTTCTACCTTAATGCTCAGTTTCATCTTCAAGCTTCCTACATCTTCTAGGGCTTTTAACTCTGGAAAGCTCTTTTTGATGACAGGATTCAGCCATGCCAGGATACAGCTAAAGCACATGCAGAATGCCTTTCCCTTACAAATAAGTAGCCAAAGCAACCCACACAAGCTGGGGTGATAGACAAGGTGACACAAGGTGGTGATTCAAGATGATACAACATGACACAACACAGAATTAGGTTGAAGCTCCAGTTTGCTGCTGCTGCTGCAGTAAGCTAATGTGGGTCTACATTACATTATTTCATCAGTTTCCCAAGCCCACACACTCAGCCTTACCATGAATTGTGGCAGGCCTGTGAATCTGTTGCTCTCACCATAAACACTAAACCCTACAGAAGTGGGTTTTTCTAATGTTTTACTACTGTTTTAAATTTCGTTTTATATTGAATTTCTAAGCCCCCTTGGATACAGTTACAAAAAGGCAGGGCCCAAATGCTAGAATTGAATTCAATAAATAAATAGATGAATAGAGCTAACTGGAAATCTGGAACCACTGGGTTTGTTTTAAAATTACAACCCTGCAATCTGTTTTCAATCCTACGGTTGGTCCCTGAGCAGTACGAATGGACAACAAGAGGATCGCATCTAATAAGCATGTGCAAACTACAGTTCTCATTTGTAAAAGTTATACTTTTCATATATCAAAGCCACGCTAGCTTACCTAAGCAGCTGCTCCACAGGGCCACCCCAATTATGTGAGCGTCTCTCTCCTCCATTCCCCAGAACAGCAGGGACTCTGTACCTTTAACAGGAGGACCTCCATGTGTCTATTTACAACCTCATGCACCACTTCCTGGTCTTCTCGCTTCCGCCCCTTTAGATCGTCCTCCTACTGGCTGCAGGTTTCAAAGCGTCTCTATCTCTCCTCATTGGAAAGCCTTGCGTCGGCTTTCCATTGGTCTCTCATCCTCCTCCTAGATTTGTCTTGCCTGAGACGCAGGTTCCAGTTTCTGGCTCTTTGCTGGGGCGTAAAATTCTGTATGCAAATCGTTGCAAGCAACAGGAGGTTTCTGTATGCAAACGAGCGCTACCTTTTGTCTGGGAGAGGCAAATTTGACATTTTTGACCTCTTGTAGGATTTAGGGCTGAAAATAACGACAGCCACGACGACGGAAAGTGATGATGGAGGGAGACAGAGATTGAATAACTTCTACTGCAGCGTTTTAAAAACACTATTTGAGAATCTCGAGGCGCAAGCTTTAAAGAAGGGAAATGCCGGGGACAGGGTGTGCCGTTGATCGCAGGGGCAAACGCTGTATTGTAGACTGCTACATCTGACTGTTCCCTGGAAGGACAGGTACTGAGGTTGAAACTCAAATATTTTGGCCTCCCAATGCGAAGAGAGGACTCTCTGGAGAAGACTCTGATATTGGGAAAGACTGAAGGCAAAAGGAGAAGGGGAAGGCAAAGGATGAGATGGTTAGACAGCATCACCGATGCAACGAACTCAGGAAGATAGTGGAGGACAGGAAGGCCTGGCGGGATATGGTTCATGGGATCACGAAGGGTCGGACACGACTTAACGACTGAACAATAACAAACATTGCAGGGACAGAGTAAACCACTCTGGCAAGCGTAGCTCTATGTCATGTACCCAGAGGTCCCAAGAATTCGGGCCTAATCCAATTTTCCAGCGCTGATGCAGCAGCCATGCCAACTGGGTGTGCGCTGCGTCTTGCGATGGGGGGGGGAGGCCTCCTCAAGGTAAGGAAACGTTTGTTCCCTTACCTTGGGGGCTGCATTGTGGCTGCATCGGCACTGGAAAGTTGGATAGGATTGGGCCCTTCAATAGGTTCAAGTTCAACTCCCAAGTAAATGCATATCTGATTGCAGTCTCAGCCACCCCATCTCCTCCAACTGTAAGTAAATTTGGAGTGGATCTTGGATTTCTCTATTATTTGCCCTGCTTTCACTTCGTCTAGAGCAGAAAAAAATAGCTTCAACTGGGATCCTCAAGTTTCGTATTCAGGCAAACTCGTTTTATAGTCTATCCTTTTTCTATCTCTATGAGACCTACGTACCCGACGGTCGATCGAGGACGTTTCCTTATTGGTCAAGAAACAACCGCGACGTTACAGCCATTTTCTCTTTGTACACTAACCTGTCATTGAGGGAAAGCCTTTTTCCATTGGCTTACAAGAACACCGCCCCCGCTCGCTTGCTCTTTTTATTGGCTGTGGGAAGTCTTCTACCGCCGTTCTGAATGGACGGTTCCTCTGAGGCAGAGGGGGAAATGAAAAGCGGAAAATAGGAAGACTTGTGTGAGGAAAAGACGAAAAAATCAACAGGAAATCAAAGGAGGAGTAGAAGTTAGGTGAAGTGTTGAAGAAAAAATTTCACTAATTTACGACCAACAATTAAACACGACCCTTCTCTGAAGTGAGTCAGAGTCGGACTGGGAACTGAGAGAGGATGCCCTCCCATAGGAGGAGGCTTTCGACCAATCCGACCCTGACTCGTGGAGTGGGAGGGGCATCCCAAGAGTCCACGAAGGCACCCCTTCCTCCCTCCAGAGAAAGAGAGCTTGTATTTCGCACCTTTGAGTACGTCGGTCACTTGTGCGCATGCGCGCAGAATGGGCAAAGATCTTCTTGCGTTGACTTACGTGGGGCGTGTGGGGTTGCGCTGTTTGGCCCTGGGTCCTTTCGGCGTTCGTAGTTCAGACCAAACGCGTAAACTTTCTTATGCCATGGATCTGGGGCCCCTTCGGAAGAACTACAGGGGGGATGAGGAGGTGAGCCAGTACGGATCCTGGCCGCGGAAAGGTGCTTAGCATGGGAAAAATGCTAGAGGGGAGACTGCCTCTAGGTACGCTTACCATCGATGACCGGGATTTTCACGGTAACGAGGATCATCCCGGTCATACCGGCTGCCCTCCCCCAGAATCCCGGTTGCCATGCGACCTTCCAGCACTTCAAACGGCTGTAAAATGTAAAAAAAAACCTGATTCACAGCTACTTTCGGTTTCGCGTTGTAACCAGAGGTCGCTGTGAATTGGTTTTTCTTTAACTCTTTACTGTAGCCGTAGGATGTGACTGGCTTTGTGTGTTATCTTATCTGTGCTGCAGGAGCCATTGTGAAACCAGCTAGCCCGCTCAGCAGGAGCGTAATTAGAGCAGTTGACGGTTAATCGGCTCGCTGGCTTCTTCGGAGCGCTGAGAGGCTCCTTGTGAATTTTTTTACAAGAAGCATGTCAGAGTCCAGGGAAGGCTCTTTTGAGCAGAAAGATATTTTGCCTCAGCAAGAGCCTGAAATAACGGCTCCTTTTACTCCTGGGGTTCAAGCTCAGTTCAGGCTCTGCGTCTGCGTGTGGCTGGGAGCACTCGGAAAGCGAGGGCTAATTCGCGCTGGTTGTGGAGACGAAGAGGCTGAGCGGGGGCTGTGCTGAGTGGCAGCGAACTCAGTGACCCCCTGGATGTCCAGCTGGCATTTTCAGCTGGCTCAACATTATTAAATAAATACTGTATTTTACCTTTTCCCCCGTACCTCTGAGCACGTGCAGATTGCCGCTGCTGTTTTCGTCCCTGCCAGCTGGCTGCGTTGTGGCAGCCAGCACTGGCTGTCACAATGCACCTGGTTGGTCGGGACGAAAACAGCGGCAGCACTCTGCACATGCTCAGAGGCATGGGGAAAAAGGTAAAATACTGTATTTATTTTATGGTGGACACACCCACTTCTGGTGGACACGCCCACTTCCGGTGGAAGTGACATCACAGTTTTTGACCCGCCTTCTTGTGATGTCACTTGCGTCCCCGTCGGGGGTGCCAGAAATCTGGTAAGCCTACCTCTAGGCGTCCAAAGCAACAGAGATGCATCCTCCTGCGGCATCTTGAAGGCCAATATTTATAGCAGCAGGAGCTTTAGTGAACTGACTAGAACTAGAACTGGCTGAATTAGAGAATCCTTTTATGTTGAATGGGGCTTACTCCCAGGAAAATGCATATGGGATTGCAGCCTGAGTTTATGCTGAAATAAAACGGTTAGCCTTTGTTGTTGTTGTTCAGTCGTTAAGTCGTGTCCGACCCTTCGTGATCCCATGAACCATATCCCGCCAGGCCTTCCTGTCCTCCACTATCTTCCTGAGTTCGCTCATTTTCATGTTCGTTGCATCGGTGATGCTGTCTAACCATCTCATCCTTTGCCTTCCCCTTCTCCTTTTGCCTTCAATTTTTCCCAGCATCAGAGTCTTCCTCTCTTCGCATTAGGTGGCCAAAATATTTGAGTTTCAGCCTTAGTATCTGTCCTTCCAGGGAACAGTCAGGGTTGATTTCATTTAGGATTGACTGATTTGATCTCCTAGCAGTCCAAGGGACTCTCAGGAGTCTTCTCCAGCACCACAGTTCAAAAGCATCTATTCTTCGGCGCTCAGCCTTCCTTATGGTCCAACTCTCGCAACCATACATTGCTACTGGGAACACCATCGCCCTGACTATGCGAACTTTTGTTGGCATGGTGATCTCTCTGCTTTTTATTATGCTGTCTAAGTTTGCCATAGCTTTCCTTCCAAGGAGTAAGCGTCTTTTAATTTCATGGCTGCTGTCTCCGTCTGCAGTGATCTTGGAGCCCAGGAAAGTAAAATCTGTTACTGCTTCCATTTCTGCCCCTTCTATTTGCCAGGAATTGATGGACCCAGATGCCATGATCTTAGTTTTATTAATGTTGAGTTTCAAGCCAACTTTTGCACTCTCCTCTTTCACCCTCATCAAGAGGCTCTTTAGTTCTTCACTTTCTGCCATTAGGGTGGTATCGTCTGCATATCTGAGGTTGTTGATATTTCTCCCGGCAATCTTGATTCCAGCTTGCGATTCATTCAGCCCTGCATTTCTCATAATGTACTCTGCATATAAGTTAAATAGGCAGGGTGACAATATACAGCCTTGCCGTACTCCCTTCCCAATTTTGAACCAGTCGGTTGTTCCATGGCCGGTCCGAACTGTTGCTTCTTGACCCGCATACAGGTTTCTCAGGAGACAGGTAAGGTGGTCTGGTACCCCCATCTCTTTAAGAATTTGCCACAGTTTGTTGTGATCCACACAATCAAAGGCTTTTGCATAGTCAATGAAGCAGAAGTAGGTGGTTTTTTTGGAACTCTCGGGCTTTCTCTATGATCCAGCGCATGTTGGCAATTTGATCTCTAGTTCCTCTGCCTCTTCGAAACCCAGCTTGTACGTCCGGTAGTTCTCAGTCCACGTACTGCCTTTAGCCTTTAAGGTGCCACAAGTTGTGTTTGCTGCCCCTCTGGAACTTGCTTCTAGGCCTGTACAGTGTGCACGACTTAAGTTGAGTGAGGATTTAGCCCTGGAGCCTGCCTCCAGTACCAAGGCTCTGCTCTGCAGGAAATAATAAAATAGGAATAACATCTGTACCTCTGAGCATGTGTAAAGTGCACACCTCAGCATTGGAATGGAGACCATGTATCCAGAGAAAATACTGAGGCAAAGTTGAACCTCCTTGTTTCAAATTAAGCACTATGATTTATTTAAGACATCTTTATCCTGCCATTCTGCCCCTGCACAGGATCCATGACAAGGGCTCAGAACAGATATAACACTATGAAGGTGGATCTGAAATGTGTGTGGGATGAAAGGGGACTAGTGATGAACAAATGAAGGAACAGGAGAATAAGAGATGTATAGGGAGTTATGGAAAGGAGGCCCAGGGAGCAGACTGGGGTCAAATAAAAAGAAAGGTATAATGAGAAGGTCAAAGACATGCAGAGGAAGGGATTGGAGAATTCCTGAGAACTGGAAATGAGAAGCACTGTTGGGGAGCATGCAAGGTGGTCATTGGTTATGTTTTGGGAATAAGCTAAGGGAGGAGAACTGGCAGTACATCTTGTAGACACATATTTAAAATGTGGGTGCTCAGAAACTGGGCATTTTCTGAGGGCTCTTCTTGCTTCCTTCTCCAGGCCTTTGAGGAGAAGCATCTCACCTCCTTGGACCCTATTAAGCAGTTCTCTGTATGGTTTGAAGAGGCTATGAGGTGCCCATCCATCGGAGAAGTGAATGCCATGTGCCTGGCCACCTCTACCAAGTAGGAATTGCTGCCTAATTGATCATGTCGTTTCTGCTTTGGGATTTTTTTTGTGACGTATGGGACCTTTCTACAAGCTGTGTTAATGCCTTCCTAGGGATGGAAAGCCTTCTGCTAGGATGCTGCTTCTGAAGGGGTTCAGCCAGGCAGGTTTTCGCTTCTTCACCAACCATGAGAGTCGGAAAGGAAGGGAACTGGTGAGTCCTACCTTGTAAAGAAAGATAATGAAGCTTGAAATGCATAGTGCCCCCAGTTACTTGTTGTGGTTCATTTTGTACCCAGGCCTATTTTAAAAAGAAAAAAAACAAGCCTAATTTTGCACCAAAAAGTACAAATGTTGTGACCCAAATCAGGATAAAGTTGCAAATATTTGCATATTTGGCACATAATTCTGCTTCTGTTACCTTTAACCATGAGAATGTACAGTGTCCAGTGCAAGGTACTGATACTCGCCTGCCTAAACTCTACAGTGGTTCTTCTCTGAAGTTAATCAGCAAAAGTGTCCCCTGAGTTAAATCTGGCCAACCAGAAGGTTGCCAGGGTAAGTTTTTCTTTCCTTCTGCCAAAAACAGGCACTTCAAGCAATAGGAGAAAGAGAGGTAAACATTGAAGAGGAAGGAGAAGGAAGGAGATTCCTCTCCCCCCCCCCTTTATGCCTATTAAACACAATGGCAAAAAAAATCTTAAGCTTCAGTCCTATAACACTTTCCTGGGAGTAAGCCCCATTGAACACAGTTGGACTTACTTCTGAGTAGGCATGCAAAGTTTGCACTGTTAGTCCAACAGACTTCTTTCAATATGTTTTCTTGGCATTCTTCCAAGCTTGCCATGTTTCTCTAGCTTACAATGGAGTCTTTCTTAGTTCATAGGTGTTTCGTTAACCTTTTTTCATTATTATTTTTTCCTTCATGACTTGCAGGATTTCAATCCATTTGCTTCGATCGTCTTCTATTGGGAGCCCCTCAATCGCCAGGTAAACAGTCTTTGTCTCTGCTCAAATATTCCTTCAGCCAGACTGAAAATTTCTCTCTGTGGTGCACGGGATGGCATGTTGTAAGAAATTTCAGGGAACTTATTTATCGGTTTAGTTTTCCAGCTGTTTTTAATGTGCTCAAAACCCTTCCTGTAGGTAGCTGAAGTTTGAGGGGATCCTGCTGTGTCCAGGGAGTTGTTGCTTCTCTCTAGCCTGTCCAGTAAGATGGATGGTGGTGCAGGAAGATGAGCTCTGATCCTGTTGTGGACTTGCAGTTGTGTTCTTTAGGGTTGGAATACTTATGGAGGGGGGCTGAGGTATTGGGTTTGCTTCAGTGCTTGATGTACTGAGCAAAAATGCAGTTCCCTGAGAACAATGTATGTGGTGAAAGATTTTCCAGGGTAGGCTGTAGATACTCTGGAATAGCAAAGCTCTTGAACCTGATAATAGGAACTGTCTAGTTTGTGGATTGTTCCATTTAACATTATTGTAGCAATACAATGAAGTTTAAGAAGCACTGATGTATACAGTGGTCTGTTTTGTTTCTTTTCTAAGCATCGTGCTTTGGGCAGAATATGTCTGAACCAAAAATGTTTTTGGGGAAAATTAATTAATTAATGCATGTCCTCATTCTGGGCTTTTCTATTGCATCTTAATTGTATTTTTTGCAGGTGCGGATTGAGGGCTCTGTGGAGAGACTCCCTGTAGAGGAATCGGAGTCCTACTTCCACTCACGACCAAAGAGCAGCCAGATCGGGGCCGTTGTGAGTCGGCAGAGCACAGTAATTGCAGACAGGGAGGTGAGGAACTGCAGTGTTGGCTTCCTTCGGGTTCCCCTTTCTCAACTGATTGCACTTGTTTGCCTTCTGTTCATAAAAACATTGTTAAATATGTCTGCCGTATGTGGTGTTCACACTCTCTTTGTACACAGGAGAACTGTTCTCCAGCTGCATGTTTGTGATTTCACATGGGGTTTCCCAGAGTTCTCTTTGACTGTCAGCACAATCCGACTTAACCTTTGTGCTGGTGTAACCAGCGGCCCAGCGATAACGGGAGGCCCCAGAACGGAAAAGGGATTCAAATCCCCTCCAAAAGAGGAATTCAAAGGGGATTTGAATCCCTTTTCCATTCTGGGGCCTCCCATTCTCGCTGGGCCGCTGGTTACAATGGCAAAAAAGTTAAGTCGGATTGCGCTGTGTGTCTCACATTTCGTAACACATTTCACATTAAGCCAAAGGAGTAGATGTGTGTTACTGGAGGTAATAACAAAAGTTCCGTAAATGAGTATCAAAACTTTTTAAAGGTACTGTGTTTCATTGCTCTTCTGGTAGAGGAGAGCTGAAGAACATTCTTCGTCAGGGGATATTAAGAAAAAAATTAAGCATAGTTCTCAGGAAGAGAGATGAAAGCTTGCCTCATCAAAACTCAAGCTTTCTCTAGAATCTTCTAGAACCCTGAGTAGGGGAGAACATTGAGTGCTTGTGGGGGCAGGGCAATAGCAGCGCCAAAAGTGGTATTTTTAGACTTATTGGGGGTCGCACCACCCTCTGGAAGGGCGGGGGTGCAGCCCCCCCAAAACCTCCAAACGGCTCTCGGCGGCGATTAAAGCCCACTTCTGGTTTACTGCCTGGTTTCCTGGTTTAAAAATACCCCTTTTGTCCCTGCCAGTGGCACGATTGCTGCCACCACCATCAGGAATCACAATGCCCCTTAAAGGGGCAACAACAGCTCTCGACTGGCATGGTGGGTTGTGACCCCTGGTCTAGCAGATAGAACCCCTGGTCTAGCAGATGGCGTGTATCAAGTTTTTATAATTGTACTTGACTTCTTAAAAGTGGTTCTTACCTTAAAACTCTGCTAAGAAACTGTTGTGTTACTAACAGGGATGGATGCAACAGATGGGCCATAATACCACCCACTAAACATTGAAAGAGTCACTAATCCACCCTATTTTCCATGGTTGCACCAAGAGGGCTAGAAACTTTGAATCTCTCCCATGAATCATGAATATGTCATTCTCAAAATTCTGAACTCTATGCCAGGTGCCAAAAGTTATTCTTTTTAGCAGTCCCTACAAAATGCAAAATATATCCCCTAATGCAGCTTTGGCACTAGTGGCTTGGAGTGGTACCAAACCTTGTTGTTTGCTGTCTTTTACATGCCTGAGGCCTTCAGAATGTTTATCCCTTTGTTAGTATTTGAGGAAGAAGAACGCAGAGCTAGAGGAGGTATACCAGGAAACCAAGGTGCCTAAGCCAGCATACTGGTGAGTCGGACCTGGATGTTCAATTTTGGTATTGGATTCCTGATTGCCTGTCATAGAAGCCCATTAATTTGGTTTCAGAAACATTTTGAGCTTGGTGATGACAGATTGGGGAGGATAGCAACAATTCAAGCCTGTTGCAAGATGCTGCTGCTAAACAAAACAGAATAACATTTCCCTTCCACTGATTCCCAGCCCCGGCATCTCCATGGTTTCTGAACTTTTTAAGAAAAACTTCCTGTTTTCTCCATGGAGCAGTACATGAACAGGACTGTGCACTCTGCATGGGCAAAGATATTAAGGTTTCTTTCCTCCAATTAGAGTTCCTATGTTGCATAACTCTCCTAGTCTGCATAACATTCTGCTTTCTGCTAACGTTCTCAGGAGGAGCAATACAGGGCACTGGACCCCAATCACTGGAAATCGTATTCAGCTGCTGTGCTTTTCACCTCTGAGATTCCAGCTGGCATTGCATACATAACTTTCCCACATACCTTTGTGGCCATAAGGACTAGAAACTTGCTTTATTTTAGACCAGTGGCTCCCAAACGTTTTAGCACTGGGACCCACTTTTTAAAATGACACTCTATTGGAACCCACCTATATTTACTCAAGCTTGCAAACTGCAGGAGCTCAGCTCTTTTCAAGGCAACTAGCAGCTATCTGATTTTTTTGAATAGCCTCAGGGCTTGAGGCAATTACTTATCTGATCTTTCCATCACCCATATTTTCATTGGAGGCTCTGCAGGACCCACAAGAAATTGGGTCGCAACCCACCAAGTGGGTCCCAACCCAAAGTTTGAGAAATACTGTTTTAGACTGTTTTTATTTAGAGTGAAAATTGAGATTAACAGGAAGTTGGTTTTTGCACCTGGTGCCCGATTTTGTGCTCTGGTGGGCGTATGTCATACATACAACCGTGGCTTTGAGATCCAGAAACTTTTCTAGAGCAAGAAATAAGGCAATGGTTATGCAGCACAAACATGAGCAAAAAACAGCTACACATACTTATAGTGCAATCCCATGACCTAGGAGTTTATTCTGGGATTGCAAGGTCTGAGGGAGTGGAGAAAAGAAGCACCTTCTGGCTGCTTTGCAACTGTGTTCTTTTTCTTCCAGGGGAGGCTACATCTTGAAGCCAAAAGTCATAGAGTTCTGGCAGGGCCAAACAAACCGTTTGCACGACCGCATTGTCTTCCGGTACCTCCAGGACAGCAGCACACCCTTGGGGCCCATGACTCATAGAGGAGAGGGCAACTGGGTGTATGAAAGACTCTCGCCTTGAAAATCTGTTGAGGATCACCCTGTTTGCACCATACTTGAAGTATCTGTTCCAAAATCTGTGTGTTCCCCACATGCCCCTGAGACTGAGCAGACAGTTAACGAGCCAGTGAATGGAGTGTTGGAACTTGGGAGCCCTGCCCAGCCTTGGGTGACCTGGGACCAGCCACTAACTCATAGCCTAACCTCGTGAGGATAAACCCTGAGCTCATGGGACGCAGATGTTTCAGGACATGGCTACACTATAGATTAGCAAGCTACTTTAGAACCTGTCAACCTGTTGTGACTCCCAGCCCAAGCCTTGGGAATTTATGGTGAAAAAGGCAACATTCTCAGCACCTTTCTAAATCTATACTTCCCGGGATTTTTAGGTTGGGAGACCATGACAGTTTTATACTGGTTTAGTTTTGTAGTTTGATTTATTTACTAAGTGTTGCTGCCATCAGATGGATCAGGTAGACTTCTGTTAAAAAGGTAAGGTATCCCCTGACAATTAAGTCCAGTCGTGTCCGACTCTAGGGTGTGGTGCTCATCCCTATTTCAAAGCCGAAGAGCCAGCGTTGTCCGAAGACGCCTCCGTGGTCATGTGGCCGGCATGACTCTCCTTGGCGCAGCGCGTAGCATGCAGCTGGAACACGGAGCGCTGTTTACCTTCCCGCAAGTGGTACCTATTTATCTACTCGCATTGACATGCTTTGGAACTGCTAGGTTGGCAGGAGCTGGCCAAGCAACGAGCGCTCACCCCGTCGCGGGAATCGAACTGCCGACCTTTCAATCGACAGCTCATGGTTCAGCGGTTTAACCCACTGCGCCACCCGCTGGCCTTAGACTTCTGTTAGGGCTCCCTAAACTCAGCAAATTGTGTAAGATCAGAACTGAACTGAGGATTCAGATTCTGTAATAATAAAATATGCGAATAAAGCACATGTCATTTATTAACATAGCTCAGCTACCAGGATCCAGAATTGTAAAGAATGGATAGGTGGAATTTAAGTGGCTAGTGAGTTTTTCTTCCTCATAATACCTGTACTAGAGTCATCCAGAGAAACTGGTTTCCAGAAGAGTCAGGAAGACAGGAAAAAGTAATTCACACAGTGTGCAATTTAACTTATGGAAAGTACTGCCCCAGGACGTGGTGATGGCCCCTACCTCAGGTGGCTTTAAAAAGGAGATTAGACCAGCGATTTTCAACCGATATGCCACAGCACACTGGTGTGCCACAAATGGTCCACATGTGTGCCATGAGAATTTGGGGGAGGGTAATTTATTAGGAGGGCCTTTGGGGATGTGAGCCCCTTGCCAGCAGCCCGGAGTGCCTCGTCAATTGTCAAAAAACTGATGATGTGCCCTAAAACGTTTAGCACCTTGTTGTCAGTGTGCCGTGAGATGAAAAAGGTTGAAAATCACTGGATTAGATAAATTCATGGAGGAGGAGAAGTTTATTACTGAGTATGATGGCTGTGTGGAACCTCCCAAGTTCAGAGACAGTATACCTCTGAATTCCAGTTTCAGGAGAATGAACAGGAGAGATGGGCTTTTATCTTCATTCTTGTGGGACTCTGAGAGGTATCTGAGTGGCCACTGTGTTAAACAGAATGCTAGATTTGATGTACCCCTTGATCTTATCCCGTAGGGCTCTTTGTATGTTCTCATGTGTGGGCTATAAACTCAGGAGCCAGAAGGTGGGAGGGGAGGACAGCTGACACCTTGGACACTGCCCCCATATTTGTCCCTTCTTACCTTCAAGCCATAATAATAATACCAGTATTTATATACCACCTTTCTTGATCATTGGATTTCTCTGACTTTAATTCAAGGCCGTGCACATAGGCAGGCAATTCTAACCCCCGAAGGGGTTTTTACAATACAAAGTTCTAATCTTTCACAGAACTACTTCATTCCTGATTCACGGTCTGGCTTATCTCTGGCATTCGCCTCCCACGCTTGGCTGACAGCACTCTGCCTCTCACTCAGAGTGTTATCTGACAGCTTTTCCTTGCTCTCACCAAGGGCTTCTGCAGATCGTCAGAGGCGGGTTGGCAGCTCTCAGATACTTCCGGTTGTCTCGAGCTGGCGTCCTCAGATCTCTTCAGGCATTACAAGGCGGCAGCTCTACCACTGAGCCAGACCTCCTGCCATAAGAACTAGAAACTTGCTTTAAAAAAAATCTTTTAAAAGGAAGAAAAGATTTAAGGATGCTGGAATCTGACCTGGACATTGGGATTCCATGCATTATCTGACAGTCCCAGGGGTACAAGAACACACTGAGTCCATATAGTATAATTTTCAACCTGAGACCCCTTCTGCTTCTGTCTGAGGTGCATCTCCCAATGTGACAATCGCGTACATGGAGTGGGTTTTCCAAAACCGTTATGTGTGTAACAGTACATTAGTTGCTTGTGAATGAGGTGTGTATTTTGTTTTGTTTATGCATGGGGACATGTTAGTAAGATGTTCCAAGGATGGATATCATCCTACCAATTCTTCTTGTTGCTCTGTCTGGCCAGTCCGGCACCTGTGTGTTGCTGTGTGTCAACTTGGAGTCTGTGTCTATGTACATTTGGACAAATAAAAGTTCAGACTGTGGAGAGAGATTTGAAGGTGTGGATGTGGTTTAATATTAAACTTTGCCTGTTTCCTTTCTTCTTCTTCCATAGCATAGTGTCATGACACTTTCTAAGATCCCAGCCTGGCGAGGGAGTGGTAGTGTCTTTCCTCTCCCCCACCAAGAAAGGTTCCTGTGGTGTTAGCAGCTGCCTGCTGGACAAAAATTCAACAGCTGCAGTTGGTGTTAATGAACTCTTCATTTTCTGTTACTTTGCCCTTTAGAAATGACATTTTGGGCGTTTTTATATTTTGCAAACAAACTTCATTGATCTTGTATCTGTTTAACTCACGGATTTATCCAAAGAATCCTGGGAATTGTAGTTTGGTGAGGGTGTTAAGAAAGATCCCTAGGGGGTCATCATCCCCTGAACTACAATTTCCAGCTGTCAAAGCTGATAAAAGTGCAGGAGCCTTGTGGGAAAATAAAAGCGGCAGTTCTAAAGGGGAAGAATGTGACTAAAACGTAAAACGGTTAACCCTTCTGTTGACTCTGCTTCTTTAAAAGCTCCCCAAGCAAGCACTTAAAAAGTACTAAGAGTAGAGATTTGGGCCCAGGCTCTGAAAAGTGCCACACGAGAGGGAATTCTAAACCTGTGGGGCACCAATATTGCATGCCTGTCCTTATCCCCTTGTTATGGCTGAGATATCTATTTACTGTACTGTGTTTTTATTTTGTTCCCTGTGCTACGCACCTGTCTTCCACCAGGAGGCACTCATGTGGGACCTTCTCTGGTGTACAGTTTAAGTATCGGTTTGCACGCAGTTCTTTCTTGGGTTGCATCCCAGTGAAACTGCAGCCCTGATAACCTTTTGCCCTCTCTCTGCTGCTGGCGCATATTTGCCTTCTCAGTCATTGTTCCCTTGCTCTCTAATCGAGGGTCAGGATCTCCTGGGGGCAGTTGGCTTGTGATTATGGGATTCCCTAAAGGCAAGGAGAGTCCCCTACTTACCTCTAGAAACACCCTTTTCTGGTATGCTTCTTGAACTCGTCACTTTCCTTGTTTTAGCCTGCAGCTTTGTGTTGTCACTACTGTGTCTAAAGAGCAGAAGCAGATCCTGTATGTTAATAATCAAGATGACAGTGTTCCTGACCATGTGCAGAACAACTAAA
Organism: Plestiodon gilberti rubricaudatus; assembly: GCA_026170595.1. Classification (NCBI taxonomy): domain Eukaryota; kingdom Metazoa; phylum Chordata; class Lepidosauria; order Squamata; family Scincidae; genus Plestiodon; species Plestiodon gilberti. The sequence continues at coordinate 38,627,083 of JANXHW010000006.1, read as the reverse complement.
CCCAGGCCAGACCCCATTCTTTATGGGTCTGGGATTTAGAGAGTGAGTCCAAGTTGGAAGGTGGAGCTTCTAGCTAGACAACATAGAATCTGAGAGACAGCATTTTGCATTTAAATTTTTTAGTACTGTACATAAATATTCTGAGAGGAAATAGTCTGAGGCTTCTTACTCTCCCCCCCTAATAATGCGGCATTATAAGAATAATTAGGCTATTTACTTAAAATTTACATACTACTTTTCAACAAAAACATTCACAAGGCAGTTTACATAACAAAATACTGTAAATGAATGGTTCCCTGTCCCAAAAAGGCTCAATCTAAAACAAAAAAAAATGCAGAAGTAACACCAACAAACACCCACTGAAAAAAACACAATACTGGGATGAATAGGAACAGTTGCTCTCCAGCCTAACTCTGAGATTGCGCATGCATGCCACCCGTTTCAGCCGAGAAAACGGGTGACGCACATGTGCAATCTCAGGGTTAGGCTGTGGCTATTTTCCGTGGACGATGACAGGTCGTTTCTGCCTCACCCGCCGCCCCCACACCGCACGCCCCTGTTGCTCTCTTGCTAAACACAAGAGAAGCACCTCTTTAAAAAGTGCCTCTTTGCCCTGTTTGTTAAATATTTACTGGGGATCAAGTCCAATTCAATGCAGTGGGACTTACTCCTGAGTAAATATGCTTATAAGCATGCTGCACAACTGCAATCAATTGCACACTTACAAACTTCAAAGAGTCACGTGAGGCCTGGAAGGCTAACAAATTTTAAGGATTTAACGCTATCCACTTTAATCCATGAGAATTTGTTGCATTAAATATGTTAATCTTTAAGGTGTCCCAAGACTCTGCTTTTGCTGGAACAGACTAAAGGTGCAATCCTATGCATACTTATGTGGGAGGAAGTCCCGTTGAAGTCACAGTGGGGCTTACTTCTGAGGAGATGTGCATAGGCTTGTACTGTAGGATGATGACCTCTTTGCAAGTGGCTAACTGGGCAGAAGTTCTCTTGAGTCAAGTGAGGCCTGCTCTTGAGTAGGCATGATAGGAGTTGCCCAAATGAAGCTGACGTGTTGCCTTTTTCCACAATGGGAAACAGTGGAATTCATGGAACTTTTCTAAGGTTCAAAGTGTTGTAAATGGGTCTCAACGTTGAGAATCAAAGAGGCTCTGATCCCTCATATGGTGAGAAAAAGCATTTTACTAATGAAGCATTGGGGGTTCATATATAGACCCTAAATTTAATTAATTAAACAACCCTATAGATCAGCAGTACTCAACCTTTTCAGTCTATGTACCACCTATGCGGGCTTCCGGCCAGCTGCATACCACTGGAAGAAAGTGCCGATGACATCATCTTCCGGGTATGCAGCCATGCCAGAACTTGGAAAAGGCAGATAAGATGCAGGGGAGGGTGGGAGTCCTAGAGCCCTCAGCAGAGCTCGATACACCGCTTTTCAGGCTCCAACACAGCGCTGCGTGGCTGAGATGGTGGCCGCCATCTTGGCTGCTGGAGGCCCGCATACCACCAACCTGTGGTACGTGTACCACAGGCTGGTGGTATGCGGAACCTCTGCTATAGATACCAACAGAAATACACTACTGAAACAAAAACGCTACTATTACTAGATTTCTAAAGAGGAAACAAAACCAAAAAAAAGGGAAACTTGTCTCTCGCAGAGAAATCCTGTCAGGTCAACCATCATTTTAAATTACTTATGCAGTGCACTGGCAACAAATCCTTTCCTGAAGGTGTTACCTTTCTGTCTCAACCCCCTTCTGGAAGCATTCTCAACCTGCAGGTTATCTTATTTTGCCGTCCTGCGCTGCTTTCCTGGAGGTGACCTTTTTCCACACATGCGGTTAGATGTGTGACTTTTCTGTGACGGAAACTACCAGTTCTGAAAGGCTAATATCTGCTTAGTGGCTGCATCTGCGTAAAGCACCTATTGTGGTGTTATGGTTGCAATGCATTCTGGGGCAATCTTGGGAGGGGGGAACCACGCGACCCAGAAGAGGCTTCCGGAGTGTGATTTAAGCTTGTTAAAGGAAGAACACGCAGCGGTTTGCACATGAAAGGTAAAAAACCCCCCACTTTTTAACCTTTTTTTCTTTTCCAAACTTTTTTAGGTTGGCCCTGGTATACGTGGATTTCAGTATCCACTGGGGTTCCAGGAACGGAACCCCTGCGGATACTGAGGGCCAACTGTATTGAGGTACACTAATACCTCTTTTAACGCTGTGGCTGTGTTCCTGGAAAACAGAGTGCTGTGTGAAACAGCGCTAGAGCACTGCTCTAATGTAGATGCGTAATGTGTTCACAGTACTGTACTGTACTGTACTCACCAGTGCATTAGGTCGGACCCTGCTGCGTAATTGACCACTACACTACTGCCATCACTCCTCTCCATGGCAGCAGTGAATGATGATGGGAAAAGCTACTCCCAGGAGGATAAGCCAAGGTTGTGACTCATTCTTGGAAACTACGGGCTAATTGTTGAAGAAGGAATCTAGGGTAAATTGCCTTGCCTGTGTTTTCTCTCCCAAAGCACTTCCTGGTAGCAAGTACTTACTACCTCGTGGTAGCCAGAATGTTCCTCCGTGTTTAAAAAACAAAACAAAATAAAACCCTCTGCAAACAGAAAGCCAGCATATCAGGGAGAGAAAGGCCCAGCCTTTTGCCTGTTCTCACTTGCTGTTGTTTGGGGGAAGTTTTAAGGCAGGGCTTGAAGACCTGATTCTCTACAAGACTTAAGCATATGGAAATTCTCATATGCAGTGGTATGCACCCTCCAGTGGCAATTCCCTTTTTGTCTTGTGTTCTACCATCCACAGACAAAAAAGTTGAGGAAGCTTTCCCATCTGTGATCTCTCCTGAAGCCTCAAATGATCCATTAAAATCAAGCTACAGGCCCAGGGCCTGATGCTTTGCTGGAATACAGACACAGGAGAGCCCCCAGTGCAAATTCTGGCAAGGAATTAACATTTATCTTCCTGTTGCTCTTCTCTGAATTGCTGGCCCCAACAGTCCACTTTAGACCCACTCAGTGGCGTAGCTAGGGGGCATCACACTGTCTGGGTGTGTGTGTGCAGCACTCCCTGCTCCAAGCAGTCGGAGCAGCAAGTGGAGCTTGGCCCTCCCGTCCACCCTCAGCCTCTGGCTCCAAATCAGAGCCATTCCGGAAGCGGCGGGTCAGGGCGATGATGCAGGGGGACAGGGCAGCCCCGAGTATTGGCTGGCCATCCAGGTTACTGGACGAATGTTACCTTATTGTAAATACCTCCTGTAAGTAACATGGCTTCCTATAATACTGTTTCATTATCACACTCTTTGTTCTGGGTGTAATTTTTACAGTATCATAAAAAAGAAAAAGATTAAATTCCATGCAACCATTCAAAAGCTTGGTGCGGAAAAGTGCAGCTGTCTGTCCTGTGCTTTCAGCTAATGGAAGCTGCGTATTCTGGCTAGCACTGTGCCAAATCGGTGAGGTGCTACTCTCCAGGGCAGGATCATGTTTGGCAGATGGCTTCCCTGAGCAGTGCTGAGAATCCAACACTGCAGAAGGTCCTCCATGCTGCTGGTTACTTGCCCAGGGCCCAGTCAGAAGCTGTTGGGTGCCAGCTAATTGCCCCCCCCCGCCCCCTTACCTTGGCAGTGTGGGTGTTGCAGCAGATTTTTTTTCCCTTGACCGGTAGCTGCAACAACAGCATTGCCAGCTAGAACAACATGGGCGCTGCTGCTGGGGGGGGGGGAACCTCTGTTGCAACACCTGTAGCAAGGAAGAGCACCTTGATGAAAAACCCCTCAAACCTGGAACCAGCCCTTCTCCAGCAAAAACACAAGGCTCTATCTGAGCCATGGTGGCCTAATCCCAGAATTTATTTTCAGGGACAGGATATGTAGTACAATAAAGATGGGTGTGGCTCTGAGAATGGGCTAAGTACTCATTCCAGATTTCCCAGCCACATCACTCATCATTGCTAAGATGAGATGACTTTTTGTGCCCATATAACCAATATAAAGAGGACATAAAGGTAGGTGAAGGGAAAAAGAAGGCATCTGGAATGAATTATTCCATAACTGAATAAGTCCTTTTGTAGTGTCTGATCTAAAGCAGGAATAACTTCATAAAGAGCCTTTTTTTAAAAAAAGGCTGGGTGTGGTCCGGGTTGAAACTAAACAGAAATAAAGCAGGGACATTTCAGTGTAAAGAGACACTTTATTGTATGGACATTTGCTTTGTGTCAGATTTTCACAAGCACCCAACCCTACCCAAGTTTGCCCAGAGGAGATCATATTTCTTGCAGCTGTCTCTGTCCTTATTATCTGTAACTAAAACAGAACATAAGATGTTCTTTTGTCCCAGGATGACTCTGACTGGGAATGTGGCCTCCCTTGATAAAAGTGAGAGGTCCGGACATTTATTTTGTATAAAGCTTGTCTGTGATAAATTATCCCTTCTCATTCTTTGCCTCTGGTTAAGCTTCTGTGGTGTCCCAGAATTGTCACAAATATTGTAAAGGCCAGGAGGGGAAAGACCCTGTTATAGAATGTTACAAAGCAGTGCAAACACTTTAAAAGGATATAAAAGGCAGGTTGGGTAGGTGGGAAAAACCATGTACACACAAGCTTAAGGTGCAGGAGAGGCTGACTAGGTGATAGCTTGAGGGTTGTGGGAGGAGGAGAACAAGGAGGAATGGAAAAGGGAAGGGATCCCTGGGGTAGATGGAACTGTGTGATGGTGTAGTGGTTTGGGAGTTGGAGTTAGACCTGGAAGATCCAGGTTCAAATCCCCGCTCAGCCACGAAGCTTCCTGGGTGACCTTGGGCCAGTCACTATCTCTCAGCCCCACCTACCTCACAGGGTTGTTGTGAGGACAAAAAGGAGGGGAGGAAATATGTACACCACTCTGAGCTCCTTGGAAGAAAGGCGGTATAAAAATGTGAAAAATAAATAAATAAAATAATGAGGAAGTTGGAGGGGGAAAGAAAGGCTCAGGGCTGCTGCGTAGGTTGTTCCGGTTGAGCACTGCACAAGGGTGCCACATCTAAAGGCGCACCGTTCACATTGGAAGGAGGTAAAATGCTGGCGGAATGTCACTTCCAGCAAGGAGGAAGGGGCACCTTTTTCTAATTTGCACAAACGCACCGTATGGGTTAGCGGTGGCCCTGAAAAGGCTGCTGAATTTGGCATCTTGGTTCAAAACAAGTAACCAAAACTAGTTGTTGGTCTCTGATTAAATGTAAATCCAGCCCCTCCCTAAAATACAAAACAGAGTTCCTTTCTCATTTTATGATCATAACAGCTTTGTCATGCCTTGTGACCAGGAAAACCCTTCCCTCTAATCCCTGATTTAGAAGTCTGAGAGGGACGCACTCTACCTGTGCTCAGAGGCACACTTTTCATTATGATAGCATATTCCAGGATGAGTCTTGGCATTCAAAGCAACAACTATGGCTAATCTATGTTTTATTTTTGTTTAAAATGTAAGCTGTCTTGGGCACCCCACATGGGGCGGGGGGAGCCAGGATAGTAAATAGTACACATAAAGTCAGCAAATAGTATACATAATTGCCAAATCCAGGCCAAGGAAGCCTCCCGGGAGACCTACACAAAGCTCTTCTCCGTAATCCCACATTTACAAGTGAGTTTGTTTGTTTGTTTGTTGAGATACTTTGTGCATTCTTGGAGACACCCCATTACTTGTTCCAGGACTAAACCTTCAAACATCTTATTGGTTTTATTATTTTGATAGCTGCCTTGGTGACACATAAATTAAATAAATAAGGCTGAGAATCTATACACACTTCTGTGGGAGCAAGTCTTATTGAATTTCATGAAGCTTACTTCTGAGTAAGTAAGTAATTACTCATTCTGAGTAATGATCCCTTCATGGATCATTGCCTTGTCGTGGCGAAGGGGCTTGCATAACTCAATGAAGCCATGAGCTATGCCGTGCAGGGACACCCAAGACGGACAGGTCGTAGCAGAGAGTTCTGACTAAAAGTGATCCACTGGAGAAGGAAATGGCAACCCACTCCAGTAACCTTGCCAAGAAAATCCCATGAACAGTACCAAAAGGCAAAAAGATATGACGCCGGAAGATGAGACCCTCAGGTCGGAAGGTGTTCAATATGCTACTGAGGAAGAATGGAGGACTATTCCAAGTAGACCCAGAAAGAATGAAGCGGTTGGGCCAAAGCCAATAGGACGTTCAGCTGTGGATGTGTCTGAGGTTGAAAGGAAAATCCAATGCTGCAAGGAGCAATATTGCTTAGGAACATGGAATGTGAGGTCTATGAATCAAGGCAAGCTGGATGTGGTCAAAAATGAGATGATGAGTTTGAACATTGACATCTTGGGAATCAGCGAACTAAAATGAGTGAATTTAAGTCAGGTGACCATCATATCTACTACTGTGGGCATGAATCTCTTAGAAGAAATGGAGTAGCCTTCATAGTCAATAAAAGAGTGGGAAAGGCAGTACTGGGGTGCAACCTCAAAAACGACAGAAAAATTCAATCCTAAATGAAATCAACCCTGACTGTTCCCTGGAAAGGACAGGTACTAAGGCTGAAACTCAAATATTTTGGCCACCTAATGTGAAGAGAGGACTCTCTGGGGAAGACTCTGATGCTGGGAAAGATTGAAGGCAAAAGGAGAAGGGGAAGGCAAAGGATGAGATGGCTAGACAGCATCACCGATGCAACGAACATGAAAATGAGCGAACTCAGGAAGATAGTGGAGGACAGGAAGGCCTGGCGGGATATAGTTCATGGGATCACGAAGGGTCGGACACGACTTAACGACTGAACAACACTTCTGAGTAGACAAGGATAGGATTACACTAATAAATCCAGATACTGGGCATTAGACTGGGTTGACCTCAATTTCAATTAAAATTTGCTTCCCACACTCTAGAAGTCCTCTAACAACATCATACTTTGGATTATTAGATGGTGGAAATAATCAAATGAACAACATGAGTATGAGAAGACAAGTGCAGATATTATTGTTTTCCATCTAATGGTCATCTTTTTATATGGAACACTTGCTCCAAACAATGGGCTGACCTTTATCATCCATGTTTTGAGTGCAATGAACTGTAGATCTGTTAATTATCTATGACATGTCATGTATAATTTAATTACCTAACTTTTTCAAAAACAATGTTTTATAAAGTTTTCACACTTTGCACTTGGAGAGAGCCCAGCTGCCTTGCCAACAATGAAGGAAGGAACAGTCTATCTCAGGGATGGCCAACCTTCCACCATTAGGGCCTCTGCGTTCTTAAGAGTTGTGTAGAAGGCAGAATCTTGGCAGCTGCAAGTGCTGATGGTGCTGCTCAAGCAGCTGCCCTCACCTATACAACCATAAAGGGACAGGGGCATTCATGTGGAAAATTTGGCCACCCCTGGTCTATCTGAATTTTGGGTTTTTGCATTTAGGATTCTAAGGTTGCAATCCTATACACTTTCCTGAGAGTAAGCCCCATTGAACACAATAGGACTTTCTTCTGAGTAAACGTGTACAGGATTGTGCTGTAAGGCAAGAGCTTCTAGGGGTGGGGTGCAGAAGTGGATGGAGTTTGGGTGGACAGTTCAAGGCTTCCTTTTCAACTAGTATTAGTATTCTTGCTGGGGGGGGGGGTGAGTGTAGAAAAACAACAACACCCAGACACACACAAACAAGTAAAGTTTTACTTTAGTAATTCATCAATATTGAGACAAACGTTGAGACAAAAGTTCTGCAATGGGCCATTCTTGCCAGCCAGGAAGACAAACTGCTACAAAGTTCAACAAAACTGGCGTGCAAAGTTCAGCAAAACTGAAGGTTTTTACGAGTGCAAAATGAGCTTGATGGGTGAGTTATTAATAAAATTCTTTGCAACTCAAGTTCACGTGGGTTGCCAAACAGAACTGGCAGGGAATGACCTAGAGGCAATTGAAATGAATGTGGGAAAAGTACAACCTTGAAGTCAATGTGTGCAGCAATCATTTTCAGAAGCCCTTTTCCCCCACCTTAACGGACCAAAGGTATTACTGTATAGTCAGGATTGAAAGAAATCTTGGCCACCATTTGGTGAAGCCTGTGGCATTGGCATGGAGCTTTTGAACTTGGACAGGGGGCTGTGGAGTCAAATGAAATAAGGGTTTGGGGGTGATTGAAGGGATTGGAGATTATAATCCAGGGACAAAATTTACACCGTAAGTGAAACATTTGAGTCTCATTTCCTAACAACAAAAAATATTTTGCAGACCTTCTCTCTTCCCCTCCTGACTCTTTTGGGGGGGCTTAATATCCAGCGAGGTGAAGAGTTTTGGAGAACCCAGAAGCTTACTCATCACTTTGGGATATTTTACATGGTATCACCCTGCTTGCTGCTTTAACTTTTGGACCTCGGTTTAATGGACAAAGATTGATACCTATATAACTCTTGTGTCTTTTTCTAACAACATATCTGATTGCTGACACAAGCCTCCGGAGGACAGTTCAAATGCAATTTCTAAAGCAGCAAAAGATGAAGTGGGGATTGACAAGTCCCTGCACCTATGCATTTAAATGGGCTCTCTTTACCACAGCAATAGAATTCCAGATTTTCAAGGGGCCAAAGGACCTTTTAGTCCAATTCTTTCCTACAAGGTAGACACATCCTGTCCCTACCAGCCCTATCACCATCTTTCTCACCTCACCCTGATCTGGAACACAGCGAGTCTCAAGGAGAAAGTGCACTTTAAGAACAAATAGTCCTTGTTGACTCCTACTAGTGAGCCAAGATGTGAGCCAAACTTGTATTAGTGAGCCAAACTTCCTCACCATGGGGTCACTGATCTGTTTGAGCTGGAGAGAAATTTCTACAGCGATCAATCAGATCTGGAGTATGTGCAAATCCTATCCCAAGGGAAATGTTGTTGCAACTCCACACCAAATCAACATTCTGCCTCTGTTTGTAGTAATCCCTGATGCTGCATTGAAAATCACATGTTGGGAGTGGGAGGAGAAAGAAAAGGGCCAGTTTTTGAGTCGAAGCAGATCAAATCCAAACAAAGGAGACATTTTCATGCAGGGCTTGTACACGTATTGTACACGTATTGCACATCAATTTGTAGCCAGATACTACATAGGATGTATACACTTACACTAATTGCTTGGGACACACTGAAACTTCTGAGTAGTGGCATATCCACAATTGCATATCTTTTTTTTTTGTCTGAATTACTCAATCCAGAATAACTGCCAGAATAGGCCTACACAAATGACTCACCCAGCTGAAAAAATACAGCCCTCCAGCCATGTATGGTGACCCACAAAAAGTCCAATAAATCTCCTCTTTTTGTTGCCTATCTGAGATGACAAAAAACAAGACAAAATCCAGAGGGATTACTGCTTTGTTGGCCACAATACAGATATGGACTGCTCTCGTTCTGCCTCAGGCTCTTCCCCCATCTATAAAATAGGATTATTTGGAACCTTTCCTTTTCAAGTGAAAATCAGGGTCCAAAATGGTAGGTTACAGTTTTACAGGCCCTGTATCGGAATTCTGCATTCAGAATCGCCAAAACAGGTTAGGCTTCCTAACTTTGGCGATAATAAGCATTGCACTTGCAGGGTGGCAAAATCAGCTCTCCACCTACCCTGATCATCATGAGGATAGTTAACTTAATGGGGAATGTGTCCTGTGTCGTGTATTCTGCTCTACCCTGGCTTTTCCTTTCTCCACCGCTGATTATCCAGCAAGCTTGTATTTTAAATACAATTAGTAGCTTTATTCCTTAAATTAAAAAAAAAAAACCAAAAAACGAACAAAAGTAATGAAGTTCATTCTCTTCTGAACCTTCCTTTTTCAAGTGAAAATCAGGACCTAGCTCTGGAATCCCAAGTGGTCCTTCGTTAACTTCATTTGTAGACATCAAGAAATCGATGCATAGTCGGCGTCTTGTGATCAGAGAAAAGCCCTCAAATGAAGGCGTATGACGGGCACCTCCTTTATAAAACCCTTCATTTTTCGTCCCGTTCTCCATCAGCAAAAAAATTGGGGTTTTCTGACAACGTGGCTCTGACTTTCTTCTTTTCCTTGAAGCGCCCTGAATGCGAGACCTTGACGTGCTTCCCTTTGGTGTTCTTGTCCACGATCTTCTCGAGCCGGGAGTTGAATTCACGTTCGCTGCTCTCGCTGCTGCCATCACCTGCAGCTAATACACTCTCTTGCTGATTCTCATGGTTGGAGGCTGAATAGATTTCCGGGTTTTCTGAAGCCAGAATCAAGACTTTGGGAGTAGATTTCTTCTTCCGGAGGAAGGTCAGCTTCCACCAGCCATAGTTATTTTCTGCCATGACGGCTGACAGAACGTTCTTGTCACCCTTGAGAAAAGAAAAAGCAGATTTGTTATACCAAGTTTGGGAGGCTTTAGTTGATTCTTCTCTAGAAGGCTGATCATGGCAGTTGGCACATCTACATTTCTGTGGTAAACATTTCAAATCCTGTATAACACTCCCAATCTTGATTCTATGGTGTAGTGGTCAATTCTGAAGTCCAGGAGCCCATCACGACACCACCATAGCCATTTCCCACTAAGATTACATGACCACCACCACCACCACCCAAAAAAGTCAACTTCACATTTCTTCATTACAGTGTTTTCTTTTCCTGCCACTTATTCCTACTTTGAAACTTTATTATCCTCGCTCATCTAGATTTAGCTCATTTCATCTCAGACTCTTGGAGTGGGTTGCAATAGTTTAAAACAAACATATAAAACTGAAAACTGAAATTAAAAAATATTTCATAAAAGCTACACTCAAGTGCTAGCTTATGCTTGTTTAGTCAGAAGTAAGTCCCACGGTGTTCAAGAGGATTTACTCCCAGGAAAATTTACATAAGAGCATAGCCTTGATAAAACATGTGCTACATCAGGGGTTCTCAACCCCTCAGCAGTGTTGTACCACTACTGTCGACTGAATCTTCTGGAGTACCACCGGAAGTGACTGATGATAACATCATCGCCAGTCACTTCCGGGTATCGGAGCTCAGGCGTGGAGGTTTTTAACTCTGCAGAGCTCAGAAAGCACTGGCAAGATCATGCTCAGGGCAGGCAGAAAGGCCTTTTACAGTGCACAAAACTCACACGCTTCATCTCTGCTTGCTGGCTGAGCCTCTTGCCGCCACTTTCCAAGCTCCATGGTGTCAAAAACCTCTGCGCCTGAGCTTCAACGGAGGGGTGTTTTAGAGGGGGGGGTGTTGGGGTTCCAACCGACGGTGTACCACCAGAGGTACCCCAAAGTACCACTGGTGGTACGTGTACCACCGGTTGAGAACCCGTGCTACATACTGTCTCTCAGGCAGCTCTAAAAACAAGACAATGGCTTAGACATTAACACATGTCTCTAGTCCAATTTCTCAGTTTGCCTCCTGCTAAGTCTGATGCTTCTTCTCAGCTAAGGTTCTTTGACAAAGGTTTCAAAGGTAGCATCTAATCTAAGAGTGGTCCTGCTAGGAGATGTCCTGGAGCTTCCTCTGCTTGACTACACGCTGGGAAAGAGATTACAGTGAGCAAACTGTTAGACTGAAGACTTGGGGCTTTAGGCACCTTAAGCACCCTGTGCCCATAAATCATAATGCAGATTCTATTTATAGATGTGCCTTTGTTTTCATAAAGTACAGTCACTGAGGCTATAATTTGAAGGGGGAGGCCAGCACATGGGGAAGGATTCTTAATCTTTCCCCCTTGGGCTGTTTTCCTGCTGAAAATTGCTTCCTTCCTTTCCCCCCCATATCTTCACCCCCAAGTGCCTTTACCTCCACTATGGAAAAGTTAAACAGCAGGCGAACCCCTCAAACTGTTTTTCTGTACACATCCTAAAAAGTACAGCATATCAGCATTGACCCAAGAAGACCTTAGTTGAAAGCTCACACTTTTCATTTTCTTAGTAAGTAGGTGGCTTTAGGCAAACTACTCTTATTTGCCTCTGTAAACAACACTTCCCCTCCCCCCCTTACAGAGTTGTTGTGTGGATTATCTGTAATATTTTGAACACTTGAAATGAACTATATAAATCCTTGGCCCAGTGGGGAAAAGAATCATATTGTAGTGGCTAGTGACTGGAGAAAAATCCAGAAAAATGTGCTCTGAATCCTATTTTGGAGCTAAACTGAAAGGTTTCTTACATAAGAACATAAGAAGAGCCCTGCTGGATCAGGCCAAAGGCCCATCTAGTCCAGCTTCCTGTATCACACAGTGGCCCCACCAGATGCCTCAGGGAGCACACAGCCAACAAGATAACCTGTTTCCCGTTGTCACTCCCTTGCACCTGGCACAGAGAAAACCCACTTCTAAAACCAGGAGGTTGCTTATGTCTTGTAACCTGTGATGGTCTTTTCCTCCATAAATCTGTCCAAACCCCTTTTAAAGGCATCTAGGCCAGGTGCCATCACCACATCTTGTGGCAAGGAGTTCCACAGATGAATGGATTCTTCCAAAGACAGTGAATCTAGATTAAGCACCATTGACATCAAGTTAGTCATGACTAACTTCCTTAGGAGGACACAACTCAATAAGTGCATCAGCAAGATTATCCTGCCCTCGCACCCACCTGTGACAGCTTTTAGTTGAAGTATGTCAGAAACATATGGTGCAAAGGGGCGACACAAGAGGCTGTTGCAGGCTTCATTTGTCCCTCCAACAGAGAGCCCCACAAAATGCTGCAGGGCGCATGTTTGGTGGTTGTTGTTTTTGGTGCTAAGCCAACCTCCGTTCTGGATTGAAGCAGTCTCCATCAGGATCTCAACGGGGTGTTTGCTGAAGGCGTCGCTGGCTTTGCGATCTCTCTTTCAACTCTAAGCAAACCTGGGCTGCCGGCAATTGGGAATTGAAGGGATGCCAAGGACCAGGGACAAGATTTGTGGCAAGGTGTGCATATCCATCGTAGACAAAAGCACTAGTTCCCCCGCTATCCAGACTAGGAAACTCTGAGAAATTCTTAAGTGAAGATCTTTCACAAGCAACTTTCAAGGACCTATTGGTAGCTCCTTGATTTCCCACTTTGAAGCAGCAACGTCAGCTTAGATTACTGGTGGTGCTCTCTCTCTCTCTCTCTCTCTCTCTCTCTCTCTCTCTCTCTCTCTCTCTCTCTCTCTGTGTGTGTGTGTGTGTGTGTGTGTGTGTGAGAGAGAGAGAGAGAGAGAGAGAGAGAGAGAGAGAGAGAGAGCTTTCAGTCAATCTGAAACGAGGTTTTTTGTTTGTTTTAAAAGTTAGATGGTATTGCTATACAGTTTTTATTGTATGTATTTTGGCTTTTAAATTGCTCTGAGATGTACAGTATCAAGTGGGCCAGAAAAACCAGTGTTTTAAAAAAGGAACACCCATAAGTACTGTAAGTGTCAGGTTTGGGTACGAGGGATGTACAGGTAGTTTCATAAGAATGTAAGAAAAGCCCTGCTGGATCAGACAACATGTCCTGCTTGTGGTCTTCTAGGCCCAGACACATCTGGTTGTTGTGGTAACCCTGCTGTTGCTCCCCAGCAATTGTGTTCAAGGCCTACTGCTTCTGAATGGAAGTTCTACATAGCCAGGCTTACCAGATCCTCGCCGGGTCTCCCCTTAAGGGGGAGGGGCGTGGGGGGCCCAGAACGCGTCGCGGAGACCTTAAGGGTTCCCATCCCGGCGAGGATCTGGTAAGCCTGTACATAGCTATCATGGTGGGTAATAGTGAGAAAGTGTGGTATCATGGTTAGAGCATTGAACTAGGATTGGGGAGGTCCAGATTCTAATCTCTTCTCAGCCTTGAAACCTTACTGGATGACCTTGGGCCAGCTTAACCTACCTCACAGGGTTGTTGTGAGGATAAAATGGAGGGGAGAACTATGTAAGCCACACTGAGCTCCTTGGAGGAAGAGTAGGACTTGAAATGTAATAAATTGATAGATCTGTCATCTCTGATTTTTTTCTAATCCTCTTAGCCACCTAGACTAGTGTCCATCATCTCATCTTTTGACAATGAATTATTCCATAAAGGTTTGAGTTCCACCCCCAAGGGCACTACAACAACTAATAAAATGCACATCATTAGTGCATGGGTGTAGATGAAGTGCAGGGTTTCTATTCTGCTGAGCTGCAAAGAAGCTCAGTGAATTCTGCATAGTGAGACACATTGTACTACTTCGTACTTCTTGTAGTTCTTTTCAATGGAAACTTGGGCACAGATGGTCAATGATGCCAAAGCGGTTTTGCCCTCACTACAATGCTGTCCCAAGCACAGCACTTTACTTTTCCTCACATGCAGAACCCGGCCCATTCATGAGGCCAACTGAAGTGGTTGCCTCAGGCAGCAGATTGGTAGAGTGTGTGCATCTCTGCCTATTGGCCTCTGCTGCTGCTGCTGCTGCTGCTGTTGCTTCTCCTTCCACTACCTGGATTGGAAAAGGAAGCGGGGGACAGAGAGGAAGATGAAACATGGAGGGGAGTGCTGAGCTAGAACATTGGAGAGTGGGAGGAGCAGAGGCTGCTACATCGTCAGGTACAGGGATAGCATTTGGCATGCCGCCTTAGGCATCAGAAGGTCTTGGGCTGGCCCTGGCCACATGAGTGAATGACGGCCATTCACTCGCATGGGAAAGAGTAAAAGAGTGCATCTGGAGACATCATAGGATGGGAGGCCAAATCTCCCCTTCACCCTGTGGAACTAAATGCCTACACTGAGAGTCACACTTTGTTCCCACTCAACAGTGTTGCAGATTGCAGTCTGTTTATTTTGTCCCATGTAATTGAATGGGAGCCATTGAGAACAGAACCAGCACTTTTTGGAGAGGGAATGTTGAGAACCTGCTATTGCTGATACAGAGTATAGATGTAGACAGATACAGTATTTAGCATTTAGGTAGCACTTATCTTAAATCTTCAACATTACAACAACCATGCAAAGTATTAGCCCCATATGACATCTAGAGGCCAAAAGAACGCAACATGCCTACAAGTGAACTCTGAGCTGTTCTTTAGAATTAGGAACTTCATAACTTAAAGTCTCATCCGCTATGCTACTCACCTTCAAGCTTTGCCAATCTTGATTTAACCTTTACCTAAATACTTTTGATCCCTGCTTGAAGTAAGTGACCCATGTTTTTGTTTCATCATGTACAAGAGTTGGTTGGTGTAGCACAGTGTAGCAGCTTAGAGGTTGAGTTACGAATCAGGAAGTCCCTGGTATAAATCTGACCTCTACCAAGAACTCACTAGGTGGCCTTAAGGCAAGTTACTTCTTCTCAGATTCAGCCTCCCCATCTCCATTTTTTAATCCCTTCCCTCTCTCTCCCTCCATTTCCTTCATTCTTGTTCTTAATGAGAAAAAGAAAATGACAGCTGTGGTATTGCCCAGTTGTGAGTCACAAACTACTAGCAACACCACACTATGCTCCCTAGAGCCTAGTTTACTTTGCCATTGCAAGCATAAGATCAGGGCAGACTAGCCTGTTTTGAATTCTTCAGAGACAGTTAGGGTGTGTGTGTGTGTGTGTGTGTGTGTGTGTGTGTGTGTGTGTGTGTGTGTGTGTGTGATGCACAGATGCATGCATGCATGTTAATGCACACATGCATGCATGTGTATGCGCAGGTCCTGTGAACTTTAGACCTGCCAGAAAAGTATCCGATAGCAGCCAAACTATCTCAGGAGGAGGAGGAGTGACCTGAAAGGGTCATTGAAAAGGGAGGACTGAGTGGATTCCCAATCCTGTCCCACAACAGGATATCTGATAGAACAACTCCTTAAGCCTTCCTCACTGACACCTGTTGAAGGTGACACTGACACCTTTTTCCATCTAGGGAAGACGATTCCACAACCTCTCTCAGTTGCTTGTTCCACTGCTGAACTGTTTCTATGGGTAGGCGGACGGTGCCTTCTTTCCAGAAAAAGAGTTCTATGGAAGCATCCACAGCTCAGTGACAGAACATCTGCTTTGTATGCAGATGATCCCAGCCAGCCAAGCTGAATCTCCTACATCTCCAGGTAGGGCTGGGGAAACCCCTGTCTGAAATCCTAGAGCAGGGGTTCTCAACCTCTTCCCAGCCGAGTACCACCTCTGGTGCCACTCTTCTGCTGTGTACCACCCAAAGAGACTGGCGATGACATCATTGCCAGTTACTTCAGGGTTTTCAGGGTTTTGGAAGCCAGAAAATGCAGGTAGGAGGCTCTAGGCGGCTGGGAGGGCCCTTCTCAGCATTCTCGAGAGGCTCAGCCAAAGGCAGGAGCCTCTTGAGAGCAAAAATGCGCTGCCGAAAGCACAGCATCAGAGCTGCTTTCTGGCGGTCCAGGTACCACCAGTAGTCAGCCCAAGTACCACTGGTGGTACTAGTACCACTGGTTGAGAACCCCTGTCCTACAGAATCACTGCTGGTTGGTGGAGATAAAATATACCAAGGTTCTAGCTCAATATAAGGCAGCTTCCTATGTACTCATGAAAGAACTGGGACACCTGGCGGCGCATCTAGCCCACTGTTTATTAACAGTGGTTAACACTGCTTCTGGGGATTCTAATGATTCCTTGGAAGCTTAGCAAATGTTCCTCAAAAGAGAAGATCAATCATGGCAGAGAAGCTTCCCTGAAAGACAACTTGCCTGATTTTTCCCTGCAAAGTGCAGCCACAGAGGACTGTGTGGGGAGGACCTCTGAGAGGGGGTGCAGGGGGGTACATTGTACCTGGGGCCTGGGGTAAAAAAGGGAGCCAGGGAGCCAAATAAGAGGAGCAGGACATTTCCTGGGAACTCAGAAAATGTTTGCATATATTGTGTGAAAACTAGTGATGACCTTACAGGCTACAGCTCATGGCATAAAACCATAGTGGATAAAAACAGAATGACTAATGGAGAAGAGACACCCCCCCCCCCGGCAAGAAGCATTGTATCCCCTGATAAAATTCCTCTCAGGTTCTCTGACTGTGGGTATGTTCTAGGGTACATCCTCAGTCCACATGGAGTAATAGTGGAGTCCAGTGAGTCTGACCAGCACCATACATTAAGTGAGTGTACACCCTTGAACACTTCCCAGAATCCTCTGCAGTTAACATTGTTTCCATGTTAGGTGCTTAGCCTTTCTTCCATTGACAGGTCTATGTGGAAAGATTTTCCTTTCATTCTTTTTCCTTCTTAATGACAGAACAGTGCTATTCTGCTAAGAAAAAGAGGAAGAATATGAGAGAAAAGTAATGAAAGCCTTCCGCCCTCCCAGGAAAAACAGGCATTATTGCAATTCAGAGAAGCTCTTTATGGTGGGGCAAATCAGAGGCTATTCAGCGGTAATCCCTCATCTGTTCTGAGTAGGGAAGAATAAAAAAACCAGCTGAACCTGATAGAGGAGGCTTTCAATTAGCATTGGAAAGGTGAATTCACCAATCATTGGTGAATGGAGCTTACTTCTGAGTAATCATTATAGAAGGATCTTGACCATAGGAGTGAGCATTGCTGAAAACTACAGTGCTATACTGAGTGCCTTGTGGAACTCCATTTTGATTCCACTTACAGCTAGTTGTGGAAAAGCAATGCCTCATTGGTGTGCAAGGGCTCTAGTGCAGAAGCACCCTGAATTTAGTAGCCGGTCATGCGGAGGAGAATAAAAGCTAGTGGAGCAGGAGTAGTGGCAGAGGTTGGCCAGATCAGTCACTGGCCAAATGTCCATATCAGTGGTCTTCAACCTTTTTGTGCCGCAACCCCAATAAATAAAATAAAGTATGGGACTGGAGACCCACCATTGATCCCGCCCACCTCCCGGGACCCAATCCACCCACCTCCTGCCCCTGTCACCATCCCTCACCCTGTCACGGCAGCCAGTTGTTTGTTCCAAGCTCGGCCCAGCCCGCACCACCAGCGGCAGGGTCATTCCAGAACAGGAGAGCCGAGCTGCAGTTCCCCACCGTCTACCCAGCAAATCAAAAGAGGGAGGAGGATGAAATTCCTGTGGAAGCC
The DNA here is from genome assembly GCA_026170595.1 of Plestiodon gilberti rubricaudatus. Lineage (NCBI taxonomy): Eukaryota > Metazoa > Chordata > Lepidosauria > Squamata > Scincidae > Plestiodon > Plestiodon gilberti. The sequence continues at coordinate 38,609,134 of JANXHW010000006.1, read as the reverse complement.
CCCCCCCCAGCAGGTTCCCCACCACCACCCCAGCATTACCCCCAGCAGCCATTTAGGTTCCCGTAAGTTGCCAAAACCCCACAAATGAGGCTTCGCAACCCCATTGGCGTCCCGACCCCAAGGTTGAAGAACAGTGTATTAGAGGGCCCACCTTGCCAGGTGACCCCTGAACCTCAGTACTGGAGTCAGCACCATGGGGGCCCCAGCTTTGCCCAAGGCCCCCAGCAACCTGACACCAATACTGGGGTGAGGACCAAGCATCCCCCTTCCTCACCTGCTTTACCAGAAAAAGCTTGTTAAGAGGGGGCGGTTAGATGGGAGTTCACACTTATTAGGTATTTCTACACTACAACATTTCAACCAGTTTGAAATGGGTTATTTAACCACCACCACATGCCACAAATGATGTATGTTATAATCCTACACACAAGCTCACAATTCTTTGTTTAGAAGGTCTCCCTAGTTCCTTCAAAGAAGTATTTTTTCCCCCTAGGGTTGGAGACCCTACAGAATTTTTCAGTAAAGTCATCATTAATTTATTTTTATTTTAAAAAAAATTATACACCACCTTATCCTATGCCGAAGGCAAATGCCCGTCTTTCCACCAACTCTTTCCCTGACTAACAGCGCAATTCTATCCAACTTACACCACTGGTGTAACGAGCAGGGGAGGGCAGGGCGGGAGGCTTTGGAGGGGAAGGGAGATTTAAATCCCCTTTGAATCCCCCTTTGGAGGGGATTTGAATCCCCTTTCCATTCTGGGGTCTCCCGTTCTCACTGCACCGCTGGTTACAGCGGTGGTGTAAGTTGGATAGGATTGCGCTGTAAAGAAGGGAGCAGGAGACAGAAGGATGCAACTGAAAGAAAGCAGGCCCTCCATGAGCCTGCGCACTCCTGAGCAGAAATGAAATGGGGAAGGAGTGCTCAACCCCAAAAGCACTGCCGGTATTTAAATAAATATAAAGTCACACACAACTCTTGTTGTGTAAAAAGTCACAAATACAGACTTTTGGGGTACAGGCATTTGGGGTGGGGGCAGAAGTGATCAATCAAATTGCTCATTGCCCTTCTTGTCACAGGCAATATCCAATAAGGGCTTGTGACACACGAATATTGCAATAGTTGTGCTTTTGGGGTGTGGAGGAAGAATTGTATTTTCCACTATACAAAAGACTGCACTTTGAATGCTCATGCAGTGCAATATCCTTGCAACAAAAGCACTACCTTGAGAGGGAGTGCGCTCCTGTGCAACAAATAAGGAGCAAACGTGCATTTAATGTGCAAATCATCCCATCGTGCGGAAAGTTTTTTGGGGCCAGTTCACACACTAAAATTTTTGGGTGTACGTCTTGGATGATTGAAGTGTACATGTAAATGTCAGCTGTGAACAAGCTGAGACTAACTTGCATAGGCAAACGTGTATCGTACACGTACACTGATTAGGGAGTCGGGATTGGCCGTGTCTCCTTGTCAAATGTACTTTCAGGGGGTAAATTTGGGTTAGCTGCGATGCAATTTGGAAAAAGGCGATTAAGGCATGAGTTGCCCGTCACATGCTTTCAGATTGTTTTCCCATCTTATCACAAAGGCAGGTTGTTCTTATCTCTTTGGATCATCACAACAGCCTTGCAAGGTACATTTGGCTGAAAGCCATCTTGGTCCAACAACACCACCCAGCGAGACAAGGACTGGAACTGGTGTCTCCCAGATCCAATCTAGGCGCTCTTTCCATTGACTACACTGGTTGCAGGCTTTCCATCTGTTGAGCAGATCGATTAAACATTTGCGGAGGCACTGTGGCATAACGTCCCAGCCAGTGGTTCACATTTCCCTCCCCCTGTTCTCCTGACAACACCATCACCAACATACCTGTTGTTCCCTTGGGCTTCTACACTTCTTCTCTCACGCTGGATCGTTCGTTCAGCTGTTATGGGCAAAGACCGACATGAAGAAAGTTTGGGACCTGACAGAGAAGCAGACACTCTCCGTAGTAAAACAGGCAGGTTGTGCTCCTACAACCAGGAGAAAAGCGGTTCTCACATCTCAGGTGCTTGGAAACACAGGTGTGTCGAGGTGCCACATACCTGTTTCTGCTGCACCTCTCTCTTTTTCTCGCCCGCTGTATGTCAAGGTTAACCAGAGACTGAGCCACTCCTGCCTAAAGTAAACAGGAGCCAGTATAGGCTGAGCCGGGAGAGATCTGAATATTCATGACGAGAGAAACTGAAGCCAAGGCACTCTGCTGCCCAAAGCGTAGTTCCAGTTGATGGCACCTGAGAAAAATGGGAGGGGGGAGTGCAGGGGCTTTAGATTCATAGGGGGTTACATTTCAGAACAGCAATCCTGTTTTGCCTGTTGAGGGGGGCGGAGTCCTGTGACCCTTTAAAGAGCTACCTTTGGGGGCAAAACCTTTGATAGGCAAATAGCCTGCTTCACACTGGGTGTGTGATGTTGACTGAGAATGCCATAGGCTATATATTATTCTACATACACACAGAGGTTGAGATGCCACTGGAATGCAATCTAAGTTAACAAGGTGAGAACTTGAAACACTGGGATAGCAAAGATCACATCATGATAACTGGGGAGCAAAACAGGAATGCACCATAATCTGTTGGCTAGAGCAGAGCCAGCCGAAAACATCCTGAGGCAGCATGCCAAATGCTTACCCGCTGATCTGCCAGCCTTCCACTCCAATATTCTAGCTCAGCACTCGCCTTCCCTCCAGATTTCATCTTCCACACTGTCTACTGCCTGAGGCAACTACTTCAGTTGGCCTCATGGATGGGTCGGCCCTGGACTAGAGCACTGAAGTGTGAACAGTGGCTATAACACCACATTTGGCGACGACGATGACACAATTACATTGTGCAGGGAGAGAACCACCTGCAAATATCCTTATTCAAGCTATGTTGAATTTGAACTTGTAGGGTTCAATTTGTCAGAGCTGTTTTCACACATTCATCGCTTGATATCCTGTCACTTGATTCTTGGCACCTGGACAAACCAATACTACTGGAAAAACAATGCATTTGCGGGGGACACTAGATGCTATCTGTAGAGTGTGATCAGTGCTGGCTCGTTTGCACACACTTGTTCATCACTTGATATTGCAGTCACCATGTGATCACACGAGTGATGGGTAAAATGTGAACCAGCCCTTTGGTGAATTCCTGTTCTACAACTTCTTATTCTAGCTGCTTGTTATTATTTTTATTAATCACTTCCTTTCTTCGCCACACTGTCCCCTGAATCGGAGGCCTGATTCATTTGGGTGCATTACTGCATGCCTCAGCTCCCAGCGACTCACAGCTGAATGTGTGAACAGGCAGCCTCCATTAAAAAGCAACTAATAAAAACAGACGAGATACCATTTTTGTCAGTTGATTGTAACTGCTGATCCACACAGGCAAATCACTGCTTGATGTCACAGAAATGGATGAACATGTACCGGTATGTGGGAAATTGCTCTGAGTGTAATGACTTTAAAGACAGAATGTGCAGGAGACGGAAATCTTCTGCTACTGCCATTTCTGCATCTTTAATGGCAGATTTGTCTCCATTTTCGTAAACACAGACGGAACTGTTTTGCTTATGTAAAAAGCCACAGAGCACTCCAGCAGGTGACAACATCAGTGACACAGGAGGGGGCTAAGCTACACCGCACGAATTCTGGCGCGTCCGGGGCGCGTGCGGTGTATGCAGAGCAGTGTGGCTTCCTTTTTAACCAATCGCCACGGAACGTGGGAGACCTGCACTCTCCTGAGTTCCGTTGCAATCGGTCATGGACCATGCTCATGTTTGGTCGTTTTCGGCCAATCAGAAGAAAGTGAGGGCGGGACGTGGAGCGAACCTATCACAGGGGGGCAGTAAGCAACCAATCAGGAGGGACAAGCGGGTAGACAACACGTGGAAGAAATTGGTGGATGAATGCACCCAGGGCAGCGTCTCGGGGCGGGTCGTCCTGGCCCCTACGCTCGCGAGCCTCCAAACCCAAACGGAGTTGGTGTAGATCAGCCTTAACATCATCAGGTTTGCAGATGGCTTCTGCACCTTTCAGCGTCCAGGTTTTAAAAGCAAGGGACAGAAGCTCTCCTAAGGACACGTCTAGATGGCAGATTGCTGCATTCCTACTTCATCCCTGGACTTTCATGACACTAGTCAGGGTAAAGTCTCTGTAGGGCAACACACCTGCCCACCATCACCAGCAAGAACACAACGTTTGCATGGTGCTCACAATCTTTAATTATTATTATTTTATACAGTCCCATTAATGTACATGGCTCTTTGCAGAGTTTCATAAGCAAAAGATAGGTCTCTGCCTCCAAGGAACGTACAATTTAAATGTGATTGCAGAAGACAATCAGCCACTGTTTTGTTCAACACACTTAGAGCACCATCCTGCTCAGTCCAGGTCTCAGATTGGTGAATTCTTGCAAAATCCATAGGATTTCTAATAGGTGCATAATGGGTGCTCAGGTGCCATATGTAGCTCCTTGTCCCTGCCCATGACTAGTGTAAACAGAAACAATTATGCAAAAACCATCTCTCTTTGCACAATTTGTATGCGGGCAGTAGAATCAAGTTTTAGCATGGAGTTTAAATTTCTTTTTGGTTGCACAGAATACGTACAGCTATGGATAGACCTCAGTTCATTCACTGGCCATGTAAAATAGTGTTATGAGTTTGCCTTAAAAAGCTAGGCTGAATAGGTCTGGGATTTGAAGAAAGAATGCTCTTAGTAGTTAGCAGACGCTTTTTTATGAGAGTTACTTGTTGGGAGCTGGATCCCTTAGGAATATTTGGAATGAAAAAAATTATTGAAGTTTGGGAACTTCAATCCTCCAGCTCACCCTCTTCCAGCTAATGTGAGGGAATGGTGTGTGTTGAGGGGAGAGAGCTGGCTGAAGAAACCTATGGACTATGGTGCAAGGGGGTCTCTCTGAGATAGCAGAACTGTTGCCTTGTAGGAGCACATATACTCCTTGGCCCTACTGATGATGATGCACTACCTCTGTATTTTTAAATAAAGCAAAGATTACTAAAATACCATCGACTCCAGTGCTCTGTCCGCCAAAGGAGACCAAATCTGAGTAGCATTACCCCTGGAACATCTCACCACTCAAGGAAGAGGGGAGCGTGAAACTGTACCTTTCTCAGAACCCCTTGGTATTATGATTGATGATGACAGAGTTAGTGCCCCCCCACAGAGAGAGAGAGAGAGAGAGAGAGAAAGAGAGAGAAAGAGAGAGAGCGCTTGGGAGTAATTTGAACCAGGGCTTTCTAATAGGTCTTCCAATAGGTAACATTCCCTTACCTTGAGGAGGCCTCCGTAACTGCCCCACCATAGTATGCGCCCCGTTGTCAATGCTGCATTGGTACTGGAAAGTTGGATAGAATTGGGCCCTGAGTTTTATATATTTTGGCCCAACTCTGTATCTCCTTTGCCCCCCACCATCTAAGCCAGAGAATGTTTCCTATCCTACACCAAGGAGGAACCCCAACCAGCCCACAAAGTTCTGAAAGGTCTGAAGTCCGAGGTTATTGCTTCAAGGAAAGCTCAAGGCCACATCTAGCTTTTTCGGTTTAGAAAGATCTTGTTGGGCTAATAAGTTCCCACCTCCCTCTCTGTTTGTGTATGCATGAGAGAGAGAGAGAGAAGGGGGGGGAGGAGGAGAGAAGCTTCTTCCAATGTCAGTCTCTCTACTCTGCTTCACCACTAAAGAGTTAAGGCCTCCAGTTCTCAGTTGACTGGACTATTGTCCATTTACATCTATTATTTCCTTCTGAAGGATTAGTCAAAGCAGATTCTGGCTCAGCCACTTGTCAGACCAGTTCCTCTCTTCCCCCCCTCCACCTCATTTTCTGCCTTTTTCTCTTTCTGCTTATCTCACTGCATTATCCCACAGTAGCAGATCTTCCCAACAGATGGATGAAGACAACCTATTTTGAGCTGACAGGAATTTGGGAGTGAGTGTGTGTGGAATTCTCAATCAAATTTCCCTACTTGAATCTGCTTGCAAACTTTCATGTATATTCTACCAGTTTGATTTGGTTTTTCCCCAGTAATCCCAATTAATATGGATGCTCTTACTCCTTCATGGTTAAAAAAGCAATCAGCACCACCAGTCCCACAGACAAGCCCCATTTCAGGGAAAGTTAGTTGCAGTTAACTTCTATTGAATGGGACTTCAGTTAGACAAGTATGACGAATTTTCTCTGGACAAAGAGACCAATGTGAATGTGTAATTAGTTTGGCATGTTCCAATAGGCACACGGCAATGTCCAATTCTGAAAAGGTTGGCTACTTTCTTTTGAACCAAGACAAATACATTACTTATAATAAGGCAAGGCAACATTATTCGCAGTAGCTGCCTAGAGCTAGCAAGGTGGCATAAATGTATTCAAACGGCTGCTATATTTTGCCAAGATGATCACCTGATATAGAAATGGTGGCGAGATTGTGAGATAATCTGTGCTGCTAAAATACATCCAGTGCTGTCGCAATCTCTCATATACATTCACTGTTTGCAATGAAAACATTTGCATTGTACAGTACATATGACCCAGTGAATCCTGTATGTTTTATAATAACCTACAGTTTAAATCAGGGGTGGTCAACCTTCCATCACTACTAGGGCCTCTGCGTTCTTACAAGTTGTGTAGAAGACAGAATCTTGGCAGCTGCAATTGCCATTAAATTGCAATTAATGGTTGTATAGGTGAGGGCATTTCAGCAGGTGCAGCTGCTTGAGCAGCACCATCAGCAACAATTGCAGCTGCCAAGATTTGTCTTCTACTGTACACAACTCTTAAGATCGCTGAGGCCCTAATGGTGGCAGGTTGGCCACCCTTGCTGTAAGGTATGGATCATTATCCCTGTATTGTAGCTGGGGAGCTGAGGCAAAGAGGGAGTGGCTTACCTAAGGCAGAGGCAAGATTCAAATCAGGGAAGTCCTGATTTGCAGCTCAGCCTTAGTCACTAAGCTGAACCCTCTTATTATTAACTAATTCTATCATGTTCACGGTTCACAGGCCTAGTAGCGTTATCCAGCAGCAGCTTATCTCCTCTGATGTCACTGTGGGCTTGAGCAGGAAAAAAAGCGTCACAGCCACCTTGCTAGCTTTTGTTTTTGCTGCTGCGATGATGTTTCAGCGGGCTTGGGCAACCTTAGGCTTCTAGGTGGTTCTGTGCCTTTAATGGCTACACAATATACAAAAATTCAACGGACTTTCCCTATTGTTGAATCTCCATTCAAAGAAAACACACATTCACCATGCTGAATTTCTACCTATATAATATACATATGATAATCCTATTACGTGGTGGATTTGTGCATCTTCCTAACGCATCTAACCATAATCTTGCCCATACCCGAAGGGATCTATTTGTTCAAGCACGCACAGATTTAATAATATTAATGCACGCATGAAAAAAGGCGAAACTACAGCTGCTGTGCGCCACCTGCCGATCACTGCCTGTCATTGCCCTTTCCCCTCTTATAGCTTTCCTCCTACTTGGCTAAGCCGCTTCTCTTTCTCATTGGTGAATTCCCGCCAGCCAATCAGAAAGAGGGCTGCGTGGCCTCTTACAAGACCTTCGTTTCACTTCGCAAATAGGTCGGCATAGAGCGGAAGAGTGCGCGTTCTTGATTGGATGCGTCGGGAGGGAATTAGTCGTGCGTCTCCGTCGATTGGCTGTAGATGCGGAAGGGCGGGGTCATGAAGAAGAGTGCTTGCTTTTGCCGTCGGATGCTGCAAGGATCATGCAGGTGGGAAGACCATTTAATAAAGGGGAGTTGGTGGGAGGATGCACATCTTGCGTTGCCAAGCAACCACCTCTTCCTCTGGTTGCCAGGTAGCTTTTCTCCTTCCACGGGTAGAGCATATTCGCTTTCTTGCTCTGTAGGAGACACAGTTACGTACCCTAACTCCCCAGTGCTTAATTTCTAAGATATGAGAAAATCACATTCTGGTCCCAAGTGTGTAGAGCCTAAGCATAATTACTTGGGGCTGTGAGAGTGTTGGGGAGGTAGAAGTGTTTCTATGCACGTGCAGATTGCCACACTGCATATGCGTGGAGAGCATATGTTTTTCTTCTTTTAAAAATTACTTCAGAAGATCCAAAGTTGCATGCTGTCTCAAATTAAGCTGTACTACTCACTACAAAAGAAAGAACCCCCCCAGATGTGGAGCCTCCCCCCAAGAGCCCCCTTTCTTGGTTCTGTTCTAGCTCCCACCTTACAATCTTAAATCTTGCAATCATTCATTTTCCAATCTGCATTCCCAATTTAGATCCCCGCTAGCCTCAAAATGTGGTTCCCTTTATAGATTGGAAGATGTTAGTAATTTCTTTTGAGTGTTTACTTACTTAAAAATGATATTCCTCCTATCTCAAAGACTTGTGAACCCACCCAAACCAGTTAAAAGTTTCATAGATCAGAATCTCACTTCTTAAAGTGCAGCATCACTGTTCAGCAATGTTTTTTAACATGTCCATAAAATTAAAATATGGTAACATTTGAAGGAGAGACTCCTGTCTGTAAACACACAATGGTCATGTCTCATGGGCAATCACAGCTTTCCAGAGTGTGTCCAATATGTATTTTTTCCAGTTATGTGTCTCCAGTTCCAGTGTTGCAGATTTCACCATGTGAACACACCCTATGAACACATCTGCTATATAAAATCTGCATCTGCATCTCCTATTGTCTAGTTGACGGGTCTTTGACTAGTCAAGGCCTAAACTGCTTGGTCACAACATACCAGAAGTTCAGCTTCCTTTCCTGGGTCTCTTTGCAGTCAGATCTGCCAAGAGTGCTCCGTTAACTATTCCAGTCTTTCTGTAATTAGTGTAGACAAATCACTGCAGTAGTAGCCTACTCTTTCCTCTGCTCTTTTTTAATTGAAGCCAGGTTTAAGAAGATGTACAGTAATTCTAGTTCAATATATTTTATCATTTTAATGGACATTTTACTTAGGTGTTATTTGTTGTTTTCATATAATTGCCTTTACGGGGTTCTCAGGATGGTACGTGTTTGTGATTGTGTGTGACCTGAACAAATCCATAAAATGGGTGATTTCATAGAACTTTAGCTTTCCTTGGGAGTTTTCATTCCCTTATTATTGTAGAATTTGTTTCTGTTTCAACAGGATTATCAGAACCTGCCAATTGACATACAGACTAGCAAGCTACTTGGTATGTCTTTTTCTTTTTGCATATATTTATATTTTATTAATATATTAAAAACAATACATATTTCGTAAGGTTATAGCAAGCACGAAGCAATACGTCCTACTAGCATACTATTCACTATTTTCTACATATAATATCCAACTAAGCCAAAATATCACCCACATTCTATTCATTAAATCCGCATATCATCACATCGGTATGTCTTTTTCTTTTGGGTTTTTCTATCAGAAGAAAAACGGGATGGTGGTTTTGTCTTAAGACCTCCAGTGTCACTGGGGCGGAGCTTTTTTTAAAATGACCACTCTTTATTATAAAGCATTCCCCCATCTCAAATGCAAATGTCTTTTGGGATAGGAAAGACTCCTTTCCTGGTACATTTAATGTGGGTACCTTTCTTCTGCAGACTGGCTAGTGGACAGGCGACATTGCAGCTTGAAATGGCAGGGCCAGGTCCGCACCGTCCGTGAGAAGATTGCCCTGGCTATCCAAGACATGCCAGAGAATGAAGAGATCAAGCAGCTTCTCTCTGGCTCCTGTGAGTGTTTGTGGAGGCTAGTTCTGGAAAATACTTCAAACTGGATTTCTAAGTGCCTAACCTGCCAAGCACCTGGGATTTTCTTGATTGGTTGGTAGGGGGAAGAAGAAGAAAGAGAATCTAAATTATCTTTCTGTTCTTGATTCCAGATATTCACTATTTTCACTGCCTGCGGATTGTAGATATCCTTAAAGGAACAGAAGCTTCAACTAAAAACATCTTTGGTCGGTACTCTTCTCAGCGTATGAAGGTGAGTGAGCATGGAAGGGAAAGGCTACATCTCCAGGGTTCCATATTGTGAGGTGAATCCCATATTTCGCATGGTCCAGGCCTCTTTCCTAAACATTGGATTCTGCCTCCTCCCCCCTGGACACTTCCTCCAAGGTGTCAAGTCTACCACACCAAGAGACAAGCTGCTGTATTGCGTGCTGTATCACATTGCCCTCGGTGATGTCTCGGTGAATCCTGGTATTAGATGTGGATACTACCATGTGAAGTTCTGTGATAATTTGCGGCAGCAGTTGCTATTGTGATCCTGCCTGGTCTGGAATTTCCCCAGTGGGTGGAGGGACAGAGCAGGGGAAGGAAGAAGATTGTCTCCATCCCTGTTAGACCTCTGCAGACTGGTTGATCTTATGGTGTTCTCATCCTTTTGTTTCTCTGTCTCCCTTTTCTAGGACTGGCAAGAAATTGTGTCACTTTATGAAAAGGATAATACCTACTTGGGTAAGGCAAAACCCCCCCCCCCCCACACACATCTGTACATAGCAGGGAGACACACAGGTGTAAGAGTGAAGTAGAAGTCATGCCTGTCTTGGGACAGTTCTCTGCAACCATGACTCTGTAAATTCTGCACTTTCACCCCTCTCATCACCAAATATTCTAAAATGGCCACTACCCTTTTAGTTTCTTTGCTTTGAAAGTAGTTCATACCGTATAACAGATGTAGTTTCCCCTTATAACAGATGACCAACAATCCATTTAGTCTTGCACTCTGTCTCTCTAGAGCAGCAAGAAGCAGAAGGTAGCTGTATGCATTTGGCCCTCTGTAAATAAACGATTAAGAGTGCAATCCAACTTACCTTGTGGACGGCGGACATAGCGATCCGCTGTCCGGAATAGGCCGGAGTAGTCGCAAACGTGCCGTAAAGCACGTTTGCTGACTACTTTAGAGCAGGGCAGGCCAGCGCAAGGCCAGTCTGCCCTGCTCCGTCGACTGAGGACTCGGGCCGCCGCCAGACCCAGGTAAGTGTGGATCGGGCGGACAGCTCGGGTGGACGGCTCAGGCGGACGGCGGGGAAGGACGGCGGAGCCGGGAGGGTGGCCATAGGGCCAGCTGGGCGGGGGCGGGGACATGGCATCCGCCATATCCCGGTCCCCGCCGGGCTCCGGAGGGTGGCTGGGCTGTTACACGTCCGCCTCCGACTTCCGCCAGCAAAATAGCTGGCGGAAATTCGAGGAGGCCTATTGGCCCCAGCCGCCGTTTCACTAGGGGAAGGGGACAAGTGTCCCCTTCCTCGAGTAGACCTTCCACCGCGGGCTGTCTGCGCGGTGGAGCACTGGATCGGGCGGATGACCTCGGCCGGCCGCATGATCTTTAAGTAGGATTGGGCTTTAAATAGGATAGGTCAGGGGTTCTCAGCCCCTTCCCGGCCAAGTACCACCTCTGGCACCAGTCTCCTGCTGCATACCACCGGATGTGACTGGTGATGACATCGCCAGTTACTTCTGGGTTTTCAGGTTCTCGGAGGCCAGAAAATGCAGGTAGGAGGCCCTGGGCAGGAGGGAGGGTCCTTCTCAGTGTTCCTGAGAGGCTAGGCCAAAAGCAGAAGCCTCTTGGGAGCGAAAACGCACCGCTGAAAGTGCCATGTTGGAGAGGGGTTCCGGTGTTCCGCTGGTCCGAGTACCACCAGCAGTCAGCTGAAGTACCACTGGTGGTACTAGTACCACTGGTTGAGAACTCCTGGGATAGGTCGATACTTGACACCACATCTTTAACATTAATTTGCAAGACTTCAGAATTGTTGTTTTTTAAATGTATCCCTTAGACAAATTTTGAAAAACAAAATCCGAACTGTTGCATACCACTTGATCTGCAGAAAGGGAAATTCCAACACTTCTATGCATGCTGGATATTGCTTATCTCTTATCACGGTAAGCTGAAATGGTAGCCACACACAGTCACACGCTCATTCATTTCCCCTGATTTCTTTTCTCCGGCAGTGGAACTGGCCAGCCTTCTGGTGCGGAATGTCAACTATGAGATCCCCTCACTCAAGAAGCAGATTGGCAAGTGTCAGCAGCTGCAGCAGGAATATAGCCGCAAGGAGGAAGAGTGCCAGCTGGCGGCTGCCGAGATGAGGGAGCGCTTCTACAGTTCCTGCAAGCAGTATGGCATCACGGTATGAAGGAAGGGCTGCTGTCATCTCTGAGAATTTGCAGTGAACATCTGTTCTTTTCCTATTACATGGGCCAGATTGTGATTTGTTATGACCCTAAAAACGTTCCCCTCACCTCAGCCCTCTGAGTCTATTATATTACTTCTAACCTGTAATAAGCAGCATCAGGGTCTACATCAGAGGTTCCCAAACTTTTTGCCCCCTCTTTTGCACAGTGGTGGTGGTGGTGGCAGTGCTTCCGGGATCCCACCACTGGCAGGGAAAAAAGTGCATTTTTGGTCCTACCTAGGGGGTCTTGCTGGTCCTCCAGGGGGTGCAGGGAGCCTGCTTACTCTCTGGGTGCCGCAACATGGCATGTTTGCGATACCCTAGATTGGCGGAATGCTTGCTCCGCCAGTCTAAACTTAGACAGAATTGCGCTGTTAATGTTGTTGTTTTTATTTCGGAATCCACATCATACACAGTGATACTGTGCAAAACTTTGCATGCTCAGGATGAACAGCCTTGTCCTTTCCACAAGTATTCTTGAGTCCAAAGTATCCAACACATCTTTTTGTCCCTGAAGATCTCAAGTCAACGTAATCCTGCATCTTATGGTCTTTTGACTGTCAACCATGTCTTGGTTTATGTTACTGAGCTTGTGAGCTTTGGTGGTTTAAAAAACATTTTTTAAAATGCAGGTTTCTAGCTGTCATGGAGAAAAATTATTGGAATGCACAAGCAGTCAGTGGAAAACTCTAAAATATACATGGGGCTTGAAGAGAGCTTCTTTTGGACACTGTCAGTTTGTTTTAATACACCCATTTCTCTGTCTTCTCAGGGGGATGACGTGCGCCGGGAGCTTTTGGCCTTGGTGAAAGACCTACCGTCCCAACTTGATGATATTGGGGCTGGTGCCAAGGGACTTCTGGAAGCCATCAACTTATACCAAGCCTGTGTGCAGTTTGTGTGTGACAGGTCGGTGCTAGCAAGCTGAGAAAAGGGATTCTATGGAGTCTTTGTCCGTCTATGTTCTTTCCTATTCTTCAAGATCTGCAGATGCAGCTGGAGAGAACACAAAGCTAAGTGGTTGAACGCATGCTCTGCATGCACAAATGTCCCAGGTACAATTCCCATCATCTCTCTAGCTATGAAAGGATCTTAGGTAGCAGAGCTGGGAAACATTTCTCCCTGAGGCTTTGTAGAGTCTCTGCCAGGTGGAGTATACAATATTGGGCTAGATGGCCAGTAATGTTCTACTAGGGCAGAGGTGGTCAACCTTCCACCGTTTGAACCTCTGCGTTCTTAAGAATGCTGTAGAAGACAGAATCTTGGCAGCTGCAATTGCTGATGGTGCTACAGTGCTAAAGCAGCTGCACCTGCTGAAATGCCCTCACATATACAATCGTTAAAAGTCCAGGAGCATTCATGTTGAAAGGTTGGCCACCCCTGTACTAGAGCATGGAGGGGGGCTTTACTGTCATGGTACCAACACTATATCGAGAACATGCTCTTTCTGGTTTGCTCCCACTAGTAAGGCAGAGGTGTCACTAGGGTTTGTGTCACCCGGTGTGAAAGCTCATCAGGTCACCCCAGTGTTGTCACTAGAGTTTGTGTTACCTGGTGCGGTAAATCATGGTGTCACCCCCATTAACTTTATTTATTTTAATCTATAACAGTACAGGTCACATAACAAATCAGTAACCAACAACAACAAAAAACAGTGGCCAACTTGATGACACTCGCTCAACTGAATAAGAGTTGTAGTTTTAGCTCTGATACCTAGAAATGAGAGCTGACTCATACTAATACCTTATTGGTTCCATGCTGTGTCATAACAACACCTCATTGGCTCTTGGAACAATCAGTCTCATTAGTAAGTTTTGAGTTAAGGAAATCCACTTTTTGTTACTTAAGGCAGTTGTGTTTTCTTTTTCCGGTTATTTGGCCATAAGGTTTGATAGAATACAGATACTTAATTAAATTACCTTTCCAATGATATATAACTTTATGGTATTATTCATAAATACACATTTTGGCCGCTAGTGGTCTCTCTCTCTCTCTCTCTCTCTCTCACACACACACACACACACACACACACACACACACACACCTGAGCGTGTCACCCGGGGTGGTCCGCACCCCCCCCTAGTGACGCCACTGTAGTAAAGAGTGGTCAGTAAACCATTTTTGAGCAAGAAGCGACTTCCTTAATAAGTTTAACCCACTTGCTCATCTTGATGTTCTTCTTTGTGTTCTAGTTCCACGGAACAGGTAGTCCCATTGCTGAGGCACATGCAGGCTCTGGGCAACACCACCATGTACCGGTGGAGGCGGGGGGTCGAGCCAAGCTCGGTAGAACGGCCAAAGACGGAAGAAGTGAAGGAGGCAGTGGAACAGGAGGCGGTATGTCCCTACCGGGAAATGTAAACTTTTTGTGCACATCTCCTAATTTTGGGGGGGGGGGGGGTTTGATCATGCTGGGCTTCTTCTAAGTTATAGCTCACATGTTGAGAATGGCAAAAATACCTTTCTGCTGCGTATATGTAAGGAGCATTTTTCTTAGTCCTTGAATAGTCTTAGCCAGTCCTCTCGCTGCTGACCAATTTCATTGGGTGAACTGAAGCTCTAATATTATGAGAGGGGGAGGGGGAAAAATCTGCTATGTACTTTCTCCACATCATTCAAACGTGTGGAAGGGCATAGCAAAGCACAAGGAGACAGGCCTCTGCCCCAAAGGTTTTACAGTCTCAGGTTGAACGCAGGAGAGATCACTGAGCAAGGGGAAGTGTAATGAAAGCAGGGTAAACAAGGGAAGAATATGCAGTGTTTCCAGTTGCATGTGCTCAACTTGGTTATATACAAGAAAAACTCCTGAGAAAACTCCACAGTCAGGGAATAAGAGGGCAGGTCCTCTTGTGGATTAGGAACTGGTTGAAGACCAGGAAACAGCGAGTGGGAGTCAATGGGCAATTTTCACAATGGCGAGAGGTGAAAAGCGGTGTGCCCCAAGGATGGAGAGAGTGGATAGAGGGAAATTCTTCTCCCTCTCGCATAACACCAGAACCAGGGGACATGCACTAAAATTGAGTGGAGGGAGAGTTAGAACAGACAAAAGAAAATATTTCTTTACCCAGCGTGTAATTCATCTGTGGAACTCCTTGCCACAGGATGTGGTGATGGCACCTGGCCTAGATGCCTTTAAAAGAGGTTTGGCCAGATTCATGGAGGAAAAGACCATCACAGGTTACAAGCCATAAGCAACCTCCTGGTTTTAGAAGTGGGTTTTCTCTGTGCCAGGTGCAAGGGAGTGACAATGGGAAACAGGTTATCTTGTTGTCTTGTGCTCCCTGAGGCATCTGGTGCGGCCACTGTGTGATATAGGAAGCTGGACTAGATGGGCTTTTGGCCTGATCCAGCAGGGCTCTTCTTATGTTCTTAAGATGTGCTATAATTAGGAAAACCAAAGTGTACATATTTGTGTCAGGTGTCTTATTAAAAAGGATGCTAACTTTATAACTTCAGCAAGAATTCTGAATGCAGTTTCATATTTTTCCAGAATCAGTACAGGTCAGGCCTTCTCATTCGCGGATTAGCCATCAGTGGATTTGACTCAATGTGGAAGAGGCCCACTGGAGGTGGGGGACGGTGCTAAAATACCCAGTGACGTAGGAAGGGGAGTGGCGGGGGGCGGTACGCCCCAGGTAGCATGCGGGAGGGGGCAGCTTACCGGAGGTACGGGCTAGAAGATGGCGGCAGGTGCGGGAAAATGGCGGCAGGTGCGGTGGACAACGTGGCTACCGCGATCCAGGCAGCAGCGAAGGCGGCAGAACAGGTCAGCGGGAGCAGCTGAAGGTGTCCGCCGCCTCCGCGCACCCTTTGTTTTGACCCCTGCCCGAGCCCCAAGTAACGTTTTGGTCTGACTTGCGTCATTCAGGGCGATTGACGTCAGCTGTCACGTGGGGGGGGCTGGCGCGAATCCAGCTACGCTGCTGAAAATACCGTATTTTTAAGCTGTTTGGTGGCCCTCCGGCTGCCTCCTGCACAGCTTCAAAAGACTCTAACCTGCAGCAAAAAGGAAAAAACTGACCAGAAGCGACTTTCGGCCGCGCACGCAAACCAGAAGTTGTTTCCTGTCGCACTTTTTTCTTTTGCTTCTGTTTAGAGCCTTTTGAAGCTGCACGTGAGGCAGGAAGCAGCCAGTGGGCCTCCAAACAACTTAAAAATATGGTATTTTAGTGCCCCCCACCCACCCCTCCATCGCAGATTTCATTATCCGTTGATTTTGGCATCCGTGGGGGTTCCCAGAATGGAACCCCCATTGATAAAAAGGTCAGACCTGTATACTGATTGGTTGGTTGGTTGATGTGTAGAGAGAGAAACGGAGATCACTGAGTGTTCAGAAGTCATTGTGGTCCAGTTGATGAGGTTTTAGATTTATATCACGGAGACACAGTTTTTTAATGTTTCTTATTCATATGTTTTATTCATATGTTTTTACTTGTTGTATTTTTATTTTTTAACTATACAGTACACCATCTTGTGCAGAGGAAAGGCAGTATATAATTTTTTTAAATAAATAAAATAAATCTGAGTTCAAATTTCAAGTGAACTGTGAACTCACTGGATGGCACTGAGTTTGTCACTGTCTCTTAACTTATCTTTCTCCCATCTGGAAAATGGGAACATGAAGGGCCTATGTGGCAAGATTCTTGCGTGGGCAGTCAAAGTAAAGCATTTTGTGCCCTTGTGCCTCGTAAACAACTGCAGAAAAGGAACTGAATTTATTATTGTGTGTCTCTGTTTGTGCGAGCACATAAGAACAAGTCACAAAAGATGGATTACAGTTATTTAAACTTCATACTGAGTTTCTCTGGATGAAAAAAAAGCTCATATAAACTCACTCTGAGTCAGGGTTGATATTGAGGTGATACAACTGAAATTATCCATTAAATTTGGTTGCTGACTCCATGTTCCATTTCTAAAAGGCTCCGTAAGACTCATTTTCATTTTGGCTGCAGATCGACTGGGGTGACTTTGGAGAAGAGTCCACATCTGCCCCGGCAGTGGTCGATTATGGCAATTCAATTGAAGGAACAAGTGAAGAGATAGACTGGGGGATTTCTCTGGAATCAGATGCTCAGGTGGATGTCTTCCATATTGGCTTGCCCCTTCATTTGGCCAAGACCTGTATAGTTTCCCTTATGTGTCTAACAACCCTAATCCTATCCTTCTCCCCCATTGGTGCAGCCAGTGGGGGAGGGCAGAACGGGAGGCTTTGGAAGGGAAAGGGGAAAGGACTGTAAGGCTGCAATCCTATAGAAAATGTCATGTGAATAAATCCCATTGAACACAATGGGACTTATTTCTGAGTAAACCTGTATACAGAGGTGGCGCTATGTGGCCCCACCGGTGACGTCACCTCTGGAAGTGACATTACTGCCGCCACTGCTAAACATCCTCCAGAGGCACAGGGCGGGCGGAAGGGCCAAAATAATCGCTACTACCGCCCGCTCTTCCCGCCGCCCAAATGGCACAATTGATGCCCCCGCTGCCCGCTTTGTCGCCACCCGGGGCCCCCACCCCTCCTCCCCTCTCTGCTTCTGCCTGTATAGCAGTGGTTCCTAAACTCTTTGCAAGGCAATTAGCAGCTATCTGTTTTTTGAATAGCCTCAGGGCTTGAGGCAGTTAGTTATCTGATCTTTCCATCACCCTGTTTTCATTGGAGGCTCTGCTCGTGACCCACCAGAAATTACATTGTGACCCGCCATTGGGTCGCGACCCACTATTTGGGAAATGCTGCTGTTTAGGATTGTGCCATAAGACACTATCAGCACAATCCAACTTAACTTTTGCGCCGGTTTAACCAGTGGCGCAGCGAGAACGGGAGGGAGGGGATTTGAATCCCTTTTCCGTTCTGGGGCCTCCCGTTCTTGCTGCGCCGCTGGTTAAACCGGCGCAAAAGTTAAGTCAGATTGCGCTGTATGGAGAGTCTTTCATGTAAACCCAAACTTAGCCTATGGCCCTGGCATAGCCAAAGCATAAATATTGCAATGATGTATTGTAAAGTAATAGCATATGTATAGGATTTTCCTTTGCAAATGTATAAACCAGCAATTTTATAGATATATATAAAATGAAGACACAGATTCCAGGAATGCAGTCATAGCTGCACCAACTTATAAAATCTTAACAGTCAACATGCACTGAAAAACTGTGTTTGCATTTCCACAGGAGAGCAGTACTGGCGGCATAGACTGGGGAGACCAGAGTGACGATACAGCTCAGATCACAGTATTGGAGGCTGGCGGCGAGAGTGAGTGCCCTTGGCAACTGTTTGTTTTTGGAAGGAGCTGAATATGCACAGTGAGAAAAAATTGGGGTGAAGCTTGCTGGGGAATAAGATTGAAAAGTTGACGATAAACTGTGCACGCAATCAAGGCAATGGGAAATTAGGAATTCTTCTCGGGGCCTTTAGCAGGATGTGGTCAGCCCTTTGCAATTTGTTAATTCACAATTCTCAAAAAATAGAGATTCTGGGACTCAAGTGTATCTGGAGGCCACACCTTTGGCTTTCCGTATGCCAGTCTGCCCTTTTGTCTCTAATGTGCATGAGTTGGCTGTGATTATTCAGTAGCTATATGCTGCATTTGTGCATATACTGCTATTTGTTTTATTACTGCTTCCTATGTCACGGCACAGTCCTGGTGCGTTCTGTCCCTTAAGTCATGCTCTCACATCTCCTGACTTCTGTTGTGCCTGATCTGTCCCCTATGGGAAAAAATATCCTAGAGTGGATTCCATCAGCAAGGTGACAAATGGCATAAGAGAATCCCACAACATCACTGAGACGCCCTTCTCTAAGGGTGGGATTTCCTGCTAAGGAAGCCATAACCTTAGGAGCTGGTACAAGAACAGGGCGGACACAACCTCTCCTAGTAAGAAAGCATTTAATATTGCCTCCAGTGGAAAGGTGGCAGAGACCTGTGGTAGGAGCCCATGGACAGCTGGTAATAGGTTGAAAATGTTGGACCTATCATTAAATACCAGTATTATTATTATTATTATTAACAACAGTATTTATATACCGCTTTTCAACAAGAAGTCCACAAAGCGGTTTACAGACAAAAATCAAATGATTAAATGGCTCCCTGTCCCAAAAGGGCTCACAATCTACCCATCATTGGGGCAGAGTGGAAAGCTGAGAGAGAAGAAGAAATGTGAAATCATGTTAAAATTGCAGGGTGTTTTTGTTTTTAAAGTTTGCCATTTTGCTTGTTTTCTAAATCTTAAAAAGAGAGAGTAAATATCTAGCCCACTTGATTCTGGAGGCTGTGTTTGAAAACCTGCACACAGTTTTTGCAAAATGCTACAGTCTTTTGTGTCCTTCCCCAGCCTGCAACCAGCCTCGACTGACTTCCTCTTACCTGTATACCCTTCTTGTCCGTTTCCTTCTTATACTGTACATCCTGCCATTATGGTCTTCCCTTCCCCAAACACTCCACAAACTGTAAGAACACCTCCCCCCTCGCCAATAAAACCTGCAAATGAGATGTAAAATTAGCCAATTGGCATAGACCAGGGATTAATCTGTATAATTTTTGGAGGGCAAAATTAGAGTGTTCTTAGCTCCAACCTGAGGCTCTGTAAATTTTAGCTGAATTAACAGGTTTCTACCTGGAGATAATGAAAGGGAGACAAACTGCTTTTCTTCCAGGCCTGACATATGGAACCACAGGCAAAACTATATCTTGCAAGGAATATCTGAGGCTCCCAATCCTGTGTTTTCATCAGGAGGCAATTGAGGGGTGGAGAGTGGCATTTGTAGAGGAGAGTCAGATGAGATTCTCTTGATTCTCCCTTAGAAATATGCTCTCTCCCCCCCTGACCTTTTTCATCATTTTTGTTTTCTTCCATTTTTGTTTACTCTGAACCTGGAGTAAGCCCAACTGAGAGGGAAAAGAGCTTAGATGCATGGGGGCATTTGTATGGGAGAATTTGGTGGATATAAGAGAGAGGGATTATTATGCATAAATGTTCTCCACCCTTGCTTTCATGTCACTTAAGCAAACTGAGTTTGGGCATCCATATTTGGGGAGATAATGGGTAGTTCTTTTTAGGAGTCAGTCTGAATTGGAAGAGAAATGGGAAAAGAAGCAGCCACAAGAGGGCGCCGTTGGATACACATTTCCTCCTCCTGCATTGAGATCCATGCCCACAGAGTTAATGCCTGAGTTAATCTCAGCCCTCCTTGCTCATATCATTTGTTTGATTTCTTTTTCATTTGTCTCTCATTGTCCTGGCAGTACTTTCTTTGTTCCCTTGCTGCTCTTTGTGCATTGCTGACACAGACAGTACTGGAATACTTACAAGTTGGCACTCTGCTGGTTTGTGATTCAAAAGGCAGACTGCAATAGCTTGCCTGTTCACCAGCAGGTTTTCCTTTGCAGACATATGAACTAGAAAAACTTTCAAAAGGAAAACTGAGATTCTTGGAGGCTGCTGGATTCTATCTTAGGATTCTGTATTATATGAGGCATATGAAAGTATATTGTGTAGTTGGCAAAGTGTAGCTGTCCACTCACAAGTATAGCAGGGTGTGCCAGTTTGCCTCTTGAAACAGCAGACTGGGGGATCTAGTCAAAGGTAT
Organism: Plestiodon gilberti rubricaudatus; assembly: GCA_026170595.1. Taxonomy (NCBI): domain Eukaryota; kingdom Metazoa; phylum Chordata; class Lepidosauria; order Squamata; family Scincidae; genus Plestiodon; species Plestiodon gilberti. Next base: position 38,588,375 of record JANXHW010000006.1, on the reverse strand, counting down.
GTTTTCTTGGACTTTAGCACACTAGCCTGCCGTTTCAAGTGGGGAGCATAGTGCTCCCCACTGTATCGGGACCATCACCATGAAGGACATTGCCAGAAAGTTAATGCTGACCTCCCCAGAAAAATGTTTGGAAGTTGAGGCCTAATGAAAGTCTTCACCCAGGGCCACCAGGTGGGAGCTGGTCTGGTTCTTTGTGATGTGCTTTGGCATGTACTCTGAGAAGAAAACCGGCTGCTGAAAATATTCACATTCTGTGCTTCTGCATGGTTACTAAAAGAGCTGGTTCTTAGGGGAATTCACACAACTCTATTGGAACATGGGATCTTAGACTGGATAACAGATCAGCGTAATGCAGAGCATCCCCTTTAAATCCACAAAAAGACTGAGAGAAATAACTTCCAATAAAAGATTATAGCTGTATTAAGAAAGGACAAAAGTAGAAATATTGCATACAGAGAAATAATAGAAAAATACGTTTCTTTGCCCTAAAAATAGTGTACTATGTTCCTGGCTCTTATGGTGGTTGTGTGTGGTACAGAGTGTATTTAGGTGCATCCAAAGGAAATAAGGGGGTTCAGGAAGAGAATTCCAGGAGTCCCTGCTCTTCCAACGGAGCTTCTAGAAACTAGAGAACGGAGAGGAAGGGGTGGGGGAGAAAGAAAGAGTTTCAGCGTGGTATATAGCTACCTGTCCTGTAGAGGAGAGCCTTGCCAGTGTAGGTGGTCAGTGGTGTGGAAACCCTGTCCTGATAGAACACACAGAGGTGTTGCACCAGAGTAGAGTGACAAACTTGTTGGGCAAAATCCTTTCCTTTTTAAGGATTTTTGAAGTTGCTGTTACTTGCAGGCTAATTATTGGGGGATAAATGTGTAACTTGGGGTACTCTGTTTTGATGTGTCAATGGGTAACTTGGGATGTGAATGGAAAGGGGATTTTTTCCTAATCAGGCAGGATGTAGGTAAACAGGTAACCTTCTGTTGCTTCAAAGGGTTAGCAGTGTCAGCTAAAAGGCAAATGTCACCAAACAGTGGTATCAGGGGGATGTCTGGCATCCTGAAAAGAGGTTTACATTAATGCAAAATGCAGGTACCTGTAAAATAAAATAAATGCAGACATTTTGTTACAAAGTTACAGAAGTTACTGAAATTGCATTCAAGAGGGCAAATACAAACTGTAAATACAGACAGGAGATGAGTAAAAAGGATTACAAAATTGCATTTAACTAGAGACACAACATGGGATTATCTCTTCCCTTCCAGGATGTGTTGGCTGTGGGGTGAGGGAGAGATCATGTACTCAGGCAGGAGTTTGAGGTTTGAACCATTGTTCTTGGAGAAACATGGCCTTGTAATGCCAGAGTTCTGTCCATTTTGTGCATAGAGGTTCTGGGAAAACAGTTCATTTTGCACACTAATGTTCCTCGATGTTGGCATATGAAATAATGTTGCTTGGTATCAGAGTCCATAATATAGTATAACGAGGAAAGAAAAATAAGGAAAAAGGGGAGTTCTACAGCATCTAGAATTTCACAGGTGCACACCAGACACCTGCAAGTCTAGATTTCTATCTAGGTTGGAAAAGTCCTCCGTTGCCAGGGCCACCTGTGACCACCCTTGTGAGCCGCAGTGCTTAAAAACATATATCCAAGTTCATGGCAGGTGCCGTAGCTAAGAGTGGTGAGCTGCCACCTTGTGTGTCACCTTGTTCCTGGGCATAGAGACAGCCCCCCCCTCAACTGTGCAAAATGCTATCTCACTATTGGAGTCCCGTCCCCCCAATTGTTTTTATACGACAACCTAATACTGCATCCTTTAAAATAAAAAGCAAAATTCTGCATCGTCCCCCCACATCTTGTGTCAAGTAAAACTGAATTCTGTGCCCCTTACAAATAATGTAAAATTATATACATCTGTATATATTATTTTCATTATTTTCCATTATTTGTTCTGTTCTCTTAGCCCAGGGGTGGGGAACCTATTTGCGGTGGGGGGCCATTTTCCCGTTTTTTTGCCCCCCCACCGCAAATTTGACACACACCCCCGCGAATTTACCATAGTAAACCACCCTCCCTCCCACCCACCCACCCACCCACGGACCACACTCCCTCCCACCCACCCACGGCCCACACTCCCACCCACCCACCCAACCATGGCCCACACTCCCTCCCTCCCACGGCCGCTTACCTGAGGCTCCGGGCGGCGGCGGCGGCAAAAGGCCGCCACCGCCTTCCCGCCTCAGCTCCAGTTTAAAACGGCCTTTCTGCAGCTGCGCAGATCGCCGTTGAGGGCGAGAGGGCAATCTCTCGCCCTCAACGGCGATCTGCGCAGCTGCAGAAAGGCCGATTTCAGAAGGAGAAGGGGCCGAGGTGACGTTGGCCCCTTCTCCTTCTGAAAGCGGCCTTTCTGCAGCTGCGCAGATCGCCGTTGAGGGCGAGAGATTGCCCTCTCACCCTCAACGGCGATCTGCGCAGTAGCAGAAAGGCCGGCGGTGGTGGAGCCTCCGGTCCCGCGGGCCGGATTGGGCCGGACCCGCAGGGGCCGGACAGGATCGACCCTCGGGCCGGAGGTTCCCCACCCCTGTCTTAGCCACTGAGAGTGGAATTGCTCTGCCAGCCATTGGAGTCCAGTCCCATGACCTACCCTGTGGCTCAGAGATTCACCAGGCATTTTCCACGCATTAAAACTGTTTTACTGGTCCGTCTAACTCAATATTGTCTACACTACACTGACCTGTAGTGACTCTCCAGGGTTTCAGCCAAGGGTCTTTCTCAGCCCTACCTAGAGATGTCAGGGATTGAATGTGGGGCCTTCTGCATGCAAATCAGGATCTCTACACTGAGCTGTGATCACTTCCCATAATTTCAAGTCTGTGTTTGCAGCAATAAGGGCTAGAAACGTGTGTGTGTGTTGTTGTTGTTTTTAATACGAGTTGAGATTCTCAAGACATAGTATTCTGTGTTTAGTACTAAGTCCCATCCTTGTGCAGCATTTTTGGCCAGTGGGTCCTATTTCCTCCTGCTGGGAAGGGGTGTGTGAATTGCAATCTTGCCAAGAATCTTTGGCAAGAAGGGGGTCTTTCGTTCTCCCGTTTTGCAGGGCGAGGGTTAGAATGGTGAAGAAGTAAGCTGACTTTAGGTATCTACTAATACGTGAGTTCTGCTTCCTTCCTTCCCTCCCTTCTCCATATCCAGCCCCAGAAGGAGTTGCCCGAGGACCTGATGCACTCACCCTCCTGGAGACCCTGGAGACCAGGAATCAGTTCATTGACGAGCTCATGGAGGTAACAAGGGCTTTTACTGTGATGATTTTAAACCATAGTTAAACCCTTTTCCCTCCACTGGTCCTTTCCTCTCTGACTGAGTGCTCTAAAAAATTTCCCACATCTCTCTCTCTTCTGCTGGGACAAATCTGGGGAGCCCCCTGTTCAGAGAGACATGAGATCTTGCTTCCCTTCCAGCACAAAGGATATGACTCAAAGGAAGGCTATGTTTCCCACCTTTAGCCCCTAAGAGTTTTGGAGAACCCAGGAATCCTGTTTCCCAGTTTCTTCTGCTTTTAACTCCTGGAATGCCATTGTTTCCCATGAGCTGAAACACAGGCCTAGTTCTCATGGAGGTGACAGGCCTCTGCCTGAGCTGTACCACTTGAGACGGCCACTGCAGGTGCACATGATTTGATGTTCCTCCATACACAAACATTCCCTGAATTTAAAAAACTAGTGTGTCAGAGATAAGGCCAAGCTGGAACCCTTACCCTGCTATAGGTTTATATATGGAGGGAATTTGTGGGGATGAAGGAACACAATTAATCATTTGAGCCCCCTTCTTCAGTTTGAAGTGGCACAGCCCAGACACAGGCTTGCCACTTCAGTGAGAACTAGGCCTAAAAATCATGACTTTTGCAATCCAAATTAATTTATCCAGGGAAATGACCGGCTCTCTGATTCTTGTGGCCACTGATGTTGATTAGAATCCCCATTTAACTCATAGAATATGTGGGGGGGGGGGGCAATCCTTTCCCCATCTGTCAGTTGGCATGAGGGATGTATGTACCAAATCTCACAACTTTTGATGGATCAACATCTGCCAACCCCTAGTTTTACATTTGGAATCCCAGATATAGATTAGAATGTCTTCTAAGCATGCACGATTTATTTGTTCATTTATTTAATGGATTTCTATGCCATCTTTCCCCTCAGCAAAGGGGCGCCCAATGTGGCTTACAACATAAAACAACAATAAATACAAAAATATATTTTATTAAAAACCTAAAATTAACAATATTAAATTAAATATGAGAAAATTACCAACACTAAAAGCCAAACACAGCATATACAAACAAAAAACAAAGCAGCAGCATAAAACCATCAATAAAAACATGGGAGAAAAAACACAGGGAGGAGGGCAGATCCGGTTCCAGAGAGGGGTGGGTTCAGCAGCTGCAGCGCATGCCAAATCTTAACCCTCTTCCCGGGCCTGATCTGCCTTCACGAATCAACTTGTGCCAGCGATTGAGCTGGCGCAGGTCCGAGTTGACCCATAGCGGCTGCTGGGGGTTACGCTGGGGCAAGAAAACTAATGTTCCCTTACCCTGAGGAGGCCTCCAGTGGCCAAAAATCCCTTGTGGGATTCAGCAGAAGCTGCACCAGCTCCGCTGCATCGCTGCAGGGGGTTTTAGTTAGAATTGGGCTATGAGTCCTGTAACTGAAAACAAGGTCTGCAGTTGAGAGTTAGCAGGGTCTGGCTAAAAAGAGACCCTGCCGCCCCACTGCCTTCCTGCTTGTCTGGGAATTGAACTCAGGGTGAGAGGTTTTGATATGTTTCCAAGCTTTGTTTCCTCACTTCTTGCTTCTGTTTTCTCCAGCTGGAGATCTTCCTGTCCCAGCGCATTGTTGAGACAAATGAAGAGGCAGATATCCTGTCTGTGAGCCAGTTCCAATTGGCTCCGCCCATTCTGCAAGACCAGACCAAAGAGAAATTGGAGGCCATGGTGGCCACCATCCACGATCTGATTGGCCGGTTGACCAGTTTGAGAATGCAGCATCTTTTCATGATCCTTGCCTCCCCAAGGTTGGTGAACTTTTTCTTGCTACTTCTTCTGTCAGGGACAGACCCTTCCTTTGTTGGCCATAAGTGAATGCCCTTTTCCGATTCACAGTGGAGAGGCGAGGAAGAAGACGGATATCCTCTCCATTCTATACATACCCTAAGCTATACTGAGCTTTTTGGAGGAAGAATACAGTAAATCAGCGCAATCCTGTGCATCTTCACTCCGGTGGAGCAAGTGCTCCACCGGCGCAGGGTGTTGCAAAAGTGCCATAAGGCACATTTGCGGCACCCGTGGAGTAAGCAGCGCTGAGGCTGGCGCCGCTCCACCACTGGACATGGGACCTGGCCTCCGGACACAGGTAGGTTCTGCACCAGGGAGTGGGAGTGCGTGGGGAGGGGGGGCCAGGGAGGGAGTGATTGGGCTGCTGGACCCAGAAGAGGGGCAGGGATATTGATGGTGTGTTCTGCCGATATCCAAAGCCCCTTCCTGGGCCAGGGCAGCCTTACACGGCCTCTCCAGATATGTGCCGGTCATTTTGCCGGTGCACATCCGAGGAGGCCCATTGGGGCCACTGGGGCTGATAACGGGGGAAAGGGACGTTTGTTCTTTTTCCCCAAGGTGTGCCCCAGCTCTGCTGGTGTGGCCCTGATCCTGCACAAGTCGCTATGTTCTCGACAGGGAATTTCTCTTCTGGCACGCAACAACATGGCCGTGAGGCTTCGCCTCCCAAGCTGAGCTCTGCACAGGCCGGGTGACTTAGGGTGGCGGGCCGGATCCAGCCCACGGGCCATAGGTTGCCGACCCCTGCTATACTGTAATTCTATACATATTTACCTGGCAGTGAGCCCAATTGAAGATAGTGGGGCTTACTTCCAAGAGAACACATAGAATTGTACTGTACATCTTGCTAATCCATTGGTTTAAGCTTGTTGCCCAAGTCTGAATAGTATACCTTATTTTGTACATTCCTCCTCACCCTCATGTTTCCCCCATAAGTATTCCTTCACAGAGACCACTCCAGAATGTGGCATCTGTAGTACCATGCCCCATAGTTTTCTTGCCAGAAAACAATGTCTGCAAAAGAAAAAAATACCTACAAATCAGACAATTGTATTGAGCACCTTTGTGCTTGCTAATGGATGGCCTTGCTTTGTGGTATTTTTGGTCATGATTCAAATCCTGTGATTCTAGGATTTCCAGGTGGGATCAATATTGACTTAGGGTTATAGTAGACAAGAGTTTGCTGGCAGGTGTTTCATGGCAGCTCTTGTGGCTCAGGTATGTGGACCGTGTGACTGAGCTTCTCCACCAGAAACTGAAACAGGCTGAGCTCCTGCTCCTGAAGAAGGATCTGATGGTTCAGAAGCGGCAGGAAACACTGGAAGAACAGACCTCCTTAGAGCCAAAGCTTGACCTCCTTGTGCAGAAAACCAGGGATCTGCAGAAACTGGTGAGTATAGTGGAGGCCACAAAGATGAGAGGCTTCCCATCTACATGTTCAGCTGCATTAAGATCCATAGATCAGTTCCATTTCAGAGGTACTCAAAAATAAAATTGTGTTATTGGGACTCAGCCTGATCTGGTGCTGTTGGAAGTGGTATTTTCGTCCCATATAGAATAATAACCACAGTGGAATGCATGAGAAAGGTATTATGAACAAATGCTACATAAAGTTTGCAGGAAAGATCTGCTGGCAGGAGATGGTATTTTGTCTGGAGGAGGTCAAGCTTGGCAGACAGCTGGCCTGGCAAGTAGTTGAGCTGTTGCACCAACGGAGAACCAAGAGGCAGGAAAATGGTTAAGGTGCCAGAGATTGAACCTGGGACCTTCTACACGCAAAGCAGGTGCACTACCACGGCACTATGGCCCCCATTGGCCCTTGGGTTACTGACTCCTGCTGACCCAGTTGCTGCACTGCCCTTGGCCATCTCTAGCAGCGTTGCACTAGAGAGCAGACTAGCAGTTCCCTTCGCTGGCTAACCACCATGTTGGTGCCGAAAGGAATGGCCTGCTTGCCAGAATCTCCAGTTTGAAACCATCAGTGCCTTACAAGAGTCTTTCTTGCTCCTACACAGGAATCCACACAACTTTTTTAGCCTTGTGTAATTTATTTAGTGGGGTGACATGCTGAAGTGACATTAAAATCAAACCCATGAGCCACTCATACCTGAAGGACGCTACACATAGGGTGAGAGCTGAGTGTTCTTTGGAAAAAAAAATGTGTTGAGGTCATGGTTCTTGAACATCCGTTTTGATGATGAGCATCGGCTTTGCCTTTGCAAAAAGTGGATTAGTTCTGATAGAAACCAACAGCTCTCAGACTGGTTACTGCCTCAAGGTTTAACACTTACAAAGTAGGAAGGGCTGGTGCATTTGAAGACACGGGGCATAACATGTATTTCCTGTGGTGTGTTGATGTTGTAGGGAGGAGGTGCACTATATACCCGTATTGTCCCGCGTATAAGACGCACCTGATTATAAGATGCACCCTTAAAGTTTGGTGCTATTAAAAAAATTTAATTAAATCACTGGCATTAAATCGCAACAGCCTGATTATAAGACGCACCCCTAGTTTAAAAACTTAGATTAGGAGAAAAAAGTGAGTCTTATACTCAGACCAATACGGTATATGTTGTAGGGAGGAGCCGCCTTGGGCATTTGCCTCGGCATAGGAAAAGGCGGGGTATAATTTTTTTAAATAAATAAAAAAATTAATATATCTTCACTATTCTATCCAGGGCTATTTCACCATTTCCTGCAATTACCATACAAGCATCAAATTTAGTACTGAGTGCATAATTCTTGAAAATATCAGATTGCTTTCTTTAAAAAAAAAAACAGAAGGCAAACTTCTAGTCTTTATGGCTATGAATACATACTTGATAATAATTAATATTTTAATTATAATAATTAATAGTTGATAATGTATGGTGATGTATCAGAAGCTGGTTTGTTTGTTTTGTATGTTTCCTTCCCCCCCCCCCCATGATTACCAGAAGCAGATTGTGTTGTGCAATGTAATCAACTCTATGCAAATTTTATTTCATTGCATCATTAATACAGGTCACAGCTCGGTGACATATGGTACCTATAGCTTAGTGGTAGTAGTAGACATGGCTTGAATATAGTAGTAGACATGGCTTGAATATAGAAGGATACTGTTCAATCCCTGGCATTGCCAATTAAAGGACCCCTGAGAGCAGGATTGGGAAAAATCTCAGCTTGGGACCTTGGCCACTGCTAACCACCGTAGAAAGCACTGGGGGTTAGTGCTTATTGTATCCTTAACACCGCTTAATATAACAGAGCTTCTTATATCCTTAATTCAACTTTTCTTGGAGTTAGTGTAGATGTAACATGGTTTGTCTCTTAATCATGGCTATGGAGCAGACTAGTGGATCTCACACTGCCTCCTTTCCCTCTGTTTTCCTCTTTTGTGCATGAATTATCCTTGCTATCTTGGCTAACCTTCTGAAACCAACTTCCAGCTCTGGTCTCAAGACCAGTGGGGAGGGAGGCTGTGGGTAGGGGGAGACTGTGGGGAAGTAGGACTTGCACAGCTCCTTTACATTTCAGTGGGGCTTGTGCAGGAGGACTTCCTGGTGGATTGTGTCCTATTTTAATTCATGGAAGTACCATTTGGATATTCTGTCTCAGGCCAAAAAATGTTGGACTGACTCTGGGGGTAACCAGGGCCTCAGCAGAATAAGCAGCTTATATATAGGGACCAGTCACAAGGCCTTAGTGCAAAGATTAGCCAGAGCCTGCAAAAGCTCAGTTAGCCACATGACTCTGCACCGAAAAACAGGATGTACAGGCATACTTTCAATAACACAGCTTCCTTTAATGTGGATTTGTTACAACATTCTTTGTCCTGACATGATTGACAGCCATTCTCACCAATGGGAGCAGTACATTCTGGGCCAGTCATTTCCTATTTTCTGCTTATTAGTTCACTGATATCTCCAATACTGCTGTTTCACGCAGCACTCAACTTTCAGGGAATGTATCCCTTGCACTAAGTCATTGCTGTGTCTGTAGATTCCTCCAAGTAGAAGCTTCTGCTCTTTGGCTTCAGAGGACAGTAGACAATGAGCACATTTTGTCTTTCAGATTGAAGCTGACATCTCGAAGCGATACAATGGCCGACCTGTGAACCTGATGGGCGCCTCCGTCTGACCCCTTCCTTCCTGTACCCATATACACCTCAGGTGTGCTTTTGGGGGTTGGAGCAATAAGGCATTAACCACATCCTCAACCAAGGAGGAAGGATGCTAAGGAGAAGAGAGAAGAACTGAGCCACACAAGAACCAAGGAGAATGGAAGCTGACTGGCTAAGCTCCAGGAGTGGGAGATGGCTAATAAGGCTTCCTTCTCCACTCATTCTGTGTGAATCTGTAAGCACTCATTAACAGATTCCTTGAATAGTTGGCTGAATAAAGCTGCCTCTTCCACCCTGAGCTCCTGTGTTAATCTTAACAGCTATCCCTTTGGGCATAAGGTAAAAGATGAATCCCTCCTGGTGTCTCTCTAGGCTTAAACCCTACCACAAATCTTGCCTTGCTTCCTGAGAGAAACCTGACTCTTCCCCCCCCCCCCAGTACCTGTTGGCAGAGACACCCTTGTGAGTTCTATTGGTTCCTATTGGCTCACCTCTATTGGTTGGAAAGATGTTCCAACTAGAGAAGAAGCCCCACTGCCACTATTTCACCCCTTACATAACACCTCTGGGAGATGAGCTCATGCCTCTTATCTTTGGAATAGTTATTCAGTTCCCACCTTCCTTGGGGAAGAAATTCCTGACAGATTACAGGCCTCTCCCATTTGTTTCCAGAGGAATATTTACTTCTAATACTGTGGCTCTGACCTCAGGTGTTCTTACTGGGACACCATCCACATGTGCCTTCGCAGGTGGGGCATTAGCTCTGTCCCCTACCTGGGAACCAAACTCTTCACTTCCTGGAGGACAAACCTGGAATTGCCACCCAGTGAATGTTGTACTGAGTACTGCAGCCAATGCTGGCTCCCTAACGTGTGTGACACTTGTGTTTGCAAACATGCATTTGTCGCATTCACACTTTTACATTTTTCGTTAACCTCATGTGTGGACAGGTGCTGTTTGTCTATGGAATATGGAGTCACCTTGGGGCAAAAGATTCCTGCTGAGATTTCTCACCCACATGCATATCTTTGAAATATTCACATTACGTTCTGCCCGATAGAGATTGGGAGGGAGCATCCTTCCCATTCTGTCCCACCAGCAAGCCTAGCACTTTGAATGACAAGCAAGCAATAACACAGCCAGATATAAGAAGAATCAGTCCCACCCACCCACAGCTGGCAGCCAGGAAGTGGTTGGATCGAGTCATTCCTGAACTGGATGAATGGCAGGGAAGACAGTACTGCCAGTGTGAGTAGGGTCTTGTCTGGCCATGAATCTGCACCCATTGTCTCTTATCCTGGCAGAGGATACCACTGGAGCCTGTACCCCCGCCATCCTACCATTTGCAGGGGAGGCAAGAGAGGGTGATCGGTTTGGGGTGGGGGGGGGAGGTGATTCGATTTTAATTTCATAGGAGAGCAGTTGATTCATTGCTCTTTGTCGGTGGTGTTGACTCTCGTAATGACTTTCCATCAAAATGAAAAGTGGAATGACAGCGTTCATTATTCCTGCTGCTTGTTATCTCAGCGGTGGGGGGGAGGGCCGCTCCCTCCCCCCCATGCCGCCTTTCAGCCATCCTGGACAGTGAGTGATGGGCCCTATTAATCACCGACCCCGCGGACTCTGGCGGACACACGCTACCCGGCAGAGAAGGGGAGAGAGATAAGGCACCAACAGCCGCTCCAATCAATTAACGTCAAGCAGGACTCTCCAGCCCCTCCTTCGTTCCCTGCTTTCACCCTCTTGTGGTTACAGAAGTGGACATCTCTGGGGGGGGGGGGGGGTTTGAGGAGAGAAAAAGCGAACGGATTGTATCCCCTGGACCATTAGCTGGGAGCTTTTTAAGACCCCAGCCTCTCCCATCAAAGCCAAGTGTCTTCTGGGACAGGAGAGAGTCTTTGAGACAAATCTTATAACGGGACTATTGCCACCACTGCTGAAAAGAGGACAATTCTGATCCTTTTTTTCCTCTCCCAAGTCTCAGTCTTCCTTGACACATCCCCTCTCTAAATCCATTGGCCACACCCAGAGACATGTTCAATCCTTTAAAAGCCTGTTGTAATTCTTCCTGCCTGGCTTCTTGGTTATTTATTGGCTTAGCTATTTTCTGTATCCTACTACACACCATCTCTTAGGACGTGCTCCTCCAAAGAATCTTGGGAAATTTAGATTGGTGATGATGAGATCCTAGTCCTGTGTTCACAGAACCTTGGTGTCCTTGTGGAAGAAGGAACAGCAAGAAGACACTAATTCAAGTCTATGGTGTAGATACCAGTGATGTAGACTTGAGTCTATTGACTCAGACTCAAGTCGGACTCAAGTCACGTTCCTGCAGGGAAATAAAGGGGGGAAGTAACTGGACTACATTCTTTGGATGGCCATCACAAAACATAAAAATATAGGGTGTGATCCAGAGAACGTTAAGAGTGTTGAAGTCCCACAACACGTTAAGTAAGTCACAATTTAAAATGTGATTTATTTATTTATTGCTGTTGCTATTCTTTTATTCAAAAAAAAGCATCAATTCACAATATGAAACAAGATTTGTACAGCATTCAACAATGTTCTGTTTACTATTCAGGCCCTCCTACTTCTTCAGATGATCACTAGTTTTACTGTTATCTAATGCATAGACACGGAGATGTTTCTTGATATCTTATCAATCTGCTCCAAAAATTAACAATTTGGCTTTAAAGTTGTTGTTTGTCATCTCAACATTTCTAACTGTCACCAGATTTGTGAATTTTACCAACTCTGCCACATTCCGATTTCCCCCACAATATTTCAGTTTTGGTTGGAATTCCTGGTATCTTCCAACCTGACAACTTCAGTCACAGCCTAAAACCAACATGTTAATCACCGATTCTTGGTCTTCTTCAGCCTGATGGAAGCATTAATAGAAGCATTAATCCATCAAAAGGTAAGTTCTCCTGTTTTTCTCTTAGTAGTTCTGTAATTTCCCCCCAACTGCTTTAATTCTACAAGCAGTATGCTGTGCTTTTAAAAGCTTTTTAAAATCCTACTCTCCCTTTATCACAATTTAACACTAGTATAAAAACCCCTCTGCCTCAAAAGTATGTCATGCTAACAGGATGATGTAGTGGTTTGGGAGTCGGACTTAGACCTGGAAGATCCAGGTTCAAATCCCCGCTCAGCCACGAAGCTTCCTGGGTGACCTTGGGCCAGTCACTATCTCTCAGCCCCACCTACCTCACAGGGTTGTTGTGAGGACAAAAGGAGGGGAGGAAATATGTACACCACTCTGAGCTCCTTGGAGGAAGGGCGGTATAAAAATGTGAAAAATAAAATAAATAAATAACATGAACCAACTCCAACCCCTACCAGCATATAATGCCTGTAGATCTTCATGTATTTGTTATATTGATCAATGAGAGGTGATGTGTAAAGGAAGAGGCGTCAAAGGGTCAAGACTCAAATTAATTCCATAACATGTCATCAATGTTACAAGGTTTTACCCAAGAGAAAGCGAAAATAAAAAAATGAAAAGTTGTATTTATGGAGAAATATATGGGTATAATAATAATAAGCAGCAGCAGCAGCACTTATACAGTGGTTTTTGATTCTTCACATACCATACCTACTTATAATCCTTAGAACAACCCTGTAAGGTAAACCAGTATTGTTATCCATATATTCCAGAGAGAAGGCTGAGGAGTCTTGTCCATGGTTACCTACTGAGTACATGGCAGAGGTGACCTGTACCTAGGATTTCCTCATTTGTAATTTGATCTCTTAAGGCCAAACTACCCATTATGTTAAACAGGTCATTCAGCCTTGCATGTTTGTCCTTTCAACAGCGCAATCCTGTGCAATGTATCCCTTTCCCCTGAGTTGTGTCCCGGCTCTGCCGGCATTGGTCACATCCTGTGTAGGATGCAGCGGCCGGCCATTTAGGCTGGCTGATGCATCCTACATAGGATTGGGCTGCCCGTTAAATAGCAGTGGGGGGGGTGGAGGGAACAATATGGCACGTGGGAAGGGAGCGGTTAACCTTGTTGTGCTGTGCCACAGTCCTGATGAAAATCATAACTCCCAGGGATAATAGTGGCTTGGTTGGCGGGAGATTTTTACTGGGAGTACGGCTCGGCAGGAAAGAGTTAAACACCGCCCTCTCCACACATAACAGCCCATTAAGCAAAACATGGGACCAAACTACATGTTTAGCATCATGTATAGATTGGCTATAAGTCACTACACTATGCCAGTCCTTGCAAGTGTGACTTCATTTTTGAGCCATTTATATGTATGTAATCCAATAATGTCTTCAGTTTACATGACACCTTACAGAGCACAACAAAACACCTTACAGAGCACAACAAGCATCAACAACAAAAAGACAGGCCACTGGCACAAGGCACTTACAATCTATTTCCAGCAGTGGGAGAGACAAAAGAGATGGAAAGAAGGGGGGGGACAAAGGATTAAGCCTGGGCTACATTGTCCACGGCTGCGTCGGCGGCTGCGTTCCGTGTCCCACCCCCAGGTCAAACAAAGGCTCTGATTGGCTGGACGTAGCGCGAACGCGGCAAAAGTCGAGCCCGGCTCGACTTTTGCCGCGTTCGTGCTACGTCCGGCCAATCAGAGCCTTTGTTTGACCTGGGGGCGGGACACGGAACGCAGCCGCCGACGCAGCCGTGGACAATGTAGCTCGGGCTTTAATGGGCAGTGGTATATCTAGGGTGTAGCAAGGCAGGGCGCTTGCCCTGGGTGCCACTTGAAGAGGGGGCGTGCCCTATCTGCCAGAGCCCGGGATTGAGGAGGAGGCAGTGAGGAGGAGGCCCAATCACGAAGCCAGGACCGCTCTCCGCGCTCTCCCTCCACTCGGAGAGAGTGGAGAGCAGCCCTGACTTTGCATTCGTACCGCTGCCACAGCCTCCTCCTCCTCAGGGTGTGTCCCAAGGAGGAGGTTGCGAGGAGGAGGAGGCGGCCACAGCCCTATCGCCAAGCTGGGGCTACTCTCTGTGCTCTCTCTTCGCTCATAAAGAGAGCAGAGAGTGGCCCCGGCTTTGCAATCAGGTCCGCCACTGCCAGCGCCTTCCTGGAAGTGATGTTTGCTCACTTCTGGGAGAGAAAGTCACAATATCACGGTACGTCATGACGTGCCCCGGGCCCTACAGCGTTCAGATACACTGCTGTTAATGGGAGCAAATTCCCTCCCATCACAAATTGTCAGGATTTTGTTACCCATCCTTTCTGCTTGTTGGATAACATACATTATGCAAGTCCCTTTAACAGCAATTCTGTCCACGTGGTCTTGACTATTCATACATGCTTCGTAACAGATTCCAAATGCCAGCACAGAGTATTATGCCACTTCTGAAAGATGCTCCAGTTCAGAACCTCCTCAGGAAAGCAGTTCACTAATGGAGAAGCCATAGAAACTGCTTCCGTAGGCATCTTCATGATTTGGAGTTGGTGCATCCATGGTATCTTGTAAGAGGGAATTTTTTGGGGAGGGCAATGAGGGTTGTGCATAGGGCTATATTGCTATATGGACACCTTTGAATTCGGAGACAATATACCATTGAACAACACTAGCTGGGGAGTGATAGTGTGAGATCTGTTGCCTCCATGATCTGTTTGTAGGCCTTCCAGGGGCATCTGGTTTCCCATTGTGTAAAGCGGGGTGCTGGACTAGATACACCTCTAATCCGATCCAGTAGGCAGAGCTGTCCCTTGGATAGGGCAACTGGAGTTGCAGCGGTACGAATGCAAAGTCGGGGCCGCTCTCCACTCTCTCCGAGTGGAGGGAGAGCGTGGAGAGCGGTCCTGGCTTCGTGATTGGGCCTCCTCCTCACTGCCTCCTCCTCAATCCTGGGATTTGGCAGATAGGGCATGCCCCCTCTTCAAGTGGCAACTCTGGGCCCTGCACTTTCATGACCAACATATGGCTATAATAGGAGGACCCCGCACTGGTTGGGTTGCCCCGGGCCCACACCCTGCCTGCACCTTTCTAGGGACAGCTCTGCCAGTAGGACTCTTCTTGCGGCATACACTTATTATCCAGAGGCCCTCCATTCTCATATACTCAACGTCCTTATTATACCCAACCACAGCTCTGCTTGGATAGGGATGCCACACTGAGGGTATGTTTACATCATCCTTTTCCTTCACTACTACTCTGACAGCGCAATCCTAACCAAATTTCCCGCACCAGTGTAGCCGTGCCAACAGGGTGCACACTGCATTTTGCAATGCAGGGGCAGTCATGGAGGCCTTTTTAAGGTGAGGGAACATTTGTTCCCTTAACTCGGGGCTGCATTGCCGCTGCACCGGTGCTGGAAAGTTAGTTAGGATTGCGCTGTTTATTTCTGGTACTTGAACACACTAATATGGATTAGAATTCTTAACCCACAGTTGTAAGCATGCATGCGGTGGGCTGGCAGGCCCTCCCTGCAATCTCTTTACAGCTATTCTTTGTTTTGCATGCAAATGCATGACTAGTGTGTGTTAAAAGGTGTAGCTAGGATGGTGTAGTGGTTCTGGTGTTGGACTTAGACCTGGAAGATGGAGGTTCAAAACCTCGCTCAGCTGTGAAGCTTCCTGGGTGATCTTGGGCGAGTCACTAGCTCTCAGCCTCACCTACCTCACAGGGTTGTTGTGAGGACAAAAGGATGGAACCATGTGCCACCACCCTGAGCTCTTTGGAGGAAGGGCGGTATAAAAATGTGGGGAAATAAAAATAAATAATTAAGAGGGAGCAAGTCAGGACCGGCCCATCCATGAGGCCAACTGAAGCAGTTGCTTCAAGCAGCAGATTGGTGGGGTGCACCTACCTCCATCTGCCTACTCACCTTCACTGCTCCTCCTCCTCCTCCCCCCCTCCTCCTCCTCCCCCCTGGATTGGTGAGGGAAGAGGGGTTGGAGCAGAAAAGAAGTGTGGGCTAGAGTGTCGCACTTTCCTTTGCTGCCTAAGGCAGCCCAATTCTGCCACTGCCTCTGTGTCCCCTTCCCCCGAGGTGAGCCCCGGCTGCGCCAGCACGGGCCGCATCTGGACTAGGATGTAGCGGCTGGCCATTTCAGCTGACTGCCGCATCTTAGGCAGGATCGGGCTGCCCAGCATGTTACAAGTTATCAGCTTAGGGACTGTGCCACTTCGATGTTCTTTATAGTCCCAGCATGGTCTTTGTTTGAAATGCAGAGGTGGTTGTAATATGAGGCACAATGAACAGCAGATTTTGAGTGTCGTCAATGGTGGTAGAGTGGGAGACCAACAGGACTGCATGCAGAAGAAGGTCCCAAATTCAATCCCCGGCATCTCCAGGTAGGTTTGGAAAAGACTCCTGCCTGCAACTCTGAAAAGCTGCTGCCAGTTGGGCTAGGCAATAGTGAACTAGCTGAACCGGTGGTTTGACTCTGTAAGAGACAGCTACATACTTCAATACACAATCCATGGGGACGTTCTCCTACACAAGCCCCACTGAGAAGGAAAGGGGTTGCGTGAGAACATAGTAATATGGAACATAGGAAACCAGGATTCTTTTTCCAAGTTACCCATTTTATGGATATTGTTAACGTACAAGAAGTTTAGTAAATCCAAGCTGAAAAGTATTTTTACAGCCCAATCCTATCTACAATTTAGAGTGGCGGAGTGGCGCTCCGCCAGTCTAGGGTGTCACAAACATGCCGTAAAGCATGTTTGCGGCACCCAGCAAGTAGGCAGTGCTGGCGCTGAGGCTGGTGCCACTCTATTTGTCCCAGATTTGGAGCTGCACCCGCCAGGGAAGGTGAGTTCTCTGCCGGGTGACTGAGGGGTATGGGGAAGGCAGAACAGGGCATTCTGGGGGGGGGGTTAGGATTGGCCAGCCAGGACTAGGAAGGGGTGGGATCGTCAGGGGCCTCCTCTGTGGAATCCTATCCCCCTTCCTGGGCCTGGCCGCCGTTACACGGGCCTCCCAGATTTGTGCAAGCAAAATAGGCAGCGCAAATCCGAGGAGACCTGTTCGGGTGGCTGGGCTGGGGCTTACACTGGGGGAAGGGAACAAATGTTCCCAAGGTGAGGTCTCTGTGCTCTGGATGTGGCGGAGGCTGCGCCGGCCCTGCTGCATCTCAGGGAGTAACGTTAGACAGGATTGCGCTGTTAATTTAGTAATTTGATACATAACATTATTGATTTAAAAATTAGGAACTGAGATTTAATTTTTTTAATCCTTCAAAACTAGTTTTCAAAAGCAAAATATGAACAAGTTTGGAGTTCTGAAAGTCAAGTCTGTATCCTGAAATGTTGCCAAGTTTTGATTTTGTTAAAAACTTCAATTGAGCTCTGGTTATTTCCCTGCAACAGATGTTGCAGATGCCAGGAAGACATTTGGATTCCGTGTAACAAAGGGCTCATCCCTTGTGCAATAAAACGATCATGTGGGAAGTTCTCAAAGCTATTGTGAACTAGTCTAGGGTTAAGTGGAGGCAAGGGCTCAAATAAAAACATACAGTACATTTGTGTATGTTATTTTAAATCATGGCAGTGTTTTGTGTTTCCCATAGTAGGAAGTTCCAGGAGCCACTTTTATGAAATCAGGTCCTTCATGAAGAGAGAGCACTGAAAGCATATGGTGTTTTAGTTAACTTACAAGTATACATGTTGAGCAGGCAAATGCCAGACAGTTCTAGTCTTTAAAGAAGCATCAGTTCTCCCCCCTCAAAGCAAACAACATTCCCTTGAAACACATGTCTCCCACTCTTAGCCAGCTGTAAAAACTGCCTCTGAACTCTTTTGCCAGCTACATTCCAAATGTCAATCTGTTTCTCTCCAGCTCCCACCCCAGCAGGCAAAGTCATGATGGAGATAAGCAACCTCCTGGTTTTAGTAGTAGGCTATCTCTTAATGCCAGATGTAAGGCAGTGGCGACCGGATACAGGTATCTTGTTGTCTTGTGTGCTCCCTGAGGCATCTGGTGGGCCACTGTGAGCTACAGGAAGCTGAACTAGATGAGCCTTTGGCCTGATCCAGCAGGGCTCTTCTTATGTTCTTAAAGGGTGTTGAGTTGCTAGTAGTCACCAGACATCAAAAGCCAGCAATGCTCATCTAAAGCAAGAACCTTGTAGCTTTAGCTATTACTAGCTATATACAGAAGTATCAAGGGAAAAAGGTCAAGGACAATAACAGTACTGTATTGCTTCTTACCCCATGCTGCCTCGGTGAGTGTAAGTCCAAATCAATAGAAAGAAGGAATGATAGTAACATTTATTTATTTATTTATTTATTTAATAGATTCATATACTAATTTTAAAAATAAAATTTTCAAGGCAGTGTACAAAACAAGGAACAACTAAATATAAGACAACACTAAGACAGCAGGCAAAACAATTAAAACCAGCATTAAAATCTATCAGTGTACACCATGTAATACCAGCATAAAACTCAGTTAAAAGCTAGGCAAATAAAAATACGTTTAGAAACAGCTAGTGTACGGAGTTGTCGTATCTCATGGGGGCAGGAATTCCACAACTTCAGCACCACCACAGAAAAGGCACTGTCTGTGGAAGCTATCAAACACGTCTGAGCAGTGGCGTCGCTGCAGGGGGTGCACCACTATAAGTGGTGCAAGCCGTTGCACTGTGCGTGCCTTGCAAAATGGTGTGACGTGGCCCCTCCCACTCACCCCAGAGCCATTGTGGTGGCGAAGGCAACGCACTGCAGTTACACCACTGCAGCGCCTTGCACCAGTGACACACCCCCTCCAGGAACGCCACTGTATCTGAGTAGGGTTGGAGCCAGTCCTAAGCAACCACAAGCACTGAAAGAAGATGAAGACACAGAAAGACAAATTGGAGCTCATGAGGTTTCAGGCAGTCCCCCCTACCTGGGGTGTCCTTGAGAGAGTTGCTCTGCCACTACTTCATGAAGGCTATGGGCACCAGGGGTGGTTTCAAGAATCCGCAGTAGGCCCTTGGCAGCTGCCCAACCATGCCATCCCCTGACATTGAAACTGTGGCTGCTTCACACATTACATTTTTAGGTGTCATGGGCGTCGCTGGGTGTGTGCGTGGACAGCGGGTTGCACTGAGTGACATCAATTTTGGGGGTGCACCATGGCCGCCAAGCCGTGCTGCCCAGGCTCAGCCACTCCTAGTCGCTTCTTTGTGTTCTCGCGAACAAACACGAAGAAGCGATTAACAGCCAAGCAAGGGTGTCACCCCTCTCTGCAGGCTTCAGGGAGGGTGACACCCCCTTGGTTCGCCCGTCTTCGGAGGAGGAGCTGCCCAGGACAGCGAGCTGAGCACTTGACTCGCCTCGAAGCAAGCTCACCTGTCTTCGTTTTGCTCATGTCGGCTCATTCTGGTTCCTGCATCGGGTGCCTCAAAGGTAAGCGACACCATTGTTAGGTGTGCACCTAATATGTTCGTGTGCACCCAAAATTGTAGCATGTGAATGTTGACTCATGCTTGCAAACACATCTAACATACACTTGTCAGGGCACTGTAACTGGCTGCAGCTCCCTGTTTTGTTTGTAGGCATGTTGAGTTGAGTTGTGCAGAGTTATTGGCAAACCTGAGTTTGTAATGGCAAACCTGCCTCTTTGTAATGTTACAATTGAGAGCCGTTTCACACAAGGCCCACAGTTTACAGTATATTATTCTCTATTGATACAGCGAGCAGCCCTTTCGTGTCTGAAAATGTAAACCTGGAAGTGTCTGAAATCATACACCTAGCACAGCAAGTCGCTGGAACTGCCATGCTGGTTCCTGCTGTCTCATCAAACCCCATCCCAGCTGTGTGCGTTCTGTCATTTCCACACCTATGTTTTCAGACAAGGGCGTGGTTTGCTAGTCTCTTCCCCATGCAGTTTAAATTGTAATGGGAGACACAGCTCTAATTTGTTTGGATACAGAATAACTTAGCCATGTCGTGGGAAAAAAAAAGTTTTGCAATTTACCAACCTCAGCTATCCATTAAAGTGTCTGAAACGTCCCGTTTCTCCCAAGTGCACCGTATACACCTCCATGTCTCCCCCTCCCCATTTTCCCCGAAAAAAAGCTCCAGCACTGCAAAGCCATTTGTCAAACATTCCCGCGAGCTCTGCTTGGCTGTATCTGAAAGGACACAGTGCCACTGCAGGGGAAGGTGAACATGAATAAAGGCGCTATGTAAATTGGTGTTTAATCTGCGGAGAAACACCCAGGCTCCAGAGAGCTACTCATCACTCCTCTTAACTGTGATTAACGGATGAATTAAGCAGCACCTTTAACGCTTTCCTCACAGGCTGCAAGATAATACAGCACAAAAACTTGCAGCCATTAAAAAAGGCCTGTTCACACAACCCTCTGGGTTCGAGAGGGCCGCAGGGAACACCTGCACACTCTGACTCCCACCATATGGTGAACCAGCTATATCATGGCTAGATTGCTGCCTTCTGTAGGATTTGGTTTTCACCAAGCATGGAGAACCAGTATGGTAAAGTGGCGATGAGCTGGTTGATAATGCAAGAATCTCATGACTTAATAATTCCTATGCTACCCGCCTTCAATATAAATATTCATACAGCCCAATCCTATGCAGGTCTACTCAGACGTAAGTCCCATTATGTTCAATGGGGCCAACTCCCAGGACATAGGATTGTAGCCTTAGGGCCGCGTTGTTGTTGTTTTAAATGATTAATCCCGCCTTTCTCCCAAGAGCAGTGTACTTTGTTTCCTTTTTAGTCTCACACAGAACCAGCCAGGTTTGAGGAGGCTCTGGGCAAAATGTTCTAGTGCAGGGTTTCTCAACCAGTGGTACCTGTACCAGCAGTGGTACTTCGGCCGACTGCTGGCAATACTCAGCCTGCTGGCTTGCCGGAACCCCACTCTGACACAGTGCTTTTGGCGCCGTGTTTTTGCTCCCAAGAGGCTCATGCCTTTGGGTGAGCCTCCCACCTGCCCAGAGCCTCCTACCTGTGTTTTCTGGCCTCCAAAAACCCAAGAGTAACTGGCAATGATGTCATCACCAGTAACTTCTGGTAGTATGTAGCAGAGGAGTGGTGCTGGAGGTGGCACTTGGCCAGAAAAGGGTTGAGAACCCCTGTTCTAGTGGGTGACCCACACTTGTGGTCTCTCTGGGCCATAAGTATATGGATGTCCATAAGATTTGCTGATATTCCCATTTCCAAAAGAACATGGAACTCATTACTGAACATATTGGAGAAGAAATGAAATTTTAATTTGAAAACCTGACTAATTTTTGCTGTGAAAATACCAAACGTGAAATTTTGTATTTGCAAATCAAATTCATGTTTTGAATGTATGAAATGTTAACACCGACTTTGAAAGTTGAGTATCTAACATATTTGGAATCTGTTAATCATTTTTTAAATTTTTTATTTTGGCAGTTATCAAATATGACATTTCATAACTTGCAAATATTCAGAACTATCATTGCATAAATAATTTCAGGTCAGCTAGATGTTATCAGGTATTTATTACGGTAAATATCCCTGTATGTCAGTTATCAAATACAGTAGCAGGTCTGCTATTAAATGCAATCAAATTCTTTTGCTTGATTGCCATAATTTGCTCTTTGTGGGGCAGTGATGTGCAGTGAGGTCCAGACCCGGGGAGGCACAGGCTGCAATCCAATACACACTTTCCTGGGAGTAAGTCCCACTGAACTCAGTGGAACTTACTTCTAAGTAGACATGCATAGGATTACACTGACAGCCACATGGATACTCTCATTTGCTCTCTCTTTTCCCCAGGAAATTAAACAACAACAACAACTCACTTCTTCCTCCTCCACTCAGATCTAGGGAGAGCTCAGTGACCCCCCCCCCCCCCCCCGGCAGGTCAATAGCTGCCTGTCCTGCTGTTCTAAAGATCCAGCAGTCGTACCTGCAGGCTTACTTCCTTTTCTCATGGCTTTTTTAAAAACAGAACTGAGGCAATTCTGCCTGCTGCCTCCCCAGAGCTTGATGATGCAGGCGCCATGCCTTTTTTTCATTGGATGTCAGCTACCCTGCCTGTTTTTCATTGGAAGGCAGCCATGATCGCAGCCTAACTAACCTGTATTGTAATGTGTGTGCGTGTGCTGCTTAACTCATTGACTGTGCTGGAGAGGAAAGGAGCTGCTTGGAAAGGCAAGGTACTTTTTTTTTTACTTGTTGGGTTTGGTGGGGCTCTGCCTCCCCTGACTGCATTTCCCTGTTGTGGGGCTGCTCCTGAAAAGTGTTCAGAAATTTCAATGGTATAAAATGCCACTGTTGCTAGAAGGTTGCTAGCTGGAAGTGACCAGTTCAAACACATTATACAGGTGGGCCCCCATATCCACGGATCACAGGGACCCCCCCCCCCAGGCTTTTACTTTTTTCCCCAGTTCTTCCTTAAACAAACAGGAGAAACAGCCTCTGGCTGCTTATTGCAGGCAAGTAGAACAGAAACCTTGCAGAGCCTCTCTAGGACTTAGTCTCGTTCTACTTGCCTGCAATGGAGGCTGCTTCTCTGTTTGTTTTAAGGAAGAAACAAAGCTTGCTGAAAGAAAAACAAGAGCTGGGGGGGCGCACGCCTGCCCGCAGGGGAGGCAGGGCAGGGGGGCCTCAGGAAACCATGGAAGGGGGGGGTTCGCTCTTATCCACGGTTTCAAGTATCCACGGCCTGAAACATATCCCCCCAGTGGATATGGGGGGAGTACTGTACTCCAGTAAGTCCAGCATTTATTGAGTGTTATTTACGGGCACTTGTTGCCTGTATGTTTCTGGTCTCAATTCAAGGGACTGGCTTTAACTTTTAAAACCTGAAATGAAACTCAGCTTCCCAACAGTAAGTCAGGGATAATACTTATCTTGCAGGGTTGCTGTCAAGAATACATCAAGTTAATACATGTGAAACACATTGTACATTCAGAAAATGCTATATTAAATGCTGCATCAAGTCCTGTTGCTCCAATAGGAGCAAATTTGTACTAGCTGCAGAAAAATTGTGGAAGGCTGAATGGGGGAGAGTCCTAGTTCACATTATTAAGCCTTCTTCCAAGTCACAGGTGTTTGGAGACAGGCTGTGCTCGGGGAAGAGGCTGTAGCTCAGTGGTAGAACACATGAATTGTAAGTATGTGGTCCTGGGTTCAATCCCTGGCATCTCCATTTCCCCCCAAGAGCTCAACTAGGAGCCAAACTACACATTACATTAACACCCAGTCTGTCCATTAACGTTTTTTAAAATTGCAAATAGCTGTCGCAGAAATTTATTTATTTTATTTTATTTTCTGTATATACCGCCTTTCTTATCCTCAGATTGCTCTTCAGATGTTATTCAAGGCGGTTTACACAGGCAGGCTTATCTAGATCCGATAAGGATCTTTACAATATTGTTCTGTATAGAACCCTACAATTCCAGCTGGTTTCCTCCATGATGTAGTCATCTTCACTAGCTGCTGAACACAAGCCTCAAGCTCTCTGCAGGACGCTACAGGTCATGCTGAACAGGGAAACATTTTTCCAGTTGTAATCGATCTGTCACTGACATTCTCAGCATTCCAGTCTGTTCTCTCACCGCACCACGCAACAGCGACTCCTCTCTGCCACCAAGGGTCATGACAGCTTATCAGTGACTTCCTGGTCTCCCTTCCCGCACGAAAACTGACTGTTCCTGCTTAGCTTCCGGCAGTCTTCAGGCAGTTCAACCTTGGGACCACACCTCCTGTGAAAGGGCTCATTGATCAAGAGTGCCCATTACCTCTGTGCCACAGTGCACACATGTGCACGCACACACACACCAGTTGCTATTTGCCCTGGGAAGGAAGTTTCCATTGGCACTGTTTGGCTATTTCCCTCTTGAGGCAATAGCAGTTTATGGAGAGAAGATTTTCATCAGGACTGGGGTGCAGGAATAATGGGTTAATCCATCTCCACACATGCAGTAGTCCCAATTCTGATTTCCCCTCCCCCCACTGCTATTTGCAATTAAAAAAAATAATGCATGAGGCCTAACATAGCATTTAGCATAGTTTGGCCCTGTAACTCGTGAGGACTTTGCTGGATGAACCAATAGCCTGATTATAAGGCAGCTTAATACTCAAGAGGTGAATGAGGTCTTCTGCTAATGCTGAAAATAAAGTCAGTAGAGGGGACAAGGTGATCAGAATGAGAGCTGATGTATTGGCATAAGTTGGGAAGTCCCTAGTCCCGTGATGGCGGACCTATGACACGCGTATCACAGGTGACATGTGAGGTCATTTTGGGTGACACGCCAGCATTTCCCCCAGGGTCCCGACACACCTTATATTTTCGCAAAAGTGTTACAGGCTTGTCTTAAATATTTAGGGCAGGGATTTTGGCAGACCTTTTTCAAATTATTCTCTAGTAGTCACTAATTGATGTTAAATAAAATGCAATGTGTTCTATAGTTGTTTTCAGTTCAATTCAAAATTACTATTAAAAGTAGCAATAGTCAAAGTACTACTAAAAGGTGGGGGGGAGGCGACACACCAGCAGAGTCAAGTTAAGCATTTTCAGAATCTTTAACACACCAAGCCCAAATGGTTTGCCATCACTGCCCTAGTCCAATGTCTCCTGAGTTACAAACTCAGGCAAATCGCTACTTTCTGTCTCTGACTCAGCCCCCATCTGCAATATGGGGATAATAATACTGGCCAACCTTATCAGGACTGCAGGTCGTAAAAAATAGTACTAATAAAATACAATAATAATAAAAACCATAAAATAAACACAACAATGATTAAAAGCACAGCAGCTGAAAACACAGTAAACCACTAAAACCCTGCAGTCGATTAAAAGTATGAAACTATTATTGGATATTATTAAACTGTTCCTCTCTTTGATCCATTAGTCAGAGTCGTATTTGTGTTGATCAGTTGTTCAAGATGAGGCTTGCCCAACTGGCCAACTCTTGAAGCCCCCCCCCCCCCCATTGCAACAGGCAGCAGCAGTATAACTGCCTTCTCCCATCCTGCCATCTGCAATTGAGTTTCCTTAGAACCTCCTGCACAGTGGCGGAGGAAGGGATGGGGCGGGGGGGGCGGACCGTTCCCGGGCAGCAGACAGGGGGGCGACTTACCAGCGGCGGGGGCGACAAAATGGCAGTGGCGGCGAGAAGATGGTGGCGGTGGAGAACGCATCGGCATCGGCGCTGCAGACGGCGGCAAAGGCAGCAGAACGGCTCAGAGAAGGTAGGAGAAGCCGTCCGCCGCCTTCGCGTGGCCGTTTAGTTTGGCCTCCACCCTCCCGCCCAACCTCTGAGGGACATTTGGCTCTGGCTGACATCACTCAGGGGTGGGCCCTGTGACGTCGCATCTGGCCGTGACATCACAGGGGGGCGGCATTGCTACGCCACTGTCCTGCAATTATGTAGGGGCCTCTGAGGAAGCCCAATTGCAGAGGGTGGAAGAGAGGGCAGCTGGATGGCTTCCCCTCAGTGCTGAATGGGTCGAGAAGAAGAGGGTGAGCAATTTCAGATTCTCCCGAGATCGCTCCCTTCTTCTTTTGCAACCCTTCTAGGTGGTGCTGATGGACATCCAAGCCATCCCATGGGGGTGTGGGTGGTAGTGTGTCTGTGCCCAAGTGCTGGGGCACTTGGGCTTGGTCTAAGTGCCTTATCAGAACCTGGTTCAAAAAAGGAGGCTGGATTTAGTTCTTCCCACACCCTTGCTGAACAGCTGATACATGCAATTGCTAAATCTGTGGTAAATCTGTGTGTGGGTTTTACCACTTCAAACTGCAGCCAGGGGTGGTGATGGTGGTGGACATCGCCAAACTTCTAAATAAAGACCCAAAACATGTTTAATATTAAACATTGAAATAAATGTGAGCTTTCCGGGGCAGAAAATACCCATGCAGACATAGGGAGAACGTTCAAACTCCACACAGACAGTGTGTTCTATAGGCTGGGAATCTATTTTTTTTTCTTAACAATTTTAAAACGAAACAACTTTAAGTGAGGACTTGTTGTATCTCACTGCAGAGAATAAAATAACATGTTGGGGAAAAGGCTAGGCTAGAACCCTACCATGCTAGGCTAGAACCCTACCATGCTAGGCTAGAACCCTACCTACCATGCTAGACTAGAACCCTACCATTTCTGTGTGGAGGAGCATTCCATCATGTGAGGATCCCAACCTCCAGTATCAGTGACACAGCCCAGACATAGGTTTACTATCTCAGTGAGCAGTCATCGGCCTCAGTGACTTAAAGCAGATTCCACTGGCCTTGGAAGTTGTCTTGCACGAGGAATAATAGATCCCACTCACCATATCTGACTTTTTGCAGAGTTTGCTTTCATTTCACAGGAGAAATTAATTTCACGTGCACAGGAGAACGTCCCAGTGGATTGTGCCCTTCTTCCATAAGTGCTGTCAGAGAATATTGACACATGTTATGTGTTGGAAGTTATGCTGTACAATGGTGCATAGCATGGCCATGTCACTATGTAATGCTTAGTAGATCTTTCAAAACCTGCCAGAATTTTTGACACAAGGGAGCAAAAGGCGACTGAAAAATCTATTACTCCTTCGGTTAGAGACAGAAACGAACTGATCCACTGAGGACGGTTTTGACACAGCATTTTGTAAAACGCACTAAAGATTCAGATACACAAATATCCAGCCGAACCACCCCTATCTATCCCAAACGTCCCATTCGTCAAATGTGGGCTTCAACCCTCGCTGATAGGATTTTATACTAAATCCCACGTGAAAGAAATGAATTTGTGTGTTAAAGGAGTTGCACAATCCATGCCATGGGCATTCCCTGCTCACTGGCCCAGAGGAGGTGGGTAGGACTTGATCTACGGGCTGGTTTAGCAGTCAGCAATGATGGACAGTCCATCAAACTGAAGAGGAAAAGAAAGGATCGTGGCCCATATTTTACTGTGTCATATTGTCGATCGAGAGAACTGTAAGAGAAAGCAGGCTTTGACAGTTCAGCTTCCCTCCCTCTTCTCCATCTCCCCAATCTATTAAAACATACAGGGCTGTCAGGGATATTAAAAGGCCTTGTCACTCCTCCTTAAAACACTCATAAATACCCATTGGATACCAAGTGGTTTCAGCAGAGGGTGGGGGGAGTGAGGCTGCAGGTGCCTCTGTTGTTTTCGGCCTGCTGCCAAGGACTTGTCTTGCAGCCAAGTGGGCGAATGCCAAAGTTGGAGGATGGCTTGTCGCCTCCAAAGGACTTTGCTGAGGCTAAGGTTTGTTTTCACAAAGGGGGTTAAAAAATTATCTTGGTTTCCAGAGAGTTAGAGTTAACTTTTACATTTGGTTGAGCGGGATGCAGCATTCCAGGACTCACCAATGCAGAGCCTCTGAGAGGGCAGGGGGGTACATTGTACCTGAGCCCGGGGTCAAAATGGGGCCCGGGAGCCAAACATGAGGAGGCAGAAACTTCCTGGGATCTTAACAGAGCACTCCACTCCACCCCTCTCTTGTCTTCCATACCTTTTTGGACCTTACAGGCTACAGCTCATGGCATAAAACCGTAGTGGATAAAAACAGAATGACTAATGGAGAAGGGAAGGGGCTCAAAAGAAACTTTGTACCCCCTGATAAAATTTCTCATAGTGGCCTTGCACCAGTGCTTGATCTAAGGGCTTGTTTTTTTGATGCCAAGGCTCATGTGAAGGAACAAAAAGAGCCCCTCTGAACATGTACAGTGTGTCTTTTCCTCAGCACCTTACAACTATAAAACAACAGTGGATGAATGTGACTCCAAGTGGGGCATGGGACCCAAAGCAACTCTACACGCTGCCTTTAGTCATAGCAATCCCTAATGGCCCAGAGCAGTGGTACTTGGCCCTGCTGCCATGGTAACCACGTGGCACTGCCCCACCTGGCCTGGCCCAATGCCACTGGAAGTGGAGATGGCTGAGGCAGTGATACATCAGTGGGCAGGATATGGTAGTGCAGCTATCTAGCCCTTCAAAAGAGATACAGTTTGGGTACAGAGCGAAGCTCCACCTGCGGGGCAAGTCCTCCACTCCTGTGCACAGCTGTTTTCTTTGATGGCAGTTGTGGTACCCACAAAAGGTGGTACAGCAAGTCCTCACATTTCGTTGAAAGTCATTTCATTTTAAAGTTATTGGGAAAATGCCATAGGAACGTTTATGTTTATCAATTAGCCTATGGTAAAATTGGTTTCATTATAAGTCTTTTTGCTTAAGTCGCAGTTTCCAAGCAGAACCTATTGACAACTTTAAATGAGGACTTGCTGTACTTGGAAAAGTGGCACTTGCAATAAATAAATAAATAAATAAATTGAATTGCCCTGGCCCAGAAGAAGGCCAATTCCCTCCATCCTGTTCTAAAGTCTAACCCAGCAGCTTATGCAAGGTCCCTTCCAGGTCTATAGGTGTTTCACACATTATGCTTCAGCTGGTTGTCGTTAAACCATTCTGTAATGCAAAGATAAAAGCTATATTAGCTAGAACAGAAGTTCTTAACCGGTGGTATGTGTATGTGTACCGGTGGTACTTTAGCTGTTGGCCGGTGGTACGCGACTGCTTCGGCGTTTGTCGGGGAAACCATGACGTGACTCTGCAAAGGCCGGTAAGAGGCTCGGCTCAATTCGCACACTTGAAAATGCTCGCCCGCCCACCCGGAGCCTCTTACCTGCCTTTGTAGAGTCACGTCGTGGTCTCCAACCTGGAAGTAACTGGCAATGACATCATCGCCAGTTACTTCCAGTGGTAAGCGGGGACCTCCTCGGCCCAGGAAGTGTTACACCGGGTCGTGTGTGTGTGTGTGTGTGTGTGTGTGTGTGTGTGTGTGTGTGTGTGTTTTAGAACCCCTGGGCTAGAACGTAACAATCATTTTAAAAAATAGCTCTCTCCTGCATTTGCTCCTTCATGATACAATATTTCCCTACTTACAATCACATTAGGTTTCAGGGGTCTGTTCATAAGTCGTTTTGTTCAGAAGTCCAACATTACTATTATGGTAGCAAACACACTTACAGAGTACAGTACGCTATATTCTGTGGTCTTACCTTGAAAAGCAGACTAATAGGGCTTTCTGGGGCTGGCTGGAATAAGATGGTGAGGAGGGATTAAGAGGAGGAGGATGGAGAAGCTGGTGCATTGGAAATGACTTTAAAAGTAGTAAAATCTGTGAATGTCAATGTCACTAGTTCTGCATGTTCTGCTGTTTTCATCTGTTCCTCATTTTTCTTCCCCGCTCTCTTAAAAAACTTATTAAGAGATGTCTGCAAAGTTGCTCTCTTCTCATCATAAATCAATTTATAACATGAAATAGCCTCATGAACAGCTGCTGACACCTTGCTAAACGTTTCAACGTTTGGGTCCTGAGACTCAAAACTAGCAAGTGCCTTCTCAGTTGTGCTGAAACATTCTGCCAACTGCTTGGTGTTGAACCTTTTGAGTTCCACAACCTCCTGTTCCTCCTCGTTGACCTCATCCTCCATCCTCCGTGACTCCAGCTCTATCACAGCAACTACAAGGGTGGCGGGAATGCTGGGAATGGGCGCTAACACCCTCTATTGAACTTACGCCTATTGCTTCAAACAGGTAATGGACATATGGCCAGGCATGAATCATATCTTTGAAAGTTTGTAAGTAGGGGAGATTCTGTATCGACATTCACGTGACACCAATAGTGTAATGGTTCCCAAACTTATCGTGGTCACGGCGCCCTTCTTGTACAGTGCCCTGTCACAGCAGCACCATCACTCGGCTGTCCCGGGCGCCGCCATCTTGAATCGCATGAGATCTCGCGAGAATCTCGTGCGATTCAAGATGGCGGCGCCCAGGAGAGCCGGTAAGAAGAAATCACCGGGGACACCCTGCTGCGCCCCCGTGAGTTTGTCGCAGTGCCCTTAGGCACCTTAGTGCGAGAGGCTCAAAGGTACCTTTTAGGAGCAAGTGTGAAAATGGTCTTAGAACCTAGTCTAGGCATACATGTGTGGTAAAAGACATTTTATGTTTTATATGTATGCGTGTGCAGGGCTCACCTTGCCAGGAAGCAACTGGAAATGGTCACGTTGATAGGCAGTGAACAGATGAGCCTCTTGCCCTCTCCAGCCTGCTGCTCCTTTAGGTGCTCCAATCCAAGTTGGAAGAGGATTTCAGCCGCCGCGACCCCCTTCTCCTTCCAGCGCTGCCGGATGGAGAAGAAGGAAAGGAGGAGGAGTGCTGCTGGAAGGAAAAGGGGAAAAATAAAGCTGTCCCAGTTCTAGATCACCTCTCCTCACCTACGTGGTCCTTACCAAGCATCCCCCTGCTCTTGTTCATTTCAAAGAGAAGTAATGTGGAAAAGGGAGGTTGTATGCCACACTCTTTGTAAGTAAAGGGGGACAGGGGCACGCCCACTTGTTTGCCTTTCCATGGGGTGGCTTTGGGGGGGTTTCAGGCAATGCAGGGGGGCATGTGCTGCCCCTCTGTATGTGTATTTGTACAGTATGTACAAAAATTCTGTGCCCGTAGATACACTCGGGGAGAGAAGAGAGTTTTGGGCTAGCTTTCTCTCCAATGTGGTAGTTTTCAATGCTGGCACTAGGTTGCTGGTGGTGGTCGTGGGGCAAAGCCCTGCACTGGATCCAGAGCCGGCCCATCCTTGAGGCCAACTGAAGTGGTTCCCTCAGGCAGCAGATGGGGGGTGTGTGCATCTCTGTCCACCTACTTGCCTCTACTGCTCCTTCTTCTCACTCCCTGGATTGGAAAAGGAAGAGGGGGATGGAACAGAAGTGTGGAAGTGGGGAGGGGAGGAGGAGAGCGCTGAGCTAGAACATTGGCAAGTGGGAAGAGCAGAGGCTGTCAATCATTGAGTAAGGGGGTAGCATTTGTCATGCCACCTCAGGCATCAGGAGGTCTTCGGCTGGCCCTGACTGGATCTCCCCTATTAGCACCACCCACCCACTCCTGATGAGTGCTACTGTTGCCATTGATACTGAGGTTCTGGAGTGGCCTGTCCAGGTGGGCTTTCTGATAGGTCCCTGGCCAACCCTTTATGCCATTTCTGCTAGTTTTCTATGTCAACTTCTCACTGAGATAGTAGATCTGTCTCAGCTGTACCACTAGAGAAGGGGGTGCACATGATTACATGATTGAATATTCATGTAAAAAGAACCCTTCTATATAGAAATCTAACATGTCAAGGAGAAGGATTCTAGCCTAATTTCTCCCTGACATGCTAGTTGTCTATGTGCAGGGCATATATATAAAATAATATTATGTTTTGTATGGAGGAGCATGCTATCATGTGAGCCCCTACCTGCACTATGAAGTGGTACAGTTGAGACTCAGGTTTACCACCTCAGAACAAATCTATGTGTCGAGATTTTGTAGGCTGAAATGGTGGGTAAGGTAAAGGTATCCCTTGACAATTAAGTCCAGTCGTGTCCGACTCTAGGGAGCGGTGCTCATCTCCGTTTCAAAGCCAAAGAGCCAGCGCTGTCCAAAGACATTTCCATGGTCATGTGGCCGGCATGACTCAACACCGAGGCGCATGGAACGCTGTTACCATCCCGCTGACGCGGTACCTATTAATCTACTTGCAATTTCTTGCTTTCGAACTGCTAGGTTGGCAGGAGCCGTCGCGCGGAATCGAACTGCCGACCTTTCGATCGACAGCTCATGGTTCAGTGGTTTAACCCGCTGCGCCACCCGCTGTCCTAGGCTGAAATGGTACATTCCAGAAACAGTTTTACCATGTGATGAGCTATTTATTTACAAGACTGAGGGATAAGCTACATGTGACACCAGGAGTGGCTTAAGTGGAACTACTGTCTGACTTGGGGACAAATCCATTGCTCCTGCTTGCATGCATCCCCCCAATAATAATTTAAAAAAATCCTGCCCGTGCTTTAACACTAGTGCCTCTCTGCTGCTGCCTCTGCCTCCACCACCACCTCCTCGTCCACCCAGCTGCTTAGGAGAGTAGACATGTTGGCAAAGAGAAGCAAGGCAAGGAGAGGTGAAGCAGCACAGTGGTCCAGAGCCCGCTCCCTTATCATGAACTCCAATGCTGCCTCCTTCCTCCGCTGCAGTGTCCTGTTTGAAATAAACAGGATGATAAGCAGAGCATGCTGGGAGCTCTGCTCATCCTGTGTATTTCAAACCGGATGGCATGGAGGAAGTGCTGGACCTCAAGGTAAGGGGGTAGGAATGGGGATAGGCCCTCAATCAGCAAAGTCTGCCTCTCTTTGCCTACCTGGCCACTTTTGTAAGCAGCTGGGTGGGAGAGGAGGCAGTGTGGGTGGAAGCATGTCGTCTTCTCTTCCATCAGTGAGTGAGAAGAGGGTTAGAGAGCTAACAGATGTGGCTCAGTCAACAGCGGGCCTGAGTGGGACAGTGGGCAGAGGTGAGGCCTAGGGCATCCCTCCTCTGCTCACTGGTTCGCCCAACTCACCACTCAAAGCTTGTGCTTCAGTTGGCCTCCTTGCCAAGCCAGCCCTGCGTGACACTAAACCTATTATTAGAAGATGGGTTTCATGCAGAAGAGGACTAGAAGTAGTCCTTTATCCTTAACAGCTGTGAGACGGGGAGTCTGGGATTGTAGCGTACAGCAAGGGGGGGCTAACACTTTCCCCCTGCGCTTTGTGCCAAAAGGTGCCTCCTGTACGAAGCGCCAGTTTGTTCCCAAAGCGACTATTTCACTTTGCAGACAACTCTGGGTGTATTTTTGGCATGAAAACAGTGCAGAGTGAAAAGCATTAACCACCCCCTCATCACACACTATACTCCTGGTCCAGATTGGAGTCCAGCATCCCTAATCACAGGGATAGTCTTTCCCCATGCACAGTGTTCATTCCTTCAGACAAATGCTATAACAACCGTAAACAGAGGTTATTTAACATTAAATTACCCCTGGTGAACCCACCAGCATTCTATCCAAGAATAGCTAGCTGGTTAATTGCCAGGGCCATGCACTATATTAAGGCTTGGGTTGATGAAATGGAAGCATACTGCCAGACTTTGTGGAAGTGGTTTCCTCAGTGGCACGTTATGAACCTCTTCTTCAGTTCAGTGTAAACTCCATTTCCCTTGTCAAATATTGCAAGGCAGGGAAGACGGGGATTCAAACTTCAGCCTGGGAATGTTGCTGTGATAACCGTAGAGGTTAACCCATGTGTCTGGTTTGGGCTGTGTGCTAAAGGGTGCTGGGAAGGGCAAAGAACAGAGTAGGGATTCATTATTAGCATCTTGTCTCCCTTTCCGATCGCTTTTGTGGAGCCAGAAAGACTCCTGGTCTCCATGGTAACCCAAGGGGGCATGAATCTAGAAGACTATTTTATTCCTATCTATAATAGGTCCTTTCTCCTCACATGCAGTGGAACTAATGTGGCCCCAGCTGCTGGGCTTGCAAAAGGGCCAAGGAAGGGGGAATTTCACACAGCCCCTCATGCCACCTCCTGTGACCCTGCACCGCCATTGCTAGCCCCTGAGGTGCTGCAGCTGCTCCACCTAGGCCTCTTCCTTGAGTCGTGAGGTCAAGCAGTGACCTCTGAGGGGAGGTGGGCAAGGGTCAGGGCTTTCCCCAACAAGGGTCAGTCAGCCCTGTGACTGGCGAGGAAAAAAGTGACAATCGGAAAGGAAGGGAGGGTGAAGTTGTGTGTGTTGTGGTAATGGGGAATTAAAAGGCTCTTTGTATAGAGTGTAGGTTGGTGACTGAGAGCTCAAAGTGACAACTCGGGGTCTCTGTTATCTTTTCATCTCTATCTATTTAGTGATAATTCATTCTTTTCGTTATCATTCTCTAATTTTTCTCCCTACTCAAACACATGTCTTATTCTTCTTTCTTTATTCTACATTTCTTTTCCCCTCTGCCCATGCACCAAAATATATCCGAAATCACTACCCCGTATCCATCTTTGTTTTTTGTCTGTTCCTTTTTCTCCTTGTCTGTCCATCCATTCTTCAATCTTTTTTTTTAATTAAAGGGATCCATCCACCCCTTATTGTATTTTGCTGTTCTTCATTCTTATTCTTCTTCCTCTTAATTTCTGTTCTTGTATATCTATTCCATCTCACAGTCTCCTTATCTTTCTAGATACCAATTCCTCTGTCTGTCTGTCTGTCTGTCTGTCTGTCTGTCTGTCTGTCTGTCTGTCTGTCTGTCTGTCTGTCTGTCTGTCTGTCATTTTCCATAGCTGCTTGTCAGTTTTCACATCCTGCCCTTCCTCCCTGTTTTCTGCCTCTATTTCCCTTCTTGTTGGCCACCCACCCCTCATATATGTCCATGCTGTCTCACAGTGTCTGTGCACCTCTCTATCCATTGGTCTATAGTGGTTGCAGGCTCTGTCCCTGTCCGGCTCACCTTTTTAGGGCAAATTATCTCCATCCATGCATAATATACAGGCATATTCACTAACTCTATCATTCCTCCTTTGCTTAAAACCCTCACTGTGGGGCTTTGAAAAAACACACTAGTATTTTATTAGAATGTTTTTAGGTTCAGTTATTAACGACTGACTGAGCTCCATTCATGAGGTCTGATCAGACATGAAATATCAGCCTCTAATGCCAATTTCTGTTAGCAATATCCTAAACATTACTGGGCGATAATGACAGAAAAATAAAATGCATCTTCCCCAGGGGCACCTGAACTGAGTTTGAGGAGGAGGGGCAGAAGGAAGGGAGAGAGAATTTGTATGGTGATTGTCTGGGCAAATCCTGCCAATAAACAACAATGGTTGTTTTAGCCAATTGCATAGTTATTTATTTTAGAAATTTATATCCTACCTTTCTCATATGATTCCACGAAGCTTACATATATCAGACTTTACAAACATAAAAGCCAGAACTAAATAAGCAAACTAGCAGCAAAAAACCATCAGAACACACAGTCTAAAACAGAAGCAAGAGGGGAAAAAAAGAAAAACCAAAACCCAGAACAGCAACTTATGACAAATGAGCAAAAGCCCGCTGAAACAAACAGGCCTTGAACCAGTGACAAAATGCTGACACAGGGAGTATCTTTCACCCTTCAGAGGGCACAGAATTATACAGGGTGGGGGCCACCACAAAGAATGCCATCTCACGAGTTGCTGCCAACTGGAATTCAGAAGGCAGTAGACCCCACAAGAGGGGTTCCCTGGGGGAATCTTACAGGACGGGCAGATTTATGTTCTGGGAGGCAGTTCTTGAGATATTCTGTTCCTAAGCCGTGTCATGCATTATTAAAGGTAACAACCAGCACCCTGAATCACGGCTGGAAATAAACTAGTAAATATTGCTGCTGTATCAGCAATGGGTAACTTCATCATTCAGTCGGGCACCCGTCAGCTCCCTAGCAATTGTATTTTGCACCATCTGAAGTTTCTGAAGAGCCTTCATGGAGCACATTGCAATAACCTCTATATACAAGGTAACTGAGGCATTGGTATCCGTAGCTAGGTCTGCTATGTGGTTAGGTCTGCTAGTTGGCTTATTGAAAACCATTAGATAAATTCATAAGGGGTAGCTCTTTCGATAGCTGCTAGCCAGGATAGCTAAAAATAGGACCTCCAGTCCAGGTACAGAGGCAGAATACGTTTGGTTACAAGTTCCTGGGGATAAACAGAGGGTGGCTATCTCTGAGTTGTTGGCTGCTTTGTGCTGATCATTGGCTAGGAAAGATAAAATACAAATGAGAAAATAAATGGATTCATGAATAAAATGATGTGCCTGTAAGCTTCCCGGGGCTACTAGGAGAGACTATTAGATGCAGACCCACCCAGCACTAATGAAGTCCCGTATTCAACAGCTCACTCCTCCCATTACAGGCAAATACAGCACTAGAAAGAAAAGTGAGGGATAAATAAATTCTCTACTGTATCTTTCTTTCTACTTGCTCTTTCCATGTTCTTTCCCTGTTTTTCTGTTACCAATATACGCGTGTTGTCTGTTATTGTAGTCCCCCCCCGACCTTCCTTCCTTACCTTCCTTCTTTCCTTCCTTCCTTCGCATCTATTTCTTCCCTCTCTTCATATATGATGGAGTACAGTACTTATGGATCCCTCCTGCTCCCCCCCCCCCATTTCTATGCTTGCAATATACTTTCACTGGAAAAAAAAGAGTTCAGCATTTATCACTGTGAAAGGTGGTTCTTGAGTCAGCATTAAAGCTATGGAGAGGAGAGTTGTTTTGTGGACTCTTCGGGGCTGAGCCCTTTGGTTTTGCTTGTGCTTCCACTGGCCTCCCTTTGCAGGTCTCAGGCCGCAGGGGAGAGAGCAGGTTTTGTGCCTTCATTTCTCCGTAGCTGAGGCTGCTGCTTGCCTGGTGCTCCTCATTTGCATTCGACTAGGCACCCAGCATTCCACCCTCATTTCTCAGCTTCTCTTCCCCCTTCCTTTCTTTCCCCAAATGAACCGCACAGCCGCATGCCAGCAATGCATTATCTCCGCAAGATTGAGGAGCTAATGGAGAAGATCGCCGCCCAGCAAAGCAAAAACTCCCCCTTGGAAGACCTGGGACAGGCTGAGCTGTCTGCATTTTCTCTGGGGAGTGGGTATCCCCTCTCTCCTCCCCCCCCAAACTGGGAGGAGATGTTTGGTCCCTTAACTACTTAGACCAGAATGATGAACTATCCTAAATCTCCCCAGGGTCTCCCCTGGGTCCTCGGTAGGGACAGCCTGGGAAGTGATGTTGCATTTCTCCCTGGTTTTCTTCTCTTTGCACTGATACACTCCCAAGGGCATCAGACTTCCCTTTGCCACTTGGATTACATGAGACCTCCTGTGCTGGACTCTCCCCAATCATGCAGCTTTAGGGAAAAGGAGCAGTATTTTCCTACCTTCTACACCTAAGGAATAAAGTAAACCGTTTCTGCCTAAAATTATTTCTTTTATCTCTCACCCCCATATTGACAGCATACTACCACTGGTTTACAGCATCTGCCTTACCTTCTCAGATGTTTCTGGGCACACTGGTGCTACTTTTAACCTTCACAATCCTATGCAGGTTAGGACTGTATCCAGTGGCTCCCAGGGGAGCCGCGGAGTACCATGGAATCCTCTCGGAAAACAGTGCAATGCCTATTGGCAGACACCAGCATAATGTAATGGGGAGCTGCGGCCAATGGTCGCCAATGGTCAAGGGAGCCACAGGTTGAAAAAGTTTGGGAAACACAATGGATAATTGGCAGAACACAGACTGGACCTGACCTATTACACAATTTTATGTGGCCTGTCTTTCCTCACTTCCCTCAAGGTGCAGTGCGGGTATGCACCATCATGAGAAAAAGAAACATTTTCAAAAATTGTATGAAACAAATATTCTATACTTTTAAAAATCAGATTTATTCAATCATTTTATAACCTTACAAACAAGTACTGTCTTTCACTGTTGGAATAAATTTTGTACATATTACACAGCAGTATTAAACTCACACAAATGTGCACGTCTTTTCCAGAAATTCAAGGATATAAATAATCTTTTCAAAGAAATATTTGTTTGAATGAATATTCATTTCTCATGATCTAATAATAGAGCATGTTAGTTTCTCTAAGGTAGCAATATCTGAGAGATTTTAAATAAGCAGTCCTTCACTGCTGGAAGTATTAGTTTTTCCCACATGCTTGAAATGCGTATCGTGGACAAATATTATATACTTTAACATTACCGTACATCTCTCTTTGGGCTCTGTATGTAACACTCTGACTGACTGTGCCTCAGAGAAGGAATGACCTGCTGTGTGTATTTCCTGTATGTCTTAGGCATGTTCCAAAAAGGCAAAGTACTGCTAAGAACATGTATCCTGAGCGAATCTTTTGCAAAAACGTGTTTACTTCTTCCCTATATCCATGACCTTATATCACCTGAATACATGTGTTCTTTATCCACAAATAAGTCACTTTGATTTTCTTATATAGCCTGACAATATCAGAGGGGCTCGGGTGAATAATAAGAATATTTAGTATTCATATCATGCTTTTTTCTAAAAGCTCAGACCACATGCATTATCTGAGTCATTCTTGCACACCTCTGTTAAGTTAGCTAGTATGATTGTCCGCATCTTACGGAAAGAAAGCCGAGAGTTAGGGACTTGCTAAGACCATCCACTGAATTAATCCCTGGTATGAGATTTGTGCCAGGGATTTCCTAGCCTTTTACTCACGCTTTTCATCACTACCCTCATCAGCTTGTATACCAAAATACACTTCCAGTCTGGACAACAAAATGGACCCCAAGAACACAGGAGTTTGCCATCCTTGCCCTAGAAAGCCTGCTTCCCTCTTCTCTCCTGGCCCATCACAAACCTCATTTGTTTGCTGACCAACCTCTTAATTATTCCATTTGTGCAGAGGTGGCCTTCCCATGAAGCAAAGCACGACAGATTTGAGGAACCATTAGGGACAGTAGAGTGGGAGGCAAACAGGGGGCACAATCAACAAGGAAGTTCTCCTGCACAAACCGCACTGAAATGAGCAGGAGCTGCATGATGAACAGAAGCAGCCTGTGGTGGCTCTCCCCTCCCCAAGACGGACTGCTGCTCCTGTCTCTCTGTGACCCTCCCTTTGCCTTTGTCCTGAGTGATCTGAATAGTGTAGTTGTGCCCCAAACAAGAGCCTGTTATCAGCCAGCCAAACTGCTGTGGCTTCCTGATAAACCAAAATAAAATACCTGACCCTCTTGAGCAGAGATCTTGTTAAAGGGCAGCCAGGACGGACAGCTGATCGATCTCGGGACATCCGGCTCAGAGTGACAAGTGATAGATGGGAAGAATGTCCTGCATGGGGGGAGAACAGGGGAAAAGGGTCAGCCATCTGATGGTACTAGGGAGGTTCTCATTGCCCAGACAGTGTTGCACCCTGCCCTAGTGTTGCACAGACGGATTTCTTTTCTCTCTAGAAAGAGAGAGCAAGGGCACACCCTCAAGGTGTCATCATAACATAGATTCAGGGTTCAGCCGTATAATCTATTTTCAGAGCTTGTGCTTCACCCTGGAGCACATAAAGCAGTACAGAGTGTGTCTGAGTGTGTGCAGAGAGAACTACAGCCAACATGCACAAGTGTCTGAAATTATGAAACAAGCTTTATTATAGTCAAAGAAAGCATGGTTTTCAGGCAGAATTGAGCCCGGCGCAGCGGGTTAAACCGCTGAACCATAAGCTGTCGATCGAAAGGTCGGCAGTTCGATTCCCGCGACGGGGTGAGCGCTCGTTGCTTGGCCAGCTCCTGCCAACCTAGCAGTTCCAAAGCATGTCAATGCGAGTAGATAAATAGGTACCGCTTGCGGGAAGGTAAACAGCGCTCCGTGTTCCAGCCGCATGCTACGCGCTGCGGCAAGGAGAGTCATGCCGGCCACATGACCACGGAGGCGTCTTTGGACAACGCTGGCTCTTCGGCTTTGAAATGGAGATGAGCACCACACCCTAGAGTCGGACACGACTGGACTTAATTGTCAGGGGTCACCTTTACCTCTTTACCTCTCCTTTTAGAAATAAACCATTATGTGAATGAATCTGTCCCTTAACTATTTAACTAGCTATTCATACTAAAAATTGAGAGAGGGGCAGAGAAATCTTAAAGGCAACTTTTTTGTCCCATTAAGTCCTATGGGCAGGCTGCACCAACAGAACTTAACTTCGGCAGTGAGCATGCTTTACAGAGGTTGCAAACAGCACCGCACCATTCAGTGTAGCCAGGCTGCTGCTGCCCAGTAGCGTCACTAGGACGCGCATCACCCTGGGGCAGGGCGCGCGCGTCACCCTAGTGACGCTACGATATCGTGGCGCGGGGGGGCGACCCGGCTCCCCCCCCCCACGCGTCGCCCTCTGGACGCTCCAAGGCCGTCCCGGGAGCCGGCCTCGGAGCTTCCGACCCCGTCGGCGCTCCAGGGCCTAATGAAAGAAGGCCCAGGCAGCGCGTCCATCCGGGTATTTTTCTGATTTTCACGCATACGCAGACCCGTTTTGAGGGCTTTTTGCCCTCAAAACGGGTCTGCGTATGCGCGAAAATCCGGAAAATACCTGGATGGACGCGCTGCCTGGGCCTTCTTTCAGAAGGCCCTGGAGCGTCCGAAGGGTGTCGCGTGTCACGGAGGTGGCGCGCGTCACCCGGGGGTGCCCCGCCCCCCCGCCACACTCCAGCGACGCCCCTGCTGCCGCCACAAACAGCTAATGGCTGCAGCTGTACGCCAGTGACCCCAGAAAAAGCCCCGGTGCCGGTAAGTCAGTGCAGGGGTTGGGGAGGGGAGTGCTGATGCCAGGAAGGGGGCGGTATCAGTGGCAGTGCCACTGCTGATATTGTATCCCCCTTCCCAGTCATGATCCGCTTTGCCAGGTCCACTCAGACTTGCACCAGTAAAATCACTGGAGCAGATCCGAGTAGATTCATTTGGGTAGCAGGGTAAGGGAACACTCCAGGAATAAGGAGACCTCCAGGACTCGCCCCGCACCCTAGATGCAGCACGTGCTCCGGTGGTATAGCTGTATTGGCGGGGTGTGTGTGTGTGTAGATAGGATTGGGCTGTAAGTGTATGCTTTTGTGAAAATTACATTCAGTGCTAGTAATTTGTGAATATGACACTACTAGGGTGATGGTAGTTATTCCAGCTTAATTCACATGGTGGTTAAGGGATGGTTAAAAATCTTGCCAGTAGGAGGGGATGACACACAGATTGCCTTGGGCAACTCAGGGCAAATATACCCTTGGAGCAATGCAGCAAGCCAGCTTTTGGAAGACTTGGTTGGTCACGTGGCCCTTGATGAAGGCCTGTTATCCATGCAGCCTGTTAAGCATTCCCCCACTCTACTAGCATATTGATCCTCCTGAGAAAGTACTGTGTCCTTCTGCAGACACCACAGCCAACTCTGTCAAGGCTTTATTTTATCCAACAAGGGCTCAGTTTTCAATTGTACTTTGGGAGGAGTCAATGAATAATCCCTCATGTCTTTTGTAGAGAAGCAGCATTTGGGATGCAGCTGCAGCTGGGGGAGAAGTTTTCCCTTCCTATCAGCATCTTGGTGCAAGCATGCACATCTGGAACTGTACAGGATTAAAGGAGACTAAGGGCCCGGTCCAGCCCAACTCCTCCGCAAGTCAGGCATAAGTGTGGCCTAAGTTCAGCATAAGTTAGGCGTTAGTTATGCCTGGGTTAGGCAGGCTGACGTTTATGTGGGCCAACACCACCCCAGGATCCAGGCAACACTTACCTCCCAGGCAGGCAGGCTCTCCAGGCTAGGCGTCTGGCTTGTGCATGTTCAGGCCTGTGTCTGCATGTGCCAGTGTCCATCCATGGCAGCTGCCACAGTGTCTGTTGCAGCCCGGTCGCAAAGGGGCCGACCGCAGGCATGGGAGTTGCGCCAGTCATGTGGTGGGCGCAGGGCAGGTGACAGGTGAGCGATGTGCCCGAGCCAGCCGCCACAGGGCACCCTGTGCATCAGCCACCTGCTGCAGGGGAGAGTGACCATCCCCTCCCTCCTGCTGAAGAGGTAGCCACCTCCAAGCCACGTTGAGGCTGCACGTGGGATTCATGGGGGGGTGAGCGGGGGAGGGAAGGGAAGGAGGGGGTGGGAACGTCTCACACAAGAGGGGGTCTCATGATGTCTGAAACCGCCTGTGACATGACTTGCCCATGCGCTTCCTGAAGCCCTGGGCCTCCAGGGCCGTGGCAATGCCCACAAAGAAGGCATCCCGGTATGCTTTCTGCTCTGTGCCCCGGCCAAGACCGAGAGATGCCTCGGGCTTGTCTGCTGCAAGCGTGAAGGGCTCACGCAGCTCATCACGTCCCCAGATGGGGCAACGTCGGCGCCTCGCGGCAGGTGCTCTGGCGGGGTGGGGGGTTGCCAGCTTCCATCATCAGGGAGCGGGAAGGGAGGCAGACACACAGACAGGCAGACAGTGGGTGCTGGGGAGGGGCACGGGTGGGTCAGAAACAGACAGACAGACAACAAGGCTGGTGGGAGAGAGATACAGGGAGAGGTGTCTGCAGAGACCAATAGGGTCACAGGGGTCACTTCTCAGATGAAGGCAATGCAGAAACGGGCGCCTCTTATGCAGACGGACTTTGGGCGGAAGCCACACAGAAACGGGCGGACCTTGGGCGGAAGCGGCTTCATTACGGGCGGACCGTGGGCGGGACGGACTGCATGACGGGCGGACGC
The DNA here is from genome assembly GCA_026170595.1 of Plestiodon gilberti rubricaudatus. NCBI lineage: Eukaryota > Metazoa > Chordata > Lepidosauria > Squamata > Scincidae > Plestiodon > Plestiodon gilberti. Next base: position 38,546,183 of record JANXHW010000006.1, on the reverse strand, counting down.
CCTGGCAGGTGAGAGCCCCGGTTGCCAAAAGGGCTTTCCACGGACGCGGGGGATGCGAGCAGATCCAGTATGGGCGCCGTGTCCCGTCATTGTTTGCCTGACTGAGAGGCCCCCCAACTCCCCCCTCCCCTCTGAGCCCTGAGGGTCTGGCAGCCCCCCTGCTGTGTTCTCCCTGGGAAGGACGTGGCAGTCCCTGGATGGGATTCATGCAGGGGCTTGTGTGCTGGGGGCTGTCTATGTGTGTGGGGGCAATGCTTGTGTTACACTGGGCACATATGTTTCAAGGGGGCTCTGCCCAAGGGGCGTCTTTATTGTTCTGGAACATTAGCAGAGATGGCCAGGCGAGGCTGCCAGGGGTAGTCACAGCAGCCAATCTGAAAGCAGCAGCAGCAGCACACCTGCCCCATGAACCTGGAGATGCAAGCTCTTCCCCTGTGGAACCACAGCCTGCTCCATAGAAAGGGGAGGGACAGCACGTTCTACAGCCAGGGAGGTGGAGCAGCATCAGCAGCTGCAGCAGCTGACGGTTGCAGGGCAGGCTCCTAGCCATCTGGCAGCATCACGGCTGGCGGAAGTGGGGCAGCCAGACTGCAGCCCCAGGGGTGGTCCCAGGAAGGTAGGTGGTAGTGGACATTCCTGGGGAGACAAAAAACAAGGGGGAGTTACATGTCAGCTGGTGTGTGGTAGCGATCGCCATTGAAGACAAGCCAGTGTGTCAGTTGCAAAAGCCTGCAGGGAGAGAACAGAAAACACAGCTGCTAGGTGTAACGAGCATGTGAGGAGCTTACCTGGACGTCAGGAGGGCATGATCCTGCAAAGGACAACAGTGAAGGAGAGAACAAACAGCACAACTGTAGGGTTACAAACATGGCTAGCCTATCAACACTCACCTGTAGTAGACCCTGTGGGGGCAAGGGTGCAAGAGATTTAAAACGCTTTTGTTAACAGGCATGGCTCATTTACACAAACATATATTTCTCTGCTCACATGGTGACAGGCAGCTAGCAGAGGACACATTGGTAAAGAGGCAGCTATCATATATATGTGTGCTGACAGGCAGAAGTACTACATAAAGGCAAACATAGGCAGAAGTCATACATATTGGCATGAACAGGCAGAAGTACAACATATTGGCAAACACAGGCAGAAGTCCTACATATAGGCATGAACAGGCTGATGTCAAACATATATTGGCATGAACAGACAAAAGTCATAACACATGTCATCCCAGACCCTGCTCTTACCTGCTGGTGTTGTTGCCTGTGGGGGGGGGAGAGGCTGGGAGAAAGACATGGGTTAGCAAATGCTTGCATGGATACAGCTGCCCAGGCACAGCTGTAAACAGGTTGGCCACAGCCAGAACAGCCCTCTCTGCCCTAGAGGGGGGCAGAGAGGAGAGAGGAGAAAAGTGGGGTGTTTGTGAATTTTGCCCTCCACCAACAAAGTCCCACTTTGTGGCTGCTGGGGGACAGGACCCCACGCCACGTGCTCAGAGAGTGAGGGAGAATGAAGGCCTGGGGCTGGGCTTTTGTGGGAAAGAGGCTGGGTGCGGCTGGGTGCTGATAGGGTAACTATCTGTGTCTGTGTCCAGACTTGTGCCGCAGCTATTTCGTCCTAACTCTGGCCTAACTGGGGAGTGGGGTGTTAGAACTTTTCAGGAGAGGGCTGGAGTGTGTAAGGTAAAATGGCACCTATGGGTCTCCTCGAATTTGTGACCACCTTTTTGGTCGTCCTAAATTTTGGTCAGTTTCTGAGCTCAAGGGGGGCGTGTCGGAGCTCTCCAGTGTCTGTAACCGGACCCAAATTCGTAACCGCCCCCGTCACGCCCCCGACACGCCCACTTTTAGGCCGAACTTAGGACGGAATAGCTCTTAGGCCGAACTTAGGACGGAATTGGTCAACTTTCCTAAACCCGTCCTATGTCCGTCACAATTGCAGCACAAATTCGGCCTCAACGTCACAATTCTAACTTCGGCCTAAGGCATTTAGGCTGCTTTTAGGACGCAATTGTGCCGCTGAGGTCTTAGGCTGGACCGGGCTGTTAAGGGCCTGATGCTATACAGAGGCAAGGAATTACTAAGCATCAGCATGAGGAAGGTTTGAGGGAAAGTCTAAACCTTTGGGCCCAGTAAGGTCAGCACTTTTTAAAACAGGAATATGCTTGGGAATCGAGACTCTTTCAAATCTATTTTCTCTGCACTGGAAGTCCTCAGTTGCAGATGTGCAAAGGTTGATTGTGGTTATTAAATGCATGGGAAAGGAGGCACTTTGTACATGTTCAGGTGCACTCTTTTTGAAATCTCACAATTTTTCAGAGTTGAATCCTGGCTGGCATTACCGTAGAAACAATTTAAATTGGTGATCCTTGGCTCAAATCGAGCCCTGTCCAAAGCTGATTGTAGGGAGTGGAGCAGGACATGCCACTTTCTCAGGATTCAAGGACCAGCTGCCACTTTCATTTTTCTGGAGTGGGGTGTGGATGTGGGCAGTGCTAAATTTCCCTGATGGGAGGAAAGAGTGCGGGTTTGTGATTGTGTGTCAGGACTTCCAGGATGTTCTTCATCCTAATGACCATCATGTACGGTGACTGGTTGTGGTTATTCTGTGCTGAATAATAGGGATGTCTCCACATTCCAAAAAGTACTAGGAACTTGGCAGCAAATTCTAGGGTCTGCCAATCATTGACCCTGAGGCACCAGTGTGGGTCACATGGATCCAAGCCTAGCAACGCCCTGGTGTCAGTGACATCAGCATTTACCCAAATGTACTGGAGTTACTAAGGGACTGCATTTTCAGTCCGGAAGTTCTAGGTTCAGATCTTGCCTCTTAACATTAACTCACTAGGTAACCTTAATCAAACCACTTAATCTCAGCCTGTTGCATGCCATATGGCAGAGGTTGGCAACCTTTTTGTTAAAAGGGGCCGGACATACGGCGATTACATTATATCATAGCGAAACTTGCAGGTTGCCAAGCACCCAGAAGCAGCTGTGCAGAGCTCGGCTTGGAAGGTGAAATCTCCCACCCAGTGTGCCACATGCCGGTCAGGGAATGGTGGTGCCACCTGCCTGGGCTTGCCATGTGATGCTGCACGGCACAGGGACTCCGCAAGCCCGGGTGGGCTGCTCCTCCATTTCCCATCCGGCACACGGCAAACTGGGTGGGAGGCGATGCCTCCCAAGCCAAGCTCCACATGGTCTGAATAACTTTGACTTTGGATATAGCACGTATGTTGCTGACCCCTGCCATATAGGGATAATAAAACTGGCCTACCTTACAGTAGTGTTGTAAAGATGATTGACATAACGAACATGAAGTGACCTGAATGTTCTAAAGCAGTGGTTCTCAACCGCTTCCCAGCTGAGTACCACCTCTTCTGCTGTGTACCACTGGAAGTGACTGGCGATGACATTATCACCATTTACTTTCGGGTTTTCAGGTTTTTGGAGGCCAGAAAAGACAGATAAAAAGCTCTGGGCAAGTGGGAGGGCCCTTCTCAGTGTTCCCAAGAGGCTCGGCTGAAGGCAGGAGCCTCTTGGGTGCGAAAACGTGCTGCTGAAAGCACCAGGTTGGAGTGGAGTTCCAGTGGTTTGGCAGTCCGAGTACCACCAGCAGTCGGCCGAAGTACCACTGGTGGTACTAGTACCACTGATTGAGAACCCCTAAAGCACTATATACAGTACTCAATCTTATTCTCTAATCAGTCAAAAGTGAGTTGAAGTGTATTGGCAGGCACCTCCCTTTTCAAAAGAAAGTAGTTTACTCTTACGTAATCAGCAGCAGCAAATGCCTCACTCCTGCACAACCAAGCGGGGAGAGGGACTAATCTACCAGTAGATCTTCTAGTAATTTACTGCTGGATCTTTAAACGGCAATTTAACACCCAACTACCACTGGTCAAGCACAAACAGCCAGCATTAGTTCCAGCAGTAAACTACTGGTGCAAAAAGCTACAAATTAATACAAATTTGAACTCTCAAGTCCTAATGCCAGTGTGGATAATGACCAGATTACATTTTATGGTTGATACACAGAAGATTTTTTTAACCCACATGGGAGCTGTCACCACATGGCGCACCAGTTGTGTGGCCTGGGTTGGACAATTTTTCTGTACCACTCCAAACCTTTCGTTTTGTACATTTGCAGTGCATGGAAACAATCACCTGATCCGCATAATGATGTGCTGCACACGAATGGTGCACTGTGTGGTGACAGATGCATGATGAAGCCATTTCATGAAGACAGACGTTACGAGCAGTCATAATGGGTTCTTCAGTTGCAGTGTGCACTCAGCTTGGCAACCTGTTTTACAGACATAAATGCCAGCAAATCAAAGTTTGGATGAGCCCTCAGTCTTGCCCCTTTACCTTGTGCATCAGACAGGTTTGCCTGTTTATTTATTTATTTATTTATTTACAGTATTTTTACCCCGCCTTTCTCCCCAAAGGGACCCAAGGCGGCTTACAACAAAAAGAAAATACAGTGCAGTATAATACAAAAAAATAGTTACATTTTAAAACAGTAAAAACAATTAACGAAAATTAATAAAAACAGTATCTAAAAATCAGTTAAAAAAAGATTACAATTAAAACAAGTACATAAAAACAGCAGCACCCCACCTGTACCAGCAGGATGTTAAAAAGGCAAGGGCTCAGAAAGCTTCTTTGAACAAGAAGGTTTTTAGGCCTCATCGGAAAGTGTCCAAGGAGGGAGCAGTTCGTAAGTCAAAAGGGAGGGAATTCCATAAGGTTTGTGCCACTACTGAGAAGGCCCTATTTCTGGCCGCCGCCCCTCGCACCTCCCTGGGCAACAGTATCTGCAAGAGGGCCTTCTCTGATGACCTAAGGAGACAGGCCAGAGCTGGACTATATAGAAGTAGTCGGTCTCTCAAATATCCTGGCCCCAAGCCGTATAGGGCTTTAAAGGTCAAAACTAGCACTTTGAATTGGGCCCAGAAACGAATTGGCAGCCAGTGCAGCCGTCGGAGGAGTGGCCCGACAGAGTCGAACCGCCTACCTCCAGTGACCACACGGGCCGCCGCATTCTGCACTAATTGCAATTTCCAAACCGTCTTCAAGGGCAGCCCCACGTAGAACGCGTTACAATAATCTAATCGCGATGTCACAGTGGCATGGATCACCGTGGTCAGGTCTGCATGATCCAAGTACGGTCGCAGCTGGCGCACCAGCCGAAGCTGGGTAAAGGCCCCCCTGGCCACAGCCGCCACCTGGGAATCCAGGAGCAGCTGTGGATCCAGGCAGACCCCCAAGCTACGGACCTGCTCCTTCAGAGGGAGTGGTACTTTTAAGTGGTACTTGTGCATTTATTCATACAAACATTTAAAAAACAGTTATACAATTGCTCTGGGGATATGTGTGCATGCATACGTATGAGTGTTGGTGATAATGTAGGCACTAGGTATAGACATGTCTCTACAACTGGCTTCCCCCAGTCAAGCTGAACTATTGTGAATACCTGCATAACCGATTTTGACAGAGTCCTCCTCCAGGAGAGAAAAGTGTTTGCCTGTATCCAGAGCAGCGGAGGCACTATGAAAATGACTTTACCACTCTCAAAATATTCCTTCCTATTCTATAAGCCTTATTTTATTTTTTCCCTAAAAAGGAAGTACAGTATAGTGAAGTCCTCTCTATTCCTTTTTATGCTAACAAGAATGGGATTTGCTCTGCTCTGATCAGTTAGATGGGTTGCTATATGCAATGCCAGTCCCAAAGGAGAGAAAAACTTCACCTGCTGGGAAGCAATTAAATTACTCATTAAGGGCTTTCCATTTGGTTCCGGCCTTCCAAGGAACATGCACTAGCCCCTAATTGCATTCCTGGCTATAATTTTGCACAATTAGCTGCCTAAACACGGCAGGCAGAGCACAATGGGTTTGGGGTCCTCCTTCAATCCAGCCATCATCTGGGTATTCATTTCAGTGTTCTACCCAGATGTACCTTGCTTTCCCCCCCTCCCTCTGAAAGTGCATGGCTGAGTGAGGGATGCATAGTGCTCTTCCATCTTTGTCTCTGAACTTAACTGGTGTTCAAAATCAATACTGTATCTTTATCCTGGGTTATTTAGCCCAGAACAATTGACACCCCTTTCATTCTGCCCTTTCATAATTGTGAACACAGACTTTAAAAAATGCCATTCAGCATGCAAGTTTGCACTGAAGGGGCAAAGTGGCCATTAACTGGATTAGAATAGAATTTGGTCAGCTGCTATAGTGCTACCAAACTGGAAGAGTGATTCTCCTCCCAAACAAAAGGAATGTGTGGGGCTCCAAGTTACAACAATTCACATCACTAATAGCCCAATTCTACCTAAATCCCCATGTGGCGATGCAGCGGCGTTGGCGTGACTACTGCTGTATCCCATGGGGGATTTTCAGCTGCTGGAGGGCCTTCTGGGGTAAGGGGATGTTTGTTTCCTTGCCCCAGGGTAAGCTCCAGCAGCTGCTGTCGGTAAATTCAGACCTGCGCCAGCCATATCTCTGGCGCAAATCCACGTTGATCTGTGAAGGTGGATCAGGCCAGGAAGACTGTTAGGATTTGTCGTGTGCCACCTCATCCACCCCCCTTCCAGGCCCGATCTGCCCTCTCCCCTGCCCCCATCACTGCCCTGTTCCGCCAGCCCCCGCCACGTTCAACCCCCTCTCCAACCCCCTGCACGGGCTTATCTGCTCCGGCGGGTCTTCATGGATCTGAAGGCACACGGGAGGCTGCTCTGGCCTCCCCACTAATGGGTTTGCAGCGCACGCCAGTGGATGCTGCTTTGCAACTGCCGTAAAGTAACCTCCACCTGCAGGAGAGGGGGATAGGAGAGGCGTAGCTAGCCCGGGTTGGCACCCGGGGCAACTTGGCAATGTCAACCCCCCTGTGACGTTGCAAGCCCCGTCCACAGGGTGTGACATCACAAGCCCCACCCCCGAATAAGTCCCACCCCAAAGAAAACATTTAAAAAGCCCCCACTTTAAAACCCATTTAAAAAGCCCCCCATTTAAATACTTCTAATCAGAATCCAGTTCGCAAATTTTCCATGTGCACCCGAATTCAATCTGTTTCCTTTTTCTGATCTCTTACCAAACAGCCTGCACTGTGACTAGGTTTCACAGCCTCTTCTTATCCTGCAAATGGGTGGGAGCTACCCAGTCAAGCAAGGAAGGTAATCTGTTGTATCAATTGCCCAGGTATTAGCTTGTATTGTCAGTGGCTGGCAAAACATTTTTTTATGGGGTTTTTTTTTTGCAAAAATATCCGGGTTTTTTTGTCTCCCCCCCATTTTTCGTGCAGCTGCCGCCCCCTGCTGCACCCCCCAGGGCAGCAGCTGCTTCTTGTGCAACCCCACAGGCCCTGGGGGGCATTTTCAGCTGGGCGCGGGGGCGATATCTTACTTGCTGGCAGCAGCATTTCAAACCTCCTTGGCACTGCAGCCAGCAGCCATTTTGTGAGGGTGAGACTCTCTAGGCTCTGGAGGACCGACCAGCGAAACTAGGGCCACGTGAGTCCTGGGCCTGGGAGGCATTTTCAGCTGGGCGCGGGGGTGATATCTTACTTTATTTGCTGGCAGCTGCACTTCATAGCTGCACAAGAAGCAGCTGCCGCCCTGGGGGTGCAGCGGGAGGGCGGCAGCTGCGTGAAAAATGGGAAAAAAGACCAAAAACCCACAAAAGCCAGGACATTTCCTGAAACTTTGCAACCCCCCCAGAGGTCCTCACCCCCAGCACCTGGAGCCCAGGGCCCCCCCGCACCCTCCCCCTGACGACACCTCACATCTAGGATTGCTTCCCTAGGCACCTCTGTGTGTCTCCCTCATTCAACCACAGCTCTAGAATTGCCATGGCATCAAAATGCTTTGTGAACAAGTGCTAGACACTCTCATTGAAAATTCTTGGTGAACATGTTCCTTTGCAGCAAATCCACATGTGAAAACCTGTACTGGGTGGGGCAGCACTGCTTCTTTCTTTAGAGAAATGGCCATAGCTATGTGGTAATGCCATGCTATACATGTAGAAGATACCAGGTCCCTGGCGTTGTCAAAGTTCTTACATGTCAGGATTGGGACAGATCTCTGCCTAAGATCTTGGAGAGCTATTGATTGTACAGAACTACATGAACCAATTGACAATCATTATAAGGTGACGTGTATATTTATTTATCCAATTTATACCCAGCTTTTCTCCTGAATACGCACCCAAATTGACTATGTATTGTACTGTATGTATGTATAGTAATACAGTAATTTGCATATGAGTTCTCTATCCCAGGGGGAAAAAAGGCAATGTTTACTTTATTAATCTGCAGCTTTATAAGAAAAGTCAAAACTGACTTTATCTTGTGTGCTGCGTTTACCACAGCTGGGGAAAATATACTGTGGGAATAGAAAACATAGGAAAAGGAAATACTGTAGTTATCTTTAATACAGTAATACCTCTTTTAATGTTGTGGATGTGTTCCTGTAAAACAGAGTGCTGTGTGAAACAGCGCTGTGGGAGGTAATTATAACAATTATCTACTGTTTTAGATGTGTTCACAGTACGGTACTCACCAGTGCATTAGATCAGAGCTGCATAACCAACCAACACTTCTATCACCTCTCCTAAAAGGCAGCAGTGGAAGATGATGGGAGGAGCTACTCTCGGGAAGATGAGCCAGGTTGTGATTCATCTTTGGGAACTGCAGAAGGACTCTTCCTTCTTGTTCAATAAAGCATCTAATGTAGATTGTGTTGTCCACTGTTTGTTCTCCTGAAGCATTTTTTGGTATCAAACAATTGGCTCCCTGCTAGCCAGAATGCACCACTCTCATTGGTGCAGAATATTCTAGCCAGAAAACTGTAGCCACACTATGCAACTTTGTTTCGCTGAAAGCACAGTGTAGACAGCTGTACCGTTTTGTGCCAAACTGAAGGGTGTATGGATTTTAACTTTTTTCTTTTTTTTAATGTAAATTAAACACAGGACGAAGAGTGCTATCGTGAAACTATTATAGAAAACAGCTTTATAGGAGGTATAACTATTAAAAGCTATCAGAATTGGTAAATTGCACAAATAGTTACAGTTCATTATAAATGTTAATTTTCCGTGGATTTATTTTCTGGTTTGTACAAAGTCGCTCATATCTAGTTATCAAAACTGCAGAGGGACACATCTATTCTTACAATGCCTCAATTTCTCATGCACTTACAGGGAACAAATCTCTCCTCTCTTCCTCCCCCCCCCCCTTTTCAGAGTTTACTCCTATTGCCTCTCATCCTCCCCCCCCCCGGTAACATTTACCCTGCCTTTGCTTTCGTAAGTATATACAGTGCAGGTGCTTAAAGATCTCTAAATCTCTCTGTTAAACAATACTTAACTGCTTGACAGATGCCCTGGTGCACCTTGGGACAAATGCATTACAACAAGACATGTTCATTACCACAAAAAACAATGGATATTGTCACTTAGGAAAGCTTCTTCTGGTACAGACTCTGCCCCCATCCCCCAAATGCTTATTTAAGGGGGGGGGAGCAGATTGGCTCCACCTAGAAGTTAAAATTAGGACATGTTCACACAAACAGATTCTTCAGTTTAATTAAACCATTAACCCTTCATGGTTTCTGCAAATGTAAGCCCTGTCTACTCACTATCTCATCTGGCATTCATTGAAAGCCGGGCCGGCTCAAGACCACCTGATGCGGCATGCCAAATGTTGTCCCCCTTACTTGATGATGTGCCAGCCTTTGCTCCTCCCATTCTGCAGTGTTCTAGCTCAGCACTCTCTTCCCCTCCACATTTCCTGTTCCTCTCTGTCCTTCTCTTCCTTTTCCAATCCAGGGAGTAGAAGGAGAAGCAGTGGAGGCAAGTAGGCAAATAGAGATGTGTGCCCCCCACCAACCTGCTGCCTGAGGCAGACGCTTCAGTTGGCCAGCCTTGGTTGAGAGTGTCAACAGCCATGAGGATAGAAGACATATCCACTTGACATTGCGTACTTGGACTTTCAAAAACGTTTTGTCAAAGCCCCTCGCCAAAGGCTCTTGAGTAAACGTAGCAGTCAAAAAATAAGAGGACAGGCCTTTTTATGGATTAGTAACAGGTTAAGGAACAGGAAGCAGGGAGTAGGAATAAATGGGCAATTTTCGCAGTGGAAGCAAGTAGGAAGTGGAGTTCCCACTGTCCCCAGTCAATACAGGATCTTTATTGAGACTGGTACTTTTAAACATGTTTATAAATGACCTGGAGTTAGGGGTAAACAGCGGGGTGACCAGGTTTGCAGATGACACCAAATTATACTGGGTCCCTGAGTTACAGACGTCCAAATTATGGATTGCTGCATTGGGGCTTTCGTGCAGGTGCAGTCCATCATTGTGATGCTTTTGTGCAGGCGCAATAGTGCTGAGATGGCAAGAGATGGCTATTTCAACTTCCATACATTCCACCTTCCAGACAAACCTCCAGAATGAAGCCAGTACATAACTTGGGGACTTAGAGCCCATTCCTATCCTTCCCCCCCTCCGCTGGTGCAGCCGTGCCAAAAACGGGCGTGCTATATCCAGCGGAGGGACAGATCGCGAGGCTTCAGAAGCAAAAGGGGATTTAAATCCTCTTATACCTTTGTAAGCCTCCCGCTCTGCAATGAGTCTCTTCAGACCTGCGGTAGTGATTTTGCTAGTGCAAGTCTGAAGAGAGAAAGGAGGCGGGGAGGCTGCAGGAAAGGATGAATGGCGCGTGCCATTGCCACCGGATCCACCCCCTCCTGCAGCCTCTCTGCCCGTTATACCCCTCCCCACCCAGTTTCGCCCGTTATACCCTCCCCCACCCCTCTCATCTCCCCCGCTGACTTACCTGCTCCAGCAGGCGGTGGGAGAGCTGACAACATGTGCAGGCATACTTGTACAGCTCTGTAGCTACATCTTAAGAAGATATTGCAGAGATGGAAGGTGTAGGAGAAGACTACCACAGGGATCAGAAGACTGGAGCACTTTGCTTGCAATGAAAGGCTGTAACATTTGGGGCTTTTTAGCTGGAAAAAGGCATTTAATGGAAGATATGATGGAGACTATGGAGAGAGAGAAGTTTTTCTCCTCTTACAACACTAGTAACAGGTCATCCAATGAAATTGATTGGTGGGAGATTCAGGACAGAGAAAAGGAGGTATTTCTTCACACAGTGCATAATTAATCTGTGGAATTCATTGCCACAAGATGTAGTGATAGCCACTAGTAGTTTAGATGCCTTTAGAAGGGGATTAGACAAATTCATGGAAGACAGGTCTATCATGACAATATGCTACCTCAGGTGTAGCACCTGTATGTCTCTGAATACCAGTTGCAGGGTAGCAGTAGCAGAAGAGAATGATGTCTTTTGCTCCTAGTTGAAAGAACTGAAAGTAGAAAGAACTGATGGACTACTGTGAGAAACAGGAGGATGCTGGACTAGATGGGCTTTTCAACTGATCTAACAGGGCTTTTCTTATGCTCCTAGGTTCTAATGCACTTCAGATCCTGTACTTTTGTCATCAGCTGAGACGTTTTGTGAAACGTCTCAGCTGTGAAAGTGAAAAAATGGTGAAAAAATGGCAAAAATATAAACTCCTCTCTTGAAGAAGGGTAAGAACATTTACTCCTGAACTGTTTATTCATACACAACTACAAGAGCAGGGCCATTTCCATGACCTCTGAATATGTTCACAAGCCTCCTTGAAGGAAAATGTGTGTGTGAATGTTGGTATGGAAGTGAGACATGAACTCTTGAACAACTACCTACAAAAGTAACTGATGCTTCTTGCTAATGTTCATGTGAAAGCAGCCTTGGAAAATAAGCTAACACCAAGCAATTTTCCCCTTCTAAGGACTAGAAACTGCTTCTTAGCGAATTGTGGGTAACTTAAGTACCATTTTGCTGTTGGTGAAAATGGCGACCTTGAGTAGGAAGCTCTATGGATTGCCATAACAGTGTATAAAAATCGTGAGGTCCATACTCTGGGCCTGACTAACTCCCATTACACCACTTCTCTTGGGAAAAGGAAAGAATTGCTATGTTTAGAATGAGCTGGAAGCCTTGTCCAAATTCCAGATGGGTTAGGCTGGTTGTGGTTGCTCAGTGATTAGGGGAAGGCACGTTGCATACACTTTGGGGCACTTTTGTCATTATGATTCCAAGGCTGAGCTCTGACTTTAAATTCAGGGGCTGAACTCAAGCTCTAATTAAGCTGTGAGAGCCACTAGTGTTCTCTTAACCCCAATGTCTTCCTTGACTTGGACGTCAAGCTCAGTAGATTTATTTATTTACCGGTAGTTATTTACTGCAGGACCATGAATGAGAGAGATTTTTTGGGTGAACAGTTGTCCATTTCACGAAACGCCACTCCCATGTTTGGAACCCTGTGCAGGGGGAAGTGTGAGAGTCAATTTGGAGCAAAGAGATGGTAGGTTGGAAGTTAAGTATCTTCACCCTCCACCATTTCTCTGCTCCAAATCCCCATCCTGAAATTCTTTATCCATAGAAAATGCAGGTGTCGTACTTGTAGCTAGACCCTGGGCCTTGCTGAAAACAAGCCTTGCATATTGGCACACACTGAAGGCTAGAACCATTTTTTTAAAAAGGAGATTCTCAAGTATCCAGAGAAGCTGTCTTGCAACACTGTAAAATGCTTCTTATGAAATTGGTGGTGGTGAGGATATATCATGTTCTGAAGGGCTCAGTGTTTCAGGCAGGAAAAACCAGTATCATATCTCTCCCTCTACCACCTTGATCCTGTTGCCCCACAAGCCAGGACTAGTGGCTGACTCCTATTTGGGCAGCAACTGTGTTTTTCCCAGCAACCTCCTCCCCAAAGTTGCTCTGGTAAGCAGCAGGTAGAGATGGCACCACTGCATAATAATTGTTCTTTAATTGCTTCTCCTCCCTGCTCAGCCACCACTCTCTATAATAATTTCTTTTCTCTCTCCTGTCTGAGTGTGTTGAAGGCTGGCTGAAGATGCTCCGGATAAAGCAAGCGGTCCCTTGCGCCGTCCAATTGTTGTCTAAACTATCAATCAAGTGTGGCAGGTCAAGGAAACGTGGAGGGGTGGGGTGGGAAGAAGTGTTCTGCTTGCATAACCAGCCCCAGTGCTCTGCTACTCTCCCTTTCGCTTTCTTCTTCCCCCACCCTTCTCCTGACAAAAAAAGTCTGACAAGATGGAGTCCGGCCCATCAATCAAAGCAGCTGGTGGAACAACCTCTCCCTAGTGTTAATAAATACATTTCCCTCCCCTTTATTGGATGCTTGTCCTAATTTGTTTCTCCTCTGGATATTTTTTCCCTCCTCTTTCCAAAAGTGAAATGCTTGCCCGTTCTCCCCTCACTGCCACCCCCGCCAACTCCCAGCAGCCCTTGAGAAAGCAGATGTTAGGCTGCAGAAATGGAGCCAGGCCGAAGCTGGAATGGCCCAGTAGGCCTTGGTTACCATAGCAACTGTCGAGACCGCCTGCTGTCGGCATTGTGCCTCGTCTCGCTGGCTCAGTGATTATCTCCATCTCGGCAGCCCTTGCCATACGGTCTGGGCTATAATCAAATCCCCCCTGTTCATCCCCTCCGGAGAGCTGCACACCAACATCACTGCCTCCCTCATGCCCCCATGATCAGAATGCATGGATAGAGTAAGCATTCATTTGGAGACATTACTGAGGGTTAAGGTGTCTCCATTTGAGTTGCAGAAGAAATGGCAAACGGGCTGGTAGAGAGGGAAACAGAGTGGACCACAGAGCAGGGCCATGTACAGTATTCACCTTTGCTTAACTTGCTCTTGTTTCATCCAGTTTTGATTCAAATAGAAGACAGAATTATGACGCACATACATAAGTATATTACAGTAGCCTTGCTGGATCCTATCAAGGTCCCTGTAGATCTCCTGCATTCTGCTTCCAATCCAACAGAAATAACTCGATGCCTCTGGGTGCTCACAAACAGGGAATAAAGGTGGGAGCTTTCCCCTGTTGCTTGTCCCAAGTATTTGGTGTACAAAGATATATTGCCTCAGTACATGGAGGTTCAGTTTGCCCCCATTAAAACAAGAACAGATCGTGTATGAGACTCTGCAGCTAGACTTCTATAAAACACCTCAAACTAAATATTGTACTTTTTTCTTATTATTTAAATTGTAAGCCATTTTGGGAGCCTGTCTAGACTGGATAGCAGAATATAAATATAATTGGTTGTAGCCAAAGAAAATGAATCCTGACTAAGCACCATTGAAATCAATGGGACTTGACATACAGCACAATCCTAGGCATGTCTACTCAGAGAAGTAAGTTCCACTGAGTTCAGTGAGACTCCTAGGTATGTATGTATAAGATTGCTGCCTTACAGCCCAATCCTTTTTCAGATTGGGCTGTTAGGGGGAGGGATTTCGGGAAAAAACCCTTCCCCTCTCGTAAAATGACTGCCAATGGAGTGCAGAGTGGCAGTGGCAGAGCGGCAGCCCCTCTCGGTAAAATGGCTGCTGACAGAGCGCAGAGCGGCAGCTCCTCATCCGTCGCCAGAATCTGCCGCAGCCACTGGAACAGGTAAGGCAGTGGCAGGGGCTGGGAGGAGGCAAATGGGCAGGGAGGGGTGAAACTGGGCAGGAAGGGGGGAGGAACAGGGGCAGGGAGGCTGCAGGAGGGGGTGGATCCGGCAACGATGGTTCATGCTGGATCCTTTCCCCTCCATCAGCAGCCTCCCCGCCCCCTTTCTCTCCTTGAACTTGTGCCAGCTAAAGAGCTGGTGGAAATCCGAGGAGACCTATTGCAGAGCAGGAGGCTTACGAAGGGGTAAGGGCAGTGGCGTCACTAGGGCGCGTGCGGCCCCAAGGCGGGGGCACGCGTGTCACCCTAATGACCCACACACACACACCCAGCCCCTAAGTGTAAATTTTGCGCGGCCGCCAGGCCGTGGCGCGATTTTTTTGAGGGGGCGACCCGACGGGATGCTGCCCCGGGTGCCCCCGACTCTACCCCCCCGCGTTGCTGCCGGCTCCGCTCCAAGGCCTTCTCCCGGCCTCGGAGGCTCCGAGACCGGGAGAAGGCCTTGGAGCCGGCCACCGCGCCAGGGCCTTCTGGCGAAGGCCCACTGCGTCACAACGTTATTTATATGCGCAACGGTCTGCGCATGCGCGAAAAACGTTCTAAATAACGTTGTGACGCAGTGGGCCTTTGTTAGAAGGCCCTGGCGCGGCGGCCGGGAAGACGTCCCCGGAGCCGGCTCCCGGCCGAGGCGATGCGCACGGGGAGGCGACGCGTGCAGGGGAGGCGACGCGCGTGGGTACGCAATCACCTTTTCTGCGCGCATCACCTGGGGGCGACCCGCTCTCCTCGCCTCGCAACAGCGACGCCTCTGGGTAAGGGGATTTAAATCTCCTTTCCCCTCTGAAACCTCTCAATCTGCCCCCTCCCACCGGATACAGCGTGCTTCTTTCGGCACAGCTGCACCAGCGTGGGGGGGGGGGGAAGGATAGAATTGACCTCGAAGTCACTTGTCCCACTTATTCATTATTCAGCAAGTCCTCACTTAATACTAAGAGAAAAATATTTTCATATATGAGTTGTATAAGCAAGAATTTTGTATGTAAAATACTGGAGGGGAAGTTACATTCCTGAGATTGAGGAATGGGAGAATAAGCTTCAAGAAGGAGCAATAGTTGCCAAAGTAATGAGCTATCTCAGACCTGAGGAAGGAAGGCACCCTACTACCATAATTCGTTTTCTTTAAATTGATGGCCTTTTAGTATTTATTTGAAAAGTAAATATTGAATATGGTTTTTGAAATGTGAAATGAATGTATTTTGGATGTTAATTTTAAAAGGAATTATTTTTTTTAAAACCAATAAGAACAATAGTCCACATGAGAGTCTAACTTGCTGCCAGTTTGACCCATTGACACAAAATTGGTAGAATGTGCAGAAAAGAAAGTCAGTGTATACTGTATTCTGTAGTATACCTTGGCAGATATGGAATCCACCTTGAATCCCAGACTGTAACATGGGATCCAGTTTTCTTTTCTTTTGGGTTTTTTAATCGATCTAGTAATGGAGGAAGGATTACCCTCGTAAGGCATTTTTACCCAAGGGTGTATATATACAGTATACGTAACTAAATTACGTAATTAAATGCGTACACCTGTGGGCTGGGAGGAAATTATTAATCCCCTCACTCACTCATTCACTCACTCACTCTCTCTCTCTCTCTCACACACACACATACACACACACCCCTCTCTTTCCCCTACTCTGTTTCTCCTTTTCTTAAAAAGAACCTAAACAAACAAAAATGGTGGTACCACCACTGGTATAATGATGCTTTAGGGAGGGTGTGGTTTACTTTTACTACCACAGTCCAGCAGTTGAAGACCAATTATGCCATGTTATGAAATAACAGGCTTTAATTTATTCAGTACAGCTTTTTGTCAGGACCAGTCCCAAGACATTTTGGTTCCTGAGGTGGAAAATCCAAATATTGTACCACTATACTTCTCACTAATGAGCATAGGCACAACACATTGGGAAGTTCTTGTGCAAGCTTTATCGAAATGAGTATGAATTGTGCACAACCATGCTTTTGCACATCTCTTGTTAATCTCAATAGATCCTGTGCAGGCTAACTTGCTTGTCTCCCACCCTGCCATCCTTAATAGCACCCAAAATCCACAATTTAAGGCAGAAACCACATCTTACTTCATGTTAAGGCTGCCTGTGGCTTTCATTCTATATAGGCAACCACAGTACTTTGAAGATGGGCCTGGCTTTTACAACTATTTAGCTCAAGACATAATCTACACTACAAGTCTATCTCAGTTTTTTTTTTTACCAGTTTAACTATACAGTAATAGCTTCTCCCCAAGAATCATGGGAATTGTCGTTTAGTGAGGTGAGCTGACAGTTTTGTTAGAGATTCCTAGATCTCATAAACAGCAGTTGAAGTGGTAAACTGAGGGTGCCCATATCCAATAAGGGACAGGGTGCCGCTATGCTGCCTTAACCATTGTACAAGAGGGAATTTATTTATTTTATTTATTTTATTTTTCACATTTTTATACCACCCTTCCTCCAAGGAGCTCAGAGTGGTGTACATATTTCCTCCCCTCCTTTTTGTCCTCACAACAACCCTGTGAGGTAGGTGGGGCTGAGAGATAGTGACTGGCCCAAGGTCACCCAGGAAGCTTCGTGGCTGAGCGGGGATTTGAACCTGGATCTTCCAGGTCTAAGTCCGACTCCCAAACCACTACGCCATCCTGCCCCTCAGGTGTAGGGCAGGTGTCGCTTGTTGCACCCTTCCATGATGAACTGCACCTGCCCAGATCCCAATGAAAGGTATAGGCACCCCGTCCCTTTTTCACTTCCATGCAACGAATCCTCTGCACATAGAAAACTATCACATATGGTGGAAGCCTGGCCTAGAACCCTTCTCCCACACATCTAGTTTGCTATGTTTAGGGAATTACAATAATACCTCTGTTAATGCCCCAGGAACCATTCTTGAAAAACCAAGCACTGTCTGGAACAGCGGTATAAGAGTTGTCATTGAAGGAAACTAGCACTGACTGGCCTGAATTTGCTGCTCCTAATCGTCACAATAGCTGTTAATCAAACTTGCATAAAGAGTGCTGTAGCAAAAGAGTGCTAAAGTTAAACAGCGCTATTGTACAGAGGAACATCTAATCATATGACACACACGCCCATCGCCAGTTAGATGTGGCAGTCTAGATATTTGAGGTAAGCAGTGCATAATTTCTATAATATGAGGTGATGGGGTCAAACCTGCTTGGATAGGCTTACCAGATCTCCAACCGGGACAGAGTGCTAGACCTTTAGGAGAAGGAATGTGGGCAGGTGTAGCTTGTTAATCCTTAGAGCACAATCCTAGGCATGTCTACTCAGAAGAAAGCCCCACTGAACACAATGGGGCTTGCTTCTGAGTAGACATGCCTAGGATTGTGCTCTATGGTTTAACAAGCTACACCTGCCCACACCTGCCCACATTCCTTCTCCTAAAGGTCTAGCACTCTGTCCCGGTTGGAGATCTGGTAAGCCTATGCTTGGAAGGCACATCCTCTTTCCTGGTGTTGGATATTTACTGGATTGGGAAATGCATCCTGAAAGCAGGGTATAAATTGAATAAATAAATACAATCAGAGGCACTCTTTTACCGGTAGTTGTTATTGCATCTTATGTTCCATGATACTTGACTTTTCTGGGGACACCTTCCATACTCCAGGGTGCTCTACACTCAGAATTAAATCGGGGGCACGCAAAAAAACCATCATTTTGATGTATCTTATGGGCCTTGTCATCGTTATGTCCCCATACATGACAGAAGGGGCAGCCACACATCAAGGCCCCCTTTGGTCTCCCACGGACCTGATGGTTCTTTTGTACAGCTCTTTCTTGAGTCCATTGACTGTAGCTCTGTCTTTGTCAGATTGTCAGGCAGAGGTTGAGGAAAGGGTGGGGGACCTGCTCCTCTCTGGGCAGGGCAGGATGAGATGCAAGAGAGAGAGAGACAGATATTGGGTTACGATGCTGGAAGCAAAAAGATTCAGCAATACAGAGATTGCCCTGGGGTTTATGCCCCCTGCTCCTCTCTAGTCTTTGTTCTTCTTGTGCTTTTTGTATGGGAAGTCTTTTAAGAGTTGCTGACAGATGCCTCATTGAAGCCTATGAGTAGAGAAGGTCTTTGTGTATCCTAGATAAGGAATTTCCAGATAGGAACAGTGGGAATTTCTTGCCATACTCTGTTGCTCAGGTTGGAGTTCTTTCACAGTGGTTTACAGAGGAGCATAGCACACCATGGTTGAAGAGATATCCATAGAATGATGATGCTGAGAAAGCTAGTTTGCACTGATGTTTCTATATTCTCCCACAGGAGGAAAGTTGGATTAGTCCATCCTGCTGCTATACAATTTATTTTTTTCTTTTTTTTCTTTTTAGACATTTTTACAAAATAAACAATATATTACTGGAGGTAGACACTGAAGAGAGTGTAAAGATATGGCACAAATGAGCACAACGCACATTGATATGTCTAACAGACCAATCCTGTCTAGCAGGATGCGGCGGCGCAAATAAGGCGCCTGCTGCATCCTATGCAGGATTGGGCCTGCTCTGGCGCAGACCTAGCGCATTGCATGACATTCGTCCCCTTACCCCAAGTAGAGCCCCAGCTGCCCTGATGGATCTACTTGAGTGTGTGCCAGCTATTTTGCTGATGCACTTTCAAGCTGACCATGTAACAGCAGCCAGGCCTGGGAAGGAGGATAGGATTTGGCAGAGGAGGCTGCCACCAATCCCTCCCCCTTCCTGGGCCTGGCCAACCAATCCCCCCCCCCGAACGCTCCGTTCTGCCCTCCCCATGCTGTTCCACTGCCCTGCGGAGAACCCGTTGTCTCTGGCCATAGGGAGAGTGGTGCTGGCCTCGGCACCAGTGTTGCTTACTCTCCAGGTGCTGCAAACATGCTTTACGGCACGTTTGCAACACCCTAGACCGGCAGAGTGATCACTTTGCTGGTCTATTTCTAGACAGGATTGTACTGTAAATATTTTTTAATGCTTTATTATTATTTGTATAGAAAAGAAAAGTTAAGAAAGAAAAACAAGTATTACATAGATATAATCCAAAGTAATTTACCGATTAAACAAACAAACAAACAAACAAAAACCGCGGATATATAAACAATCAAGACATTAAGTAGTTATATCTACACATTTCACACAAGCGCAAATCTTTTATCAAGGCATGGCCTCCAGATAGTTTCAAACATATCCAAACATAACTGACGCCGGTATGCCATTTGCTCGAAAACTGATAGACGCAGTAAATCATCCATCCACTGGGCACAAGTTGGCGGGAATCTTTCTTTCCAATTGAGGACAAAAAGTCTTTTAGCCATCGTGAGGGCACAAAGAGTCCACCTGCGTTGGCCTGGTGTTAACCTCCAAGTTGCAGGTAAATAATTTAAGATTATATAGGTTCCAATAAATATAACAGATTGTTGAAGGACAATTTGAATTGTATTAATAACTTCATCCCAAAAAGTTACAATAACAGAACATGACCACAACATATGTGAAAGGGAAGCCTCTGAAGACCTACATTGCCAACATCTGGACTCATTACTAAGTCCTTTTAAGTATAGCCTTTGTGGAGTCCAATATACCCTAAAAATATTTTTTTGCTGTATTAAGCATAGTCTAAGGTCCATGGATATTGCTGATATCCATGATATCCATATAATACTCCCATTGAATGTTCAAAATAGGGCGAATTTGGCTCGAAGCAGTTGTGTATCATATTTATTCTTGCAAGATACAGGGTATACAGGTAAATATGCCTTGTAATTTTTCTTTATAAGCCAAGAATAATTAAAAACAATTTCCAAGATACTGAGACCCATCTTTCAAAGTCCAGTTCAAAAGGCTGCGATCAGAACTAAAATTACATTAAAAATCCCAAGCTGAAGATGTTGCAGAATCCAACGTTTCGTTCCATACTAGGAACTTTTTCGAGGTAAAATCTCAAGGATTAAAGGATGGACCTTGGACTATAGTGCTGTGGGACTAAATTTGGACACAGTTAAATACTGCAGTTGCATATATTGCCAGCAAGCAGAGCTTGGTACATCATATTATTCTCTTAATCTCTCAAAAGAGAAAAACTCCTGATTCTGATCAATAAGTTGATCTAACATAAAAATTGCCCTGTCAGACCATGTCCTCCATAAGAAAGATTCTTTAGCAATTTTTAAGATTGGATTGGCCCAAATGGATCCTGGGGCAAGGCTGGGAGGAGATAAAAGCCCTCACGCGACCCGGAAGTAAGTTGTTCAGCTTGAAAAAGCCTTGCAGAGGCTTGGAAACCACCCAGTTTGCCCATGCAAAGGTAAAAAGGGGATTGGGGGGCTTTCCCCCTACTTTTACAATGTTTTTTTAAGTGGACCCCCGCTTTTCACCAGGATCCGCAGTGAGACAATCCACGGATCCCGGATCCGCGGATAGAAAGAATCCACTGTAATACATGTGATGTGCTTTGTACACTCAAAAAAAAAAAACCTAGACAAATGCTCCATATTATAACTTTACTGCTGATTTAGTATTTATAATTTTATTTCTACGATCTTTATTGCTACACTGTGAGCAAGCTGCAGACCACCGTCTTCCTTGGGAGCAGGATCTTTCCACCTTATCTAGTGTATGTTCATAATGTAATCTGAAGACCAGCAGAGAGAGAGATCAGCAGGTACCATCCTTGAAATTTCTTTTTAGTGCCAGAACTAAGTCCTGGAGCATGCCAAGAAACAGAAAAAGAGAGTGCCTCTGAGGATTGCTTTCCGTTCACCACTAAGTAACCACAAGTTTGTCTCCACCAAGGGAGTCACTATGGGTGGTGGTGGGCAGACCACCCTGGGTGTCACCCCAGGGAGGGTTGACACCAAAATTACTTTCTGTTCTATTTGTTACCAGTGGTATGAAAATGCACCACTGGTAGAAAATGGGTTTTTTCCCGGCGATCCCCGCTGTGACTGACACGGGGATCGCATTTCCCAGGAGGCCTCCACATCGTGTGGTCTGGTATGGTAGGAGGTCCATGGGGTGACACCATGAGATATTGCCCCAGGTGTCACCAACCCTAGTGACACCCCTGGTCTCCGCAAACCTGGGATTATAGAGTGGTGAGACATCTTGTCCACAGGCTGACTTCCAAGTAGGTAGTATTTCTGCATGTGTTGAATTTTCAACTTCTGGAAATGTTAGAGATGTAATGGTCATGTAAATACTATGTCTTGTCCCTGGATCAGAGAAAGGCCTTGTGGTTTTAAACTGGGGACTACTCAGGTTAATAAAATGGCCATTATCTGAAGAAAGGAGCCCTTTGGGTTGTCCTAAATGCATGGTTATTGTACCAGAGGCAATGGCTCTGAGAGAAATAATTCTCTCAGTGTGTCTCTACCTGAATAATCTGTATTGGTTGTATACTAAGTCGTCATGGCTTTCCACATATAATCATGGGAATTGTAGTTTGGATAGATCCATGCTGGCCAAAGAAGTTTAGTGTCTTGAGGCAGAAAATCCAAATTGCCTCCCTTCCCATTCATTAATGCAAGGCATAATCCAGTTTTATTGGAATCAGTGGGAACTAGGCAAGAGTATGATAGTGCTCTTGAGCTATTCACATTAATTGCAATGAGAGTTACACAGAACTTCCCAGTAGATTGCACCCCATGGGTCATATCTGTGTCTGTCTCCCATTCAGCCACCCATAATGGCAACCAAAGACTAAGTCCGTGATCTCTGGTTGCCATTCTGGTAGCTACTGGTACCTCTCCTTGCCTCATTTTAAGGCTGACTGGTGAGGGTGTTGAGAATCTCTGTGTAGATTCTCAGTTCCCCAGCATTCCCAGGGAGAGGGAGAAAAAAAGAACGTCTTGTGGCACCTAAAAGACTAACAAATGTATTGGAGCATAAGATTTTGTGGACTACAGTCCACTTCATCCAATAAATTCTGAGAGTTAAAGCAGTTTAAGTCGATAATGTAGATATGCCTTGTGATTAACTTAATTTATATTGAAAGGAGTCTGTTTCCACATGAGCCTGCCTGACCACTACTGTAAGATCATCTGAAGAGGTCCTGCTCAGAGTGCCCCTTCTTCTAAAGCAAGGTGGGAGGAACCAAAGAGCAGGGCTTTCTTGGTTGTGGTACCTTGCACTTAAAACTTTCTCCCTCTTCCCAGGGCAGGCTCTATCCCACCCCTTTCATCTCCTCCACACTTCTTCTGCTCCACTCCCTCTTCCTTTTTCAATCCAGGGAGTGGGAGGAGCAGTGAAGGCAAGTGGGAAGAGATGGGCGCCCCCTGCCAATCTGCTGCCTGAGGAGACTGCCTCAGTTGACCTCATGGATGGGCCAGCTCCGCCCCTGCCCATTTGCTAGGCCTATCCCTGATTATCTCTAGAAAGAGGTTGAAAACGTTGTCCTTTGCTTTTAATGGAACTTAATTCTGCTCTGGATTTTTTTTAACAGCTATCATTTTAATTTTTCGTTATTATTTTAAATTGTTAGCCATAGTTAATTCTAATTATAATAATAAAAATGTCATGATTGCTTTTGCTTAACTCACCTGTAATACAAATGTAAAACCTACATTGTCAATAGTGTACAATTCTCTCTTCTGTGATGCTGCATTAACAGCACTCAAACATGTACAAATAGCACAAGAGGCTCAGAGATACCGCCATGCAGATCTGCCAGCTCCGCTATGCAGCTGCAAGTTACAGGTTTTCAATAGATCTATCCCCTGCCGACTTCAGCACATTCCACGTAGGTGGCATGATAGAAAATCTCCACAACAGGAAAAGCAAATGGGAGCCAGACCTGGCTCCAGTGTAGTTAAAGTGAGGCAAATAGGGTTGCCAACTTTTCACCATCTCTGCAGCTGTGCACTTAATAGCAGCTTGATGTGGAGGCAATAGGAGGTCAAAACCTTTATCACCCAGCTGCACAACGTTTCATCTTCTGCAGATGTTTTAACAGCATAAGAACAGGCCAGGTCAGTATTTTCTGGTCACAGTTGGCAACCCTAATGGCAGGTGGTGAGGGAGGAAGGCAAAGGTGATCTCTTTGTTGTTCAGGCCAGCAAGGAAGCCTGACAGATAACAATTTCAAGGAATACCTTCTGATGTACTCTGGCTTATTGGCACAAAGAGGATTTCTCTTTTCCTGCACTTTTTCCTTTTGCCAGGGCTGGGCAAAACACAGGGCTCCAATTACCAGGGGCGTAACTAGGGTGGGGCCTGAGGGGCAGCTGCCCTGGGCACAACGCCAGGGGAGGGCTCAATCCTCAGGCTCCACCACCTAATGGCTGCCCTCATGTTCGGCTCAGAATGCTCTGAGCCAAATGTGAGGGCAGCCATTCGCCTGCTGCCTTCTTGCTCTGCCCCTTCTCCTCATGATCGTGAAGAGAAGGGGCGGCACGTGGAAGCTGCAGGCAATCAGCAGCCCTCGTGTTTCGCTCGGAGCGGTCCAAGTGTAACGCAATGGCTGCCGAGTCCTCCCAGCTCTGCATGCCACCCCTTCTCACGATCGTGAAGAGAAGGGGCGGTGCATGGAGGCAGCAGGCAATTGGCAGCCCTCGTGTTCTGCTCGGAGTGCTCCAAGTGGAATGCAAGGGCTGCCGATAGTGCCCGAACCCGGAAGTGATGTCACATGATGTCACTTCCAGGGCACAGCATGCTCCCGTGCCCCAGGCGGCATGGGAGCTTGTTTTGCTCCTGCCAATTACACATTACATTAAATACTGTGTTTGATCCTTTGTTTTTTTAATTAAAAAAACCCCAAACTTAAATAGTAGCCCCAGGGGCTCCTCTGGACCATTGCACCAATAGAAGCTGCCCTCCTGGGACAAATAGCAACTCCAGGGAGCCATTTGCGTCCGGACTATGGTGTGAAGGGAAAAGGTTAAATGAGACCTATGTGCTGTGGTCTCAGTCCTGATCAGACCCCCTGCAGCTGCTATTTGAAGTTTTACAAAAGATGGAGGGCCAAACTAAGTGTTTAAATGTAAGGCGCAATTTCACCCTCAGGTCATCAGTTCAAGATCCATTGCAATCAGCCTCAATTCCTAGCAACAGTCTGACAGCCTGCCCCAGCAAATACTTAATGGTTATTCCATTCACAGCCATTCCTGCTTGCTGTTTTAGAAGGAGACGTGAGCCAGCAAGTTCCCTCTGTCAGCCTGGCTGGGATCGCTTGCCGCTTGCCATTTGCCACTTCCTCCGCCCCCCCCCCCCAAGCTGTCTCAAGCCAATAGCCATGGTACTCGAATCTGCTTATTCTCCTCTTTTCTTCCTGTCCTTTGCCCTTTCATGTTGTGCCTCTAAAACTGTAATATTTTAAACCGTGAACCCCTTTGAGTGCATTGATAGAAAGGCATTTTAAATGTAGTAAATAAATAAATATGCAGAAATAAACCACTTGTGTAACTGGAGTGGGGTGTTAGAGGGGGCACCTTCTTTGAGAGCGGCCTGCACTGGAGTTCAAAAAGGGTATCAAAAGTAATTTTTTTATCATATTTATCCAATTGACACACATGTTACATCTTTAAGCTTTAGCTTTTCTATATTACTGTGCAATAGAGTGCCAACGTTTTAACCAGTCCCTGCTCATGTGCCTTTACCAATAGCCATCAGCAAGTGATAATGCTTATCTCCAAGTCATGGGTGGGTGGGGGACTTTACGGATGGTTTTTGTGGATCAAAAGTTCAGGAGGAGGCTGCTATGAAATGCATAATAAAATGTGTTTATAATAAGGCAATTTGCAATAGACCTTCCATATTGTGACTGAGTTTCTTTCTTTTGTAGTAGTTGAGAATTCCTTTTCTTCCTCCTTTTGTTCTGAAAAAGGGACTGTTTCCAAACAGGGATCGCCACCATATATGGAGAGAGAGAGAGAGAGAGAGAGAGAGAGAGAGAGAATGATCTGACAGAGGCTGTCTTTTGCTGCCCTCTGCAGGCAAAATCAATCAGCGTCCTGAAAATATTTATCAAAACAAGGGACATTCAACATTTGATCTTAATGAGTCCATTAGGTTTTTTGGGTAGGGGGAAAACCTTAGTTTCAGGCCTTAATATGAGCCAGTACGTGACCCTGGAACATGTGAATTGGAAAGAAAGAAGGAAGTTTTCAAAGAAGTGGACAATACAGATGAAAGTTTCCACTCTAAAAAGGAGTGCTATTAAGTGCATACAGATGGGGTTGCCATTGCTTTTACTGGTCCTGCGCCTAAAATTTTGCAGTGAAACTTTCCCCACTATTTATCTCCCATCCCTGGAAAACTTCACCTGCTTAATTTTTGCATGACAGATGCCTATTAAGGACACAGAAACAAGGTGAGCTGGGGAAAGGTGTCAATGTTTATATACAGAATGCAGCTGGAAACAAACAAGTAATTTTCAGAAATCTGAAGGCAGTTTGAATGAGGGATCAATGCTTGTGATGTGCACACTCCCCAATTTTGCCTCTGGTAAAACAATTTTTTTAACATTGTTTCAAAAACCTGCCAAACCTATTTGAACATAAGTGACAGTGGGGCAAAAGAAAAAGTATGCTCACCATAGGAAGTGAACCCAAGTATCTTAGACTGAAGGCAGGCAATAGTTTTCAAGAGATCTGGAAGTGGTTTGAGAGATTATCACTTTCCAAGGTGTACTGATATACAGGTGGGCCCCCATATCCACTGATTCGCTATCCACGGTTTCAGTTATCCACGGATCGTGGGGACCCCCCCAGGCTTCATTTCTTCCTTAAAGAAATAGGAGAAGCAGCCTCTGGAGAAGCAGCCTTATTACAGGCAAGTAGAACGAGACTAAGTACTAGAGACTTACTTGCCTGCAATGGAGGCTGCATCTCTGTTTGTTTTAAGGAAGAAACAAAGCTTGCTGAAAGAAAAATAAGAGCTGGGGGGGGGCAAGCATGCCTGCCTGCAGGGGAGGCAGGGTGGGGGGGGTCCTCAGGAAACCATGGAGGGGGTGTTCGCTCTTATCCACGGTTTCAAGTATCCACGGAGGGGCCTGGAACATATCCCCAGCGGATATGGGGGCCCACCTGTATTTCTACAACCTCACTGTCCCCTCTGATCAAACAGGTTTTTGAAACCCACAACTCCCCAGTGCGTCCGTCCGATGGTACCGGTAGTATGACTGTGACTTTAACAGTGCAATCATATGCATGTTCAGCGAGGCTTCTTCCTAGATAAGTGTGTTGCAACCTTAGAGTCAAATCCTTGGAGTAGGTAGTGTGAACTTTCCACTGAGTGAACGTACTTTGCTATTACTTGGTCTTCTTGATATACAAAGAGGTAACAGCAAGTTGGTACCAGGAACGAAATCCGTCTAGATTGTGGTCTGAACTAAACACATAAATGGTGGGCAGTTCATATTACTATGAAGTGTTTAAAACCTCCTTGCTCTTTGATCCTTCTGCATAAAGTGGACAAACACAGAGCAGGAAGGTGGGCCTCCTCTGCCCTGACTGTTTTTCAGAGGAAGGAACTTCAGCCAGGGCATCCTTTCTTACTGCTGCATTACCGCCTGCAGCGAATGAAATTCTTTCTTCTACATAAGTGTTGAAGATACAGGAACCTTGCTGTTCTCCTTTGCATTCGGTCTACAACCCTATTTTTTCCCACACAATGTTGCTGAAGCTTGGAGGAAACAGGTGTAAGCAGCAGGAAATACTGCTCTTTCTGATGTCATCAAAAGAAATTGATTTTTCTCTGCCCAGATTCCACATGGGAATGGGAATGGGGTGGTGGGGTGTTACTGCTGGCTTACTGGTGGTGTGTATTGTTGGATTGCGGCCTCTCCTCTCTCTTCCCACCCTTGTCTATAAAGCAGCCTTATGCACACTCAGAACAGCAGATCTAGTGTAGAAACCTGTTTCCCATACATATTGAATCTGCTGGACTGGGGCGTACATTGCAATAATCATTGAGGAACAAAAGAGATTTGATGAGGTTGGGGGGAGATACATAGTGAGAAAACACAGGGGATGAGAACTGGTGCAGGCTAATTTGCTTTGCATACATGCTGGAGATAGGAGAGGGGCAAGAGGTCATGTTCCCCCCCCCCTATTATTTGGAGAACTCCATCCATTGATTTAATACCATTTCTGTTGCGTTGTCTTGTGAACACTCATCAGAAACCAGTGAGGGGGGAGAAAGGGGGGCATCCTGATGAGGCTACTGATTTCCTCAAGGGACTGTGACCTGCTTATTAATCATTATGTCTTCCTTCAGTAAGAGCAACCCAGCTGTGATGCTGGCCAATCATAAAGACAGCCATCCATCACTGTCAACATCAGGGTCCAATCACTGAAAAGAGGCCCTGTTGACTGCCAGCCAATAGCATGGTTCTGAGTTCACGGTAGAAACTATAAAAACAGAGACTGATGAGGATTCTTCTCTGTTCTTTGATTTTTCTTTTCTGGAGCTGCTAAAACAAATTAGGTGAAAGTGAACAAAATTTAGACTCTGATTAAAAATGGTATGCGGACATTCTCACTCAGATTTCATGCCTGCATGCAGGTATTCAGAAATCAGAAGGTTTTCAAATTAGGTGTATAACTGTTACTTAGTATATGATGCAATATGAGGATACATTAAGTTGTTGTTAACTGTCTTGAGAATCTTTTCATCAAAAAGCAGGATATAAATATTAAAATAAATAAATAAATAAATATACCTCTCCTTTCTCATGTCTTCTGTGCATGTTCTGAGGACTAAACAGTACATTTTAGATTGCATAGACTAAAAGTAATAGGGGAAGAAGCCAGACCTCAAAGAGAGGTTGACTGGTGCTGGAAGGAGAGTCACTTTCCTTTTGCAAGGAGATTTCAGATTTTCTAAAACTGGATATAGTCCCAAATTTTGAGAAATATTCCTTTGCAAATGTTCAGTTAAAATGCATTAAGAGGGTTCAGTACCACTGAAAATATATCTAAGATTTTCTAAGATGACAGAAATGTCCATTCTCTACTTGCTACTATGGATACTACTCAACAATTTAGTGTACTCTCAGGATGCTAGAAATAGTTCTGGGAGATTTCAGCTGCAGGAGACTAGATGGGATTTTTTTTTTTGTCCAAACTTAGATCAGTTTTCTCTATGATGACATATAAACTGTGGCCCAGGAAGTAATGTTTAGAGCCCTTTGTCCTGCTGAGGAAATGTTGAATTCTTTGGTGGTTGTAGTTTGATATTTATAATTTAGTGCTTTTTCTTAGTACACTGGAGTACTAATTTGATGCCATGTCTTTAAGTGGGCTTCATTTCTGTTCAGGTGTTTTTCAAAAGTGGATTAAAGTTATAGCAAGAAACTGTGTATAGCTTTTGTATATCATAAATGCAAATGTCAGAACTTGGAGATTGTCAAAATTCCCCAGTGAATGAGATCAAATCACTTCTCTACTAATTGCCAGTAATAGTTTTTCCAATGAATGTTGACAGCGTCAACAATCCCCACTTTGTGACATTCATGGTTAACAGAAATATTAACTATGGTGAAATATTGCACTGAATATAATTACCAATTATTGTACTGAATGCCTGTAATGGCCACAACTAGCCACTATGGGTCACTGTTTCACTGGTGAGGTTGTCATCCGGTAGTTTGATCTGCCTAGGATGGTCTAAGGACCTAAGAGATTTCTCTCTCTCTCTCTCTCTCTCTCTCTCTCTCTCTCTCTCTCTCTCTCTCTCTGTCTTCTTAAGGAAGCATGAGGTTAAGCAGGAAATGGAGGAGGAAGCTATATGAATTTTGCCCAGAATTTTACTACCTATTCTGAATAGGTACCTATTCTGCACCACTACTTACACCATATGTTCATCTGTTGACCTGGATTAATTAATGCAGAATCATGACCCATATATTGTGTTTGGGAACACAGTTGCTACCAACACTTTCACTTTTTAATCCGACAAATCCTATGTATGAGTTGCTGGTTGGGGAATATCTGCTTTATGAAAAGTAGGAGACACCATTAATTTTATCTCAAGATGGCAAAAAAGGAAGAAGGACATTTCAGACAGTGAACAGACTTTTTGGGGACTACTTCTGTAGTACTGTCAAGGATATTTCTAGTTGGGGGAGAGGGGATACCTGCTGCCAAGCAGGGAGGAAACTCCTTCCTGCTTCTTCCCAGTGCTTAATTTCTAAAGGAAGAGGTCCAGGGGATCAAGCCTAGCAGCATCACATTTTCTTCTCTGAAAACCCTCCCCACCCTTTATTTCCAGATGTGAAATGGTAGCTCCACTGATTGTGGTTACTATTCAGTAGTAATGAGAACTTTAGGCACTCTGTGTATGCCTATAGGCACTCCTTTGTTACCAAGTCCCACATTCGAAGGGGCCATAGCTCAGTGAAAGAGCACCTCGCCTAGATACCTTTAAAAGAGGTTTGGATAGATTCATGGAGGAAAAGACCATCACAGGTTACAAGCCATAAGCAACCTCCTGGCTTTAGGTTTTCTCTGTGCCAGGTGCAAGGGAGGGACAACAGGAAACAGGTTATCTCATTGGCTGTGTGCTCCCTGAGGCATCTGGTGGGGCCACTGTGTGATACAGGAAGCTGGATTAGATGGGCCTTTGGCCTGATCCAGCAAGGCTCTTCTTATGTTCTTATGCTTTGCATGCAGAGGGTCCCTGGTTCAGTCCCCAACATCTCCAGGTGGATCTGGGAAAGGCTCCTGAATGAAACTCTGGAGAGCTGCTGCCAGCTAGTGAAGACAACAACACTGAGGTCGTTGGACTCACAGTCTGACTCAGTACAGTGCAGTATCATATGTATGAAGAAGGCTGAGCCTTAGCACTCACCAGTGAGCACATCCTGGCTCAAACCTAACTCTTGTTTCATGCACATAGATTATCCCTTGACACACTGTAGTCATCTTTAGGCTTACCAGATCTCCAACCGGGACAGAGTGCTAGACCTTTAGGAGAAGGAATGTGGGCAGGTGTAACTTGTTAAGTCCTAGAGCAGAATCCTAGGCATGTCTACTCAGAAGCAAGCCCCACTGAACACAATGGGGCTTGCTTCGGAGTAGACATGCCTAGGATTCTGCTCTAGGACTTAAGAAGCTACACCTACCCACATTTCTTCTCCTAAAGGTCTAGCACTCTGTCCCGGTTGGAGATCTGGTAAGCCTAGTCATCTTTCATGCTTGCAATACAGGCATCCTCCTATGCATGCCTACTCAGAAGTAAGCCCTATTCAGTTGATTGGGACTCATTAGCATGTTGCATCCGCTTTAGTGGCCTTTAGGTCAGTGGTTCCCAAACCTTTTAGCACCAGGTCCCACTTCTTAAAATGACACTCTATATCAGGACCCACCAGCTTTACGAGGCTTTTTTAAAAAGGAGACCCAGAAAGAAATATGTAATATGTTTATGTATTTATTTACAAGTAATATTTTTATTTATTTATTTGCAAAAAACTCAATCCATTTCTCGTAATGAGGCAGCCCTGATGAACATCCTCAAGGCTTGGGGCTTAGTTATGTGACCCAATCTTCACCTGCCCCCACTACCCGTCATTGACGGACTTGGAAAAAACAACCAGAAAAAAAAGACGCTCTAACATTTATCTCGTTATATTTATACAAGCTTGCAAACTACAGGAGCTCAGCTCTATGCGGAGCAATTAGCAGCTATCTGATTTTTGAATAGCCTCAGGGCTTTCATTGGAGGCTCTGCTCCTGACCCACCAGTGGGTCCTGACCCACAGTTTGGGAAACCCTGCTTTAGGTGCTTCCTGGTCTATGGCTGCAATCCTATACACACTTTCCTGGGAGTAAGCCCCATTGAACACGATGGCACTTACTTCTGAGTAGACATGCATGGGATTGTGCTCTAAGTCTGTTTCCCATGGAAATGCCCACTAGAGGGAGCAATTAAGGACTAAGGCAGTGGTTCTCAAAGTTCTCCCTGCTTTCTGAGTTTTTGCAGGGGCGAAGCCAGAGGTGGTGGCGGTGATCCCCGGGATTGCCGCCACTGCCAAGAAAAACATGCTTTCTTTCACTCACTGGGGTTGGGGAGGGCCTTTGGGGTTTTCCAGAAGGGCTCGAAAATTGCCATTTTTCATTGATCTGAAGAGTGGGGAGGCCTACGGAGGGTCACGCAGGCCTCCTTGAAGCCCCCCAAGCCCCGGTAAGTGGGGAAAAAAGGCATTTTCGGGCACTTTTTCTGCTGTGACGATCCCCGGGATCACCGCCGCCATGCTATTCCCACCCCTTAAGAGGGCAGGGGACAGTTTGTGGTTTCATTGGTGGGTCACGACCATTGCTGGTGGGATATATACTGGTTCCAATGGTGGGTCACTACAGCCCCTCACCTAATGGAAGAAAGTATATGTAATAAATATGGAAGTATATGTAATAAATAAGAAAAATAAACAATATTCAGTATCTAGATGACAATAAACCAAGATTAAAAGAACTGGCACCATTTCAGAGAGCAAGCATTCACAGCATGGATTATTACGTGTGCTCTAATAGAAAGTACTTTTGGAATTGGATGCGTAACTTATCTCAGCAGTAAGAAAATCCCAGCCTGTACTGTACTATTGAAGCACAGGAAGGGCTTGCTTAGCCTTCCATTTTCCTGCCAACTCACGTTTGGCTGCCAATAACATGTATGAAGAAAAGAAAGATACAGTACTTCTTAATTCAGAGATATCCTGCCTCTGGACATGGAGAAACCTCCATGTTCTGACAATACCTCTGAATTAAGAAATCTCTTTCTGAGGTATATCCTGCCTTTGAAGGTGAAGGTTGCTATTAGTGAAAATAGCTAGATGGAACCTCTGTGTTCAGAATACAAGATGTTGGGGATATATAACAGGACAGAGCTGTTGCCTTTATGTCCTGCCTGATAGGCTTCCAGTAGCACTTGGCTGGCCACCATTGGAAACAGGATGCTGGGTTAGATGGACCCTTGGTCTGATCCAGCAAAGCTCTGCTTGTGTTCTTAATGCTGGAATGAAAAGTATCTGATTGAACGTAGCTCCAGCGTGCTAATCTGTAGAACCAGAAGGCTCTCAAGGGGAGCCAGGCAGACCTGGAGGTAGCATGGCTAGTACTTTAAACTGGCACAGAGGATACAATGGTGCAGTTATGCACTATCAGATATTAGTTCTCTTGCCCCAGTGCAGCAGCAGCAGACCCAGGATGGGGAGAGAAATTCTTTCTGAACTAGAGGCAGCCCAGCCATAAAGCAAGGTGGCAGCCACATTAGGCTGGACTTTGGGGTCCATTAAAAGCAGCGGAATGGGGGAAGATATCTCTGACAATCTAATGCAGGGGTGGCCAACCTTCCACCATTAGGGCCTCTGCATTCTTAAGAGTTGTGTAGAAGACAGAATCTTGACAGCTGCAATTGCTGATGGTGCTGCTAAAGCAGCTGCACCTGCTGAAATGCCCTCACCTAGACAACCATTAGAGGGCCAGGATCATTCATGTTGAACGGATGGCCACCCCTGATCTAATGAAAGTTCTCATTTACAAACCCCATAAATGGGAGGAGCCTAAGGAATAACGTGAAGTTTATTTAAATGATACACGCAGGAGAACATTCCTGTGGTGCGGGCACACCATGTCCTAATCCAGCCCTATTCTATACACGGTTGCATTAGCTGGAGCAAGATGTTTACTCTGATGTAGGCTTGGAAGTGCTATGGTTTTGCAATTTCAACTGCTTATAACAAACTTTCTCTCCCCGGGAATCAGTTCTTGAGAAATACTACCGTTTGTCAGATATACACTGGGCGACCTTGGGTTAGTCACTATTGCGCAGCCTAACCTAATTCACAAGGTTGTTGTGAAGATAAAATGGAGGTAGGAAGAATTGTGTGCATCATTCTGAGTGGAATAGAAATTAAACGAACAAAAAGCCTTGCAAGCTTCCATGCTGTTGTGAGCTGGGTGTCTGATGACCATGAATGGGTTTAATATCACTATGGTTTTGCCTATGATGTCACCTGACTGGAGTCAGGAATTTGATCAAACAATGTTTCTTAGTGATTGTGGGTGGTCACATGAATGAATTCACCTGCAGGAGATGGGATCTCTGATCAGTACTCTGTGCAGCATGTGTGTATGAGAGACACAGAGAGATGGCAGTTTGAAAGAGAGGCAACTGGAGTTACAAGGAAATCGGGTTGCCCCTGGAGTGGAGGCCTAATTGCTTTGTGTGGATCTGCTGCCTGCTGAAAGAGTACCCACTTCCCTCCTCTTCTTCTGTGCTTGTATATTTGTAAATGAACTGTAGATAAAGTAGATATTACAAGATACCACAGGGCTCCAAGGGCTCTCTCATCCGAAGGAAATGAAATCTGATGGAACCTCAGTATCATCAGATTTCGTCAGTGAAACTTCTAACCGTTCATAAGAGGGGAGCTTTTAACTACAATACATTTCTGGCTGCCACTGGAAATCTGGCCCTTTTTCTGTTCCAAAGATTGGTAGTGGGCAGAGGAGACCCACATGTCTGCATTCTGTGAAAGATATGGTTTGTTTTGCTTTGCTGTCACAGCTTCACATGAGGTGTTTGCATCTGGTGTAGTATGGGGGCAAGATATGTTTAAAAAACCTGAACACTCAGCTTTCAGACCTTGTAATCAGGGTGGTTATCAAATTTCAGCTCCTTAACTGTGAGGGAAGTACCCTAACCATTTTGAAGAAGCAAAAGGACAGAGAGTCTGCAGATTTCAGATAGGTTGATAACCTTGAGATATAAGTGTTTTTCCATCATGGACCAAAACCACCCAGGGACAGTATTGAGATGAGGAACCCAACCTCCTTGCTAAACAGCTGTGATGTGGAAGCCCAGCCCCCCAAGGTATGGAATCAAGCTGTGGTTGCTCAATTGTGAGGGAAAGGCACTCTGCATATGCTCAGAGCCATTCTGTTCTTCACATGGCCCAGTGAATGAAAACAGAACTGTGTAATGAAAACAGAACTCAGCTTCTGCTCAGAAGGAATTCTTGCACTTTTTGGATTTGGAAGAGTGTGTGCACACATGCAACGATCTAAAGTTGATATAGAAAGTGGTGCTGCATTACCAATATTTGTCAGCAGGTGGCGATGTAGGATCACAAATAGGACTTCCTAAGGCCTAACAAGCCTGGTTGGGGGAGCTAATTGCTGGATCTTTCAAAGAGTAGAGACAAGTGGGTGTAAAAGAGAACCTTCCCTATAGAGAAAAAGAGAGTGACCATTACAAACGTGTTTCTTTTTTATAGGAAGAGAAATGTGCCAGAACATTATGCAGAATATAGCTTCTGTACAGGATACCACTGGAAGTCGGGAGGAAGAGCAAACTAATGTACTAATCCACTAGTGAGCATGGAACTAGTCAACTAGTCCATCCTGACTTCACAGTCTTCTTCCAATTCTCTCTCTGGAAATTACTCATTCCCTTTCTATCTTTTCCCATACTCTAGTTTTGCTCTCTGTAATTTGCTCTCTGTAAATTTTAATGTTCCATGCTCATAGAGCAAAAAGTAGGGGGACCTGTAAGTAAGTCCATTCACAAGACCCAGTTTCTGACTCCCTGCAATTTAGCTAAATAACTCCCTTGAAGCCCTCTAAAAACACTCACTGAGGGGTACACCCCCACCCTGTGCTTCAAGCCCTGCTAATGCCCCTTTCCATCCCACTTACCTCTTAACATTTCTCTCCATTCCTTCAGGAAGTACCGGTAGTTTGAAATTTTGATTCATTTACATCAAACCTGTGATGTCTACTCAAAAGTAAGTCCCACTAAGTTCAATGGGGCTTACTCCCAGTTAAGTGCACAGTATCACACACTTTAATAATTAAAATTCTCACCAGGGTTTAATTTGAGCCCCTTGATTCAGTCTCAGAACTTGGGGTGTTGATTAGGACCATCACCTGATTGAAGCAATCTTAGTTGATTGACTCTGAGTTTTAATTGATTAATCAGTTAAAATCTACATAAACATGCCTATCAATAAACCAATAATTTTGAAGGAAAAACACACACTTTGTATTACAGTGAATAATAATAATTTAGTGCCATCCATGTGCCAGTATGCATACGCTGCAGCAGCTACTGTCTTAGAAAAGGCTTTTTGTAGGTATGTCTGTTGCACACAGGAGAGAATGTCTCATCTAAGAAAAGCCCCTGCAGCCCTGTGTGTTTATCAGATAACCAGGGGAGAACCTTTGAAGTCAAACAAAAGTTTTGAAATCAATTAATCTGATTAAAGTGATTAAACATTGCAGCCCGAAAGTGAATATAAATTAACTGATTCTGAAGGTTCAAACAGATTGGGCTGGAGAAAAACACATGCCCAATTCACTTCCTCACCATCAGCCTTGCACATCTGGGTGTAGGGAGCATTGCTTTCAGAAAGTGTTTTGTCCTAGCACCTGTTTTTTGTTATAAATTAAGCTCCAGATGTTAGAGAAAGCAAAACCAGATGCAGTATTCTACATCTGTGATTCTTTTTCACCTTCTGTATCTTTTGATGGCTCAGTTCCAGTTCCATGCTTCTCATATCAAAAGGAATCTCTGGCACCAGTTTGCTCCCTGTTGGTGTATTTACATACATTGGCCATGTAGTCATAGATAGCAAAGTTCCACATCTGCTAGGCTAGTTTCCCCCCCCCCCCCCTCACCCTTGTTATACATAAAGGAATGTGGCCACATTTTACTGTAAAAATAAGAAACCCAAGTTCCACATTGCACACTGGACACCAGGCAGCCCTTGGAAGAAAAATATTTGAGTAAAATAAATGCATCACAAGGCTTCTAGGTGAGGAGTCATTTCTAAACGATTTATAAACCCTTCCAAAAACCAGGTCCTGTAATGGAAACAAAAAGTGATTTCACTTACAATTTCCTGCAGTTTGGTGAAATGCAGGACTGGAGAGAATACCAGCACTCTGTTCAGTCGTCTCTCAGTCCTTGCAATCCAGTAGCCTGTTGCATAAGGTAAATAGGAGCAAGACCTTATACTTGCTTGTCACTTTCTTAAAAATTAGCTTTCCTGTGTCTTTAAGAACAGGAATTAAGCAAGTGAAGATGAATGTGAGAAAAGCTTCCCCACTGCATTTCTGTGCCGGGCTGCTGTTAAAGATACAGTAACTAAATGGTGTCAACCCTAGTAAAGTTGCCAGATCACAATCTGGAGGTGAGCCTTGTTCTTGATTAAGCAGGAAATCAGCACCTGTGGCTTGTGCTTTTTTTTTTTTCCTTCTCTGGTCTTTTGATCTGCCCTGCCACTCCCCTTCCTGCAGCAACCTGAACTTCATAGAGCAGCCAGAGAGGAGAAAGCTGAAATGAGTAGGGAATGCATAGGAAGGTGAAGCTGGTCACATCTCCTGCTTAACTGGCACTTTTAAAGGGACAGAGCACACCTGTGGTTTGCAATCTGGCAACTTTACCTAGACCAGATGCGAGAGCCTCTTTGCACCCATGTGAGCTGCAGTGCCAGTGCACTGGTGGAGCAGAAACACTGAGGATGCTGCGCCAACTAACAGTGCAATTCTATGTGTGTCTACTCAGAAGTAAGTCCCACTGTGGTCAATGGGGCTTACTCCTAGGAAAGTATGCATAGGATTGCAACCTAAGAAACTTAGAAGGCCTTGGATTCAGTGGTGGGTGGAGAGTGGACATAGCCAGAGCAAGGTGGGGTGGCAACAGTCGAGAGAGACGATTGGTCCAGAGGAAGCCTTACCATGATATAAGGTGAGGTGGGCTGGCTCCTTGGGTTGCAGATTTGGATTGCTGTTAATGGTGGTGGGCAAACAGATCTGACCCATGCACCATGGTGTAGTGGGAAATTTAAGTGGAGAAGCTTGTCATGAGACACACCCATAGCCATTGTTTATGGCCACAAAGACTATATAGCATCAAAACAATTAATTTTAAATGTCTTCATTAGAGTGTTTTTCTTCTCCTGTTACTTAATCCTACTTTGAAAACGTATGATAGTTCATTTAAAGATCCAGCAGATTTTGGCTGCAATCCTGTACACACTTCCCTGGATGTACACCCCATTGAACACAATAGGACTTACTTCTGAGTAGACAGGCAAAGGATTGCACTGTAGATCCCAAACTCTTGGAGTGGGTTGCAATTAGTTTAAAACAAATGTATAAAAATGGGGGGGGGGGAATGAATAAAAAAGTAGCTGAGATACATATAAAAGGTAACTTAAGAGTGCTAGCCTATGTGTATTTACTCAGAAGAGAGTTCCACTGTGTTTGGTAGGAAATACTCCCAGGGAAATTTGCATAGGATTGTAGTCTTTATGTAACATGAGCTACATATGATTTCTCAGTCCTTGGGAAAGAAGATGGCCTGCCCTAGACATTAAAATAAGCCCCTAGGCACATTGCTCATCTTGCCTTCCACTGAGCTTGATGCTTCTTGACTCAAGTCCTTTTGAAAACAGTTTCAAAGGTAGTACCTTGAGTGCTCCTATTGCTCCTGTTCTAGAAGAAGTCTTGGAGCTGCATTCTCTCTCAATTACTCCCCCGCCCATAGGTAGGCTTACCAGATCTCCAACCGGGACAGAGTGCTAGACCTTTAGGAGAAGGAATGTGGGCAGGTGTAGCTTGTTAAACCTGACAGCACAATCCTTTCTGAGTAGACATGCCTAGGATTGTGCTCTAAGGTTTAACAAGCTACACCTGCCCACATTCCTTCTCCTAAAGGTCTAGAGCTCTGTCCCGGTTGGAGATCTGGTAAACCTACACATAGGGCACATACTGCTAAGAGATGCTCCTGCACAAGCTCCATTGAATCAACAGAAGGCTGTGCAAGTGTAATACACTGGGCAGCAGATTGGTGGGTGGGCTGGAACTGTTTGTGCTTCAAGGCAGCCCATCTCTGAGCAGCCACCTTAAATGGCAAAGTTTGGATGTAATTTAGGGCAACAGTATTGCAGGGACAGAGCTAATCTAGGGGGCCAGTCCTCTGGGAAGTTCTCCTGCATGAACCTCAATGTAATGAATGGAAGTGCAAGAGCTATGCCACTCTCTTGTACAGCTCCTGTTCCTGAACTTTGTGCATGAAATTGGTGGTGTGGTGTAGTGGTTAACACTGCAATCCTATGCACAATTTCCTGGGAGTAACTCTCATTGAACACAGTAGGACTTACTTCTGAGTAAATAAACATGCATAGGCTTGTGCTGTAAGAGCAGTGGCGTTGCTGGAGGTGGGGCAGAACGCTGTTCCGCACCGCGCTGACCTCTGTTACCAGCACGAGGCGGCCCCGCCCCCTCACTTTCAGAGCCATTCAGTGGGGCGAAGGCAACGCGCAGGGAGTCTCCTGCGCGTTGCCTTCGCCCCACTGAATGGCTCCAAAGGCAAGGGGGCAGGGCCGCCTCGTGCCAGTGAGTAACGGAGGTCAGCACAGTGCGGAACTTAGCGTTCCGCCCCACCTCCAATGACGCCACTGTGTAAGAGTATGAGCTGTGAGTTGGAGGCCTGTGGTTCAAATCTCACCTCAGCCATGAATCACTGGGTGACCTTAGTCTAGGCTTACCAGATCGTCGACCGGGACGGAGCGATCTCCCCTTAAGGGGGCGGAGCGCAGGGGGGCCAGAACGCTACGCATTCTGGCCCCCCGCGCTCCGCCCCCTTAAGGGGAGATCGCTCCATCCCGGTCGACGATCTGGTAAGCCTACCTTAGTCAAGCTATCATATCTCAGATTCAGCTTACCTTACAGGGATGTTGTAAGAATTACTGAGATAATGTAAAGGAAGCACTTATTAAATTAAACCATAATGAAAAGAAGGGTATGAAGAAACCAGAGGGGATATGTAGGAGGAGAGCAATAATGGCTATTCAGGGTGTAGAACTTGACTCAAGTAAGTGGGTGGATTAAGCTGGGTGGCACAGTTGTGAAATAGCTAAAATGCTGTGGCAAGGAAGATCAATGCCCAACTATTGGCCAACAACAAAAAAGAATAATCAGGAGCAATTAGTTCAAGTTTCAGGAAAGCAAATTTAGGTTGCATTCATAATGTGTAATTAGTAGGAGTAATCACATTTGTATCTAGCCCTTCTTCCAAGGATGTCAGGTTTGCATGCATAGGAGCACCCCTCACTCCTGTGAGGAAGGTTAGATGTAAAGAGAGCATTTGGCTCAAGGTAATCCACAACACTTTATGGTTGATTGAAAAGTTGAACCCACTATCCTAGTCAAAGCACAAAGCTGTATCCACAGAACCACACTGGTTGGGGTAATGAAGCCAGTTTTCCGGGGATGGTGTAGCAGCTGATTCCCCGAAGGAAAAAGAAACAGAGAAGCCTCTATGAAGGGTGACTTTATCGATTTGTCCCAACAACACATAAAATCCACATGAAGAAATAGTTTCTGCTGATGGATCTCCTCTGTAGGGTGTGCAAACGCTTGCTTGGCGGTGGTGGGGAAAAACAACTTGTCCAACAACATGTGAATGAATAAGTAACCCCACGCCGCTCACCCCAAGGGGTCCAAATGTGCTCTGAGCACTAGGTAGCTTATCAAGGGGACACACCAGAATGTGTGCAATGTGTGCAGTTTTTGGCTTCTCCTGAGATTCTCTAGATATATAATTCATGTGTAAACATACCTTGAGGGCCTCTGGAGTACGGCTGGATGACCTCTAAGGTCCCTTCTACTTCCATGTCTCTTTCTGTTAAACTACTGTATGTGTGTATGTGTATAATATCCATTTATATCCTGACCACCTCACATGATCCCCTGGTGACTGTCTCTTTACAGGTGA
Organism: Plestiodon gilberti rubricaudatus; assembly: GCA_026170595.1. Taxonomy (NCBI): domain Eukaryota; kingdom Metazoa; phylum Chordata; class Lepidosauria; order Squamata; family Scincidae; genus Plestiodon; species Plestiodon gilberti. The sequence goes on along the minus strand of JANXHW010000006.1, from coordinate 38,505,897 downwards.
AGTTGACAGAGAGGACATTAAAAGTCATTAAGTTCTGGTGTTTATCAATAACAAAATTTGAAAGACAAATATTTAGAACTGTGATCAAGTAGTTTTGCCTGAAATTCTTTGATAAGAAAACTAAGGGGGATTGGTAGACCAAGTTCCCCATGACCTCCCAAGGATGCGGTGTGCCACCTCCTATAATCATAGCTACTGTCAACACTCCCGTTTTGCCTCTGGAGATGGCAATTGAGAATATGTGTGGTTTGGTACCACACAGGAAGCACAGATTTGGCCAAAGGACTACCTGTTGCTGACCCCTAGTTTAGAGCAATCAACAAGTGCATGAAGCTTTTAATAAAGCACAGGCCTCATTCACAAATGGGAACCAAGAAGAAGGGATATGGTTATTTTGGAAATGCAATGTTGTCCGTCCCCCCAGAAGGCATCTGGCTAAAAAAGTTGGCAGATTTGCAACAGATAATTTTAAATAAATGGTACAATTGTACCTGTGAAATGTTTTTAACAGCATAACCCTAACCAACTTTCCAATGCCGGTGCAGCCACAATGTTCTCTCACATTGAAGAGGCCTCCATGATTGCCCCTGCACTGCAAAATGCAATGTGTGCCCTGTTGGCACGGCTACACCAGGGCTGGAAAGTTGGTTAGGATTGCGCTGTAAGATGGGTTAGCATGCTTTGATATTTCACGGTTATCCCATTGCTATGCCTTGTCTAAGGACACCCACCCACCCCTTTTCCCAGCCCTCCAAGAGATCAGGAAGAAGTAGAGAGATCTGCCCAACTGTGTATCTTCTTGAAGCTGGAGAAGGGGTCCAGGCACATTCTGAAATATCACCCTGGAGAATCTGTGCATGATCTGAAATGTGGATAAGCACATTTCTAATACTGTCCTTTTTTTTAAGCTACTGGCTGGTGTTCTCCCAAATAGTGAGGGCAGCTGTACTTGCTGAAAAGTCTTCATCCTCACCCTTTTTGGCCAAATGGGAAAGACTTACTGTAAATAGAGCAGTGTGAGAAATTATACAGCAAAAACATCTGTTGTTTAGATGTTTTATTTTAATAAGGACCACTTAATTTGTTCTTTGGCAGATTGCAGCACCTATTAAAAGGTGAAAGAAGAAAAAAGGGAGAGAGGGGGAAAAAGTGAGAACTATTAATTCTTTCTACCTCAGGTGTGTTGCCAACAGATTGTCTCCTCTCCACCCTCCGTTAGGTGACAATTTGCTCTACCATGCTAAAGTTATCGACTTGAATGAATTTTATTTGTTTGTTCGTTTGATTGCATTTGAACGTGTTCGCCTTGGTGAATTGTTAAAATGCATGTCCAGACTGTAGCTCGTCATGTCTTGGTTCAATCCGCTTTCTGAATATCTTAGGCTACAATCCTATACACACTTACTTGGACATGCATAGGATTGTGCTGTTAGTTTAGATACGAAGAGTATCTGTCTGGATAGGCATGGAAATACTGTATTCACAAAATGAATCTCGCATTACAAGATCCACTGACAAAGTTAAGGTGTTCACTTCTTTGAATTGTAGAGACAGCAGGAATCCAAAAGGTCGGGCCAGACCAAACCTGCAAGACAGGACCATCTGGTTCGTCCTCCACTCCAGTCGCATGAATCATCCCACAGAATCCTGACCAGTGTCCCTCAAGCAAAGAGCTGGTGTACTGCAGAAGATGCCTGCAGGGCAAATAACCCCAGTGACATGGTGCTGGAACTTAACCAGTACTTACAGCGCAATCCTACCCAGCTCCTCCACTGGTGCAGCAGTGGTGGAGGGCAGAACAGGAGGCTTTGGAAGGGAAGGGGGATTTAAATCCCCTTTAAAGGGGAATGTAAAGGGGAATCCCCTTTAAAGGGAATGTAATTTAAATCCCCTTTCCCTCCCAAAGCCTCCTGTTCTCCCTCCACCATTGCTGCACCAGTGGAGGAGCTGGGTAGGATTGCACTGTTAATGTCTGAAAACAGATGCTGGGGCTCCAACCTGTCTAAGATAAAGGTAACGGTGACCCCTGACAATTAAGTCCAGTCGTGTCCGACTCTAGGGTGTGGTGCTCATCTCTATTTCAAAGCCGAAGAGCCACCGTGGTCCGAAGACGCCACCGTGGTCATGTGGCCAGCATGACTCTCCTTGCCGCAGCGCGTAGCATGCAGCTGGAACACAGAGCGCTGTTTACCTTCCTGCAAAGCGGTACCTATCTACTCGCATTGACATGCTTTGGAACTGCTAGGTTGGCAGGAGCTGGCCAAGCAACGAGAGCTCACCCCGTCGCGGATTCGAACTGCCGACCTTTCGATTGACAGCTCATGGTTCAGCGGTTTAACCCACTGCGCCACCCGCTGGCTACCTGCTTTTTAATTTGAAAGCCCTGTCTACTATCCCAAATGTCTGGCTGTCGATTACGATTATTCAGTGATGTGATCTGCTCACATTCAGAGGCACTCTGTTGTTTTATTAATCTTAAACAGTGTGTCTTGTTGCCATGGGAAGAAAAGGACCCAGAGGCGAAGTCCTGGTCTCATGGAGATCAACTACTAGATCGACAACTAGGAGAGCTTTCTTTCTTTCATCATACTGAACACTAGGTGGCAGATGTGTCTTTTAGATGGGGAAAAAAGCTGTTCTTGTGGGAAAGGGTCACTGAATGAGAAATTAGGGCAGTTCCAGGCTTTTGTGGGGCCCTGGGAACAAGAATGTTGATTTCCAACCCAGCACATTCAGTTGTCCACTGTGTTGTCAGTTAACCCTTGATGACGGAATTCAGGCTGCACACAGTGCTGGTAACTTAACTGGTTTATGAATAGGGTTATATATGCAGCTCCATGGCAGGGATCTTAACACAAGCCTACAGGCCTGACTCTTTCAGGTCAAAGGAAGAGAGGGTGGGGGGAGTTTGGGTTGTGCGGTGCCCGAGGGCGCAGTTAATCCACTGTACTAGAATACAACCTGCCCACCCCAGTTTTATTTATGTATTTTCACCCCACCTTATTTGGATAGTCTCTCAGGAAGGTAACACTCTTTTATCGAAAACAAAACATTTGCTCAGTAAAAATATTGATTAATATTATACACAGCCCTACTTACCTATTTTTATAACATGCTGAAAACAAACTGTTCATTAAACATTGTCTGTTGACCAACACTGCAATCCTAGGCATGTCTACTCATAAGTAAGTACAACTGTCCAATGGGTCTTACACCCAGGTAAGCGTGCACAGGATTGCAGCCTAAATCTCCTTTGTCATCCTACGACACTGGCCCCTGGCTTCTTCTCCCTCTGTCCCATTCCACCTTAAGTTTCCTAAGCAAGGTAAGAAACATGGATGGTGCCAAGGTGCCACTATAAAGGGGCAGCAGACTCACCCATCTAAAAATGACACTGGAAGTAATGGGAGGGGAGCAGAGGTGTCAAAAGAGTGAGATCTAACCAAAGTTAAGAACTTTTAAGTCTAATTATTTCAGTGGGAGAATGCCAAATGACTCTTCCAAGGAAAGGGGATTTAAATCCCCTTACCCCTCTGTAAGTCTCCTGCTCCGCAATGGGTCTCCTTGGACCTGCGCCAGTGATTTAGTTGGTGCAAGTCCAACGAAAGAAAGGGGGTGGTGAGGCTACCACTAGAGGGAATAGGATCCAGCGCACGCCATTGCTGCTGGATTCAACCCCTTGTGGAGCCTACCTACCCACCCAGTTTCGCCCCCGCCCCGCCCCATTCTACCCTCCCCCACCCCTCCTGCCTCCCCCGCTGGCCTACCTGCCCTGGCGGATGACCAGCAGTCCTGTGACATATGTGGGAAGGCTCCAGCCTTCAGCTGGCACACCGGCAGCGTGCTACTTTGCGTGCTGCAGCACGCTTTACGGCTGTTTTTCAGCAGCCAGCACTGGTGGAACGCACGTTCCATCAGCAGGGCAGCCCAATAGAATTGGGCTACAAGTCCCCAAGATATGTACTGGTTCCATTCCAGAGGTCTGTCTGGAAGTCAAATGCATGTAGGTCAAAACAACCAGCTCTTGCTGATCCAGCACTATTGCGCAAATGCAAAAGCACCACAATGGAAGGACTGTGCCTGAGTGAAAATGCCAACCTGGCTGTCCATAACTCGGACATGCATAACTCGGGGACCCTGTGTGTGTACTTAGCATTCCCCCACTGTAATGAGTAACTTAAAGTACTTAACTTTGGCTGGATCATGCCCAAAATGAATTGAGTATTATTATCAGGCCTGTGCAAAGTTCAACATGCACTGTTACATGCAGAGTCAGGCAGCACCAGCTTAACAGACCCTATGAAAACTAAGCCCTCATCACAAGGTATCCACAGGCTGAGTCTTTTGGTTTCCCCAACATGAGCAAAGGAAGGATTTGACCGGAGCACCTGCCTTATAGAAGGTGAAGTGTCCCTCTACTGTGGTCTCTCCTTCCCCAGTCTCATTCCAATACAGCTCCCCTCCAGCTTTCGCCTTAGCCATTCAACTGGGCCTGGAGAAAGTGAGATTTCAGTTGCTAGGCAACTAACAGTCCCACAGCATTGGCTAGGGGGAGTGCTGATTGCAGTTGTCTAAAGCTACAATTGTTCTACTCTGGGCTAATAAACAGGTATAATATTCCTTCTCTAAGCCCAAGAAACTCTGGAAAATGTAGTTCTGTGAGGGGAGCTAACATCTCTGGTGATTTTTTTTGTGTGTGACACTATCACACAGTCAGATCTGATCACATAGCCAGATGGAGACATCTGGATGACACCAGAGTGAGGGTAATGCTTCCTGCCCTCATTCTGATTTGGCTTTGAGATGTCATCATGTAGCCACTATCTGATTCCTGCATAATATCATCACACTACCTACATGATCCCTAATTGTTTGGGATCACTTCAAGAAGAAGCCCCTCTTGTTTTTAAACAAATGTACCAAAGCTGTAAATTGGGGGGAGCAGGAAACTGCAATCAGGCTGTGAATAGCACACAAAAAAGATAAGCAGGCTGGGAGGGAGTTAGGAAACTTTCCATTCACTCAGACCCCTTTTACCCTAGAAAATGTCATAAACCAAGGGTTCTCAACCTTTGCAGGCCCGGATACCCCCGGTGTAACTCATGTTCCAATTTTCTGGCATACCTCTGCTAATTAGCATAATTAATTAGCTAAGTTACATAATTAATTTTAAAAGCGCCACTTTTAGCAAGCTTTTTTTTCTTTCCCTGAAGTACTGTATGTTTAAGGATAGAGTTGTGACGTTTCTGGTGTGTGTGTGTTTGTGTGTGTTTATCATTTAATATTTATCAAAGTCCTAATATAATTAGGCTTACCATATCGCCGACCGGGACGCTCCGTTTTGCCCTTAAGGGGCGGGGCGGGGGGAAGGGAGCCAGAGCGTTGCTCTGGCTCCCTTCCCCCCGCCCTGCCCCTTAAGGGCAAAACGGAGCGTCCCGGTCGGCGATATGGTAAGCCTAAATATAATGTAGATGTACCGTCTCTCTTCTCCTAGCTTGACAAAATGTTTTGCTTGGGGGAGTTGTAGGTTAGAGTGTTGAAGAAAGGAGTCAGGCATTGGTAAGACTTGCCAGGAGTAACAAAAAGAAAAAAGAAAATTAATGTTCAAGAGGTGAAAAGGCCCAAATATTTCAACTGGCCAGCCAAAAGGCTCCTCTAGTCCCTCACCCGTTCTGAGAGCCTTTTGCCAGGCCCAGAATTGTGATCTCTGGGGGTTATGTAAGCATTAGTGAGGTACTCTCTTCCCACCATTGTGCAACAGGCTTTTTGCGCAGCCAGTCCAACTGATCCTCAGGTGGAAATCTGTTTCTAGACATGGATCACATTCACTCCATCAGGGCAACTGGGTTAAAACAGGAGGGTGTTATGGGAGGCAGCAGCAGCCACACGGACCCAAGTGGTCAGTTTCCATGCCAGCTATTTACTCTAATGCAGCAAACAAAAAGAGGCAGTTAGTATGACGTTATGAAGACCTGTGAATGATCTACCTCACACCCTTTCCTCTTGGTCTATGCCAGGGGTGGCCAAACTTAATTAATGTAAGAGCCACATATGATAAACTTCCGATGTTTGAGAGCTGCAATATTTAAGAAGCATTTAAATTCTTAAATATATTTACTCACCATGAACATTAAGCTTATGTTTTAATCCAATGAACTCTCAGTTTATACCTGGTAAATAATTATAAAGCTTGAACATTTCTTATTTACCCTTTTGTGTTGTGATGCAAAAAGGAGCTCAGCCAACATATTTCCGAAAGCCGCACATTATACGTCAAAGAGCCGCATGTGGCCCAGAAGCCACAGTTTGGCCACCCCTGGTCTATGCCATCAGGTTTAACTTGGAGAAGACAGTCTGCAAGAAGACAGCTAGTAAGGTCAAGGAAGAGAAACCTGGCTGGAGGATGTCATGGCCAACATTCCCATCATTTTTCAGCCACTGGTTCGTTGAACAATGTCTGACGACAGGCAGCTACTTTCCAGTTTGTGACAAAAGAAAGTGGTGCTATATCTTACTTATACTCTGTATCTTGTGTTTTTGGGTATATTGTACACACCACATGCACACACAGTGACCTCCCACACAGTGTCATGATGTGAGGCTAACTACACATTTTGTGCAAATGCACATATTACAACACAAGCCTATGCATGTCCAAGAAGTACGTTCCACTCATTTTAATGGGACTTACTCCCAGGTAAGTGTGCATAGGATTGCAGCCTTAAAGAGTCCCCCTGTCATATCTGATTTTTTTTAAAGAAAAGTTGCTTTGAAGGAACAACTATCCCCTTTTTCCATTGGTTATTTCCCACTCCAAATCATTCCCCAGCACTTTTTCCTATGGAGGATGTGCTGACAACGGCAAACATGAACTTTATAAAAAGTCCCCAACAAAGCTGCCTCCAACATACATCTGATTATCATCATCATCATCCAGACCATAAGTATTCCAGCTGAAAAGGCAACATATCTATGCATAAAACAAACTCCAGAGGATTCTAGGAGACTTACCTGACTGACACTATGCTCCGATAAAGAACTATCATCCACCTAAAAACAAAATCAGGAAAGTTAAGGAAGATATTAGGTGAGGAAGAGGTGAAGTAAAGTGACAGTAGGTGGCTTCCTTTAAAAAGTATAAGTCTTGCTCAAATGGGGCAAGTTTTTAGAAGGCATCAACTCTGGCCAAACAAATGCAAATTGACAGCAAAGCAAGAAGAAAAGTAGGAATTCAAGGAACAAATTGCTGAAGATCTAAAAACAAACAATGCCCTTTTTCTTAAATATTTCAGGAGCAGGAAACCAGACAAGGAGGCAGCAGAACCATTATGATAAAATATGAAAATATTTGCAGAGAAGCTAAATGAATTTCTTGCAGAAGATGTTGGAGAGAGACACGACCTGAACCACATTTTTCAGGGAGAGTCACAAAATAACTAAGCCTGTAATAATATGCATGTTTACTCAAACATGAGCCCCACTGAGTTCAATTGAACATACTCCCGAGTATGTGTCTATATAGAGTTGCAGCCTAAGGCTGCGATCCTAGGAGTAAGTTACACCAAACATGGTGAAATTGAAATGTACCTCTGCGTAAACATGCACAGGACTGTATCGTAAGTCAAACAGAGGTAACAAGAGGTGGAATTTTCACACTAATTGACAAATTGAAAATTAACAAGTTTAGTGGAGCCAGACGGCATACATGCAAAAGTCCTTAAAGAATTCAAATTTGAGAATGTTCATCACCTAACATCATGATGGCAACACAGCACTAAAACTGGCCCCCTTATCTAGGGATTGGTCACACACTAACCAATGTAAAATCCAATGTAAAATCAATTTTTTACAGATCTATCAGCCTGGTAAATTAATGGAAAGCAGGATTAAAGCTAGGATATAATTCAACAGATAGAACACATTTTTCTGAGGACATATCAGTGTGGCTTCTGTAAACAGAAGTCCTACCTCACCAATCTTTTAGAATGTTTTAAGAATTGTAACAAACATGTAGATGGGGTGACTCAGAAGACATTAGGCTTTTTTTTTTTTAAGCTTCCAAGTCAATTTGGCAGCCACTGGCTAAGAGGTCAGGTCCTCTTCAACAATCAGTAACTGGTTAAAGAATGGGAGAACACATAAACTCAGAATAAACAGGTTGTTTTTGCAATGGAGCGAGTGAGCAGTTCCCTCCAGGATGGATCCATATTTGGGATTGGTGCATGTCATAAGCGACATGGGGATAGGTTTCAGCAGTTAGATAACCCAGTCTGCAGATGACATGTGGTGGTGAAACTTCAAGCAAACAGACTGAAAAACTCCAAATGGACCTCTCCAAACCAGATGAATGCAACAAAATGGCAAATAAAATTTGCATATGTTGGGATGTTGCCCTATGTTGTTCATTTATTTATATAGCACCATTATGTACCTGATGCTTTATACAGACTGAAAAAACGGTTTTTGCCCCAAGGGGCTTACAATCTAGATATTGACACACAGGAGACGACAATAGGGGGAGGCAGGGGAAATGTATGTGATTGTTTCAGTCACATGAACGTAGCTTACACTGCACTTACTTTACGTAGAAGTAAGAACCACTGTGTTCAATGGGGCAGGGGCTGACTCCCAGATGAATGTGCATAGGATTGCACTGTTATACAGCAGGGAACTGAGACTAAAGCAAGGTACCAAAGCCGTTATCGAGAAAGTTGGTTTAAAGAAGGGATTGGAAGGAAGTGAGCGAGGAAGCACCTCTCAGAGGTGTTCCGGGAGGAAGTTCAAAACATAAGGAGCAGCAAGAAAGGAAAGATGAAGTTGTTTGAGGGAAGAACAGGAGGGAGCATTAGTATGGATGAGGGGGGTGGAGCTGTCAAACACAGTCCCCAGTCCCTCTCTTTGGGCACGTTTTCTCCTAAGCTCCCCTGTGTCTCTACTCAGCCACTCCTTACAGCCAACAGCATGCAACTCCTCCTGTCTTCCAGCACCCCATGTTGTATGTTTCCTCAGCGCAAGTACACTTCCCCTTTCCTCACAGAGGCGGCACACATTGTCGACATTCCATGACCTTCTCCCTCATGTGAGACAGCAGCTGCTCAACCAGCGTCCAAGAGAAGCTCGTGGGCAGCCAGCCATCGATTCCCTACCTTTCCTGTATATTATGTGACTAGCAAAGTACCCGTATTGTCCCGAGTATAAGACGCACCTGATTATAAGACACACCCTTAAAGTTTGGTGCTATTAAAAAAATTTAATTAAATCACTGGCATTAAATTGCAACAGCCTGATTATAAGACGCACCCCTAGTTTAAAAACTTAAATTAGGAGAAAAAAGTGAGTCTTATACTCAGACCAATACGGTACTTGTCATTATTTTGCAGTGGGAAAGAGAGGTTTTGTGGGTTGTGGTAGAGTGAAAAGGGGCCAGCTCTTGGTTTCATAGTGCAAGAATTCACTCTCCCCTTTGCCTGGGATTCTGCAGGGAGAAGTTAGTGCCTTTCTATCCACACTGCACACAGTATTGAGGCTTCCTTCCCCAATCCTCAGGGTCCTTACTACATGGTTACATGGTTTCTTCCATGACTCCTCAGTTTGTTCCTTCATGGCTGTTTGCCTCTGGATGGGTAAGCAAAGGGAGACAGCAGCCTACCATGATCCTGCAGAGGCAATGTCATTATGTGTACTTTTATCTCTCTCTCTCTGATAAATACTGCTCAAAAGTAATCCACAGCTAAGAACAAACCCCTACTTATCCCATGCCCCCCAGTGTCCGAGCAGAAGGTGCTATGGGAAACAGAAGGAACAAGAATGCCACAGACACTGGACTCACTCTGCCCTCCTCTCTCAGCTGTACCTGTGGTCATTCCACATTTTATAAACATAAACATGTGCTGCCTCAAGCAAGGGCAGAGGCTACAGTATTTGGGGAAATGTTATAGTGGGCTGGTGGCCAGAGATCAATCAGGATTGCGGTTTCAGGTTTCAGTTTGAGGGAGAGGGGGCAAGACTCACTGTAAGGCTGAAGGGCTTGCTCTTGATATATTAAACATGAACCTGCCAAAAAAGCTTTTAAGCGCTGCAAAACTTAGTGCTTGAAGCCCATTGTGTTTTCTAAATCAAAACACCCCTTAATGACAGAAACATTCACAGCATATCTCAAACTTTGCTTTCTATTTTTAAAGCATGGCTAATTTATAGGCCCACTTACTTGTTTACAGCTATAATCACTCAGTGTGAGCTGATCGATATAGACGCTCTTGAACTGAAGAATAATCACAAGAGGTCCTTAATTCAGAATGGGGGGCACCCCCTTGGATTGATGTCCAAGGCTTTATGGTATCCAGGCTTTCTTTGTCATTGCCAACTCCTTTCCCCCACCTCCAAGTGCATCCTAGTTCAGACACAGCCCAAAGGGTGACCTAGATGTGCATGAAAGATAGGCAGGACCAAGAGAGAGGGAATCTCCCCTGCCACTGCAGAGTGGGGGGGAAAGTAAGTGATGAAGGTCATGCTAAGTTAGAAAAGCAACATGCTTAGAAGGAAGTGATATCTTACTCCTGACTTCCTGTTTGTGAGAACGTTTCAGTATTTGTAGAATCTCTCAGGCATAATTTCATTTTGCTCTGAGTTACCCGTGATGTAATCAAAGAGAACGAAGCCATAAGCTGCAGGCTCTGGGATCATCTAAGGCGGAAAGAGTTTCAGGAGGGAGATAATAAGCAGGCAGGCAAAGTGCAAAGACGATCCAAAAATGACTGAAACTGCTGGGAGTGAAGAGAGAGAGAAGACTTACCCTGAAATTCATCTTCTGAATGACTTGCTGGGGGTCACTTTCCAGAATTACACTAGGAGTTGAAAAAAGAAAAATGAAGCATTTTGGGAAGGGGGCTTCAAGTCTGTTTCTCCAGGGATGGCTAACCCTGGAAGTTCTCTTAGGGCTTCTCCCCTCCCCCGATGTGTGCCATTGTTATCCAGTTGTTGCAAGAATCCCTCAGGGAAGTGATTCTATTCAAGGAAATTGAATGTGTTCCTATGCAGTGCATTTAAGATCTAGTTTATGCAATTAACAGTGCAATCCTGTGCATGTTTACTTGGAAGTAAGTCCCATTGCATTCAATGGGGCTTACTCCCAGGCAAGTGTGCATAGGATTGTACTGTTAGATTGTTACTGCACAAATATCATTAGCACCTATTGGCTAGTGTCTGAATGAGCGACACCATACCACCTCCCATGCTATTTTGTGACGTTTATTTCACCTGCATTCTTAAAACTCTTATTTTGCCCCTGAGCTCTCTTGAGCTGTCTTGTAGAAGTGCAACAACTATTATGAGATCCTTTAAAAACAAAAGTGATGAGCACGACAAAGTGACTCACTTCCTGCAGCAGCAGTGCCCTGATATTTTTGTGAATATCATTCATTTGTTTTTCTTCTAGTATGGGAACAATTAGCCTTCCCTTTGAAGAAAAAAAAAAGGAATTTCCTGTAGTCATGAGACTGGATCTCAGAATATCTTTAGAAAAACAGAAGAAAAATGTTCAAATTAAAATATCAATAATTAAAATAATTAATAATAATTAAACTTTAAAAAATAATAGCTTGTTTTAAGATGACTTCATTATTTGAGTTTATATAGTATTTTAACTGGATGTCTTAATGTGATGTATGTACAGTACTCACATAGGGAATCCTTAGAATGTTCTGCAGTGCAATCTTATGCACGTCTATTTAGACATAATTCCCACTGAATTCAATGGGGCTTACTCTCATGTAAGTGTGTACAGGATTGCATCCTTAGGTTTAAAAAGGAGGATGTGAATCAGTCTGCTGAGGCTTGTCAGCTCACTGCAGAGTTGAAGGACTATTGAACAATATTGGTACAGTATACAGTCGGACCTCACTATCCATGATGGGGGGTTCCAGACCCCCACCCCCGTGTGGATAGCAAGGATCCGCAGATACCGGATACTTTTTCTTTAAAAAGAAAAAAACGTGGGGTTTTTGTCAACCTTTTATCAGCAAACTGAGCCATTTCCAAGTCTCCGCAGGGCTTCAGCAAGCTGAACAACCCACTTCCGGGTCGTGCAAAGACTCTTCCCCCTCTCCCAGCCTTGTCCCGGGATCCTGGAGGATACTTGGAGGCTTGGAAATGGTGCGGTTTGCTGCTAAAAATCCTGCATTTAACTTTTTTCTTTTTAAAGCTATTTTTTAAGCGGACCCCCACAGATCCAGGACTGTGTAACAAATCTGCGGTTCCAGAATCCATGGATGGAAAGGGTCCACTGTATACTGAATTTGAACAATTACTTCTGAATATTTAAATTGTTTCTCGTACAGCTGCTTTATTTCTCTCCACTTAGTATAATATCTTCCCTTTTCACTCCTTCTAAACGCATCTCACCCGCCATCAACGATCTCATCCACTACAAGAAATGCCCCATCCATGTTCTCCAGCAGGGTTCGCTTTTCCACGTTCTTTCTAGATACAAGTCAAATGAGACAACTGTTAACACTGAGAGCATATCTATGCTACAGATTTAAACTGGTGTATAAGGGTCATTCTCTCTTCCCAGAGTACCCCGAAATTGAAACTGGAGCAGGACGATAAGGGACTAAGGATCTCTAACAGAGAATTCCCAGCATCTCACCAAGCTACAAGTCCCCAGGATTTTCTGGGAGAAGCCATAACAGTTAAACTCATACTCTGGTTTCTCTTCAGATCGTATATAAAAGTGATACAGTATAAGTTTACAATGTAGATCTGCCGCCCCAGGAGAAACTAAGAGCTTATTAAAAAACAATCCTTGGACAGGAAATTGCTACCCCATAGCACACAAGAGACTATGTTTCCAAACATAACATACATTACAGTCTCATTTAGGGAGGTGAATGGAGAGTGTACGGCCTTGCCTGTCTTAGCAAATCTGTGCCACATCTGATTTCTGCCTGTTGGCACACTGTGTTCTGAATTGTGCAGGCTGATCTTCTTTGACAAGAGTTGGGAGAGACTCTGATGGCTTTTCTCTGGTAGCTTCCTAAGGAATCTCCAGGTAGGATTGGAAAAAGATCCTGGGCTGAAACTCTGGAGAGCCCCTGACAGTTAGTGATCAATGTATTTATTTATTTTTCACATTTTTATACCGCCCTTCCTCCAAGGAGCTCAGAGTGGTGTACATATTTCCTCCCCTCCTTTTTGTCCTCACAACAACCCTGTGAGGTAGGTGGGGCTGAGAGATAGTGCAGGGATTTGAACCTGGATCTTCCAGGTCAAAGTCCAACTCCCGAACCACTACACCATCCTGGCTTTCTGAGCTAGATGGGCAAATAGTCTGATTCAGTATAAGGCAGCTTCATATATTCAACTCTCAAGGGGAGTCCGAGGCGACTTTTGGCACATCGGACACTCCTGGAACGTGCCGGAACACAACCAACGCGAACGCGTGCGGTGTGGATCCGCCTTAATACGGACTCAGGGCACGTGGACAGATGGCCCTATCTTTGGGTAGGGATCAGGGTGGACTATCTTTTTGTGCCTTCCATTCTGCAACTTCAGATTTTGGTAAGGTGGTTCTTGATCTCTACTAGGGTTAGCAAAGATACTCACCGCAGCATGTGATTGATGGATTCAAAGAAACAGGTGAGAACCGACATCAGCATCAGCTAAAAAAAGGGGGAGGCAAGAAAGGGAAGCTCATGTGAACAAAGACAAAACCAAACAGGCTACTATCACTGCTACACATGTATTTTGTTCTGACCATGCGGGATGTGATGTATAAAACACAAACAAGACATGAATTGCTTCAGCAACAATGGGATCCCTTTAGTGCTGTGGAGGTCAGCACTGTTTTCAACAATCAATATGGGGGTTCCACCCAGCACTTAATACAGCATTGCCTCTCCTCCTCATGGCTAAGATCCTTCTATAATATTTACTCAGAAGTAAGTCTCACTCAGCAATGGTCCTCTGCAACTTGGTAGATGCTTCCTTCTGGGGGTTCCACTCCTAGTTGCTTCATATTCAGCCTAGCATTAGTGATGCATTGACCCTTAATTTATCAGTTCCCTCTGTGTGAGGGAATTTAATTATTGGTGTCATCTTTTTTTTTTCTTTTTCCTTCTATTGTGGTGAAATAGTGCTATTTCACAATTTAAAAAAGGAAAAAGAAGAAAAATTAGAGGAAACACCCACATGGGGTGTGGCAATTGCAGTAGCATCGCTGGAGGTGGGGCGGAATGCTAAGTTCCGCACCGCGCTGACCTCCGTTACTCACCGGCATGAGGCAGCCCCGCCCCCTTGCCTTTGGAGCCATTCAGTGGGATGAAGGCAACGCGCAGGAGACTCCCTGCGCATTGCCTTCGCCCCACTGAATGGCTCCGAAGGCGAGGGGGCGGGGCCGCCTCATGCCGGTGAGTAACGGAGGTCAGCGCGGTGCGGAACTTAGCATTCCGCCCCACCTCCCGCAAAGCTGCTGGGCAACTGACTCCCTAAAGGACAGTTCATCATCACTAATGGTGAACTGAAAATGAAGCAATTAGAAGCAGAAGCTATGGAGAGGAAGCTTCTAATAATAATTAAAGGCAGAGTAGCCCTTAAAAGCTTTACTCGCACTTTACCAGTCTACACTCCCTCTTCATTCCAGCATGGCGTCTTTTCCAGTGGCTGTTGCTAGTGTCTCTTCTGTATTTTTTTTTTTAGATTGTGAGCCCTTTGGGGACAGGGAACCATTTGATTTACTTTAGTATGTAAACAGCTTTGTGAGCTACCGGGTACTCTTGTTGAAAAGCGGTATATAAATATTCTTAATAATAATAATAATAATAATAATAATAATAATAATAATAATAATAATAATAATAATAATAATAATAATACACTGCACATTGTGAACATGTGAACATGCCAGCATTGTGAACATGTTTTAGATGAAAATAATCACCACAAATCAGGTCTGAAAAAAGATTTGAGGATAACACAGAAAACATAGGAAAGCAACAGATTGGCAGCCACATAATCTGGATTCTCTAATTAAAAGCAACTGAATGAAGGATGATAATTTCAGACTAAACGGTTAGCATGGAATCAACAATGGTCTTCGTTCAACAGGACTACTGTGTACGTATATCCAAAAGCATGGAAACAAAATTTATGCCACAGATTCTGATAAGCAATAACAAAAAAACAGATAATATCAGGGACAGTGAGAAATGGCGCCGGAGATACCAGATCAAGATCTCCCATGACTTTTCAGAAAGTGAATAGCAGCTACTGGGGCAGGGAGGGAGAATCAAATTGGGACTGTAGCACTGGGGAAAGAAGTTTTTAAACACTTTTTCCTCCCCTGCTGTTTTCCTGACAAACGTACAGGCAACTGTTTGGCACCTGGACTCTATTCTTCATGGTTTCCTGTACCTCCTCATAACTCCCAGACTTCAACGGATTTCCATGGGAAGTGATTTTACCATAGGAAAACCTGAAGCTGCTCTGTAGTGAAGTAGCCCATTGTTCCATCTAACTCAGTACAGTATTGTCTTACAGTGACTAGCCTTGACTCTCCAAGGTTCCAGACAGGGCTCTTCCCTACCTTTGAATACAAAGCATGTGTTCTTTCACTGAGCTACAATCCATCATGACACAAGGTAAGGTGGCCATGTCAGGTGGAAGATTTGGGGCGCTTTTAAGGACGGCAGAAAGACAGAAATGACCCCTTGGACACAATCCATTGGGAAGCACTCACATGTGGCAGACTCTAGTGCAGGGGTGGCCAACCTTCCACCATTAGGGCCTCTGCGTTCTTAAGAGTTGTGTAGAAGACAGAATCTTGGCAGCTGCAAGTGCTGATGGTGCTGCTGAAGCAGCTGCACCTGCTGAAATGCCCTCACCTATACCACCATTAAAGGCCCAGGAGCATTCATGGTGAAAGGTTGGCTAGTGTTACACTTTTCGCAGAGGTGTTTCAATGGTAAGGGCGGTACTGTAAGTCGCTCCCCGTCCTAGTCCCCATTTACAGTCTCCTGCCTGTCGCCTTTGCCGCACGGAATGGCTCCGACGGCGAGGGGGCGGGGCCTCATTCCGGGTTGTAAACGGGGACAAGGACGGGACACAACTTTGAGTACCGCCCCTACCGTAGAAACGCCTCTGCACTTTTGTCTCTCTTGTTCCCCCTTTCTCTACCTAGGTACAGGGAGCTCCCATCTGGTTTCCTCCCTCTCTAACACCTGCTCTTTTAAAGGGGTAAAAACCATCAGAGAGATTATGGTGCGTTTAAGATCTCATGCTGGTGGTCCTAAGCCAGGCTAGTGCATGATCTTAGAGTCTGACATCTGCACAATCTGGATGCTGGCTGGTTGAGACTGTTGGTTTATTTTTGTTTTCGTGTTTTGATTCTTTCTTTCTGAGTGTCTTTTTGTTTTATTGTACATTTATGTCTTCATGGTGATGTGAGCCACCTTGGCCACTCTGGAAAAGGTGGATGTTTTAAACAAACTCACAAAATCTCACGATACCAAGCAAAACAAGTATTAGGAGTATAAGGGTGGAATTTTCTGCATTATTTATCCTCCGCCCACCCCATTCATTTTTCTCCTATTTATTAAAAATATTATTTAAAGTAGGTATTCAAAGATTACAATAACACACAAAATACAAAATAAAGATCATTACGTACAAATGCAAATGAGAAAAACATTAGATTTAACAAAACATAAAAAGATCAAAAACAGCACAAGAAAGACTGGCTATCACAAAACAAAGCTATACAATTTAAACAAAAATCACACAATTCTACCTTATTTAAGGAAACAATAATAGAGTCTGCAATACTGGGAGGAAGAAATGCATATGGGAGACAAAACAGAAAAGAAACACAACAAGAATTTAAGATGACAGCCCAACCCTAATCCACTTTCGAGTGCCAGTGCAGCCCCAAGGTAAGGGCACAAATGTTCCCTTACTACTTTGAGGAGGACTCTGTGACTACCCCCCACTGCAGAATGTAGCATGTGCCCCATTGGCACGGCTGCATTGGCGCTGGAAAGTTGGTTAGGATTGGGCTGTGAGAAGTATAAAATATTCTTGAAGGCTCCACTAATCACTTTTTCTGATTTCCTTGCAGGCCAAAACCTAGTTCCCAGAGAAAAAGTATACCTCATTTTCATGGGGACTCCCCACCACGTAAAAAAAAAGGTCGATGCTGCTTTTATAGACAATGGTCAGACCTTCTAAGAAAGCAATCTCACCTGAGGAGAAAAAAAGAGAGCAAATTATAAAGGAGATGGGAGGGAAGGTCTTAAAGCACTTTGCACCTCCCTCAGGCCCCACCTCTTTTGCCCACAGGTTGGCTGTTGGACTGGTGACTTTATTTCTGATTTATTTCCTTTCTCACCCCTCTTGGTCTGCCTCTCTGCCCCCCCCCCCCGGTACCATTCCTTGCCTTTTGAGAAAGCAGAAAGGGTGGCCCACATGATAATTGGGCTGTCCCAGTGCCGCCCTTTCAGCAGCACTGAAAGCAGCTGATGGTGGGTGCTGGGAGAGCCTTTGCAGCTGAGAGCAGCTGATGGTGGTGCTGGGAGAACCCAATTATCACGATGGCCAGATAAAGAGCTGGCCTTATGTTTGACACCCCTGCTCTAAATCATGGCCAATGTTTGTACCCTGGTACTTGTCTAAAAGGCAAACAACTGGATGGGATGTATCTAAGGAAATATTTAGGTCACCATCTCCCTTTGTCTTCTGGCCAGCAGCTATATTTGCTGCGTGCTGTTCTGAGAAGGCAGTGGAGGGCTGGTAAGCCAAGTCCATTCTGAAAGTGGCCTGTTGACATGGTATCTCCCCAGGCCTCTCTGACACCAATGCGACAGCTGCAGTTGCTGCCTGACCCTCTGTCTCTGTGTCTTTCTTTCTCCACCTTTCAAAAATCTCCTTCTGGCAAGGATAGGAAGAGAAGAAGAGACCCAGGGTGATTGGCCAGGCAGCACCACTCAGCAGGCCAGATTAGGTCCAAGAGTTCCTAGTTGCTGACCTCTGTCCCAAGAAGTAACCACATACTCACTGTCAGTCTTGTAGGTTTTGTTGAAGACATTTCTCTCAAAGTTTTTCTGTTCTTTCATAGATGGAAAAGTGTCGTCATAATACTGTGGAGAGCGACAGCGACAAGCTTAGAGTGATGAAAAGGTAAGGCAGCATCGGAGCAGAAAATGCAAACAAGAATCGTCTTTGTCCAAGCCTGTGATGCCTGCACACTTAGAACTGGAAATCTTCAGGGCTAAATGATTAATTAATCAATTACATCATCATATATGTGCATGTGGCTAAAAGAATAGTTTTGAAGGGGGGGGAATATACCTTATTTTAGGTCATGAATATATAGTATGTCACTTCTAATGCCTTAGAAGAGGCATTCCCTCCTCTGTGAGAATAAAAAAGAATGTCTCTCCCAAGATGGTTCCCGCTATCTGCAGTTTTTGTAAGTACTTATATTTAAATTAATATTTTTATTGTGCAGCCTGAAGAATCTGGGATGCATTTTTAGTTGACTAAAAGGGCTTTAATCTAATAATCTATTCAATTAATCAATTAACATTTGCAGTTCTTATAATATTGAGAAGAGAACGTTTTATAAATACAGTATTTCTAGAGGAGGGAGAAATGCCCGTTTTTGGAATATTAAAAAAAGTCTTGGAAATTTATATTCAGCTGCATTGTTCTTCCCTTCCAAGCATTTTTTTGGGGTGGTGGTGGTGGTGTAAACATAAACTAAAAACAACATTATACCCAAACTTAAGGAGTTCTGAAAATTTCTGAAAATCCCTTTATGAAAATCCAAAATAAAATGTTCAGATGGAGAGATTACCTTCCTTACAAGGAAAGGCATAAACAACTGAGTTCTTATTGCAAAGAAAAAGGATGGCTGGTGCAGCTGGGCCACATAAAGGTGGCTTATAAAAACATAAGTGGCGTGGAGAGTTAATAGGGCAAAATTATTTGCTGACAGAACACAAAAATTTGGGGTCACTTGTTGAAATTGAAGAGCAGAACATTAAAAAGAAAAGGAAGTTTTTTTCTCAAAATATGCAAAATCAAGTGATAAAAGTCATTGCTAGAGGATTTTTTATTGCAACTCATGGAATTTTTAAAAAATGGATTGGATGTACTCATGGATATCTCTCTAAGTACCTGATGATGGAGATTAACACAGTGTTTCCCAAACGTTTTTGACCTGCGGCTCACTTGACTATTGGCGACCATTGGCCACGGCTCCCTCCCCATTATATTATGTTGATGCCTGCCAAGTGCCAATTGACATTGCACTGTTTTCTGATGGAATTCTGTGGCACTCAGTGGCTTCCCTGGCTGGTTTCCGTGGTTCCCCTGGGAGCCGTGCCTCCCAGTTTGGGAACCACTGGATTAACAACAAGAGATGGGTATTGCCAGGTCTGGCCCAAGACTACTGGTTCCTGAGGGGGGTCAGCTAAATGATGCCCAGTGTTACTAGGTGATGTGTCAAGCTTTGCTCCTCCCACTCCCTGAACTGAAAGAGAAAGAGGGGGGATGGAGTGGAAAGTGAAATGTGGAGAAGAGGGTGGTATGCTCGAGTGTATCTGGTGCTGTAGCCCACTACTCTCCTTTCCTTGACACTTTCCCTTTTGCTTTGTTTTTCTTCTTTTTCCAGTTCAGGGAGTGTGAGCAGAAGCAGCGAGTGGACAGGGAGGTGAGTGTTCAGACAGAGGTGGGCACCCCCCCACCAATCTGTTGCCTGAGGCAACCATCTCAGTTGGCCTCATGGATAAGCCACCCCTGAAGCATGTGGTTGGTCTTCTTCAGTGGGTTCAGAGAATGGTCTGAGGGCACATGATGTTGTTTGTTACCAATCAGGTTACAACCTGGTTAGTCTGAGTTAGTTACAACCCAGGTAAACTGTTCTGAGTTTCCTAGAGCAGGGCTTCTCAAACCGTGGATTGCAACCCACTTGGTGGGTCACGGCCCGATGCCGAGGTGGGTCATTAGTTGAGCCCACCCACCTGCCCCTGCCTTTGTTTGACTCCAAATTGGAGCCACTTCCGGGTCACGACTCACCTTCTGCAGCTGCTCCCCTGTTGCGCTGGGCCCAGGACAGCCTCTGCAGGCCTCGGAAGGCCTCTGGAAGTGACTTCTGGTTTCGCCAACGCAACTTCTGGTCATGTTGGGAGGCCCACAGAGGCCTACGGAGGCTGGGTCATGATGGGGGAGCTGCTGCAGAAGACTTTGAGAACCGCTGTCCTAGAGGAAGAGTTGGATATTTGTCGTGTATAAATGCCAGACAGATAAATGGAGAACTATGGTAAATAAATCTAACTCTGTATCCCATCTCTGATACCTCATGTGTTTGTACACTGTGGCACATGGACCCAAATAAGAGATTCTATATTTTCTCCATCTGTCAAATGGGGTGCATAACTCCGCCTTCACATCTTTTGGGAACCAAACTGGGCTTTTAACAACATTGCTCATGGTACCTACCTTGGCTAAAAGCCGCTGCCCAAAACTGTCCAAGATGAAAATTGCCTTGACAGTGTAGAGGGAAGGTTCCTGGAATCAAAATTAATGAGTTTTATTTAGGGGCAGGGCTAGGAGTTACAAACAACAGCCAGCAGTTAGTAAGTGAGGCCTATAGACATGCGTGTATACCCAGCATCTGTTTAACTTCCATCAAGTTAAGTTTGTACTACCAGGACTACTTCTATACATCAGCCCGCCCGCCCATCTAATTGGCATTACAAACTATGTAAATTATTTGAAACATATTTAGATAGCAACACTGATGTGAATGAAACTTCACTAGCAGCACAATCCTCACTAAATCATAGAGCGGCGGAACGCACACTCCGCTGCTCTAAGCCACCACAACGTGTAAAGCACGTTTGCGACAACTCGGGTGTAAGCGGTGCCAGCACTGAGGCCAGCACCGCTCACACCCCTGGGGGACCGACCCTGCGCCAGGTGACGCAGGTAGGCTCTGTGCTGCTCGGTGCAGGGGCGGGGACAGGGCAGGCTGGGCAGACGAGGGATGGGGGCCATTGGCTATCCCAGGCTGGGAGGGGGGCAGGGATATCAGCGGTGCGCTCCACCGATATCCTATGCTAGTTTTGGGTCAGGGAGCCATTTAATATTTTAATTTTGTCTGTAAACTGCTTTGTGAACTTTTTGTTGAAAAGCAGTATATAAATACTGTTAATAAATAAATAAATAATAGTTCCCAGGCCGGTTCAGCTTTACACGGCCTCCCCAAATGTACGCCAGGTCTGGACCTGGTGTACATCCGAGGAGGCCCATAGGGCCCTGGCTGGCTGACACCCGGGGAAGGGGACGAACATCCCCTTTTCCCGAGATGCTCCCAGGCTGCTCTGGCGCGGCCCGGGAATGGCCATAGGATACAGCAGTTGGCCCTTTAGGGAGTTAGTCAGGATTGCGCCCTAGGTAATGTACAGTAGCACTGCTGGCCCAGCTCCTCCTGACACGTGAGGCAGCATGTCAAACGCTCCCCCCTTACCCCATGATGTACCAGCCTCTGCTCCTTCCACTCTCCAGTGTTCTAGCTCAGCACTCTCCTCCCCTCCACATTTCCTCTTCCTCTCTGTCCCCCTGTCAGTGGTGTAGCTGGCCACTAGGGGGCTGGGGGCGGCAGCTGCCTGCTGCCGGGGTGGGAGCCCGTGACATTAGTAGCCCCACCCCTGCCGGCACCACCGTCACGTTCGTGGCCTTTTCCGGCTGAAAAACACACACCCTGGCATTTTTTCAGCCAGAAAAGGCCACTAAGAAGCTGGGTGGGTGGGCAAAACATTTGCCGCTACCGCGGCCGTTTTCATCATGCACCCCCCATTTGCAACCTTCATCATGCACCCCCATTCCTACGCCACTGCCCCCTGTTGTTTTTCCAGTCCAGGGAGTGGAAGGAGGAGCAGTGGAGGCAAGTAGGAGGAGCGAGATGAGCACCGCCACCAATCTGCTGCCTGAAGTGACCACTTCAGTTGGCGTCATGGATGGGCCGGACCTGTAAAGAACACAGAATGACAGGACCCTGTCGCAAGGAACTCACAAGTTACATCTGTGTTGATTCTCCCTAAAACACTGTGAATGTTTTCGTTCTCTCTCATGCTGTTCCTATTTCATTTGCAACTAGTCAGCTTTTCTGTCTCTCATGTTTCCCATGGCTTTGTTTGTTGACCTCAAAATGTTTCTCCTGGGTCTCCTGCCCTGTGCCAAGTTGCTGGGGGTTCTGGGGCAAAGCCCCACGCTGTTCCCCTGGGGCACGTTGGGTGCTACCACTGTCGCTGGAAAGGTTCAGAGATCAGCTAGCCCCGGCCAGGTGGGCCCTCTCACTGTTGGGCGTGAGCCCTCAGCTAGTGCCCACCTGGCTGCCCCCTGACTTCTGCCCCTCAGTGTCTTTTTGAGGCATCCCAGCCCTACCTCCCAACTCATGCAGGGTGCTCTCCACCTAACTTTTACTATCTAGGTTGGACATAAGAACATAACATAAGAAGAGCCCTGCTGGATCAGGCCAAAGGCCCATCTAGTCCAGCTTCCTGTATCACACAGTGGCCCCATCAGATGCCTCAGGGAGCACAAGACAACAAGATACTTGTATCCTGTCGCCACTCCCTTGCATACATATATCTCTGTTACCCCAACCCTGTTCCCCATCTATTTCTCTAGCAAAGTATTCCCTTCTGCCAACCACTCTAGATTTGGGATTCCCCCTCAAGCACCCCCATTTGGACAATATTTCTTTAACCTTGGCCTCGTTCTCACAAATTGCAAATAAGGTGAGGGGTTGTGTGGGATAGATAGGTCATAGCTCAGTGAGAGCACTTGCCTTACATGCAGGTTCAAGGAAGGGCAGAAAAAAATCCTGTCTGAAACTCTGAAGAGAGCCACTGCTATTCTGCATCAAGAGTACTGAGCTAGGTGATCTCGCTGTGTATATAAGGCAGCTTCCTATGCCCCCCCCAATAATAATCTGTGCCTGGATTGTACCATTTCAGATTGCAAGTGGGGGTTTACCGTTCTCCCTGAAATGCTAATTTCCTGTGCGTAGGATTTTTTTTTTCCAGGGAGAAGTATACAGTACTACAATCCTTCTGTAGTTTTCTGTGTATAAAGATTTGTATTTGTTTATAGAGTGAGTTCCCACCTGCAGCTTGAAGTGGAACAGTTGAGCCACAGGTTGGCCACCTCAGTGAGAACTAGGCCATTGTCAAGTCTGCATGTCTGACATACGTCCTTAGGGAAATCTTCCAAAGCGTTCTTAAGACGCGGGCATGCTTCTCTTGCGCAAGGCGCTTCGGAAGTTTATACCGTGAACATGAAAGTTGAGAGCGATGATTCTCAGCAAACAGTTGGCAGGCACGACGATGCTTGATTCGCGACCCCCACCCCCCGGATCCCCCTTCCCTGCAGTGCTTTCTCTACCCTCGTACCAGCATTAGCCCCGCAGGGATTTCCATGGGTCCGGCGGGCGCGTCGACAGCCCGATCCCCACGAGCGCCGCCACCGCAGCCTCCTCCTTGTCCCCTTGCAGTGCCCCCGCCGTGGTGGTCGTGCTGACGTGGCCGGGCCCCTGCCTTTTGCATCTCGGCTCTCTCAGAGGCAGAGATTAGCTCCGGCCGAGCTGGGCTGCT
Organism: Plestiodon gilberti rubricaudatus; assembly: GCA_026170595.1. Lineage (NCBI taxonomy): Eukaryota > Metazoa > Chordata > Lepidosauria > Squamata > Scincidae > Plestiodon > Plestiodon gilberti. Next base: position 38,482,246 of record JANXHW010000006.1, on the reverse strand, counting down.
GCTCCGCCCCGCGTAGGCATTGGATGGGTGGCAACATTCTCTCCCTTCCCCTCCCCAGTAAATGTAATATAAGGATCACTCCTAAAATATGTCCACGCATGGGGCGGGGGGCGGACGGGAAGAGGGGGAAGCGGAGTTGGGACAATCTGGAACGAGGGCAGGAGGCGGCGGCGGCGGCATTGTTTGGAAAATATTACGAAGCCATGCTCGTATTGGCTTCTCCCCCATAACGGCATGAGTAATTTTTATTTTCATGCAAAAGACACATTGCTGAGCGGGTAAGTTTTGGAAAGTGTAAACAGTGTTTCTCCTCCTTCTGTATGTTTAATGGATACAATGCCTTGCAAATCGGCAGCGTAATTTATTTGTTGGAAGTGGAAGTGTGAGCAAAGGGCGACACGACCCCTCGGGAAGTGCTCCCGAACACACCGAACTGAAAAAAATAAGGGCAGATGTAATTGCAGGGTGGCTGATGTCTGTAACAGCGCAATCCTATGCATGTCTACTCAGAAGTAAATCCCATTGAGTTAAGTGGGGCTTTCTCCCATGTGTAAGTGTGAATGGGATTGCAGCCCTAGATTTTGATCTGTTTGCGTGATTTATTGTGAATCCACTCCCCCCCCCCCCTTGGATCGGCGCCTGCTTTTCTTTCTGGACATTAATCGGTGCTAAGTTTGAGTGAGTCTGCTAGGAATAAGTGTTGGAAACGGATTTGAATCCAAAGGCTGCCTCTCTCTGAACATTTGCAGTATGCCCTTTCTTTGGTGGTGTCCATGGTAAAATATTGACCTACCTAGACGTCTAAATTTGATTAGAACCATACGGGAAGTGGGGTGTTTAATTATTTTCCCTAAACCACTCCCTCATGTAAATTATCTCCGGAAGCTGCTGTTAGTTTGCTGCTCCAATGTTGCCCCCCTCCCCATAGCCTGCCCCTGTCCGACCCAAGAATTGGGTGCCTGAGGCAGTGTGACATGCCAGCTTCTCTTCCCTGGGTTAGAAAAGGTAGAGGAGGATGGAGCAGGAAAGGAAGTATGAAGGAGAAATGAATGGCGGGCTAGAGCATCCATGACACTCTATCCCACCTTTCTCTTCTCCTCCACACTTACCCTTTTGCTCTGTCCTCCTCTTCCTTTTCCAACAGAGAGTGTGAGGAGGAGGAGGAGGAGGAGGAGGAGAAGCAGTGGAGTTGGGTGGACAGATGGAGGTGGGCACCCCACCCCCCACCAATCTGCTGCTTGAGGCATCCACTTTAGTCAGCCTTATGGTTGGGCCTACTGTGACTGTGGGTATATTAAAATAAAAAGTCCAGAGATCGCTGTGTAAAATGTTTGTAGATGGTCTTGAAAGCCAGGCCTATGTTTGCTTAAAGCCCAATCCTATGCATGCTTACCTAGAAGCAAATCCCACTGAATTCAGCAGGATTTACTTCTTAGTAAGGATTGCAGTCCTCAAGCAGGTTGGGAAGAGCTGTTGCATCTTTAAGGCATCCAGTATCTATGATCTCCTCCTTTTCAGAAGGCTACTTCCAAAAGGCCAGCAGAAATACAAAACTACTCTCAGGCTGTGTTCAAACAAATAGTCCAGGAAATCCTAAACAGTCTTTAACTCATGTTCCATTCTCCCCTGATCGTGATAGGGTTGCCAACTCCTTGTGGGATAGGGGTTGCCAGCTCTTATTGAAGCCATTCCTGCAGATTAAGAACATAAGAAGAGCCCTGCTGGATTAGGCCAAAGGCCCATCTAGTCCAGTTTTCTGTATCTCATAGTGGCCCCAACAGATGCCTCAGGGAGGATTCTCCACCCCTGTTTAACTAATTAATTAAACATTGCATTAAAGCTGGGTCACTTGCACAATGTTATTTTCCTTTTACATTTGTATTTCAACTTGAACATAAGAAGAGCCCTGCTGGATCAGGCCAAAGGCCCATCTAGTCCAGCTTCCTGTATCACACAGTGGCCCCACCAGATGCCTCAGGGAGCACACAAGACAACAAGATACTTATATCCTGTCGCCACTCCCTTGCACCTAACACAGAGAAAACCTACTCCTACAACCAGGAGGTTGCTTTTCCCCATCATGGCTTGTAAGCTCTGATGGACTTTTCCTCCATAAATCTGTCCAATCCCCTTTTAAAGGCATCCAGGCCAGGTGCCATCACCACATCCTGTGGCACGGAGTTCCACAGATGAATTACACGCTGGGTAAAGAAATACTTTCTTTTGTCTGTTTTAATACTCCCTCCACTCAATTTTAGTGGATGTCCCCTAGTTCTAGTGTTGTGTGACAGGGAAAATAACTTCTCTCTATCCACTCTCTCCATCCCATGCATACGTCTCAATCATGTCCCCCCTCAGGTGCCTTTTTTCTAGACTGAAGAGCCCCAAATGCTGTAGCCTTTCCTCATAAGGGAGATGCCCTTGCTTCTTGCTGCTCTAAGCAACTCCAGGTTCTTTTTGAAGAACTCATAAAAATAAGACTTTGTGAAGATAAGATTTGGATGCATGTTACAGGCACTATTTGTCCTTAAAAGAGCAGAAATGCTTTGTTGTTTTCACTGTCACTTTTTGAAACCTCCTCACTGGATGAAGCCCCTTCATCCTGTTGTTGTTGTTGTTGTTAAAAAGCTAATGTAGTTTTTCTGGGGGGGGGGGAAGTTGGATTTTACACATAAATCAATAAGTTCTTGCAAAATGGTAACAACTTTTTAAAAATAGGCAGAGATCCATTTTCATACTTAACACATAACCATTAAAAAAATAAATGAATGAAAGCCCAAAGAGTGTCAGGCTTGGGGAGGGACTGCTTTATGGGGGAGGTAGCTCTAATTTTTAAAAAATCTGTGCCACCATAACATCAACTAAAAGGGGAAAAAAGATTGGGGCACAATAAGATCCAGGGGTGTCAGGAATGGGAGAACAGTACAATGTGCATTTAAAAAAAAAAAACCTCCCAAAATATTATAGAAAAATATCCAGCTAAAGGCAGGTTAACATACCAATATGGGGAGAATTGTATCTCTTCCTGTGTGCGGGGGGGGGGGAGGCCTAACCCATGTCTCCTCCTGCATGAATGGATTGTGACTCTCTCCTGTGTGGGGGAACAACCCACTGCTGCGGGGGGGGGGCATCCTCCACAGTGTGTCTCCCCAGGCCATTCTCCTCCGCACCTTCTCTTCTATCTTCTTCCTTCCCTGTGTTTTTTTTGGCTGCTGCTGACACAGCTCCAGCAGCAGTCCTCCTGCCTCCGTCCTCACACTCGCTGATCTCCTCTGACTTATGTGATGTTGCGCAGGCGCATAGTTATCTGGGTCCTTTTGCTGGAGCACCACACCAGCACCACCCATCGGTGCAACACAGACAGGAGATTCAGAAGAGTCTCAGGAGTGAGAGGCAGGCACCAGGGGCTCGAAAGTCTCCTCCTGGATTGCTCCCATCGGCTTCTGGAGAGTTTGGGAGGGTTGGCAACCCTGCTGGTGGATGGGGGGGGGGGAAGGAGTGCAAATGTGCTCCTTTACATGAGTGTGTGTGAAAAGTATGGAAGCAAGACATTTCTAAGGACATGGCAAATTACGCTTCTGAGCATGTGCAGAGAGCATGTTCACCTCCCTACTATGACTAAATAATTCCATTCCAATTTAAATGGAAATTGTCATTTAATAGTAAATGCTGAACTACTGTTCCCATTTACATATGAATTCACACTCCAACAGAAGCTTGTTTGCCTTTGTTCATGTGAATGTAAAAGGCGCTTAGTGTGAGTTACACAGCAGTCATTTGCCGAAGATGTGGCAGATGATCCAAACACGTGAGAACACAGCTGGCCGTGTGTTTTAGACATGTGTCTTATGGTGCTTGCAAGACTGACAATACAAGTGTAACTCTGTGCTTACTGTTTGTGTGAACACAGTCTAATCCCACTCGGTTCAGTTTATAACCCTAGTTCAAATATGGGTCATCGGGATGAAGCTATATAATCCATCCATAGTCCCTACATCTTTGGAACAGTTCCAGTCAAACAAAGAGCACACCCTCCATCGTCTGGACGTCTAATGAACATGTTAATGATGCCTAGTTCATCTGAAGAGGGTCCAGATGTTTTGCTACTAATTGCTTCTGTGGAGGGGAATACTAAACACCCACTATAAGTGTTCTAAATGTCGAGGATCTCCAGTCTTGAAAGGATAAGCAGACTGGTGGAAAGGTTTTAATTAGTGCATGAAGGGGGGCAGTTAATTAACTTGGATACTTCACTGAATTCTGATTGTAGTCTGGCAAAAGAATAGTTATGAGAAAACAATGGCTGACTCCCACAGGCCTTGCATACTTAAACAGCTGCATCTACTCCAGTGTTCCACTCTGGGTTTCTAATGGCATCAGGATCATCAAATTTGGTTAAAAAACAAGCCTGCTTCCCTGAGTGGGGTCAGGTGAAGGTGGAGCCTGGAATAATCTAGTTCTAGTGGGTAAAATAAATCTTCTAGAGAGACGATCAGGAGTGGGTGGAGCCTAGTAGAATCTGCAAGTTATTAAGACCCAGTACTGGTTCCTTGATAGCACACAATCTTACTGGTAGGTCCAGTAAAATATTATTTATTAAATATACTTCTATCCTACCAGGGCTGGCCCATCCATGAGGCCAAGTGAGCCAATCGCCTCAGGCAGCATGGGGGGGGGGAAACATCCACCCACTTTCTTCCATTGTTTCTCCTCCTACTCCCTGGATTGGAAAAGGAAGAGGAGGATGGTGGAGGAGAGGAGAGTGGTAAGTCCCCATGCGCTAGCCCACTGCTCTCATTCCCTTCCTTGGCACTTCCTCTTTTGCTCCATCCTCCTCCACCTTTTTCAATGCAGGAAGTAGGAGAAGCAGAGGCTGGCACATCAGCAGGTAAGGGGGGGCAGCATTTGTCATGATGCCTCAGGCACCAGGAGGGCTGGCCCTGTATCCCACCTTTCCTCCAAAGAGTTCATTGCAGCATTAGGAAGGGTCTCGGATTGGTCAGGTCAGGCTTTGGTCAAAGGCTTATCAGAGGGACGACCCTGCCAGGCCAATTCTGACCTCACAGTACCAGTGGCACCCAATGCACCATCAGGGGGCAGGTAGGGGCGCCACAGGGGATGTGGTGCAGGGTTGTGTCCCAGGGCCTTTAGAACTGGCATTAGCTCTGGGCAGCAAACAACATTCTCTCATGTCCCTTTCATCTTCACAACAACCTTGTGAAGTAGGTTAGGCTGAAAGACAGTGACTAGCCTCAGGTCACCCAGTGAGTGGGAGTTTGAACCTGGGTTTCACCACTCCTAATCCAGCCCCCTAACTACCACACCACACTGGCAAAATACTGCTTGGTTTGCAACCCAAACTGGGACATTTAAACTGTGAATGACCTCAAGTCCGTAAAATCACCACATATGGTTTAGCGCAGTGACAATCAGGCCACTTCTTTTGGAAAGTGCTCTGAAGAAACACGTGTGAATATTACAGGGCATGATGAGTTTTGTCAGAGATACTTTCCAACATATACTTTCAGGGGAGATGAGAAAGAAACACGTCTGGATTGGGCTCGATGTGTGTGTGTGTGTGTGTGTGTGTGTGTGTGTGTGTGTGTGTGTGTGTGTGTGTGTGTGTGTGTGTGTGTGTATGCATGCATGCATGCATGCATGCATGCATGCGTGTGCCTGTATTATAAGGGATGCAGAAGCAAGCACACTGCATAAAATCCCTGTCCTAAATTCTGCAAGGCCTTGATAATTTGTCATTTCACTAACAGTGCAATCCTATCCAACTAACACTACTGGTGTAACCAGCGGTGCAATGAGAACGGGAGGCTCCAGAATGGAAAGGGGATTCAAATCCCCTTTCCGTTCTGGAGCCTCCTGTTCTTGCTGCACTGCTGGTTACACCGGTGGTGTAAGTTGGATAGGATTGCTCTGTTAGTCAAATTGGGGCAGGTTTTTATGCTGTTGTATCTCTTGTGTGTTTTTTAGTGTTGTATGCTTGCACAATTGTTTTTAATGTTCCTGGTTTTGGGAATTCTGTTTTATTGTTTGTCAGCCACATTGGACTTGCATCTGCAAGATATACATCTTTGATGTAAATAAATAAAGCAAATATCAGCACCTTTCAATCCAGGCAGCTTCTAATCGGAATCCAGTTGGCAAACTTTCTGTGTGCACCGACCGGAATTCAATCTGTTTCCTTTTTCTGATCTCTTACCAAACAGCCTGCACTGTGACTAGGTTTCACAGCCTCTTCTTATCCTGCAAATGGGTGGGAGCTACCCAGTCAAGCAAGGAAGGTAATCTGTTGTCTCAATTGCCCAGGTATTAGCTTGCATTGTCAGTGGCTGGCTGAGCCATGTGATTCAAAGGGAGGTTTTGAATAACAGGACAACACCACTCATACCAATGTGATACTGGGATTTTGGTTGGCCAGTGGCCATATAGCTTCCTCTATTCTTCCCAAAATGAAGCTAGCTCTCTGGTTATATAAAGTGCACCTCCACTTCTTAAAATGGGCACTAAAGAGATTATTTGGATGATGCAGGTGTGCCACTCAGCAGCGTAGCTGCCATGGGGCAGGGGGGCACTGCACTTGGTGGCACATGTGGTCTATTCGACTGCGGTGGCGTTTCCCGGCGCAAAGTGGGTCTTCCCACCCTCCATCACTTCTGTTACGCTCCAAATGGAGCCTTTCTGGATGTGAGAGGGGGCAGCGCTACACAGGGGCGGCGCGACATCACGCAGTCCCCAGGCAACGGGGGGGGGGCTAATGACACCACTGGTGCCACTGCCACCGTTGCCCCCCTGCATGGGTTCAGAGGTGACTTGTGATTACAGGCTCTGGCCAGCATTACTCTCCTCTGCTTCATACCGACTGTCCTTGAATGGCCCAAACCCTGTCTGTATGTGGGCAAGGCTTACAATACAGAAATGGTGCCTGGAAAAGCATGAGACTGATGGGCATTTTTACTTGCTATTGTTAAACTTATTGGGAGTCAGACTCAGAAACCCTTGCCAATCTGCTGCAATAATCACAACGGTTGGATCCTGAGCGTGTGCTCCGCCGCTCTAAGCCATTGCAAATGTGCGGTAAAGCATGTTTGCGCGACGACTTGGGAGTAAGGGCCGCCGGTGCGGAGGCTGGCAGCCCCCACTCCGCCGCCCTCCAGACCCTGCAGCTGCTGATGAAGGTAAGTCCTGCACCAGTAGGGGCAGGGGGAGGGTGGGCAGGGGCAGCCAGGGGGGTGGCCATTAGCCGGCCCGGGCTGGGAGGGCCTGGGATATTGGTGGCGTACTCCACCAATAACCTCTGCTCATTCCCTGGCCGGTTCAGCCTTACATGGCCTCCCTGAATGTAAGTCCCCTTCTCCTAATGGCATAGGATACAGCAGCCAGACCTTTAGGCCGGCTGTGTAAAGTCACTCCCTCAAGTGACTCATGCTGTTCCAGCCTGCCGGCTGCTGAGGGCTTCAGGCAGGGGCGGCCCATTATTTGTTTGTTTGTTTATTTATTTATTTATTTAAAGGATTTATACCCCGCCTTTCTCCCAGCAAGGGCACTCATTAGGCGAAGTGATGTGGGTTGCATCAGCAACAGATTGAGGGGGAGGCGAGAGGATGGCAGGTTCGGGCTGCCTTTCACCCCGAGTCTGCTGCCACCGCTACCTCCCTGCAACCTGCCGCACATGTAACCTGCACTGATCTGCTTTCTGCTTGCTAAAAGCAAGCGGTAAGTGGATCACTCACCTCCTTACCTTGCTTCTGGGCGTGGTTTCTTCAAACGTGGAAGTACAGGATTTGATTTGCAGGGTCCGTGAGAATGAAGGAATTCCTTCGTTAGCATAGTTCCTTTACAGTAAATCAGACCAGAAGTCATGCACTGATGCAACTGAAGAAACCGCGCAAGGAGTGTGGTAAGCAACTGTTGTTGTTTTTTAATTGACAGCGGACCAGGTGGCATTGGATGGTGTTCTGGGTTGGGCTACCTCTGACTTCAGGGGTTGGCCAGATGGCTCCCCTATATGGACCCTTGATAAGTGCCTGACCTGACTGACCCCCGTTCCCAAGTGAGGTAGACTTGAGTTTGACTCTAACTCGAGTCAGACTCAAGTCGCGCCGCCGCCAATGACTTGACTCGGACTTGACTCAGCGATTGTAAAAGACTTAACTCGAGACTTGGAGCCTTTTACAAGAAGTTGAATTTTATTCAGGTTTAAACCCATTTTCCCCATTAAATAGATAGGGACTCGCAATTCACAACCAAGGCCTCGGGACTTGGGGGAAAAGACTTGGGACTTGACTCAAGACTTGGAGTCAGAGACTTGATCCACATCCTTGCTGACCCCTGACATCAGACCTGCCTGTGTTTTAACTTTTATTTCCCAAAGATTCCTACAACATTCTGGTTTTGAGTCAGCAGTGCAATGTCTCTGTTCAATTCTTGTTTGTAGAATCTACAGTCATGAACAGATAAGACTCAACAAGGGAATCCTTTCACTATATACTGTAATACAGAACATATTTTAAATCAACCCAGTCCTTGTCAAGCCAGTCGGGGTCATAAGATGGGAGTTATTTTTAGATTTAATCCTGGACTTATTTAAGGGAGTCTCTGAAGCACATGGCATTTGATGAGTGATTTGACTAAACCAGTGGTTCTCAAGCTTTTTAGCACCAGGACCCACTTTTTAAAATGACACTCCATCGGGACCCACCTAGCTTTATGAGACTTAACAAAAGGTGATCTAGAAAGAAATAATATAATTTTATTTATTTACAAGTAATATTTTATTTATTTATTTGCAAACAACTCAATCCATTACTCACAATGAGGCAGCTCTAATGAATAGCCTCAAGGCTTGAGGGGCTTAGTTATGTGACCCAGTCTTCACTTGCCCCCGGTGCCCCACTACCTGTCATTGACAGACTTGGGGAAAAACACACACCAGAAAAAGATGCTCAAAACATATGTCACCCTATATTTACACAAGTTTGCAAACTGCAGGAGCTCAGCTTTTTGAAGGGCAATGAGCAGCTATCTGATTTTTGAATAGCCTCAGGGCTTCTGGCACTTATCTGATCTTTCCATCACCCGGACCCAGTGGTGTTGCTCTGCCCCCACGTGGGGGGGCCGCCGCCGTGACGCCGCCCACGTCGTGATGTCAGTGCGCGACTCCAATCACGCCCCCCGCCGTTTGGCTTCCTTTTTGGAGCCAAACAGACCACGGGCGGGCGGGCAGGCGGGCCAAAACGTAACCGCCTCGGCTGCGAAGAAACAACACCAAAACGGTAAGCGTCCTGCGACATTCTGCCCCCCCCGTGAAATCCCCCCCCTAAAGCGGCACCTGGTGCCCGGGGCACCAGGGCACCATATTGAACGATGCCTCTGCCGGGCCGGACGCACCAGAAATCAGGTCTTGACCCACTAAGTGGGGCTTGAGAAACACTGGACTAACCTAAACCCACACATACATTTGCAACATTTGAGAATGCGAGTAGAAGCTTTTTCTCCCTACATTCACTTCAGCTAAGGTAAGGATCAGTTTGACCCAGGGCTCAGAAAGGCCAGGCTTGAGCTCAGCGTCATTCACGGAGAAACGTTGGCTGGGGTGGGGACATGAATGTTGCCTGGACGGAATGTGAAACCTTATCACTGTCTTATCTGAGCTAAGGGCTCAGCCATGGAATGATTAATTAATTAATTAGTGCATGCACATTACAGTGGCCAGGCAGATTGTGGGTTCATCCTCCAGAAGGATTGGCTGATAGTTAGGGAAAACATCTCTGTTTTGGAATGAGATACCCATCCATCAGGGCTTGGAGAAGGTGAGGATCCGCCTGCTGAGAAGGAGGAAGTAGAAATGGAAATTGACAGTTTGGGGGGGGGGAGAGAATAAGGCAGCAGTCTTATGCCCATTTACTTACCTGGAAGTAAACCCTACTGAGCATAGGGGGACTAACAGCGCAATCCTATCCAACTTACACCACCAGTGTAACCAGCAGGGGAGGGCAGGGTGGGAGCCTTTGGAGGGGAGGAGAGATTTTAATCCCCTTTGAATCCCCCTTTGGAGGGGATTTGAATCCCCTTTCTGTTCTGGGCCCTCCCGTTCTCGCTGCACCGCTGGTTACACCGGTGGTGTAAGTTGGATAGGATTGCGCTGTAAGTTACTTCTGAGGAAACATGCTCAGTCTGATCAGACTGTCAGACAGAGCAAGGCACAGGCGATTGGAATTTCTAGCTGGGGTTCGCTGAAGTGTGTGTGTGTGTGTGTGTGTGTGTGTGTGTGTGTGTGCAAGCGTGCGTGCGCATGCGCGCGTGCGTGCGCATGCACGTACTTTGAAGTGCTACCCAAGTGCTGTCTGGAGGAACTTTCTGGGTGTTAGGAGTGCTTGTTTGCCTCCACTTAAGTTCTTCTTGTATATTTGTAAACAAAGTGAATATGACGAAGACACCATATGATTCCCATACTCGCTCACCAACAGGGGGCTCTACCTGTAGCACTGCCCTGCAACTTCTCCCCTCAGAAAACATAGGAAGCGTCTTTCTATAGAATCAGATCTTTGATATTTACTGACAGTTCTCCAGGGCTTGAAACAGAATTCTTTCCCTGCCCTACCTGAAGATGCCTGGAATTAAATCTGGGCCCTCTTTGCCTGCAAAGCATGTGATCTACCAGTGGGGAGTGCATAATAATACTTCAGATATTGAGTGTTCAGAGCACTTGGATGCTCAGTAATGCTCATAACAACCCTTAAAGGTTGGCTACTAGTACAGTATTATTGTCTTTCCGTTGCAGGTGGGGGACTGAGCCTAAGAGAACAATGGTCTAAGAAGACCATTTAGTGCATTTGTGTCGGAGGCATGTTTGATCTTGAAGCTTTCCAGCTCACACTCTTAGCCATGGGGATTTATTTATGCTTTTAGTTAAATGGTTTTATTTGCTACATTTGTGATCCTTCCATTTCTCCAAGGAATTAATAGTGGTAATCATAGTTCCTCTTTTCACTTCCCGCATTTCATCCTCACAACAACCTGTTGAGGTAGGTTAGACTGAGAGATTGTGGCTGGCCCAAGGTCACCTAGTCAGCTTCATAGCTGAATGGGGATTTAAATCCAGATCTCTCCCAGCCCTTGACCAAAATTCTAACCCTAACACCATTATTGCCCTTGAAACAGTAATTCACTTCCGTGACTCTGAGCATGTGCAAAATGCTCCTTGACCTGCACCACTCAGTAACCTTATCTGGAATTTGGAAGCAGAGCTTCCAGGTCAGAGGGAATCCCAGCTTCTAGGCAGGTTTGGTGTTTTGGCACCTTTCTAATTTGCCATTGAATTATTTGAGTTGGGTTGCTTAACAGACTAGCCGTCCCATTGTTCAGACAAGTGGCCTGGAAGGAGGATAGAAGCTATGGCGGACGGTGGCAGGCTTTTGGACAGCGGCACAGCGCTTGATGAGACAGGGATGATGAGCAGGGAACTGGAAGACACTGACATGTGGAAAATTGGATGGCATGGAGCTGTTCCTTAATCTGGTTTTTAGCTTGGCTCAGCACTAGATACAGCAAACAGGGTTGAGCTCCTTAGAAGACAGGCATGGAGAAGGATGTAAGGACGCCATTCTGTTATACTACCTTAACCACACACCCACCCCAGATTTCCAAATGTCTAGTAGTTTTAGAGGAGTGTGCTTTGCCATCATAACCAAATGTCTAGTAGTTTTAGAGGAGTGTGCTTTGCCATCATAACCAAGTTAGCAGCCTTGCCAACAGGTCACACCCATGTTTACCCAATACACCTGTTCAAGCAGCTGGCTCTGGCTTTTTTGTTGTTGTTGAACATAGCATTAAATTACCTATTAAAAAGAACTGGTGATGCAACAGGTTTCAACACATACAGTAGTTATGGGATGTGGCAAGAGCTGGCTGGTCACTCTAACTCTTGCTGTCAGATTAATTGCGGGTGGCATCTGCTTGAAATCACTTATCACGGGCCAGGTATTTCTTAATGTACTTCTTCAGCCACCTTTTTGTACATGTAATCACAGTGAAGAAGGGGTGGCTCTTTCCCACTCTTTTTCTGATACGTCGTGTAATATTTGAAAATACAACACAGGTATATTCTAGCTAGAAATGAAGAAGAGTAAGACATTATTCCCATGTAGATTCTAGGCTGGAGTAGATTCTAGACTACTTTGGCTTGCAGCTGATCTCTGGTGAGGCTAAGCTTGAATCTTTTTGCTTGAATGAGAGGTATTTTAATAATACAAAAAATAATATACTGTAGTTCTCAAGGTCTCACTTCAGAATAACAATATTATCTCCTCCCTTCTTTTCTGAGCAGTGAGAAGTTTCAGAAGCAGGTTTGCGGGGTTAGCAGTGCAACCCCATACATGTTTACTCAGAACTAAGTTCCACTGTTCAGTGGCTGCAGTCCTATACGCACTTGCCTGGGAGTAAGCCCCATTGAATGCAACGAGACTTACTTCTGAGTAATCATGCATAGCCTTGCACTGTTAGTTTCCTTTGGATGAGAGAGCACTGGAAACTGATCTATAAACTTTTGTTATATTTGTTTTATTTACAGATATATATAAGCAGAACACAGTGAAGCAAATATATTCCTATAAGCAAATAGCACAGTCAGATTTGTCTGTGCATCAAATCCCAAAGAGCAACTGTTCCCCAAAGGTACTTCAGTTTCAGAAAACTCACATCTCTTTCTCTAAAATCAAAAAGTTACAGTAGCAATAGCATGTTTGTCTAAACCGCCCCCCCCCATATGACTAGGAAAATGTAGAGAACTGAGGAAAGAAGCCAAGATGCACAACGTAGACATCATTAAACACATGGTGCTGGTTGAATGCGTTAAGTATAGTCTGAATCTGTCCAATCTGATTCTTCCAAATCATTTCTGTGCCCTATCTCACTGGCTGTAGGGTGTCACCTTTCTAAATTCTGTGTAGGGTATTATGTTTTCAGTGTCTGGAAAGATTCCCAGCTATCAAGGAAGATTATTTTGTTAAATCCATGATCAGGTGACATTTTAACTAAGGGGCTAACTTTGGATTGGTTCATTGTGATTTTGCTGCTATTTGTTGTTTTTAAAATGTGTTGGTTTTGACCTGTTTGCTAAGCACTTTGGATAATATATAAGAAAAGTGAGATATAAAAATTTTAAAATAGTAATAATAAAATAGTAAAAACCATAGTGACATCCCCACTCATAGTAAAACCCACTCATGGCTCCTGCCAACCCAGCAGTTCGAAAGCAAGAAATTGCAAGTAGATTAATAGGTACCGCGTCAGCGGGACGTTAACAGCGTTCCATGCGCCTCGGTGTTGAGTCATGCCGGCCGCATGACCATGGAAACGTCTTCGGACAGCGCTGGCTCTTCGGCTTTGAAACGGAGATGAGCACCGCTCCCTAGAGTCGGACACGACTGGACTTAATTGTCAAGGGATACCTTTACCTTTTTAAGCATGCATATGATTGGGGCTGTGGTGGCTTAGTAGTTAAGATGCTGAACTACAGACCAGAAGGTTGGTAGTACAGCAGTTCGAGACCCGAGTGCTACATGACAGAGTGAGCTCCCGTCTCCTGTCCCAGTTCCTGCCAACCTAGCAATTCGAAAGCAAGAAACTGCTAGTAGATATGCTGTGGCGGGAAGGTAACAGTGTCCCGTTAGTCATGCGAACCACATGACCACGGAAGCGCCGTCAGACAGCGCGGGCTCTATGGCCTTAGAAACGGAGGTGAGCACCACACCCTAGAGTCGGACACAACTGGCTTTCGAGCAGGGGATATCTTTACTTGAGCTTGCATAGCCTTAAAAGCCATAGGCACATGTATAATTTGGGTTTATATGTGCATGGGAGTATGAGCTGTGTTCGGTTTAATTGCTGAAATGAGAGGTGCTGGAAGTCAGGCTCTCTCTCTGGAAACCTTTTTTGCTGATACCAAACACGTAAGGATTGCAAGCTGTGATGATTCAGCAGTGAGGGAAAGGGATACAGTACTTGGACACACTCAGAATGTTTTCTTCATTATTTTGAAATAATTTTATTTATTTGTTTATTTCTGCATTTATATACCGCCTTTCTTATCCTCAGATTGCTCTTCAGATATTATTCAAGGTGGTTTACATAGGCAGGCTTATCTAGATCCGATAAGGATCTTTACAATATTGTTCTGTATAGAACCCTACAATTCCAGCTGGTTTCCTCCACTGGTTTCCTCCACAGTGTAGTCATCTTCACTAGCTGCTGAACAGAAGCCTCGAGCTGTCTGCAGGACGCCATAGATCATGCTGAACAGGGAAACTTTTTTCCAGTTATCGCTCTGTCACTGACATTCTCAGCATTCCATTCCACAGCACACAACAGCGACTCCTCTCTGCCACCAAGGGTCATGACAGCTTATCAGTGACTTCCTGGTCTCCCTTCCAGCATGAAAACTGGCTGTTCCTGCTTAGCTTCCGGCAGTCTTCAGGCAGTTCAATCTCGGGACCACACCTCCTGCCATTCTCAGGACCACACCTCCTGCCAATTTTTATTTTTATGTTTATGCCAAAACATAAGAAAATGTTTTGTTCTGGGGCTGAGCTCTGTTGAGCCTCTGGTTAAAATTAAGCCCTGAGTTTTGAATATCAAGATGGGTAGGTATGGTTCTAATACAGATTAGGTCCTTATGCTATGCTGCATGAGTGCTTTCAGGATTTCTCTCTCAGGATTTTCATCTGCTGCCAGGTTTTTCCCGTTGGCCATTTTCATAGGGAGCTATTTACATCAGGCCTGCCTCAGAAGCTAACAACCACCAGAACATCTGGGTTGGGGTGAGGAGCTGTTGCCATCTTAACCCCGCAGCCTTTTCTGCTTAGAGTGGCCCCTGGCTGCCACCTCGTCATACAGGATTCTTACACCTGCAGCCCCCCCAAAGGAGAAAAACTGATTATTTTGTTGTTGGTTTTCACTGTATGTAAACTGCTTTGGGAGGCTTTGACCTGAAAGGTGGCATACAAATGAATCAATTTGTTTCAATCATAGAGCCAAGGAAAGGAGTAATAGGAAGATATTTGGCATGAAGTAGCTTGACTTTCATCACACAGGTGCCTTCAGGGTTAACATGATTTACCTGTGTTCTCGTCAGGGTGGAGAACACCTTTTAAGTTCTTTCAGTAATACCCAAAGTAGGACAAGCCAAGTCAAGATCTTACAATAGCTGGGTGTGTCAGTCAGGGTTCAGGCTGTAAAGGGAACTGGTACAAACTTCATAATTATATAAGCAATGATAAATAGTAATTAACATTTCTCAGTATCAAAAAATGGGGTTTTAAATGGCAGCCGAACACCTTAGGGGGCCAGAGAGAGTACATGAGGAATTGAGAAATGAATAAACTTATGAAGTGAAGCTAAGGAAGATCCCCTAAAATGGGGTGGCAAACTATGGCCTGCGGGCCAAATCTGGCCCACCACCCAAGGTCATTCAGTCCATACAGAGCTTGGCTTGGGAGACTAAGCCTTCCGCCCAGTTTGCCATGTGCCGGCTCAGGGATTCCATGAGCCTGGGCAGGCAACTCTGTTTCCTGTCTGACACACGGCAAATTGGGTGGGGGGCTGGGGCTCGCCTCCCAAGCTGAGCTCTGTCCAGCAGCTTCTGGGATACAGCACAGGCTTGGCCTGTATGGCACCGAAATCTGTATTTAACCCCCCCCCCCAAAAAAAAAGGCATTTGAATGTTCAATTTTCAGTTTCATATCTCAAATTTGTTCATGTAACACCAGAATCAAAATTGCCAAGCTTGGAATGCTTCAGGTTGAGGACTGCCAGACTGAAGCTATCCCGGGAGAGTGTTTTTTTCTTCTTCTTCCAACCTGATGTAATCGTGGAAATTCCTGAAGTCCATGTTGAAATCTCCAAGATTTAAAATATAATTTAAAACATTGCTCGAGTTCTTGAGCCACGGACTAGATGTAGGATTTGATCCCAGCGTTTCGCTTTCAGCTGCGGAAAGCATCTTCAGGGGTTAGCACCCTCTGCTTGGTGTTCTAGGACAAAAATGTGAACACCAAGCAGAGGGTGCTAACCCCTGAAGATGCTTTCCGCAGCTGAAAGCAAAACATTGGGATCAAATCCTACATCTAGTCCGTGGCTCAAGAACTCGAGCAATGTTTTAAATTATATTTTAGATTCGCCCAACCACAAAAGCCTTAGTGCGTTTGTATCTCCAAGATTGCTTTCAGTTAGGCTTACCATTGTCCCAGATATGGCCGGGACAATCCAGCCATATCCGGATTGACAAAATAAAGTACAGTATTTTACCTTTGTTTCCCCGTGCCTCTGAGCACATGCAGAGTGCCGCCGCTGTTTTCATCCTGGCCAGCCGGCTGCATTGTGGCGGCCAGTCCTGGCCGCCACAACGCAGCTAGCTGGCCGGGACAAAAGCAGCGATGGCACTCTGCACATGCTCAGAGGCATGGGGAAAAAAAGGTAAAATACTGTATTTTAATAATGTTGAGCCGGCTGGACATCCAGATGCCCCTGCAGCAGTGCAAATACCTCTTCTGTTCTTCTTTAGTCTCCTCGTTGTCCCGGCCATCCAGGACTGCCCCGCTGCAGCGCGCTAAGTCTTCATCTTTTCCTTCCTAGCCTCTCACGCCTGCGCGAGGCTGGAAGCACTCAGAAAACTTCCGAGTGAACTCGGATGTTTTCCGAGTGTGTCTAGCCTCTCACTGGTGCGTGCGAGGCTGGAACGTCTCTGAAAACGTCCGGACTGGCCACCACAATGCAGCCGGCTGGCCAGGATAAAAACAGCGGCGGCACTCTGCACGTGCTCAGAGGCATGGGAAAAAGGTAAACTACTGTATTAATTTAATAATGTTGAGCCGGCTGGACACCCCCCCCCCCGTGATGTCACCTGCCCCACATCTGTGGACACGCCCTCTGCGTGTCCCACTTCAGGCGGACATGCCCAATTCTGGCGGAAGCGACATCAGTTTTTTTACCCGTCCCCCATTATGTCACTTCCGCCCCCTTCGGAGTGCCAGAAAATCTGGGAAGCCTACTTTCAGTAGTCACCTGAACTGGACATGGATGCTGATTCCTGGAAACTCCAGACCAATTGAGGGTTGGCAACCCTATTCAGTCATTATATTTGGGGTGAATGTTGACTTTTAGTAGTGGTGAGGGAAGTGTCCTTTTATTTTAAAAAAAACATTGCAACTAAAATCAGTACATCAGCATCTCTCCCCCCACCTCAAATCACAATGCAGAAATTAAAATTCGAATTGGAGTAGTATGTAGGTGAACGCTTCGGTAACAGCGTCTGCATTTAAGAATGAGAAATGATTTTTGAAATCATTTTGAAATAACTGAATTTTGAAATTTTAAAAACCTAAATTTCCTTCGAATTCCAAGGTAATAGTGGTGAGGTGATAGTTATTTATATGATATAACTGAACGCTTAACTGTGGCAGCCGTCGGAACCTCCATTCATAGAGGCTGGCCGCTAAAGACACTGTGAGTTGGTTGCCAATGGCAACATTCCCAATATGGAGTCCCTTCGCAAGGCAAGATGTAGGTGGTTATGCCGATGACGTACTAGAGTAGGGGAAGCACTGCCTGCGGAAGCTTCAGCCCTGCTTGAAGGAAGGATGTACGGTCCAAACAAAATGGAAACGAGAAGAGTAGATTGCCCATTGGCTGCTGACTCTGTCGCTCAAATCGCATGGGGTGACGAACCCAGAAGGCATCTAACCGATAGGCGAATTTATGTTGTCAGTTAGCGCGCGGTCGGGCCGGCCCTCCAGCATAGCGATTGGGGCTTTCTCTTGTCACATTTTTGTCACAGAAAAACTCAATCTCTCTCGCCGCTTTTCTTCTTCTGTATGTTCCGATTGGCCATTAGGTTGTCACTCGCTGTTAAGCGTATGGGAAGAAGGAGCCATTCGTTCTGTGATTGGACAAAGAAACTGTTACTCGCCTCCGTTTTTGAGACGGATTGGATGAGGCCGCGCGAGGGTGGGGAGAAGGGTAGTGGGAAATGGGTGCTGCTGTTTGGGCTTAGGACCGGGACCGGGGCAAGGCCGTCCGAAGGCAGCAGCGGGTGCTGTGGAGGACGGTGGCTGAAACGAGAAACGGTATAAGAAGGTGGAAGGAAGGAAAGAATAGGGTTATATGAAGGGAAGTGGGTGGAGCCAAGCAAGGGAAGGGCGAGAAAATAGCTGAGTAAAGGGGCGCCAAAGAAAGGCGGAGGTGGTGGCATATGGGGTGGGTGGGAGAAGCAGTTTATTATGGGAGAAAAAGGGGGGACTGAGGGGCAGGTCTGTAGTAGATTAAAGGAACCTCTGACTGGGGTGTCGGTGAAGAGGCTAAAACAATAGGCGCGAGTAACGGGGGCTGAAACTAGGTTAGGTGATATGCAGGTTGGACGACCTGGGAGGATGATGTGAGGCGAGCTACCGGGGAAAATAGACGAACGGGGTGGGTGCTGGTCATAGGAGGAGGGTCGTGGAAGGGTAAGGGGTAAATGGAGGCTGCTTCTTGGAGGGAGAATGTCCAGGGTCTAATGAGGGGATTTGAGGAGTAGGTACGGTAGGTCTTGGAGGCTGTTGGAAGACTTGATGGAGGGGCTACTATGGGGGAAAAATGGGAAGTTAAAGGGCACCAAATGGGTAGATGAAAAAAAAGAGGACAGGGAGGTGGGCTTAGGATGGGAGGAGAGAGATTAAAAGTGAAAGTCAGTCTGTCTGGAAGTGAGGGTTGAGTGATCTACCCTTTTGAGAAATGAGGCAATCAATCAGAAGCAAGAGTTCAGATGGGATGGTGCAGGTGAATGTGGGGAGGGGTTGCTCAAATGTGAAAACTTTGGGAGTTAGGGGTCTGAATGGGGCTAAAGGCAGAGAATAAGCAATGCATAAGGAGGTGTGGAGAGGTTGAAAAAGTGGAGGCTATAGCAGCAGGAAGTGAAATAGGAGTAGATAAGGACTGAGTGGAGGAATTCTAGAAGTAGGGAGATTCTACAACAGATATAATTTAGAAATTCAGGGTATTTCTATGGGCATTTGTTGCCATTCAAAGGAGTATGGCTTTATTCTGAGGCTGTAATATTGGCAAAATAATACTGACCTACCTCATGAGGTTGTCATAAGAACTACTGTGTTAATGTGTGTGTGTGTGAACATCCAGAAGGAGCACAATATGAATGCTAAGTAGTGTCTATGGTAGCAGAGGGAAGTGCCAGTGGGGTTGTAAGTAACCCAGGGTCTTTGGTGGGCTCCTTTGTGTGTACGTCTGACTGATAGTGGGACTCCTGATGTTTCCCATAGACAACTGTGCTGCATCCCAACCTCTTAAAATATATTTATGTAGAAGATAATTTGAAAGGACCACCTATTTATAAGGAAATCAGAGGTGGTAAGCCCAGAACCATTCTGCAGTCTTTTTTTTTTTTTTTTTTGTGAGCTCCCTGTATGCCTGTGACCAGTTGTGGAGTTGGGAGGGGGGACTCTCTTGATTTATTCAAAGAATTGTTCATTCTTTCTTACCACCTCTGCCTTTTGAGTAGCCTCTGGAAGGGTAATCTTTTCTGTTTGTGTAAGTGACCAATCGTCTTTGGTTTAATGTATTCCTATGAATATGCAGACGGAACCAGTGTACTGTATTCTAATGGTTGCTTGGTGTCATTCTGCTTTGTACAAAATCATCACTTTATTGCTTTTGGAGGTTTGAATGGCCTACATAAAGCATTATCCTACTTTGGATTGTGGATTATTCTTTTAGTATGTCCCCAGCAGTAGAGTGCTAGGTGGGTGGAGGCAGAGTGTATGGGATAATTACAAACAAGAGGAGCAAAATGGGAGACTTCAGAGGGTGAAAAGGCCAGCATAGAGGTGTTGGAGGAGATTATTGGGGTTACAAACGGTAGCGGGGATGGGATATTTTTGGAGATTAGGAGATTTTTGAAGCAATCAAAGGGGGAAATAGACCAGGAGGAAGATTAACTAAGAGAATCTTTGGCCAGTATATCCATCCATAAAATCGCACCCTTTTACTCTGAATTAGTTAATCCTGAATAACCGTTAAATTGTTAATCCTGAATAACCATCATTTCCTGATCCATGTTTGCGATCTCAAACTGAAATCTTCATACACACTACACATTTGGATACCATGTTTTTTTAACCACTATAAGAGTGCTTAAATTGTGTTAAGGGATTGCTAAACGGTATGATGTATGAAACCTTGGAGTGAGATGGGACTGTTGGGAGGATGAACAGGTAGTTGTCTGGGGCAAGGAAAGTAGTGGCTTCTAGGAAGGGAGCAGTGGTGAATGGCAGGCTTATTTGTTCTTAAGAATGGGTGTATACCAGTGTATTGCATGTGTGAATTGTTACTCTAGGTATTTCCTAAACAGAAAAACCAGAGGGAATATTGTTTTATGGCACTAGGTTTTTCTAGGAAGGAGAAGGACAGTTACAATTAGGAATGGCTTGTGTTAAAGCCTGTGAAGAACTGGGGGTAGATGCTTGTTGAGGTCAAGGATTTTGGGGTTGATAATTCCATCCCATTGTGAAACTTGCAGCTGTTAAAGATGAGTTTCCTTGTATATAAATAGGACAGACTTTGTGCTGGCCTGTGAAAAGATTTTGTGATCGCTTCTGGCCTAGGGGGAATTCTCCAGGCTTTCTGTCCTGCTAGTTGGATGCATTTCGAGACAGTTTAAAATGAGACTGTGAAATGTGAGCCCAGAAAGTCACAGTGATCGAGAAGTTTGAATTTAAGAGGGGGCATGGCATGCCAAAGAGCATGTGGTGGGGAATCTTCTAGGCTTTAAAAAGAGCAGCAACAACTTGGAAATTGTCTCTTTGATGGAAAAAAAACAAGCAAGAGGGTGCTTAAATGTGAGTAGGCTATGGGTTAGGGATAGTAGGTGATTGCTCTTAATAGATCAAACTGTGGGTCTTGAAACTTCTGATCTCCCATTTAATGTGAATGGCAACAATGGTTGGGACAAAAATTGCAATGTGGTTTAGGACAGAGTGTGATAGCTTAATAGGGACAAAAGAAACTGCTGAGTTTCAAAGGTAAGACTGGAAAGCTGGAAGCATAATCTTTCTCTTTAATGGTGATCTGCATCACTAGTTTAAAAAAAAACCGTTTGAACTGATATTGTTTATTGGTTATAATAATGTGCAATCTACACATGCTCTCTCTAGCAATTTTGTGATGAGTATGTTGAGCTTTCCCTGTTCCCATAATAATACTTAATTGTATGCAAGTAAAACTGTTGGGAAGTGTTTTTATGTATTTTTTAGACATGTGGATTATTAATAATGCTTTGGTGTCATTTCCCCATTTGTGAGGCTTTTTTGTGACCTTTACCATAGGCCCCTAGTAGATAGAAGCTTGCTAGGCAGCAGTTTCATAGACGTGTGTGTTTGTATTGAGGGGAGGAGGAGAACCTTGATCCTCGCTGCCTCTCCATCCTTTTCAGTAAAGCCTTCAGGGCTCATGCTGTCTCCTTGCAACCATCAGGAGGACTAGATGCTGGATTTGAAGGGAAAGTTGAGGTGGGAGAGATCAAGAGGTGATAAAATGAAATTGATTCAACTAACTATTTATAAGGGACCCTCATACAGGCTTGCCATATTTAATCAGATTGGAAGACCAATAATCAAACGTTAGAAAATATGATATACTGTATAAAAGATAATGTTTTTATTTTGGTTCCAGTTATTCTTCAAAGCTCTGTAAGTGGACCAATGAGACATTGTTTCATTCTGTTTTCTTTGGTATATTTCAAAATTAATTTTTAAAAAAGTGAAAGATCAGTTATCTTTTCCAAATAAATTCAGGACGCTAGCCTACTGGTTGAATACTGAATTTCCAGCATTGCATAGGCGCTCCTACCAAGCACAAGCAGTAAACGTGATGGGTGATAGTGGTGTATAAAACTTGGGAGGAAGAAATCGCGTTGAAGATCCTTTCAGACTGACGTTAAGCTCTTAGAGCTGCAGGTATTCAGAATTCAGTGTCTAGTAAATGGGATGCATCTATTCCCTGGGGGGGTTTCTAGTCCCTGAGGCATCTGGTGGGCCACTGTGAGATTCAGGAAGTTGGACTAGATGGGCCCTTGGCCTGATCCAGCAGGGCTCTTGCGAACAATGTGGAGGTCCTGGAGAGTGGCACCCATCACCTGAAAAGTGTGCAAGAAGCTCCAGTGAAGGGTGGGCAAAAGTTATTGGGCTAGCTTTCCTCCGTACCAGAAGTAAATATAGTAGTACTGTATTTGTAATGCAGAGATTACTATAGTAGAACCTCCCCTTAAGACCTATCCAGGCATGTGCGTATTGGGAGAAATAACCGCAGTGGCACATTATGTGGTGCTGAATAGCTCCCCACCTCTCTGCAACTGGAAGTTTAGCTGACCTAGGTACTTGCCCTCATTGTAAATTGACCAGAAGGTCACACTGAATTAAAGGTCTCATCAGCTTGCTTTAAAATCTTTGACTGCAAGCAGTTAGCAGGTCGAGGAGAAATGATGGCTGAAAAGGGAGCCAGGCGCCACTGTTCTTTGCAGTGTTGATATTAATTGGCTCTACACTGTGCCTTGCTTGATGAGTGAAAGGAAACTGGAGGGGACTCGGAGGAAAGAAACCGTAGATGTTGCTGTGGACAGTAAAATAGAGCAGAGTGAGCAAATTGGGGCAGTTTTGTGTCTGGATATTCTTGTTGGTAAACGGGAGAGTGCAGGATGAGGTCTGTAGATCATGATGTCTTTGTGCTGAACTGTCCTGAAAGGGTGGAGTCTCCCAGTGTCTTATCACCTTCATTTGTTGGCTGTGTTTCAGTTTCTGACGAAACCTGCAGCAAGCAGCAGAAGCGTCTTTGAACCTTTCCCTTCCCAGGAATCTTGGACTCTTATAGCTGCTCCTTCAGGAAGCTTCTCGGAGCCAGAGGAGGAAGAGGGAGGGGGAAAGAACAAAGCTGCAGCTGTTCCAGAAGACTTGTCCCATCTTGTTGTTGGTGTGGGAATCTAGAAAGACTGAAGGAAGTTGCTGTATGTGGAATCTTTGAGACAGTAAGTCACATGGGTTTCTGTGCGACTACCTCGGCTCAGTTACAAAACATTTTGTAGCTCTGAAGAGACAGCGGGCACCAGAAGCGGGAGTCCTCTTTCTGGGAGACGCAGCCTTCCCACTTCTGGAAATCTTTAGAACTTTTAAATTGACTTTTAGTGGTAATCTGCCTGCTTTTAGATTTAATGTTTAAAACAGGATTTGAAAATTATTGTTCAGTATTTTGAAAGTTTTAATTTTTTAGTGTGGAGTACTAGTACGGGTTATGTTAAACTTCTGCTACATGCGTTTGCTTTTCCTCTTCTAGAAATGCTTTCTTTGAAGAAATATTTCACAGAAGGACTCATCCAGTTCACCATTCTCCTCAGTTTGATCGGCGTGAGAGTGGACGTAGATACCTATCTGAACTCGCACCTTCCCCCTCTGCGGGAGATATTTCTGGGCCAGAGCTCGGCTTACACCCAGACGCAGTTCCACAACCTGCGGAACACTTTAGACGGCTATGTCATCCATCCCAAAAGTGTAGATCTGGACTATTATTTCACAGCTCGCCGGCTTCTGAACCAGGTGAGGGCCCTGGACAGGTTCCAGGTGCCCACCACAGAAGTCAGCGCCTGGTTAGTGCATCGAGATCCCGAAGGTTCTGTGTCTGGTGCCCAGCCCAGTACGGGCATTGCCCTTGAGAATGGCAGCAGCTTGCAAGACGGAACTGTTCCAGACAATGTAGCGAGGGAAAGTGGAGCGGAACAAGGATTTGGCGAAGAGCTGGAAGACCTAGGTGCTGTGGCTCCCCCCATGAATGGAGATCTAACCAAAGAGGTAGGTTATCGCACTCTGTGCAATGTATGGGCTGGGGTAGTTGAGAGAAGGGAACTGCTTGAAGATCTTACAGTGACTTTCAGCAATAAAAATGCCTGTTAAATCAGGCAAGTCTCATAACATCTTATTGACTTGAGTGACACACAATGTTTCTGGGAATCTTGCTGTTTTGATAGTAGGCATCTTGGTCTGATGTGAAGAGCATTTCTTTTGTTTATAGTGTTGCTGTCGGGAGCCATCTTGCTCAATAACACCACCTGTTTACTTTGCAGTATTGGGTAATAGTCTTGTTGTACATATCATATGGGTGGTGATTTACTCAGCTCTGGAGTACTTCCAGGAGACTTCAGTACTACCCTAGGTAGGGTAGATCTCTTGCTCTGTCCTAGTTTCTAGCTACAGTGTGCAGTTAATGCTACTTTCAGTTGATTGTTTACATGTGTGTTCAAGTTCCTCTCCCAAACACAGGGTAGAATAATAGTGGAGAATTGCTTTCAGAATGCACTTAATGGCATCTCCTGTTGAAAGTGGACTAGAGCTGGTGGTCAGGGGGTTGGAAAAACAGCTGTTGTGGCTGCCTTCCGCTCCTGTCATGTTCCCTCATCCCCCACCATTGGCAGAAATAGGCTACGGGTTTCGGAGAGCTTGCCCTTGGAAATCTAAAAGTGAAACTTGCTTTGCATGTGGGGTTTCCCCAGCAACAGAAAGAGATGGTTGAGAAATGAGAATGAACCACTGAAATGGAGTGTGTATGTGCCTGATGCTCAATATAGGCAACTGGAGCAGAAGAAGGGATTTCTGCTTTTTGTTTGGAAATATCTTACCTGGAGGAAAATCTCTTCTGTCCTCAAATGTCTTTTGGACCATCATTGTGGGGGAGAGAGAGAGGAGAGATGGTTGTAACATGCTTGCATATTTCCTGATTTCTAAAATGTCAGGATTAATGACCCGTTATTGTCATTTATAAAATGAGAATGAAATCTGTCAAGTGTGATCGTGAGGGTGAACAGTGTGAAGAGTGAAAGGCACCTTTTTGCATATTTTTAAAAGTGCTATATAAAGAATGGCTTGTTCACATATACAGCAAATTTGGTCAGTGAAGAATGGAGGTCTGAGATGGTATCGTTCTGATTGGTGTGTGTGTGTGTGTGTGTGTGCGCGCGCGCGCACACTTTCTCCTGATATTCCTAAGTATTTCAAAGAAGAGAAAACAATTCTAGTTTTTTTAATAGGTTTTGGACCAATTCTATACTAATGTTGCTAGTCCTTGTGTGGTGAGGCCCCTGGTGTTGGGAGAAGGGAAGTTGCTGGAGCCTGGGGTTTGAGGCCCAGCTGTCCTTGACTTCTGTGTGAGTGAGGAGGTGGGGGAGAAGACCTGCAGAATTCCCCACTTTGGAGGGGTGCTTCTTTCTCTGGCTGAGCCTTTCGGGCCTTTGAGCCTTTCCCTTCTGCTTGGACTGCCCATGCTTTTGTGGGGCTGAATTGGCCAAGCTATGGGTTTATTATCTTTCTATAATACTTTGCTCTGCATTCTTCTTAAGTGCTCGGAACACTCCACATTGTTCGTTATCCTTGAAACTACAATGCAAGGCAGCAGGCCAGTATTATTATCCCAGATTACAGACTGTGGACTGAAGTAGATGGGGTGAGCTCATGCCTGAGGTTAGGCATGGACCAGAAACTCCTTGATTCACAGTCCATTTTATTATATCAGCTTTTTATGCTTTCAGCGCTGGTATACAGATACTGAGTATATAAAGCTGGAGGACAACAGGAGAATTGGAACTTAATCGCTTGCTTACCAGCCATTCTTCCAGTTGTGTAGAGCAGTGTAAGTACAGTTGTCACCCAGTACTGGGTCGTAAGCTGCTTCCCACCGGGTCGCAAGGCAGGATGTGGGCTTAGACTAACCTCAGCTGGCTTGGGGCAAGGACTTGTACAGTGCAACAGAGGATTTCCTTAGGGCAGCGGCCCAAGCGCTGTTGCTGCGGGGGGGGGGGGGGGGCACGCCACCACCACTGCCTTGTGGAAGAAGTGCTTGGAACAGAGCAAGCCCCAGCCCGACACTTCCTCTGGCCGTGCTCGCTTCTTCCTCTTCCTAGCTCCTGCACCTGGTGCCTGGTGGTGGCAGCAGAAACTGGAGCCAGGAGCTGCCTTCTTGGCCAGGTGGGTGCTTGGGGAGGGCAGTGGGCGGCTGAGCATGCAGAGGCTGGCTAGTTCTGCTGGAGCCACCAAAAGTGCAGATGCGGAACTGGGCTAAGGAGTGACTCAGACGTCCCTCCAGGGCCTGCTCGCTGCACCCACCTCTCTTCCTCCTCTCCACCCCACCTTGCCCTTGGGAGCAGGTGTTACGGGTGGATATCTGCCACTGCCCTCCCTTTCACTGGCTGCCACTCAGCTGCAATTGCACAGTAGCCGGAGCAGCCGGTGATGATGTCATTGCCATTGCACTGGGTCGTGGGGAAAAAGGATGAAGAACACTGTTGTAGAGGACTCAGACATAGGCCACAAAACATTAGGGAATAGAGAGAGAGATTATACAAATCTTGAGGGGTAGGTGCCTGGATTCTTCCAGTCTCCTCTCTTCCCAGGCAGGGACCCAAAAGCACAAAGAGGGAGTGCAGAAAGAAAGGATTGGGAAGAAATTCAGAGAATGTGTTAATATATGTACAGAATCTCACTGACTGAGTTGTGGCATGTTAGGATGTTCAGACAGTCTTATAAAATGTCTTATTTTTTGCCTTTATAAAATAGTGTGTTCGGTTGTGCTGCTGGTGAACAAGGACAGAAGTAAGAGAGTTCCTGCTCTGTGGACTTAGGGTTTCTCAGGAACTGACAGATACAGGGTGGGAAGGGGGAAGAATAGAGGTGTCATGGCCGCGAAGGAGAAGGAAACAAAGTGTATTCAGGGTAAGTTTTATGAAAGGAGGTCTAGTTTCAATTTGGTTTTAAGAACTTACTAGATATTCCTAGGATTGCATTCCCAAGTGTGAGAGGACACCAGGTGATAAGAAAAAATAAGTCTGGAAACAAGAGATATTTATTGCTAGTGCTAAGCACCAGCTTTGCATGAAACTGGCCTGATGTGACCTGTATCGGTGGAGGATGGGTAAGGGGCGGCGGCAGCAGCAGATTCTTCAGTCGGAGTCCGCTGCTGCCGCCACCACCTCCCTCCAGCCCACCGGAGATGCAAGCTGCATTGATCCAAGTCTTTACCATGCTTCGTTCCATGGTTTTCCCAAACCAGGAAGTGCAGATTTCAGGTTTTTCTAAGGGACCGTGTGAGCAAAGGAGCTCCTTTGTTCGCATGGTCCCTCTAAATAAAACTGAAAGACCTGTACTTCCTGGCTTGAGAAAACTGCATGACAGCATGATAAGCGGGTTGTTTTTTTTTAGGCATGCTACAGCAGTGGCAGACCCGGGACAGTAGCATCAGGCAGTGGGACCCAGTCATGCTGTCCTTACATGAGGCTCCATATGACACACAGCCTTTTTTCCACAGAGAGCTTGTCTTCTTCCCTCTTCCGCTCCTTACCCAACAAATTTAAACAGAGGGTATTTGATTGGAAGACATGCCAATATGTAGACTCTTTCAAACATGGTGGAATGGTTGTACAATGCGTCAACTTAATTAGGGCAAAATAAGGGATAAAGGTGTGATGTGGTCATAGCTGTAGGGCAGAAGGGACAAAGAGATAAAAGAATTGCCTTCTCTAGAGTGCGTGTAATGAACCTTCTAGGCCTACACGGTCCTCTCTGGTAGTAGTTCTGTATCTGATAGTTGATCTGTAGTTATTACCGGTTCTGCTAAACAAGATGCTGGGGACTACTGAACGTTGAAAGAGTATTCTCTATTGCTGTGTTGTAGCAGTAGGAATGATGTTGTTGTTCAGTCATTAAGTCGTGTCCGACCCTTCGTGATCCCATAAACCATATCCCTCCAGGTCTTCCTGTCCTCCACTATGGGGGAGGGGAAAGAGCAGCAGGACCAGCAGCGGTGTGGTGTAGTGACTAGTGTGTGAAGTTTGACTTGTGAGAAAGTGGGTTCAAATCCTCTCTTGACTGGGATGCTCACAGGTGCCTTGTGCAAGCCACCATCAGTCAACCTAATTTTATCTCTGGTCCTTGTGAAGCTAAAAGATTGATCTGAGTTTCTTGGAATAACGGAGCTGTAATAAATAAATGTAATTAGAGGAGTAATGAGTTGAGCTAGTGAGACTTGTACTGGTTTCAAAAAGAAACAAGATTTGAGTCTCCCATTGATCATGGATTTGTTGTGTGGCTTTGGACCCTTCTCTCTTTCAGCTTCAGTTTTCTCCTAAAGAAAGTGGGGATAGCTCAGAGGGTGGTTGTGAGAGCAAACATAATCCAGACTGTAAAGTGACTGCCAGAGTGGAATCTCTCACACACTCGAGTAATGAATAAAATGCGAGCAAAAGTAGCAGTGGGCTGTGGGACTATTGAGGAATGAAAAAGCTGTACTGTCTTCATATGAAGATTTTGATACATGGGTGCTAAGATTCGGAGTCAAATCTGTCAAGGTCTAGGAGGTGATGATGATAAATGCTTTGTGTAAGAAATAAGTGGCTGGTGTGAGCAGCATGAGTAGTGTGAGACCATTTCTGGTACTGTGTAGGGGCTTGCTGTCCTTTCTAGCTTCCTGAAACCTAGTGCAGCTCTCAAATGCCTTGCCAGTTTTTACTTTGCTTTTTTTAAAGCCCCATTTCCTAGCATATGTTCTCTGCCCACTGGATGCAATGAGCCTGCTACAAACTGCAGCCGGCTTAGACTGGATCCACTGCCAGGGAAGAATTTGGGCTAATTCAAATACCAGCTTGCGTGGGAGGTGAGCATTGGTGCAACGTTTTTCCTCCCCTACCTCTGCACTTGCAGATGCCTTAAGTCAGTGGTGGCCAACCTTTCAACATGAATGCTGGCCCTTTAAATGGTTGTATAGGTGAGGGCATTTCAGCAGGTGCAGCTGCTTTAGTAGCACCATCAATACGTGCAGCTGCCACGATTCTGTCTTCTACACAACTCTTAAGAACACAGTAGCCCTAATGGTGGAAGGTTGGCCACCCCTGCCTTAAGTACTCAGTCTGGATTTATGCCCTCTCCTGGAGTAGCTGTACATCCTACCCCTACCCCAAAAGCAAGTGTGATGTTTCCTATATGTGAGAGGTTCCCTTTTTTTAAAAAAATTGCTTGATGCAAGTTCTGCTAAGGTTCAATGTTAGAATGTTTGAATTGCTAATAAAGAGCATCAGACCTTTGTCTTTACTATGTGGTAGCCACCACCCAAACCCCTCACAATTTGCAGTAGAGTGCATGGTTTCCAGATAGAGGAATTCACTGCTTCCTGGCATGCTCGAGCCTCAGCTTGTTCTCTTTTTAGAAATTAACAGTCTGTGGGGTAAGGGCAGCTTATCATTCAACTGTTTTTCTATTTTCACTCAGTATTGAAAAGTAGTGAGTGATCTTTTGAAATCTGGTTTCTGTACCATTACATCAATCGGTAGTTCTTAGTGGATGGTGTGGACAAGATCTAATCGTTCCCACGGTCTGTCACTGTGGATGCTTTCTTCTCTCTCTGAGTTGTATTTTTATACCTGTTATAACTCAGATCATTTAAAAGTTTACTAAAGTAGCCCCCCCTACTCCACATGCATTTTGTCACTCAGTGCTTATCATATCCTACAATCTGCCTTTTAGAGCTCCTCCTCAAGCATGTATGTGCATGCACCCATGCAATTTTGCATCATCCCATAGTTCTTTAGAGCTGGGCAAGAATATACTGTACTTGCTGCTGATGTGAAGTGTGAAATCTTCTAAAATGTGAAATCTTTTTTCTAAGCAATACTTTGATTTTGTTTTTCTTTGCCTCGAGAGCTCTGAAGTCCATGCAGGGTTTTTTTTATATGCAGAGGGGTATGCGCAGCGGGTTAAACCGCTGAACCATAAGCTGTCGATCGAAAGGTCGGCAGTTCGATTCCCGTGACGGGGTGAGCACTCGTTGCTTGGCCAGCTCCTGCCAACCTAGCAGTTCCAAAGCATGTCAATGCAAGTAGATAAATAGGTACCGCTTGCGGGAAGGTAAACAGCGCTCCGTGTTCCAGCTGCATGCTACGCACTGCGGCAAGGAGAGTCATGCCGGCCACATGACCATGGAGGCGTCTTCGGACAACGCTGGCTCTTCGGCTTTGAAATGGAGATGAGCACCACACCCTAGAGTCGGACACGACTGGACTTAATTGTCAGGGGATACCTTTACCTTATTGTGTATAACAGGTATAAGTAGAAGGCTTGCTGTTCTGCTATTTGCCTTTTGAGAAGTAGATGGGAGCATTGCATTAGTGGGAAATCCTCCCTGTCTTCTCTCTGTACTTAACAATATTGTGATGTTTGTTTTTTAAACATTGTAAGCACAAAACACACTCCTAGAATCACACTGTCATCTGGATGACTTGATTGGGAACACATGCCACATACCAGTGGTACTCACAATTGCTAATGCTAGGTGGAATAGGCACTTTGCTCCTTGGCAAAGATAGCATGGCACAGACTCATTCATTTATATGCATAAGCCACCCTCTTCTTTAATTGGGACAGATTGAGGGTTAGTAAAATAGGGGTTTTCACATCCAGTGTGTGCGCACTGTGTGGATGTTTTTCTATACTCTTGGGTTACCCTGTAACCAGGGTCAGGGTGGCCCTATCCGTTGCTGGAGAAGGTACAAGGACATCCAAGATTTATGTTGGTGCACCGAGTGGAATACTGCCTCTCACTTCTGTCATCTCCAGTCAATATTTTAGTAGTAACTGTTGGTAACTCAGTCTCCACTTTCCATCCATAGAGATCATCTGTGGGTGTGGGGGGGAGAAGAGGTGGCTCCATGACTTAACTTTAAGCAAATGAGAGGGGTTGGAACTAAGCTTTCCTAAAACTTGTGCTGTACACATGCTCAGGGGCACTTTATATACTCCCAAGCTGAGCCATGGCTCAAATTAAGTCTCACTTGTGTCTTACTGAACATTTCCTGTTGGGGCTGGAGTTAGGTAAAGTTCTGTTAACCTCCCCCCCCCCCAGCACTCCGTGGTTTCTTATTTATTATCTCTGAAATCTTTACAGGAACCCTAGGCCAGAATGATGATGATTCCCTAATAAGTCACCCCTATCGGATTAGGACCTTAGCTTTTAAGGAAGTGCTTTTGTTTTCATCTATTTAATTGGCTCATAGTTGAGATGAGGGACTTTTAGTTTATGGTTCATGTTCTTAATACTATGATACATCAACCTGGAATTTTGTTAATCTATGATTCGAGAATTCTGTTTTAGAAAGACCCTTTATAACCTGCAATATACTGTACTTGCAACCAATAATGTAGCATCGGCGTAATCAAATTGCACTTGAAGCGCTTCTTGAAAGTGTGTGTATGGGGAAATCCACAACTTGGTCAGCCATATAATGTGAATAAAAGAAATGCATGTTTTTGTGAACATCCCCCACCATGTATGTTTGAGATGCAGCATCTTCTGTGAGGGAGAGAGAGGGAAAGATCTGCAGCATGTTCTGCTAGCTATATGGAAATCCTCTGGTTGTCCCATTACTTGCCTCCTGCTGTTGCCAGTACTTGCTTCTCAATCCTGTCCTGGAATGAGGTACTGCTGGAGTTTACTTACCCTGACCCTATCAACCTGTTTGGTGTAGGCAAGAAGCTTTGCTCAGAATAACTAGACCAGGGGTGGCCAACCTGTCAACATGACTGCTCCTGTCCCTTTAATGGTTGTATAGGTGAGGGCATTTCAGCAGGTGCAGCTGCTTTAGCAGCACCATCAGCAATTGCAGCTGCCAAGATTCTGCCTTCTGCACAACTCTTAAGAACGCAGAGGCCCTGTGGAAGGTTGGCCATCCCTGAACCAGACTCTGTTTTAAGCTCTCTTCCTTCTTTCCTTGCTATTCCTCCCTGTAACTTGCATGTTCTGAGAGTTTGTATTCTCTTGAACCTTTCCCTTGAGTTTGTGTTCCTGGATGCTGTCCCATCCAATCTGGTTCTGTAAGATTGCTCTTGATTTTCTGATGTCCCGACTAGTCCTCATGCTCATTCATTCCTTGGTCACTATTAAATAGATGCATATATGACTAAGAAGACTCTGATGCTGGGAAAGATTGAAGGCAAAAGGAGAAGGGGAAGGCAAAGGATGAGATGGTTAGACAGCATCACTGATACAACGAACATGAAAATGAGCGAACTCAGGAAGATAGTGGAGGACAGGAAGGCCTGGCGGGATATGGTTCATGGGATCACGAAGGGTCGGACACGACTTAACGACTGAACAACAACAACAACAACAATATGACCAAGAGAGGACAGGTAGCTGTAGTTTCCCTGAACTCTCCCCTAATCTGTGCTTTTCCTCTCTGGCAAAGAGTGGAAATCAGGTGAGTATGAGAAAGTTTCTATTTACGAGTCCAAAGTCTTGCTGACTGCTGCTCGTTCAAGGTTCCTATGGGCAGTGCTTGTAGGGGTGGCATAGTTTGCCTTGAGTCTCGCTTGGTATTTTTCTTGCCTTGTGGTGCTATAGGCTGAGTGCTGTAGACAGCTTGATCTTCTAGAAAGACCTGTTCTCTGGATTATGGTGTCCTTGTAATATTTCCACAACAAGGGGATAAAAATAAATGCCCAGCTCAGGAAACATGTGATGAGAGCTGCCAGAGTAAGTATTATCCCACTGTGACCCATCCCAGGCCTGTCACTATTCTGGCAGTACATGAAGAAGATCTCCTTACCCTTGGCTGTGATTCTCCCACCCTCTCCCTCTGAATGTGGGAGGGGGAAAGGGGATTGTCCCTGAGGCAGTGACTATAAACAGGCCAGCTGAGAACATGCTGTTTTTCTCCAACCTGCAGAGGTGAAAGGTGAAGGGAAGGGTTTGCTTTTTTTTCCAAAACGCATTGAGGGTTAATGGGAGTTTACAAGAACTATTCTAGTATGTGGAGAGAGTTTCTGTCTGAAGCCAGACAGTTGGCCTTCCTATTGAACCTGCGCACCCTGGAAGAGCTATTTAACAAGTTTGGGCTGTTTAGAGCAGACCAATATAAAACAGGCAATTCAAAACAGAGGTGAAACTTCAAAGATGCTGAGCAGCATTCTTACCAGGAGACAGCAGATTTCTTTAAAAGAACACATTGCCCCTGCAGAAACCTGCTGTCTGCTAGTAAGAATGCTGCTCAGCACCTTTCAAGGCTTTGCCTCTGTTTTTCATGCTATTTTTTGTGCTGCCCGTGTTTCTTTTCAGGGCTGATGTCAGGTTGGCATCATCATGCCAAGTTTCTAGGGCCTCAGGGACCCACCTCTAACCTCAACCTGCCTATGCCAGTAGCCACACTTGCCTGCTTCTGTCCCTGACCCCCCCATTTGGGATTGAGCCCCACCCCTCCTTTCTGTCTTCATTGGTGTGTGCTCCTGCCACCTGTGGCAGCAGCTCCTCTTCTACCAGAGAAGCAGAGGGTAGGCAGCCGCAATTGCTGCTTGCTACAGCTGCCGTTTTCTTCCCTGCCAGCAAGCGAGCAATAACTGCAGCAGTTGGCAACTGCTGCCGGTGCTAGCTTGAAGTCTGCCCTTTTCCTTGGCTTTAAAGTGGTGGCAGCAGCCATTGTCGCCTGCCCACTTGGGTGAGCAGTCACCAGTAAGGAACAACCAACCTGGCCTGAGGGAGGAGGAACTGTTTCTTGTCGTGGCATTGTCCTTAGTAGTAGGTGAGGGTTTGAAGGACCCCACTGAACGACATGTTCCAGAGGCCCCCCTCCCCCCAGGCAAATTGCTTTTTCGTGCTGTGCAAAGTAGGATCTTGGCCTGACTGAAGTATTTTGCTGTGTAGATCTTACCTGTCTAGGCCCTTCATTTTGCTTCAGGTTCGGGCCTCAGTTTTAATGCTTCTGCAGGCCTCTGATCTATAGTGTACTCTGACCCAAGGTGAAGTACAGTGGCGAGATATACAGAAAATCTATTTCTGTCTCTTACAGCATTTGTGGTTGTGTAGTGCAAGTTTTTTTTTTATGTTGACACCACTTTTATGTAGGGGAAATCATATGTAATACAAGACTGACATGCATATCTGTTTTGCTGTGTGCTTGTGTGTCACATGCTGGTTGGGACTGCTGGCAAGGCAGACTAAAGGACTCCTAGTAGGGTTTGCAAAGGTGGCCTCTGAGAGGGACAGGCATTAGGAAATGGCTGGTGCTAAGTGAGTTCATGGTCCAGAATCAGGTGGAGTCGGCTTCTGGGCAGGCAGTCTGAATAGACAGGGTGAGAGCCAGACAAGGCTGGGTAGCAGGAAAACAGGGCAGCTTGATTTAGGATGCTGATTTTAAAAAACAAAACAAAAGCTAAGCACTGCTTCTATAAAGTTGGCTGAGAGAAATACATCCCTACAAACCTTTGACACATCTCATGTTGCTACACCGCTCCCTGCTGCCACCTTCTCAGTGGTGGCACCCCAATTGTGGAATTCCCTCTCCCTGGAATTAAGAAGTGCTCCCTCTTTGGAGACCTTTTGGCAGGGCCTCAAGACATTTTTATTGAGGTTGGTGTTCGGTTGCTGACATGGTGGGCTGGCTTTTTTAATCAACTGTAATTTTTAGGTGACCCATTGGCGTTTGTTTGGTTTTTAACTGTTTTAATTGTTTTGCTTTTTATCATTGTTCTGTATTGTTTTAACATTGTTTTAATATTGTAAGCCACCGTGGTTGCCCTGTCAAGAGAAAGGTGGGATATAAATTCTTTAAATAAATAAATTCAAGACGCCTTTCCCCATCTCTGGGGAACTGGAGTTGTCCTCCAGTCCAGCACTTCTGTATATTCCACAAACCCCACAACCTGGCCTCATCTGTGTGATAGTATGGCTCCTTGTAACCTCTGCAAGTGAATGGCTGAGGTTTGGAGGGGTTGGATTACTGGCTGAGTGGATAATAAAAGGAATGAAATACTGGAGTTGGTTTTATTTTTAAATATAGTGTATGTTGGTGAGTCTGTCTTCCCTTGAATTAAAATGTGAATCCTTTGGGAGCAGAACCTTTTCTCCATGCTGCTATAGGCAGTCTATACACTAGACTAGTCTGTCTTGAGTTCTTGGGGAAGGGTGGGCTATACATATTTTCTCTTTGTCCTCCATGCAGTCCCTACTGAAATTGGTATCCTAAAGCTCACCATGTAGTTAGAGCAACTCTGGGGATGTTTAAAATGACAGTGGAAAGAATGAGGTATTTTGAACACCACCACCACCACCCCTTTCTCTCTTCTGCGAGGAGGTAAGGTACTAACTTGAACAGGACTGGAAAGACCAACTCCTGTGTGCTAAACCAACATTTTAGGTCTCCTGGTGACTGGGATTTTTCAGTCTTGCTATACAACTCCCTTCTGCAAAAAGTACTAAAGACAGTGGATGCTACCAAGCTCAGTGCTGTTAAAGATGACCAAGAGCTGCCCATACTTCTCAGTGCTGCTTTAAGTGCTTCTCTTTTATTTGACTTTTCCCTTGTTCTTGGTCCCTAACCTCTAGCCTGTCCCTGTTTTTTTTACTCATTTAACAAATACTGTAAACCCCCTAGGTAAGGACCTGTCGTGTCACTTTAGCACTTGACAATATATAGACACAAATATTGAATAATGGGGCAGGTAAGATTAGGTAGGCTGTAGTGCAAAAGCTGCCATAGGAGCCACTAATATCTGGTTCTGGTTTGAATCTCGGCCACAGACTCATTTGATGGCCTTGGGCAAGCAGCTCTTGACCTTAGCTCCATCCATAGAGGGAGAATACGGACCTGCCTCCCATGGTCGCTGTAAGGAAAGCTTGCATAAGAAGAGGTCAGACTAGGTCAGGCAACTAGGTCAGACCAAATGGACTACCTAGTTCAGTATCTCCTTCCTCACAGTGGCCAACTGGATGCCTCAAGGATGTTCACATGCAGGACATAAGGCGATAGCTCTCTCCTGCCGTAGCCTCACAGGAACTGGTATTCAGTGGTATACTGCCTCTGAACCTGGAAGTTCCATTTAGCCATCATAACTAATAGCCATTGGTAGGTTTATCTTCCATAAATCTGTCAAATCCTCTCTTAAAAGCTATTTAAGCCAGTGGCTTAAATAAAGTAAATTCCATACGTTATGCATTATCTGTCTTGCATCTAAGACCAAGCGATTCCATTGGGTAAATCCATGTTCTACTGTCGTGGGAGAGGGAGACAAAGTTTTCGATCTGTTTTCTCCGCACCATCCATAACTCTTTAAATCTTGATAATGTCTTCCCTTAGTCATTTTTTTAAATCTTAAAAAGACCCAAACGCATAATGTATATGAGACACTTTGAACAGCTAGGAAAAGTGGTAGATAAATGTTGGGTGGTCTTTATTTTGACTTCTTTGTAGAATGGTTCTCTATTGCTTACATAAGTGGATATGATGATAGACTACTAGACTCATCAGGATTATCACTGGAATTCTAGAGCAAACTCTGGACGCTGGGGCTGAACAAATCCCAGGTACTTGGTTGCTCTGGCACTTAATGTAGTGCTGGCAAAAATTGCACTATTTTTCTAGCCCTGGGCAGGCTGGCTCTGAAAAAGAAATTATAATGCTTCTTTGTAGGAATTAAAGATTTAAAGAACTTTTTGAGTCATGTCAGGGAATGCTTATGCCCAGGGCTCTGTGTGTTTTGTGCGAACATTATGCAGGGACAGAAATTGGTGGTGTTGCCCTTGATCTCTGCTTCCAGCTGAAAACAAAGTTTCTGTCTTCTATGTCTGCAAGGCTAGTCTTGCTAGGGTGGTGCAATGCCTGGTGAAACCTCAGAATTTTTAGGGGGAGCTGGGACTTGAGCAGAGTTGGGGGCAGTGCTTCTGTGTCCTGCACAGTATTTTTCTCTTTTTCATTACTAAAATTCAGGAGAGAATAAATTTATACAAAGTAAGCAACTGAAGGCAGATTTTATATGTTTGAGGCACAATTATTTAAACTCTTCTCTTGTTGCAGAATTTTGTGTTAACACACAGTACTGTATTCACAATTCTAAATGCTTGCTTGTGTCTGATCCAACTCTTCTCCCCCCTCCTCCCCCCCCCCAAACTCTGGACAGAGTATAAAAAGCTGGTGAAGTATGTTACCCAGGCTGTGTTGCCCCTAACTTTTATATATGTGCGGGTGGATGAAAATGTTTGGTCAGCAGTTGCCCTTCCACCTCTGTTGCCCACCCTAGCCCAGTTACAGGAGGAACAAGCAGCAAGTTTCAACTGCATGGTTATTCTTTGCTTGTGCTCCCACCTTCATCTACCAGAAAATTGTTTCCTGTGTGTCATTCCCAGCATGTGTGTATGTGGTGCACAAGCCATTGGTTTTTGACTATTCCTCCCCTGCTCACGTTTCGGGGAGCCCTGTTTTTTTCTGGGTGTGCATGTGAAAACTGCCCTTATGCCAAATATAAGTAGTTGCTTAGGAAATAGGGGGGCTGAATTCAGGGGTAGGAGCAAAACACAGTAGGGTCACACCAAGAGACGCCATTCTCACTTCTGTGTTCCTTTTCCAATCCCCTGCACATTGTGAAGGGGAACTGGAGTCCTAACATGACAGCTGTTGAACCAGGAAAGACCCCTCAAGCCCATATTTCTAGCAGCAAGGGCTGGAAAAGTTCTTTGAGGTGCTTTTTCATCTCCTGAAATGCAAAGCCCTATCTCTAGTCTCTCCTTGCAGCTTCCCTTCTGCCTTTAAAAAGCAGACGAAATCTGGGTCGATGGGAAAGAGGGACCTTGGGGAACAGAAGGAGGGACCAAGGATTTGGGATAAAGCTGCTGTCCGGAAGGGCTTATAGTGGTGGGTGATACTCAAGAGATGTGTCACTCAGCGTTTTTTTCCGTGCTCCCCTGCACCATCGCAGGCATCTCTGCCTAGCTTGGGTGGGGCATCCTGGTGTGGCAGCTTCTCAAGGAGACAGAGGCCCAAACGCTGCTGCAGCTCCCAGGGCGACCTGGGAGGGGTGGAATAGATGAGAAACCATTGGCTCTCCTCTTTGCATCCTAGGTGACGAGAGCAAGGAGGAGCCCTTTCCCCGCATCCTCAGCAGGGACTTGAGGCGTGGGATTGGTTCTTTCTGCAGCCTAGGTAACCAG
Source organism: Plestiodon gilberti rubricaudatus (assembly GCA_026170595.1). NCBI lineage: Eukaryota > Metazoa > Chordata > Lepidosauria > Squamata > Scincidae > Plestiodon > Plestiodon gilberti. The sequence goes on along the minus strand of JANXHW010000006.1, from coordinate 38,444,194 downwards.
CACAGGGCGGAGCCTGACTCCCTCTGCATCCTCCGCGGTGACCTGGGGGAGGGGATTGGCTCCGACTGCAGCCTAGGTAACAGGCGTGTGTGTGTGTGTGTGTGTGTGGGGGGGTGTTGTCTCAGTCTCGCTGCAGCTTCAGCACAGCACATGGGGTGGGGATTCCATCTCTGCAGCTTGGGCATTGAGCAGGGGGTGGGGATTCGCCGGAACTCCTCTCTAAGCGACAAGCTGAGAAGAGCAGAGGATTGGATCTCATGCTGGGAGGGGGGGAGGGAAGAAGGCTGGCTATAGCACAGCACCTGTGGGTCACATGCTGGAAAGGAGGGGGACTTCCAAACAACTCGGGGGCAGCTGGCAAGTCTGCCAAAAAAAGCGCAACTGCTTACTGAAACCGGAGATGTCTGTGCGGCACCCTGCCTGGGTAACCCAGCTCTGCCTGCCCGGAATTTGCGCTCTACATAGACCATGATCTGGGTGGACAGCTCTGGGAGCAGCAGCTGGGGACATGAGAAAGGTATCCCTTTCCTTTAACACTTTTCTCACCGTGCCTGCTGCTTGCTTTTGGCTAGACCAGGCCAGATCTCTCCCCACCAAGCACTATGTACTGAAGGGTCTGCAGCAGGCAGGGATGTGTGACATTTTGATGAGATAGATAGCGGCTGAGATTGAAGGGGGGACGTGTGTGAAGTGACTGTCCTGACCCATTACTGAACAAAGGGGCGCAGTGGGGAGAGTCCTTAATTTCTGTGGATACTTTGGTGCTGATGTTCTGGTTATGAAGGTATAATGTATAGAGAATGGGTGCACATGAAGGGTTTTGGGCCAGTGATCCCCACGGAAAAAAGGAGGGTTGGCAGCGTCTTAATATAGGTATATTCTTATGTTGATATGCTGGGAAAGAGGGGGTTAGAGAGTACGGATGTCTTTGATCCAGATGGGGTCCTTGCCCATTTGATCATGGAAGACCGATAGGTACCTTGATAATGAAGCTGTGGAGAGGGGTGCAAAGGGTCTTTGTGCTCTGTCACCTCACCCCACGACATAGATAACTGGACAAGACATCTATCTGGATTAGAGTTTTTAATTTGAATCAATATTTTGATGAAGAGGACCAGGCAACAAGATAAGGGGTGAAGAGGGCCAGTCACCCTCTGGATCAGATGCCCCTTGGAGAGAAGTGATAGTGTCAGGGGGAGGGGGTGATGCCTAAGTCTGCAATCCTATGTACCCTTTCCTAAGAGTAAGCCCCATTGAAGACAATAGGACTTCTGAGTAGACAAACATAAAATTGTGCTCTAAAGTTGCTAGTTAATTTAGGTGAATACCAAAGTGCTTGTTTGGGGGGGGGGGGGAAGAGAGAGGTGATCCATATGCTGGTCCTGAACAGTTAGTCCTTGGGAGAACAATTGGGGCTGGGGATGCTGAGCACCCAAGGCAGAACGAGCTGAGAAGAGGAGCTAGCAGGTGTGGAAGAGACCATAAAGCAGTCCTGAAATATTTGACCAGTAAGGGTGACATTGGGCTTGGCATACTTAGGGTAGAGGTGTTGTGTCTCAGGTCAGAGATAGGCGGATAATCCCAAAGAGCATTACTCTGTTTCGTTCTTCCTTAAAGAAAGATTTGACCGTTTAATATGGGTACTTTAGCATCCTGAATTTTGGGCCCTTTTGCTCCCTCTGATGCAGGAACAAAATGATAGTTTGGAGGGGGGGGGGGAGTATTAGCTTTCCATGGGAAGTGGAAGGGTGGGGTCCCAGGTGCAGGCTGCCAATGGTATGACTGCAGGGTTTCTTGTAACACTAAAAGAACAACCGACCGTGCCACAGGGCGGGGAGGCATCTCTGTGTGGTTGGCAGTTCTAGGGCTGGGCCTGGATAAAAGAAATGCACTCCTGCAGTGCGTGAATAAATATAGCCTGCTTGCCTGCCGGGAGTGGGTGAGGGTGGATCAGCCTTGGGAGAGGCCTGTCCTGCAGAACATTCTGAGGGGAATGGGTGTTTAAAAGGTGGCAGCAAAGGGGGGGGGGGGAAACATGTCTGAAGTGGGGTTGGGGTGAGGGCTGATCACTGCTTTGCGGTTGGGAGAAAGCAGAGTTTTTTTAGGGTGTGTATAGCAGGGTGAGAGCTTTCAGTCTGAAGGACTGGGGAAGGCAGGCGACTCTACTGTCTGGAGCTAAGGGAGCTGGCAAGGCATAGCACGCATGGCAAGCCGGGTTCTCAAGTTGCATCAGGTGGCTGAAAATGCAGAGATTCCCCACCCCTTTATGCAAATTCCCAGAATGGCACCACAGGCTGATGCAAGCCCGCTGCTATGGAGCAGCAATCCAGAATGACAATTGGCCCTCCCTCCCTCAGCCAGCCAGCCAGCCGTCTGAGCGGTTAAAGCTGCAGACTCCCTCCTGCCTGGACAGAGAGAGTTCTGCTGCGTAGCATGGGCAGTGAGGAGACGACAGCTTGGTTGCTGTTCATGGAGTTCCTGGTCTGTGCCCCGGAGCAGCTTCTTTGCAGAGCCGCTCTTGGCAAGCTCCCTGCGCAGAATGGCTATAGGTGGAGGGAAAGTGTCTGGAGCCCCACAACAACGAGGGTGGTCCAGAAAAAGACCAGGAGAGGTGGGCCTGAACCCCCTTCAGAAAGAAGGGCGTCACTTGGAGGTGAGTAGGGTCAAATGGTGGCGTGGGCTGTTCCTCGCAGAGGCTGAAGATATGCTGGTGCTTTGGGTGTGGGGAATGGAGTTGTTTGTACTGTGGCTTTTGCAGGGGGGGCATCTTCCAAAGAAGGGGGCTTTTGGGGAAAGGGGAGTCAAGGGTTTGAAGAAAATGTTTTCCCTCCTAGGACATTGATTTAATTGACATCCTGTGGAGACAGGATATCGACCTTGGAGCTGGGCGTGAGATTTTTGACTACAGCCACCGCCAGAAGGAGAACGAAGTGGACAAAGAACCGAGTAACGGGCAGGAGTGTGGGGATGGCTGGAGGAGCAGAGGAGACGACGCTGCTGCTGACAGGGCCTTGTTAGTGGATGGCGAGACGGGGGAGAGCTTCCCTGCACAGGTATAACGTGCTGCTGGTGGGGTAGGACAGCTGTCTTTCCCAGCATTCTGGGACTGGTCTTTGTAACTGCCCAATAGATGAGAGGGGAAATCGACTGCTGCCTCTGATTGGCTGCATGTTTAAGTAGGTCTTGGAGTGAAAGATTCTTGTCTCAAGGGAAAAGGGGAGGATAAGCTGTGATGCTGGAAAAATAATCCTCCCCTTGTCAAGCTACAAACACAACCCTAAGAGAATTAGTCCTGAAATACTGCTAGTGTTCAGCACTGCTGATCCTTGTCAAGGAAGCGGGAAGGGCTGTTCCTCTGTGTACTGGATTTGAGTGCATAAGGTATGTTCCACCTTGAGTGTCCCTGGTTAAGGCCTTGGCCTATGTTCCCTTGCTTCCCACATCAAAAACAAATGAATAAAATCTTGATTCACTCGGCATGGCTGGTTTTGAGCACAGTAGTTGCTGGAACAGGCCACAAGCAGATCTCCTGATCTTCTTCTGTCAGTCTGCCAGACCTAGTCCTAGCTGCTAAATATGCGTGCAGTTTGTGGTGGTTGCCAACACCCCAGATCCCGCAAAGAAAGTGACTCCAGCATGGCGCACTCCAAAGTTAACACTGCTCTTAGGGTATCTTTGGGAAAGCTGCCACTAGGAAGAGTGTTCTGCTTATGGACCACACTGAATTCTACACCAAGATCATCCACATCTGAGTATTGTGCACTGATTGGCAAAAGTTTCAGTCAAAGCTGTCATGAAGATACATAACTGACAAAGTGTGGAAGGTGCCTTTTGGTAGGTCAAGGCAGGGTAGGCCTGTCCTCAAAGAAGGCAACGGAGTGCGGTTGGGATGAGGTGCTGGGATCCCTGTCAGTTGGACTATCCAGACACTGACTAGTTATTGAAATGAGCTGATGGCCTGGTGTGCCTGGTGCTGAGCTGTGGGTTGGAATAGATCATTGGTCTTTGATGGATCATGACTTGCATCTGGGTTTGCACCAGTCTAAGGTGGGGTTTGCAGACCAGCATTAATACCTTTTTTAAGATAGAGGAAAAAATGGAAGGAGAAAGATGGGCATGTATAGTTATTATTTAAACAAAGTCTCTATGGAAAGCTAGGGTTAATGGTGATCTGAAAAGGTTGAAGACTGTTGATATAGAGGACCTTTGTGGTCAGGCTGTGATGAAATAATACCTGTTTTGCCTTCTTCCAGGTGCCTGGTGTGGAGGACCAGACAGCCTTGTCTTTGGAGGAGTGCCTTAGGCTGCTGGAGGCCACGTTTCCCTTTGGGGAGAACTCGGAGGTGGGTGTGTTTGACTCTTGGGAAAAGGGAAGATTAACTGCTTGGCATTAGTGCCATCTGTCATTTCTACAGATATTTTCAGTCTATAAATGAACTTGACAATTCTTCATCTTCTGTCCTTGTAATAACCTTGTGAAGGTGGGTTAGGCTTTGAGATGTAGAAATGTCCAAAGCCAATTGGTGACCTCACCAGGGATTTGGTCCTGGGTCAACCACAGCAAAACCCAGTGCCCTGTCTGCTGTACAGTGCTGGTCTCTGCGGGCTTTGCAAAGTAAGCCTTTCCAAATCAAGAAAGAAGCTTCTTTTGTTCCAGGCATAGGGCCAGTTAGATTAACAGAAAAGGGAGGTGGCTGGTGTCGCCTCTCCCCCCTCCCCCGCATGCTTGAAAGTCCCTTGTACTGTGAATGCAGGGAATATTGGGAGACGAGTGCCACAGTCAGAACCAGACTTGGTGCTTGTAAAGCGTTACCCTGGGAGAGGAGAAGGGTATGATTGGACACCTCACAGCCATAATGGCAACTCTGAACTAATTCTACGTTGCTTTCAGTTTCCAGCTGCAGATGCCCCCAGCCTAACTGAAGCTGTGCCTAGTGAGAGTGGGTCTTCTGTTGTCCCAGAAGGGCTCCTGTCTCCTCTTCTGACAGAGACAGAATTGCCCTTTGATCTGGAGCAGCAGTGGCAGGACCTCATGTCTATCATGGAAACGCAGGTGAGGAGGGCTGGCTTCTCCATTTGTCCTTTTCTGGGTCCTCTGCTGCTTCCTCTCCTCTTCCAGTTGAATTCTCTGTGCCTCTTTCAGTCTTGCCTACATCACATTAATAGAACATGAGCAAACAAGATAGGCTGCCTCAAGCAGTTGCCTGCAGAATGCAAGTTTCCCAAGTCGCTTGCTACAGGAGTCAAATCCCAGGTCAGGATAAGTCAATGCAACCTGGAGGATAATTCCTTCCCAACCTTACACATAGCTTCCCTCGGTTGCTTGCATGTGATCTGGTGGCTGTACCTGCTACGAAAATAGGTTTCAGTACTGAATTTGAACAAGGCTAGCTTTGTAGAAGCCACTTTCAGGATCTTGAAATGGGATCTCCATTGTGTTGGGAACTTTTCTCTCAAAACTTTGTACATGATCAGCAGCACAGTATATTTCAAGTTTCTTTCCCTTACTGCTCAGTCATCACTTTCAGGTGTTAGGAGGGAGGCAGCAGTGGATTGACAGTGGGCATGAGCATCCTTAAGCCCCAACACCTCTCAATTTAAAAACAAAGTTTAAAAACAAAGCAGAGGTGTGAGTCTCTTCTCCTTTCACATGGAGGATCACAATTGGGGGCATGTGGCGGCATTCTACAGTTCACAGGTTTGGTTTCTCTTTAATAGTTTATGCTTGCGTCTGTATTGCTGAGCAGTAGAGAGAATTTAAATTCTACAAGAACAAATCATCCACATTGTATACTCTTTGTATACTCTTTTATACAATGCACATTGTAGTGTAGTCTTATATGCAAAGTAAACAATTTTACATATGACAGAATTTGTGTAAACAGAACTCGCTGTATAATGGATGCTAGCAACCCTTTCTCAAATGGCAGCGGCAAAGCTGTGCACCCTTCCTAGCAACTAATAGGGGCCAGTCCCCCATCCCCCCCCATAACCTGCCAGTAAGTCTCATTAGCACAGACAGGTTTTTTCCCACTATACAATCTCTGGCCTGCCATTTGTATGGTCAGGTGATACTTCTCTAGGTCAAATTTGGCCCGGAGGCCACTAGTCTCTGACCTGGTGTGTACCATTTCCTCCTTATGCTAGAAAGAAAGGAGTTCACAGAAGTATGTCCCATATATGTGGAAGGGAAGCAAGTTCCAGAAGGATGTATTTGGAATATGAGAGGTTTCATTTTCTGTGTTTTTGAGATCCTCTTCTGGAGATTTTGCTTTGTGTACAGTACTTCTTTGTCCATGGTGAGGTGAAAGAACTGGTTGAGGAAAGAGACAGCTGGAGTCTGAAACATGTTTTCTTTTCAGGGTATGGAGGTGAACAGCACGGCAGCTGCAGAGACCCTATACAACAGCACAGGTGGAGACATTCTGACAGCCAACTACAGCCTTGCTCCATCCACTCCCATCAACCAGAATGTCAGCCTGCATCAGGCATCACTGGGTAGCTGCACACAGGACTTCCCTTCCCTGTTCAGCTCTGAGATTGAGAGGCCCTCAGTGGCTGGCAGCGCAGCTTTGTTGCAGTTGGTTCCGGACAACTCCACTGGTTTCAACACAACATTTGGCTCTACCAATCTAAGTGGGATTTTCTTCCCTCCCCAGCTAAATAGCACTGTAAATGAGACATCTGGGCCTGACCTTCCAGATCCTCTTGGTGGACTCCTGGATGAAGCCATGTTAGATGAGATTAGTTTGATGGACTTGGCTATTGAAGAAGGCTTCAACCCAGTGCAAGCCTCCCGCCTAGAGGAAGAATTTGACTCTGACTCTGGGCTCTCCTTGGACTCAAGCCACAGCCCTGCTTCTCTCAGCAGCTCAGAAGCGTCGTCATCCTCTTCAGCTTCTTCATCTTTTTCTGAGGAAGGTGCTGTGGGCTATAATTCGGACTCTGAAAATGTGGACTTTGAAGATGCTGAAGGGGCTGTTGGGTATCAGCCAGAGTATAGCAAGTTTTGTCGCATGAGCTACCAGAACCCTTCTCAACTGCATTACTTGCCTTACCTGGAACATGTGGGCCACAACCACACCTACAACATGGCCCCCAGGACCTTAGATTCTGACGAGCCTCAGCCAACAAGCATGGGAAAGAAGAGTGCCAAGGATAAGCAGGCGGACTTCCTGGATAAGCAGATGAGTCGAGATGAGCACCGAGCCAGAGCCATGAAGATTCCTTTTCCCAATGAGAAGATCATCAACCTGCCTGTGGAGGAGTTCAATGAACTCCTGTCGAAGTACCAGTTGAGTGAGGCCCAGCTGAGTCTCATCCGGGACATTCGGAGGAGGGGTAAGAACAAGATGGCTGCCCAGAACTGTCGTAAGAGAAAGCTGGACACTATCCTCAACCTGGAACGGGATGTGGAGGACTTGCAGAGAGACAAGTCGAAGCTGCTCAGGGAGAAGGTGGAGTTCCTCAGATCCATCCGCCAGATGAAGCAAAAGGTGCAGAGCCTCTACCAGGAGGTGTTCGGCCGCCTGCGTGATGAGAATGGCCAGCCCTACTCCCCAAATCAGTATGCCCTACAGTATGCCAGTGATGGCAGCGTTCTCCTAATACCACGCTCCTTGGCTGACCAGCAAGGCAGGCGACAAGAGAGGAAACAGAAAGACAGGAGGAAGTGAGCGATGATGAATGTCAGCAGGAGGGTGCAAAACTCACTGAAACTATATCCTGGAGAGGGCTGAGCCCAGAAGAATTTGAAGGAACTTTCATGCCTTCTTATCCAATATATCTTCTCAAACCATGGTAGCTGCCAGCCAGTGTATAGGAGCAGACTGCTGGGCGGGGGTTCTACAAGTCTTGAGGGGCAGAATGGCAAAGCATGTTCAGAGAGAGCTGTACCCCCAGCAACCTGGAACCCGTTGTTGAACGTGGGGGGGAGGGGAACTAGCTGGCATAATGTGTGGGGAGGGGGGCTGAGTCTCTGCAGAGGGTAGAAAAGCTGGATTTTTTTAAAGAGGAAAAAGAGGTTTAAGTGGACAGACTGAGCAAGATTAAGAGAGCATTTTTCTTTAAACTTCCAAAACTTGGATATTTCAGGTAGCTTTTGCCAGAATCAGTTTTGACACTGATTCTATCCAGTTTGAAAACAACCAAATTCACTGTTAGCCAATGTCCCTTCTTAGGTGTGTGTATGTAACTACAAGTGGAACATGTGAAATGGTGTGGTCATTTAGGAAGGAGGATTGGAGACGTTGTGTTAACCTTTTTCAGTTTGAGAGAAAGTGAACTCCCACTCCCATTTAAGGAGTTATCAAGTGTAGTCTTCTGGTGTACCTTAGCACCTATAAGTGCTGGAAAGGTGGGACTGAAAAGGGTTAATAGAACAAATGCTCTCCCACCACCCTTCTCCTCACCAATTGAAAACTTACTAAGCATGTCACTGCCCACTGCGAGGAGCCAGTATAATGGCTGGGCCCACCACCAAGATGCATTCAAACAAGATAGCGCATGGTAAACTGCATGCTACAATGCTGTCTTTCCCCACCGATTGGCTTGAAGAGATTGCTTTGGGGGAAAAGAGATACATAGGCTGGGTGTGAAGCCCACACTTTCACCCATGGGGGTTTGGTATGTGTAGTCATTGCCACTTGAGTCTACAGCACAACAGGTTTTGCTCCCATAAAGTGGGTGTGTTGCATAGAGTGTAGCCACTTATGGCAATCCCCATTCTTAATGGGCAATTTCATTTTAATTAATTTTATTTTTAGAGCTCTGCTCCTGTGTGTTTCCCGCCACGTAGGGCTGTAGGATGAACTTGTAGTGCGCATGTAGGAAAGAAAGGGAGAAAATTCCCCAGTGATCAAAGCTGCTGAAAGTTCTTTTTGCCATAAAGATTTGATGAATTAACTGTGATTCCACAGCTGGCTTTCTTTCTGTCCTTAGGTGTCATTCCAACTCCCCCCCCCCCCCCGTTTTTTAAAAATAAGGCGAAGGGTGAGGGTAGTGCCTTGAACACAGCTGGCCTCAAGCTCCGAGGCAGTCCTCGAAGCTGTTAACTTGCAGTATAGCACAGCTGGGAGTATTACCGACCTTACCAGCAACTGATGAGCTAAACGGCTTTGGTTTTTCCCAGCCAGTCAGTCCTGTGTATGTGATGGCGTGCAAGGGTGTAGCACTGAAATGGGCATCCTCCAGAGGGTTGAGGGGATATGAAGCACTGTATGTGGTAAAGGGCAAATTTTGCAACCAGGTGTTCCATAAGCTTGTTTTCTTGAAGCCATGATTTCTTGCAGGGAAGAAATGGGGATGGGTGGGAAATGAACTAATGTTGAGTCTCTTCCACTTCTCTTGTTCCTGCAATTTGGCAGCATGAAACTTGAAGCACAAAATGTGTTGAGCTGTTGCTGGGTGGTTAGGTTGTGGAGCCCTGATGTGTGCATGTGTTAATTTATTTTTACCTTAAGAGGTTTTATTTTGAATGGTTTCTATGACCTGTTGGGGAGAGGAGAGAGAGCGAGAGTGTGTGAGCACAGGACAAAAATAAAATGACTTATTCACTATTTGAGCATTGGTTTGGTGTCCTTTTTAATGGAATTATGCAAAATGACAAACTAAACAAGAGGTATTTATTGCCAATTTTATCTTCATAGCAACTGTTAGGTCATGCTGTAGAGAAATTCATCACAAGATGCAGGAATGGCCACTGGTTCATTTTTAAAAAGTACTTTGCTAAAACTATCCTTCATGAAATTGTCAATGAGTTTTAGCCATAATAACTAAAGGAAGCCTCCAGCTAGAAAACTTGACTTTCTGCAGCACCTGGTATTCAGAGGTACAACAATGGAGTTTTTTTGTTCGTCTCCTGCAACCAGAATGTTGGCCTATTTTGGAACGGGGGTTTGGTATGTGTAGGGTGTTTATACAAAGGCTATTTTGACTTGCTAAGGCCACCTGAAAAGATTCATGTATCTAGGAATTTTGATATCTATCCTTAAACTTACATTTTCTGGAGGCTGGTTTTGCACATTAAATTCACAAGGGGGGGGGGTTTACACTCGTTGCTCTGTTGAAAAGGCTTTCCCAGAAGTTAGCAGTCATGCAGTGTTCTTCAGGGCGTTACTTGTGGGGAGGAGACTGAAGTTTCCCTCTATAGTACACAGAGGGAAATTTTCCCCCTTTCTCCAAATGTCACTTCCAACAGATGTGGCTCTGGCTGCTTTGCATACCAGGAAAGTCAGTGTGCATGGAATCACTAGTTTGTCTGGGGGGGGGGGGGGGGGAAGCTGCTGATAGGCATGGAACCACCACATCTCATCATTCTTCCTAATGCAGGGGCTATGGTAGAACAGAAAAGTATTCTAACATCTGTCCCACCCACCCCTCTCAACTATCTTATAGTTAAAAGTCAATCTACACGTTCACCAAAAGCAGCCAAGAGGAGAGGGTAGGGGAGAGAAAAGTGGCACACCTCAATAGCATATAGCAGGGGTCCTCAAACTTTTTCCACAGGGGGCCAGTTCACTGCCCCTCAAACTGGTGGGGGGCAGGAGGACTATAGTTTGGGATGGGACTATAGTCCCCCCTGGTGCATCACCCCCCCGCTGCTGCCAGGTACTACTCGCTCACCCGCTTCTTCATTGAGCCATCTTCAGCAGCTCAGGCGCTTCTGATTAGCTCAGGCCAAGGCAACATTAGTGGCGCATGCGCAGAACGCCGCTCAAAGCCTTGCCCTCAGAAGGGCAAGGCTTTGAGCCGCATTCTGCACATGTGCCACTTTAACGTTGCCTTGGCCTGAGCTAATCAGAAGTGGCTGAGCCTCCGAAGACAACTCAAAGCAGCATCGGGCAAGCGATTAGTACCGGGCAACAGCGGTGGCAAGTCACCGAGTGGGCAGGTGGGCTGGGCCAATAACTATAATGGGCTGGATCTGGCCCACGGCCCATAGTTTGAGGACCCCTGGTATATAGGGACTTGCATGTTTCTTTGACCCAGGCCTGTGCAGAACAGCCCTGGAATCAAGAGATACGAAGAAAGCAAGGACAGTAAAGGAAATTAAGTCAAACACTACTCCCCCTGTAAAGCCTAATGATCTTCCTCATCCTAAATCATCCTAGGATTTAGAAACATTATTTGTTTGAGCAGTGTATAAAAGAAAGGGAACACTGAAACAAGACATCCTAGATCTGAATGAATTAAATATTCATATTACTTTGTTCATTACGTAGTTGAATGTGCTAACAAAATCACACAAAAATTAGCAAATCAAATGTAGCAACCCCTGGAGTCACACTCAAAATTAAAGTGGAAAACACACTACATCAACATTGGATCAACCTGTAATGTCCTTAAAACAAGTCAAAATGAGGCTCAGTAGTGTGTGTGGCCTCCACGTGCCTGTATGACCTCCCTACAATGCCTGGGCATGCTCCTGATGAGGTGGCGGATGGTCTCCTGAGGGATCTCCTCCCACACCTGGACTATAAGGCATCCCCCAACTCCTGGACAGACCGTGGCGTTGGTGGATGGCGCGAGACATGATGTCCCAGATGTGCTCAATTGGATTCAGGTCTGGGGAACGGGCGGGCCAGTCCATAGCATCAATGCCTTCGTCTTGCAGGAACTGCTGACACACTCCAGCCACATGAGGTCTAGCATTGTCTTGCATTAGGAGGAACCCAGGGCCAACTGCACCAGCATATGGTCTCACAAGGGGTCTGAGGATCTCATCTCAGTACCTAATGGCAGTCAGGCTACCTCTGGCAAGCACATGGAGGGCTGTGCAGCCCCCTAAAGAAATGCCACCCACACCATTACTGACCCACTGCCAAACTGGTCATGCTGGAGGATGTTGCAGGCAGCAGAACGTTCTCCACGGTGTCTCCAGACCCTGTTACGTCTGTCACAAGTGCTCAGTGTGAACCTGCTTTCATCTGTGAAGGGCACAGGGCACCAGTGGCAAAGTTGCCAATTTTGGTGTTCTCTGGCAAATGCCAAACATCCTGCACGGTGTTGGGCTGTAAGCACAGCCCCCACCTGTGGACGTCAGGCCCTCATACCACCCTCATGGAGTCTGTTTCTGACCTTTTGAGCACACGCACATTTGTGGCCCACTGGAGGTCATTTTGCAGTGCTCTGGCAGTGCTCTTCCTGTCCCTCCTTGCACAAAGGCAGAAGTAGCAGTCCTGATGCTGGGTTGTTGCCCTCCTAAGGCCTCTTCCACGTCTCCTGATGTACTGACCTGTCTCCTGGTAGCGCCTCCATGCTCTGGACACTACGCTGACAGACACAGGAAACATTCTTACCACAGCTCGCATTGATGTACCATCCTGGATGAGCTGCACTACCTGAGCCACTTGTGTGGGTTGTAGACTCCATCTCATGCTACTACTAGAGTGGAAGCACTGCCAGCATTCAAAAGTGACCAAACCATCAGCCAGAAAGCATAGGTCTGTGGTCACCACCTGCAGATCCACTCCTTTATTGGGGATGTCTTGCTAACTGCCTAGGCTTTCCACCCGTTGTCTATTCCATGTGCACAACAGCTTGTGAAATTGATTGTCAATCAGTGTTGCTACCTAAGTGGACAGTTTGATTTCACAGAAGTGTGATTGACTTGGACTTCCATTGTGTTGTTTCAGTGTTCCCTTTATTTTTTTTGAGCAGTGTATAATGCACAATTAAACACCTTATTTACCCCTGAAATTATGGTGTCAAACCTTTCCACAAAAAAGGAAGTCTCTAGCCTTTGCTTAGCTGCTGTTCCTAGAGTTTGCTTAGCTGCTGTTCCTGAGTTCCTAGATTTCCCTCTCTTCATGTTCATGTCATCTCAACCATAGTCTTCTAGATGCACTTCTAAGAGCTTAATCCTTATACAAATCTTCACTGTTGTCAGAGTTTAGCAAAGACATGAGTGGGGAATCTGGGCTGGAAGGAGGCCTGAAGGGTAATTTGTTTTCTAGGAAACTAATTTAGCCAACAAAGTGACTGGATTAATTTCAACTAATGAGAGTCTTTTAAAAAAGAGTATGTGTTTGGTAGATGCTGTAAGTTCATCACAAGGAGGGGGTGACAGTTCTTTCCTCATCAACTATGTTTATAATCTCTTCCTCTCCCCCCCCCCCAAGGCAAGGGATAAATTTGATTGCAAAAAGGGCCCTCAGAGGCATGGTTACTTAAGTTACCACCCTTCACGATGGTGCCCACCCTTCACAATGGTGCCAATCTATACCGCAACCTGTCATTTACATTGCATTTTTTACAACAGGAAACTGGTAACACCCAGCCACACTGCAGGATCAAATACACTACTCAGGAATATTAATCTTCCTGTAGGTTCCACCAAATCCTAGGGATGAGGCAATGTTATAAGTTACCTACTCTTTTTGTTGTGCTTTCCCAAGTTATGATCAGGGACACAGTTGAAAAGTTTAAGAAACTCTGGCCTGAAGCTTTTGCCTTTGATGCACGTAGGCGCGAACGAAACTCTGGGCAGTGAGCCACCCCGAGAGTCTCTCCAGAGTTGTCTCCCCCCCCCCCCCGTAGGGCCCCGTCCCTACTTACAAGTAAGGTGGAAGGAGAAACTGCTGGTTTTTTTTTTTAACTCATCAACTGTTAGAGCCCAGAACTCTGACCAGCCACTTCTGAGCGAAGCAGAGCTGGTTTGGGGGGGGTGGGGGTGGGGTGCCCTCTAACAGGAGATCTCGTCATTGACTGGTTCTGCCTCCTGCAAGGGCAACCCCAAAGGCTTTAGGAATGCACCCTTTCTCTTCCAGAGAAATGTAAAATCTCTGGAGGAAGGATGAAAATAAGGTGTTTTCTCTCTGCTGGGTTAATCTAAGAAAGTAACAAGAACTTAAAATGCACAGATGAAGACAGTGAGCCTACACTGGTTTATAGCACAACTAGTCCATGACTAATCCATCTCTGCTACATAGACAGCTGACCAACACCCACTCCAAGCAACCCAGGTACGGGGGGGGGGGGGAGAAAAAATATTGTGTAGCATACCTTATATCAGGAGACCTGTCACCCCGCTTTCTGCTTAAGTGCTAGCCCAGGCAAAATGATATTCTCCTGGAACGTGTTAGGAAAAACACTTTTAAACACACTTTTCTCCTTTCCTAAGTCCTTCACATTGAGAGACACTTGCAAGAAAGGCCTTGATGAGAGGAAGAGAAAAAGGAAGATCAGGACTATAAATCTAAAGTTTTATTGAGACAAAAAGACAGTTCAGTATGAAGTTAAAATCCAAACACTTAAGTTTTAGACAACATTTTCACAGAAACCTAAAACACATGCTTTATTTTAAAAAAGGTTTATACAATACATTTCTACGTACATACCACCCTGTCAAGGAGGAAGAGGAGGAGGAATTGGTGGCTTGCTGGGGATGTGAGCAAATTCAGAGGTAAAATTATATCCTTTGTACAAACAAAGAAATCTATGATTAAAAATGAAATCTCAGTGAAGGACCAGGGCAAGGAAAGCAACCACTAATGCCCAAGTCTGAACAGAAGATAGCCATTTACAGAATGGTTTGAAATCTATGTTGTGCTGTAGGGGTAGATTTCATCCCCGCTTTCCTTCCCCCAAATATCTGGATTCTCTTAGAGAAAACAAAGTTCACATACATACAGGGGAAAAAAATTCAGGCAGGACCCCACAGCTGCTGGCTGGACAGAATAAAGTAAGATGCAGAAATACTATAAAAACAAACTTTTGAGACAGATGCCCTCACTAGGACTAGAGGGAAAATTTGAGGATGCTTCCCCCCTCTCCAATTTTACAAGTGATGTGAAAATAATTCTGGAAGCCAGCTGCCTTCATGGTTGCTGTCTCATCATCAAATGGTCATTTTAACACTTAGGACACATACGCTCCAGCCTTTCAGAAGTCGTTGATTCCACTTGCAATAAGAAGCATTTATTCTGTAAGAATTGCGATTCTGGATACAGAACACCGCAAATCACTCCTTGTTCCAAATCAATCAGAAAGTACCCTCCCTTCCCACCCCACCCCCAATAATACACCAATAATAGCAAAAAAGAAGAAAGAAAACCTACACACATGCTAAGCTGTAAAAATGCCGTTAACACTATTGGGGAGAAAGGCTGCAAGTCTGAGAGATGTTCTGCGAAGCCTCCACCGGATGTCCCGTTTGGCAGCCCATTCAAAACCCAGGCTTTGCCCTAAGTGGAGTTGTTTTTGCTTCATCTCCCAAGCAAGAAACAGCTGGGAAACACTCACCCATTCTCCCCTCCTTCCCCATGTAGTAGATATGACAAGGAAGGAAGGAAGGGAGCAGTGTGCTGCTGCGCCAGGCTGTCAAGGGCACAGAAATTGTCTCTACAGAGGGCATCTTCCCCAGCCACGGGCCTCTTCATTTCCTCTCACTCATGCTCAAACCCACAGTCTGATGTTTTAATACAAAAGTCGGCCAGAGGAAGGATGGGGACAAAAGAGCAGGAAGGTTAGTTCTTGTCATCCTTCTTGTCATCGTCCTCCGAAGGGTAGGAGTGCCAAGTCAGCCTCTCCTCATAGAATGAGATGACCACCTGTGGGCACTTGATGTTCGCTTCCTTGGCAGGGACCAGGTCAGCTTCATCAGAGTTCTTCCTGCAGAGTCAAGCATCAAGAAAAAAAAAGGATTAACACAGAAGTAAAGTATGAAGATGCATCTGTAGGCTGACAAACAGAAATAGTTGAGGCTGATGCCATGTCAGTCAAGAACACTTGCTACACTTGAGGAGAGGAGTGCTTGGTGACTGACAACACTGCAACTACTACTGCCTTCCTAGACAAACAGATCAGCATTGAACTTTTCAAAAGGAAGCACCATTTCTTGTTTATTCAATGCAGGGGAATATGGGCATAGCCTTTGTTTCTTGCCAGCACAAGGCAAAACAAAACAGAAATGATATAATCCTCACTAAAGTGACTGTTACAGAAGTGAAGGACCACATTGCTGAAGTTAATGTAGCATTAAACAACTGATGTTTGACTAGATAGTTTCAAATGGCTAATTTATCCCCCACACCCTCATCACGACACTCTTTGATGTACCTCAACATTTAAGGAGCACTCAGTCACTGCCCAGAAATCTCAAACTGAGGTGGGAAGGACCCTCCCACCCCTAATCTCAATGCAGAGTATGATGCAGGGTTTACAGGATCATGAGAATAGATTGTGAGAGTCAGATGTTTTCAGTTATGACCAGCCAGGACAAGTTACCTCAATTAAGTTTTTACTCTATCTTTCCTTTTAAGCAGACAATCTAAGGCACATCAAGATTCAACAGTTTGTCAAAGCCACCAGATAGCATGCTAAATATACTATAGCCAAGGTAATTTGTAGCCAACCCCTCACCTTAATCTTTTAATGCTATAGGATCAAGGATCCTAACTGTGGGCTCAAACCCTTGTGATCTCATTATAATATATAATGATGTGGTCACCCACATTATTAAGCAGTAGGAGCCTTCAAAAATGTCCTTCACTTCAGGATTTCCATGGCATAATTCACTTTTGCTAGGTGATGTGCAAGGAAGCAATACAAAAACCTAGAGGCAGACTCACCATTTCATCAAGAACATGAGCTCCCCGCTAGAATCTGTGGCACCAATAATCCGCTCTGGCTCAAACCCTCTTGCAAAGCCTCGAGGTTTATCAGCCTGAAGAACAAAATGGAGACTAGTTGTTAAATTTTTTTTGGGGGGGGGGGCACACAAAATGATCAAGCTTGATGGTGTCATTGGATGCCTGTCAGAAGCAATATGAGGAGCATGCTTTTGTTCACACATACTTACACTACATAATATAAACCAGTTTCAAAGCTGTTTAGCTGTGGAGACTCCCGACCCAGAAACCCCATGAATTATAGCTCAGCAAAAAAAAAAAAAAAGTCACAAAACTACAATTCCTAAGCTTCTCTAGAAGAAACCAGCTACCATAGTTAAATTGGTTCAGAGCTGTACAGTACTGTTGTACAGTGCAGACTGGACAAGGAGGGCTGTTCTAATGATATTTAGAACTTCTAGTCTGGCATTACACTTACATCAGACCAGCCCGATATCAAATTGAGATCACTGCAAAGAGGCAGTGGGGCAGGAAGAAAAGACTAACACATCCACTGTCACCTGCTTCACCAGATGTGTGTGGCAACAGCACAGTCAACTCCCCTAGCAGAGGTGCTGGAGTGGTGCCACCCATGCTATTTGTAAAACTTTGAAGTCAGTTTAGAGGACAAGAGGGAGCTACAGAGACCTGTGAAGCCAGAGAGGACAATTCTTGTTACTATTGGAACATTCTGGTCTCCTCTTTAAATAAATAATGCCAGGACCCAAGACTAGCTAGAAATCATTTGGTTGAGCCAAGTCAGAGACTTTTTCTTTTTAATTACTACTACTACTACTACTACTACTACTACTACTACTACTACTACTACTACTACTACTACTACTACTACTACTACTACTACTACTACTACTACTACTACTACTACTACTACTACTACTACTACTACTACTACAACAACAACAACAACAACAACAACAACATATCTTCTAGAGATAAGCCCCAGCACTGAAAGAGATTCTGAAGTTATGTTCTGGGAAGCCCTGATTCAAATCAAGCCATGTGTCCAGAGAAGGCTCTTGGACACAGTAAAAGGTAAATAAAGAAGAAATACATGGAAAAGTGTGTGAGAGAGGGAAGAAAATAGAGAAGAAAAAAGGGTTTGACTCCAGAAGTCTCTCTCTCTCTCTCTCTCTCTCTCTCTCTCACACACACACACACACACACACACCCCAACCAAGAAATGTGAATTTTGAAGAACTTGTCTATGCACGTGTCTGCCTGGTTTTTTTTTTTTAAGTAATCCAAAACTACTTTTTTAAAATAAATAAATAAATAAATAAATAAAATTTATATATATTTTATTAATATATTAAAACAATACATATTTTGCAGTTATAGCAAGCATGAAGCAATATATCCTACTAACATACTAGTCACCATTTTCTACATATAATATCCAACTAAGCCAAAATATCACCAATATTCTATTCATTAAATTTGCATATCACATCATTCTCTCTCAAAAAAAATCAATAAATGGTTTCCAATTATTCACAAAAAGGTTAACTGACTTTTCCTTAATTAAAATTGTAATAACCAAACACTACTATTGAAACTTGGCAGTGGAAAAGCTTCATACCCAAAGGAATGCAAGCAAGGCAAAGGCCAGATCCTATGAACAACAATACACAGGAGAGAAGGAGAAACTTGCTTTCTGCACTCTTCAGCAATCCAGGTGCCCAGATTAATATTTTTTAGGGAGAAGTGATTGTTCAACACATACATGTACTAGGACTCCTGCCCTAGTCTCTTGTGCACACAGGAATTGTGCAAGTAGGAACACAGCTTTTTGCTTCTACCATCTGTTATTTGATTTGGCAAATACAGTCAGTGCAGGGACACACTCCAGGTGCTGGAGGATATTAGAGCACATCCACAAGCTTAGTAATGCATGTGTAACTTCATTCCCATGTGAAGACATAAGTTCAGGTGGGAGACCAACTCAAGTGGTACCACAGATAACTGGTGTCTCTCTCTCTCTCTCTCTCTCTGAAGGTTACTACTGAGACACTGCACCACACAAAGTGTGACCTAGCTTTGTTTAAATAGTAATAAAGGTATTTGCCCTCTCTTTTTTGCCATATTTTTATATTTTATTGTATAATAAAATATTATTATATTTATATATAAATTATAATGTGTTATCTTCACTGCAACCATAAAACTCTTTTTATTTGCCCTTTCTAAGCTGTACCTATATCGATCAGGTTCAGAAACTTCTGTCATTTGTCTGTCTAAGTGCCAGGTGCAAGCAGCCCTCACCGGCCACAGTTTGAGATAATTTACCTTACCTCCTCTTTCTTTTTCTTTGGTCTGCTCTCTTCCCCTCTATCTTCAGAATCCGACTCAGCCTTGCGCTTGCTTCCTTCCGACTTATCACTCTCATGTGCAGTTTTCTGGGACTGCAGGAACTCTGCAATGAGGTCAGGACAGTCGAGGTTCTCCTCTGGCTCCCATGTGTTATCTTCACTGCAACCATAAAACTCTTATTAGCTAGGCAAGACAGCAAAATATCAGATTTTGTAAAAAGGGCCAATTATGCAAAAGAGCTCTCGTGAAGCATGTTTTCATCACTTCTATAACCTCAACAAAAGAAAATGCTTTGGCTGGTTATGGGATCTGGTAATTTTTGGCACAATTCAACAGCAACACATTTCTAGGGATGGGGAACAATTAAACCTACAAATTTTGCACCAAATACATTTTCTGCAGGAATACTGGCACATCTGTTGTGTTTTCCTGAGACTGCAATGAAAGATACTCCTTGCATCTGACCAAAGTTACAAATGTGAGGATGTAGTTTAGTTAGACTACAAGACTACAAGCTGATGGAATGCAACAGGATTTAGACAAAACCGAGAGTGACAGGGGCAGTGAGTCTCAGCTATCTATGGTATTCTTGAACATGGCAGCAATCCTACACACATTTACCTGGAACCAAGTCCTACTGAACTCAATAGGGCTTAGTTCTGAGTCAACATGCATAGGATTGTGTTGTAAGTCATGAACTCTTGAGATAGGTCTAGATATTAATTATCTGAGAGAAGCAAAGAGAATGTGAAAGAGCAGACATAAAAAGCCTTTTATAACAATAGTTTCTTCTGTCTATATAAGTAGATAAATCATAAGAACATAAGAAGAGCCCTGCTGGATCAGGCCAAAGGCCCATCTAGTCCAGCTTCCTGTATCACACAGTGGCCCCACCAGATGCCTCAGGGAGCACACAAGACAACAAGATACCTGTATCCTGTCGCCACTCCCTTGCACCTGGCACAAAGAAAACCTACTCCTACAACCAGGAGGTTGCTTGTCCCTATCATGGCTTGTAATCCTTTTAAGACAAGGCCTGTGCACTCTTTTTCCAAGGGTCAGCTAGACATGGACAGCACAGACCTGTAGTCAACTATCTTCATCTTTTGCAGGAGTGAAGAATGCCCATTTGTTCAGGGGCCCTAACTTTATGGTTGGTCAATGCATTATTATTAACAGTATTACATTCAACATACATACAAACACCCATTCAGACACATGGATTGCTTCATTCTCTCTCTCCAATAGCATCTAGACCAGTGATGGCGAACATTTTGGGCTCGGTGTGTCAAATTCAGAACTTGACTCTGCTGGTGTGTGCCCCCCCCCCCGAACAAAAGAGAAACCATTCTACTTGTTCACGTGAACGAAGACCGCGAATATGGGGGACCCTTTAAAAATCATTTTAAAAAGTAAAAATAAGTCAGAAAAAGCCTTCCCTACTGTTGCGCGGCAAAACTACGCTGTTTGCAGGCCTGAAGGGCAGTCTTCTGCGCTCCTGGAAGCCACTTCTGGGTCGCACGACAGCCCCCCTTTGCCCTGGCTCGCCCATCGCAATGCATTCTGGGGCAAGCCAGGGCACGGGAGCACAGAAGACTGCCCTGCAAATAGCGCAATTTTGCTGCATGGTTGTAGGGAAGGTTTTAAAGGGTCCACCATACCCGCAGCCTCCACGGATACTGAGATCCTGTAGTTGTCAGGTGTTGGTGAACGCTGGTGTGTCACCCAAAACATCGTGGCGTGTCACCTTTGACACACGTGTCATAGGTTCGCTATCACTGATCTAGACTGTGGTATAACCAGAGTATCTCCATGGTCAAGGTAGAACGTACTTTAGATGGAAAATGAGAACCCACACCTGTTTCCCAGACACTCTGAATAATTCCCTGCTAGTCTCTCTGAAACCTCATACTTGGTCTGGAAAAATCCCAAGAAATGAGACTGAGGCCAATGGGTCAAACAGACTAGGGAGAGGAACTGGATTGTGTTTCAAGCCTGAAGTATCCACTGGCCTAGGCACAGGGCATGAGTTCTTACTCACTCAGGTGTAAACAGCCATGTAGATGTGGTGAATATGAATCACTTGGGCAACAAGACAAGGAAGGTTTGATAGACTGAAAGAGATGGCTTCTTTTTTTCCTTTCAAGCCATTGGTGTGCCACAAATTAACACCATGTATATTGGGGAAGCTGGTCACTAATTTATGGGTTACTGACTACTGAACAGTAATTTACAGACAGAAAACAGGAAAAGTAGCCTTACTCTGAGAAGCCCTTCCACTTTAGCAGGTACTCCACTTTGCCTTTCACCACCCGCCTGTCCAGAACTTTCTCCACCACATATTCCTCCTCCTCTTCTTCTAGGACCTCCTCCACTTTCTTCTTGTTTTGCTTTTTTCCCATTGTACTCGCCAGTTTTGCGGTTTAAAGGAGGCTATTAGAGGGAGAGACACAAGCAGATAGGCACAGACATCAGGATGGCACAGACATCAGGATGGCAAACGCAGAATATATGCCTTAAAGGCTGCAACTGTCAGACACCTGCAATACTTTTTAGTTTTAAAAGGAGGCTATTTAAGATGGAATTATAACATTCACATAGCTTATGAAGACCTTACTGTACCAGATGCATGAAGTGGACAGAGATGTATGCACAGATGAATATCTTTGATTACTACATTTTCTTCACCTCTAAAATGTTTCATCATTAGCAGCTATCTAAAGGACGTGCTCTCTTACATCGGAATGACGAGAAGATCCATAAACACAAGAATTGCAGAACACGAGAGATCTGTTCGGCTGAAACACCCTGAATTATCTTCAATTGCTGAACATGCAATCAGCACAGGACATATGATCAGGTTCGGTGATACGAAGTGTTTAAAGAATGATAACAATGTCAAAATCCTGCGTAATTTGGAAGCGGTGGAGATCAGTAAAAAACCAGCTAGTGACCTCATGAACCGACAACAGGACCTGTCATTCATTAACAAAATCTGGTTTCCTATCGTTTGTAAAAACTGCCGAAAAGATTTGGCAGAAAACAAAAGAGAACGATCTCAGCAGGGGTTATCTCCAGACACGACGTCTCCGTTTTCCCACACTTTTGGGCTTTTAAATGCATAGACTCTACGCTGCTTATCTTCCAGCTTCAATCGTTGTGAACAAAACGTCGGTATTGTACCATCTACAGCAGGCGTGGGGAACCTCCGGCCCGCGGGACGGCCCGATCCTGCCCGCGCTGGGACGGCCCGATCCTGCCCGCGCTGGGACGGCCCGATCCTGCCCGCGACCGGAGGCTCCGCCGCCGCCCGACGCCACCGCCGCCTTCCCACGCTGCTTCCTTTTAAAATCGGCCTTCCTGGACCTGCGCAGAGCGCCACTGCGGCCAAGAGGGCAATCCTGGCCTCAGCTGCGCTCTGCGCAAGTCCAGGAAGGCCGGTTTTAAAAGGAGGAGGCACCAAGGTGACGCGTCACCGGCCCGGGGGACGGAGGGAGCTGAGAGCGAGCGGTGGGTGGGAGGGAGCTGAGAGCGAACGTTGGGAGGGTGGGCGAGTCAGCGGTGGGTGGGAGCGGTAAATTCGCGGGGGGGGGGGGGTCAAATTTGCGGTGGGGCCCCCCCAAAATTTCGACCTACAGCCTCTGATTTTTAATGTATTTCATTCCCGAGTGCAGCTGCTGAAAACTTTGGAACCTGCCCTCAGCGATTTGAAATTGTTTTTAATGAATATATTGGCTTACATTGTAACTACATGGCATCCTTTCCCGTATAGCCTAAATCTTTTAAGTTTCATCATTTTATTGTTCTTTAATAATAAAAACATACATTCAAGAAGAGGTAGATGCACACAGTGTAGATGTACAGTGAAAGGGAAAAAATGTTTTACAAGGTATGTCAAAGGGACACATCTCAAAAACAGATGCACAACATCATTCAATAGTTGCCTTTTTGTTGCAACAGGACATACATGACTACTCTTCTGGAATTCATCCTCAGCACTAAACTTTCCTGTTTTTCTCTTTATCATCTCACTGCACCAAAATATAACCAATGCTTACAAACAATGTGTTTGTTTTTGTTGATAACCACATAAAAACACAAAACACCTCCTTTTCAAACCAGATAAAAACACAACACACCACATTTTCAAACAGAATTGGAACGAAATTACCAACTTTCTACTGGTTGTGGAATGCATCTGGTTGAAACAGATTACCTTTTCCAGTTAGAAATAATTGAATAATTTGTTGTTTTTGCATTGAAGACTGCAATGTAACGATATTAAACCTGATATTGATGCTTAAGAATTTGCACCTGTGAAAAACACAAAACACTACATTTTGCATTTTAATTCAACATATTTTCAAAAATAATAACACCACTTTCAAACACCTCTACCAATGCTGTTCCTCATCCCTAACTCTGGGCATTGAAAACGGTGGGGGCACAGCAACCATATCTGCTCAAGATGTTTCACTTGCAAAAGCCAAGCTGCTTGGTTGTCCACATGTGAACGATTTGGGTGCAAAGGCAATGTAACACTCAGTTACAGCAAATGTTAGCACCTTGGCCAAGAGTAGTAAGCTCTACATGCCAAAGATTTTCGTCCCAAAGGAGCAGGTGTTGCGTTTCACTTGAGAGTTCTGAAATTCTTCAGGTTAGCTCTTTATGCTGGAAACAAGAAAGGTTTTGCCGCTCACCCTACCCCATTGGTTTCAAATGCAGTAAGATCTGTGTGTGCACAAATGGAGCAAGCAGGGCATTGGTGGGAAAAGGAGGCATCTAGGACTTGGTGGGGGCATCATGAGGGCACCCAACAAGCATGGAAGATTAAACAGCTTGCTTCTTCTGGAAATGTAAAGTTACAGTCTACTAGAAAAGGAAAACTGTGCTGGCCTCCTGCAGGCAAAGCATCTCTCAGCAGGAAGATGCACTTGTCTCAGTCGGGGTCTGATAAAATGCAGACAAAAGGGGCCGTCAAGCACAGCCAGAGTTTAGAGAAAATGGGGCTTGTTTGCAGTGAAGGATGGTTGGCTAGGGAAAGAGACCTATGAAAAGCTGCAGAATGGGGAGAAAGGGGCAAGATTTCTAAAGGACACGTTTTCACCATAGGCTTAAACTGGCCTGCTTTGCCCTCCAAACCCTGAGATTTGCAGTTCTAAGAGGACTAAGTTGCTTCAAACATTCTCAAAACACTCACAAACCTATAGTTAACAAAGTTCCTTGAGGAAGTAAGCCGTGACAGTTAAGAGTGGTTTCAAGTCAGCATATATCTGTAGCGTAGACCAGTGGTTCCCAAACATTTTAGTACTGGGAACCACTTTTTAAAATGACACTCTATCAGGACCCACCTAGCTTTATGGGGCTTTAAAAAAGTGATCTAGAAAGAAATAATGCTATTTATGTATTTACAAGTAATATTTTATTCATTTATTTGCAAAAAACCTCAATCCATTTCTCATAATGAGGCAGCCCTAATGAATAGTTTCAAGGTTTGAGGGGCTTAGTTATGAGACCCAGTCTTCATAAACTTTACAAAGCTTGCAAACTGCAGGAGCTCAGCTCCTTGCAAACTGCAGGAACTCAGTTCTTTGCAGGGCATTAGCAGCTATCTGATTTTTAATAGCCTCAGGGCTTGAGGCAATTACAGTACTTATCTGATCTTTCCATCACCCATATTTTCATGGGAGGCTATCCCGGACCCACCAGAAACTGAGTCCCGACCCACATTTGAGAAACACTGGCGTAAACATTTGTTCCTCTCAAACTAGAGCCAGGAAGACCAAGCAATTTTGTATAGGTTGGTAGTTGTCATATTGTTAAAAATCATTTTCCAAAGCCTGAAATATACTGATGTTGCTTAACAGAGCAACGAAGTGCTTGGTACAAAACACATTTTGCTATCTTGACTGAGTTGTGGGAAGATAAATACTTGTACACTAAAAGGTCTGTACCCAGCTTTCCACACTTTCAGGAGCTCAGGGCACTGTGTACAGCAAAAAATAAAAACACATAAAACATGATAAAAAACAGCCAAGAAAAAGATTCACACTCTATAGAATGTATAGGTCTTAAATGCAGATTCAAGTGCAAGCCCTATTTCTTAGCCAGGATTGAATGACCAACTGAGTTAACCCTAAAAGTTAAGAATCACAAACAATGATTTAATTTAAATCAAGGGAATTTAAATCACTTGGAAGAAAGGATCAATTTAAGTCACTGATTTAAATCCAAGTTTTCCCATTTAATATTTAGACACTTCCTAAATAAGAATGCCTACTCATTTTGTCTGCCCCATCTCCTTTGGCATACCACTGTCCTGCCCCACCCCACAGATAAATAAATCTTGACCAGAAATTACTGGACAGATCATTACTGGACAGATCATTGTTCTCCATGAAATAGAACATAAATGTACATGCTCTTTGACTGGTAGATAGAGCAATAGACAGAGTACTAACTTAGTCAATTGCAGAGCAGGTAGTCCATGGGAATAAAATAGGAGTAAAAGATCACCCAATGAAATGACAAAAGTATTTGCAAATATGTTAGAAGCAGGAAACTTGCTAGAGAAGCAGTCAGCCCGCTGGATGGGGGAAGAAGGGGAGATAACAGGGGACCGCAAGATTGCAGAGTAATTAAATGAGCTCTTTGCATCTGTCTTCACGGTAGAAGAGCTTGGGCAGATACTCCTGAAAAGAGTAACCAAAGAATTAAGTCAAACAGAGGTTGAAAGAGGATATTTCAGAACCGATTGACAAATTAAAGATTAACAAGTCACTGGGCCCATACGGCATCCACCTAAGACTTCTTAAGGAACTCAAGTGTGAAATTACTGATCTTCTGACTAAAATATGCAACTTGTCTCTTAAAACGGCCAATGTCCCAGAGGACTGAAATATACCTAATGTAATGTCAATCTTTAAAAAAGGAGGGAGAGGGGACCTGGGAAACTAGACCAGTCAGCTTAACATCTGTTCTAGGTAAGATGGTGGGAAGCCTAATCAAGGATAAAATCTTGGAGCATACAGTATAGAAGAACAAGCTTTGTTGAGAGAAAATCACCCTTACAGAAGCCATACTAAGTCTTCCCTCACGAACCTTTTAGAGTTCTTTGAAAAGGTCAACAGGCATGCGGATGTGGGCGAATCCATTTATACGATATACCTGGACTTTCAGAAAGCATTTCGCACAGTCCCTCACAAACAGCTCCTGAGAAAACTCATCAGGGAATAATAGGGCAGATCCTCTTATGGATTAGGAACTGGTTGAAGAACAGGAAACAGCGTGGGGGTAAGTGGGCAATTTTCACAATGGAAAAGTGCTGTGTTTCAAGGTTCTGTCTTAGGACCGGTGCTTTTTAAATTATTTATAATAATAAATGACCTGGAGTTGAGGATAAGCAGTTGAGGTGGCCAAGTTTGTGGATGACACCAAACTTTCCCAGGTGGTAAAATCTAAAAGAGATTGTGAAGAATGCCACAAAGATCTTTCCAAACTGGGGGAAAGAGCAGCAAAATGGAAGATATGCTTCAATGTACGTAAGTGTAAAGCGATGCACACTGGGGCAAGAAATCATACATTCACATAAATGTGATCAGGATCAGGAGAGGTGTGGCAGCAGACAGCTTAATAATGAAAGTGTCGACCCAGTACGTGGCAGCTGTGAATAAGGCCTATTCCATTCTCAGAATCATTTAAAAAAGGGACTGAGAATAAAATGGCCAATATTATTATGCCATTTTACAATCAATGCTAAGGCCAAATCTGGACTATTGTATCCCATTCTGGTTGCCATCTGAAAAAGGATAAAGTGAAACTGGAAAAGGTGCAGAGAGCGACCAAAATTATGAGTGGGCTGGGGCACCTTCCTTATGAGGAAAGGCTACAATGTTTGGGGCTGTTCAGTCTAGAAAGTGCCTGAGGAGGTCACATGATAGAGACATAAAATCATGCATGGGATGGATAGAGGGAAGCTCTTTTCCCTCTCACACAACACCAAAACCAGGGGACATCCACTAAAATTGACTGGCGGGAGGCTTAGGACAAAAGAAAATCTCTACCCAGTGTGCAATTAATCTGTGGAACTCCTTGCCACAGATGTGATGGCACCTGGCCTTTAAAACAAGATTGGACAGACTTATGGAGGAAACGTCCATCACAGGTGTGTGTGTGGGGGGTGTACTGTGAGATACAGGAAGCTAGACTAGATGGGACCTTGGCCTGATCCAGCAACTTAATTTCTTAGCTGGATCAGTGGATGACACCTATGGCAATTTCCCAGTCTCTGGCCCCCAGTATCAAAACAAATGCATGAACTATTTTGCTGTATGATGACTGACAAAGATGTTTTCACTGCAGTTTTTTTAAAACAAAGAAGCTGCAAAGAAATGTTAAAACTCTAGAATTTCTAGGACTCCAACAAGATTGCCATTAGCTTCCCACAGTGCTCCAAACCTGCCTATGGACCCCACCTATATTTAACAAGATGAACACAGGCCACAAGTTTTATGAAACTTCATTAATTTCTGTTGGTTCTACTCACCTGGTTGTCCAAATTGAGACATCAGCACACACAAATATATTCTATGTTTTTCTATTAATATATTCTTTTAGTGGAAAGGATGAAGGGAGGAGAGTGGAATCGTGGACAACGTATAGCCACAGATACATCATGGCCCCCAAAATGCAGTCTACAAACACAACTGTTGCACTGGGATTGGGACAAATATATTGGAAAGATAGGTTTCTCCAATATATTTGCCCAAATTCTAGTGCAACAATACAGTACTCAGATTCCAGTGTCTGCCTTAACCATAATTCATCTCTTTATGCAATATTCTTAGGAGAAAAGCAGCTCCACAGGAAGTCAGTTTACCTTAGTCTTTTTGTGCAGTACAATCCTCAGTCGACCATCTCTACCACCTTCGATTCAGTAGCACATTCTAATCTTCACAGACACTGAAAAGGCTTTATCACCAGTGTTTTCTTCCCCTATTTTTAACATCATCCCTTTCTGCATTTGTCTCCCCCCCCCATAGATCTCCCTTTCCTGGCATGCTTTTGCCACCCATTCAAGTTATCACCCAACTGTAACCCCATGCACCTGGGCTGCTGCTTCTCCACCATCCTATATGTCCCATTCAAAAGAGTCCACTGTTGCCCCTTAGATGCAACCCCCCATGTTACAACTATGCAAATGCCCTTGCATCTCTCAATGGCATCCTGCTGTGCGTCCAATACCCATGCACAGAAATTTCTTAGAACAAATGAAACACCTGTTACTGAAGCAGCTTGTGTTCACAGTGGCAGATACAAACTTTTAAATCATAGAAAAAGGGACTGGAATCTGCAGGCCATAGGACCAAGGAGCTCGGGGAATTCCTTTGCACCTGACTAGTGAAAACAGTTTTACTAACAACACACACACACACACACAAATGGATGTTCACGGAGGGGCTCCTGAAAGAATGTCAGGCATGTCTTTAGATCCATCTAAAGGTCTAAACATCCATCTTTGGATGTGACTGGTCATGTGTAATGAATATGTTGGACCTGAATTGATGAGACCTGGGCTCAAACTCTGCCTTGCCCATGAATATCAAAACTTTGGCATTACCTACTTCACATGATAGGTGTGAAGACAAAATGGAACAAATTTCATATATGCCATTCTGAGCTTCGTAGATGAAAAGCAGGAATCAAATGTAATAAATATTAGTTTCTCACCACATATAACCTGAAGCCTGTCACGCAACACTGTTAAAGAGTTGCACCCCAAATATTGCCCCAATAGAGATCTTCACACCATTTTAACCTGGCATGAAGACCACCCCAACTATAATTTACATAAGAGTTCCTTTTATTTTTCATCCCTTGCAATTTCTTCCAACATTATATCCATAGAGACCTCTTTTCACCGACATTAAGTATTTAACTATTAGCTCCCTCCTATCCAACCATGATCAGTCTGACCATGCTCTAAACATGGCATAAGCTCATATGTCCTAAACCAGGGGTTCTCGACCAGTGGTACTAGTACCACCAGTGGTACTTCGGCCGACTGCTGCTGGTACTCAGAACGCTAGCTCACCAGAACCCTTCTCTGAAACGGCACTTTCAGCGGTGCAGTTTTGCTCCCGAGTGGCACCTGCCTTCGGCCGAGCCTCTTGGGAATGCTGAAGCCCCCACCCGCCCAGAGCCTCCTACCTGTGTTGTCTAGCCTCCGAAAACCCGGAAGTAACTGGCAATTATGTCATCGCCAGTCACTTCTGGTGGTAGCAGGAAAGTGCCACTGGAGGTGGTGGTCGGGAAAGGGTTGAGAACCTCTGCCATAAACCAAGTAAGGCATCTATGTAGACTCCCTTCTCACTATCCTTATGCTTTCATGCATATGATACTGCTTAGAACAAGGCCAAATTTTGACCCGTCGGAGTCATATCACTTAGCCTTGCTCTTATGATGGGCAGGAGCAGGTCATTTATAGAAAACAAATATAGTTGTAGGCTGTCTGCTCTCTCTCGCTCTCTCTCTCAGCTGGGATCTCAGCAACAGCAACCCATGTCCAGTAGTCAGTTCATTCTAGCAAGAGGAATAAGGTGCACTGTGGTGGGGGAGAAAGAGGAGGAAAGGGTGAGGTTGCCCAATTATAATGCTTCTGGGCTCAGTGTGCTGGGCCAAATGCCCCCCATGGGCCATAGTTTGGAGACCCTTGGCTTAGAAAGAAAAATCCCTTTTATCAGTACCGGCCAACCTGACTCTCACTAACCCCATGTTGTCAATATTCTCTGTACTCACCCCTGAATATGCCTTCCCAGGATAAAGTATTTCCCTCCTATAATCTTCTATCATCTTCTCCCACCAGTACCACCACCTAGCTATGTTCCCCATTATTCTAAACCCATATACTTAAGGAACAAGTTCCTGCATTTACCCTATGATTGCAGTGTGCACCTGTAACCCCTCTTCCTCAGTATATCCACTACCTCAAGATTTCAACTCTATCTTCTATATGTCCTTGCCCCTCCCTAATCCTATTGTTTAATCCACACAACTCACCATTATATTAAGATTTTCCCCTCCTTCCCTCACCACCTCCATTTTCTACATGAACCAGCATTTGAGGTATTTTGCAAGGTGCTAGGTCTACCATGTACAAAAAGTGTTCCTGCCTGTAACCCCCTCCGACTAGCACTGTCTCAAGAAACACTGAATCTCACTGTGCAGTAGCTTCATGAGAAACACTCCTTATGTTCCCAATACAGAAGTCTCATTTACAGTCTCAAATTAGCATTTATTAGGCACCTTGAAAATATCTGCTATTGAAGAGAGGACAAAACTCTGAAAAATAAGCACATTATCGCCATCCAGGAAGAAAACAGGTCAGCTTCATAAGCACCCCAGGAAAGAGAAACCTCTCTAGTGTCCCCAAAAAGTGCACCACCTCCTTCACGATTATCTCCTTCAGTAACTATTGCTTCCAGTAACTTACCCACCTCACTCCACCCTACTAACCATTCCACTGGTGCACAATCCCCTTGTGCATCAGTGGTACTCATCTGGTAACCTCAGAAGTCCACCCCATTAACCCCGCCTCCTTAAAGTTTTTATATTCATATGCACACACAAAATACATTTATTCCATATACACACACAGTGTGTGTGTGTGTGTGTGTGTGTGTGTGTGTGTGTGTGTGTGTGTAGATATGTAGGTCCCTCAGTTTTAACACTCGCCTTTTAACACAGATACATTTTAACTCCACCACGCCTTGGAGCAACTTCCTGTACATGTGCACACTTTGGGATCTTGTTTTATTTTCATCCCTACTTGTCAGGCACACACCTTCAAACCCCGCCCCCTTGTAACAGTCCTTCCACCCCTATTTTACACACGGATACCTACACAACTCTCCCCCCATGCATATTATTAAATCACACACTCCGGAAAGTTCAGCGCGCATCTACAGAAATTCCCATTATATACCCCTTTGTAACTCTACATATCGCGGTCCCTCTGAAAACTCCCCCCCCCCCGCATATTCTGCAAACATACTTTCGATATTCCCTTCTTTACATTTTAAAACATTCTCTCGTTAGACCACTCACCCCCGACTACCCCACATTAGTTTCCTCTTCACATTCACTGTGTTACCCCTCACACACAAGAAACAGCCCCTAATACCACCCACACCATATTCCCCTGCTCCCACGTTGACCCCCTCATCAGAACAGCCCCTTCCCGCGTATTTTACGAATGTTTTTGGCGCTTCTCCCGAGGATGACCCCCATATCCCCCTCAGCCCACCCCTCAATATGGCCGCCCAGCCCTCCTTGCCCGCGCGCGCGCTATCTGCCTTTGCGCCGCCTTCCGTTGTGTGTGTGCGTGTTTTTTTTTTACCTTGTTCAGCCCCACCAAGAAGACACGAGGGGAAATAAAGGCAAACAGCGCGGAGGAAGAGCGTGCGAGCGAGCAGTCAGGACAAGCCGGTCTCGTTTAAAATACTGTACAGTACAGTAAAAGAGAAAGACGGTTGGACAACGGGCCTCCCGCGTTCGATCCGCCTCCGCCAAACAAAAGAGCGCTGTAACCCCTCTACCCGCCGAGACACAATACGCATGCCCAGCTCAATGTGCTCCGCCCCCTCGCCCGCGGCCTTCTGGGACCGGATGTTAGTTCTCACCCCCTTGACTGTCAAACTAAAAACACTACAACTCCCAGAAGCGCTTGGAGGCAATGAATGGTCCTTCGCGCAGGGCCGTTTTTGTATTATTTATCTTCTAGGTCAACAATATTCTGAAGAATTTATCTAATGTGAATTAGAATACTGTACTCAGTCTCAATATATCGAGGGGGGGGGCGAGGAAGAAGAGATACACCATTTTAAAACCACCATGATGAGGAGAGCACAAGAGATTGGGAATTATTCGGATTCCCACTGACTGACTTACCCAAGCAAGGCTGCTTTCCTTAACAACTGTGACTGGAGGCTTACGATGTTTTTATAATGTTTATTGTTAGACAATCAGGTTGAATAGGTGGGAGCAAGCAGGTATACAGGCAAGTAGTGCAAGTTGTGAAATTTCAGCAGCAGAAGCAACAACTCCAGTAGACTTTCTTCTCAGCCTGCTCCAAAGAATAGAAAACTGTGTTCTCTCCTTTCTAAAATTAAGACAGTACAAACTGATCCTTTGAGCCCCAGCTTACACCCCTTCCCGGTTGAGTACTATTTCCGATGCCACTCTCCTTCTGACTGAGTGCCACCAGAAGTGACTGGCAATGACATCATCACCAGTTACTTTCAGGTTTTCAGAGGCCAGAAAACGCAGGGAGGACGCTCTGGACAAGAGGGCCCTTCTCAGCGTTTCTGAGAGGCTCAGCCAAAGGCAGGAGCTTCCTGGGAGCAAAAACGTGCCACCAAAAGCAGGGGGGGGGTCCAGTGGTCCAGAGGTCCAAGTACCACCAGCAGTTGGCCGAAGTTCCACTGGTGGTACTAGTACCACAGGTTGGGAACCCCTGTGCTACACTCAAGTTTAGCTACATAGGTAACTAGGTTTAGCTGTAGTCTAGCGTGAAGGGGAGGAGCAAAGAAGAGCTTTCAAACCCCCCCCCCCCAAGGTCAAACTGATGCAAGCACCCCAGGGTGCAAGTGATTTCAGCTCGTTTTAGTCCGGTGAGCACACAACCAGCCCTGAGGTTGTGTGGAGTAAAAATAGGAAAAGTAGGAATGAGCTCAGAAAAAAAGAAACCCAGTACTGGTGAAAAAGAAAGATCTTTACTGTGCTAGCACAGGACACAATTGACAAGGGCAAAATGTGTGTAGTCCATAGTTAATACAACGATTTATATACATTTAACGTTACATTGGGAACCATGGAGGATATTTGCATAAGAAAGGATCACCAATACAGAGAAGAATCCAAAAAGGTACACTTCAATACAGCCAATGAGATGACGGATTCAAAACATCCCGCCAATGAAAACATTTGTAATAATTGACCAATAAGAGAAAGACCTTGTTATTGAACCAATAAGATTTGTAATGCTTTGTGTTCTGGGGATCCAATGGGAGGCTGGTTTGGGAAGTGTATTCTAGTTCAGGTCCAGACTGTTTACCCAGGATGACTGAAGTAATTGAATTAGTTCCCTAGATGTGTGAATTGGGGATGCCTTTGAAGTTGGCTATCCCCAAAAGGTGGAAATTAAAACACATGACACATAGTTGGGTATCAAACAAATGCCAGCCGAAATTGTGTTTTGTACTGGCAAAGCATTCAGAAGCAAGGAACCCCCCCCCCGGGGTGGGGGGTTTGAGCAGGATGGAGACACAAAGAGATGGTTTTAATACTAGGAAATGGGCGACACACAAGAGCCATTTCTATGTTCCGGCCATTCCTGTTTCCCTGCTCCCAGCCAGCCACCTAGGTAGAGAAGCGCTTGCTGAGAGCAGCACAGAAGAGGAGCAGTTGTTAAAATGGCTATGTTCTTTAATAGTCTCCCTCAAACCTCCTTGCAATGCGAATCCTGGCAGGAGGTGGTCCCGGACCACCTGCATGCATTAAACCTCCACTGTGTCCTGGCAAAGGGAGGTGAAGGGACTCTCACCGCACTCACCCCAACTTTCCAGGCCCCCTTTAGGGAGGATGTGAGGACTAGAACCCCACTTTTACGGCTGCTAGATATGATGCGCTGCTCAGGAGCCTCTCCGTGTAATGGGAGGCTAACTTCCGCTACACGGGAGGATCGGGACCCTTCTGTGCAGGGTTCCATCCGTAGGGAGACCCCATAACCCTTGGCTTAGGATTTGGAAACATAACCCCAAGAGAGTGCACACAAACACAGCAATAAACCCCAAGAGCTTCTATTTCCATGACTAAGAGGTGCCTGTGATTTAAGAGTCAAATGTTGTTCAGCTGTCAAAAAGAGTGTTTTGCTTAGGGGCTGTATCTCAGTGATTCCTTGCCGGATTTTGATAAAATAAAAAATAGAGGATTCATAAGAAGATGCTTTATGACATAAAAATATTTGTGGGGGGTCTGACTGCTTACAACAAAACCTTGCTAGCCCATTCCCCCCAAGCCCCAACCACTGACTATGGTACAACACTTCCTACATCTACATGTACTACCCATGGGACAGTATGCAACAAGCCAACCCCTTCCCCTACAGACAAGGTATGAAAGGAGGCAATAAAGACAATAGAGAAACACCCTTATGTGAGCACACCCCACCCTCCACAAGCAACGATACTACAGTGCTGCCTGTTGCAGGAGCTAATGTGGCATGGGGGACAGCAAAAGGCCAAAAACAGAGGGACACAAAACACAGACCACTGGGGAGAAGAAGTGTGCTTATTCTACATATAGCTGTCCTTTCCCAAGGGAGTTGTCTTTCCTCCCCTTCACTGATTATTATAGCCAAAAAGGTATTTCCTGGCAGTGTTTGTTTAACATAATTAATCTCAAGTGTTAGGGTGCCAGTGCCACAGTAGTTGCTGCAATAGAAAATGTTGTGGCATTCTTGTGTCAGCTGGAGTGTGAGGATGTGGTGATGTAATGGGGGCAGCTCAGTGTTGCCACGAATTGATTGGTTCCTTTCATGTCCTGCCCATGTGGGAACGTTGTCAGCATGGTGCCTCTGATTGGTACATGCTGGAGGTGTTCCATGGGTGCTGGAGAAGCAGCTGATAGTGTTGCACCTCTCTGGGGGTTTGAAGCTCTTCTTTCCTCCTCCCTCTGAGTTGGACCAATATAGGATACGGTAGTTCAGACCAGACGTTGACGCTAGATTGGTGTCTTAATTTGTGTCTAGGATTGCACTAACTCCCATAATCCTATATAAACTTGACTGGGAATAAATATTGAATTAAGTGAGGCTCTTAATTTCAAATAAAAAGATTTAGGTCCACACGTAGTTGTACAACAGCGCTTGAGATCTAGAACTGGCGCTGGAATTTACTTTGAATGAATTACAGTACAATCCGATCCCTATCTACTCAGAAAAAAGTCCTACGGAGTTCCATGGGACTTCCAATTAAGTGTGTATAGAATTGTATCCTTAATCCGGAGTAAAGGTCTGTGCCCGCAGGATGCAATCCACAACCGAAAATCAGAGATACCGATGGAATTTCGTGCCTACACGATATTTAGCTGTTTGGGACCAAAACTACACTTCCCATCAGCCCATGCAGCTCGCGTTTCTCCGCGGAAACGAGGTCAGATGGGAAGCGCTTTAAAAAAAGAAAAGGAAAGAGCTTGGATTTAGGAGGGGCAGCGTCGCGAATACCTTGGGTGGGCCGGTGTAAGAAAACAACACAGTAAGTTGCAAAATGAAGAAGTAGCTGGATTGGGGGTGTGGATGGAAGAAATAGTGTGGATGGAATGCAATAAGATGCTGCGGGTAAAGGGTAGCAAGTGTGGAGTACTTGAGATGGTGGCGGGGAGCGCAGTGGCATGCATGGGTGGAAGTGGTTGTAAAAATTGCGTGGGGGGCGGAACACCAGATAAGCGCGGTTTGGTTAGTGGTTGTCGTTTATGGGGCCGGACTTGTGGGGAGGAGTTAGTGGGTTGGAGAAGGATGCGAGGGTTTAGGGGATTATTGCTCATAGAAACAATAAGAGTGCATCTGGGAAGGGGGTCTGGTCCGGGATGGCGGTGTAAGTGGAAGAGTGGTACTGTGCTACTCAGTGGCAGAGTAAACAGTAAACGCCTCGCGTCCTGAAAGCCCCTGGTGTAGAACCTGATACAGGTTCTGTACTGTATTTCCCATTAGAAGGATCCTAGCCTAGGTAACGTGGCTGGGGAAAAAACGGAACCAGCTTTCCAGGGTGGAGTTTGGGTTGTGGCCTGTGTGTTTGAAAAGCTTGGCTAAGGACTGAAAAAGGGTGGGCTGGGGTTTCTAGAAGGATGGAGCTCTAGCCTCTTTGGGGTTTCTAGAAGGATGGGGACTCTAGCCTCTTTGGAAACGATCATCTCCTGGAATCTGGGGAGGAGCGGAGGAAACTGGGTATCCTGCTAGTCAGAGGCTTTCTTGTATTCCGCAGTCCCACTGCTGAAAAAGTTTTGGGCCAATGACCTGCTCAGGGGGAAGGTCTGCTGAGGCAGGTGCTCAGTAATGTTTTGGGTGGGGTTTGAGATATGGCAGTGAGGTGACAGCAGATACATTCTGGGCAGATCTGGAGTGTGTGGGCCTATAGTGGATGAATTCCCAAGGAAGGTATACATGTTTACTCAAACTTTTCTGAGCAGTAATACCTGGAGAGAGTGTCTGTGCATGCTGTACTGGATGGTCCATTTTGCCAGAAGCCCCTCTACAGTGGGGTGGATATAAAGGGACTTTCTTTAACGTGTTCTTGTTCTTGATCATTAATATTGCCTCTTCTAAAAATGGGGCCAGGGTAGATTTAAAAAAAAAAAAAAAATTGCATGGTTGGGGAAAGCATTTCCCTGGCAATGCTTTTACATGTCATGTGACTACTTGGAGATTAGCTGAAGTGTCCTTTTGGCTGTGCTTCTGGGTGAGAGGTGCAATTTATTCCAGAAGGAATTGATGGCCTATGATAGTGATGGCAAACCTTTTTGAGCCCAAGTGCCCAAACTGCAAACCAAAACGACTTTTTTTTTCAAAGTTCCAACACTGCAATTAAACCTGAATAACGAATTTTGCTTTTTTTGAGTGATTTTTCGTGCGGCCGTTAGGCCGCGCGTGATTTTTTTGGGGGGTGCACCCTCAGGGACCCTGCTCCGGGTGTCCCCCGGCCCGCCCGCCTGCCTCCCCCGGGTGCCCCCCGCCCGCCTCCCGCCGGCTTACCTGCAGCTGCTCCTTTCCCACGTGCAAGGAGTTTCATCTGCCTGCTACCACGTTGCCGCCGGGACGCTCCTCCTGGAACTGGAAGGGCGGGCAGCCAGGCAGGCTAGGCGGCGGCGGCAGCAGCAGCAGCACCGGGGCCCGGCCGCGCCGCACCTCCGTAGCCAACCAGCCGGGGTGGGAATCCTCACTCCTCCTCCTCCACCCGCCCTTAGCGGAAAGAAGGAGGAGGTGACTTCCGGCTAAGGGCGGGAGGAGGAGGAGAGCCTCCCCCGGCCCTGCCTCCCCCCGCCCAGCCCAGCCACGGAGGAGGCTGCCGAGGAGGAGAAGGAGCGAGCTGGACCCGCCCCCGCCTGTGGCAGGCAGGCAGGTCGCACTCCCAGCTGAGAGCGCCCGCCTCCCAGCTGAGAGCGGGGCGCTTTGGAGTCCGGCGGTGCTCTCTGTCCTTAGGGGTGGCCGGCTGGCGCAGCGCGCCCACAGAAACGGCTCGGCGTGCCAGCAGCGGCACGCGTGCCACGCGTTCGCCATCACTGGCCTATGATGAGCTATATATATGGTAGAAGAGGATAAACAATGGAGACACCTCTTCTCTCCCACCTCACACACTGTTGTGCTCAGTTCTGGGCTACAGCTGCCACTTCCTGGAGGAGATTAACCCTCTCCACCTGTACTGTACAGTATGGGAGAGTTTTAGGATGGGTGGGAATTGGGGTTGGCTGATTTGCCCCCTCTGTGGAAACCATAGCTATTCATAGTATTAGCTATAGCTATTCACAGTGTGTGTGTAGACACACACACCCTGTATATGCTAACCATAGCATAGATTCATTTAAAGCTATTAGGGTGTCTGCTTCCTTGGGAGCTTAAAAACACTGGTGGGGGGGTTAATTTGCATGTACTTTTGCCTCCGATCACAAATAACCACCCACAAAGGATCCTTTAAAGTTGCAAAAGAGGCAGACCCCCTGTTTAAAAGTTGTAAAAGAGGGAACATTAAGGCATTTTTACCCAAGGGTGTATATACACAACAGGAGTTTAATGTGTACACTTGTGGGCTGGAAGGAAATGGTTAGTGTTGAGGTGTGTGTATGTCGGTGGGTTCTTCCCCCCCCCCCCCCGAAGGAGGCAGGCTGTTTATTTCCAGCCTAATAGTCACCTGGTATTTATGCTGTGGACTCCATGCTGCTGTGTGGTCTTGGTTTTTCACTTTATATCAGTATTTATTTATGCTTGGGTTGTCTCCCAGGTATACAGAAACGATGCCCTTGTCTGAGGATGGCCCTGTCTTTTTGCTAACATGAGGTTACCCAGTTTGTTAGAAGGAGATCAGTGGGACCTTTTAACAAAAGGGTTGGGGCAATTCAATGTACAGTAGCTCATATCCAGGACACTATAAGCAGTTAAAGCCAAGGCTCAAGCAGGCTAATGCCCTCCCCCCTCAGGTTCTGCTGCTGTTGTGATTTCCAACTGGCACTATATTTTGTTGCTATTGAGTATGTTTAGTTGGCATTAGACTGATTTTCTTCTGTGTGCCTAGGGAGTATGGAGAAAAAAGAAACCACTACCTTGTCTTGGGGTAGCCCTGTTTTGCTTCCAGTGTGCTGGGCAACCTGAGTTTGTGACAATAATGAGCAAAGGGAATTGTTATAGGGAAGGGGGGGGGGCAGTTGCATGAGACTTTGGCTAACCTTAGAGCTAGCAAGTTAAGCTGGAGCTAGTGGGAAAGGCGTTTGTCACTTTGACCCTGATCCTTGTATTCTGGGAAAATGTGTTTGTAATCTAACAAAGTCAGTTGAAACACTTTCTTTCTCTCCCCCCTTTCCTTCTCAGAAGAGTGATTTTAAATAGCAAAATGCATGCAGTCTCTCTTACTGACTTGATGCAATGATTAAACAAGCTGTGCTGGCTGAAATGTTTCAAAATGTCTCCATAGCCATAGTAGTTGACTTCTGAAAAGAGGTGCTGGCATTCAAGCCTGTCTGGAATTCATGGTCTCCAACAGTGGAGTTCTGCTCCATACTCCAGCTTTTTGGGAAGAAGCTGTGTTTAAAGATTCTTCATATGCTCAGATATTTTTTCAGGGCTTGTGCCCCAATTAAAATTATGCCCTAATTCACACTCTTCCTCACAGCAACTTCAAACATTTAGTTTATGTCCATATTTATAAGCTTTTCTAAGGCAGTTTCTCAGCTTTGATTGCAGAGCCGTTTTTAAGGCCTGGAGGGCTAAAATTTGACCCAATTGAGAGGGGGGTAAAAATGTTTATCACACCTGAGTAAAATAAATTATCTACCACATCTTCAGTATACAGTACCTTTATGTTCATAGGAGCTATCACAGTATTCTTATTTTTTTCTTTACAGACTGGGGTACCTTAACAGAGACCCATTTCCTCCCAGCCCACAGTTGTACACATTTAACTCCTGTTGAATATATACACCCTTGGGTAAAATGGGACTAAAAGACTGTTGTGATAATCAGATAGGACTCCTTAAGGTCTTTGCAAGTGAAATACTAATGCTTCAGGAAACAATCATAGGTCAGATTAGTCGAATCTGTACCTGCCTTGTACCTGCCTACATTTGCTTAAAAGTATAGCCAAGGGGTCAAGGAAGCATAAAAGATTTCTATTAGTTCACTATGTAAACTATTACTTGGTTTTCAGGCATTCTCCTTTTAAAATCTAGCAAATCTCTCTGGCCCCACCCTATGCATAATCTAACCTGCAGCTGCTGCAAGCTCAGCATTTTTAGTACAGTATAGTGTCTTGAATTGTATTGTTTTTGATTGTGCTTTTAGCTACTTTGGTGCTAATTGAGAAGTGGGATGCAAACTATAATTCAAGCTCCATCAAATCTTGCATGTGACCTGACTCCTTTTCATGTAGCCTACTCTATACACATACAATTGGGGGCGGAATTGAATGATTACAGCTGTATGGCAGGAGCTGAAAATTGCTCCTAGGTGATTGGGGAACCTTGTGGATTCAGTAACTTCTGGAACCCTACATCAAGGGCCAGTGCTGTGCTTCCCTGAGGTCTAGCTGAGTTGATCCTTTCCAGGTTCTGCCAGGTCCACAAAGGAGCAGATTCCACATGTTCCTGCATCCATGTGGAATGCCGATCATATTGCTGCAGAGTTCCAGGGGGAGACACCTTAAGAATAGTACTTTGCATTTCTATAGTGCTTTCTGAATGTGAAAAATTTGAACTGGGGAAGTCCTGATTTGCTGTTTGTTCTCTTAACTGCTACATGTCTTGTCCCCTGTGCTGTTTAACACCTACAGCAAGGGTGGGGAACCGGCGGCCCGCGGGCCGGATCCGGCCCCAGGAGCGATCCGCTCCGGCCCGTGCGAGCCTGGACCCGATTCCATTCGGTCTGGCCCGCGCGGGCTCGGACCGGAAGCTCCGGAGGCCGCGTTCACCTCGCACGACTCCTTCTCAACCCGGCTGTTCTGCGCATGTCTCTAACAGCCGGGAATGTTTGAAAAGGAGTCGGGCGAGGTGAGCGCGGCCTCCGGAGCTTCCGGTCCGAGCCCGTGCGGGCCGGACCGAATGGAATCGGGTCCAGGCTCGCGCGGGCCGGAGCGGATCGCTCCTGGGGCTGGATCCGGCCCGCGGGCCGCCGGTTCCCCAGCCGGGTGAGGTGAGCGCGCGCGGCCGCCGCCACCACCGGTGGCTGAAGAGAAGACAAGGTAAGGAGGAGAGTGATGGGGGTGGGCTTTTGCCGGGTGGGTGCTTGGGAGACCGAGGGGTGGGTGGGTGGGTGGGAGGGAGGGAGGGAGGGAGCGAGTGAGCGGTGGGTGGGAGAGCAGTGGGTGGGTGGGAGGGAGGGAAATTCGCGCGGGGGGTAAATTTGTGGGGGGGGGAATCGGCCGGCCTAATGGCTGGCCTGCAGCAAGTTTTCCCTATGGGAAAATGGCCCCCCCACTGCAAATAGGTTCCCCACCCCTGACCTACAGTATATAAAATTGCTGGGAATGGTGGTGCCATCGGTACACAGATGTCCAACTCTCTCCTTTTCATCATTCCACAGAGGTGCTGGGTCTGTGATGGGCTGGATGTGGGCTGACAAACGGAAACTTAATCCAAACAAAACAGAGGTGCTTTGGGTCAGTAAAAAAGTTTGCTTTTTTTGGGGGGGGGGAATGGAGTGGCATTCTCTTTGAAGGATCAAGTGTGTGGTTTGGGTGTGCTTCTGAATGGTCAGAAGACAGCTGTGTCTAGGGATCCTTTTGCTTAAGCTTGGCTAGTGCATTAGCTGTGCCCTTTCCTGGAGAAGATGGATCCAGACATGCCTTGGTCACATCCAGACCAGACTATTGCAACACCCTTTCCTCCAGAGGTGGCTAACCTTCCACCATCAGGGCCTCTACGTTCTTAAGAGTTGTACAGAAGACTGAACCTGGGCAGCTGCAAATGCTGATGGTGCTGCTAAAGCAGCTGCACCTGCTGAAATGCCCTCACCTATACAACCATTAAAGGGCCAGGAGCATTCATGTGGAAAGGTTGGCCACCCCTGCTCTACTCGGAGCCGCCTTTGGAAAGCATTAGGAAATTGTAGTTGGAGTGCTGCTGTAACGAGGGTGCTGACAGTGTTACTCGGATGATATTTGATCTATGTTGGCTTCCAGTTTGTGTCTGAGTGCTTATCTCCCTTACAGCGCAATCCTATCCAACTTATGCCACCGGTGAAACTAAGCTCAATCCTATCCAATTTACACCACCGGTGTAACCCAGCGGTGCAGCGAGAACAGGAGGCCCCAGAACGGAAAGGGGATTCAAATCCTCTTTAAAGGGGATTTGAATCTCCATTCTGTTCTGGGGCCTCCCGTTCCCGCTGCACCGCTGGGTTACACCAGTGGTGTAAGTTGGATAGGATTGTGCTGTTGTGCTGTTAAACTCCTAAAAGATTTGGGACTGGGGTATTTAATGAGCTGCCTGCTCTCTTATTATTCTCCCACCTAACTTTGTGGAAAGGCTTTATGCCATGTCCCACTATTTTTAGATTGCCATTTGTAGCAGCTTGTTGTGATTCTCTCCTCTCCCTTTGCTTTTGTACTGCTTTGATTTTTTTTTTTAAAAAGTCTTAGTTTACTCTGTGCTTGTGGTATACTGCTGAGGTGGGGGGCTTTGAGTTTGAAAATGGCCTATACTGGGGATCCCTTTAAATTTTCCCATTGTACATTTCCCCACATTTCAGTTCTCAGTTATGAGGACTGAGGTATTAAAAATTCCCTGCACATCCTTGACTGTTGTAGCCCTACCTGCATATCGTATACCTCTGAGCTCTTAATGGGTCATCCCTGATATTTAGATTTTGCCATTGCTAGGTCTGCATGCTTTTTTCTCTTCCCCACACCCTCCAAGGTCTTAAGGGACATCATTTATTAGAGTATTGTCAATTTTGGTGGTGTTGTCATTAATTGGAATAACAGGGAGAATAATAGCCCCCAGCCTCTGCCTCAGAGGGATGTTGGGCCCTCGGCATTCCCTCCACTAGCCATTAGAGGAGGTGGCAGTGGTGGCACTAGACCAAGGGAGATAGGTAAATGCAGGGGGCTTATCTCCTAAGGTAGGGTTGGGGGCGGGTTACCTCTCTCCCTTGGCATACAATGCTAGTGCTGCCACTTCCTCTATGGGCTTCCAGCAATCCTTACACTGGCCAGTGGTGATGGCGGCGGCAGCAGCAGCAGTTCTGGATGCCAAGGGAAGTCCTCGCCATCCTCATGCCACAGTGTGAGATGATGGAGCTGGTCCGGACTCCATGGGGAGGCAGCTGATGGGAGTGGGGTACCACTTGCCGCCACCTCCAATATGCTACCTGACACACAGTTCTCAATTCACATCCTGGATGGGCTGCCCCTGTGGGGTACATACTGGTTTATACATGTTCAGGACTGCATGCAAGTCCCTAACCCTACATTATTCCATTGTTTCTAATAGGATAAAATCCCCCTCTTTTAAGTCCAACGAAGGGCTTGTGTGTATGCATACTCCGCATTAATCCCTATTTACATTATTTCTTACGGAGGTATATTCCCTTTTACAAGTCTTTTTGCTATAGGTCCAAGCTTTCCAGTCCCTAACTCTGATTTATAAAGTTATACAGTTTTTCCAGTCCCTAACTCTGTACATAAATACAAATTCTGTCCTGAAGACGGACTATCCCATTCTCTGCCCTAATAAACACTGTAGTTGGCTTGGATTCAGTTTAATATTTTTAGAGACGTGTGGGGTGAAGTCTAGGGTGCAGAAATCTTCCAGAAAGAGTTGTGCTCAACACCTGCTGGCAATTTTCTCTTCACTGAGATTACTTGGGTGTGTGTGTGTGTGTGTGTGTGTGTGTGTTAATTTTATGCCCTATTCTCGCCCACACAGATGCTTCCTCCTGAGCTGTGGATGTAGGATGTTAGAACACCAAGAACAAGAGGTAAGACCTTGGGACCCTTTCAGGTGTGACTATGATGCAAGTCTTTCTTGTGTGCGTGTTCAAATTCTGATACTGCTATCCCAGGTGTAGGAGAGCAGGGGTCCCACCTTAGAAATGGTAGGGCAGCAGGGCATTATGTTTTATAAAAGTGCAAAAGATGGAGAGTGGGTCAAGAGACATTTTTCTCCATCTTGTAATGCTAGAACTTGAAGTTGTCTGAAACTGATTGACAAGTAAGTTCAGAACAGACCCAAGGAAACTTCTTCACCTGCACAAAATAGGGTACCACAAGATGTAGTAACTTAATGGCCGCTAACTTAGATGGCTTTCAAAAAGGGTTAGACAAACGCATGGAGGACAAGTCCTATCGGTGGCTCTTGGCTGTACTATCTATCAGGCTCCTTCTGTGTAGAATGGATATTTTCATGACCAGACATGATAGCAAGAAAGAAACTTTATAGGTTTAAAAGTCATGTAAAAATATAATTAAATATGAGGAATTCCAATGTATTTTAAAACAAAGTAAAATCACCAAAAGTCCACACATTAAAAATATAGGTCTGACATTTCGCTCCTTCTGGTCGCTAACATAGGAGAAGGCTGAGATTTTAGCCCATGGGACATGAGAGAAATTGCAGTGCTGCATGGTAGT
Source organism: Plestiodon gilberti rubricaudatus (assembly GCA_026170595.1). Classification (NCBI taxonomy): domain Eukaryota; kingdom Metazoa; phylum Chordata; class Lepidosauria; order Squamata; family Scincidae; genus Plestiodon; species Plestiodon gilberti. The sequence continues at coordinate 38,400,366 of JANXHW010000006.1, read as the reverse complement.
AGTGTCTTTGGGCAGTATGCTGCTGCTGAGTACTATATACTAGGGGTAAACAGAGGAAGGCTGTGGTCTTCCCTGGGAGTTTGCAGGCTTCCCTGGCAGTATCTGGCTAGCTGCTTCTTCTGAAGAAAGAATGCCAGACTTTGGACTGATCCAGTCCTTGTATTGTATTCTTAACCAGTTTCTGATTGTTGATTGCATGCTTCAGGCAGGCATGACTTGTTATCTCAAAGCACATTAATTCCACTTTTCTTTTCAGAGGCATAATGAAAGTGGCTAACGAAATATAAATGAATATTACAATAGAACGTTTACACTAAAAAAGAGACACAATTGCGATTTATTTATTTATCTATTTTCACATTTTTATACCGCCCTTCCTCCAAGGAGCTCAGAGTGGTGTACATATTTCCTCCCCTCCTTTTTGTCCTCACAACAACCCTGTGAGGTAGGTGGGGCTGAGAGATAGTGACTGGCCCAAGGTCACCCAGAAAGCTTCGTGGCTGAGCGGGGATTTGAACCTGGATCTTCCAGGTCTAAGTCCGACTCCCAAACCACTACACCATCCCAAATTAAAATGGATAGCAGCTAATAAAATAATTAATAGCCACCTTGAGTGCCCTTACCGGGAGAAAAGTGAGGTATAAATTCATTAAATAAAATGCCTCCCCTGCCCCTCAAGCCTGCTCTTTTGAGGTGTGTTTTTACTGCCTACTGAAAGACAAGCGGAGATGGAGCCTGGAGGATCTTATTCCTCTGTCCACAGACCAGAGGAAGATGGAGAGGTGGTTGGGATGGAAAACTTCTGAATGCATCCTTCTCCCCATCTTCTCACACCCAGGAGCTGACCACTGTGCGTGTCCAAGATCCTCGTGTGCAGAACGAGGGCTCCTGGAACTCTTACGTGGACTACAAAATATTTCTTCATGTGAGTATGGAAAGACTGGAATGGGTGGAAATCCAAAGAGCAGTAACTAAAATTACTCAGAAGACTGTTTTGTCAGCTTATCCAGAAAGATGCTGTTTTGCTGATTGTCCAAGATGGTGTTAAAAATATAAAAAAATAAAGGTCGTCTTTGAAATGTCTTCTTGTTTGAGATGCCAAAGCAAGTGTGCTCTCTGCTCACAGCCCCATCTGTTAATTGCAAAATATTTACTTGATTGAGCCAAATGATTAAAGTTCGTAGCTCTAGTTCTTATGGCGCAAAGTGCTTAAAATACTAGTACTCTTTTTTTTAATGTGGTAGCCAGCAGAGGGAGACAGTACTGAAAGGGAGTCTGAGAGGAGAGAACAGAGGCAGGAAAAAAAAAACCCACAGCGACACTTTCTCTCCTCTCATTATTCAGACCAACAGCAAAGCCTTCACAGCCAAGACGTCCTGTGTGCGCAGACGGTATCGGGAGTTCGTGTGGCTGAAAAAACGACTCCAAAAAAATGCTGGCTTGGTGTAAGTATGAAGTCATGCCCTTGTCTTTTTCTAAAAGAGTCTGATATTCCACAAAGGCCAAACCTGGGAGTTTGAAAATGTCACTGTGATAGGTAGACAGCCATGGGGAGATTCTTGAGGCTCTCTAGGCCTATAAGCCTTCTCCCCCAGTATTAACTTTCAAATTGAACATAAAGCTAAATAAAAACTAGGTGAGATTTGTCCATATATTTGATTGAATGGAAGTTACAGAAGTGTACTTGAATCACTACATATGGCTAGATTTTTAAGATCTGGGGAGGGGTTGTAGCTTAGTGGTAGAGCATGCACTTTGCAGGCAGTCGTAGGCATCTCCACTTAAAAGGGAACTTGGTTAGCAGTGCCGGGAAAGGGATTCCTACCTTGGACCAGGTCTGGTGCCAGAGGGTGGCACTGCTGGGCATCTGCTGGGGCTTGTGTGTCAACAGGGGGCCCTCTGACAGCCGAAGCCTTTGGCTGTCAGGCCTGACAGTGCGGATCAGTGAGCCTTAATGCAGGCTGTAGGATAGCTGGTTATGCCTGGAGTCAGCAGTTGGTTAAAATCTGCCGCCTGGTCTTAGGCTGTCATAGATGAGTCTCTCCTAGGCCTGTAGCTTTGTTGATGCGGAGGCTGCCCAGGCGTGGTGGCTTGAGCTGGTTGCATAGGGAATCAAAGGCCAGTGACAATGAGGAAAAGAAGCAGGTAGCTCATGAGTGTGTGTATGTGGGGAGATGACACAGTTTCTTGTTCTGGGCCCTAAAAACCTGGTTCCGACCCTCCTTGAGAGTTTGGAGAACTGCTGTCATTTGGAGGAGATGGAACTGGATTCAATGGATCAATATAAGGCAGCTGTAAATGTTCTGTTAAGTTTAACAGGCTTGAAACTGACCATTTGCAAGGTTGAGTTTGCATCAGTTAACTTGCAGAGGAGCAGCTCTTGAGATAGCATCTTGGAACTTGCAACACCTCTCTGCAAGTCCCGACTCAGAAGCTTATTCCTTGGACAAGTGTTTGGTGCTTGCTTGCAGAGGAGCTGAGCTCTCGTAAGGAGATATAGTTTAATCTAGCAATTGGGCTCCTGGAAAGCTTATACTGTCCGCCCTCGGTATTCACGGGGGTTCAGTTCCCCCCCCCACGCAGATATCGTGAATCCATGGGTGCTGAAACCCAGCACCTGATGCCAAAGTAATTTGCCGGATTCTGCAAGGGAGGGGCCTCCAGCTCGGCATCCGAGGATGGTGGAATCTGCGAATGTCGAGACCATGGATGCTGAGAGGCCACTGTATTTTTTTAAGAAATCTGCTTTGCTAGTTTCATTGTTTAAAATCAAATGAGTAGTGTGTTAGGAATGTAAGGGCTTTCCATGAAGACAATGAGAAGATAGAGGAAGTAGCTAAAAGGTCTAGTAGAGATTCAGATGAAAACTTTTCTTAATAGTGCATAATGAGCTCATGGAGTACAAGCAAAAGCCAGATTCTATAATTTTCTTCCTGTTAATGTGGATGTGTCTCCATTCTTCATCTCTCTCTCTTTCCTCTTCTCCTTAGACCTGTTCCAGAGCTTCCAGGGAAATCCACCTTTTTTGCGGGCAGCACTGATGAATTCATTGAAAAGCGGAGACGAGGGCTCCAGCAATTCCTGGAGCAGTGAGTAGAAAGTGGGAGTGAGGGGAAGGAGGGCAGTGTTGGGACTCTTGGGTGCTTTGGATAAATGTTTCGATCTGTTGGGACCCTTCAGATCTAAGCTAGTGGATGGAATTGCAGTACAGGTGGATCCCCGTATCTGCAGGGGATATGCTCTTGTCCCCTCCGCGGATACTGGAATCCGCGGATAGGAGGAACGCTACCCCTGCCCCACCCATGCCCAGTACCTTAATTCAGCATTCAGCACTGGCAAGAAGCTTCCTTTAAAGAGGAAACGATGAGCCGGCTCCTTATTTAACGTTGGGTTCCCGTTTAACGTTGGAAGCCTCTCTAGCATGCAGACTGTTTGCCTGCTCTGTGCAAGGAGCCGGCTCGTCGTTTGCTTTAAAGGAAGAGATGCGCTGGCTTCTCACCAGTGCTGAATGCTGAATTAAGGTACTGGGTTCGGGGGGGTGCTGGGGGCTATCCGCAAATAAGTGAATCTGCCGATAGCTGATCCATGGATATGGGGACCCCCCTGTATGTCCATTGTCCCCAATCTTCATGTCACTGGTTGGTTCAGTGTGTACCTATACTCTTCCACTTCCATCAGTCTGTCTCTCCTTTTTTTGTCTGGGAATGAGCAAGAACACCTTGCTTCAGTTGCACTTTTTTAAAAACCTTGCATTCTGATCTTGTTCTGTCAAAAAAGCTCGGGATCTATTTGGAGTCATCCCTTAGAAGAATCCTTGTGAGTTGAGCTTAGGTTGAGAGAATGACTGCCTATGGGTCACCTAGTGAGCTTCATGGAGGGAGGTCTTCCCAGAGTCTAAGATATCTATGTCTCTTGCTGGCAGAACCTCTGTATGCTGCCTGGAGCTCATAAGAGGAAAGGTAGATCAGACATGGCTTCTAGGAAGAGTGTGTGCAGCTGCAGTCCAACTTGAGTGCTTTTCATCTGTGTTGACTTGTTTGGGGTTTTGGGATGGCTTCCTCTCTTGGTTTGAGAAGCATTGCTTACCGAGATCTGCTTGCAGTTTTTGAGCTGTTGAGCCCTCACCACCACTTGCTGTCTCCATTTTTACCTTTTTAGGGTGGTGCAGAATGTTGTACTCCTTTCAGATAGCCAACTACACCTTTTCCTCCAGAGCCAGCTCTCTGTGCCAGAGATTGAAGCTTGTGTCCAGGGTCGGGGCCCTCTGAGTGTTACAGACGCTATTCTACGCTATGCCATGTCTAACTGTGGCTGGGTACAGGAAGAGGACAGCCATTCCGCTCTGCTAGCCAGAGGGGACATTGATGTCAGGTAATCAGAATGGTTATGTTTCTGCAGTTCCTAGTTTTCCTCTCAGAGACCATAGAAGTGTGCACTTGGGTAGATGTGCCAAGCACTAAATTAAGGACTTGATGTAGAAGGTATGCAGAGCTCACAAACAAGATGCTGAAAGTTCTGAAGCAACACGAACATCCCAGCCCATTTTCCCCACCAGACATGAACTGGCAGTGGAAAAGCAATATCTAGCTGGGATATTAGCTACATTGCAAGCTCAGCTCCTGCTCTTCCCCCAGAGAGTGCAGGAATAGAAGAGTGTCTTAATTCCCAGTAAGATCTTGCTTGATTAAACAGGAGGCAAAGTGCATTGCCTGTACTGTATATGGGCAGGGTTTGGAGCACATACATTTTGCCCAGAAAATGTTGAGAGGCATTGTGGAAATCGGTTAAACCTTCATGCATGAATTCTGTGACTAACTGTTGAGCCACAGAGCCTGTTAGTACGGTGAACTGATCCTTTCCCAGCCATCTAAGAAAGCTGTGGCTTTTGCCTGAACTGTTGATAGACAGAAGCTAAATGTTTCTGTTGTTGAAAGTCTGTTTTTAAAAACACTGTTGTAGTTTTGTTGAATCTGTAGAATAAATTTTGCTTGGCTTTCTTTGATTGGGTTTGGAGCATAGAATACACAAAACCCTGGCTAAGGTTCTCCCCATCCTCAAATACAACTTGGTCTCCCCTCCTTAAGACACCTCTGACCCTATCAACAAATTTTGTGGATTTGCTTGTAACCGTGTTTCCTGGATATGTGAGCCCACTGTGGTGCTCATCAAATGGCAAAGAAACATCTCAAGAAATCTACACTTTCTAGAGTGTGCACAACTGTTGAGAAATGCTCTTATTTGAGAATGCTAAAAGAACAAAAAAAATGGCTCCAAAAGGCCTCAGGAAATGGACCTAAACTGCTAGACTCAAATTTGTCAAGATCTTTCTCCCCCCCCCCCCCAATGTACAAAGATAAAGCTTAAGTCTTCATAGACTTCCTTGTTTAAAGGATGGTTGATGTCTTTGATCGTCTCTCTGAAGCCTGATTTAAGTACTATTGCTGCTTGAAAACACTTCACAGCCTTCATCATGCCATTGCAGATCTCTAGCAGGAGTCTTGTCCTGGCCTGATAAGAATACTGTATGCACCTCCCTTCAAACAAATCGGATCCTGAGTCCATCTAGCTCAGTGTTGTCTGCACTGGCAGCAGTTCTTTGGGAAAGATCTTTATCTGAAACCTCGATTCTACCTGATCTTTACCAAGGATTGAACTCTGGACCTTCTGCTTGCAAAGCATCTGCTCTTTAGTTGTAGTCTTAGCCTTGGAGATGTGTGTCTATCCTCTCTACCTCTCAGAGAGCAGTTTGGCCTGCTTCTCCCCCCACCCCACCCCCCACTGCTGGCCTTTCAAAATATGCTGCGATGAATTGTTTGCTTGTTCAGGCCAGTTAACAAAGGTGTTTCTCGAGGCCTCTTTTGTGGAGAGTGTGAGATTGTTGACTCTTGGAAGGGGGTGGAAAATATCCTATTTTTTAGCAGAATTCTGCTATGTATAACGCTGTTTTGAATCTCTCTCTCTCCCCCCTCGCCCTCTTCTTTGACAGAGGAAGCCAACGTGCAAAAAGCTCCTTGGAGTCTTTCCCTCACTGGAGTGATGTTGGCATAGAAGACAGCCAATTGGATAGTCCAGATTCTGAGGAAGAGGAGCACTGCCCAGCTCACCTGCTGCAGCATGACTCCATAGCATCATGAGACTTTGTCAAAGATTGTGAGAGCAAGTAGGAAAGCTGCCCATTTTGGATGTGCTTGGAGCCGTACGTCGATGTCTAGCCGCTTCCTGGAAAACTGCACTGTCTGTCAAACACTCCTGTGATGTAACTGGTAGCCTGAGAGTGAACAACCTGTCTCACTCAATGGGAACACTTGCCCAGCCACAGGCAACAATGGATGCCTAGGGGCCCTGCTCTAGCTCTAAATGACGGGGGAGGGCTCCTATTATTATGGTCTGACCGCCCTTTGTAAAAGAGATGACTTCTGGCAAGGGCTTTTCAGCCAAACACTTCCTGCCACCTTCGTAGGTTTGGCAAGAGATTCTGCTAGGCAGGAAATAGGTCTGACTTTTTTGTTCTGGCTGAATTCTCTTTCCCTGCCCATAGCTGGTTGTGTTTCTCTCCATTGTCTTCCGTTATCTTGTAGGTGTGTCGGAAGCAGCTTGCTGGGGTTGGGCTTCGCTTTGTTAGGCAGTGCCAGAGAGCCCACTCCTACCGAACTCGCATCTGGGATCCCCCTGTTGAAGCTGCATGCAGCTGAGATGATGGGTTGGAAGCCCCTCTGAGCTAATTAGTGCCACAGCTGACTTGTCTGAAGTTGAGAGAAGAGGGGCATGTATTGAGTATGGAGGAGCGGGGGAAAATGAAACATGCTTGCGTGCTCGATGTGTGTCTTTCCTGCTGCATTTCATTGCCTTGACATAGTATACAAAGAAGGTTCATGAAACCTCTTGTGTGCACTAGAAGCTAAAACAACAACTTTGTGTCGGCATACTTGGAGATCTCTCCCTGTTGTCACTATGTAGGAAGAAGAAGAAATTAGTCATTTTCTGACTTGCCCATTGTTTGTTTGGAGAGTGTGTGAGAATGTGGAGCTGAAAAGAATGAACTGGAGGTTCTGGATGACCCATTCACCTTTTCTCCTTCCCTGCTGACTGTCCAGTGTGCTAAAAAAAAAAAAAGGGCTTCCAAGAATACCTGGACCATTTCTCTCCCCCCTTCTTAGTGAAAGGGTAGTCTTGTCAATGTTGGAGGGAGAAACTCCATGGTCAGAACAATGGTTATGGTCTGGAACTTAAAATGGCAGCAAAATGCCTGAATTACAAGAACTGTCTCTTTTTCATAGCTTTCCCTCATTCTCAATCTCAATAAACATACATACAGAACTATTAATACCTGGTCATATGTTTTTGGTTCTCTACTCTTAATTCCCCATAGTTATGCTTAAATCTACATTTTAAATGAAGAATTGGGAAGGGGAAGAGCATAGGAACAACTTTTTTCATGATGTCTGTTTAGTAAGGAAGAAAATAGGAGAGTTATAGGTGTTACCTCTTGATGACCTCAAACTGAAGGAGAAATTTCTTGGTACACAGACTAAGCTGTCAAATTGCTAAAATGGAACTGCATTGAACCAGCCTCTGAACTTTCGAGTCCCTGTACCTACAGTTTTTTCTTGGTGCACGCGCACACGCACATCCACCCCAGGAAGGATAACTTGCGTCTAGCCTGCTGCATAGGCAAACACAGTTGTTAAGGGCCTTCGATGGGAAAATGTGTTAATAGGAAGGCCTCTAGTTGAAGGGCATTCCCAATGGGCAACTCTGCGGAAGGTAGTCATAAATACCCTTTATATCCACCACCAGGCAGGCACTTGTATGTCTGACATCAATGTTGCTCCCCCATCTGACTGTAAGTTATTTAAATTAGTGGCACAATGGGCGAAGGTGCATTGCTAGAGTGGCTGAGGCAATGTAGGCATAGGCACCAAGTGGGGTATGATACCACTGGAGACTAATGCATTCCTCCCCCCCCCCCCACCTCTTCTCTTCTTTGCTCTCCTGGGCCATAACTCTACTTTGCAGGTGGACTTTGGGCCTTGTGTGCCACAAAAGGGATTAAGCCAAATGGGCAGGTGGAGGGTGGGGAAAGAGGCCTTTGAAACCTACAGAGGAAAATTCTCAAAATGTCAAAAGAAGTTCACTTTAAAAAAAAAACCCAACAAACCTCTTCTCACTAGCCAGATGCTCGCTAATGACAGCTCCTCTGCTGATTGGCTAGGCTGCCTCATGAATATTGATGAGAGCGCATGATCCAAATGGCGCAGCTGTGCAACCACCTGCCCTTGCCAGTACAGCTTTTGAAGCTTCCAGACAGTCGCTTGGAACTGTTGGAGATTTGATTTCCCACTCTCCTCAAACCTCCCCCCCTAAAAAAAAAAACTTTTGAGCCATGCCCTTTTTTCTTATGTGTAGTTGTAAAGGCACAGTGAGGAACTAGCTAGTGGGGAGCCAGGACAAGGGCTGTGCTGATGTTCAGACCCTGCATTTGTTTCCTATATTAGGGCTCCTACCTTATCCTGAAAGTGACTGCCAATAGATTTGGAACAAATACAAGGAAGTATGACTTGCTGCAAAATGCATTGAGGGGTTAAAGTTTAGTCTGGATCTGGATGTGCAGCAGTAGGAATGAGTTGATAGAGTCCTGAGATGGCGGAATGGATTGAGCCACACTGTTGTTTACAGGTTCATATGGTGGAATGCTCACCCCATGTAAAAAAAGCCCCTTATATGTAGAAAGCTGATAGAGGAGCAAGAGGGCTGGACTAGACCAATTCTTCCTGCTGTGCTGACTTTCTACATGCAGGGAGTTATAATCTAATGTGGTGGTGGTGGGGAGCATTCAGAAATGCAATCCTGCACTTGCAGTCTGTTCTATCAACTCTTTCTGTATAACAGAATGCTCTGGTGTGTGTATGGTTCCTCCCCCCCCCCCACACACACACTTTAAGCAACAGTTCCCACAGTATGAATGTGAGGAGGAGGCTCTAATAAAATAAGATTAGACAAATTGATGGGGTGGGATGGATTTGTGAACAACTGAATGGAACCTCTGTGCTGAGCCAGTATACCTGATTACAAGATGTTGAAGGAAAGCAGGAGAGAGAGAGCACATGCTCCCAGTCCCCCACCCTGCTGGAGAGCTTCCAGAAGTCTGCCTGGCCCCTGCTGGAGGTGGATTGATGGGCTCTGATCTAGGCCTTTTCTTCTACAGCTGTGGCCTGGCTGTGTCTGACCCAGACTACTGGTATGTCTTGTTTTGTATGGATTGTATGCAAAAATAATGTTTTGTTGCTGCTCACTAAGGAGCAGCAACAGCTCTGCAAGATTTCAGATGGGCCTTTCCTAGCTGTTCCTGGTGGCACCAGGGGTTTTGTGTCTTCTATGTGCAAAGCATGTCTTCTACCACAGACCTACAGTCCCCTCTTCTCCCACGTCACTGAGAAACTGCAGTTGGTTCCTACAGTTCTGGGACAGTGGCTTTCCCACAGCTGTAAGCCCCAGCACCTGCCATGAGGAAGGATTAAAACAAGGCCTTACTTGGAGCTGAGAGCCACAATGCTGAGCCTCCAAGCATGTTTTCAACCAAATGGCACAGCCCTGGACTATGCTAACTAACACTGAAAACTGCCTCTGAGCATAATCAAACTGCTTTCAGGCTCTAGTGGGTGCTGCTGGCCTCAGTACAGCAGCCAGTGGAGGGAAAAGATTCTAGGCCCTGAGGGTGGGACTTCTAGGCAGTTATAAGCCCTTTCTCCACAGAAATCGCACAGTCAACATGCATAGGACTACATGAGTTGAATGAAATGATTCTCTGTAGGAGCACCACAAAAGTATTAACAATGGAAGATTTTATTTTTAGGTTTAGGCTCCCTCCTGCAGAGAGATCTACTTAGAAGGCACCCTATGAAGGATTAATTTGTCTGGAGCTTCCCCTTAATAATGAACTAGTGGCTTCAGCATTGGCACTTCCTCCTTTTTTTTAAAGGTTCTGCTGAATAACTTTATCACTGATTGCTTACATTGCACATTCGGAGTTCAAAGTGTCTGGAAGCTGCATCCAGGGCTAGCACAAGACCTCCTGATGCCTGAGGTGGCATGTGAAATGCTGCCCCCCCCCCTTATCTGATGTGCCAGCCTCTGCTTCTCCCACTCTCCACTGTTCCAGTTCAGCTTTCCAGTTCTTTTCAGTTCTTTTTCTGGGATGTCAGAAATGTAGTCTCCACCTGCTCAAAGCTACACTCTCTTACTGCAGTGGGATTTGTACAGGATAATTAAGTGGGGGTATGTTTGCCACAGACCATATCTAATTCTCTCCCATTCTGCCAGCCTTAAGGGTGCAGAAAGAGAGGCCACAGGTGAGTGGTAGAACACCAGCTTTGCATGCAGCCAATCCAAAGTTCAACTGCTGGGAGTTCCAGGTAGGGCTGGGAAAATGAAAATTTCCTGGCTGAAACCCTAGGGAGTTGAAGCCAGTCAGTATTGACCAGACTGGCTAGATGGATTAAGACTCTGGTCTGACTCCGTATAAGGCAGCTTTGTAAACTCATATGAGCCCCAAAATCTGCCTGCTGATATGGCAGCCTTGCCTCGCCTCATAGTAGGGCCACTACTTGACTTTTGATTATTTGCCAGGGTCAAGGCACAGAGCTGCAACATCTATTTCAGTTTGTTTCTGTTCTTTTTTTCCCCTTTCCTGCTGCTGGCTGGATTTCTGGCAGAGCATCATTAAGGCTCCCCAAGTCTCCCTGCCTTCTGCTTCATTCTGAGTTTCTCTTGGCAGGCGCCTACCCCCCCCCCCTTTAAATAGAGAAAGTAATTTTTGCTATTCCTGCCAGCAGCCTGGAATTTCAGGGTGGTGATTAGGGGGAAGGGAAGAAAATGAGGGGGGGGGAGGTTGAGAGCTGTGCCTACTGCAGGCTCATTAAGCTCAGGGTTGCAGGGTGGCAGCTGTGGATCGAGATGTGGGCAGCCATCTGAGACGCGGGGGAGAGAGAGATGCTTTCTTTCATCAAGGCCTGGGCATGAATCCTGCACTCCTATTCTCCACATGCCACCTCCTGCCAAAACTGAGCACAGGGAGAGAAAGCACCAGACTCAGTTGGAAACAGGACTCCACACCGGAACTTACTTGCAGTGCCAGATTCAGTCCCACACCATGTGAATTTGAACGTTCAGGGGCTTGTAATTTGGAATCTCCTTTGAAAAAGCAATCGAAGAAGACCCTGCTGCTGTTTCTGCTAGCCAATAGTACTCAGGGCCAAGATGCTACAGCAAGAGGTGCTGGGAACTGCAGCCAGTTTTGAAGTGCAGTTTTATTTGGGCTAGGACTTTGGACTATGGAGCTTGGCCTTGCAACATATGAACTAATGATTACTGCTACTGAGCATATGAAGAGTGTGTTTCATTTGTAGCTAAGTGTGCCTGTGGTCTGCTCATGTATACCGGTATGTGGAGGAAGGGCTTTCAGACTCAGCAAATACGATATCCCAAAAGAAGTACTGTATAAGCCTTGGGTGGAAGTTGCACAATCTGACCCTGGAAATGCTTTGAAGGTAGAGGTCATGGTTGCTGTCATGGAAATGTGCTCTGCACATGCTCAGATGCACCATTACATCACATAAAACCAGACCTTGACAAGAGAGGCCATCACCTGCTAAAACTCTTAATCTGGTTTGGTGTGATCTATATCAACATAAATACAGTATATCAGTATATAGGCTCACCTGGACATAGGAATCAGTTTCTAAAATGAGTGGCAGGTTCAATATGCCTGAAGTCTATGCACTGTGATGAGGTTCCTGGCTCGGATATGAGGATGGAGGGGGTGCTGTTCATCCACAGGTATAGCAGAGTGCACACAGCCCTCTCTAGAATGGATCGACTGAATCCAGTTTAGAAGAGGGGCTGGAATCTGTTCTCAATGAATGATGGCAACAACCTAAGATCCTACCACCTCTTTAGGCTTCTGCAGTAAGTTTTGCTGAAGTCAATGAAGCTCTCAGCTCTGTGACTAAAATGTGTGATGCTTTGTAGTCTCTTTCTCCAGCCCACAACAAAAAACTAGCATCTTCTTCCAGAGAACACCTGGCTTATCTCTATCCTCCTGCCCCATATTTTCTCACTGGAGTTATTGTAATAGCAAAGGGCCAAACTAGATGTGACTTTAGTCATGTCATTGGCACTGAGAAGCTTGCTTTAAAAAAAATTAAAGCATTTATAGATGAGGGAAGCAAGGGTTAACAGGCTTTAAGACTACCTCCTGATCTGGATCAGGGCCCCTGAGTATGCTGCCATTGGAGCCAATGAAATTAATAACTAGGAAGTCCCTGGTTCAAATCTCACCTCAACCATTCACTCCCTAGGTGGTTTTAGGAAATCCACTCTCTCTCAGCCTTAGCCCCCCTCCCCCCATAAGGGATAATAGCTGTTCCAAGGATTTGGAGGGAGTATATATGAAGCACTTTGAATAGTCTGAAGCACTATACAAATGCTAAGTAGTATTGAGTGCAACAGTCCTTGATGGGCAGCAGAGGAGAAGAATGGAGAGTTCCAGCCCTATCCTAAACCCCATGCATTATTGAGACCATAGGACATAATGGGGGCCACTGAGAACCAGCCCTGGGTTCTGTTTCTTGGGTCATGCAAGGATGTGACAGAATGCTAGAAGATGGAATACTGGGCACTCACTTTTGTATGTACAGTCCAGAAAGTCATCTCTGCTGTGTTTCACACTCTGGACAGAATCCACCAGTCTGTTTTGCATTCTATTCCCATTTACTTCAATGGGGCTTGCACAGAAGAACTTCCTAGTGAATTGCACTCTTTATCTTTCCTCTGTGGGACAGTGCAGTTGCAGAGGAAAGCAAGCAATGATGCCTACTCCTGTGAGCGGAGAGGTTCAAATACGTCTTCCCAATTAAAACACAGCTGTTCAAAAAGAAATGGAGAGGGCTGGTGGTGGAGGAGCTGCTGACTCTTTAAAGAGCCCTTCTAGTGACTGATGAGAGAGAGAGAGAGAGAGAGAGAGAGAGAGAGAGAGAGAGAGAGCCGGGCAGGCCCTGATGAAACTCATTGCGCAGCTAGAAAATGACTGTAATTATGAGCCGGTCCCTGCAGAAGGATGAACTCCAAGTTTACTAATAACCCCGCCAGGTGCCTCTCTCTCCATGCCCAAGTGGTCTCTGTGGCAGCAAAGTCTGGTTTCCAGAAATTGTAGGCAAATCTTTCCTATGTAGGATAAATTTACCCCTAGCCATGTCTTCCCATAACTGGAGTATCCTTGTCCATAGGATCATGTCTGTTTTTATCCTGGGCAAAATAAGATAGGTCAGACCAAAGGCGCATTTAGCCCAACATTCTTTCTCCAATAGTTGCCTTTGGGGAAGTTCACAATTGGGTATGATGAAAATAAACCTCCCCTGTTTTTTGCCCCATCATCTGGTAATCAAATGTATACTGCCTCTGCACATTTCTGGCTCTCATGGTTAACAACCACTCCTTGATGAATTTGCCTAAGCTCTCAAAAACCCTACAATCAAGGGGCCATCTTGTGGATATGAATTACATAGGCTGATGGCACATATCCAGAAGTACTCCAAAGCACCACCCACATTCTGCACTAATAAAACATATTTATACATGGGTGTTTAAAGACATATTGTAGGTTGCCCACACTTTATGCATTTGCTGTAAAAAAGCCACAAAACACTGGAGTAACATCAATATATCCATAGCCATGGTGGTTGCCATACAAAGTGTGGAGCAGCTTCCCTGAGCTGCCCTTTAGAAATTATGCTGAAATAGTCTTGATTGCTTACAGAACTCACAGTTATATTTGGCCTAAAGCTTTCATGGGTAACCACTATACTTCATCAAATGCATGAAATGCACTGCGAAACTGACAAATTCATGTGATCTATCTAGACTATGCTGAAAAACCAAGTTAGGACTTTTCTCCCCTATAAGCCTAAACTGGTATAATTATGACTTCCATTTCCCCTTTGAAGAAATCTGATTCTTGGGTGTTCTAGGTCTGCGAGGCAGCTAGAAGTCTCCACCAGAAATCTTGCAGCTACCTCACAAAAGGAGAGGTTGCTTACCTGTAACTATAGTTCTTCAAGTGGTCATCTGTGTAGATACATGTAGCTTGTGCAGAACCAACCTCGGAAACTTCTAGAGCTTTGCTGAACCTTCTGCGCCTTGAATTGGGGGGGGGGGGGAGAAACCCCATGCACATCATGTGCCTCAAAAATGAGAAGAGTATTCCCTCAGTTCCTTTGAGGACCACTTCCTAAATTGAAATTGTAGTATCTGAAGAGAGACCCAGCAGCGGGTGCCAGACAGACCTGCGAAGGAGACAGCTGGGTGGGTCGTATGTCTGCACAAATGCAAAAAGGCAATGTCCACTTTGGATGGAATCCAATGAATGGGTCAGAATATAGAGCACACAGTTCACTAGCCCTCTGTGCTGAAGTAATGGCAATTAGAAACACCATCTTGAAGGTGAGTAGGTGTAAGTCCACCATAGCTATAGATTTGAAAGTCTTGCCCATAAACTGGGATAGGACCAGGATGAATTCCATGATGGAATTGAAAGTTTGATAGGTGGATGCAGGTTAGCTAAGCCATTGAAAAATCTTCTAACCAGAGGGTGTAAGAAAACAGATGTGTTGTCTTTTGCTGGCTGGAAGGCAGAGATGGCAGCAAAGTGAACTCTCAAAGAAGTGTTTGTCCAATCTGTAGACAAAGAGACAGATTTGTACGATGTCCTGGATATAACTTACTGTACAATTACCGTATTTAGCGGCGTATAATACGCACCGGCGTATAAGACGCACCTTCCTTTTGGCCCTGGGTTTCAAGAAAAAAACATTTAAAGCATTTTTGGGCCACTTGGCCACTTACCGCTTGGCTGCTTAATTAGCTAATTTACATAAATTGCACAAAAATACCAGGATCTCTTTTAAAACACACAGCAATAAGACACATGAACAAAATGCACCAGAACATAAATCCCAAGCACAACCCCCCCAGACTCAACTCTTTTTCCCCCAACCCAACCATGCACAGTTTCCAAAGTAAACATCAATCCCAAATACAAAACCCCCAGACTCAACTCTTTTCCCCCACCCCACCCATGCAGTTTCCAAAGTAAAAAACATAAAAGTACAAAAAAAACCCAGACTCAACTCTTACCACCTTACCACCCCCAGACCCAACTCTTACCAACTCTTAAACAACATAAATCCCAAATACAAACCCCCCAGACTCAACTCTTACCAATTCTTAAACAACATAAATCCCAAATACAAAACCCCCAGACTCAACTCTTTTCCCCCACCCCACCTAACTTATGCACAGTTTCCAAAGCCTCCCAACTAGGCACAGTTCAGAAGCTCACCCAAGCTGCATTCATTCAGCATCCAGGAAAGCTGGGAAGACTAGGCCCTCTGCAGCTCAGCTGAACTGAACTGAACTGAACACAGCGCCCTCTGCTGGCTGCTGAGAAGCTCAACTCATGTACGTGCATAAATTAAACCTGACAAACAGCTGTAGATTGGATAGATTAGTCAGGGAAGAAAGCACAAGGGAGCTCTACGGCTCCGGAAAGCCCAGTAAGCCCCAAAAATGCTTTAAAACGGGTGGGGGGGGGAGAGGGATTTTTGGTATTGGCGTATAAGACGCACCCTACTATTTTGGGTCACAAATTTAGACAAAAAAGTGCGACTTATACGCCAATAAATATGGTACTGTACAATATTTACTGTACAATGTCCTGGATTGGATGAAAG
Source organism: Plestiodon gilberti rubricaudatus (assembly GCA_026170595.1). NCBI lineage: Eukaryota > Metazoa > Chordata > Lepidosauria > Squamata > Scincidae > Plestiodon > Plestiodon gilberti. The sequence goes on along the minus strand of JANXHW010000006.1, from coordinate 38,384,581 downwards.
GCGTTAGATGCCGCATAGCAGAGGTGTGGAAAGACTGGAGCGAGCGGAGCAGCGGCTCCAGGCGGCACCGCTGCTCCGCTCGCTCCAGTCTTTCCATGGAGCGAGCGAGCGCGCCTGCCCGCCCACCCGTCCGGTGACGCGGGCGGGCACTCCGAGGCCTTCTCTCCCGGTCTCGGAGCCGGAGAAAGCCCTGGAGCGTCCACCCCGACCGGTGGACAGGGCTTTCTGAAGGCGGCGCTCTATTTAGCTTTTTTTGCACATGCGCAGACCGTTTACATTACGTAAACGGTCTGCGCATGTGCAAAAAAGGCTAAATAGCGCGCCGCCTTCAGAAAGCCCTGTCCACCGGTGGACGCTCCGGGGCTTTCTCCGGCTCCGAGGCTGGGGGAGAAGGCCTCGGAGCGCCCGGTAAGCCGGGCCGCCCCCCCGGAGCGGGGCCGGCATATCAGGAGCGGTGCTCCAGGCAGCATCCGCTCCTGATACGCCTCTGCCGCATAGACACAAAAGTGCTTCTAGTTTGCCAAATTAGACTTCCTAAAGGATTTCCTTTAGCTCTCCCTCAATACCAACTAAGGTTGGATCTTCCACACCATCAGCTTCAATGTTCCAAGGACATAGTGTTTGGCCTCAATTCTGAGGGAGGAGGTTCGACAAGGATAGAAGGCACTCACCCCTTGTCATCTTGAGCAGAGATGCAAACCAGGTTTGCCTCAGTCACCATGGTGTTATCAGGGTGCTGCTGGTGTTGAGCTTGCATATCCTTTTAATGACCTTGGCAATATGCATAAAGCAAGATCCCTTCCCATGGGACAAGAAATGCATCCCCAATGGAGTGAGAATTGTGTCTGGCATGGCTGAAGAATTACTGACACTTGGTGTTGTAACTTGTGGTGAACAGGTCTATTGTAGGGTGACCCCAATGATGTACTATGGACCAGAAGACCTCAATGTCAAAGCTCCATTTATGGACAACTAGCTTTGTTTTCTAGTCTGCTGAGGGCACCTGCCAAGTTGTTGGAAACACCAGCTAGATGAATAGCAGGAAGGCTTGAATGCACTAGTCCAAAATTGTGCATATCAAGAGTTTGGAGCATGTTAAGGAGACAAAGGGTTTTCAATGCTATTCTACCTTGCCAAACAGTGCAATTGCTGTTTTACTGTCCATTAGAATACGCACTACATGAGCCTTTAAAGTTGGTAGAAAAGATCTTAGAACTTTGAAGATGTCCAATGTTTCTAGAAAGTTGATGTGAGCTTTCCCACCTATTGCAGTGACCAAGCTCCATTGCTTTCAATGGAACTGCACTGAACTCCCCATCCCCACATCCACTTCTTGATGGTTATTTGTTCTGGATGGTGTATTGGGATGGAATGACACACTATCATAAAGATTGGTTGGGAGAGACCACAGCTGTAGATATGTAGGATTCAGTCCATGAATAATTAGCACTTTGTGTTGGCAATGCACTTGAGGCCTGAACACTGACAGGAACCATCTTTGTAGACCTCGTGGGTGGATGTGTCAATAAGACGACTGCCATGGTTGATGCCACATGACCAAAAGTTGTTGGATCTGGTGTGTAGGACAATGATCTTTGGAAATCTGCAATGACACATTATCGTCTGACCCATCAATTTTGGGAGCTAGGCATGGCAGCATGTAGAATCCAGCAAGACTTCCATGAACTGAATATGCTGAGTCAGTTCCAGCTGGGATTTCTTGCAGTTGACATATAGGACTGGGAACGTTTGCAGGCTCTGTACCAGGTGCTTTAGGAGTTGTTGCTTGGACCCTGCCACTATAAGCCAATGGTCCAGGTAAAGGGAAACCACTATCTTTTGATGCTGAAGGAACGTGTGACCATGGCCATACGCACCCTCAGTGCCATGGAAATGTCAAAAAGAAGCACTTGATATGAAAGTGTTTAGCGCTGACCACAAAGCATAGATACTGCCAATGTTGTGGATATATTGCAATGTGGAAATACTGTAAGCATCCTTTAAGCCTATGACTGTTTAAATCCACGAACCAGGCACTTTTGTAAAGAAGTGTTGGCACATTCAGTATCACTATCATATGGAATGTCTTGCTCTAGAAGGCGCTGACATCTTGTAGGCCTAGAACAGATTGCACACCACAGTCTCTCTTCGGTTCCTTGACATACCTCAAACCTTGATGATTTTGACGGAGAGGCTCAGTGCCACCTTTCTGGAGAAGAACATCCATTTTGTCCAGTAGAAGTTGAGATGACTGAGTGACATAGAACACACCCAATGGCAGAAGATACTGTATGTAAATTCTATGGCATAGCCAATCCAGACTATGGTGATCACCATGCGAAAGAATCTCAAGCATCCCAAAGTCTTTAGACACTCTCTCTGAACTGAGGAGAGCCTGCCAATATTGATGGCATTTGGAGATGTTATAGGTGTACCAATGTTGTGGATGTTGATACATAGTGCCAGTATCATGTCATTGATGTTCTGGACATCGGAAACTAGTGCTGGTATGTTGATGTCCTGTTCCTCCCCTCCCCGTCAATGTAGAGTACACACACACACACACGCACGCACGCACGCACGCACGCACGCACGCACGCACAATTTTCAACGTGGAAATTATTACATTATTCGCTATGAAGGAAATTATGATGAAGACCTGAGAGTCTAGGAGTTGAAAGGGATGTACTTTCATGGGAAGTGTTGTAGGTTAATCTGTGTGTGTCCTTCAGCACCCTGGAGAGTTCCCTTCCCCCTTTTATCCTCTCAGGTTAGGTTCCAGACCACCGCTGTAAAGCGAATATCTCCTTAAAGTGAATCACAGTCTTGTTTTCACTTGCTAGTGAATATAAAAGCCTAAATACATATTTACACTATCATTTATCATTAAAAATTGAGACACAAAGTGCACAAATGCTGTAAACAGACTGATCGCGGGTAACAAAATGGCACCTGTCAATTTGCTCAATTCAGGCTGGAGTCAGCTGAGGTGTATGTCATGGCCAAAAAAACCCTTAAGAGCAAGGCAAGCACAGAGAATAATAAACATGAATATAACTGTGAAATCAACCAATGTATGAAACCTTCATGTCATGGATTTGGTTCATTTTTGGTACATTTGTACATTACCATGAGCTGTTTAAAAATTACTTTTTTCAGATTTTTTTGTCCACCCGTTTTTGAGATATTGAACTTCCAAAATTGCCTAAAAAGGCCAAAATTCACTTGTCACCATACCTTCAAATGCCATTTACAGGACAACTATGAACTCTACAGACATGGAACAGGTGTCGTTGTAACGCTAACGAATAGGGCTTTCATTTGATATACAGCATGAGATAATTGTAAAATTTAAAGAAATTCAAAAATATTCAAAAATATTCAAATAATATTTATTTTGAATTTTTGGAAAAACGGGATTTTTAAAAAAAATTCAAAAAAATCATACTTAAAGGTATATGTCTTGTAGCCAATCACCCAAGATTTCTGGGCGGTATCTCAATGGTATCATACAAAAATCCCATTCTTTCATTCCCACACATTCAACAATTAGAAATTAGAATCTAACAAAATCCGCTTTTGTTTCCACAGAGCATGACATAATTAAGAAGTTATTTTTAATTAGATATTTTTGTAGATTTTCACGACGCGACCATAATAAAAATCCGCATATTGCCGGGAAACTCCGTTGTTATGGATATAAAAATGTTTATTTCAAAAAATAAATTTCACAGGTGTTAAAACATACTTAACGTTTCGCACACGTAACATTCGTGGCATAATCAGAAATCCCCTATAGTGTTCCTAAAACAGCTTAAAAAGGTAGTGCAGGATAAAACAGGAAGTGGGCACTCCCTATCTGACAAGAGAAACAATCTGTAACAGCTGATTGTAACCTGTGGATAAGATATGTAGATGACGTTTTTGCTATTTGGGATCATGGGGAGTCAGAACTAGAATTATTTTTAAAATTCTTAAATGAACAGCATCACTCGATACAATTCACAATTGAGAAAGAAAAAGATGGGAAATTACCTTTTTTAGATGTCTTACTAACCAGGAGAGAAGATGGAAGTCTAGGTCATCAGGTATACCGCAAACCCTCACACACTAATAGGTATCTACACAAAAGCTCAAATCATCACCCCAAACAAAAACACAGTTTGATTAATACTTTATTACATAGGGCAGAGAATATTAGTGAAAAAGAAGAAATTGAGAAAGAGAAAAAATTTATAGGCCAAGTGTTGCAAGCCAATGGCTATAGTCAGAATGAAATAGATAAAATAGACAAAAATAGACATAGGAAGAAATTAAATAAGGAGACCTTAGTAGAAAGAGGGCGAGTGAATCTACCATATATTAAAGGAACAACTGAAAAAATAGGTAGAGTTCTGGGGAGATTTGACATTAAGACTAATTTTACCCCCACTACAAAAATAGGAAGTTTCCTAAGGAATCCAAAAGACCCGTTGCACCCTTGGACATACTCTGGGGTTTATAAAATACCATGTTCATGTGGGAAATGTTATATAGGTACAACAAAGAGAAGTCTTAATACCAGACTTAAAGAACATGAGAGATATTTTAGGCTGGGCCTAAAAGAGAAATCGGCATTAGCTGAACATGCGATTAATCACAATCATAACATTGAATTTGATCAATCTAGACTATTAGTTAAAACAGATCAATATTTACCCAGACTTCATAGAGAGTCAATAGAAATTTATAAACACACAAATTCAGTAAATAAAAAGGAAGAATCATTAAAAGTCAGTGATAGTTGGTTACCGGTGTTAAAAAAGCTTCAAATAACAAATAATAGGTGACAGCAATCATGACAATAGGACATATGTCCTTTATAACAATTGCTATTAAGTACAATAGAACAACTAGTTCACTGTATGAAGCTTTACAATCAGGTTAGAACAATGTTTACTTTTCTTATTTTAAGTCTCAATTCCTGGGATTAATGTTGTTTTAGTATTAGTGGTGGCTTCCTGGTTGCTGTTGCTGCTGTTCTCTTAATTAATCTTTTTAACTCTTTATTTTAATGCTGTTTCCCTCCTGTTTCCCTCTTTATTTGACAGCTTTCTGTTTTGCTTTTGTTAAGTTGGATGTTAGTTATGCTTTCATGTGTTTTGTACTTCAATCAGAAGTGAGTTTTAAATGGTACTGGCATTTATAGTGTTATTTTTTGATGTTTGGTCTTGAGTGGCTTCACCTTCTCTGATTGGAGGTTACAATCAGCTGTTACAGATTGTTTCTCTTGTCAGATAGGGAGTGCCCACTTCCTGTTTTATCCTGCACTACCTTTTTAAGCTGTCTTAGGAACACTATAGGGGATTTCTGATGATGCCACGAATGTTACGTGTGCCAAACGTCAAGTATGTTTTAACACCTGTGAAATTTATTTTTTGAAATAAATTTTTATATCCATAACGACGGAGTTTCCCGGCAATATGCGGATTTTTAATTCAAGGATATTTTTAATTAGTTTTGTTAATAGACGGCACTACAGTAAAAAGCTCCTAGTTCACATCTTTACAAGAAGCATTCTCATAAGTGTTCCAAGAAGTCTTTCAGGCTTGCATGGCATCACTTTTGAATGTTCTTGTCTGCTGCGTCTCCCCTGGGAGCTGGGTGCTTACCTTGTTCCTGGGGCTGAGCCACCCTGGCCCAGGGTTCTGGCGAGGAGTTGAGGTTGTTGAACCTCTCAGGTCTGGTTGGGTGTGTGAGGAGCTGTGTGGCCTCAGATTGGACTGGGAGAGGGAGTTACAACACTCCACGACCTCCCTCCCAGGTCTTTCACCCATGTAGGTCACAGGCAGCCTGTCTGTCACCACCGGTGCCTATCTTTGGATTGAGTGCTCATCACTGGCAAGTTGTTGGCTTATATGCAGTTACTCCCCCATCAGAGCCCTCCCATTCCTGCCCATGGGTTATGATACGACCTGCCTCTCTTATCTTCCTGTGGTTTGCTGGCCTGGTTGACCATTCCCCGGTCCCTGCCCCTAAGCCCCCATCTTTTGGGGCTGCCACATATGCCCTGTTTCATGTCCCGCTGGAAGGGGAGATCTCTCTGGCTCCGCTGACGCAGGTGCCCCCAGCCATGGCGGCAGGCCGAGCCTCCTGTGGAGACGGCTAGCCTCCAACGGGGCTAAGGTATGCCGGCGCTCACCGTGAAGTTGACCCCACCTCCTGAGGCTTGCTCAAGAAGGCTCCGCGCTGGGCATGGCTCCCCCCCAACCAGTCCGGCTCGCGCTCCAGCCATCCCGGCCGCCACCAATGTTCCTGCCCCGCCGAGGGGCTCAGTGTCTGGGTAAATGGCTGGGGGATGATGCAGTAGAGCCACCGCGGGGGCAGGTAAGGAGGACCCCAGATAGTTCTAAGAAATGATTAAACTGAAAGTTGGTACAATTTCAGAATTCAGTTTTTTTAAATCTTTCAAATTCTGGCTTTTGAAATTTGATGCTGGATAATTTAAGAATCTTAAACTTTAGATTTCATTGGTGGATTTTGAGGGTAATTTTAAGTACTGTATTAACTTACCAAATTCAGGACGTTTACAACTTGGGCTCCATCCTTTCCTATGTGGGTGTTGCTCCTTCCACTTGACATATGCTCACAGGGTAGGCCAGGGAATAGTAGGTCTGTGCATGCCTGATGCCTCCCACATCCTCCTCCACTACGAGTAATAGAACAGAGGGGGGAAGCAGAGGGGGGAAGCGTGCACAGCCCTCCCATCCTCTGTAATGGTCTGTCCCATGTTGGCTTCACAGATGCCCATAGCAGTGGCGTCACTAGGACGCGCGACACCCCAAGGTGGGGTTACGCGCATCACCCGTGATGCCCCCGAGTTTTGGGGGGTGCCGCCCCCGCCCCTTTGCGTCGCCCTCCGGACGCTCCAAGGCCGGCACGGGAGCCGGCCTCGGAGTGTCCGGAACAGCCGGCGCTCCAGAGCCTTCTGAAGGCCCAAGCGTCAATCTGGGTATTTTTAGTGTTTTCGCGCATGCGCAGACTATTTTCGTCTCTGCGCATGCGCGAAAACACCAAAAATACCTGGATTGATGCTTGGGTCTTCAGAAGGCCGTGGAGCACCGGCCGTTCCGGACGCTCTGAGGCTGGCTCCCGGGCTGGCCTCGGAGCGTCCGGAGGGCGACGGAGGTGGCTAGGGCGACGGAGGTGACGGGTGCGGGGGTGCGCGCGTCACCCCTTTGCGCGCGTCACCCGTAGCGACCCGCTACCCCCGCTTCGCGGGTGTGATGCCAGTGGCCCATAGGCATGCCCCAAAAGAGAAATGGGGAAATCAAGCCTCCATTATGTGGATCCTGCATGTGAAGCCACAGCTCCTGAATGGGAAGAATCATGCCCTCCCCCCCCCCACCAAGCCCCTAGCAGTATCCATAATGGGGAAATGTTGAAAAAACATTAACTTAGAAGAAAAATGCAATTTTTTCCACACAAATTCAAGGCTTTGCTTGAAATTCCCACTCACCCCCAAAATTCATTTCAAATGAGCCATTTTAAAATCAAACATAAGGCTGTAATCGCTGCTTTACTCAGCCATAAAGCTCACTGGATGACCAGCTACCACCTCTCAGCTTAACCACCTCACAGGGTGTTTGTGAGGATAATAGCGGAAAATAAGCATATGCCACTCTGAAGTCTTTGGAGGGAAGGCATTATATTTATAAGTATTATTTATAAGTAAATAATAAACAAACTCCCAGTTATTTCAAGAGGCTTTAACTTAAGCAGGATAATTCTGTGTAGGGCTGCAGGTTTTGTTCTGGTCATTGTGGCTCATCCACTGGGTTTGTCAATATGGAAAACTAAAATAGTGCTCTTAGCATGACTTTTGAAAATGCTTTTCATTTGTCCTTCTCTCAAAGGAGTAGGGGAAAATCTCCAGGTTTCTTACCAATGGGAATTTGGATGCTCCAGGTGAGTAGATAGCTAGTGCCACCTTGTGGCTCTCATGACCTCTACACCTGAAATTTGGAAAGGAGAAAGTGTTTCCCACGAGCTGGCATTACTATGTGGCAGATGGCCTGCAGCCTCACAGCTCTGCTATTTTGCACCCTGGAGGAGCAATTTAATAAAACACACACACAGCTAGAGCCATCGTCTCAGAAAGTGAGGGATCTGTCACTTTTTTTAATCCCAGAGGTCCAGGTGCTGGCAGGGCAATCTTTCACCCACAATATGTGCAACATGCACTCTGACAAGATGTAGTGTTAGGAATAGGGTTTACTCTGAGCCATGGTCCCCCAAAATCTGTATTTAGTGTCACTGCTCAGCCTTGGGACACATGATATAACAACAGACAAAACAGCAATCTGGTAGCAATCAAGAAACATAGTGCCTTTGAGCACAGAGTTCATTTCCTTTGCTACTAAGTATCTGCAGCCATTCTCCACCCTAAGGAAAAGGACTCCCATGGTAGAAGGTGGAAATTCTAGGCAGGTTTGAGCTTCAGCGCCTCTCAGTATAGAAAAGCTGCTCTGCCTAGGAATTGTCTGCAATGGTGTCTTCCTGAATTAGATTCAGACTTTGAAGCAAAATACTATGCATTAAACAAAATAAATGTTTTTTCCCCCAAGAAAATTTCACACTTTGTAAATCTGATAGATTTTTCTTTACACTGTGGTGTTTTACAGCAGGTGTAAGCAATGGACAGCCTACCAGCCTGGCTGGTCCAGCCAGGTATGGTGACCAGGCAGGGACTAGACACACTTCCCATCTTTGCTGCCTGCCTGAGACTGCAAAGCAGGATGTCTGTCTAGCACTCATCAGAATACATGGCTGTGTGCAGCTTGGAGGGTCACAGGGCCTGTTTTTCCAGGGAGCTTGCTGTGCATGCGTATCTGTCAACCCCCTTTTAAAATGCACTCCCACCTCTGCTGCAGCTACTCAACTATAAGGCCGCAATAGGTAATTAACATAACAACAAAAAGTTTGAAACATGAATTTACCTGGTCTTGAAACCTGGGTATCACAAACTAGATTTGGACTGAAAGGTATGGGAAATAATAGTAGATTTACTTTTCTGGCCTCTGTTAATCTGAATTTTTTAAAGTGAAATTAACAGCACAAGCATATGAATGTCTACTCAGAAGTAAGCCTCATTAAATTAAATGGGACTTACTCCCAGCTAAGCTTAAGTAACCTTTTTTTGGGAATAATATCTTTTTGTCACCAGGGTGTCTTTTAGTCTACACTTCTAGTTTGCCCTTCATCCAAGGAGCTCAGGGCAGTTTACATGGTTCTTCTCTGCCCATTTTATCCTCATAACAACCTTGTGAGGTGGGTTAGATTAAGAGATATTGACTGGTCCTAAATCACACAGGTAACGGCTAAGTGGGGATTTCAACCCGGATTTCCTTGGTCCTAGTCTGACACTTTAACACCACACTGCACTGACTCTCACTTACATTCCTCTTAATTGCTCTGAATACCACGCCATATTCCTTGGCTTCAAATAAATCTTTTTAGCTTGGATCATTACTTTTATTTGATTAACTGTTTTATTCCAATAATTGTATTCTACACTGGATGCGGCCTTTGGCTAAAACAATAAAACCTGACCAGCTGATAAACGAAAAATAAAACCTGCAACAACTTCATCACAATAAACACTTCACAATCAGAGGATGGCAAAAAGCATTTATTTGGGATTATCATCGAGACAGCCCTCCTTTTGAGTGTTTTGCAAAAACAAGTACTCAGAGTCCCTCCAATAAGCTTGGCAGTGCTTCTTCTGTATGGTCTGACTGGATGTGAGCAACACTCTGGAATGATGGAGCCAAACAGAAAAAGTACCATGGTCTAGAGGACGAAGTACCATATCTCAGTGTAAAAAAAGGTGAAGGAATGACAGTGAACACTGTGCTCCATAGGAGACCTGATGTGGCTGAGGACATAAATAAGTCTCCTGATGCACATATGTTTCTTAGGAATGGCAAAGAGAGTTCTGAGAAGCATTTCTGTTGTGTCAGCAAAGCAAATGGATGGGAAGAGATGAGATCCAGGATATCTAGGAGTGAACACAACATAAACGTGAATTCTGTTTATTTGGGAGGGGCACAAACTGAAAACACATTTTCAGATAGATTTTGCTTGAGACTGATCTCCATACTCCAAGAATTCTCTATGGCCTAAATATGCTACACTTACAGATGGCTCAACTAGAAGCGAAGATAGATGTTATATAAAAAGACAGTTCACAATGGATCCCTCACCTGCAATGTGAGTCCAAATTCCTCCAGTTTTACAATCAGAATGACAGCCACATATACCAGCAAAATGAATGCTGGTTTAACCATCAGTCTTGTATCTTCCTTCTTGCATACTGCACAAAAGGACACACCTGTTTCCTGCCACCGCCCCCTGCCACTAGCTCAGTGCTGGAAAATAAAGGTACTTTTGGACTGAGTTCAGCGAGGATGCTTCCAGAGCAGACCCACTGCTCCAAAATGCAACATCTGTCTTTCCCCTAGGACTTGCTAGTATGCCTGTCTGTAACACAAACTGCAAAGAACTTGCTGTGACCACCTTTATAATGCTGTGATTGTCTTCACTATCGGATCACAAAATAGATGCTGATTTCAAGTTACACAAAGAAAGCCTCTAGTAAATGAAACTAGTAAATGAAACGAAAGCCTCTAGTAAATGAAACACTGTAAATGAAAAATGCAGTTGGTTTTTGAAAATGCAAAACCTCAGCTGAACACCAACAACTCTTTACCAAGTGGTAACTTATCACAATAGGGCAAACAACCCTACAGAGCAGCAGTACATAGCAAGGTAGGGTTACCCAGGCCCCTTGGATATTTTTTAGGGGGGTATCTTGCTGAATCCCAGAGCTGGCATAATCCATAACCCACTATCTGGCATTTGAGAAATCAGTAGGGAGGGTGGATTAAGGATTGCAGAAGTGATGTGACTGAGCATCGTGTTTTTGCTGAAGAAGCATGCCCGTGCTTTAAAGCAATGCATCAATATATTCAGATAGCAGGCACACCCCACTGCAGAAGTGTTCCACTTATGGGGAGGCAATCTCTAAGTCTCCTACGTTGCTAATTTCTCAGCAGTTGTGAAATGAGAGGGAAGGATGGATTAAGGATTCAAGGAATAATGAAGCAGTGCTTTTTCTGAGACAGGAAGGGGGCCCACTGCAAATCTCTTGCCCAAGTCCCACAAAAACCTGGAGTCAGCTCTATTACTGATAAAACAGCGGTAGTCCTTCTGTTGAACAAGGGTGCCATGGATCAAGTACAAAGCATTTCATAATGCCACTCTAGTGCACACTGCATCCATATGCCTGGAGGTGATGTTGCCAGGCTAGTCTAATGAAAAGTGGAGAAGGTAACAGTGTAGTCTGGGAAAGACAAGCAGGAGAGAAGACCTGATGTCATGCTATATCCAGGTCCAGAGTGCCCCCAAGCCGTATTACCTGAACCACCTGTGGCACCCATGCCACAGATTGCCAACAAAATGGTATTTTGAACTACATTAATTTGTTGTTCATCATTAAAGATAATGATGACTTGATTAATGATTAAATGACTTGACATTTAAGTCCAGCCGTGTCCGACTCTAGGGTGCGGTGTTCATCCCCGTTATGAAGCCGAAGAGCCAGCTTCCGTGGTTATATGGCCGGCATGACTCTCCTTGCTGCAGTGCGAAGTGTGCGGCTGGAACACGGAATGCTGTTTACCTTCCTGCAAGTGGTACCTATTTATCTACTCACATTAACATGCTTTCGAACTGCTAGGTTGGCAGGAGCTGGGCCGAGCGGCGAGAGCTCACCCCGTTGCGCAGATTCGAACTGTCGACCTTTCGATCGACAGCACATGGTTCAGTCACTGCCTAACCAGGCATTTCTCACTCAAGATCTATACAGGATAGATGTTGTTCCCCTCACTGTCCTTCTAGACATGACCTTCTCTAATTTCAGGCCATTGTTAATCCTCTGTGAATTCACCTCTGTGAAGTGCAACTTTTTCTCTGAAAGTGGGGACTTCCTGACTTGCTCCAGCAGAGATGAGAGGCCAGAAGATGGAGCCAGAGACAATATTCCTCCAGGTTTAATTCAGGCTGACAGTGAAAAAATAGCAAGTGACATCACCATGCCCTTCCCACAAGCCCTGTGGAAATGCTTCACTCATCTTGTCCTGCTCCTGGACTGAAGAACATCCACTATGATAATTCAAAGGCAAGGGGCTTCCCATTCAATGTATAATTTGAGCCACAGCTCACTGGGACTCATCCCCAGAACTTGTTTGCTGTATCTCTGAGCATGTGTGAAGTATCTTTTCTCCACCATCATTCACAGCCCTGGCACATCTAGACTGGGTTTCGAGGTCAGAAGACAGAGCTGCCAGACACATGTAAGCCTTAGCCAGAGGCGTCTCTCCGGTAGGGGCGGGGCTGTAAGTATTGCTGCGGTCATAGTCTCTTTACCGAGCGAGGAGGAGGCAGCCCCGCCCCCTCACTGTCCGAGCCAGTCCCCTACGGAGAAACCGGCAGGGAAGAGACCCTGCCTGCTGCTTTCTCCGTAGGGGACTGGCTCGGACAGTGAGGGGGCGGGGCTGCCTCCTCCTCGCTCGGTAAAGAGACTATGACCGCAGCGATACTTACAGCCCCGCCCCTACCGGAGCAACGCTAGTGGCCTTAGCACAGCATCCCTCAACCTTTTCCTAACTGCGTACCCCCTGTCCCAGCCCCCTAAGCACCCCTGATTTCCATCTAGTCCTGCGTACCCCCTCCCCAAAAGTGCAACCCCTCAAAAGACCCCGAAATGGCTTTTTTTCGGCCATGTGGCGCTTGGAGGACCCGCTCAGAAGCGCTGCATGGCCGGAATCATCCCCCCTAGCTCTCCCTTACCTTTCTTTCGGCCATGCGGCGCTTCCGAGTGGGTCCTCCGGCTCGCAGTGCAAGCCGGAGGACTTGCTCAGCCATGCCGCAACCTGAAATCGCCCCCATTAGGTCTCTCTTACCTTCGCATGCAGCTGCCGACAATGTTGGGTCTCCCAAAGTCTTGCGAGATCCAAGATCGCGGTGTGAGATTTAGGAGCCGCGATCTTGGATCTTGTGAAACTTCGGGAGACTCAACATGGCGGTGGCTGCAAGCTAAGGTAAGGGAGAGCTACTGGGGATGATCTCGGCCATGCGGCACGGCCGAGCGGGTCCTCCGGCTCACGCCGCAAGCTGGAGGGAGAGGCTACATGGCCGAAAAAGCGCTTTTTCTCTGGTTCGAGCACCCTTAGGGGGCACACGGGGGTACGCGAAATAGCATCTCGCGTACCCCCAGCCTGTGGCCCGCGTACTCCCAGGGGTACGCGTACCACAGGTTGAGAACCTCTGCCTTAGCATCTAACCCCTACATACACCATGACCCTTGTAGTCACACCAAAAAAAGCAGCTGCATCATGACAAAACCAGTGATTCATATGGCCTTCACTCCTACAAGCCAAGTCTGAATTCTTAATAAAGTTTAAGTCATAGTTACAATGAGCTAGATTTTCTATTGAACCAGTTTCTAGAGATCTGGGTGTTACGCAGCCTTTCCATTAGAAAGGGTGACTAATTCTCAATTCTTTCTATAGTTGAGAATAATTCACATAGTGTCCCTATATCTCAAACAACATCTAGAAATTTAGGGATATACCGTATTGTCCCGAGTATAAGACACACCTGATTATAAGACGCACCCTTAAAGTTTGGTGCTATTAAATTTTTTTAATTAAATCACTGGCATTATTGCAACAGCCTGATTATAAGATGCACCCCTAGTTTAAAAACTTAAATTAGGAGAAAAAAGTGAGTCTTATACTCAGACCAATACGGTATCTCGTATCTGGAACCAGAATTCAGAATTAACTACAGAATTCAGTTAAGTCTTCATAGCCTTTCTCGTTGCAAAATTCACACTATTCTAGCAAATCTCTCCCTCTGAGTTGTCTTTGATTTAACTAGTGCATTTCTCTCTATAAGTTTAAGCAACAGCAACACCTTCTGATGGCTATAAAACACGCGCATGCACACAATTCTCTTAAGTGCTGTTCAGTGAACTCTAAGGCACATCTGGAAGAAGGCTGCCAGCTGATGTGCTAGTGAAGCATTAATGGCTCAAGTTGATGGTTAATAAGCAACTGAGGAAGAAGGAATGCCTGCAGCACGTGCATCTGATCTGGAGGGGAAGCACAGAGGATGAAGATGGAACGATCCAGTGTGTATGTCTTTTTGGCCTTATCATAAGAAAAGGTGAGGATTTTTGGGTAACACTAAAAGTAAGATCTGAGTCACAGGGTACATAGTTCACTGGGAAGTTCTACTGCATAGGGCAGGCCCCAGATGAAATGGAGCTGTGCAAGACCAGGTTTGTGCAGGACAACTTCCCAGTGGGAGGTCATAAAATCCAAAGGAGATTCCCGACAATCATTATGTTCTCTCTTCCCCCTCCAAAGCAACAACATTAATTGAGCTTTACCTGCTGTTCATCTTTCTTCCACTTCATAGGCAGGCATAAGATAATCCTTTGGGACAATACCCACAGTGCTGTTCAGCTCTCCAACCCACCAGCCATACATATTGTATTCCTGGGGAGTAAAGCAAGAACAGTGTTAACTGAAACAGCTGGACAAGAGAAAGGGAGGGAAGAGGGGAAAAAAACCAAAGTCTTTGATAAGAAGGCAAAAAATGGTCTTAGATTCCTGCCCCTTCCACAGACCTTCCTATGTAATTCGGAAACATTACTTTTCCTCACCATAGTTTGCCTGCCCAGCCTTTCAAAGAGACTTTTAATATTTTTATTTCAAACTTTTGTTAAGTCACCCATCGGCCTCAGTGCCACCATCTGCAATGTGAGGATAAATACTGACAAACCACAGGGTTGTCATTACTGTAAACGTAGCTAAAGTGTCATATAAATCTGAAATCTATACAAGTCATAAACTAGAGGAGTTTGCTTTAGTTGAATACCATAGGATTGCAGCCCACAGGCCTAACAGCACACAACAGTCATGTTTTGTGATGCTGCAAACCACGCTGTGCTGCCGGAACACAAGTTCAGGAGCGCAGATGGGGGATTGGATTGGGCAGTAAAACTATTAAAATAAAGCACGTTTTAAGTTTAAGTCTAAAGGGGTGCATATGCCCACCTGCAAAGGCAGCAGTAGCATCAGGCAGCAGACCCAGTTAGGCAGGCCCTCATTAGTTCTAAACCCAGTATTGTTGTTATAAAAAAGGTAAAGGTGACCCCTGACAATTAAGTCCAGTCGTGTCCGACTCTAGGGTGTGGTGCTCATCCCCATTTCAAAGCCGAAGAGTCAGCGTTGTCAGAAGACGCCTCCGTGGTCATGTGACTCTCCTTGCCGCAGCGCGTAGCATGCAGCTGGAACACGGAGCACTGTTTACATTCCCGCAAGCGGTACCTATTTATCTACTCGCATTAACATGCTTTGGAACTGCTAGGTTGGCAGGAGCTGGCCAAGCAACGAGAGCTCACCCCGTCGCAGATTCGAACTGCCGACCTTTCGATCGACAGCTCATGGTTCAGCGGTTTAATCCACTGCGCCACCCGCTGGCCTATTGTTATAGAGTTCCCTAAATATGCCTAGGAATTGAAGTTTGATATGGATACTAAAAAAATACTAGCTCCTTTGGGAGAACTACAGTTCCCAGAGAAGAATAGCAGAACACCAATTTAAGACCATAATCCATTTGATCTCTTCCCATTTTTGCTTTTTGTCTGTCTTACGGCCCAATCCTATCCCCCTCACCCGCCGGTGTAGCTAGCATAGTGCTGGCGGAGGCTGCTTTATGGCAGTCGCAAAGCAGCCTCCACTGATGTGCGCAGTGGCTCTGCTGGCGGGGAGGCCAGAGTGGCATCCTATGTGCCAGTGAACCTGCAGGAGCAGGTAAGCCCATGCAGGGGATTGGAGGGAGGCAGTTGAATGGGGTGGAGGTGGGTGGAATGGGGCTGGAAGAAGGATGAATCAGATCCAGGAGGGGGGTGGGTGGGATCGTTGGTGGTGCATACCAAATCCCAACCCCCTTCCTGGTCCTGATCTGCTTTCCTGGGTCAACATGGACTTATGACAGCTCAATCACTGGTGCAAGTCCAAGTTGATCCATAGCCACTGCTGGGGCTTACTTTGGGGCAAGGGGACAAATGTCCTCTTACTCCAAGGAGACTTCCAGTAGCCGTGCTGGCACCGTTCCATCGCCGTGTGGGGATTTAGTTAGGATTGGGCTGTTAATGTTATTTTTACAAGTTACTTGCCTGTTTCTTTCTGACCAGACCAAAGAGCTATAGCCTTTTGCTCTCTGACAGACCACTCAGGGCTAATGAGACGAAGGTCAGGTGCGGACAGCTAAAGAGTTGAGATGAGCAGGTTACCTGCCTTCCCAGGTTACTCCTATAGCAACCGGCTTCCAGGCAGAGGGACACCTTTAACTGGGCTTTTCCCAGACAAGAAGTAGGATGAGAAAGGGGACCTCTCTTTCTTTTCCCTTCCTGGTGGCAGCAACTACCCCTTTAGTTTTGTTGGAGGGCACCCACGGGTGCTTGAGTGCCTTGCTTTTTCCCCACATCACTGTATGCAATGTGGGGGAAATGAGGCTGTGGGTGATCTGAATGAGGCTGCGGTGGCCTCATTCAGATCACCACAGGGATGATGCTGTCTTTGTTTGTCTTTGTCTACCCCCACCCCACCCCACTGATGGATTTGTTGCTGGGTGGGAGCAAATCCTCCTAGTAGCTCGTGGTCCACTGGCTGGAGCGTGGACCCAAACTGCACTCCACTTTGCTCATTGTGTCACTGCAGGGACATGTGAAGTGACAGAAGAGAATTCCTCTGAGCATAGTCAGAGTGTTTTCCTCATTAGCAGTAGCCTCCACACATTAGGCATAAAACACCACAAGCTCAGGGTATTTTCTGACAAGCTTGATTCCAGTGATGTAGACTTGAATCTATTGACTTGGACTCAAGTCGTGTCAATGACTTGACTCGGACTTGACTCGGCAATTGTAAAAGACTCTCTAAAGAATCGAGACTTGGAGCCTTTTAAGCAAGTCAAATTTTATTCAGGTTTAAACCCGTTTTGCCCATTAAATAGATAGGGACTTCCAACCAAAGACTCCGTACTTGGGAGCAAAGACTTGCGACTTGACTTGATACTTGGACCCAGAGACTTGAGACTTAACTCGAAATTTGGAATCAGAGACTTGATCTACATCCCTGCTTGATTCCCAGCCAATACAGTCAATACAAGGACAATGAAAAGTTTCCCACACGTATGCTCATCACCAGTTGACTATGGCATCAAATGGAGACTTGCATGGCGAATGAGTCATTACAGATTAATTGCCACAGACATCTTTCATATCACCTGGTGCCAGTTTAAGCAACGCTTTTCAACTATGTCAGTTCATACATTCAGCTACAGTCATCAAGCACCCAGAATGTACTGTAATCAAGTGAGGTACAAGTATGTGTGAACCAAGCCTCAGGCAAGAAAAGAGACACAGAAAAGGGGTTACTGTGCCAGATGGACAGACATAAAAGACAAAGATTGAGACTCGACCCACCTTCCATGCGCTGCCTTGGCCTGAGCACTGTGAGGTATTTTAAAACAATTTCAGCTTTGATGGATTGCCGGGGAGCCGGCGATTGCTCATAATCAAAAAAAGGAAGAATGGAATGCAAATGAGCGCAAGCCGAGAACCATCGGCGCCGGGCGCTTTATTTCCCTGCGCTGTGCCAAAAAGAATTAAAACAACATTAAACTCCCAGCAATAATGTTTAAGCTCTCGTTTCCAAGTGCCAAATTGCACCGCTCTGGATCATACAGATGTTCGTTAATTATGCTAATTTTTATTAAACTATTAAAACGGAGGAAGTTGCACTGGCAAAGCCCCGGCCCGAGGTGAACCCTGTCTTGCGTCTGGAGATGCTAATTCACCAGCTTCTCTCAATAAGCTGCTGATGCTGGAGGTTTAGGCTTTGCTTAGTGAGGGGGAATTTTTTGTAGCGGGTGATGGAGAGGATGACTTCTTCAGCAGAAAATGCTAAATCGAATTCCAGTAAACACTGGATTCTCTAGACCTGTAGTAGTATGCACCTGGTGATCAAGACTTGAAGTGACCAGAAGGGCAGACTAGGCAGCGGCCTGGAGTGGCCCAATTCAAGGGGTGCCCACTATGCTGGAAGGAGGATCCAGACTCTTAGCCTCATTTTGTCATGGCTGGTTCCCTGCAGTGTGCAATGAACTGCAATACTGCTGTCAGAGTTAACAGCTCTGCCTCATCCCACCTGGAGCAGCAAAAACACTGAGGCTGCAATCCTTCTCACACTTTCCTGGGAGTAAGTCTCTGAACACAATGGGGTTTACTTTTGAGTAGAAAATACGTAGGATTGGTATGAGCCTCCCCTGCAGCAATCTACCAGACTCTCTATTATGTTCTGGGCACAGTTCAGGGGACTGGTTTGAAGTTAGACGCTGCCCTCTTGCCTATTGCTCCAGCATGACCTCTACAATCACCTGGTCGGCAAAGTATATACACAGAGCATTAGTAGTCTCTAGCTTTGGAAGTTTCTGCCTTAGGAGGTTCAATAAAGTCTGAGCTTGAGTGGCTTCTAACAGTTTTTTTTTCCAACTAACAAATAGTATTGTATTTTTAAATACCAGGCAAGCATGTCATAGCTAAGGAAACTGATACTGTAGATTTCAGTGATTGACTTCTATTAAAAAAAAAAAAAAAACGCTGACCCTTCCTTCCAGATTTTATTAGTCAGTTTTAAGTTCCATTTCTCCAAAGTAGTGTTTTTAGCTTATCATCGCCAAAACTTTTCTTTCTTTTTTCTTTTTCTGACCACTAGTTCTGATTTCCATTTCTTGGGCTGACGTTTTAACCTTTCCACCCAGACTTGAAATGAAACTTACAAGAATATATTTTTCTTCAGGCAACCATCTTGCAATACAACACAGAGTAGGAGCTGACCCTGAAGGGAATTAGACAAATTTATGGAGGAGGAGGAGAGACCTATCATTGGGTATTAGTCATCATGATGGTTGTGTAGAACCTCCATGTTCAGTGGCAGTGTACCTCTCAATACCAGTTATCAGGCAGGTGGCAATAGCAAGAGAGAGCTATTGCCTTCGTGCCTTGCTTATGGGCTTCACAGAAGCATCTGGTTGGCCGCTGTGGGAAGCAGATGCTAGACTCAATGGTCCTTTGGTATGATCCAGCTGAGCTCTTCCTTAGGTTATGTCTTAAATTTGTTGGGTGGTAAAATTGACATGAGATGACTCTTGAGAAAATAGTTGTGTGTGAACTAATGATTGTTAAATGATCTTAAGAACATGCCATAAACTCAGTTCAGAGATAACATCCCCTCCAATTAAAAAAAAATGCAAAGGAAGTCAAAATTAAAAGTAAAATTTCTCTACTTCCCCCGGCTCCCAAATTCAGTGTCAGCAGCAAATCTGAACAGCTGCAAGCTGTGCAATCTTTTGGGGTGGGGTGGGGGGGTGGAGGGGCTTTCCATGGAGGGATTGTGCACACAGAGACAGAGAAGAATTTATGCCAGTAACTGTCCACTAACAAACGGGAAAACAACATCTATCCTATGAGAAAGGGCATATTGTATAAACCAAAATAGGCTGCTGACAAGCAACATGGGGAAGATTTCCTGGCTACTCTCAGCCTCCTCATGGGCTTCCCTGTGGCTGTTTTACTGCTTTTCTACGGCATCACGGGTGTTCTTTACATGCCTCCTGTCTCAATGTCTGGACTCTCTCTACCGTGCCACGAGAAAATGCCTTAGCAAGCAGGTAGCAGCAGGAGGTAGGGGGAGCAAGACTGGGAGGAAACAGCAGGCAGCTCTCGTAAGCCGGAAAAGAGAATGAAGACCCCTGCTACAGATTTGCTTGCTTTTAATTTCCGTCTGCCCCCATCCCCACTGTTTCCCTATTTGTGGAATGTTCTGCATGACAGCTCAGCAACTACCCAAGATGACCACCGAGATATCTTTGAGGGGCAGGACAGAAGCATCTCAGGGATGCAGGATGTACGTAGAATGTGTATGTCTGTGTGTGTGAGTGTGCTGGAGCCCAAGCAATTTCCCACCAATCTGTACCTCTTTCACTAGATGCCAGTGTTATAGATGCAGACACTGGTTATGGTCAGTCTGGGAACATATGAAGCTGCCTTATACAGAGTCAGACCACTGGACTATCCGGCTGAGGCACTGTGGAGCCTGGCTAGAAGAAGCAATGCTATGGGGTCTCAGGCAAAGGAATCTTTGTTGGTTACACAAGGTTAAACTGGAGATAATAATGTTAATAATAATAATAATAATACTAGATGCCAAGGAGTACATCTGGAGTCTTCTGTGGGTAAACTAAGCATGCACTCTACCAATGAGCTATAGCCTCTCCTCAAAGGCATCCTGCTCACATGCAGAGACTCTCTCCTTTTTAATTATTTCTTCACCTGCTACGGTGTTGGGCTGTGGCACTGTGAAAAGAAAAGCCATTTGGGCAAAGATTTCACTACCAGAGAATACTGGAGAATTATCTCCATCTCCAGTTGTTGATTTCATTTCTGTTCAACTGTATTAAGACTACTGAGTGTGGTGGCATGCACAGAGCTTAACATGTAAAAGGAGAGTGGGCTCCCCAGGGAGGGGTGGTGTCAGGGGTTGGCAGGACTGGGCTGTGGCTGAGAGCCTATACTTATCATAGGGTCCACCTGCCCAGGCCAACCCCTGAACCCAGTGCTTAATGTGCCATTGGGAGAGAGGTGGCATGGGGGGGGGGTCCCCAGTGTAGGGATTTGCCCCAGGTCCTCCAGCAACCTAGTGCTGGCACTGAGGCCAGAGAATTGAACCTTCTGCAGCACGTGTTCTCAGCATATCCCTATTTTATTTATTTTTTTATTTACCATATTTCTATCCCGCCTTTCTCCCCACGGGACCCAAGGCGGCTTACAAAAATACAACTACAAATACAAATACAAATAAATTTCAATTTTACATTTTAAACAGCAAAAAATTAATAAAAACATCTAAAAATTAATTTAAAAATTTAAAACAAGATCATAAAAACAGCAGCAACCCACCCGTACCAGCAAGCTATTAAAAAAGGCAAAGGCTCAGAAGGCTTCTTTGAACAAGAAGGTTTTTAGGCCTCGCCGGAAAGTGTCCAAGGAGGGAGCAGTTCGTAAGTCAAAGGGGAGGGAATTCCATAAGGTTGGTGCCACTACTGAGAAGGCCCTGTTTCTGGCTGCCGCCCCTCGCACCTCCCTGGGCGACGGCACCCGCAAAAGGGCCTTCTCTGATGATCTAAGGAGATGGGCCGGACTATATAGAAGTAGGCGGTCTCTCAAATATCCTGGCCCCAAGCCGTATAGGGCTTTAAAGGTCAAAACCAGCACTTTGAATTGGGCCCGGAAACGAATTGGCAGCCAGTGCAGCTGTTGGAGGAGCGGCCCAACGGAGTCAAACCGCCTACCTCCAGTGACCACACGGGCCGCCGCATTCTGCACTAATTGCAGTTTCCGAACCGTCTTCAAGGGCAGCCCCACGTAGAGCGCGTTACAATAATCTAGTCGCGACGTCACCGTGGCATGGATCACCGTGGTCAGGTCTGCACGATCCAGGTACGGTCGCAGCTGGCGCACCAGCCGAAGCTGGGCAAAGGCCCCCCTGGCCACAGCCGCCACCTGGGAATCCAGGAGCAGCTGCGGATCCAGGCGGACCCCCAAGCTGCGGACCTGCTCCTTCAGAGGGAGTGCAACCCCATTCAGAGCAGGACGATACTCTAGTACCTGCATTGTGGATTTCCGGACCAGGAGAACCTCTGTCTTGTCTGGGTTTAGTTTCAGCTTGTAACTAATCCCTAGTGAGATCTTGTGTTTGTTAAGGGCCTGTTTAGACACTAACGTACCTCACATGCAAGTAGAGGGATGCCATTATATAAGATGATTCTTTACGTCTGAAGAGTAATCCTCACCACATGTGCAGCCTGAGTGTATAATGTAGCTGATGCATGCCACTGGTGGTGGCGGCAACCCTGTATGCAGCTATTACACATGACATGACACATGATGATATGTACATGTGGTAAATATCTGTAAAGCATTGTCATGTGCAAGAGCTTTCTTGCAGGCAACACTTGGGATAACTAATGTCAAAATGGTGTCAAACTGGGATATAAGGAAGAGCAAAAATGAATTTGAGGGAAAGAACCCATTGCTGAGCACATGCAGTTCTTGTAACTTTAATTTGCTAGCAAAAATGTAAGTTTATATTCTCCTGATTATATTGATGTCTTTTGAATTTATGGCTTGTATAGAAAAGAAGGGTGTGCAGCACCGAATCTGGAATGCTTGACCTGAAACATTTATCAAGTGGAGACTTAAGGGTCCTTTTTTGCCTTCATAAAGGCCTTTCAGAGTGAAATTTTAGAATTCTGAATCACAAAATCTCAGATCCAAAATGCTGCGACTGTGATGAATGTCAAATCTGTGTGAAATTGTGCTTCAGGACTAAAACAGTCAAACCGTTAGGCCAGTTTAGGAAATCTAACTATAAGGCAGTGTTTCCCAAACTTTTTCGACCTGCAGCTCCCTTGACCATTGGTGACCATTGCCAGCGGCTCCCCATTACATTAGGTTGATGCCTGCCAATTGGCACTGCACTGTTTTCCAAGATGATTCCGTGGCACTCTGCGGCTCCCCTGGCTCGTTTACATGGATCCCCTGGGAGCCGCGCCTCCCAGTTTGGGAACCACTGCTATAAGGTAAAGATGCAAAGCTACAAAAGGCAGGCCTGCCAAAGGCACATTTGGGGCACAGGTCTGACTGTGCACAAGTTACCTCCTGACTCAGTTAACATTCTAAAGTTTTTCCCAAGATGACGGATAGGACAAGATTTTCAGTACCAGCAGACAGATGGGGAGGATAAAGGAGAGGAGGCAGAGCTGAGTCTCAGAGCAGCAAGCAGAAACCACAGTCCATCACTAACCACTTGTAAAGCTTCTCTCACTGATTCTAATAGCCAACATTGATATTCAAGAAGCAGCAGCAGCAAATACTGTAAAGCGCTTCACATAATTTTGGATTAAACTGATGGGAGAAGGCAAACTATAAGACATTTCATATGGTCATAATTTTGGACTCAAAAATAAATAGAACTTTTCTTCCCCCTTCCTTTCTGAACCCGGTTATAGGTTGTATATCTAACAATGGAATCCATACATGTTTACTCAGAAGTAAATTCCATTATAGTAATGGTGCTTACTCACAGGTAATTGTATTTAGGTTGCAGCCAATGGGCAGTGCAATCCAGCGTAGACTACGCTGGCCCGGCACCGGTGTAGGGCATCACAAACACGTTTACGATGACAGTAGAGTAAGTGGCGCCAGCACAGAGGCTGACACCTCTTACTAGGCTGTGGAACTAACTTGACACTGGCTGCCGCAGGTTAAGTCCTGCACTGGTCAGCGGAAGGGCGGGCAGGGGCAGTGAGGGAGGGGGGCCATTGGTCAGCCCAGGCTAGGAGGGGGCTGGGATATTGGTGGCAATATTCTAAGCCCCTTCCCAGCCCGCACCGGCCTTACACCACCTCTCTGGATGTATGCCAGCCTTAGGCCGGCCGCGCATCTTTACACAGGATTGCACTTAGTCAACTTACAAGGAATCCTGAACACATTTACAAGCAAGTAAGCCCTACTGAACACAATGGAGCTTACTTCTGAGTAGACATGCTTAGGATTATACTTTTAATTTTGTTATGCTAGTGTACTTGCAAAGCAACTGAGCTCTTACAACAAGCCTCACTGTGACACGGCAGCTCAGCTTGCAAAACTTATCTTATGTACTAAATTAGTTCCAATTGGTTCCAGTTCATTCAGATTACTTAAAATTATATATTAAAAACATAAATAAGACACCTCATATTGCCAAAAGACAAGGATCAAAAACAGAGTGAAATCTAATCGTAGGAGAGGGGGGAAGGGGGGCTGCATGCCAATCTGAACTACCTCCAATCACTTTCTTAAGAAGGCGAGACAACAGGAGGAACAACAGGAGGGAAGACACTCCCCCGCTCCAAGCGCGTAGGCAGAGGCAGAGGCGGCGGCAGAGCCTCTGCCTGTAATGTAGCTCAGGCTTTACTCCCCCACCTTGGATGTACTTCAGTTTCATAGCTGGTGTACGTCTGAGGAGGCTCATAGGGCCCCAGCCGGCTTGCACCCAGGAACTGCACAGGATGTGACGGTCGGCCCTTTAGGCCTCATCTTACATCTTACATAGATACATACGCCGCATCTTACATAGGATTGCGCCATCAATCATGGAATTCCTTCTCCCAGTCCAGATGTGTAGGAATTGGTTAACTTGTGGTTACTCAGAGTGGAACTATACAGTAGGAGAGTCATGGAGTTGCCACAAAAATTGGTAGCCTCATGTTAAGTTCTTCTTCTCTGCCTCTATAAAAAGGTAAAGGTGTCCCTTGACATTTAAGTTCAGTCGTGTCTGACTCTAGGGTGCAGTGCTGTCCGAAGACGCTTCCGTGGTCATGTGGCCAGCATGACAATACGGAACGCTGTTTACCTTCCTGCAAGCGGTACCTATTTATCTACTCGCGTTAACATGCTTTTGAACTGCTAGGTTGGCAGGAGCTGGGCCAAGTGACAAGAGGCAGTAAAACTTACCCCATGTCCTGAGCACATGGTCTGTTTCCCTCCTGCTGCTAACCAAACATATGAAGGTGGGTCGAGAAAATATTACATAGAAATTATCACAAAATACCACACAAAATTGCTATGTAAAAGCTGTCATATAGCACAATGACATCAAGACACATTGAGGCGTTGTTACGGTGGGGGTGGTTGGCCCCAAGTAGCATGTCGCGGGGTGTGTGTGTACCTTCCGCCGGCTCCGTTGCCAGCTCCTTCTCATGCAGCCATTCTGGTTGCAAGTTTGGCCCTCCCACCCTCCCGGGTGCCGTTCGGCTCCAAGAAGGACGTGGCATCCGTGGCGGGGGCGTGTGGCATCCCGTGGGGGGTGTCGCGACGATGGGCCATGGGGGTGTAGGCCCGCTACGGGGGGAGTCTGCTGTATTTGACGGTAGCCCCTTGTTTCTTGTTACATGCAGTTCTGTCCTTGGTGTTAAGGAAAATAAACTCTACACATGTTCAGAGGCATTCTTCTTCACACGTATTTCTTTTATTCTTCAGTGGAACCCAGTCACTGAAAACAGGTTCTGGGACTGAAGCATCCTAGCTCAAGTTAAACCTTGAGAAAAGACAAGACTGGAGGCAGCCTTTATTTTCTGCGCAGCAAGAAGTTACCTGTTCTGAAAAGAAGGCTGGCTCCACACCCGATCTTGCCAATGCTGAGCTAGCAATATTTACTCCTCAGCCCTACCTTAGCTCTAGTTACAGTCCAACCACCTCGTAAACAACCCCGATCCTACTTCAGCGACGCAGTTAATCAGCCGCAGTCGCTCACAGAAGATCAATGGTGGGATGACGGATGCCTGAGGAGAAAAGCCAAAATCAATCACAGGCTTATCGGTATATGATTGCTTGGCCCCATTATTAGCGCCGGAGCGTCGTACATTATTGTTAGTAAAATGGAGGCCTCTAATTCATAGGTGAGCTGTGTCACACATTATTGGAAGGTCGCTTGACATAGGAGGGTTTTATATTGGGTCGCTGTAGACATCTGTTTACCTCAAAAGCTGGCCCAGGGCCAAAAGCAGTTCAGAACAAAATTTAGGGTTCTTACCAGGAAAAAAGAAACCTGAGTGCAGTGGCTAATTTCTTAAAGAAAGAGGAGTACTGGAGTGGGATTGTCTCCCAAGAAGCCACAGCTGTAGCTCTCATTCACTTCTACTGTGTTCCTGTGCAGTTCTTGGCCATTTCAATGGGGTTTGTGGAGGGGAAATTCCCAGTGGGTTAAGCCCCATTGGCTAGGTCTATCTGTCTCTTAGGGCCCAATCCTATCTAACTTTCCAGCGCTGATGCAGCTGTGCCAACAGGGCGCACGCTACCGGAATTTGCTTCTGGTCACATTTTTTTTCTTTTTTACAGGCACTTTGGATGTTTAGAAAGTGGTGCGAGAGGTAAGAAGTGGGCGGTGGGCAGGTGCAGTTCCTAAATCAGGTACGGTGGTGCCTCCCCCCCCCCCGGGACTTGAACATCCACAGATTTTGTATCTGCGGGGGTTCTGGGAACAGAACCCCTGCGGATACGGAGGGCCCACTGTATTTCAAGCGCGGCTGCAACTTAGATAGGGGCAGTATAGCAGTCTTATTCTTGATCCCTTTCCTAATGCGCCTAGCATGGAGTTGCTTCTTCGCTGCTGCACACCTGATCAACGTTTTCATTGAGCTATCCACCATGAGCCCAGGATCTCTTTCCTAGTTTGTCACCGACAGCTCAGACCCCATCAGCGTATATGTGAAGCTGGGATTTTTTTTACCTCAATATGCATTGTTTTACACTGAACCGCATTTGCCATTTGGCTGCCCATTCACCCAGTTTTGAGAGATCCTTTTGGATCTCTTTGGTTTTTAGCACCCCGAATAATTTGGTGTCATCTACAAACTAGGTCACCTTGCTGTTTACCCCCTAACTACAGATTGTTTATGAACAAGTTAAAAAGCAGTTCCTTGGAATCCCACTTCTTATCTCCCTCCACTGTGAAAATTGCCCATTTATTTCTACTCTACTTAACAAACCATAAAAGGACCTGCCTTTTTATACCATGATTTGCTAAGTTTACTCAAGAACCTTTGGTGAGGGACCTAGTCAAAAACGTTTTGGAAGTCTAAATATACATCAACTGGATCATTTCTATTCACATGCCTGTTGAGGCTCTCTCAAATGTTAGAGAGGAAGGATTTATCTTTGCAGAAACCATGCTGATGCTTCCTTTAGCAAGACTCATTCTACATGTGTAACAATATTATCCTTAATTATGCTTTCTACTAGAACAGACATTTTACCTTTAACAGACATTATGCTGACCAGCCTGTAATTTCCTGAATCCCTCCCAATCACTTCTTAATTATCGGTGTTACCATTGGCTACCTTCTAGTCCTCTGGAAGAGAGACAGATGTAAGGGAAAAAAGTCTATTTTTTGTTAGATCAACCATTTCACATTTGAGTACCTTAAGAACTCCTGGGTGGTAGTTGCCAACTGGACCCATTTGTAATTTTTGTAATTTGTAATTTTTAGTCTGTCAATATGCTCTAGAACCTCGTCCCTTATCACTTCTATTTGACTCAGTACTTCAGACTCCATCCTGGAGAAGGTAAGTTCAGGGACAGGTTATGTAGTAAAGACAGATACAAAGAATCTACAACCTATCTTTCATTATCTAATGGTCCATACACCTCCCTGGCATGATTCCTACTTTTGATACATTGACAGCCCAATTCCACCTAACTCCCCGCATGGCGATGCAGCAGTGCTGGCGTGACTTCCACTGCATCCTATGAGGGAGTTTTGGCTGCTGGCCTCCTTGGGGTAAGGAGACGTGTTCCCTCGCCCCAGAATAAGCCCTAACAGCCACTATGGGTCAACTTGATACTGCGCCAGCACAATCGCTGGCACACGTCCTAGTTGATCCGTGCCAGTGGGAAGGGGAAGGGGGTCGAGATTCGGCGTGCACCACTGTCAATCCTGTCCCCTCCTTGGCCCAATTCGCCTTCCCTGCCCCTGTCACCACCCCATTCTGCCCTCCCCTGCTCCCCCTCCGTAAGCTTACCTCCGCCGGAGGATTTCCATCGATGCACACGGAAAGGCGCTGGACCTCACCGGCACGCTGGCTGCTTGAGCTGCCGCAAAGTGCTTTATGGCTGCTTTGTGGCCACCTGCGCCAGTGGAACACGTGTTCCACCAGCGCAGAGTTTAGTTAGGATTGGGCCTTCACAGAAGTTTTTATTGTTTATCTTTTGCATCCCTACTGTCAGTTTACATTTCTTTTGTCAGGGTTTGTGTTCCATTTTGTTATCTTCATTTAGACAAGGTTTCCATTTTCTGAAGGAAGGCTCCTAGCACAAACAAATATCATACAGCAGTAATCAACCAATGGTCCCTTCGATTTTGAACATATGAAAATGTTGTTTTTGAACTTTAACACGGAGGAATACTTTCAAATTCTCTTAAAATTTTGATGAATTTTAACATAAGTCAAGCATCAGTTTGCCAAATTGATTACTTTTACATTCTGTGGTTCCCCTCCCCCTTAAAATTCCTTCAGTCCAACAGTTTCAATAACTGAAAGTGCTGAAAGAAAAGTCAAATTATTTTTGTAACCAAATTTTAATTAGGGGAATATGCGTGAGAATTTCACTCCTCTGCCATATTGTTGCAACTCTAGATTCCCTTGCCTTGGCTACCTGCAGACAGTGTTTTGTTAAAAAAATGCTCATTCATCCTCAGTCAGAAGCATCTACTTTTTTGTGCTAATTTTGTTTTCTTGAACTGGGGGAGGAATCTTTTGTAACTTAAAAGCTTGCATGGAGGACTGGGAACACTGATTTTTCCTATTAAAAGGCACTGTATTATTTTATGGACCTCAAAATAATTGTGAGGCAGCTCGTCAACATCAGGAAAGCCAAGAGTTTGACAGGGGTAACCAAGCTGGAGTAGGGGGGGGGGAGGTTGCTGCCCCTCCCACAAGACCACTTTCATCGCCTTGGGAAGAAGATACTTGATAAACTTCTGGCCCCTCCCAGTTTCAGGATTTTATATTTAAGCTTTTTTAAAAAAAGGTTTGCAAAGTGATATCTGGCCCCCTGAACCTGTTCATCCTTATGCCAGAAGGAAAGAAAAGCATCCAAGTTCAGAGACAATAGCTACAGCTGCAGCATTTCTCATCCTGTGCCTCCCCCTCCCCAATCACCCTGAGTCAATGAGATCGCAAAATCACGTGGCGCTGCCGTATTAATATTTATTCCATAAAAGCGTGGCGGCTTCGTACCACTCCGCTGCGCCGCTCTGACCGCAGTGCCAACCCTCAGGCACCGCAACACAATTTGGAAACAATGTGACGGAAATGTTTAATCTGTGCAGCCCATCTGTGCTGCGTATTTCTCCACATCTCCCCGAGAGAGGCGCCTTTGAATCTCCACACTGCCTTAATATTCTCCTAAATCATTCCCCCCACTGCACTTCAAGGGCCATTGCTACAATTTCACAGGTTCATCGAAAGTGCACCGGGGAGGGAGGGGGGATGTTCTGGGGGGAAGCAGGGGTAACAGGGCATTAGTTGCCTGAGACATATATTTTTTATTTTAAAATAATTTCTAGGGATTACTCTCACTCGTGCCCTTTGGAAAGAGGCAATAGGAACACACCCTTAATAAAGACATCGGGCTGATGGCATGGGTGCTTCAAAACAAACAAGTTGGAATAGAGGAACACTTTGTTCCCAAAGAGTCCAGCTCTAATCAGCTCTCCAATTTCAGGGCATGTGGGGAACTGCCTGTTCTTTAGGCTTCAATGTCTGTGATGGACAGATCTGGCAGGTCGCATTCAGCATAAAAAGAAAATCATCTTGCTGGTGATATTGAGGTCTATGTTCCTATAGTTGTCTTTGGCAGCCATTACCAAAATAACTTGCTCATGCAAGTCGCCAGACCAATACAGACCTTCATAGACAACCATGTCTCAAATTAGCACACAGGTCTGCTGTACCAGGTGTGCAAAAGCCAACTGTGTTGGAAGTATTCATCCAGCAACTCAGCATATATAGTATCAAGTGCAGTACCCCACAGGGATCCCTCTGCACCCCAAGCTTGTGCACCAAGCATGCTTTATCCCCAAGCACAACATGCACAGCCTGCTAGTATTCGGCGGTTCTCTGGACTGGGGTGATTGAGTTCAAAACGTGGCCAGTTGGAATGTCAATTTAAGGCTGCTTTACATATTACTTAAGTTGGTGCGGCTGTTCCCATGCCACACCAGGAATATATAAAGCTAAACTTTCTGTTAATCTGGTTGGGCTGGATTTGCATGTTTATACCGTAGTGATGCACCTCAGTAAAAAGGTGGGTTTTTCTTTGCCTTTTCAGATGCACATGTGTGGGTGAAAGCATAGGTGCCAAACACTGTGATTGTGATTATGGAAGCAATGAAAGGGGAAGAAAGAGCTATTATGCAAGGTTAATTAAAACAAAGTACAAGGAATTATCTTGCACGTGCTGTACAGCATGTGTATCCTTGTTGGTATACTCTTAGTGCATGGATAATATGGTCAAGAGGGTGTATCTAGGTGATCTCTACAGATCATGCTGGTTTACAGAAGAGAAAGGTCAATCTTTTAGGTAATTTGGGCCCAAGCTGGTTAAATTTAAAACTAGATTTGATCCCTGTATCTCTTCAGTTCCTGGCTGAAACCAATCAGGGAGTGGATAGAAGTCTTATTTGGGGTGAAACCCCATGACAAATGGGACAGAATAGAGACATGTCTTATTATCACTGAAAACTTTGCTTCTAATCTGGACTGAGAGAAGGGTCCAAATGTACACAATGGAATTGCATCTCTCAAATCACAACAAAGCTGGGCCTAGCTAGTAGCCAGTTGGGAGTCTATGTAGGGTTCCCATGAATGCAGCTCTGAACTCCTCAGAGGAAAAGGAGGGGCCCAAATGATAATAAAAATAATAAATTTCTCTGTAGAACTGCCCTAACCTAACCCTTAAAAGCAGAGAATATTGCAACATATAAAGCTTAGATATAACAACATTATGATATTAAATTATAGCTTTAGGAACAGACCTGCAAACGATAACATACAAACACACCATTGAAACATACTGCTAAAATAAACCTTAACATAAAAACAGACTGCTACTAAATTCTTGCCCAACCAGGAAATTAACATTACTGTCAGAAGCTGTTTAGGTTTTGGTGAACCTCAAAAGGGAGTTCCAGAACTACAGGAGCTCCGTAAGAATGACTCTCCATGGGCCTCATGTAGCCCCTTGTCTTGAGAGGGTGCTTCTTGCTGATCATAGGGATGCTGACGAGATGTAGGGAAGGCAGCAGGCAGTTTGGCATTGAGGGTCCAAGCTGACAAGACCTTTCCAGGTCAAAGCAGACATCTTTAATCATGCCTAAAATATGCTTGAGTCAAATGATTTGTGCAGATTTGCCAAATATTGCTTAATTCCAACTATAGACACAGTTTCTGACTGGTAATACTGAACTCCAAAACTTACAAGCAGAATTCTATTTTCAATTCTGTTTTCCCAGAAGCAGATTTTGCTGGGACATTAATCTCCCTATTCAAATCCCAGCCAATTTCACTTACAATGCCATTCCTTCACAATATTCTTGCTTCAGCCAAAGGTCCCTAAACCTAAACAAGCTCAACTTGCTCAATGGCCAAACTCCACATTATGTTAAGTCCATCATTAAGAGGCAGACTTAAAACAAAAATGAAACACTTTCCCTTTTCAGTGTTTTCCTGCTGGAAATCCCCTCCTACCTCAAAGTAGCAATTTGCAGCAAAGAGACACTTCAGGGGCAAACAGCTCCTTGGAGGAGGCTGATTTTCAGCAGGAAAACAGTACAGAAGGAAAGTGTTTACTTCTAGTGTTAAGCCCGTCCCTTAATTATGAGCTTAGCATAATGTGTAGCTTGGCCCAAAGTTTTCGGCTTTAGATTTTAACACACACATATTTCTGGTACTGTGAAAATACTGTCAGGTTTTGAAAAATTCAGAAATCCAGGTATCATCCATGAAATGCTGGCATTATTCTACCAATATTCGTGACCGAGCTTATCCAAAGGTGTGCATAAATTAACACTGAAATAGGCCAAGTGCTAACCTGTGAGTAGTCAAATATTTCAAGGCTCCGGTGTTAGAAATGCCCTTGACTTGAACTTCATTTTTAAGCTGTCTTTTGCAATCTCCACGTGCTCATCTTCTTTTGGATTTGTCCAGAGCTCTATGTAATGACTGCTGAGAACTATTTTATTTGACTACCAAACAGTGGGAGACCTCAAGCAACCCTCGTTTTCTGAGGCAGTGCAGAATTGTTCAAAACACTCCTACAGAACAGAATGGAAATCCTGACAGATTGACACTCCTAAAAATTCCCTATCAGAGATAACTCCTGATCTCACGTGAAGACTCACAACTCTCCACAAAGCTACTGAGAATGACATTTCACAGTCTATAAAAGAGTCTGTTATCTTCCCTTTGCATCCCTTATTTCAATATATTCTGTTGCTGCACAGTCTCTCAGACTAATGTAGACAAGGGAGCAGGGATCCCCAAACTGTCACCTGCCAGGGCCACAATGCTCAGTCTTACCCATAAGTTGGGCTGCAGAGGGTCAATGATAGAAAATAGCATATACATTTTTGCATCACTCTTAACAATCAGGCGCGTCACCAGGACGCGCGTCACCGGGGAGCAGGGCGTGCACGTCACCCTTAAGGACGTGCCCCCGCGCGTGACGTCACGCGCATGCCCGGAACACCCCCCGTGCCGTTTTCGGCTCATTTCAGAGCCAAACGGACGCAAGGGCGGGCGGGTGGGCCCAGCTCCACCGACAAACTGTAAGTGGGGGGGTCGCGCATCACCCATATGCGCGCGACACCCCCTGGCGGCCCGCCCCCCGCGCTTCCCCCTGTCGACGCCCATGTTAACAATTTTCATAATAGGAGAAAAATATTTGCAAACAGTGGGGTGCTTGCTGTTTCTCTCTCTTTCAGCTGAGTTCTCAGGGAGAATGACCCAGACCAGCAGTAGCTTCATCCAGCAGGAGGAAGAAGGTGCACACTGGGGGGAGAAGAGAAAGGAGTGGGGGGGGGCAGCACATGCAATTATGGTGTCACCTGGCTCAGTGGGCTGCTCAAAATGGGCCAGATTGCAGACTGTAGTTTGGGGTCCCCGATGTAGAGGATCAGATGCACTGTTTTGCTTGCCCAATCCTTGGAGCCCACATGCATACGCCCCCTGCATAATTACGCCTGCTAACTTGGGAAAGAGGCATCTTTTAAGTGGTAGTGGTTCTCTTATACCTAGCAGGGTGAGAACACCTGTCCCTATTCACCCAAGCATAGTTTTTTTCTATAATAGGAATAAGTAAAAATACTACAACCACGACACAGGTATTCACCTTATGCCTGTCTGTCCGTCAGTCCATGGGAGAAGGTCTGTGAGCGCCAGTATACTGTAGTGGTTAGACTGGGCAGACTTGGGTTCAAAGCCCCAGTCAGCGATGAAGCTCAGTGAGTGATTGTGTGCTTGTCACTAACTCTCAGTCTAACCTACCTCACAGGGCTGTTTTTGAGGACAAAATGGGATATAGCTTATGTAGGATGAACCTGAGCTCCTTGGAGGAAATGTGGGATGAAATGTAAAAATAATGGTGAAACTTAGTTGGTATGAAAGGCAGGGATGGCCTTAGTTTGGGAGCAGGGTAGCAAGAGAGTTGCCCCCCCAAGAGCCTGCTACTCCCTCTCTCCATTCCTAATCCACTCTCCCCACTGGCCTTTTGAGTAACAGGAGAACAGTAGGGAAGGTGGATTAGAAACTGTGGCCAGTCTCAGGGCTATACTTCAACTATACTTCTGGGGACACCTTGAACTATACATGAGACCCAAACATCTGCCCAATCTAGCCAGATACTGGCACTAGCCAGGATAATGGGCTTCCAGCTTTTGGGGTGGAGGTCCCGGTGGGAAAAGCATGCTGGGGTAACGCTTTCTGAGAGTTTCTGATCCTTCGTTTTGAAATCAAAAGGGGTCAAAAAGGTACATTCTCTACACTGAAAAGGAATGAATGAATCACGCTAAGAATTGCGATTGTTTCGGCAAAGCTTGATTGCGCACATGTGAGTGTGTCGGGGAGGGAAGAGGAGTTGGACGCATTCTGGTTTGCTGAGATTTTCAGGCCGGTGGTGTTCTTACATCATCTGTTCAACAGAGGTGTTGCTATAGCAGCTGCTTATAGCTTCATTTCCTGGATACCCCCCCAGGGGGGTGTCACAGCCGGATCCACCTGCTCTTTTACCCTACCCTCGGCGGGGTCATCTTAAGGTCGCCAAAATAAATGAACGCCGTTGCTAATGATCTGTTTGCTGGCTGTTTATGCTCCGTGAGTGTCAGGGGCGCTCACATTTAGTAAACTCATTATGGGTCCAATTAGACTTCACCACTGCTAGATATTTAACTCTTTTTTTCTTTTAAATTAGCATTTTAATAACATTCTATCCAGCAAGGGGGGGGCACAGGGAACAAAATGACCATTTTTCACGGACAAAAACTTCTTTAGCCGTAGGTGGAACTTTAATAGCGGATATGCGAGGGCGGCATAAGAACAGGTCCACTTTCCGACCACCCCCACTGGCATGCCAGAGACGTAATGATGGAGGGGGGAAAGGAAAAAAAAATAAAAATAAAAATAAAGGAAACATTTCTATTTGCTTTATCACATACTCAATTTCCTAAATTTGTTCAGCAGCCAATTATTTTCAGAGTTAACGTCTTGAGCCGCTCACAACTGATGAAAATGAGCAGCCATCAGAGTTAAACTTTGGAAGTGACCTGTGAAGGGGCTTGGAATAATTATGTAAAGGAGTCAATTTATTTCAGATTCCCCTGGTTGGAAGAACAATGGGGGGGAGGGGGAGAGGAAAAGTAGAAGGGGGGGAAATTAAGAGAATCAAGGGCTGATTAGATGATTAGAATTATCAAAATATCTCTTGACTGGAACCCCCTGGAGGGCCACTTCTTTTAAAAAGGTCACTCCAATTATTTCAGCGCCTTTTCATTCTCTTAGGTCTGTGTAGTGCAATTCTCTCCCCCCCCCAACCTCCAGCAACCTGTAATGACCAATTCTGCAATACAAAATGATAGAAGGGTAAAATGAGACATTATATGCACTAGTTTCCACCAAGGACCAGTAGGTTATTTAAGAAAATAAGAATGGCTCCGCTGGGCCAGACCAAACGACTATTTAATCCAGCACCCTTTCCCTAACAATGGTGAGTTAAACATCCCTGGAAGACCCACAAGAAGGACATGGCCACAAAAACCATTCTGTTTGCCCCCACCATCTAGTAGTGATGATGAGATACATGGAGATCTAATTCTTAGCTATCAGAGCTATTAGCCATTGTTAGACCTGTTCTCTAAGAATGTAATATAACTAGATTAAAATGGTAATCTAATTATAGATTAGAATCAAAGCATAAATTATAACCAGCTAAAAATAGAACCTCCATATCCAAAGATAGTGTATCACTTTCTACACCATTAAGTTTTTAAAAGCTGTTTTACAGAAAGTCTAGTTACTGCTGATTTTATGAACCTGTGTCACGAGCCCCTCTGTTGTCTTTTTATTTTCCCCACAAGATTGTCTTTTAAAAAAAATGCTTAAAGGGCCGTAAGCCTTTTATCATAAGGGAGCGGATCCACTACTCCTAATAATTATAGATGCTCTTCCACATATACAGCCCAATCCTACGAGCCCGCTGTGCTGGCAGAACTCACGTTCCGGTGGCATGGTGTGTGTTATGGTGTCCACAAAATGCAACCTGCCATTCTGCACAGCTAGGTAACCACTGCCAGTGGTGAGCGATTGCATGTTAGCGGCTTCTGGAGAAGCCCTAGCGCCAGTAAGTCAGTGTGAGGGGTGGGCGGTGGTGTGAGGAATGGGAAAGAGAGGGAGAGGAACGGGGCAGAGACTGGGGCAGGTGTTTGTGTTGAGGATGGGAAGGGGGCAGTAGTGGCAGCAGCAGCTCCACCAATATCCTATCCCCCCAACTACCTGGGTCTACTCGGACTTATGCCAGCAAAATCGATGATATAGATCCAAGTAGACTCATCAGGGCAGCAGAGGATTACCCC
The DNA here is from genome assembly GCA_026170595.1 of Plestiodon gilberti rubricaudatus. Taxonomy (NCBI): domain Eukaryota; kingdom Metazoa; phylum Chordata; class Lepidosauria; order Squamata; family Scincidae; genus Plestiodon; species Plestiodon gilberti. Next base: position 38,348,680 of record JANXHW010000006.1, on the reverse strand, counting down.
TGCGCTAGGGAACAAATGTCGTCCCCCCCCCCCCCCGCAGGATGCAGTGTATGCTGTGCTCTGGTGGCGCATCGGCAGGGGAGGAATTTGCTAGGACTGGACTGTTAGGCACATCTGTTTTAAGGTGATACACACAGCTCAAAATATACTTGCACCAGGCACATGAACTGATGAACACATTGTAATTGCTGATTGTGGATGGAGCCTGTCCTGAATTTCAGGGTCTGTTCTCATGGCCCAGATCCACCGTTGCACTCTGCATCATGTGTTCACTCTCAGTCCTTGGTGCCATGTGTTGAGGTGGCTGAGTGAAGGCTGTAACCACCTGCAGAAGTCTGTATACATAGATCAGCTTTTTTCTGCTGTTGCAAAAGTGGCCTTTCAGGCACCTGAAGCAACATGCAAAAAGTCAATCTGCATAATACGCAACTATACAGGGCTTTCCTTAATTGCTGAAAGCACTTCCCCCCCCCTTCATTTCCCATCTTTCATTGGACAGTCCCAAGACAGCAAACAAGAGTACAAAAGCATAAAAACAATTTACAATAAAAACAAATCCAACAGTTTAAAAAGCAATCAGAGACTGATCAAAATGCTACGTTTTGATATATCAATAAAATATAAATATATAATGAAAAAAAAATTACTGGTATGTAGTTCCTTCAATAAAGTTCTGGCTTCCTTTATATAAAAAAAATGCTACATTCCAGAAGACACAGGAGCAGCTCAGTCATACAACTCCAAAACTTGATGAAACATCTTGAGGACCTTTTAAAAAGCAAAGAGAGCGGGGCCCTCTGAAACTTTCTGCAGTTCCACATCCAGTGGGTTATCAGGGGGAAGGCTCTGTCCCATATGAAAACCAATCAAATCTCGCTCAGCAATAATATAAAGAGCAGAGTGTTCATATGGCAATACAGTACGAGGTACTGAGGACCCAAACCATAAATAGGGCTTTAAAGGTTGAGAGCCACAACCTTGAATTGGACCCAAAAACAGATGGAAACCAAGTGGTCTTCCAGCAGGATGGAAGAACTGTAATATGTTCTCCCTATGTGGTTCCCATCAGCAATCTGACTGCAGCATTCTAAACTAGTTGCAGTTTCCAAATACTTTTCAAAGGCAGTTATATGTGGAGCACGCTGCAATAGTCCAGTTGAGATGTGAGCAAAACATGGATGACTGTGGCCAGACCTGCTTTCTGGAGGAAGGGCTACAGCTGGAACCCCAGCCAAAGTTGGACAAAGATAGTCCTGGCCATCACTGCCACCTGCCCCTCTATGAGCAGGTGCATGAGCACCCTCAAACTGCGCACTTGTTATTTTGGATGGAGGGCACCCTTATTACGGTATGTACATGATCTACACATGCAACAGAAGGACATGGTGGAATCAAGAGGCAGTAGTGTGGACTGTACCACTTTAGACTGCAAGCAAGGGAGGCCATTTGTGAATGCTGCTTCATGTTGAGAACCTTATAAAAACTAGCACATCAGGGAGAAAAATCCTAGCCCAACTCATTCCCTCCTGGGACTTTTTATATATACTTATAAGGAGTTTTTTGGGGCGGGCGGGCGGGGGGGCGGGGGGGAGCACTCAAATATGTGATTCTCTACTTGCAGTCTGAAATGGCACAGTCTACCATATCAGAACTCATTCTGCTGCGGGCGTAGACCAGGCCTCAGCAATTCTCACCACAGGCCTATAATGTAGGCCATTATTATTACCCCCATTATAGGTGGCTTGATAGATGTCAAGAAACTGCTTCCAAGTGGCCAGGCTTCGCATCACATCAGAAACTCTAACACAGTGGTTCTCAATCCCGTCCCAGCTAAGTACCACCTCCAGCACCACTCTCCTGCTGCGTACCACTGGAGGTGACTGGCGATGACATTGTCATCAGTTACTTCTGGGTTTTCAGGTTTTCGGAGGCCAGAAAACGCAGGTAGGAGGCCCTCCCCAACATTCCCAAGAGGCAGGAGCCTCTTGGGAGCCAAAGGCAGGAGCCTCTTGGGAGCGAAAATGCACCGCCGAAAGCGCAGCATCGGAGCGGGGTTCCAGTGGTCTGGAGATCCGAGTACCACCAGCAGTCAACCAAAATACCACTGGTGGTACTAGTACCAATGGTCAGGGCCATTCAGAGGAATTTTATCAGGGGGTACAAAGTTTCTTTTGGGCCCCTTCCCTACATATGAATTTGGCTCCTGAGCCCCTTTTTTTGCTCCAGGGCCCCCCCTTTTGACCCATTTTTTGCCCTGGGCCCGGGTACAAATTACCCCCTTAACCCCCCTCTCTGAGGCCCTGCCAATGGTTGAGAATTCCTGCTCTAACGCATGGGCAGCTCAGATCACATGCTGATCATGCTAGCACTGCCCTTTCCTCAAGGTCAGTGATACAGGCATAGGAAGTAACCACATGAAGTGGTGATCCCATGTGATTGGACCTTCTGCATATGGCCAAAATAAGATTGAGCCTGGCCATGAGGAAGTATTTTCTTTGGGAGCACCATGCTGCATCAACGTTCAGAGGGATAGCCATATCAGTCTGTTGCAACAAATGAAAAAAACAGTCTTGTGGCACTTTAAAGACTGACAGCCCAATCCTAACTCCCCACATAGTGATGCAGTGGCGCCAATGCAGCATCCACAGGGGAGTTTCGGCCTTCAGAGGCCTCCTCGGGGTAAGGGAACGTTTGTTCCCTTGCCCTGGGGTAAGCCCATGTTACCCTGCCAGGTCTACTTGGACCTGTCTGCGTGGACCTGTGACAGTGGATCAAGCCTGGGAAGGGGGTGAGAATTCGGCATACACCACTGCTGCTGCACCTGCCCCCTTCCCGGATCCAATCACCCATCCTCCCCGCTCCCATCGCCTCCCCATTCTGCCTACCCCACCCCATTCTGCTCTCTCCCTCCCTCTTGCCCCCTGCGCGGTCTTACCAGCAGCGGTGGGCATTCCTGGTCCATTGCCACGCGGACCCAACCACTCACTTTTTCTGGGAGCGGCCAGGCCACGCTCTCTAGCATGTCACATTTGAGAAAGCCAGAACGTGCGTTCCAGCAGTGTAACCAACATATAGGATTGGGCCATAACAGATGTAGTATAAAGAAATGGGATATTCAGGCATGTGTGTGTGTGGTCCGTAACATTTGAATTGGGCCTGAAAAGAAGGACTTGCCTAAGGCCACTCAGTGAACTCATGGCTGTACTGACATTTGGGCAGTGGGCATGTGGGAAGTGGCCATGCCAGACACTGGTCTTAAGTCCTGAGTTAGTGAAAAATGTCAGAAGCCACAATGAAATTGGATTCCATACCTCACCAAAACTCCCAAACGTCTGGCTGGTTCCCTATGGGCAATTTCATATGAGAAGCTGCCACTTTCTGTAGAACATGCATTGGCTAGTATGTATACTGTTCGAATCCGCGACGGGGTGAGCTCTCGTTGCTTGGCCAGCTCCTGCCAACCTAGCAGTTCCAAAGCATGTTAATGCGAGTAGATAAATAGGTACCGCTTGCGGGAAGGTAAACAGCGCTCCGTGTTCCAGCCGCATGCTATGCGCTGCGGCAAGGAGAGTCATGCCGGCCACATGACCATAGAGGCGTCTTCGGACAATGCTGGCTCTTCGGCTTTGAAATGGGGATGAGCACCACACCCTAGAGTCGGACACGACTGGACTTAATTGTCAGGGGTCACCTTTACCTTTTTTTTACTATGGTGAAGACAGTATAGCTGTTTTGGAAGTATCCTTGCTGTATTCAATAGAAACATATATTTTTCTTTCCAAGGACAAACTCTGAAGAAAAAAAGAAGAAGCCAGTTCAGCTTGCAGAAAAAAAGTGGTTGTTGATAAGACAACTTTCTCACCAATCCTCAGAGCAGTTTTACAAATGTTTCTATTTTTTATGAGATGAATGTATAAATGAATAAATGTAATGTACTTCTTAATAAAAGGTAGTATGGTAAGTCCACCTAAAATATGGATGAAGGCAGCTATCAGATTGACCAGTATTTGATTTTATAGAATATATGTCTGCTATGTACATTGTGAAGCCAGAAGGAAACTGGGCTTAGACTGCAGATGAAGAACCCACTGTGCTTTCTCTTTAAATATTATGTCTGTCAATCAATCAATCTTTATTGCAGTCACAGACCAGCGCAATTACAGTATGTCTGTCTTCAACTTATGAGGCAAAGTGAGAATTTTGGATACTATTACAAGGGCAGCAGAATGGCAGACAAAGAGATCTGACCCACAGGCCACAAGCTACAGGGAAGTTATCTTGTGCAGCTCTCTCACCCCTTTTGTTTAGTCAGTGGGGTTTGCACAGGAGAATTTCCCAATGGATTGCGTTCCATGTCTATGTATGTAAGGGGTGCCACTTGGATTTTCTATCTCAGGCACCAAAATGTTTTCGGTGGGCCCTGAACACATTCTCTCTCACATTAACAACAATAACCTGTTGCAAAGACCATGTAAAAGTCTCAAATTCACTTTTTAAAAACTTGAGTTTAAAAATGCACTTAGCTCAGGGATGACTGTGGGAAAAATGCTTCCAGGAATCCTACAATGTTTTGCCAGTACTCCATATCTTTTCTGTTACTGCTCTCATTGGTGTGTTTCTGCAGTTTATAACAACGGAAAACTCCTGAGAAGTGAGTTGAATTGCGACATGGGGTAGATTCAGACATTTGCTGTTTAGTACACATGTAGGCCAGGGTCAGCACTACAATACAGTACAGCAGAAAAAAGGTCATGGAGTTTTGAAGGTAGAATGAATTCAGATCATTTCTGAAGGCTACCCACTTAAAAACTGTCTGCAAGTAGAAAACTAGCATATTACGGACACTATTGTGTTAGTTGTTGGCTTGCAGGGAGCTTTTTCATAAGGGAGCAATTGTATCCCCCCATTTGATGCCTGAAATGGTATAGTTCATTGTACCACCTCCAGATTCTACTACCTGACTCAGCTGCACCTGCATCAGTCATGGCACCTAACGTGCGAGAAATCCAGAAAAACGAAGTTGTGATAACACAGGTTTTTAACTACAGGGTTGGAGCCCACAGAATTCTTTACCCAAACGTGCTATAGCCACCATGGAGTAAGCTTTCAAAGTGGTCACTGGGTGGCTCCTGGTAATCTGAATAAAATAATGGTTTGCCATGGCCTGTGTATCAATGAAGCATTCACAGTACTGGGTTGGTTGACCATGCTGAATTGTCCTAAGAAACTCAGATTGTGGTAGCCACTATGTACAAACTGGTGTTGATCCATAGTTAGGCTAAGAAGACCAGGATTTCTCCCCCAAAACAAATACCGGTAGGTACAAAAAGACACTGGAGCTGCTTGGAAGGAAGCTGCTTGGAATGAAGGGCAATGAAGGGCCATGATCTCCCTGCTTTTCCTTTATGGAAAAGTTTGTTCATTTTGGCACTAATGAGTAGGAGTACTTATGGAATAGTGGATAATATTTAGGTCTTCATGGTTCATTTACTTCCTGTTCCACTATGAACACAGAAACGACACAGAGCCCACCGCACAGAGAGCCTGCAACATCAATGCAAGGACAAGCCTGCAACATCAGTCCAATGCAGGGACACCTATCCTATCGCCATTCACCAGCCCTAAAGGGACACCTATCCTATAGCCATTCACCAGCCCTAAACCCCTGGAGATGGTCATAGTAGCAAAATTTCAGTATCTGCCTCATGAACCCCTTAATGGAAAACCTATACAGACTTCTCATATTAATATTAAGAATTAAGAATGTTTATAGTTGAACTTCTCCATTTGCGGACTAGCCACCTGCAGATTTGACTCAATACGGGTGGCTCAAGTTCGCTGTGGGAAGGGTTGCAGTGCTGTGGTACTTTATGTAGAAGCTACACGGGCCCGCGGCTCACTTCTATGGCTGCCCAGTGTTCCATAAATCACTCCAGCAGGCTTGGAATGCTTAAAAAACGCAACCGGAAATGACTTCCAGTCATGTGTGGGAGGTTTTCTGAGGCACGTGCTGTGCTATGTATACTGAACGGAACGAACTCCCATGGGGAACGGAACCCCCATGGATACAGAGGGCCAACTTGTATACTGCTTTTCAACAGTAGTTCACAAAGCAGTTTACACAGTAAAACATGGTTTCCTGTTCCCAAAGGGCTCACAATCTAAAAAAAACCCAGAAGAGACACCAGCAACAGCCACTGGAAAAAGACACCATGCTGGAATGAAGAGGGACAGTTGCTCTCCCCCTGCTAAATATAAGAAGACACCACTTTGAAAGGTGCCTCTTTGCCCAGTTAGCAAGGGTAACTCCATATAGCTCTTTTCACTAGTGTTTTCCTGTATGGAGATATTATGTTGAAAATGACCTGTTTTGCAAGCCAGCATGCCACCAAACTTTTGTTTTTGGGAGGGAGGAGGGGTGGATGGCATTGTAGGAGATTAGAAAGTTTGAGGACATACACCTGCAGGTGTCTGCAAAAAGCAACAGTTCTAAGAAACCTGCTTAACTCTGATTCAGCTGCAAGAAGAGAACCTTACAAAAATTCTGGTTTTGGGGAGCAGGAATGCCGATTCAGTGCTTCTGATCCCTCCCTCCAAACATGTGGGAGACTTCCACTGGTGCTTGCCCTTACCAGTCCATACATCTGTCAGGGTCCACAGCAGGCAGTGCCATGCACATGGTGAATGCAGGGGGTGGGGTGGTGGTCCTGGGGAGTAAATTACCTGCTTTTCTCTAGGCCACGTCTTGTGTGTCTGGTTGCGCATGATAACCTGTCATTTGGAGGAACCCTTAGTTCTTCTGGTCTTATAATCCAGCCACCTGACAAAACTTTCCAAGATGAGAAGCATCACTACACTTCCCTGAGACTCTATAAGTCAAATGAAGCTGGGATCTGAAAATGGGAAGCCATCGTCGAGTCCCTGCTGCTTCTCCCCTGTGGAAACCAAGATGCTTCAGTTGCACAAGGGAGAATTCAAGGAGAATTTGGGGACAGGGGTGGGTGGGGACGAAGCAGAGTAAAGAAAAGAAAACCACTTTTTTTTGACAGCCATGGTTTAAATGTTTACTTTCTGTATCAGCTCAGCTGCACCTTCGAAACTGCCATTTCATAAATACAACCGGGACAGCACCAGCTATAATTTGGAGATAGCAACCGCAGGACATATCTAGATCCGTTTGCGCTACTTTAATTAAATACTGCATTATGGCTTGTGACAACTTCATCACTAAAGTGTAAATGAATGTGGAATTAAAGTGTTACTTAGGCTTTCAATATCATCATCTTTTGGGGTCTGTTTTGTTTTGTTTGTCTGCTCACGTCTCTCTCTCTCTCTCCTTTTTTTGTTCCTCACCCTCCATTTCTCAGTTTAACAAAGAAAAGAGCCATAAAATCAAGATGTTTGTTCATTTACAGATGGAGCAGGCGTGAAAAAAAAAGAAAAAAGAAGAAAAGGAAAAGAAAGGAAGAAAAGAAAAAGATGGGCCACTATTCCTAGAGTCTATAGCACTCGCTCTTCTGAGGATTCTCTGATAGCAGGAAGAATTCCTTTGATGGGAAATGCTTGAATATTAATTGTGTGTGCGACTCTTATCTTTCAAACCGGGCTCCTTATGAATGATAGTTCTCACGGCTGTGGGATTTTGCCTCTTTTGTGTTGCATTTAATAGCCTGCTTTTAATTTTTTTTAACTGTTGATTCGTTACCACTCTGACATAATAGCAGACCCTGGAAGTTCATACAAATTTCATTTCTGATAATCGTGGATGGAATGAGATGCGGAAAGCAGCCCCCCCCACCCCCCTTCGGCCACATCAGTAGACTTGAAAGGAGTTATGGGGCTAAGGCAAACTTGTTTTATTCCCAGAAACGTAAGCCCCGATCCCATCAATCTATCCACTTCTCCTCTAATGAAAAGCCAGGCTGTATGTGACATTTTGTGGCATCAACCACTTTAAATGTTACCAACATCAATTGGATTTTTAAATGTTACCCGCGTCTCGCACGGATCGGGAAATGGTTTTATAATTATCTCCTGCTCTCTAAACGAACTGAGAGATTTTCACTGCTGCTGTTGCTATTTTTCCCCCCAATTCTTTATCACAGCCAAATTAAATGACAATGCATATTCATATTCCAAAGCTTCAGGAGATAAAAAAAATAAAAATAAAAATGTAAAAGCATAACAAGTTTTGTCAGAATGTGCAGTTGCCTTCTCATCCAGCTCTGGCATATTACAGGAAGTTCTAAAGAATTTTATGAGGGGTTGTGTTTTTTTGCAGGAATGTAATTGGATTTACACAAACAATTACGTTCTCGAAATCCTTGAAAAGTAACCCTAAGAAAGAAAAAAAGAAAAAATACCAAGCAGCTGTGAGATTCTTCTCGCTAAAGATTATGCTGAAACAACCTTCTGTATGTCATATTTTTAAACTCCATAGCCTAAACAAAACCATTTGCTTCCTATCATCCTTCTAGGAAATAATTGCTATCTTTCAATAATTAGTAATGTTACAAATAAAAGCTTCCAATGTCCATTTAAATAGGGTGCCACATTGAACCATCACTTTCCCCCCATAACTAAGCCAGGAAGATTAGCAAAGTCTTTAGAACTAAATCTTTGTCTAATAGAGGCAGACTTGGTTTTCACCAAGAGCTGCTTGTTATAAACCTGCCTTTGGAAAATGGAAGGAACATCACATTTAAAGACACAAATATCCCCAGTAATATATTCGAATGGAAACGCACCGAATCCAGTACGACACGGGCATAACTAATATATTTGCAATATTTCAGCCTCAACAGCCTACAACGGTTCGTTTTAAAGATTTATGTGGTAAAAAAATTACTCGGCGATGAATGGAGTTTATTCTGTGCCGGAGTGGAAGGTATAAGGAATTAAACTACTGTCTTTAATAGTGTATTTATTATTACCTCTGTCAAAGAACGAAGGCTTTAACAGTATCCATGATAAATTTCAGCACAAAATAAACGGGTGGGAGAACTGCACACATGCAAACATGTTCAGATATATATTATATATGAATATTACACAACACATAGAGAGGAAAATCCAGTATACATTTGGCTAGTTCTCTTTTGCATACACAATCAGTTGATTCACAGACCAAAATAAAGAAATGTTAGAGCTGAAATTACTGAAATGAGGGTCATTATTATATTCTATATGGTACTGTGATACTCTGGAATAAAGGGATGCTTCTGAATATAATGACAAGCTAGTGATCTTAAGGCCCCCCCAAATATTCCTGTGTAGAGATGTTTATGTGTTACTGAGAGATAGATAGTACAAGCTTGTCTCAGTGAGACCTATCCAGGCAACGGGCACGTTCTCATGTAGGTGAGACCAGCAATAGAACAATACTTATATATTTCTCCTCTAACTTTTATCAGGAGAAAAATTTGACTTGGAGTCAAAAGGGTTACCTAAATTCTAACCCTGTACTTCTGCCCAGCAGACTTTCACACTTGGGGAGATGAAAATATGATAAAGCCAATGTGTCCCAAAAGCAGAACTATCCCAAAATATTTGGTGCCCCCAGCAGAAAATCCAAATGGCACATCTGTCCCACTGAGTACCAATTAACCTGGGGAACAATCCACTGGGAAGTTATCTTGCACAAATGGGGTACAGCTCCTGTTCATTTCAGTAAAGTTTGTGCAGCACTGGGACATAGCTGTCCAGTCTGTCACTCCTCATGGCAGCCAAACTCTGCTACCAGACTTGGTAAAGCCTTCTCTGCCCTGGGGGCATTCCCCAAGATTGCTGAACCCAGGTGAGATTCTGCCACAGTCATAACCGGGATGAGGTGCATTTCCCCCCAACCTTCCAAATGCCCTGCTTATGGGTGAAGTGAGGATTCCAATTCACATTAGTAGCTGAAGTACAGAACCAGGTGCGTCTTCCACTTTAACTAAACAAAGAGCATGAGAATGTGATCTTGTGTGTGCATTATATAAGGCTGCCTCTTTTGCCTACCCTTTGAATGTCTGGTAATACTATATCTTAGCATAGTTGAGAGATACGCAAATGTTAAGTCTGGATTAAAGAGGAGAAGCTGTAATTCTAAGGACCTGGATTTTCAAGATCTCTCAAGGCTTTTTAAACAACCCAAGGTATTCACTATCAAGGTAGTTCAAGAGTGGCAAAAAGGTGGATTTCCCACCCACCTCTTTCTTTGAATATGCCCTTATAGGCAAAATGGGCAAATCTAATCAGTGATTCTGAGTATATAACCAAGGGGTCCTAGTTTTCCTGGACTAATTACTGCAAAAGACAAGAGAATGGATCGTGTGTGTACACGTGTGTGTGCGCGCGCGCACATATGTGCATGCATGTTGTGAACACCAGAGCCCGTTCTCACAGACAGTAGGAAAACCTGAGAATTTGGAAAGGGGGCGGGAAGACAACAATTAGTTATGAAAAGAGCTCACATATTTTAGAAGATAGCTCAACTTGCCCTCTCAAAACCTGGTACAGGAAAAATCAAATGAGGGGTGGGGGGGGGGGGGAAACAGAGGAAGAATGAAATACACCTGGGGGATTGTATGGTCATCTAACATGGATATTGGACTGACACAGATATTTGGGAAGTGATGGATAATTATAGGGGTGGAGTCATATAGCAGTGGATAATTATAGGGGTGGAATACGGGGCAGGGCAGGGTGGAGTGGGGGTGGAATCATACAATTTCACCCCTCCCCCATTCCACCCTATCCTGCCCTGTAACCTCTCTGTCTTTTTTACAGAACGATGTATAGAAAATTACGTGGGAGGAATGAATTGTCTGGGGGGTTTGTTTCTGGATGGCTGGTTCTTGTCTGAGGATGGAGATGGAGCGGGGTTGTGCAAGGGGAAGCTTGGGGGGGGGAATGAGTTGGGGAAATAGCCTTAAGCCTGAATTTGACCGGTGTGTGACCGTTGCCTTCTAGCTGACCTCGGATTCTATTCCCAGGCCTTTTCCGATTCTATAGTCTCCTGTCCCCATGGGGGTTATTAATGAAAGCAAAAATGCCCCCCCCCAACTACATCCTTCGTCACTGCAGTGCAGCTTGTTAAGAGTAGCAAGATTCTGGTGTGGGGGGAGGAATGATATGTAGGCTTGAGTGCCATTTGCAAAAATGAACTTTGCTGAAATTGAGGTTCACAGCATCATCTGACTGTTCTTCTGCCCCCCATCCTCCTACCTATAGCTAATGCTCTGCTTCTCCCTCTCTGCACTCCCACAGAAAGACCACTAGATGTCACCCACCACCTCCTTTCATCGCTGGGTATGTGGAAATCAAAACTGCACTTAAAGCAACAAACAGAATTAACAATGCTGGAATGTTTGGGTCCTGGTTTGGATTATTTTTCCTTTAAGGGTTGCATTGCAAATCCAACTAAGGAAAACCCCAAAACAAACGGAAATCCTGATGTATTAAAATAATGATCCAAATGGGTTGAAGCAGGTGGTAAGATGGAAGGAAAGGATACTGTGCAGTGACTGTATAGTGATATCCTTTAGGTGATACTGGAAACACAAGAACGGTTGAGAAAAGGACCAAACAATGCCAACTGTGCTGCAGCTAATTTTCCTAATCAGAAAATGGCAGGAGTAGCAGAAGGCTGCATACGTATTGCTCCTCTTGCTGAGAAAAGGGTACCTAATTCAGAAACTCTGAGGTGCATGGAGACCCCTAGGTCAAAAGCATGTAGTTTCATGCTCTCTCCCTTACAGAGATCTAGCACAGATCCACTTGTAAAAAAACTGCCTCTAAACAGAGATTGTATTTGCTAGATCAGGATGCTTACGGGAGCTGCGTCTTGTATTTTTGACGCACTGGATGGGTTAAAGTACGGATGTTAGGCTTTAAAAAATGAGGGGCACTTGGGAGCCACACGCTCTCAGCCAAGGGACATTCATGGTACTCTACTGAATGATAAGGAGGGAACGAAGTTGAAGGTCAAGCCCATCTGTCTGCCACAATACAAAATTTCCCACACACTAGCTTTCCCTCCCACCACAGATCACCCAACAACATCCAGGCCACCACATGCCGTAATTCCAAGGAGCAAAAGTGAACTACTTGTCTGCCATGCCAAAGGTACCTACAGAGCAGAAAGGTCTAGATAATTCAAGCACAGGGATGGCCCAGCCATGAAGCAGACTGAAGTGGCTGCTCTGAGAGGTAGGCTGGAGGAGGTGGCAAACTGACGAGGGATGCCGTGCACCCCACATCTGATGTCATCTCCCCTGGCCCATTGCCCACCCAGCTACTCCACTACTGTGCTCTGATGCTCCTTCGCTGAGAGGAGGATTGGGTTAGTAGCAACCTAGCTCTTCAGTGCCTCTACTGCAAGCAAAGTGCAGTAGTGGTGCTGGAGAAAAAAAGCAGCAGGGCAACCGCAATGATCCTGTTCCGATCACTCCGCTTCTACTAGTGATCAAAACAGGATTGCTCTGTCTTTGCTGCCTTCTTGCCTATCCAGCCATGGCCAGGTGGACAAGAAGCCAGAGTGCCCCCTTCTCCTCCTTACCTTTATCTCTGCTGCCTCCCGCTTGTTCCTGCCTGGCCATGTTCAAACAAACAGGCTTGGCAAGAGGGAAATGTAAGGGGAGGAGGGAGTGCACCAGGATTGCTGGGCTGCCTTTTCCTTGTTTGTCCTCCTACTTCTTTAAACAGCTGGGCAAGCAAGGCAGCAGGAACTTAGATACATATGAATTACAAAACACTTCTGAAAAAAAAAAAGATTCTATAGAAATGATCACTAACACTGCTATATCCAACCCTTCTATATAGTAGTGTGGGAGTCTAGAATCAGACTATAAGCCATCTGATCATGTCAGATCTGGGTTCTGTACAGCACCTGGCACACTTCTGGCGCTTCACAAACATTAGACTCTATTAGAGGGAAGACTAAGGGTCAGTTCTTTAAAAACAAAAAGCAGGGACATCTGGCAACATGAGGGCCAAGCCTGACCGCCAACAGTGGCAAGGTTTGCTACAAGCCCCGAGTGTCATTTAAAAGCACCTGAGGCTGCAAGCTGGCTCAAGTTGTTAAGCATAACCACCGACTGCCCTGTTAATGGTGCTAGTGAGGAGTTCCAGAACAGCATTATTGGTGGCGCCAGAGGTATGTTGCTAGATCAAAATCTCCAGCTTTGCTGTGCGTGATAAGATTGCCCAGGTTTTAATGCCGGAGCCACGGCAGTAAAAAGGAATGAACAACGTTATAAAAAAAATAAGGCCTGGAGCTTACAGAGCACATGACATCCTGTCACAGACCTCATGGCGACAGTCAAACACCTGCAGACTACACCTATCCTGGGGGCTGGCAGTGTAAGCTGGGGACCTTGGAGGCTGTGCCAGGCAGCAGTGCCAGGAGTTGCTAGATCAAGGCTGGAGTTTACGAGACAAGCTGGTTATGCACAAAGAAGAAAGCCACCTTCTTTCACCCCAGCCACATAAGAGGGGTGAGTTAACAGATGTCCAAGTCTTAACATATATGTCTTTTCTCTGGCATAAGGAGAAGGCAGGCAATTATTACAGGCAGGCCTGCCTGTGTCTAGCAGAGGAAAAGTGGTACAAGAAGTTAAAAAGACGTTACTACTGCAACTGCATTTCACAGGACTGCTGCTTGCATTCTCCAGGTATGGAATTTGATATTGGGTGCAAAATGTATCTATCTACTTTCATTTTATGAAAAGACAGCACATTTCTAGGCCACGTGGCTGCCCAGATATGTTTTCAAAGTACCAGGGATTTCTCAACATTTCAGGAGTTTGAGAATGAGATGTGCTGAGATTGTAGAAATGCATATTTATCTGATGCAGAAATATTAAGCTGTTGTTTAGAAATAAGTCCTATTGAACTCAATGAGGAAGAGAAAACAGAGGAGGGGCATTTGCAATGTGAATGAGCATCTTGACCAAATTTAATTTTTGTATTTGCATTATGTTGGTATTATGTAGTTGCATTATGTTTTGTATTTGCATTATGTATTTGCATAATGTTGGCTTGAAACTCAACATTAATAAAACTAAGATCATGGCATCGGGTCCCATCAATTCTTGGCAAATAGAAGGGGCAGAAATGGAAGCAGTAACAGATTTTACTTTTCTGGGTTCCAAGATCACTGCAGACGGAGACAGCAGCCATGAAATTAAAAGACGCTTACTCCTTGGAAGGAAAGCTATGGCAAACTTAGACAGCATAATAAAAAGCAGAGATATCACCATGCCAACAAAAGTTCGTATAGTCAGGGCGATGGTGTTCCCAGTAGCAATGTATGGTTGCGAGAGTTGGACCATAAGGAAGGCTGAGCGCCGAAGAATAGATGCTTTTGAACTGTGGTGCTGGAGAAGACTCCTGAGAGTCCCTTGGACTGCTAGGAGATCAAATCAGTCAATTCTAAATGAAATCAAGCCTGACTGTTCCCTGGAAGGACAGGTACTAAGGCTGAAACTCAAATATTTTGGCCACCTAATGCGAAGAGAGGACTCTCTGGAGAAGACTCTGATGCTGGGAAAGATTGAAGGCAAAAGGAGAAGGGGAAGGCCAAGGATGAGATGGTTAGACAGCATCACCGATGCAACAAACATGAAAATGAGCGAACTCAGGAAGATAGTGGAGGACAGGAAGGCCTGGCGGGATATGGTTCATGGGATCACGAAGGGTCGGACACGACTTAACGACTGAACAACAACAAATTTGCATTATGAACCAAATTGAAACAAGAGCTGGTTTATGCCTCATGTGTGAAAATGCACCCTGCTTCCTAAGTACATTCGCCTGTTTAAAATGATATGTTGGACTGTGATTCCCTGCAACTGGCCCAGATGAAAGTGCAACAACATTTGCATGCTATGATGTCCATTATACTCTCTTCACCCCATCTGTTCTTCTTCATGTATTCAGGGCTTAATCTGGGCTAGGGATTACCATGACTTGGTTCTGGAACCTCTTTCATGCAAGGACTCAATAGTGAACAACACAAAGTCACGACTGAAGATGGAAACGTCTCTGAGCATGTGCAGTGCATGTCCTTGGCACTGGGAGCTGCTTTGTATGGCATGTGACAGTAAATTTGTTTGCCACATTCATGATTTATATTATGTGTATAATGACAAATATTTGTACTTAATAACAATGGATGAGGTGGTCCTGAGGAAGCCCAGCTCAACACTAGAGAATGCAGCTCATGGAAGCCCAGCTCATGTTAGAGAATGCAGCTCCTAGGTCAGAAGACTTGGCTTCCATGAGGACTTACCGTAAGCTCAGAACCTGTCATTGCACAAATCAAATAAATGCTTGTCTCAGCAATAAGGCTATTAAGGTTTCAAGCAGAGGTCAGTGTCTTATTGTATCCCATTGAATGCCATGTACCTTGAAACAAATGGCGCCTCCAGGGACCCATACTAGTTGCTTTGGGGGGGCACGTGGATTTTGGGTGGGGAAAAGGCGTGGAGGTAAAAGGGATAAAACATCCCTACCTCTGTGCTATGATCCTGATCAGGCCCATGTGAGGCTGTTCTTTTTACTCAAAAATAAGTCCTAAACTAGACAAGGACATATTCGATGTCTAATCTGATTTGATCCTTAATCATAACAGTTTAAATTTGGTAAAATATATAAAACTTTCTCTGATTTAAATGTGCACCTCCATAAGCTCAGACTTTCCTCAGAGAATGCGAGTTCTGACACAATGTATAAGAACTGCTGCCATTTTTAAGTGAAGAGAAAAACAGGAGTCTGAAAACCACCAAACCTAAGTTCACAAGTGATTCGTTCACAAGTGATGCTTTAACTTGACTTTTTGCATTTCCCACATCTCATCTGTATATCACATTGAAAGCCCACGTTGACTGGTACGTACCCTGAAAAGAATGGGTATATTAATACAGATACACGGCTTTCTATCTCACATTAACATTAGCAAGTGACACATTCCATATTAATGTTGGAATGAAATTTTGTAAAACTAGGAACACTTTCATCCAATCATATAAGTACATAAATAAGAGAGCTGAGATTGGATGAAAACTAAACAACATGTTACATGCATATGTGTGAACGGTAGTCTGATAGCCCCCTTTTTAACAGGAAAAGCTGTTTGGAATGGATAAATAACCAGTGCAGGGGGGGATTATTCATGTGTGTACATGTGTGTTTACACACACACACACGCAGGCACGCGCACACACACACGCACACGCACACACACACACACACACACACACACAGCCACTTCACTGCCAACTGCCCTCTTCAAAAGTGATTTTTCTGTTAAAATAAGGACCAGGGAGGCTACTTTTACATGAGTTTGTGTATATAACTTAGCCCTAAGGTCTCTAGTCACCCAGTGACAAACCCGGCTCTGTTCCTGAGGTTGTGAAACAGGCAGCCCAATGGGTGTTACTACTATAGTGAAAAGATAAGAGTTTCTCCAGCAGAACTCAACTCTTTATAGGATTCAAAGTTGTTTGCAGATATTTGAATTTGACTATACTGAAGGCAATTCTGTATTTCATTGCTAGCTCAGAGCTTTGTTACGTCACTGATTAGGGTTACCTTACCCATCTGCTGATGGTGAAGAGGAAGCATCCACCTTCCATAAGAAATGTTTCTTTTTTAGGGTAAATGTCAGGTTCATGGTCCCAGTTTCCCATAGTGAGACCTGATGTTTTTTCCCTGCTCACTGTTGAATCTCAGCCAGCTAAGCCCCCCTGCCCCAAAATCACGTCTCCCCACGGTTGATGCACGAAATGTCAGACAGGACCTTAGCAGCAGACGGCATGCATTCCAAACAACACCAGATGGATTTTTATATTAGCTACTATTTCATGTTCAAGGCACAGCAACCGCGCTGCTTAAAAAAAAAAGCCAGTCAGCCTCTGCACTGCTGCCACGCTTGCTTCAGCGAGATTAATTCTGCAAAATTAATTGGGACAAGATTGAAAAGGAAATTAAAATGCAGCTGAGTGAACAGGCTTTTCAAACACCTTTTATTTTCCCTCCCCTCCCCCTTTTCAACTATCCCCACCCCCACCAGCCAAGCTCTATCAGGTCTTGGTTTCTTGGATGGACATAGGTGCGTTTTGTTGCCACGCAAAGTAGTTTACAGAAGGAAGACACTCAGGACCAATTGGTTACACATGAGAAAGTTGTGCTGTAGCTCCAATTCGGAGCCACTGCAGAAAGTTAAAACCAGCTCACTTTCTCACTTGGTAGCAGAGAGGAAGAAAGAAGCGCATCACTGGATCATGTACATTCCAATTATTCATATGAAGATCTGCCACATCAACATAATAAATATTTTTTGTTGGAGGATTAAAACGTGTAGACAAATTGATAGATTAAGTTCATGTGGAAGGTCTGGAAAAAGAAAATATTCTTGGGATGTAAGATATGTGTCTGATATGTGTATTCAGTGGGACTTACTTTTAGGTAAGAATGTATAAGATTTCAAGCTTAGAATTGTGCATTCTGGAAAACATAATATTCTTGAACATTTATGTATTTACTTAAAAGAATTTATACGCCGTCTTTCCTTTGCCAAAGCAAGTGCCCAAGTCTACTTACAAAATGTTCACAAAATACAATACAACAACAAAACTCTCAGTCCAGTGCTGGCCTCCATGGGAGCTGGTTATAGTCGCCCTCTGGTCTGGGCACCTCTTCTTCTTCTTGCTAACATGCAAGGTTAATTGAACAATGGTTGCAGAACAACAAAGAAGAAATCCCTTGGTGATGTCACTGAAGTACTTGGAAGGGTTAATCCTAAGTAAGCTAGATGCAGCAATTAGAAACCTTAATTACTGCACACATGATTAATGCTAAATATTGGCAGTGGAATGAAAATAAAATTAAATGAACGGATGACTCAAGATTGGAAAACTGTTCAAATGTTCAAAATTACTAGTTATGAGGAAACAGAGGAAACGAAAGGCCCAATCCTATCCAACTTTCGAGCGACGATGCAGCTGCAATGCAGCTCCAAGATAAGGGAACAAATGTTCCCTTACCTTGAGAAGGACTCCGTGACTGTTCCCCCACCACACAATGCAGCATGTGCCCCATTGGCACAGCTGCATCAGCACTGGAAAGTTGAATAGGATTGGGCCTTAAAAAAATAATTGCAGCCTTGAAAATGAGGAGGAAAAGAAAGATTGTTTCACCTGATACTTTTAAGTTTGTATATGTGAATAAAAATTACTTTACGTGAAGACCCTCACTACTAACCAGGTCTCCTCTTCATTTTTTTCTTTCAAGGGACAGTTAGCCCAAGCCTATGGGCTGCCCTACAACATCGGAACAGAATTCCACTGTTGTAAATGCATTTATGGTGGTACGCACAACACACTGCCAGCAGCCATGTTGGAGTTGCCACTGAAAATGGCTTGTGGCTCTCGGTTGAGTGGTGGTGGCTGTCACAGATCACCCTACACTGGTAAGTTCGTGTGGGGATGGGTGGGTGGGGGGCACGAGGAGGGGGAGTTTCTGGGCGGGGAGGGCAGGAGGTGGTCTGGGGGAGAGAGGGGGTAGATTCTGGCAGCATCAGTTTGTGCCAGGATCCTATCCCCATCCCTTCGCCCATTCCGTCTCCCTTACTCTCCTGGGACACACCAGCTCTAGAGCTGCTATAGGTTCGAGGAAACCTATTGGGGATGCGGGGGCTTACCTTGAGGAGGACTTACCTTGAGTGCCACAGCAAGATGCAACACACGCCCCGTTAGCACGGCTGTATCAGCGCTGGAGGAGTTAGTTAGGATTGGGCTCTTAGTCACTCAACTTCCATTTATGTTGGCATTGCAAAGCTGCTAAAAGGTTAGCAAATGTATTGGGTTGTAGCCTAAGAAAGCGAATCCTTGCTAAGTGCTACTGAAAGCAGAGACAAGTTAATTGAATGACTAAGAGCCTAATCCAGTGGTTCCTAAACTAGGGCGTCGTGACACCCCAGTCGGGTAGAATCGGTCGCTACCCCCCCTTAAGGGGAGTGGTGACCTGCGGTGATGGCAACAGCGCTTCTGGGATTGTGTTGCCGCCGCCATGGAAGATAAGGGAGTTCCTGCTCACCTGGGGGTCGCACCAGGCCTCCAGAGGGTGCGGGGAGCCTGTGGCCCCCTCTGAACAGCTCCTTGGAGCGATCGCAACTCATTTCCGGTTTTTGGAAGAGGGCTTGACACCATCAGCTAATTTTATTCAACAACATGTGTGTGAAAAACAAAATATTTCACCACACCCCCTCACACTCCACTTCTGTAACACTCACCTGCCCCTGCATCACACCTGACCAAGCAACCCAATTAGCCTTGCAATTCTTGACTTGCTCAGCCTATTACCTTGACACACGTGCTCAGCCTATTACCAAGACAAACTCTGCTGTGAGATACTTTAACATAAAGAGTTTTTAAAAACAAATTTCCGGGTTGGGGAGGGACACACAAAGAGGGGAGGACGAGAAACAATAACTCAGATGCATGGTTTTCGGACTTTCTAGCTTCAGATAACTTTTTCACATTGACTTGTCCATTGACGAACCACCAGATGTCTACAATGGACTCCTGTGGGGTGCAAAGGTTTCTGGGAAATCTTTAGGGAAGATTTGGCCAGACCTGCTGGACTTCACTGTCGCCCTGCGTGAATTGAGAACACACAGTAGAACAATGTTTCTCAAAATATCTGATATGGCAGACCGGCATTCTTTTTCAATGTGCCAGGGAAGGAACCATATTTGTGCCATATCACTGTGTTACTATTATTTCTTTCTTTCCTGGAAATTCACCACGGATCAGCAGCCAATGACTCGTCGACCAGCACCAATCCGCAGAACACCATTTTGAGTAGCACTGCAGTAGAGTACAGTAATACCTCCGATAAAGCCATTTTCTTTAGCACCATTTTGCTACAGTACTCTTCAACCTGGATTGACTGACAGCTATTGTAGCCAACGAGAGCACTGTATTTTGGTAAATCAGCACCCGTTTCCTGCCTTATCTCCTATTGTTTCAGACAGCACTGTCAGTCTGTTTCAGAGAGCACTTGGCTCTTAAGGAATGGATCTTCTGCATTGGTGGAGGTATTATTGTACACACTTCTCCCTGGAAAACAACGAAGAGTCTTATAGCACCTTAAAGATTAACCAATGTATTTCAGCATAGGCGTATGTGGACCCCAGTCTACTTCATTAGATAAAGAAAAATAAATTTACGGCCCAATCCTTTCTAGCGCTGGTGCAGCGGGGCCACACAGCCCACGCTGTATCCAGCACTGGGATTGAGCAGCCTGGAGGACTCCTCGGGGTAAGAGGACATTTGTGCTCTTACCCCATGTAAAACCCCAGCCTGCTCAACTTCTAGGATCTGAGCCAGCTAAATAGCTGGTGCAGGTTAGAGAAGCTTTGTGTAGGGCTCTCAGGCCTGGGACGGGGGATAGAATACGCCGAGGCCTCCTCCGCCGATCCCGCCCCCTCTTGGGCCTGATCCTCCTCTGGGCCACCCTTCTCATGCCACCCCCCCCCCCGCGCCGCCTGGAGTGTGACTTACCTGCTCCAGCACACGTTGGGCCTCTGCTGGCACCGACAGGACGGCACAGGCCTTCCCGCTGGCGCCGCGTACACTAGTCGCAAATGTGCCTTATGGCATGTTTGCAATATTCGGTGCCGGCACCAAGGCCTAGTGTCAGTGGGCGGTGCTGGATAGGATCACATTGTTAGTCTATACGATGCTTAAAGACTCTTTGCTGTTTTTGTTGCAGCCGACTAACACAGCTGTTGCCCTCCTGGAAGTCTTCTCTCTCAGTATCTTCACCATGTCTGCTGATCACTCCATCCACTCTACATTTATTCACCTGCATTCCTCATGATAAAGAAAACACCTCACCACACACACTCAGCCGTCCAATCCTGTTCCTCTCCCCATACAACTGCAATATACAGAGGCGAAACAAGGGTGGAGCGAAGGCAAGTAGTTCTGCAAGACTCCGTTACACTGGAGTCTGCGGCCCCTCCCCCTTGCTGTTGGAGCCATTCCAGCAGCAACAGGGGAGTGTCCTACGTGTTGCCTTTGCTGCCAGAATGGCTCCAACAGCAAGGGGGAAGGGCCGCTGACTCCAGTGTAACGGAGTCTTGCAAAACTACTTGCCTTCGCTCCACCCTTGTTTCGCCTCTGGCAATATAGGAGTATTCATTTAGAGATTTTTTAAAAAGAGAATGGCGAATACCAGCAAGGTTACTTCTTTCCTCACCTCTACAGCAATTACCTACCATTTTGCTAACCTTTGACCAAGTTTTGTTTTAGTCTTCGGAGGCCGAGTACCTCTACTCCCCTATGCTGAAGTACACACCTATCCAGAGTTTTAAACTAACAGCCACAATGTCTCTTATGCAGCAAGTCTGTTTCCCTACCACACAACAAAGCAAATGCCTCCCCCCACTTCTAAATGTAATATGTGTGGACACAATACCACATGACTGTCATCAAAAACTGAATAGTACTGAAAACTGATAGTACTGAAGAACTATCACAGATAAAAGTGCGGCTGCAACACAGTTTGACTGATGAAGGAGAAAAGCCCTTCCTCTCCTCAGCTTTGGGATACACCCTTAAAACAAGTTTTATCTTTTTTCCGTTTGGAATGGAGGAGCTCCTAGGTCCAAGGCTGTGGTGGTAAAACTGCACCTCATGCCTACCTTGCTGAGGATGTATATCAAGTCTCCACGTCGAAAGGAGAGCTCATCTGGGTGGCCACCAAAACAGTCCCATAGCCCTTGGTAATAATTTATATATCTTCTTGTGAAGCCATCTAGAAACAGAGAGGAGGAAAAAATTACTATCTTCACACTAGTAGCTGGCTTGATTCCACATCAGGTGACGAATTTAGGATGTCAAAGTTTGGACACTTATCCAACATATGTTGCCCCTGGAAAGTAAGTCACCTCACAGTGTTCAGTTTCTGGTGGCAGCAAAGGGGGTGGAGAGGGCCTCCAAGTGGACATTGTGTGCATGTGCGCTGCTTACAGGTTTCCTAGAAGGAGGAACAAGAACCCCTCTGGATTAGTGTGGACTGGTTAGGTTAACGAAATAAGCAAAGAGCATTTGGGGAAATGGCTAACAGCAAATCAGAGCGAAGTGCTTTTGCTTCATTCCAGATGCTTTCCCTCAGCTGCAGCTGGAAAAGGGTGGGGGGACTGCAGAATAACAGTAAACTGAGACTAAGGCTGTATGGTGCAGAATGGAAAAGGGAAGAGAAGAGAATCAGCACATAATACCAGATGGGACTTGGTCCTCTAGAGCAGGCAGGGCTGCCTGCATTCTCTGTTACAAAGGCCAAGCTCTGTGCTAAGATAAATGCAGTTCTCCAACTGGACTAGACCATACAAGTTTGCATTCATATGCTCATTTTGCATAATGTATTCTGTTTCTGCTAGTCAGAAGGAGAAGGATCAAGAGGCTCCACAAAACACTGTCATGACCTCTCTGACTACTGGAAGTTCTAGTCAGTTACTCCCATCTTGGCTCTTATGAGTAAAGTTCGATGATATACCCATGAACAGGAGCTCGGAATAAGCTCTGTTCCCCTCTGCCTGTCTTTGCAGCTGTAACCTGTGTAAAGGATACACAAACAGCCTCTGAATTGAATCCTGACAGTCTCTTTATTTCACCCTCTCCTATGCTTCAGGTAGGCTGTTCACTTTTCTCGTGTGTGTATGTCTGTGCCTGTGCGTGTGTGTGTCTTCAAGTGCCTGGCTGGTATGTTTATTTGTTAAAATATAGTTCAGTACTTTAACCATTTTAAAAGTTGCTTCTCCCTCCCCCTCACTATTTTAAACATCTAAAAACTGTTTGGGGCTGGAGGAAGTTGGCTTTGTGCCTGAAACAAGGATTGGCCAATCAACTCTGTGTAAATCCAGCTTCAGTTGAAAATGAGAACAAGGTCTTTGACTTGAGCAAGACAGCTATACATGTGGCTATATGGTGGTGGTGGTGGTGGGGTGTCACCACTGAAGCTATGTATGTCCACCCATTCATCAGACTCTGCCCACAAGCTTTCACTGTTTTCTCTGCACCCATAAGGCCAAAAGGCCTGCCTTAAAAAAACCCAAGTGTCTCTCAGGATAATAAACTGTGCATCCGTTATCTAAAGCCATACTTTAACAGTTTATTTCTGAAGGGAGGTTTATCTTCCATTTCAGTAGCAGGAATTCTATGGGCTAGCTAGAAAGCAGCATTTCCTTGGCACAAGAGTGGTCACTAATGGAGACTTCGCTGTGTTACAGAAGGAATACATGATCTGTGGGGTGGGGCAACATATGGAGGGAAGTGGAAAAACCATCTGAATTGGGTTTAAGGGACTTAACAACAAGAACCTCTCAGGGTTAGTGTGGCTGGTTTTAGATTAGTTAAATATGCAAAGAGTATTTGTGGAAATGGGTAATGGCAGAGCAGGGAGAACACAAGCCTCAGCGAAGGTTCATGAAAGAAAGTAGGTCTGCTTCTTTCGTGTGAGATATTGAAAAGGGAACAAGGGGCGAGACACAAACCTAGGAAGAGAGTAAAGGAGCTCATGTAGAAAATTAAAAAATTGCTCAGGGCTCAGAACTTCTGAGCTGAAGAGAAGCAAGACAGGACATCACCAGGCAACCATAAATTCGTAGATTTAGGCATTACACTAGTCTTCCTTCTTTCTGTTTTGAAATTTAATCTGTCTTGCCAGGCCAAACCCAATCCTTGCTGCCACTCAAGGTGGAAATGAAAGGCGCACTCCCCAGCATGAAGAGCCCTGCTGTGACCAGACCCCCCTTGATGGAATGAAGCGCATTCCAAAAAGATGGTTCCCCTGCCTCCGCCTCCTGAGAGTGCCCAGCTGAGAAAGCAAGCAAGCAGGCGGATGGAGAGATGAAGAAGAGAAAGGAGGAAGTGGTGGAGTGAATGGAAGGAAACTCAAGTCACTCTACTGCCTCCCCCCAGCCCAATGTCCAAAACAGCCACTTCCCCCTGTTTCATGAGTGGGCCAACCCTGCCTCCGGCTCCTGCCAATTTTGCCTCTTTTCCTGACCTGCTTCATCTTATTTGAACCTTTTCATGGGAGGCTTACGTTGGTTCCTGGTTTCCAGTTCCTTATTCAACATGGAGTGACATAAACCAGTCTGAAATAAAGAGCTGAAGTTTACACACCTTTGCAGTCAAAGATAAACTTCAGGCCACCTCAAATCACCCATGCCCATGACTGAGAGTGTTCCCTACAGGATGCCCCAGCAGCGTCTCCAGACCAAAGTTTCATTTTTGCACAAGTCAAGTTCAAGTGTGGTTCCCCCATGTCAATTTACTTATGAATAAAGAGTCCCCAAGTAGGTGGGGGATTCCAAAGTAGGGGGGGTGGAGATTCAAGTTCATTTGGGGGCACAGAGGTATGTAAGTTTCAGTTCCTTCCTCAAGCTGCTCACGCAGCTCAGTGATGAACCGGGAACTGGAACCAGGGACCATCTTCAGCCTTGTATATTCCCCAACAATGCCACTGTTCATTACGGGAAGCTACCCACTGCTGTTTCTACACTAGAGCTCTTCAGTGCTGCTGAAGCATTGTTTTTTCAATCAGATGAAAATGAAATTAAAAAGGATGGCTCCACAGGTACTTAATATAGCAGTACTATATACTATATATTATCTGGTACGTCCTGTCCCCATGACCAAAATGCTTCTGTAATGCTGATTCAGAAGCAAAGTCCTATTCAGTCAAGTCCTAAGGTCCCCTGCAACTTCAATTAGAAACTTCCTTTTCATGGCTTCTGCCTCTTGTTGCTTCCTGTTCTAGAGCAGCTGTGGCATTACTGATGAGTGATATTTTGCAATAAAAAGAAGAAAGAAAAAAATGAATGGGAAGAAACCACTAATGAAAGAATTTTCTGGAAGAGGAACTGACTGATAAAGGCCAACTAGAACAAAATGTATCAGTAAAGCTGCACTGCTATGAACAAGAAGCAAGTAGGAGTAGAAACCACAAGGGGAAAAGCCTCTAACTAAAGGTAAAGTAGCCTTGAAAAGCTTCAATAGCTCTTTGCCATTGGACAGGCTGACATTGCAATTGCTCAAGTTAAAAAGAATCACCACAAATCAGGTCTGAGAAAAAGACAGGAACATACACATGCAATAGGCTGGGTAAGGACACTGAATTCGCTATTAAAAAATGAGCAATCGGAAAACAGTAATTCCAGTCTACATGACTAGTGTGGAGGCAAGAAAGCTTTCTGGATTGAAAGAAAAAGCTTCCCTCGAAATTCTTGGGTATTTTATCTGAACAGAAGCCTCCAAAAACTGGTTTGAATTTTGCTTTGGGTAATGCTGTTTGGTTGACATGCCCCTCTCCAATTTTAGTGGAAATACCAAGCCAAAGCAGAGTTCCCTAGCAGACTTCAGCTCTTTTGCAAGTTTTGCTAAATCTGAGTTGCTAAATGGTTAAAACCTATGTCATGAGAAAACCATAGATAGGGAAGTGTTTGGAAAAAGAAATGAATTATAATAATTTACTTATATTATCCTCCCTTCACTAAAGGTAACTTATGTCAATACAATAAGGTAACACAACAATAAAAGCAGAAACCATTAAAACAAATTTTTAAAAATTGAGATAGTAGGAAAAAGAGAAAGAGAAAAAAAAATCAAATTCCAAACACATGGGTGACTCGAATACTATAGAATTTATTTAAAGTAAAATCTGACCCCCCAGGAACTATTTCCAGTGTCAGCATTCAGCTTTGGAACATATGAAGCAATAATGTAGGGAAGACCATTTCTGAGCATGTGCAGAATGCATTTCCTTTACTACTGAGTAAAGCATAGCCTATTTCCACACAGATGGCAGAGTTTCTTGGTCACAGAGTCTAGCTTCTTATTGACTCAAGACTAGTACTGCTTTTGTTAGAAATTAAGAAGGGCAATAGTGAATCTTCTAAAAGCACCATAATAGCTTGCTACAGCAGCTAAACTTCTATCCCTGCCCCCTCTACACACACACACACACACACACACACACACACACACACACACACACACACACACACACACACACACACACACACAGAAGATGGGATGGGAGCTCCACCTTAATGGCCTTGATGAACCACAATTTACTTGCATGCATTGCTGCTGTTTCCTGTGCCAAGTGCAAAAGATGACACCCAGAACCTGCAGGAAACACAAAGCAGCTCCACCTAAGTGCTTCTTTCCTGAGCTGGGCCCCGAAGCTCTAGACGCAGGTGGGCTGGTGAGGAGAGTAAGTGCGGGTGGTGGGTGGAACAGGGCTGGTCCAGGAAACAGGCTTTCCGCTCAGCTCCCACATGGCCTGAATTCTCAAGGAAAAAGCAAGGGTGGGAATGAAGGCTTACAGTGTACTTTGGAAGGGGAGGCTGCTTATGAGCAGTGGCTGGGAAGGCAGTGATTGAGAAGGCCAACTTTCCAGTCATCAGTCTTTCCCCTCTCCCCCTTCCTCTTGGCACTAGCAACTGTGATTCTTCTTCCGTCCTGCCTTTGGCTTTTCAGTGGCTCTCTGTCCACTATCTTTTTTCCCCCTAAGCCCTTCCTCTTTTGCTTTCCTCCCTCTCAGGCTACTCTTCTGTTGTCTGAGTTTTATGAGCCTGGCTCCTTCTCAAAGGTTTTTTGGTATCTCCTTCCTGAATAAGAAGGGGATGGGGGAGAAGGAGGAAGGTTCAAAGCATTCTTACAAAAAACCAACAACAGGATGTTACATCAGGCAGCCTGATAGAAGAAATCTCAATGCACCATAGGTTTAGTCATGATGAAGGAGTTGCATGCATTGTACAGTATATACATATGTCATCCATGTTTAAATTCTGCACCCTGACAAGTCAGTTTCTTCTCTCAGAATTGGGAAATTCTGCATTAATGTGTTTAATTTGGTCTCTTTGACTGGGAAACGTGTGGTGTCACCCAGGATTGGCTATATCTTGTGCATTGCTTAGTTATTTTGAACTCTTAAGAGGTGGCAATACTTGAGGACATCAACTTTGGACAGGCTGGAAGGGACAAAGCAGGCAATTACCGCAATGGTCTTCCACATGGCAAGTATGGAGGTATCCCACCTGAGAAAGGGTCTTGCCTTCCCTGAACTGTTTCTGGTACTCTTCCTGACTATGCACTGAAACACTGATTTGGGATGGTGGGTAGCCTGCTGTTTGGTTGTGCCTTTAGATTATTTTCTAGCCTCGTACCAAGAACTCCAGGAGGCAGCTATAAAACAGGGCTGTCACCATATAAAGATTTTTTAGGTGATTAATGATCTGGCTTTTAAATGTATTGATTAAACATAAGCACATTTGCATATTGCCAAAATCCCAATGTACATACTCTTTTGAGAATTCTGGAGGAAGGATAAGTGTGAGATAACATTTGCTGATTATAATGTAGGTACAACTCAATAGAAAGATCTATTCTACATTAATGTTTCCTTTTTCATCCAGTTTGGATGACTGGAGTATTCTATATTGGACTAACACACCAAAGTTCAAAAGGCGTTAAAAAATTAAGCATGCTCAAGAGACATCAGTATTTAGATGATCCAGGTTTAACTATACTCAGTGGCGTCACTAGGGCGCGCGTCACCCTAGTGACGCCTCCCCCCCTATACAAATCTTACAAATCTTCAGCGTGGCCATAGGCCACGCCGCGATTTGGGGCGGCGGCCAACGGGCGCCGCTCTGGACGCCCGATGGGCGCCACTCCGGGCACCCGACAGTTTTTGCAGCCGGCTCGGGGACATCTTCCCCGGCCGTCTGTCCGGGGCCTTCTGAGGAAGGCCCGCTGCTCGAACGTTATAACGTTTTTTAGCGCATGCGCAGACCGTTCCTGAAGGAAAAGGGCAGCCCTTTTCCCTCAGGGATGGTCTGCGCATGTGCAAAAAACGTTATAAATAACGTTCGCACAGCGGGCCTTCCTCAGAAGGCCCTGGTGCGTTGGCCGGGGAAGACGTCTCCGGAGCCAGCTCCGGGGACGTCTTCAGGGGCGACGCGCGCAAGAGGTGACGGGTCACACACATGCGCGCGTCACCCCTTGCGCGCGTCACCCCATAGCGGCCCGCTCCCGTCACTTGACGGGAGCGACGCCATTGACTATACTGATTTCAACTGAGTGCTATCTGCAACAGTTGCCCGTGGTTCCCTACTGCTAGAAAGAAAGCAAAAGAAATTGGCTGATGGCAATTCTCCAAGTTATGTGGCAGCAAATCTGGATTTGCCACCAAGTATACACTCAATGAGGAGCTGCAGCCAAACTCTCCTCTTAATTTGTAGACCTATATGATACACATGCCATATTATACATTTCAATGTACACTTAAAAAACCAAGTGTATTGCAGCCCTGAATGGATGCTTGAACCAGAGCCCAAACTAGCAGCCCAATCCTATCCAAAATCCCGTGCTGGGATGCAGCAGCACCAGGGCAGGCTCCGCTGTATCCAGCGCAGGGCTGGAGGACTCCTCGAGGTAAGAGGACATTTGTCCCCTTACCCTGTGTTGAGCCCCAGCAGCCTCTATGGGGCTTTCAAGCCTGCAAAGGGGGATAGGATTCGGCGGAGGCCTCCTCTGCCATGCCCGCCCCTCCCGGGCCTGTTCTGCCCTCCTCCCCGCCCTCCCCTACCCCACCCCACCCCACCCCACCCCTGTTTCGACCTCGCCCCGCCCAGCGTGGAGCTCACCTGCCTCTGGCAGGCACTGCTCTTGCACTGGCAGAGGCCTGCTGGCACTGGCCTCCATGCTGGCACAACATGCTCTGTGGCATGCTTGCGACGGCATGGGGCTTAGTTATGCCGGTGGAAGCTGGCATAGGATTGGGCTGTAGACACTCTTGTCTACTGTAGCCTGCCAGGGTATTACCTTTCTTCTCTATGCTTCCATCATCTTCTCCACCATTTGGATGAGGCAAGTCAAGATCTTCATCTGAATTGAGATAAGAAATAAAATCAGTCTAGCAAGCATCTATGACATGGACAACAAAAGATGTTCTTAATTTTTTTCCCTATGTAAAGTACTTCATGAAGTTTTTTGTCAAGTGGTATATAAAATATTCTTCATCATCGTCAACATAATAATAGTATCACAGTATAATCTCAACTTTGGGGCAAGAAAGGTCTAAAAATCATAATGGGTTTGGGTCCAGGATATCTGAGGGACCGCCTTCTCCCATACATTCCAGCCCGCTCTCTTAGGTCATCTGAGGGGTCTCTCCTGCGAGTGCCACCTCTGTCTCAAGTTAGGGGAATGGCAGCTCGTGGGCGAGCCTTCTCTGCTGTGGCGCCACAATTGTGGAACTCCTTGCCAGGGGATTTGAGAACAACCCCCTCCCTCATGACTTTTCGGCAGGGGCTCAAAACGTTTTTGTTTTCTCTGGCGTTTGGGTGATGGGTTGTTGTCTGCCCCCAGTGCCTCAGTATGTTCTGCATTGCTGGTTTTTTCTGCTCTACATTGTCACCCCCCAGTGGATTTTATTGTTTTTTATTTACCTTATGTATTGTTTTTAAATTATGTATTTTAACTTGTGAGCCGCCTTGGGCATTTGCCTCGGCATAGGAAAAGGCAGGGTATAAATTTCTTAAATAAATAAATAATAAATAAATAATGGACACACATACCAACAGCTGCCAATAGTTAATTTTTTAAAAAATGTACTATATAAGAAACATCAAGGCCAGCAGGTTGCAGCCTGTGCATTCACACAGCTCCTGTTCAAATTCAGTTGCTTTTTGCTCAAAGAGCCCCAAGGTATAATTTGAGGCAAAACTCTGCCTTGCAATCTACCTCGACAAAGAGGTAAGCACAAGAACAAGTGTACAGATCCAAATCCGGGTCATCTGGAGGTTCAAGGAGAGTCACAAGGTTATCAGATCTCCTTGCTTCTTGATGTGGCTGTCTGCAGCTCCCTGGTTCTCTTGTTTCGTTATCTTATGCACTACTCCTGCAACTGTCATTGCTCCAAATTTCAATTCTTACGTTCACACACCTCTTAAGTATGCTGTCAAGCATGTGCAGAGGGCCTCTTGTTTATGCACATAAATGTGCAAGTAAAAAAATAAAACCTGTGGCCATAGGAGAGACAATAGATGCAATGGAAGAAGAAGTTGCAGGGTAAGCAGCATCAGAGGGCAAAAGATAACAGCTGGCTCTGAAACAATGACCCAGGAACAGAAGTTCAGATTCTGAGATCTGAATGGGCAAGATTCTGAATGCAAGTCCTTTTGGGCAGAGGCGTCGCGGCAGCTAAGGCTGCCTGGAGCACCTCCGTGGCGCCGCCCCAAAGGGGTGGCGCTGCCGCTGGGTTGGGGGCGACTGCGTGTGCGCCCGCCTTCTCCCCTGAAAGCCCTGGAGCGTCCGCCACGACTGGCGGCCAGGGCTTTCTGAAGGTAGCCGCTGCGTCGTGGCCTTATTTATACTTTTTTTTTCTGTACAGACACAGAACGTAACGTTCTGCGCATGTGCAGGAAAAAAGTATAAATAAGGCCACAACGCAGCGGCTGCTTTCAGAAAGCCCTGGCCGCCGGTCGTGGCGGATGCTCCAGGGCTTTCTCAGGTTCCGAGGCCGGGCAGGTGTTCCAGGGGAATGCCGCCCGAGCAGCGGAGCCGCTGCGTCACCTGATGCAACTCGGGAGCAGCAGGATAAGGTGGGTCGTGACATGGGAGCGGCAGAACAAGGTGGGTCACAGCAGCAGTGACTTTGAGAACCGCTGCTATAACACTTTTTCTGGAGTAAGCCACAATGGAACTTACTTCTGAGTTCATTAGACATGCATTGGACTGAGCTGTAAGACACTGTATCTAGAGCACTTTAAACACTTTAAAGCAGAGGTTCTCAACCTGTGGTACGGATACCCCTACGGGTACGCGGACCTCTTGCTGGGGGTACGCCAAGCCCTGCCCCTTATCTGCCCCATCAGCAGCGAATTAAGTGTTAATTAACATGGATTTTAAGTTTTAATTGTTTTTGGAGCCCTTCTGTCTCTCTGATTTTGGTTTTGGGCTTATTTTTGTACTTTGTACATATGTGTGTGTGTGTGTGTGTGTGTGTGTGTGTGTGTGTCACACACACAAACAGTTAGAGAGTTAAATAAGACATTTTTCACATTTAAAATTGTTTTAGTACTTTTTTATTTAATGATTAATCACCTAATTAATTGATTGATTAATCCAATTAATTAGCAGTTAATTAGCAGGGGGTACTTCAGAAAATTGGACCGTGATAGGGGGTACCCGGACCTCCCAAGGTTGAGAACCCCTGCTTTAAAGTGTTATATAGATGTTGTTATACTGGGCCAATTCTAATTTTACTGCAGTATGGCTGCTATAAAAAATCTGCAGTGTGGCTGCTATCAAAAATCGCAACATTCCAACATGAGTTGACTGGATGGAGTTACCGGTAAGTGCCCACACATCCTTACCGCATGATACAGGTACCTATCACACAATCCAGCCTATCAACATAGGAAGTTGATTTCAGATGGAGCCCTGATCACACAGAAGAGATTTTCAGTGACAATCACCCCGCTGCATTTATTTATTCACATTTTTATACCGCCCTTCCTCCAAAGAGCTCCGAGTGGTGTACATATTTCCTCCCCTCCTTTTTTGTCCTCACAACAACCCTGTGAGGTAGGTGGGGCTGAGAGATAGTGACTGGCCCAAGGTCACCCAGGAAGCTTCGTGGCTGAGCGGGGATTTGCTGTCTGGCAACAACAACCTATATACCAAAGCTTAACATATAGAAAAGGAAGGGAAAATGGGTTATCACCTGCTAGCAGAGGGAGGTAATATTTTAAAACATGCCCCATAAACCTATCAATAGTTATTTAAGGCAGTAATAGCAATCACTTGTTATAGCATCGTAAATTTACATGGCACTATATAAGCATAACACAAGCAGGAAAGCTTCCTCAGCTTTGACAAGCATCTCCGGTTTCACTAAAGAGAAGACAATGAATGAAACACACTGTCGGGAGATGATGGAGGCCATGGGAAGAGGAAAAGGGAGGGAGGGAGGCGAGGGATGTGTGGGCGGAAGGATGGACTTAGCAAAGGGGGAGAAAGGATTCCAGAAGGAAATTAGGGTTAAGAGACCAAATGACAAGAGAGGGCAAATGCAGACAACCATTTATCAAGTGATAACTTACCTTAGTGTGCATGTCACCACTTGGCATCACAGCTGGTCGTGTGTATCATCCTGGCAGGTGGTAAGGAGGATTTTTACCACTCTTCTTCCCCAGATTTCTGATCAGGTGTAGTAGGTGTGTGGTAAAAATTCTCCCCACCACATCATAGGACACTGGTAATTTACCACTTGGTGAACAGTCATCTGTACTCATTGTTGGTGTGCAGTGATAGTTTTGCATCTGATCCGTTACTGTGCACCAATATTATTCAATTAACTCATTTTCACGTAACCCTAGCATTAGGACGTTATCAGTGGTATCCAGTATCCTTCCTCTAAAAAGTGAAGACTGAGCTTTTAGTTGTCATAACTAGCAGCCACTGATAGGCCTTTCTTCCATCTAATCTTTGTCCAAAGGCATTCGTTCTAGTGACTCTCACAATATACTATGGCAATGAGTTCCTTAGGCATGTTTTCAGAGACCTAACCTTTCACACAAAAAGAAACACATTTTTGGAGAGGCATGTGACTTTTCTCCCTGCACAAGATTTAAGAATGCTTGAAGTGAATGGCCCTAAGTTCCAGTTCCAAGATTTACAATCAGTATCAGGCCACTCAAAAAGTCTGGTTGACAGATAAGTCCTAATATTTCGTACAAACAAACTAAATACCAGTACACAGAGTGAAAAAATAGAATCACAGTCTTGAAATATACCTGGAGGCTATCTAGTCTGACCCCCTCATTTAAGGCCATGAACCTACCAGCATTCCACAGATCAAGTTACAGAATGCAACCATAGGATTTTCCAAGCAGAGAGGAGAGGTGAGCTCCTGATTTGTGCGCTCATAAGCCACTTAAGAGTACTGTATATTACAAATGGAGCTAGAACTGGTGGTACAGTATTTTGTTCCCAGATCCCAGCATAGTTGTACTGTGCTCCACTGTCCATTGGTTCCTCCTGACCAAGCCTGGCTATAAATACTTCCAAGTCAGATCTGGCTCGTACCCTGGTTAATGGCCAGACTCTGGTCTTGCTTGCATGTTTGCTAGTTTGCCAAGTATCCCTGTCTGCTTCCCTCTCTTCCCAGTTTATCAGTTTCCCTATCCCTCGCCTGACCTTCTGCCTGTTCCATGCCTAAACCCTCATTCCAGCTTCTCTCTAGGTGAACTTCTTGCCCCAGACCATAGCCTGCAATGGATTCTGCCTCTGACCTGACCCTTCTGTGGACCTGCCTCAGGGCTCTATCTACTTCTGGTCCCAAACCTGCTTGGACTCACATTTCGGATCCCTGTCTGCTAAACTATTTATTGATCCAGTACTGAAAGTCCCTGACACCTTAAAGGAATAAGAACCTCTCCACCAAAATCTTAGGGGGGGGGAATAAAACAAAAAGCTGTAATATACACCAAGATCAGCAGAATGTTGAATAAAGTAAACACATTATATTTGCATAAATATGCCCATTTTGCAGTTTCACTTGCTTTGATTAGTCACAGGGATCTAAAGGCAAAGAAATCAAAAGCTGCCTATCCCGATTTATTTATTTCGTATCCAGATCAAACTTTGTTCTGCCAAAAAGTAGCTACCGCCACAGCTTTGTCATTAGTTTGTTGTAGTAGATCATCGACAGTACAAGGTTCCGGCAATAATCGGCACACCATCACATGCGATGGATCTTGGACTTCTCTGCACTCACATAATATATTGCTGTCAGCCAACAACCCCCACTTAAATAAATTTGTCTTACACTTTGGTACCCCCACCCTCATCCTATTCATTGTCCTCCAAACTGTACAAGGGAGAGTGTTTCCTGCGGCCATTTCTTCCTTCGGTAAAATTGTCAAATCAGTGAGCTCATTCCTCCATTTGCCTATCCTGATCAGTAGTTTTTTGTCAGCTGCACATTCTAGCTTCTGAAGTTTCACCAGGCATTGCCAGCCTCTCTTTGTAGCATTAAAGCCGGAGCTACACTGCATGCGTTTGCGTTCCGTATGCGTCTAGTGTCTGGCCCCCAGGTCAAACAACGGGCTCTGATTGGCTGAGCCAAACGCAAACACAATGCAAACACGGCCAAAGTCGAGTCGGGCTCGATTTTGGCCGCGTTTGCATTGCGTTTGCGTTTGGTTCAGCCAATCAGAGCCCGTTGTTTGACCTGGGGGCGGGACACCAGATGCATACGGAACGCAAACGCATGCAGTGTAGCTCCGGCTTTAGGGCTAGAAATTTGCTTTTTCTGCACAGAGTCTTTCGGGTCTTAAGGCCATGTTAAAAATAAAAAAACTTTAAAAACCACTATAGAACAGACAGACAAGTTCTTACATGCTCCATCTATTAAATCCAAATAAATTGGTAAAGGCAGGCTAGTTCTTGTGTCTGACTCTATGCAGAATATACTGGCCATGAAAGCCTAAGCAGACTTCCTTTTCCTTTATTAAAAAATAAAACAAAACAGAGGACACTGAATCCTGTCTAATATCACGTTCTGTACTTGCAGGGCACAGAGTTCTGGTTTTCAGCAACCAAAACAGGCATTTGACAAGTAGATGCCATCCCAGTCAGCTGTAGGGATATATCGTTTGCTGATAACATACGATTAGTACAAAGCCACCGGACAACCTGCTGCTGTGCCGCACTTTCTGGGAGCCAAAGCAACTCCCCACCACCACTTTGTCTAGGGCACAGCTGTCTCTTGCCCTCCATTCAAATCAATGCAAACCTGGTCAGGCCATCCCTCTGTGAATTCAGAATTGGATCTGAAGTTGGAGGGTCACAGAAGTGGCTCCCCCCCACTCTGTCCCACCCCCATGGTTAGATGGGAAAGTGGCACCAAAGATCTTTTCTAAATAAATCAGGCTTGATTGTAAAACTCAGGCCAATGACGAGACACAACCTCATTAGCATTGATTTTAAAATAAATTATTGAGTGTGCCTTCTCTCCACCCCCTCCCCTGCTTTGTGGATTTGCAAAGAAAAACCATCAATGCTATCTTCTTGCATGATAAAAAGAAAAAAGAAAAAATAATGGAACAATCAAAGCTAGATTACGATTCTTCCAGGCAATTCTATGATGTGAAAAACAAGTGAAATGGAACACTCAGGGTTACTCCTGTTGGAGGTTTAGAGAGCCACCTATGCAGCCCTAGTACCTGCTGATCAGGGCCAATCTTAGCCTTTGTGCTGCTAACTGAGGCAAATCCCTCCCCTTCACCTGGTTTTCCACTGGCGGTCATTTGGAGAAAGTACCTCCAAATGGCCCAGGCCATGATTATTTAGTTCTGCCTTTCTACAGCAACTCTTCCAGGCTCCAGGAGAGGTAGAAGTGGGACAATCCTCCCAGTTGTGTTTCAGAGTCCATGTGATTATTCATCAGGAGGAGCATATACAACTGTGGTTGGCTAATAAGTTTGACAGTCTGAATGAGTATTATGAACCAGTGAATGGGTGTATGAACTAGGTAGGCATGCCAGATGTACAAATCTCTGTTAGATGTGTGTGACTGTCCTGTATGGATGATGTTGCTATGGTTACTATTTATTTATTTTTCACATTTTTATACTGCCCTTCTCCAAGGAGCTCAGGGTGGTGTACATGGTTCCTTCCCTTCTTTTGTCCTCACACAACAACCCTGTCAGGTAGGTGAGGCTGAGAGATAGTGACTGGCCCAAGGTCACCCAGGAAGCTTCATAGCTGAGAGGGGATTTGAACCTGGATCTTCCAGGTCTAAGTCCAACTCCCAAATCACAATACTGTATACACTCCTTTTTGAGTTTTTACCATGAATATGGTAAAGCAGGTCTTGAACCTTGCTCTCTATAGTTTCTCTCCCCCTGAAGAATATATACTGCTGCAAGAAGCTGGGGCTGATGAGGGTTAGGGTCAAATGATGGCACAATGTGTTGAATTTACTGCCCCCAAAATGAGCACATGTGTTTAGGGGGGATTCTTGAGGGAAGATATGTGGTAAAGAAATGCACTTTTCAGGAGAGGTAAACTGATAGGCAGAAGAGCTCCAAGAGTACAATTTAAGAGAGGAAATTCTCTTGCACAGCTCCCATTAATCTCAATGGAGCTTACACCGGGAAACTTTCCCTCAACTTTTCCTCTGAGTGCTCCACCACTGCATTATTTCTGAATATTGTTTATTGCTATTTGCTTGTTTGTATCATAAACATAATACTCCTTCTTGCAAGAAACTCAGACCAGTTTGTGGGGTTCTCAAAGTGGTGGGTCGCAACTCACCACTTGGAGAAGGGGCAGGCCATTACCCCCTTAAGGGGAGTGGCGACCTGCGATGGTGGCAGCAGCGATCCAGGGATTGTGCCACTGCTGGGGACAAAAGGGGTATTTTTAGACTTACTGGGGGTCAGACCATCCTCTGGAGGGCGCGGCAGGGCACGCTCCCCCAGCAGGCCTCCCCAAGCCTCCAAATAGCCCCTGGAGGTGAATAAAGTCCACTTCTGGTTTTGGGGGAAACCAGGAAGTAAAATAGAAGTGGGCTTTAAATTGCCTCCAGGAGCTGTTCGAAGCCTTGGGGAGACCTGCTGGGGTGCCTCCCCCCTACACCCTCGGAGGACAGCCCGATCCCCGTTAAGTCTAAAATGCCCCTTTTGTCCCTGGCAGCGATGTGATCCCTGGATCGCTGCTGAGTGCTGCCGCCATTGCCCCGCCCCAGCACGCACTCAAAGTTCTCCCCTATTCACAGGGAGAACTTTTAGAAACGCTGCCCTAGACCGGTCGCTCCACTGATCTGAAGTTAAACAGGATTGTGCCGTAAGAAATGCATTGGAGAAGCACTGGTGCAAAAACACCTATGGACACTATTTTGTTTGAAAGAGCCTATGGGAAAAAAGCTGTACAGTAAAATCCTTGTCTCCCCAATGACTCATTAAATGTTTGGCCTTCCCTTGCTCCTTGTCCGGCAGCTCAAATTGCTCAGCAGAGCTGTTTAGCAGAGTGAACCCCAGACATTCCCCCAAGGAGACTCCACTGTCTCGCTTCCTCTCTGCTTTACTGGAAACTCCACTCCTCTTCTCATTTCAGCTGCTGTGCCAACCACATTAGCAGAGTCTTCATAATGGGTTTAGGTGGTTTTCTGGGTCCAAGTCCGTGGCCTCAAACTGAGCCAAATTTCACCAGAGAGTCTCCAGTCCTCAGTGGTCTCTGTATATTGTCTGCACTATTTTGAAAATGGAGACAAAGAAGAAATAGCATTTCTGGCACCAAATAAGCCTTGAAAGGTATTTATAGAGACCTCTTGTCCAACCCATCTCTTTTGAAGCAAAACGCAGGACTGAATTTGAGCTCCCCAGGGTATAGCCCAATAATGTATTTTAAATGCAAGAGGACTCTGGCGCTAGATGTGAATACATAATAGGAGTTGTGCTTGCGTGTGTGTGGAGTGGCTTGCCTCAGCACCAAGCATCGACAACTGGCCCCCTAGTATCTGAAACTGGAAGTAAAACTTTGTGGCCAAACAATTTTCTAGAAAGGCTGGAGCTCAGCCTAGTATTGGGGATTTGTGGCTCAAAATTAAGCCTTGCTGATACACAACTGCTAGATATAGTTCAGTCTAACTATGGTCTGGTTCTCACTAACACATTATAACACTGCAGTGTAAAGTTATGACTTTCGTATGTGAACCATCACAGATATGTGATGAAATCACCATACCTTTCATATTGTCTCAAAACACAACACAGTTGTGGGGCATCAAGCAGAGAAGAATCAAGTCATAGACTGGTATGTGCAAGCCAGCTGTATAAATCATTACATCCTGGACTTAGCCCTGGGACTTGAGAAGTTTTAATGAAGATGAGCGTGACTTTCCTTCTAGTGTGGAGCACTGGAAAAAAGTCTTGGATTTGGATGTGGAAAAAGAAAGGTCCAAGGGTTGCACAGCCACAAGGCTCACTGGATGGCAATGGGCACGTCTCTTATCATTCAGCCTCTCCCACTTCACAGGACTGTTGCGAGGATAAAATATACAGTAATGTTCCTGAGCTCCCAGGCAGAAGGGCAAAAAACCAATGTGACAACTATGTTGTGTGCGTGCATAGTCATAAAGTGTGAGTTCAGGCAATCTTGAGCCTCAGAACAACACTATCAGTCATATGTGGCCTGGCTCATTCGTTTGGGCCATCTGGAATGCATGTGGAATGCGGAAATGCAGGCTTCTACTCTTTGCTTGTGATGCATTATAGCATAGATATGTGTGGTCATGTACAGAAACATGTGCAGTTGCCAACGAAATGCAGAATTATGCAAGGCAGTGGGGACAGACAACCCTGTTCTTCTGTTGGGAAGTACGTGCCAAGCAGGTTATTGGTTATCATCTATAATGGAGAGGTGACGTTTCGAGCTGGTGCTGGCTCAGTCTGGGCTCTGGCTGTACCGCATTCAGGCAGCAGGCTGAAAGAGTAGAATCCAAGGTAGACAAGTTGAAGAATTGCAGCTGAAACATTAATATCATAATTAAATGCCAGGCTTTCCCAGTTGCACAGTGCCCCTAAAAGCTTGTGATGGATGGAGGCTTTCAGGAAGGAAGCTACTCATGCTTTCCTTAGGAAGGTGCTGCTGCCAACTGAGCGCTCCCTGGCCTGCCTTCCACATTGAGGCTGCAAAACAAGTTCAACAGCCCCTCTAACCCAGTTTTCTTCACTATTGCACACCCTTAATGTGTTCACCAGTGGCAGATTGTTCCTGCATAAAGCACTGTGGAGAAGCCAGGTTAAGATGGCAGAAATAAGCATGTATTTCATTATGGTATTAATGTTTCAGCTGCAATCCAACTTGTCTAACCTTGGAGTCCACTTGTTTAACTTGCTGCCTAAGTGCAGTGCAGAAGCTCTTGGTAACCCCAGCAGTATCTCTGCACTGTACTGATCACTTGCTCACAGTTCTCTCTGTGTGTAACCCTATAGCCTGTGTGGTTGCTGACACCATTGTTGACCTCCTGTCCATTGGGTCATCATCATGGCAGACCTTTCTCTGAAAGGGAAATGCTGTGGGCTCCCTGAGCATCATAGCACCCAACCATTGCTAATATGCTGATTGGTGCCTTCCATGCATGGCACTGGTAGAGATGTTATTATTATTATTATTATTATTATTATTATTATTATTATTATTATTATTATTATTATTATTAT
Organism: Plestiodon gilberti rubricaudatus; assembly: GCA_026170595.1. Lineage (NCBI taxonomy): Eukaryota > Metazoa > Chordata > Lepidosauria > Squamata > Scincidae > Plestiodon > Plestiodon gilberti. Next base: position 38,309,379 of record JANXHW010000006.1, on the reverse strand, counting down.
TATTAACAGTATTTATATTTATTATTAACAGTATTTATATTTATATTTGTTAGTAAACAATGTTTTGATCGGTGGGCAGTGCTGAAGTTTCCAGGGTTGTTCTGGAGTGTCCATTGGTGTTGCCATCTTGGCTTTTGTTGCTAGGGTTATTATGGACTATGCCGCAGGCTGAGCATAGGATTGCTACTATGTTACACTGGTATTAGTCTAGTGTAGCAGCTGCCCATGTAGCAGGACCATAAGAATCACTGTTGCTTAGTAGTGGTGTTAGCAAGTTTATGACTGATATTGCTCAACAGTCAATTAATCTCTAGAACACATCACTACAGGATTTCATGATGGCTACTACTCAACAGGGATGTGGATCAAGTCTCTGACTCCGTCTCAAGTCAAGTCCCAAGACCCTGGGTCCAAGTCTCAAGTCAAGTCCCAAGTCTTTGGTTGTGAGTCCCTATCTATTTAATGGGGAAAACGGGATTAAACCTGAATAAAATCCAACTTGTCGTAAAAGGTTCCAAGTCTCGAGTCGAGTCTTTCAAGTCTTTTACAATCGCTAAGTCAAGTCATTGACGCGACTTGAGTCCGACTCGAGTCCGAGTCAACAGACTCAAGTCTACATCACTGCTACTCAACATGGCTTCAAAAGGATTATATAAATACACAGAACAGAAGAATGGCCATGATAATCTAGAGCCCCCAGGTTTAGCGTTTCTCTGATTATTAGACACGGGACAAACAACAGGGTCGTGGGAAGTGCTATCATGCCCTGTTTGTGAGCTTGTCTGGGGTAACTGGCTGGTCACTATCAGAAGAAGACAGGACGCTGTGTGGGATGGACCATTGGCTTGATTCAGCATTGGCAAGTCTAAAAATTCAGCAGAGGGATTTTTGTTTCTTTTTGTGTAGTATGTTTTTTATCATGCAAATAAAAATCTCAGTTGTGGTTTAGTGTTTCTTTTAAGAATGAACGGGAGTGAGGCTGGAGTAGAGGAAGGAGAGAGAGAGAGAGAGAGAGAGAGAGAGAGAGAGAGAGAGAGAGAGATAATTTCCTCAGCAAGTCATCGTCGCTAATGAAGTTTTACAAAAACAGATACAACCAAGGAAAAATAAAATTTCACAGGTGATAAATTTTTCCAATTTCCGAGGCAGAATTCGATAGGATTGTTAAATTAAGAGTGAAGGTGTCTGTTAGGAGGCAACGAACAATGATGGGTAATTTTATAGAGTGGAAAATTGAATCAAATTGCAACATTAAAACACAGCTCCTTGGAGGATCTGTCCCGTATGCAGGCCTGCTCCAGTACATCAGTGGGAGACTTGGGGGAAGGGATGGAAAGATGGTTTGCCTGTGTAGCTGTAAGCTGTATGGAGACCTGGTCTTAAAGGTTCTCAGAATCACCAAATCTGAAGATGGGGACGGACAGGTCAGGGAAGGAGGAGAACCAAACCACGTCACTTGCCAGGTCATCGAATGTGCCCCAGCTATCAGGGGACTATCTGAGATATTTGAATTGGAACTCAGAATTAAATTTAGGGAGATGTGAGGTTTCAAGAGAATGCTTCTAAGCTGGTTCTGGGTATCTTATTATTATTTTAGAAATTATTCTCCCCCCCCCCTCTCTCTCTCACACACACACACACACAATGCAATGTGACTGTGTGATGGGGGAACAATGTGTGCAGAGCAGAGAAGCTGGGATGCCACTACATGTGGATGGACAGGCTCAAAGGACCACCCCATGCAGGTAAGCTAACTCTTCAGCACTTGGGTAAGATATTTGGGCAAATCCACAAAGCTCCATGTAGATGTGAATGGTCACATGACCATGACAATATATATATGGGCACATGCCTTATATAATGCCTGAATCCAAAGCAAATTCTTGGAGGGTTGGCTACCAAGCCTCTCACATTCAGATATAGATGGATGGATATCTCCATTTCTGTCCAAACATTGCAGTTTCCTTGCTTTCTGTTCTGCTCTCTTACAGTAAAAATCCCTAGATTTTTTTTCTATCACTAAAAAAAAAAGTCCATATTCAAATTGTATTTTTTAAATATTTTCACACATTTCCTATCCAAACAGCTGGTGCAATAATACATTTCAAATTGTGCCTTTAAATATATATTTTTCTGCAAATGTATGGAATACACAGAATCCCTAGACATGTCCATATAAAAATCTGATCCTCTGGGGAGCAGGAGGGGTCTAGAACCGTGCGTCCTGCCATGAATTTTGGCAAGATGGAATTTGATAACATTGCTATGTTAAAATCAGGCAACAACTCTAGAACCTCAGTCATAAAGGCCAATATGGGGATATACAGTCATCCAGGAAGTCTGGACACACGTATGCCTCCATTGTCTCCCATCTCTATGTGCCTTTTAGTACAAGGCACTACTTGAATAATGGGTGAAAGGAAGCCTTTAATGAAAACCACAACCCCCTTACTTAGACTTACCATCCGTCCCGGAATGTCCGGGCTCCGGTCCTGGGCTTTCCGGTCCCCGGTCCCGGATGAAGCCTCCGCCGCTTCAAAAAGATAAAAAGTACCTTTTTTCCGTACTGTACTGCCTCATGTGACCTCACGAGATTTTGGTGCCGCCATCTTGGATCTCATGAGATTTCGCGAGATCCAAGGTGGTGGCGCCAGGAAAAAAGGTACTTTTTATCTTTTTGAAGCGGCTGCGGGGGCACGACAGCGGCAACAATGGCGGCGACGGCGGGCGGCAACAATGGCGGCGACGGCGGGCGGCAACAATGGATGGTGGCACGATGGGTGGCACTGCAATGGCGGCGGGGGCGGGCAGCAATGGTGGCACGACGGGTGGCAATGGCGGCGACGGCGGGCAGCAACAATGGCGGCAACGGCGGGCAGCAACAATGGCGGCAGAGGGACAGGAAAGTAAATTAATTAATTAAGCTAACTAAAAATAAAAAAACCTAATTAAAATTGTCAGCCTCCCTTTGGGCACATTGCGCCCTAAAAACCAGATTTTTAAAACCGGTTGTCCCGGTTTAGAACCTGGAAAATCTGGTAAACCTATCCTTACTTCCCCCAATTCTAATCCAACCATACACCCTGCTGTAGCTTTCTGATGATAATAGCTAATGGGGCCAGCAAAAAGGTAAACCTGGGACACATGATTTCTAAGTTAAAAGCATTACTCTCAAATCTAAGCATGCAGAGGTTCACAGTAGTGACCCCCAAAATGAAAAAGCCATTTTGCACACACTGCACATACGGTACTCTCCTTTCTCTGCTCCTTGTCAGCAGACAAATATAGTCCAGCTAAAAATAATGAACAGGGTGAAACAATATTCTCTGGAAGAGGGAAGTGGGGCATTCGTCACTGTGGGTTAGCCCCTCCCAACTGCAAGGCAGGATCGGTCTTAGAGCTTGGCTCCTCCCCGATGGGAGGGGGTCACCTCAACTCTCCCCAGATCCGGTCCTGCCTTTGCAGCGCTCGGTTGTGTCACATTTGAGCTTGGCAAATTTTTAGGATTGTTGTGCTTTAATACTTCTTTCATACCTCATTCCTACCTCCTCGATTTTTCCTTGTTTTCTCTCGTTGTCCTTCCCTGGGGGCGGGAAAGCTCGCTGCTGGTCTCTCTGAGCAAGGCTTGAGAGAGATCGGAAAAATCAGATAAGGGGCTTGCTTTTCAACCCTATTCCTTCGTGCTTTTCTACAGCCTTTAGTCTCTACCTTAGCCTGTCAGTGTGTTTTCCCCCTTCCCTGGGCTTGAGGGAGATCGGAAAGATAAGATCAGAGGCTTGCCTCTCAACTGTATTAGCTGAGGAGTGGACCTGCTGCAGGCCGCTGCCTCTGCCGCTTTATCGATCAAGGGGCAAGCAACGCGTCTGCAACATCGCAGAGATAAGGAGGCCCTCAGCGAGGAGCGCGCCTGGTGCAGGCCGCTGTCGCTTGAGTCACAGCCGACCCGTCAGATTCGGACTGTTCTCAGGGCAATCCAACGCTACCGAAGGCGGCAGCGATTCCAGAATACAAGGGGAGCGCATTGACCTGCCCAGATCGGCGAGGGGCATCTCACGGAGTGCTCCAGTGCCGATTCTGTCATCGTTGGTGTTGCTGCTCTGAGGAGAATATTTTTCCCGCCTTTTTTCAAAGTGAGTAACGCTGAGGGAATGGCGGAGCGGGCGGCTGAGGCACGCTCTGAGGTGGGGCAGGAGCCTGCTGGGGAGGTGATTACAGCTATGAGCAGCTCTATTTCCCCTGCCTTAAGGGAGGAAATTGGGAATATGATCAACTTGGCACTTCAAGGAGTGTTTAAGGAGCCTGGAACTCAGGCGTCTCGTGGTCACCGTAGCCAGGTACGGAGACATCGCTCTCCATCCCCCCCTCCCTTTTCTTCATCATATTATGCAAGTTCGTCTGCGGAGTCCTCACCTCCCCATAAGAAGGCCAAACAAAAAACAAAACACGTTCAGCCGCACAAGAAATCCTCTGGTAAACAGGGCTTGGCTAAACGCAAGCGCTGTGATTATGATTCACCCTCATCCCTGTCACCAGTGGCCTCCTGCTCAGACAGAGAGGAGGGAGAACTGTCTGGAGACCAAGAGGAATTTGAGGATCAGAGTGGCAACGCAAATAGACTTTTTCCAGCTGATCTTTTTCCTCGCTTGTTGGACAAGGTGGTGCGTGCTTTAGACCTACCTCCTGCCCAGCAGCCGGAAGTTCAACAGGGCAAGAGTGGTTCCTCAGCTGTTTTCCCTCAGGGTCCCTCTAGAACTAATCTGTTGCCTTTTCCTGAAGCTTTCCAGACAATTATTGACACAGAATGGGCCAAGCCAGCCACTTATAGGCAACCCTCTAAATTCTTTAATAAATTGTATTCTTTTCCAGATAAAGTTATGTCATCCCTGAAGTTGCCCACGGTCGATGCCCCGGTAGCGGCCCTTTCCTCCCCAGCCATTATTCCATCGGATGGGGAGGGGGGGCCGAAGGACCCATGCGATAAGCGCGTGGAGTCGGCCCTTCGTAGAAGTTTTGAGTCTTCCTCCCAGGCACTGAGGGCCACGGTGGCTTCTTCAGTCATGTCAAGAGCGTCTTATCTGTGGGCGGAAGAATTGGCGGCTACGGAGCCCAGTTTGTCAAAGAACGTCAAAAATTGCCTTAAAAAGATCTCGTTGGCGGCAGCCTTTGCGGCAGATGCCTCTTACGACTCTCTCCAGATGTGTGCTAGAGCAGTGGCCTCGGGCGTGGTTGCACGCAGAAATGTTTGGCTCAGAAATTGGCAAGTGGACATGGGCTCTCAAGCAAGGCTTGCTGGTGTCCCATTCCAGGGTTCAAAGCTTTTTGGCCAGGCTTTGGATCCAATTTTAGTTGAGAGCAGGGACAAACGCAAAATTTTGCCGTCCGCCCGTAAAGAACCCACCAAGTCTTTCAGAACCCCACAGTCCTTTCGGCCCTTTCGGGGGGACCAAAGGTTTAGGGATGGGGGTAAGTTCAAGAAAACCTGGACCAAGCCCAGAAATTTTCCAAAAAACAAGCAACAGGGTCACCCGAACTCCAGTGGGTCACGGGGACGGAGGGACTCCAGACCCCAATGACGCCACTCCACGACATCAATCGGGAGCTATTGGCGGCAGGCTGTCCAAATTTTCGGAACAGTGGCCGGCCATCACAGGCGACTCCTGGGTTCTGGAGGTGGTGTCCAGGGGGTATGCTTTAGAGTTCATCAGACGCCCCCGCAACAAAGTAGTAAAGATTCCCTATTCCAGGGACCCCCAAAAGCATCGAAGGAGATTACAAGCCATATCACATCTCCTCAAGATACAAGCGATCGAACCGGTACCTCGTTCTCAACAGAACCAGGGGGTTTATTCAATCTGGTTTTTGGTCCCGAAGAAAAACGGGGAGTGGCGGGCAATCCTAAACCTTCGATGGCTCAACAGGTTCTTGCGAAAGCAGCGCTTTTGGATGGAAACATGGAGGTCCATAACAGCAGCATTAAGGAGACAGGACTATTTAACGTCCATAGACCTGTCCGAGGCCTACTTCCATGTTCCCATCAGAAAGAGTCATCGCAGATTCCTTCGCTTTTGTTATGGGAACCGTCATTTCCAGTACCGGGCCTTGCCCTTCGGCCTCACTGCGGCTCCGAGGGTCTTTACGAAGACCCTCGTGGCCCCGGTGGCCTTTCTCAGGCAGCAGGGAGTTCACTTATTCCCGTATCTGGACGACATTTTAATCAGGTCCCCGTCCAAGGAGAGAGCGATCCGAGATTTGCAATTGACCATGAGCCTGTTGGAAAAACTGGGGTTTGTGATCAATCTAGCAAAAAGCTCATTAGTTCCCTGTCAGTATCTGGAACATCTGGGTTTGCTGATCGATACCAAGGCCTTCCGAATCAGCATCTCACCGGGCAGGCAGGAGACCATATGTGCCACCTTACGCAATCTAATATTGAATCCACGGTCGGACGTGATGTCTCTGGCCTCAGCCTTAGGGCTGTTGGTGTCATGTCAGGGTCTGGTCCCTTGGGCCAGATTCCACATGAGACCCCTTCAGGGCTTCTTGCGTCCCTTCCAGGATGCGATCGAACAAAAGATCCCTCTGCGGGTGCAGGTTCCGGCAGAGGTGCTCGACAGTCTGACATGGTGGTTGGATCAGGACAGGATTGCCCAGGGAGTGAGTCTGGAGATACCCGATCAAATTTTAGTAACGACAGATGCCAGCCTGGTGGGGTGGGGGGCCCACACAGAGGGTCGTCTCCTGCAAGGGACTTGGTCGGTACCGGAGACCAAGTGCAGCATAAACCTATTAGAGTTGAGGACCATTCGTTTGGCCTTAGAGAAAATGCAGGATATTGTAAAGGGGCACCATGTGAGGGTACGTACCGACAACACCACAGCCAAAGCGTATGTCAACCGCCAAGGGGGGACCAAATCTCGTTCACTGCACAAGGAGACTGTCCTCCTAATGTCTTGGGCGGAGCGGAATGTTCTTTCCTTGCAGGCGGAACACCTGGCGGGCAAGGAGAACATTTCTGCAGACTGGCTCAGCCGTTGTCCCATGAAGGAATCGGAGTGGCAGCTGAACCCGACCGTTTTTCGGATGATAACGGAAAGGTTCGGGACTCCGGTGATGGACCTGTTTGCCACACGGGCCACGGCGCAGACACCACGGTTTCTATCACTCTACCCAGGGGAGGGAGCGGAACAGCTAGATGCCCTGCGGGTAAGGTGGCCGACAGGCCTTTTGTACGCTTTCCCACCCTTTCCTCTAATTGCAAGGGTTCTCCAAAGAATAAGTCTGCTGAAGGCAGAGGTGATCTTCATCGCACCAAATTGGCCACGAAGACCATGGTTCCCGTCTTTGTTAGACCTCTCGGTGCAGAGTCAGTGGCCTCTACCTCAGGTCAAGGACCTGTTAATTCAGGGTCCTCTGTGTCACCCACGTCCCGATCTCTACCGCTTAACTGCATGGAGATTGAGCGGACAGAATTGAAAAAGTTTGGTTATTCCAACAAAGTCTTGGAAACTATCCTAGCATCTAGAAGAAAATCCACAAAACGAATTTATGCCACCACATGGAAAAAGTTTGCCCTTTGGTGTAGACGAGAGGGGGTTAAAGCGTCTAGACCTAAAGTGAGGCATGTGCTAGAGTTCCTACAAGCAGGTTTGTCAATGGGTCTCAGTACTAGTACTCTCAGGAGACAAGTGGCTGCGATAAATAGTGTTCTTAGTGTAGGGATGGGTCCGAATTTATCTAGTCATCCGCACATTAAACGCTTTCTAAGGGGTGTATCTATCCTTAATCCCCCCACACTGCATAGGTTCCCGACATGGGATCTTAATATCGTTCTTTCCGCTCTAACTGGTCCTCCTTTTGAGCCACTGGGGAAGGTGGGTTTGCGTGAACTCACCCTGAAAGTTCTCTTCTTGGTGGCAGTAACATCGGCTCGCAGGGTGTCCGAATTAGGGGCCCTGTCGATAAACCCTAACCTGTGTATTTTTCATGCGGATAAGGTTGTGCTGAGGCCTGATCCGGGGTTTCTCCCGAAGGTTAACACCATTTTTCACAGATCTCAAGAACTAATACTGCCTAATTTCTGTCCTAATCCGTCCCACAGAAATGAGAAACTTTGGCACACTCTTGATGTGCGCAGAGGTGTTCGTACGTATATACGTCGCATGGAGAGCGTACGTAAAACAGATGCCCTTTTTGTCATCTTTCAGGGTTCCAAATTGGGGAATAAAGCCTCCACTTCCTCTTTATCTAAATGGTTGAAGGAAGCGATAACATTAGCCTATCAAGTGGGAGGTAAAACGCCTCCAGGGGGTATTACTGCTCATTCTATCAGAGGGGCGTCTACCTCCGCTGCCTTCCAGGGCGTCACTTCCCTGGAGGAAATTTGTAGAGCGGTCACATGGTCTTCGGTTCATACATTCACCAAACACTACAGGGTGGATGTGGCAGCCTCTGCTGATGCTTCTATGGGCAGAAGGGTTCTGGGGAAAGTGGTCCCGGTCTGAGCGGGCTCGCAGTCTCCCACCCTTTTTCACCGGTGTACTGCTCTGTTACGTCACCCACAGTGACGAATGCCCCACTTCCCTCTTCCAGAGAAAAAGGAATTCCTTACCTGGGAATCTCCTGTTCTGGGAAGGGAAGTGGGGCATTCGGCCCGCCGCATCAGACTGGAGCCTCGCTCATTTTGGGTTTTGAGGGTCTGTGAGTTAGTGGGTTTGGACTTAGAGGTTGGGCTGGGCCTTCCCCCTATTCCTTTGGATTAACAGTTATTGTTTTCTGGCATTGTTCTGCCGGTTGTTCCTATTGTTCTCTCTCACTCTTCCTGAGTTATTTGCCTTCTTGGAAGTGTACGAGGGTGCCATCGTTAGTGTTATTCTGCACCAGTTCGACGGTGGCTGTTGGAGGGGCGTTTCTCTGCTCGTCAGTCCGTATCTGGGGAGAGTTGAGGTGACCCCCTCCCATCGGGGAGGAGCCAAGCTCTAAGACCGATCCTGCCTTGCAGTTGGGAGGGGCTAACCCACAGTGACGAATGCCCCACTTCAGAACAGGAGATTCCCAGGTAAGGAATTCCTTTATCTATTCCTCTAGAACTTGGATGTGTGTTCGCACATGCACTCCATGAGAAGTCTACAGCAGTAATCTTCAAGTTGTCGAGAGCTGCAACCTACCTTGAAGAGCCCAGTAGGCAAAGGGGAGGATGAGTGAGGGGGCCTCAGTTTCTCTTTTTTTCCAACTTGGTGGCAGCCAATCTGTGTGCTTCTACTGTGCTATTCTGACCCTTCTTTTCTTCCAGACCAACTGGAAGGAAAGGAGGGGTAGAAAGTGGCATAGCAACAGTGTACAGTCAGTTTTGAAAGGCACAGGAAGAGAAAGAAGCAAAGTGAGGCAAGGCAGAGAGCAGAGGGAATGCCATAAGAGGGAGACTGAGAGGGCCCACTGAAGATTGGAGAGCTGGCCAAAGTAACCCCTCCAAAGCTAGAGCCTCCAGTGGGGTTTACCTCATCTAGGACCCCTAGCCCTGGCTATTGTAACAACTGTGCAGGCTTGCACCTCCAAACAAAATGGTGGTCTGCCTGAATTTATGTTGGAAGAGCAACAGCATGCGAGCTGAACCTGTTCAACAACAGAGGTGTGGATGAGTGTGTGTAATGAGTGTGTGTGGATGAGTGTGTAATAAGTGTGTAATAGGGGGAGCTGTAACCTATTTAGGTAACAATTTAGTTTAGAACTGAGGTAGTTTAAAAGATTGTGGGTTGCTCTCTCTGACTTTTACTAGACTGCTCATTAGTCTCTTTTCCTGTACTGTTGTATTATATCCTCCTCCCTCAGCACCCATGACCAGTTATTTCTCTTATTTTATTTTGCAGCATATAAACACTTTGTGTAACTCAGCAATGTTGTGAATGAGTTTGATTCCCCCCCCCCCGCCCCCCACAGCTCTGCTAACAGCTTCTGGCCACTTTCTAGGCCACAATTCACCTGCTGAAGACCTCTGGTCTAGAATAGGAACAAATTTTGGGATGAAGTTCAACCCAAATAAAAGTTCTTATTTGGGAGCTTAGCAGACACGTTCTACTCACACTCAGAGTTTGAGAGAAAAAGTTTTGCGGTCAGGAAGAAGTTTCCCTCCATGTCAGGTTCTGTAGCTATTTTCATTTCCTCTACAACGCATGGCTTGGAGTGCAGTGCACTCCAAGCTGCAGTTGGAGCTGCAGTGCAGTTGTAATTATTATGCAACGATTCTGCATTCTAGTGTACCCCTATAGAATTTAAAAGCTCCAGCTGCTATGCAATTCATTCAATCTCCATCTCGCTTGTATTTGTCTCTATAGCTACATAATATTTAGAGCAAGAAACCAAATAAGGGTGCTACCAGAATCGGCATCAAAATGCCTTTTTCATTCTGATTCAGCAATCTTCTTTTGTGCACAGCAGCATATGTGAAGAGAACTTGCAAACCTGCATCTCTCTATGGTTCCCGCTGCACACAGAAAACAAGGGTAATTCATTGCTCTGTTTTTAGTGGCGTAGCTGGCTTTGCGCCAGCCGCCTCCCCCACGTGATGGCTGACGTCACCCGCCCCACCCTGAGTGACGCAGTCCAGACCAAAACGTTACTCAGGGCTCGGGCGGGTGGAAGGGGGCCAAAACAAACGGCGTGTGGAGGCGGTGGACGCCTTCAGCTGCTCTCTCTGACCTGTTCCGCTGCCTTCGCCTGGATCCTCGCCGCCGCCACGTTCTCCACTGCACCTATCACCATTTTCTTGCTCCCGCCGCCATCTTCTCGCCCCGCCACCGGTAAGCTGCCCCCTCCAGCATGCTGCCTGGGGGCGTACCACCCCCACCACTCCCCTTCCTACGACACTGTCTGTCTTCCATATACACAGAAACCCACATGCAGTTTTAGCATGAATGTACAGAAGGAATTCTGCTCAACTAGTAGTAGAGGGTTCTGCACTTGCAATACTTATTATGGTGATTATGCAACAGTGGATAGCTAGAGACAGTCTTCCCAGATTGGCTATTCGCATCTTAATGGAAGGGTGAATGGGTATTCCCCATCAAAATTGTGTTATGAGTTTTGTTGTCTTGATTAGCATGAATGGCCCTATAGCTATGGTTTCACCTGACAGACTAATGGGTAGTTAGGGACTTGACAAAAGAGTTAATGTACCTTAATGACTCTGGATATTTTCCTTAATGGCCTGGAAATCTCTCTCCCAGCCTTCAGAATGTGACAGTGATCAGAGCTAGTAGGAGAGGCAGAGAAACATAGCAAGTTTTGAGAGAAAGAGAGTGAGAGCTGTAAGTTTAGGTGGACTGGAAGCAACCAGGGCAGCAGTGGTGGTGGTGCAAAGATCCAAGTCGTTGTTTTTGGGGAGGCTCCGATGCAGTATCAGTGATTTTGCTGCCTGCTCTATGAGTCTACCATTCCAATATGCTCTGGGTGCATATTTGCAAATAAATCACTTATAGCAACATACAGAAGGTCGACCAGCTCAGGCACTGGACAACAACCTACATTCATCAGAGGGCCTACCTACTTGCACCAACTCCTGAAACCTCAATACCAGTGGCAGCACCCAATGCACCATCAATGAGCAGATGGGGGACATCATAGGGGGCCCAGTGCAGGGCTTTGCTCCAGGGCTCCCAGTAACTAGATGCCAGCAGTGAAGACACCATAAAGTGTTCAGTGCTCTCTCATTCAAATAAAACTAAATCCTGTTGCCAGAGGCGTAGCTAGACTCTGCGGGAGGGGGGGCGGCACCCATGCGACACCCCCTGCATGTGACATCACCCCGCGCTGTAAAAACTCAGCCCAGGCGGGTGGGTAGGCGACTCCTTTTGCTGCCGCCGCGCCGTAAAAAAACCTTTTTGCCGCCACCCCGCCAAATTGCTGTCGCAGCGGCTTGTGCACCCCCCACGTGTAGCCCAGGGGCCCACCGCCCCCCTTGCTACGCCACTGCCTTTTGCACCCTGAACTTCTCATTGCTTGAGGAAAAGGGAAGCACTCAATGGTACCATGATTGCAGAGGCATGCATTGTCCATCTGTAACTCTGAATCGATGCTTTTATACTCAGAACTGTGTTTACGTTTTTTCTCAAAGGTTTACGTGCAAACACAAACACTGGTATTTTGAGACATAAAATTCAGTATCCCATGAATCTCAGCTTTAAAAAAAAATCAATCTGTGTGGATCATTACCCCACTCCCACTCATAATCTTCTCAACTCTTTCCAAATGGCACTAAACTCATCTGGTAAGCCAGTGGTTCCCAACCTGGGGGTCGTTACCCGCAAGGGAGTCATGAAGCAGTTTCTGGGGGGTCGCGCGGATGTTGGCTGGATGGCCACCCCCACTGCAGAGAAAGAAGTGTCTGATGCTCTCTTGGGGCTTGTTTGCTCACCTTGTGTTACTTTCTGCTTTGCATCTTTGTTAATATTAGCTCACTACTCCCCCCCTCCCCATGGGGCTGATTATGAGTAGGCCTACCATATATTTCCTGGATCTAAACTGGGACTCCCCCCTGATTAATTAATTAATTAATTAATTAATTAATTAATTAATTAATTAATAATTGTCGGCGTAAAGTGGCCACTTGAAATTTTGTATTTATTTATGGCTTTAAAATGGCCATTTTTGCTGCTGCTGCTACTTTTGTCCCCGCTGTTCCTCCACCACCGCCGCCGCCGCCACTGTCGCCTTCCTGCCGCCACTCTGCCGCTGTTCTTCTGGAACCTGGCCAGCCGCATCCAGGCCGACCAGGACTCCAATGCTGCTACCGCTCCGCCACTGCCGCCGCTTCCAGTCTTCTGGAGCCTAGCCAGCCACATCTAGGCCGGCCAGGACTCCAATGCTGCCCTCAACACGTTGCTCCGCCGCTGCTGCTTCAAAAAAGTTAAAAGTACCTATTTTCCGGGTGTCGCCATCTTGGATCTTGCGAAATCTCGCGAGATCTAAGATGGTGGCACCAAAATTTCATAAGGGCATGTGAGGCAGTACTACTGCCTCATGTGCCCTCACGTGATTTGGGTGCTGCCATCTTGGATCTCGCGAGATTTCACAAGATCCAAGATGGCGGCGCCTGGAAAAAAAGGTACTTTTTACCTTTTCGAAGCGGCGGTGGCTTCATTCGGGCCCGGAAAGCCTGGGACCAACCTGGGACCGGAGCCCGGAACCCGGGACAGTCCCGGGCTTTCCAGGACGGATGGTAAGCCTAATTATGAGTACAAGCTAAAAAATGTGATTTATTCCTGCTTACTGACATCACTTCCTGCTTCCTGTTTAATGACATCACTTCCAGCCCTGGGTCTTAGGGGGATCCAGACAATTTAAAAAGGTTGGGAACTACTGTGGTAAGCAATCTGCTCTCTCTGTCAAAGATGAGAAAACAAAGCAGTCCCTGGTCTTTACCTCCACTGTTCGCTTTCCCACTACCTGCTTGCTAGAGATGACACAAAACTGGGAGGAGCTGCAACCATTCTAGAGAACGAAAAAGCAAACAAACTCAAAAAACTGAAGGGCTGAGCAGATTGCACCACAGATACTTCTTTTAATTCCTTGGGTTCCTGGTGGCTGCACCCTTGTTCATGCTGAATGGATTGTGTGGGTTGTCTGTTGGGAGCAAACATGAAGTTCTGCACATCACCAAAAAGTTCATTTTGTATGGGTTGAGTTGGGGGCATGGTCATGGAAAAATTGCATGTTTTGCCATTTTGTCTCCCAAGTGAACGACGTTTCTTTTCTGGCAAATTGGGGCAGCTTGTTTAGTTTTCTATTCTTTCTGTTTTCATTTGCACTCACTTGCCAACTGACATGGGGGTTCACACTGATTTACATAATAGTATATTCCAGGCAGAAGTCCTTTATAGACAAAAGGACTCTGCCCCTAAATAGACACCCCTGTATTTTGAAATGCAGGGCAGGAAGAGATTATTGTTCTATGAATAACAATGATAAATAAGATTTTTTTTAAAGCTCATCCGTTTGGCTTAGAAGTCTGTGAGAACAGACAGACAATACTGGTCTAGATGGATTAATGGCCTGACTTTGTATAAGGCAGCTTCATATGTCCATAAGTCTGCTCACCTTCAAGAACTTCATAAATGCCTTCTCTGCTCTGCTCTGAGCCCTCCTCTTCCTCAAGGCTCAAACTGGTATCCTGGTGAAGTGTCACATTGGGGGAATCAAAACTGTCCACATCATCGTAGGTCTCTTCTTTGTTGTCAGCCTCCTCCTCCTCACAGGGGATAACAAAAGACTGCATATCTGGGAGAAGAGGATAAGCAAGGAGTTAATCCACACAGCTATTTTTAGCTAGCAAAGTCTGGAGGGAGTGAATGAGGATACAGTTTTTCCTGTGGCAGGTGCATGATGGTTTTGGATTTTTTAAAAATAGTTTCATCATGTGCCTAGGTCGCTTATTTCTTAATGTTCCATTCGTGACCACAGATAGAACAGAACACCTGAAGCAACTTCAGTCCTCAATTGGACGTAACAGGTGCAAGAAGGGGGTCAGTGTATGGTGACTGATGTAGCTCCTGCTCTGAAACTAAAGCAGATCTGGACCTGGCAGTACCTCGACTGAAGGTCATCTTCCAGGTAGATTGTGCTCTTAGAAATCTCCCCTGCCCATTTCTACTGCCAGAGACTCTGAGTAGTGAACAAAAATGTTTAAGATTGGTCAAACAGCCAAATATTAAAGAGATAACACTGAATGAAAATATCAAAGGTGAAAGTTTGTTAGCTCCTGCATAATTGGAAAATTTGCCACCTGTGGCAGCCCTGAAGAAACAAGACTTGCAATCCTAGATTAGAATAAAATGCTGCGGCAAGTTGCTATGGAAAGGAAGATCATAGCTGTGGGGTTGTCACAGAGATGTTTCTCTGCATGTACGCAACGCTACTTAAGACAATACTATTAGGATTGAAGGGACAAGTGGATTGGGCAGCCCAATCCTATGTAACTCCCCGCGATGCAGCGACACCAACGTGGCCTCTGCTGCATTTGTTCCCTTGCCCCGGGTTAAGTCCCAGCAACCGCCACAGGTCAACTCGGACCTGCAAAAACTCTATAGCTGGCACAAGTCTGCACTGACCTGGGAAGGTGGATCAGGCCTGGGAAGGGAGTTAGGATTTGGTGAGTGCCACTGCCATAAAACCCGCCCCCTTCCTGTGCTTGATCCACCCTCCTCCCCACCCCATTGCCTCTCAGTTCTGCCCACCCTGCCCTGTTCCACAATCCATCCCCTCCCGAACCCCGCGTGGGCTTATCTGCTCTGGCAGGTATTTGCTGCCTGCCATTGCGTGGACCTGGCTGCTTGAGGCGGCAGCCAGGCCATGTGCACTGGCTCTGTTTTGTTGCACTTGTTCCAGCAGCGTAAAGACACTTTGGGATTGGGCCGTAAGAGATACAGGAAGAGACACTCCTCCTCTGGGTGGTGGTAGGGAGGTTATATGCTATAAGGGAAGACCAATTTGTGCATGGGCAAGCAGGGATGGCAGCACAACTGGGTCCACGCCCGATGCTGGCCCTGACTCACTACTGCCGTCTTTGCCAGGGTACATGTGCCCCTTTCCCCAAAAAAGTTCCTTATTGCATTCCGTCCTTAAAGGGAACATGTCCCTTTAATAGGCTTACCATTCGTCCCGGTTTCGCCGGGACAGTCCCGGAAATCGGACCCGATTCCCGGTCGTGTCCCGGGGGACGAATGGGCGCCGCCATCTTTTTTTTTAATTTCAAACTTACCGGGCAGCATCTTGGGTCACGAAATCTCGCGTGATCCAAGATGTCGGCACCCAAATCTCGTGAGGGCATGATGCCCTCACGAGATTTGGGCGCCGACATCTTGGATCACGCGAGATTTCGTGACCCAAGATGATGCCCGGGAAGTTTGAAATTAAAAAAAAAGATGGCGGCGCGGCGAGCGGGTGCTTCTCCCGGTCGTCAGCGCCACCGGGAGAAGCACAGTGCTTGCCCGCGTTGCGCGAGCCTGCTGGAGGCTCGCGCTGGCCGGGCAAGCAGGCTGTGCTTCTCTCCGTGCCGCTGGTCTCGCAGCGGCACCGGGAGAAGCACAGCCTGCTTTTTGCCCGTGTTGCGCGAGCCTGCTGGAGGCTCGCGCTGGCCGGGCAAGCAGGCTACGCTTCTCCGGTCTCCCAGCGGCTCCATGCGGTGCCGCTGGGAGACCGGAGAAGCACAGCCTGCTTGCCCGGCCAGCGCGAGCCTCTAGCAGGCTCGAACAACGCGGGCAAGCAGGCTGTGCTTCTCTCCGTGCCGCTGGTCTCGCAGCGGCACCGGGAGAAGCACAGCCTGCTTTTTGCCCGTGTTGCACGAGCTCCAGGGCTCGCGCAACGCAGGCGAGCAGGCTGTGCTTCTCCCGGTGCCGCTGCGAGACCAGCGGCACCGGGAGAAGCACAGCCTGCTTCTTGCCCGTGTTGCGCGAGCCTGCTGGAGGCTCGCGCTGGCCGGGCAAGCAGGCTGTGCTTCTCCGGTCTCCCAGCGGCTCCATGCGGTGCCGCTGGGAGACCGGAGAAGCACAGCCTGCTTGCCCGGCCAGCGCGAGCCTCTAGCAGGCTCGAACAACGCGTGCAAGCAGGCTGTGCTTCTCTCCGTGCCGCTGGTCTCGCAGCGGCACCGGGAGAAGCACAGCCTGCTTCTTACCTTGTGTTCTCCAGGGCTGCGCAACACAGGCGAGCAGGCTGTGCTTCTCCCGGTGCCGCTGGTCTCGCAGCGGCACTGGGAGAAGCACAGCCTACTTCTTGCCTTGCTTTGCCTTGCCGCGGCCCCAGCCTGCTTGCCGCAGCCCCAGCAGCAGCAGCAGCAGCGACCACGGACCAGTGACCAGCAGCGACCAGGTAAGCTTATTTTTAAATTATATATTTTTAATAGAAATATTAATTATTTATTTAAAAATTTCGGGCCGCGCTTCGCGCCCCCTTTACTTTATTAATTAATTATTTTAAATGGATTATTGATTTAAAAAATTGCGGATGCGCTTCGCGCCCCCTTTCTTTTACATTTTATTCATTAAAAGGGTTTCTTATTTTTGGATTAATGCTTTGTTACGAGTTTTATTGGCTTTTTTAGGCTTTTTCGTTGTGCTTGAGAATGGCTTTTTCGTTGTGATTGTGAATGGGACTTTGGCCTTCGTTTGGGCTGCTTAGGATTGATTTTCGTTGTGCTTTAGAGTGGCTTTTTCCTTCTGGAGGGGACTTTGGCCTTCGTTTGCCCTGTTTACGATTGCTTTTTGGTTTACGATTGGTTGCGGTTCTTTGGCCTTGCTTTTTCGTTGCTTTCACATTAATTAATTAATTAATTAATTACCTCGGGGGGGTATGGGGGGGTGTCCCGGTTTGAAGTTTGAAAAATATGGTAAGCCTACCCTTTAAACACCATGTGAATACGGAGCAAGGAAGAGGGGCAGTGAAGTGCTCCTTCCTTATGTGTGAAGGGAAGTGGATGATCTGAATCTTGCTTGCTTTTAGCAACCAGGGAATGGATCAATGTGGCTTATGTCCATGATAAGCTGGCTGGGCATGTGTGTGTGTGTGTGTGTGTGTGTGTGTGTGTGTGTGTGTTTAAATCCAGTGGAGTGGCAGAGAGATACTACGGTAATACCTAGTTTTGCAACAGTTGTATACATTAAGGAAAGAAGAATGATGATAAATACAAGATTAAGTTAAATGTAGAACTATTGCCTCCATACTGGATTTCTCAGTCTGGAGTTCTCAAGGAGCATTAGTGTTGGTGGATCTCCCCCTTAGTGAGGATGAGAGAGGGAGCCCACATTTTCCCTGGCCCCTACCCACAGAAAGGAGTGACGGGGGGTTTCCCAGCAATGACTACTGCACTTGCAGATCTCTGGATCAGAACTAAAACTGCCTGCGCAGCTGGGTTGTAAGGGATTCCTATCCACATGTCCACAGCACGACATCTCCTTGGCAACTTGTCTCCACACACAGATCCTTCCTTGTTGAACAGGAATCTATGCACGCTAATTCTTATAAGCATGTGTTATTGCCAAGTAGAGGACTCTTCAGAACAAATCCATCTCTGAAAGCTACACCAGCAAACGTAATTACAACAGTTATATTCACCAATATGTTGAATTTGGGAGCCTGGGAGTATTGTCATCATCGCCCATGATGATTGATTTCTAGAATGAGATATGCTGGAGCTAAGTCGGTGAGAAGGCACAGCCCTGCACCCTAATTTTATATGTTGAGTGGGGCCAACAGGGTGCACACTGCATTTTGCAGTGCAGGGGCAGTCATGGAGGCCTCTTCAAGGTGAGGGGTTTCTCAGGGGTGAATAAACAGCATTCTGCATATACCCAAAGTCACTAGTTTTGTTCTGTGATTATTACTTTATATATTCCAGAGCTCAACAGGATCCAAGGCTAAGGCCTACCAAACCCTGGCTGAAAGATCCTTCCCATTGTTGACAGTGGAGCAGAATCTGAGGCTGTTGGAGAGACATGCTTGAAAATATTATTTATGGATCCTCCCCCCTCCAATCATAGCAAGCTGTTTGGGGGCAGGAGAGCTTCTACAGCAAGAACATTTTTGGAACTATTTCTGGACAGTTCTGCTGAGCAAGTACCCTGCTGTCTTTCTTTTTTCTTTTCTTTTTTTTTTGTTCTTGCCTGCTGTGGTCTGAATCATATTGTCTAACAGGAACGGATGTGTGGGTGGAAATGATGTGTAGATCATCTTGCAGTGTTGGGTGTGGGGAGGATGACTTTCTGGTCCCTCCCAGCTTTGTGATTCTATGCAAACTGACACATTTTTTTTTAATCACAGCTCCTCTCAAAACCAATGCCATTATCATTGTCATAGATTGACCAGCAGAGGACGCCTTGAGAGCACAATTTCAAACTCTCAGCAACTCAGAAATCCTCCACAGAGCAGATGCAAGCTTACTTTTTAATTAACCCACCACACACACAACATGCTATCTTCAAGGGGTTATTTTTGTTCCTCCCCCCCCCCCCCAATTCCAAGAAAATAAGAGGAGTAAACATTGCTAGCAGCTAAACAAAAGTAGTGGGGAAAGAGAAGGTGGCATCTCTTAGATTTGAGTCTTAGCTCAGATTTACCTCATTTTATATCATGTCTAAGAGATCATACCCTAGGACTTTAAGTTAGTCTGTAAAAATTACTAGCCCTTGGTTTCATACCCACAAACACTAGTGGATTAGAACTCATTTCACCCATAAGCACATATAGAATTAGAAAGCATGGAAAAGGCACACTTGTTTACCATGCTGAAAGTGAGAATGTTATTGTGCTTAAAGGGGGTTAAGGTCAGGAGATACTGAATATGTACCTTTTCGCATTCCCTCCTCCCCTTCAAATGCAGGAGAACAAAGTCTTCTACAGTACTTCCATTGGTGGTTTAGAACAAGCTAAGATTTGTAATGACACCCAAACACCGTAACTCTCAGCTCACTCGAACTACATTTTGAGAACAGGCTAACAGGAACACATAGTGATGAATACCCTGATGTCCCCCCATTTTTTGCCTATTTTTCTGTGTCTTTAGACACTTTTAGGCACTTTTTAGACACCTGTTCACTATAATGGGACTTACTTCTGAGTAGACACTTTCTGTTTAATTACCTTTTCTTTTGGACTTCTGCAACCCAATTCTTCCACCAGCGCTAACTACTACAAAAGTGTCGTAAAGCGTTTTCCAGCAGCACGGTCAGTAGCACGATGCCGGGACTTCCCAACGCTCACTGGAGCAGGCAAGTCAGCAAGAGAGACGGAATGGGGCGGGGGCAAAACTGGGAGAGGAGGGGGTATAATGGAGGATGGGGAGACTGCGGGAGGGGGTGGATCAAGCTGTGATGGCATGCGCTGGATCCTATCCCCCTTTCCTGCAGCCTCCTCAGCCCCTTTCTCTCCTCGGACTTGTGCTAGTGAAATAGTTAGTGCATGTCGGAGGAGACTCATTGTGGAGTGGGAGGCTTACAAAGATGTAAGGAGATTTAAATCTTCTTTAATCCCTGAAGCATCCCGATCAGCCCCCCCCCCCCGCTATATACAGCACTCCCGTTTTTGGGGCAGCTGCACCAGCGGGGGAGGGGAGAATAGGATTGGGCTCTTAATAAGCTAGTTACATTTTGACCCTTGGTGTGCTGCGAATCAGCAAGTGTGATTTAATGAACTTTAATATGTGAATCACCCTAACCAATACCATGCAGCTTTATTCTCTCTTTAGCTACTCACCCTTAAGCAGGAATAAGATATGATCAACCCAGTCCTTGGCTTCTGCAGGGCTAACAGCTGTGAACTGCAAAGAAAGAATTCACTAAGGTCACAAGAAGATCTCTTCTGGTATGGGTGCACCTGCTGATTTACACGTGATTGTTTTAAAAACATTTTTAAAAGCCCTACTGGATCAGGGCAAAGGCTGATCTAGTCCAGAATCCCGTTTCCCACAGTGAGTGCTTCCTGCAGGAAGAACTCGGACATTTCTGCAGAGTTTGCAGCTGCGTTCAGCACCTGCGAGGCTCTGAGGGATGCAGGCGCTGCTGAGCGGGGGCAGTCCGGGTGGGCCGCGGTACATCGCGGCCCACGGGATGAAGAGCGGTGGCGGCAAGTGGCGGTAGCAGCATGTTGGCCAGTGTCCTTTTAAAATGAGAACTGTTGCCAAGAGACTTTTAAAAATGTTTGTTGCCATGAGACTTTTTGAAACTGTGAACAAGAATGGAACATGTGCCAGACCGGACTGCATTATGGCGCAATGCGAGGGCCACGCCACATCCCTGTGCCAAGCCTGTGTGGAGCCATGCTGGAGAAAGATCTCCCAAAGAAGCCATGAGGAAAAACCCTAAGCAGCAGCCACCATTTCACTCACGGCCATGTGTCTAAGAGCTCTCACAAGTTATACTCTGCAAATCCCCCCCATTGATATGCTAAGTATGGTCCTGGAAGAAGACAACAGACAGGCCACCTGAAATGACTCATCCGGGACTCTCCAGAACCTCTGCTTTGTCTCATGATTTAATCAGCCAGTTCCTTAACGAGTGGACCATCAAACCTATCACCCTATTCCCCTGTCCTATTGTTTGTGTGTAGTTTTACCCAGAGGTGTACAGGAAGTCCACTCAAGGTATCCTCTTCCCCTTTTCCCCATGTGGTTAAGTGCCCACGGGATATGTTTGGCCCTATAAAAAGTAGAGATAGCCTGCCAGTCTCTCTCCTGCGTTTTGGACTCTTACTGGTGAGCTCTCTGCTCTATCTTGCTCTCCTTCCCCCCTTTGCCCCCCCTCTCTCTTGCACAACCCCCCCCCCCTTTGCCTTATTTCTCAGTTAGCCACTCTGTTGGTTCCTGAACCTAGCTTGTTCAGAACCTTTGCACCATTTTGTTTCTCCCACTTCTCCACCTTCCCCCCCCCTCTTTCTCTACACCCAGTACTGCAATCCCAGGACAACTCCTCTTCTATCACCCTGATAATATCACCCATGTGTACAAACCAAGGAAACCTGCTAAACCTCTGTCTCTTTCTAACTGAGTTTCCTAGCCCTGTATGTTGTGTATGATTGGATTTTTGTATATGTATGATTGAACTACCTAGTAAATATTGGAAAGTAACCCATGTGTGTCCTCAAGCTTATTTAAAACAGAATTCTGGGGTGGGACTCTGGTATAGTTGGTCTAAAGATCCCTGCATAAACCAATTGCCATATTTAAAAGCTATTCCCCACAATAATATTTGGCAATTTTGGTAACAAGCAGCAGCAGCAACACGCTAAGTGCCCAAGCGCCGCTGAAAAGGCAAAACAACAACAACACACACACACACCAGGGGGGCATCAGGGGCAACTTCGGCATATAACACGCACCTAGTTTTTGAGACCTATATTTTAGGTTAAAAAGTACGGGTTATACGCTGATAAATACGGTAATATTTTTAAAATAATTTTGTGCCCTAGCATGCCTTGCACTATGCCAGCCAGGTGCTGGAAAATGTTTTTTTTTTTTTTTTAAGACAGCCCCAAAACTGTCTGGATTTCGGATGTCCGGATAAGGGGTAACCAACCTGTACCACCTAACATCATTTCAAACACAATACTTTTTAGTATTGTTTATACATTCAGCTACTAAATCACAGTGATGAGAAATCTAGTGATACATACACCTGTGACTAAAGTCTATTTTGTAACATCCCTTGCTTTGGTTCAATAATATAATAATATACAGTATTTATATACCACCTTTCTCGGTCATTGGATTTCTCCTCCGACTTTAATCCAAGGCAGTGTACATGGGCAGGCTATCCTAACCCCCCTTGGGGTTTTTTACAATATATATAAATGTCCAATCTCTCATGAACAACTACTTTCCAGGTGGTATCCTTTTACAGTCTGACTTTTTTTTCTGCTGGCTGGCGCCTCCCACACTAGACCGACACAGCTGGAAGCTCTTATCTCTCCTCCTGGAGTCTTTCAGAGCTTTTTGCCGGCGGCGTGTCTCGAACTTATCAAGTTCACCGGTCTTCGGGCTTTGAAGGCAGCAGCTCTCCCCACTAAGACTCTTCTGATAAGACATCTTAGCTCCCATCTCAGTCTTTGTCCCATTTTTTCCCCTTCTCTGTCTTTTTTTTTTCTCTTTTAAAAACGATTTTACACTTGTCTACCTATTTAGCAATCACCAAGAGTAGAGACTCTTGGTATATTTCTTGAGGATGACAGTGGAATTTCTCTGAGCATGCCTAACACAGGCAATTTTGTAATTCCACAGAGTCAAGCAAAGGTCTTTTCCCCATCACAATGTTTGCATACTTCATAAAAGTTACTTGTTTGTGTGTGTTGCAATGCACAGATTGTCTTTTCATATCCCACTTTTATTCATTTTTTAAATGACCTAATCAAACCACATTTCCAAGAGGAGGAACTGCATAAATACTGCCAACGTACAAAGCGCAGGACAAAGGCAATGAGAGACAACTGGGGACAAATAAGACTGAAATATGAACAACCACAAAGGTGTAGGCTGGTGTAGGCTTACTCAGAAGTGGCAGTCACTGATGTTCTGGTTATCTAGAAGCAGGGTGACCAGATACAATGGAGGACAAAGTGCCTATACCTTTAACTATTGTATAGAAGAGGGAATTTTGGCAGGTGCAGCTCATCATGGAAGGGTGCAAAAAGCTGCACCTGCCAAAATTCCCTCTTTTATACAATGGTTAAAGGTATAGGCACTTTGTCCTCCATTGTATCTGGTCACCCTGTCTAGAAGGCATGAACTGTGTATGTACTGTATACATGCATTTGCATTACTGGTTAAACTTAAAGCAACATAGACAAAGCTGACCTAACCACCAGGCACTTCTAGCTGGCACCTTGGGGCAGTCCTTTGGAGGGGGAACGGCTTCACTTCTGGTGTGGCGGGAGGAGGCAGGAGGGACTTTTCCGTCGAACACCACCTTGGTGTATACAACTCTGTTGCTTAAGACCAATGAAGGGAGGATGGGGAGGGGTGCGCGAAGGATGAAGATTGAATGAAAACAAGCAAGGGTCACACAAGTTTGGAGTCCTAACAGGAGCAGGAAGAAGACTAGCAGGCTGGTTGGGAGGGCGGTAGATGAGCAGCAGCAACCTTTCAGCACTACAGCAGGACCCGATGAACACAAATGTTGTCCTGTCCCCCATCTCTGTTACCACCACCAGTACCACTGGCTGAAGTCAACCTAAACCGACTTTTTCTGGTGTAACATCATATGCTGATATACTTTAGACTTAAATATACTTAAAATACTTAAAATATACTTAAAATGGAATAAAATATACTTAAAATGGAATAAAAAGTCAGCTCTCGCATTCTGAACTCCTGGTTTCCATTCAGTTTTGGAAGGAGATGGGTGCGACTGGAGACTGGTTTACTACCTCATAGTGAAGAGGGAAGTTTAAAGGCACACAGGCTGCCAACTGAGTTAAACCTTCATTGCCCTCCCAGGATTAACAATGAACAGATGATTCACATGAATAGCGTGTGGGAGAGGCTCAAAGGCAATTAAGCTTCATAGGTAAAAACACTCTACAAATCAGGATGTCAGGATTTTACAGTCAACTAGGGAAGAGAAGAAGGTCTAGCATTGTGGGGAATCTCAAAGTATGAGTAGGCTTCCATATGGAAGACTGTTGCTACAGGAGGCTCAAACTCCATCCTATCTTTTCTCCACAAACAACCCTGAGAGGCCAAGGGGGGAAGAGTGCTAGCATAGTCCTCTCAATTAGCACAAAACAGAACATCTTGGCTAGAAGCCAAAGCGGCATGAGGGTTCCAATGTGCATCTTTGGGACTACCACACTCACAGTGCAATCCTAACCAGGGCTGGTGTAGCCGTGCCAACAGGACACACACTACATTTTGCAGTGCAGGGGCAGACATGGAGGCCTCTTCAAGGTGAGGGAACACTAGCCTTGACAATGACATGGGGAGAGTGGGATGTGGGTCTGTGGTGCTTCTAGATCAGGGGTTCTCAACCTTTGGAGGCCCGGGTACCCCCTATCACGGTCCAATTTTCTGAAGTACCCCCTGCTAATTAACTGGATTAATCAATTAATTCATTAGGTAATTAATCATTAAAGTACTAAAACAATTTTAAATATGAAAAAATGTCTTATTTAACTGTGGGGGGGGGGGGAGAGAGACACACATGCAAGGATCTCTTTTTTTCTGCAAGTCACAGTTCCCAAAATCAACTCCTCCCTCCCCACCAAAGTACATTTTCCAAAGTAAAAAAATAAGCCCAAAACCAAAATCAGAGATAGAAGGGTTCCGAAAATAATTACAATTTAAAACCCATGTTAAATAGTCCCGTTGAGTCCTTAGAGGTACGGCCGAAAAGTAAATAGTTAAAAAAAAATTGCTTCCCCCAATGTTCCAGGAATTGTTTTGTGGAAAGTAGACAGATGGACCTATGTTTTAAAACAATTGTCAGAGTTCTAGAGTCACCCCACTGACCCCCCCCCAGAGGAGCAAAAATCACTGTTTTTAGGGAAAATGATGCCCCGGAATTGGGGGGCTGGCCCCCCCTCCTCACTGAAATTAAAAATGAAACTGGCTTTGTTTTCATGGCCAGGGCCCTGGCTTTTGAATCCACCTTGTGTGGAGCACCTCAGGTGCAGGGGAGCAGCTGTACACAGCTGTACACACGCGCAACATTAGGTGTACCTCAAAGGACTCAACAGGACTTTATGGGTACGTGTTGCGCAAACAACTCAGTGGTCTTTTTAATGCACAAAAAGAACCAAAGCTGCGTATTTCAAGAATTTAAAGTGCCATAAAAAAAACCTTGAAGGTAGGGACTTGAAACTTGAGGTACACTTAGGTGAGAAATCCCCCTAAACACCCCTAAAGCCCTGGAGCTGTGTGTTAAACACAACTATGTTTTTTGAGCATTTACGTGCTGGACTCACAACAAAATCTGCGTATTTCAAGAATTTAAAGGGCCATAAAAAAAATCCCTTGAAGGTAGGGACTTGAAACTTGAGGTACACTTAGGTGAGACATCCCCCTAAACACCCCTAAAGCCCTGGAGCTGTGTGTTAAACACAACTATGTTTTTGTTTGAAATCTTGTGTTTTCAGGTCCATGCTTTACATAGAAGTAAATGGACGAGTTGAGTTGACCTTAAGTCCCATTGAGTCCCTAAAGCACCACCTGTAGACCAGGTGCAAGGTGCACCGGCGAAATTTACTGCGGGTGATTCTTTCTACATGGGGGTTCGTTACAAATGTTGATCAAACTAACTTTTAGGAAGTCTGGGAAGGTCATACCGTGGGACCAGATGGGTTAATTAACAATTAGCTGCTGATGGGGCAGATAAGGGGCAGGGCTTGGCGTACCCCCAGCAAGAGGTCCGCGTACCCCTAGGGGTACCCGTACCACAGGTTGAGAACCTCTGTTCTAGATAATTCTTACTTCTGGGATTTGGTGTGTAGTTACAACACTTGCTTTTACCCCCTTTCAGTACAAGAGTGGGGGGTAGTTCAGATGCCCTGATTCTCCCATCCCCAGACTGCCAATTTACACAGCTGGTTTACTTCCAGTTGGCATAAGGATTTAGGAATCTTATTTCTCAGTTGGGAGGTGGAATTGAAAAAGAAGAGACAGATTAAATCCAGGATAGGGGATGGAAGCCCCATTCTCCCTAAGATTCTCTATGGCTCAAAGGAGAGAAAAAAAGGATTAGTGGAACTTTTTCAACTGTTCCTCCAAGACCATTTTGGCAGAAGATCACTTTCCTTTTCTGCCAAACCTACCTCATATGTGCGTTTGCCAGGACAGGTCAGCTCAAAACAGCAATCTCTCCGAGCATCCTTGCGCAGGTGGGATGCCAGCTGGGCTCGGTAGTTGTCAATGGGAAATTTTCCTTTCGGTTGCTTGCCTACGCAACATGGGAATGAGGAGTTAGCACAGGCTTTGCATAAATCGGATGTATACAAGGGTGCTTAATCTGTCCCCTACCCCATGCAATCCCAGTGACCTTGTAGCAATTGAGAATCGAGCATGGTCCCACCCCTTCCATCTACATAGCGACACCCAGTCAAGCTAGAGGGTGACAGAACGTTGGGAACTAGCATAAATGTATTTTGACATAACACCTTATGACACCCATCCTCATCATCACTTAAATGGTGAAGAGAGAAGCTCTGTCATTGAGCCCTCTCACCCCTGAAACCCTTGGTCTGCTATTTCATCCTGTGTATTTTTTAACCTGCATTGCATTCAGTGTCTCTGAATGGGAGGTGCAGTATAATCGTAGCCCATCTATCTAGGCATGCCAAATTTGGTTCGAAGTATTAACTTCCTGTTTATAGGCATCTGATGGAGCATAACTGGAAAATATTTACACATGCTGACATGTGGATTATATATGGTCACTTAGGGGAGGATTAAAGCCAGTCTGACAACTAATGGGGGGGGGGGAGAAATGGGCTATACTTTATTTACACAGGGTCTTGTGCCTGCATTTCTCCTTTCTCTCATTCTTTACTGACAAGTGTGTTGGAATACAAACAAACTGTAGTCTTCCTTCCTCAGGCTGCATCCAAACAGCAGATTTCCACACTGCCTGGTGAGTAATTTATCATTCAGCTGGAAGAGTCAGTGTGATGTAATGCTGATAATATTGCAAGTGGATGAGGGAGAGCCAAGTTCAAATCACTGCATGGCTGTGAGGCTCACTGGGTGGCCTTGGGTAAGTCACTCTCTCCTAGCATAACCTACCCTACAGAGTTGTTGTGATGATAAAATAGGCTTATACCCTTGAACCTCTCTCTTTCAGAGAAAGAGTGGAATATGAATGTGATGAATGGCTGTAGTGAGTGCTTAAAAGAGTACCAGGGAATAATGGAGCTACAAGGTTACACCAAAATGTCAACAATAATGCCTGAACAATCCTTTTCAACTGTGCTGGTCCTGCTGTCCTTCTGATCAGAGGCACTGGAGACTCACCATGCTACCTGCAACACCCCCTCCCCCCCAGCCCACATTAAAATTTAACTGCTTTCCTTCAGCAGAATTCTGCTTCCTGAACATAACTGGATGGTATAGTAAAAAATACTGAAGGGGTGCATACAGGTGCACGCGCACATGCATGCAACATTGGGTATGTCAAGAGCACAACATACTTTTTTCATTTGCATAGTAGTAAAAAGTCATCTGGTCGAGGATACACCATCGCTTCTGCCACTCAGAGCCAAAGATTTTGGCATCTGTGAAGAAGGAAAGAGATATAAAGATCATTGTGTAAGAGCTGGGAAACAAGCATTGATTTCCCCCCCAAAAAAATCACCCCCCAAAAGTTTCCCAACACATGCTCCCACATATCAGAGTGGTTTTTTTTTTAAAAAAAATTAACTACTACTCCTAGACCATTTGTGTATGCCAACCGTGTGCAAGGCATTGTTCAGAAAACAGAAGTAATATGCCCATCTTATTTCCCTATTGAAAATTATAAGTACCATAGGCAGGAACTGTGGGCAGGTTCTCATGGAACAATTTGCATTCCCAAGTCTAAAATGGGGGTACAGTTGTAGCATAGTAGAACATCACATGGTTTGCATGAAGAAGGTTTCAAGTCCAATCTCCAGGTACAGTTGAGAAAAAGCTCTGTCAGAAAACCTGCTTGTCAGTGCAAACAACACAGAGTCAGATGGACCAATGCTTTGACTCGGTATCGGGCAATGACAAATCACCCACAGTCTCTGCCCAGAGGGATTACAATTTACAACAGATGGACAATACGGGAATTGAATCTGAACTGACAAACCAACCATGGTTGCTATAAAGATTGTTTTCAAAGATTTTTACCTTTGGTTTTTTTTTCCAAGTATCCTTGTTTTAGAATGGCTCTCAATTCTTGAGTGGTCTTTTGCAAGTTGTTCTCTGCTCCTGAGGAGGACAATTTTAGATTAAACATGAGAAATTCAACTTTCCTGTTTGGGAACTACGCCAAGACAACACAACCAAAGAAATTCAGTGTTATTTTAGCCATCAGTGGCGTCGCTAGCCCTCCCAGCGCCCGGGGCACAGGTTGCCTGAGCGCCCCCCAGAAGGGCCCGAGCGCCCCCACCCGGCCCCCGCGCCCACCTCACCACTCTCCTTACCTTCTTCAGCCTCCTTGCCGCTGCCACCGCCGGCCCCGCGCTCACCTCGGCGCGACTCCTTTTAATATTGGCTGTTTAAAAGTCGCGAATTGCCCTCTCTTGGCCTCTTAGGCGTTCTGCGCATGTACAGAACAGCCAATTTTAAAAGGAGCCCACTCGCGCCGAGGTGAGCGCGGGGCCGGCGGCGGCCAGGAGGCTGAGGCGCCCCCCGGAAGATGGCGCCCCCTGGAAGATGGCGCCTGGGGCCCGAGGCCACAGGCCCCCCCCCCCGAAAGAACGCCACTGTTAGCCATATCACTTCCCTGACAATGGCCTAATTCACGTTCCCTAGGGACAAGGGATGCAGTTGATGACAAATGGCTTCTATGTGGTTGAACTCAGTATCACACTGGTAATGTAATACCTGGAACAATCAAGTGAGTCACCTCGATCACATGAGCTTGATTAACACGTGACAACAGTGCTGCATCTCCACTGGAATCCAGGTCTATGTGTATTTAGATAGAATATAGATTCAAGCAAGCATAGGGGATTACATACTAGCCCCATTTTACCTGGAGAACTCCGTTGTGTGTATGTATATGTACACGCATGAAATCCCAGTCAATGTTTGAAGCAGCTTGGCACACCTATTTATCCCGGTTGGAGGAAACAGGAGAGTTCTGGGCTTTGAAAAGTTGTCATTGTGGGCTGACTCAAATGGTTAAATTGATGGGCCAAAACGAGTGTCCTGGGCCAAAACAAGTGTCCTGTGCACACACATTGCCAATGGATGTATGCTGAAGTGATTGTGTCATTGTTTCAATACATATCCAGCTCCAAATGCAATCAACTTTTAAGGTGTTTTCAAGGGATGGCGGGAATTGATTTATAGCACAATCTTATGCATGTCTACTCAGAAGTAAGTCACAGTGTGTCCAGTGGGGCTTACTCCCAGGAAAGTGTGTATAAGATTGCAGCCTTAATTTTCTTCCAACAAAAGGTGCCTGTACTCTCTGCATTCCAATCTCAAATATTAGGAATCTGCTTGTGTTTTCCAGTGATGAAAAAAAGCATTCTACATCCTCAGAGACACTCTCCTTGTTATTACTTCAGATGTTCTAAGTTCTGTATTAAAAACTGCATCTGAGTTAATCTTGGCTCTGGTAGCAGTGCAGTGTTGAGTTCTGGATACATAACAAAATGAAAATATATCCTCATTTCATAGTGCAAGCCCACTGCACACTGTGGATGCATTTAAACACTCATCTTGACAAATCAAGCTTGGGCCCGTGAATCGATCTTGCGTCTGCCTCTGCCAGAGATTTACACCTGCTCTTAGACATTTACATAACCTTTTGCCTAGTCTGCTTATATTTCTTGTTAATTAGCTGAAAGCTGGAAATGCAGAGTCAATTAAAATGTTTTCCTTTTCTCAGCAGGAGAACGTGGAAACCAAACCCAGAGATCTGTACCAGCAGCAGCAAGGCTGGCCCAAGACATTTTGCTACTCCAAGTGGACCCTCTGCATGATCTGAGAGACACAACCTAGAATTCCTTGCAAGGTTGCAAAGAATGCTGGGGTCTTGACTCTTAGGTTGTTTGTCAAACAGCCAGCCCCAGAATTCTCTGGAACATTGCAAATGCATGCTATTTGATTGGCACCTCTAAAATATTGGTTTATCAAGCAATCACTTGGGTTGCTTGCTAGTATAGGCTGGGCTGCGCAGTGGGTTAAACCGCTGAACCATAAGCTGTCGATCGAAAGGTCGGCAGTTCGATTCCCGCGACGGGGTGAGCGCTCGTTGCTTGGCCAGCTCCTGCCAACCTAGCAGTTCCAAAGCATGTCAATGCGAGTAGATAAATAGGTACCGCTTGCGGGAAGGTAAACAGCGCTCCGTGTTCCAGCTGCATGCTACGCGCTGCGGCAAGGAGAGTCATGCCGGCCACATGACCACGGAGGCGTCTTCGGACAACGCTGGCTCTTCGGCTTTGAAATGGAGATGAGCACCACACCCTAGAGTCGGACACGACTGGACTTAATTGTCAGGGGATACCTTTTTTTTATAGGCTGGGCTGCTTGCAGGAGACAAGATGCTGCACTTCTAGATAAACCATACCTAGTGCATAACACGTTGTGATATGCAAGGATTCCTGGAGCTGTGAATAAGCTGACCTCAGCATTGTAACATAGACAAGATTCAGAGGTTGCTATTCTGAGACAGCAATCCTCTGTTGCAAAGGAATTCCGCAGTGTTTCAAACATACTCTCATGCTGGTGTTGTTGTTTTTCTGGGGTGGTGGTGGTTGTCATTTATAGATTACCGTGTTCCTGTCTAAATTATGAGGTCCACTCACAAGACAGAACAATTATGTTTACAGTGTTTCCCAAACTTGACCATTGGTGACCATTGGCCGCAGCTCCCCATTACATTATGTTAATGCCTGCCAATCGGTGTTGTACTGTTTTCCAAGAGGATTCTGTGGCACTTCATGGCTCCCCTGGCTGGTTTCCGGGGCTCCCCTGGGAACTGTGCCTCCCAGTTTGGGAACCACTGGTTTACATGATCACTTATTCTAGGCTAGAAGAGAGGGAGTTGAGAACCCTCAATGTTGCCAGGGAATTGGCAATTCTGAGAATCCATCTATGCATTACATATGTTAAAGTGATAAAAGTACAGACTGTACTATTCAGATGGAAGGTGAGGATGTCATAATTTTGAATGCTCCCTGTCAGAGAAAGGGAAGAAGTGAGTCTCAGGAGTAGACTGGCTGACAAGGAGAGTAGCATGTAGAGGTTAACGAACCCGCATCACTTCCAGCTCCCTGCCTTCCCTTTACTAGATCAGCAGCTGAACAGGGAAAAAAACCTTGGTAGTTTGTATCCAATGCCACCACCCCAGACTACAGACACCAGGCAGAGTGAGGGGTGTCTGCAAAAAAACTCACCCTAAGAGAGCACTGAACCTTAGGGGTTCTTATCAAACTCACAGTAGTGTCTGCAAGGTTAAGAGACATAACAATCCACTGAACATGGACTAGGCAGACAGAGGGTCAAAATGTAATTTGTTCATTAGAAGGCTAAATGAAAAGATAATTGAGCAATATGGGGAAAGGGGGTAGTAAAAGTACAAGCAGGCTGATGGAAAGTGCCTGAATTTGGCTAGAAAGCACAAAGTGAAGGCTTGATCAAATGGATGCAGTGTCCAGTAATGCCCAGCAGATGGAGCACAGATGCTACTCAAAGAACTCTGCCCACAGACACACACACCCCTTACCAGTGGCACCAAGTCCCAAGTTAAACCCTGGGAAGTTTGCACGCTGGCTAGAATCAGCACCTAGGAAATTGCGAAGTGACACCTAGGAAATTAAGTAATTCCTTAACCCAGGGGTCCCCAACCCCCGGGCTGTGGCCCATTACCGGGCCGTGGCCTGTTGCGAACTGGGCCACGGGGCCGCAGTGTACACACACCCCTCTGGAGCTCGAAAGCAGCCGGGGGGTGGAGCACTCTGGGGGGAGGAGGAAGAATACCGTGTGCGATCGATCAATCGAGTGTTCGTTCAATCGATCACAACCCCCAATCCCCCCTGGGCGGAGGCCGGCCAGACGCATCCTTCCGGGCTGGCTGGCAACAGGAAAGACGATGCTAGAGAGACTGCGCCTGCGCAAACGTGCTGTAGCTTTCGAACTGCTTTCGAGCTCCGGAGGGGGTGCACTGCCTTGGTAGGAGGAGAATGAACTTTAAGATACTCTGTAATAATCAGCAACATTAGGCATGGACCCCAACTCTCAAAATGCTCATTCCCTTGATTGCTGCCCAGTGACACCCCTTGAATTTTTGCGACACCCCTGCGTACGGGGGCCACAGCCCCCGGACCGCCGACACCTCTGCGCGGGGTGTGTAATTTTGCGCTGCCCCCCCTCTTACCCCCCCCCCGGTCCGTGGAAAAATGTTTTTAGCACTAACCGGTCCCTGGTGCAAAAAAGGTTGGGAACCGCTGCCTTATCCTACTTAACTAGTCCTAGCTTAAGCTACTTACATTACTCACAGCACAATCCTATGCATATCTACTCAGAAGTAAGTCCCTTTGTGTTTAGTCATGCTTACTTGCAGGAAAGTGTGCATACGATTGCAGCCTCAAAGAAGCCCCAGTCCTTGCACTTACAGGAGCAGGTGGGTGCTTCTCTCTAAGCTCCCAACACATGAGTTACTCAGCAACTAGCAGAGAAGAATGAAGATTACCTGTGCGCTGGCACTTACATAACACTGATTTGATGATGCAATCAATTTACCTTATTGGAGTAGTGGCACTCACCTGGGTCACTCCATCACACCCCTTGACCTAGATGGACAGATTGGGCTGCCCAATCGCTAAGCGCATGCCAATCTCAGTGCTCCAGACAGGGAGGAATTTTTTCAATTTACAAATGCACATGGGCTAGATCAGGGGTGTCAAACATAAGGCCAGTGGGCCAGATGTGGCCCGCGGAAGCTCTTTATCCAGCCCACATGATAGTTGGGCTCCCCCAGCACCAACATAAGCTGCTCTCAGCTGCTGAGCTGTGAAGTGATGCATCGGCAGAAGCGGCACACCCTTTCAGCTTTTGCCGAGTCATTACTTTGCAGAGGGCCTCTCACTGCTGACCTGCACCTCCTAAGGCAGTATGCCAAATGCTTCTCCACCAGCCTCAGTTCCTCCCACTCTCCAGTGTTCCAGCTCAGTACTCTCCTCCACATTTCCTCTTTCGAGAGGCCACCTTCTTCCTTTTCCAATTCAGGGAATAGAAGGAGGAAGAGCAGTAGAGTCAAGTAGGTGGAGAGAGATGGGCACTCCCCCACTAATCCGATGCCTGAGGCAAACACTTCAATTGGTCTCATGAATGGGCCAGCCCTGAATGTTGGAGAAGAAACCAACCAACCAACCAACCAACCAACCAACCAACCAACCAACCAACCAACCAACCAACCAACCAACCAACCAACCAACCAACCAACCTATATCTATATCTAGCTTAATGAAACAATCACATGATGCTTCCAAAGTCAGAGTCACATCAGCCTGGCCACAAAAACTGGGTCAGGGAATCCGTCTCTGCCCCAAACTCCCAGGAGGTCAAGAATTCTGCCCTCTAGAGTGTGCTATTAGCCTGCAAGTAAGCATGCGGGCGTCCTGCAGAAGCTTTGGCATTGTTCCATGTTGTAGCTAATTTATATTGAACCAACCTCCACCACCACCCTCCCAACTATCTAAAAATGCTACTGATCATCTCCCCAGGGGTCATGTTCAGCAGCTATTTAAGTATGAATCCCCTACCAGAAGGGGTTCCTTCTTGTTTTGCTAAGCGGCTCTCTCTTAACACACCAATTCATCCATGTTGTCAAATTTTCCCTTCTCTACTCTTCTCTTCCTTTACAGGACTATTTTCATTTTAGAGTTTTATGACTCGGCAAAACTCTGGGGGTGGCCATAAATCCTTGCAAATGCGTCTCGAGGTGAGCGCGAAGCACAACTGCAGCAGCCAAACATAAGAGTTCATTTGTGCAGAAGTCACCTCCACCCCACCCCGCACTAGGGTCTTTATTAGGGGAGAACAGAAGCTTTCCTTTTCTTGCTAAGTGAAAAAATCCAGCATTTAGCCCTATTTTGAAGACTAGGATTTTCCCCAGACATGCAAGCAGCTGCTCATGGTCAGAACTGGGCACTGAACACACAACTAGTAAAGCATGAAGAATCCCCTGGTAACAGCAGCCACCTCTTCTCCCAGGAAACTCCCATACCAACAGTGGAAAGTGAGGCATGTAGACAAATGCTTTCCCTTTTGGAAAATGTGTGGTACTGATTGGTTTTAGATTGGTTAGGGACCCTGCTGTGGGTTTGAGACGACTATGGCTTTTCTCTCATAGTATGGAGTTTGGTTTGTTGGCTTCTTCTTTATCCTGTTATCTCTGAATCTCATCCTACTCATTGACTGATCTGCTTTGATGTCATGGAATGCCTTCTAGCATTCTAATCACTTGGGAAGTCAGCAAATAGAATGTTGACAATTGATGCAGGTTTTGTAAGAGAAGTGAAGGACAGTTTGGTTGGGAAAAACCTTACACAAGGTGTGTTCTCTTGTCAGAAGGTGGGGACAGAGTAAGAGTGAAGGCTGAAAGCAAGAAAGGTGAATGGGAAGAAGATCTAGAAGTAGTGTAGCTGAAAAGAGTCGACAGTGGGTTAAGACGACTGATGTCTCAGGCTCAGGCGGGGAGAGACGATGAGCTATGGTACCAAGAGAGGACAAAGAGAAAGATGGGCTAAGTGACATCCAGCCAGGACACAGCACATCTAAAGAAGGGTGATGATGAGTTTCATGTATTCATTTGAACTAACCAGTTAAATTTCTTATTTTAGGGCTTTAGTCTGGAATTGTTTGCATTGCAGTATGCCTGACATGTTCAGGTTAGAATTCATATTCAACCCACTTTCCAGGACATGATGAACAAGGCAGGATCTTGACACGTGGCAGAGCAATGTCTCCAACATGCCAAAACCATTTGTCATATAAACAAAGAGTGAGGAATTGCTGTAACTTACCAGCCAAATCAAAGTACTCTTGCACTACCCCTTTCCTGCAGTTAAAACAGGACTCAAGCCTGTCTGAGCCACATCCTCCTTATCTGGAAGTTCTTCCCTTAATGCTACAGTTGAAAGCTTATGCGAACAATGGATTCAGCACTTTCTCAAAGGGAACCCTTTATTTACCTTTACCCCAGAATTAGGATTCCAAACATATACCTTCTGAGGCTGTTCACGTTGGGAAGAAATCGGGAAGAGACATTTGCTAACCTGAAAGCCCTCTCTCTTAATCTTAAAAATGTAGGCGTTAGTTACTCCTTAGTTAGAAAAAGGCATGCTTCATGCTCAGAGGCACACTCCTATAATTTCACATGTTCCAGGACCAATCCACAACAATGAAAACAAATTGAAGAGCCTAAGTGCCAGAGGTCAGGCTTGACTGAGATCCTACACAATAAGCTTGGTTAAGGACTATATTACTTTTCTGCTATGTACGCTACACCTAGCATACTGCTGACTATATTCTGGATAGCTCTGAAATGAAACCTCGCTGTTGCTATTATGTGCTTTGGATTCCATGACAGCAAATCTCAAGCCAGCACGACCCAGTGGGGAAAAGAGCTGGACCGGGGGGGGCGGGGGGCGCTGAATGACCAAGTTCAAATCCTACCAACCTCACAGGGCTACCACTTAGTTATTAAAAGTGGTACATAAATGCAGGTCCGCCCTTAGTCATAACATCACATGAATTCAGCTGCCACTTCTGGAAGACAGGTCTTTGGGGATCAGTGGCACAACACCTGCTTTGAACACAGAAGGTCCCAGTCTGAATCCCTGGCATATCTAGGTTGGGTTGAGAAAGACCCATGTTTGAAGCTCTGGAGAGTCACTACCAGTCAATGTAGACAGTACTGAGGTTGTTGGACCAATGATCTAACTCGGTCTCTAAGACCGCTTCCTATTTCATATACTCCCCTGGTGGAGAGAGAGATTACAGAAGGGTTGAAGGAGGATTCTTCGTCTTACTGGCAAACTAAAGTCTTCAAGGTGGTTGTGCAGTGGCCTCCAGTGACACATGATGATGATGGAATCAGCACATGCCTGCACTGCTCACAACAGGCAACTGCACAGGTGACACCGAAGGCCCTCCTTTCACAACTTCAGTTGCTGGTAAAGAGCAGATGTCCTCCCTGCTCCAAATTTAAGATGTAAGAAATCTGGATAGCTGTCCAATATTTGACCCTACCTAAACCGTGCCCCAGTCCACTGCCTAAGGTCGTGCCTTTGGACTGCCTCTTGGAAGGGCCAGCTTTGCAACACAAACAAATACCAAAGTGTGCCTCTTTTATTGAAGCCCATCCCCCTCTCCCCTTGTGCTGAAGCTTGCAAATCTAAATGTCATCTTGCAGTGCACATTTATAATTACCAAACACAGGCCTGGTATGCAGGGAGAAATCTGCCAGTATGAATATTAACATTAATGTGCCCAACACCAGCTCGCTGATCCCGCTGGCAGGAACATAAAAAATGCTTGAGTGAAACTTTTATTTAGACGTTAAAAGATTCCAAACCTCAGCGGGGGTGACAGAGGCAGCCCCTGCGAGTTCCTATCACTGCTCGCGCTCGAATTGAATTACACCAGGGGGAAGGCAGGGAGCTGACAGTGAGCTGCCGCACTTATTTAATCGCATTTGCTATCAGTACATTGTCAGCATGGGGCTTCCCCTAAGCTTCATCCCCCAAGAAATAAGGCTGCAGAAAAAGTCAGGGCTCACTTGTTCCTTTTGCAGATGCCCAAACCAAGAATCTTGTCCTACCACAATCTGGACACTAGGTGGTTGTCTAATCTAACTTGGGGTTGTTAAAAAAAAAAAAACCAAACAAAAAAAGACAGCTACCCCTAACCCTGGCCTTGTGCAGAGGCATAAAAGGGCTGGGGCTGGGGGGGGATGCAATGCCCCCGGGTGACAGCCACGGTCTCCTTGTGAGGAGGAGCCGCGGCGGGAGTTTTGTGCTCCGCGACTGCTTTTTGCAGCCAGAGAGCTGCATTTGCAACCACAGAGCATTATCATGCCGAAAATGGCACATTTTTCTGGCCCTCCAGGAGCACAGGGGGCAGGGGCGATGACACAAAATGCGTTTTAACCCCCCCCCCCGGGAAGACCAGCAACGCTACTGTCCCTGTGTGAAACCTGCCCCTTTATTTCCACAGTTTTCTGCTCCCCCCTCCGCCATGTTCCCTGAAACTTGTATCCATGGATAAACTGCGGAATGTCTCCAATATCTCTGATTTCCAGAACACTTCTGCACATGTGGGGCTCTTGTTCCCCCCTGAAAAAAAAGTTGTGCAAACTGATGTACACTATAATATTGTGCTGTATGTTGACTAGTTGTTGTTGGGAATGCACACTGGAATGCACATAGGAATGCATATCCCATTGAAACTAATATGCTGACAGACATCCACACTTTAATGTGCATAAAATGTATGTAGCTTCTGTAAGGTTTTGCACATCCAGCTGTTAATTTTTTTTCTAGATGAAATGTAAATTGGATAAAATTGGACAAAAGAAAGGTTCAGGACAATTTCCCACACTAGTGGAACAATATCCACATTGGAAATTGAATTTGGTGGATTACTGTAGAATCCTTTTTACTGTCAGAGCCATCAAGATCATCCTAACTCTGATCTAAAGTTTACAGAACCTATCAACCTGAAACAATGGCTGCTGGGGTTATATATACTGTAAAACGTAGTTAACTTTCAGTCAGAACCTACAGAATGGTTTTCAGTTCTCAAAGTCATCCTAAATCCCCCAAGTTAGTTGGCCCCCATTAAAATGTTAATCTAATGTTAATGTTAATGTACTAAAATATTTTTGCTCACAGTCTCATTTTTAACACAAAGTAATAATTTCTGTGTGCATTTCATGTACTGTATAACAGCACAATCCTATGTAACTCTTGCACCGTATGTAACTATGTAACTTTCTGTACGTTGACGAAAGCAGGATGGATACCATAAACCCTCTCGGATGCCGCACACGCACAGTTCGGACACAGGACAGACGCCAGCGCAACTCCGCTAGTGCAGGGGGCATTCTGGGGGTGTTCTGACACCTCCGGAGTGCCCCCTGCACTGGCGGAGTTGTGCTGGCATCCGTCCTGCATCAGAACTGCACGTGCGCGGTGTCTGAGGGGGGTTACGCTGATTTCCGTCCTGCGTCCATTGGCGTATGGCAAGTTACACTGGCATAAGTGCACTTACACGGGTGGATCTACTGTTACACACCGGTGCAAGAGTTACACAAGATTGCGCTGTAAATGTTATTGCTACCCCGAAGCTAGAAAGGCAAAGGACCACGGCCAGTGTGCCTCCAGAGGGAATCATTCAGGAAGCGTATTAGTTTCTCAGCAGCTCAATCAATGACCTTGTACTATCCAAGAACACGTGTTCCATATATGAAGCACATGTGTTTGCTACAAGGGGATGGCCAACTTGATTATAGAACCAGAATATCTAGGAAGAGGTTCACTTGTTCTGTATTTGTCAGGACTGTTCTGTTCTTTAGTCACAAGTCCAGAGGCCAGACGTCTGCCATCCCTGCACATTATCTTATTTCACCCTGATAAAATACCTGTCTACTCTTTTCTTCAAACTTCCAAGGAAAGTCTGCTTTTTTATTGTTGAAATTCCCTCCAGAGGTCACAATATTTTTGTGAGGAACTGGCATGCTCTTGTGCTGTACCAGATGATGATCTCAACAAATGTGTCAGTGGTGCCAATCCCCATAGCAATTGAGGCTACTGTACTTCAATTCAAAATTTGCACAGTGCAAAGCATCCAAATTAAACACACACACACAAGACACCAGGAAGGTATGGCACTACTGTTATTGAGGAAACTGTTATCTACAAGTAACCAGGGCCGGCTTTGGGGCATTTTGACCAATTTGGTCCAATTGGGCTGGGGGTCCCTGTGCTCAGCAAACCACTCCACCAGTGCTGGAAGGGCCCTCTTGCCCTCCCTGGCTTCCAATTGGTCCAAAATTGGGGCAAATTGGAAGCAATTGGCTGTCACGCAATGACATCATCACGTCACTGCCAAAGACTTCCAGGTGCGTCCGATTGGTCCCTGGCCTGCATCTGGTAAGGCCGGCCCTGCAAGTATGTCAAAGGCATGTTTAATTTACAGATGTAAACTGACTAAAGAGCCATTTCCTCTCCCCAGGCAACTCTGTAGTTTTGTGAAGGGAAGGGTAGGGATCCCTAACAATGAATACTATGCCTACAATTCCAAGATTTCTTTGAAGGAAACCATAACTATTAAATCAGTATATTTTTGTAGTGTGGATTAACTTTAAAACATGGACAGTTGTAATCTACTAGGAGACCAAGTTGATCCCTATGCTAATCAATGAATGATCAACAATCATTTATTTATTTTATTTATTTACAGTATTTTTATCCCACCTTTCTGCCCGAAGGGACCCATCATGCATGACACAGCAAGTTCACTAAAGCTGCAATCTTATACACACTTACATGGGAGTGTGTATTCGGGTAAGTCCCACTGAACTCATCAGAGTTTACTCCTGAGGAGACATGATTGCACTTAGGCAAGCTATTGTCTGTCCGCCTAATCCAGTGGTTCCCAACCCCCGCATTACGCATTTGGAAATTACTATAATAATTTAAGGGGGGTGGCTAACCCGTCAGTGATGTCTGTGCGTCGCTTCCAGTTCTCCCCGCCGCTGTTGAAGCCCAGTAAGACAAAACACGGTGTTTTTTTCTTACTGAGATTTCAAGGCGGCGAGACCCGGAAGTGACACACAGACATTGCCGATGGGTCCCTCGTTGGGTCCCAACCTCCACTTATACGGGTAGAAGGTTGGGAGCCACTGGCCTAACCTATCTGATAGGACTGTTGTAAG
Organism: Plestiodon gilberti rubricaudatus; assembly: GCA_026170595.1. Taxonomy (NCBI): domain Eukaryota; kingdom Metazoa; phylum Chordata; class Lepidosauria; order Squamata; family Scincidae; genus Plestiodon; species Plestiodon gilberti. The sequence continues at coordinate 38,269,279 of JANXHW010000006.1, read as the reverse complement.
GATAAAATACCATTTTAGACACCTCACCTTAGAGGAAAGCTGAGATACAGAAAATAAAATTAATCAGCTAACAAACTAATTTTAAATCTAAAGAGTTAATAAATACAACAGTTTCCCTTAGTTCTGCCCCCATGTTATACTAAGGGCAGGACAGAAGATAATGGAGGATTTTATACACAGTCATCACCTCACATGCAGTGGCGTCCCTAGGGGGTGTGCGGATCGCACCAGGTGACACCCTCGGGGGGGGGGCGGGAACACCACTAGTGGCCAAAACTGTGTAAACGTTGTCTTTATGAATAACATCATCATGGAATATATCATTCGATGTGTAGTTTCATGCAGAATGTAATGAAACAAACCATTTTGAATTATCTGTATTCTATCAAGAGTTATGGACAAATACCCGGAAACAGAAAACACAACTGTCTTATGTAACAAAAAGTAGATTTCCTTAACTCAAAACAGACCAATGAGACTAATTGTTCTGAGAGCCGAGTTGGTTACTGATTTGTTGGGTGACCTGTACTGTTCTATATTAAAACAAATAAAGCTGATGGGGTGATACCATTGTCAGGGTTAGCTCACCAAATGATCCAAGAAATTTCCTGTCTGAATAGTGCAGGACCCTGATGTTTGGGCAAGCATGGCTACCATAGACTCTGTATGTATATATCTTTAATGCAGCGGTGGGGAACCTCTGGCCCCAGGGCCGGATCAGGCCCCCGAGGCCATCCGGTCCGGCCCCCGGAGAGATTGCCGGGAGGCCGCCCAACTGGCCCCTGGAGGCTCCGCCGGGTCCGCGCATCACCTCCGGAGGCTGGGAGAGGGCCTTTGCATGTCCTCCACGGCCGCCGCCTCGACCCCTTCTCACCAGGCCGTTGGCCATTTCGCACATGTGTACCACGCAGATGAGGACAAGCTCTTGCCCTCTTGCCCGCATTGGCATGGTACGCCGGAGGTGACACGCGGACCCGGCGGCAGCTTTGGACGGTGAGCGCGGAGCCTCCGGAGGCCAATGGGGGGAGGGGGCAAACATTAATTAAATAAATAAAAATGGCGCCCGGCCTTACGGCCGGCCCTCAAGCAAATTTCTAATATTTAAAACGGTCCTTGCCAGGGAAAAGGTTCCCCGCCCCTGCTCTAATGTAATGTAAAGTGAAAGTGAAATGAACAGGAAAAATGCTGAATCACTGTGACAAAGCACCTGTGGAAAGAGCTGATGCAATGAGATGCATAATCTCCACAGTGATTGGTGTAAAGCACTATATAAGGAGGCTGGCAGAGCCTACCTGTGTGGGTTGTTGTGTGGAATTTGTGAGAGCTGGAGTCTATGCCATGGAGTTGGAGTTGTGTATTCAGGTGGGCCCCCATATCCGCTGGGGATATGTTCCAGGCCCCTCCGTGGATACTTGAAACCGTGGATAAGAGCGAACACCCCTCCATGGTTTCCTGAGGGGCCCCCCACCCTGCCTCCCCTGCAGGCAGGCATGTTTCCCCCCCAGCTCTTATTTTTCTTTCAGCAAGCTTTGTTTCTTCCTTAAAACAAACAGAGAAGCAGCCTCCATTGCAGGCGAGTAGAACGAGACTAAGTCCTAGAGAGGCTCTGCAAGGTTTCTGTTAACCTTGCAGCGCCTCTCTAGGACTTAGTCTCATTCTACTTGCCTGTAATAAGCTGCTTCTCCTGTTTCTTTAAGGAAGAAACGAAGCTTACTGGGAAAAAAGTAAAAGCCTGGGGGGTCCCCACGATCCGTGGATAACTGAAACCGTGGATAGCGAATCAGTGGATATGGGGGCCCACCTGTATAAGTATTGCTTTATTGAAGCTGTTATCTGTAAATTTGTAAATACAGTCTTGGTGGTGGACATCTGCCTTGTCTGTTTTACTTTCGTCGGCGGAGAACGACCTTGGAGCAAGCGTGCCGTTGCACTCTGCTAGAAGCAAGCACATTAGACTTGGCATTTCTTAATACTGGACCGGGTGACCACTGATCAGGAGTAATCTGTAGAAATACATAGTCCTGCCAGCTCAGCCCAACCTTGTTTCTCCCTATTCACCTCTGGGATCCATCATAGGGGTGATGTGCTAAGCTCTCACACAGAGTGACACAAACCCTAATGATGCCTCTGTTTAGGCTGCAAACATACATTTAGGCTGTGCATATAATATTGTAATTTAAAGGTGTAATTTTGATTACGCGGGAGGTGGGGCAATGATGATGCGGTGGGGCGATGATACGTTGCCCCACCCACTGCACAGGAGGAGGCCCATCATGGGGGTGACACACTGACTTCCCGCACCGGGTGACACAAACCCTAAGAACGCCCCTGTCCACATGCACAGAACTTTTCTTCTTGCAGAATCTGGTTCATTGTAAACATAAATAAAATCCATTGTGAAGCTCTTCTATGCAAGCCCCATTGAAATTAATACAAGCTATACAGGAGCACTGCTGTAATTTCAATAGGCCAAGAAGGTGAACTTCCTACTGGATTGTGCCCATGGCTTTTAGACATAGGACCGTAAATGCCCTTCTTGCTCTTACTGTACTCATAACCTTAGTGTTAGCTAAGCAGCTGCAACTGTGGAGAAATCTTGCAGCATTCACAAATGCAAAATTGTCCTGATTTTCTAAGTTTTATTAACCTTCTCCCTCAATGGAACTCTTCTGCAGAATATCCTTTAGCTGATGTTCACGGCACTGCATGTGTGTGTTTTAACTTCAGTAAATGCAATTTTGGGAGTTGATTTTGGCATACAACCTCCCACACAATCATATTTGCTCTTCTTAAACCCAAATATATTTGATTTTAAAAAAATATTTAAACCAATATTTGCATTGGGATGAATACAAATTTGGAAGAAGATCCTGAGTTTTTCAAAACTGACCATATAACCCCTCCAAACTAGGCAACATTTTTTTATCTCAGCATAGTGTAATTTCAAGTGGCTGTTTGCTAGTGTTTCTGTTGCCTCTTTTGTTAGATTGTGAGCCCTTTGGGCACAGATACCTATGTCTTTATTTAGCTATATACCGGTAAACCATTTCGTTAACTTTATTTGTTGAAAAATAGGATGTAAAAATATTTGTCATCATCATTTTTACCAGACCTTAACCAACTTGCCCACTGGGAGGATTTTCCATACTACCAAATGTGAAACTGCAAGACTATCTTGATTTGTCCAAGAATTGGATTCTACACATCCTTCCAAAATTGACAGAAATGTAAAAACAAAAAAATCCTCCAAAGAAAGGAAGCAAGATGAGAGAGTTAAAAGCCAGGTGCGAGACACCTCTGTCATCTCTTGCCCATTCTCTCAGTGCTCTCAGAGAGCAATAAAGATAAAATCTAAAGAGTAGTGCATTATTTCAAAGCACCCTTTTGCTTTTAAGGCCTTAGCGTGCCACCTCAAAGGAGAGATGAACCATCAAACTGCAAACATGCACCGCCGGCCTCTCTCACTACAGTCTGACGCCCTGAAGTTTGGAAGGCTAACGTCTAGGTCTGGAATTTGAGGAAGGAGTAGAAATCTACCTCCTCATGCAACCGGAAGTTGCTTTTGATTGTGTTTTTCCTTTTTATAGGCATTTTACAAGCTTAGAAAGTGGCGCAAAAGGCAAGAAGTGGGCGGCAGGCCCACGCAGCTGTTAAATAAGGTACTGTGGCACCGCCCCCAGTGGGATCCCTCCTCCACGGATGGCCATCCGCGGATAGTCAAATCCGCGAATGTCTAATCCGCAGATAAGGAAGGCCCACTGTATATATTTTTAATCACAAGGCCAATAATTCCCTATCTATAATTAGCCTGCTACTTTATCAATCAGTTCTAAAACAGTCTTGCTGTCATCTTCTTTGCCATCAGTATTACTCCCCAGCTACCCATTCTGTGGGGAAAAAAGTTTCAGATGTTGTTACTATTCCTTTGCTTACTACTCTAACTTTTCAATACCTTGAGATAATGGAAAGGAGAGGACAAGATAAAGAAATATTTCAAAGAAAAAGATAGCAGGAGGTAGGAGAGAAATGTAATATAATGCTCAGCATATGGATCACCTGAAATTGATCCTACATAAAGTTAATTTTATGGCATTGTTCACTGGAGTAAATAAGAAAAGTGTATGAGAAGGGATCAGGCAGAAATATTTTATGTGGGCATTTTTGTAAGAAGCTAGTAAGCAGAAATTCAGAAAGTGAGGGCATCAACAGGAAGTTAACTACATTGAGTCAATGCTTGGATGACAATCAATGGTAGCAAATCATATAGGAAAGAGTTATTTAAGTGACAAATTTATCACTAGGATTTTGTGTTTTGCATGTGTAAGGACAAGTTCAAATTGAGCTTTTTCTATTTTCTATTTTAAATTTATATACCACTATTGCAGCGGAAAGGCTGAAAATCAACACATTTCACAATAAATTTTAAAATATACACCATTATTTTCTATGGCTCTGTTGTGCTGATTCAATGCATTTGATTCAAACATACCACATATTACCTTCATACAGCTTGTGCTGATTGTCTGATAAGCCACATGGCAGCCCAGAGAAGCTGCAGGGCCAGACAGGTCATACAATCCATAACTCTATGCTACAGTCTTAAACTGGTTTCATAATCTTTCCCTCTATTCAGGAACTCTGGATACCATGGTTCTGTGAGACGGATCTAGTGATCTTTAGGGTGGACAGGCTATCAAGGCATTTTTACCCAAGGGTGTATATACGCAACAGGAGTTAAATGCATATACCTGTGGGCTGGGAGTAAATAAATAAGCAAACAGACATGGAATCTTTTCTTAAGATATCACTTCCCTGCATTTCTGCTTTTGCAACAAACAATATCAGCATCAGGTTTCTGGGGGCCCTGGAGCAAGCCATGCTCTGGGCCCCTATGGTGCCTCTCACCTTCCCTGTAATGGCACAATGGATGCTACCACTATCAGCAGTACTGGGGGGGGGGGGGTTCAAGGGATGATCTAGCCAAATGTGTCCTCTGATTGGTGTGGGTCCTCAGTCAGTATCTGATTTGGCCAATCTCTGACGCCACTCCTGGCAACAAGGCACCAAGCTAGCAATTCAGGAAGCTACAGTACACATATCATGCCCCAAACAGAATAGCTTCTTCTGGCACTTCTCTTCTTGTGCACCAGCTATTATAGACCCTTTCTGTCCCTGCTGACTGTTGAACGTGAACAACCACAAATCACTTGAATTATATGTACTTGCACACAAACATGGGTGTTTAAATCTTAATACTGCCCTCATGAGTTAAGAACAATGCACATGAGATTTTCTTTTGTCTTCTGGTTTAATATGAGGCAGTAGAGCCTGCCGGTTATATATTTGTTATATTTATATCCTGCCCTTCTTCCAAGGAACTCAGGCCAGCATGCATGGGGCTTCTCATTTTACCCTCACAACAGCCCTGAGAGATAGATTAGTCTCAAGGTGGAACTACATGTGGACCATGTCTTTGAACAAAAGTTACCACCAAACAGTAGTAAAAAGGTGAGATGGGGGGAATTTCCAGGGGAGAAGCAGTAGGCAGGATAGGGTGACAAACTCTTCTCCTGCCCAACTCATTTTCCCTGCAGTTCCTTCTGTTTCTTCCATAGCTGGTTTAATTCTAGACTCAGAGTCTGGTTGGGAGAAAAGCAGCAGAAAGAGGGATTGCAAGGTCCTTTGCTGGGATACCAGCAGGGGAAAATAAGCAGATCTGGGTTTGGGACGTGCCTAATTTGCAGGGGGAAATTTCTGGGAACACTATATATGCCACATTGCGTGCCATAAAATAAAAAAGCAGATAATAAATATTAAAAAATAGAATGGTATTGATATTATACTTTCAAGATCCCCTTATCAAATTTTGCCCACAGATCCAAATATTTAACAGTTCCATGGATTAATTTTCTGACGTAATTTTAGTATACAGTGGCCCCTTCGTATCCGCGGGGGTTCCGTTCCCAGAACCCTCACGGATGCGAAATCTGCAGATGAGCTTGAATCTGCAGAACTTGAGCTTCGCGATGGGGAGGTGGGGGCAGCGCCACAGTACCTTAATTAACAGTCGCATGGGCCTGCCACCGGCTTCTTGTCTCTCATGCCGCTTTTTTCTCTTGTAAAACACCTGTAAAAAGGGGGGGAGGGAAAAACGCAATCGGAAGCAACTTCTGGTTGTGCCCACAACCAGAAGTTGCTTCCGTTTGCGTTTTTTTCCTTTTTATAGGCATTTTACAAGATGGAAAAGCAGTGCAAGAGATAAGAAGCCAACAGTGGCCCCACGCAAAATTAAGGTACTGTGGCACTGCCCCCCGCCCCCCGTGGGAGCCCTCTTCCGCGTATGGCCATCCACAGATAGTAAAATCCATGAATGACTAATCTGCGGATAAAGAGGGCCCACTGTACATAATCAGTACAATTTAGAAGGAAAACTCAGAAGAAATTAATTCACAACGAAAAGGTAAAGGACACAATCCAGCATTATGTTTTCCTGGGCAACCCTACCTAAAATGAATGCAAAAGCACTACCGTGCAGCTTCCATCCATTGAGAAAGAGGTTTCAGCAAGAGAACAATCTTGGTGGATTGTGTTTAAAATGGAGCACATTGCTTAATTCACAGATGTAAAACAGAATCTCTGACTTAACAAAGCAAGGAAGACAGAGATCAGTGGAACCAAGAATGTGGCAACATCAGCAACTACAACAGACTAACCTTTTAATAATGCTTTATATTTGTTTTTATGAAAAACTTTGTAAGCCACCTTTGGCATTTGCCTTGGCAAGGGAAAGGCAGGGTATCAATCGTTCGTTCAATCAATCAATCAATCAATCAATCAATCAATCAATCAATCAATCAATCAATCAATCAATCAATCAATCAATCGAACATTTCCCCCCCTTCCCTGCATTCTTATCACACAAAGGCTATATAGCAAATATGTGAACCAGTTGGAGAATCATGAAGAAGCTGGTAGCTTCATCAAAATGCCTCTTGCATGCATGTGCAACAGGTGAGGGTTGGTTTTCAATCTGTGGTAAATTGTAAATTGGGACGCAAATCTAGGCTCAAAAAAGGCTAGAGTTTGACAGTGATTCCTGGGTTAAGTAACTGACCCAGACCCACCTCTAATTAGTCTGTAGCATCTACCAAATCAGGTGGAACCAGATACTAGTTACATTCTGCCTTCTTGCCCAAGGATCTATTCTAAACTGTGCACAAGTCTTTGGAGGTTTCCATTCCTACAACTTTCCATTCCTGAGTTGTTCCTACATAAAACACTTTATTGACTTGTAACCAGAGACATAACGTTTTAAAAGTTTACTGTTTTCTTTTGTTTCTGCTCAAGAAATTGTGATGCACGTTTAAAAGTTAAAACAACTTTGTGATAAAAGAACCGGGGTGGGGGATGACATAGGACATTCAAACAGAAGGTGGTTGGTTGCCTCTGTCTCTGAAAATTTCCACCAAGTCACTAAGATGGTAATTGCAAAGCTAAAAAACTTTACATCTCAATATCTATTTGTACAGCTCATTAGCTCATGCTGTACACTCTAGCAAATAGGAAACTACGGAGGGAAACATAGAAAGAAAAGGAAGGTTTAGCACCAAGAACAGCTGGGAAGTTGGTATAGAAACAGGGCCATCACAAAAGCCTTAGCCACTCCAACAGAAAGTTTTGCTCTAAAACTGTTTGCCTTGTGGACACTCCTCCTTTACAGTACTGCCAAAGACTTTAAAACTATAGGTGGCGAGAGTGGGGGACAAAATCTTTTTCAGTGATGTATATATACCTCATTCTCTTGTTCCTTCTCTTCTCCCCCCAAACATAACATTATGTCAGTCGTTCAACCCGCTGTGCTACTGGGACAACATGATTTACTATGTGAAAAGGCAAACCCTATATCACCCTATAATGAAAACATTAAAGTTAATGCGTCATAAGTGAGGAATTTATTACCATTAACTCCAATAAACAGTTATAAAACACCCGTCCTTTCCTGTCCAGAAGACGCAGGACTTCATTAAGCTCAACTTACTTTGCTCAATCTTCACTAGACCGGTCATGTGTGCTCTCGAACTGGCCACCATTTATTGTTAAAGCAGACTAGCTCATTTTCCGGGGGAGTGAGGAAGGCTCAAAGCGCCTCCCCCCCACCTCCCCTATCCTCTATTCATTTTGTTCCACAGGCAGCTCTGAGCAGACGGATGGGAGAGAAAAGTTCACGCGACGCGCGTCTCAATGGGCTTATTTAAACACCACTGAAATATATGCTCGATGAAAGCTGGCTTTGCCTCGGCCTGTAAGTCATTACTCAGAGAAGGTTGATGAATAAGTAATAACATATGGGCAAGCTGTGTGGTGACACAGCCAATGTACTGGCTCACTTCAGGGTGTCTTTTGGTCGAATATTTGCTGCCAGCACCTGCCGGTCCAAGACTTAAGGGTCCTTCGGGTCCAGGGATATAGGCCTCAGCTACTGTAGGAGGCCTGAGAAACAGAAGGCTCTTTCCATCCTTCACGCAGAGACTTCTCAGGATTTGATTGGCTCACACATCAAACTTTGTGGTCTCATTGATATTATCATGCAAGCCTTGTATAAAATCCATGATCAAGCCTCAGTTTTGATCCTAAACATTGTGCTGGTAAGTTGCAACTAAGAGCTACTTCACATAATATTCTTGATATTCACTAGCTCTCCAATACCACACTGTAAGGAGCCATGATCAACTGGGAGGTCCCTGCAGGATGGGCTGAATATCAAATACATGTTATAAAATGTTTTATTTTAAGTACTGTACACAACAGCATGTATGCTATGCGTATATGCTAAAATGTAATGCATGAAGAAGCCTTATATTACTTCTTTCTGTCTAGGTCTGTCTCAACCTCTCTTGCCTTCAGCTTGACCTTCCACCATTCTAGAATGCTTCACAATGACCAGTCCCAGTTCAAGCCTCCTATCAAGAGTCTGGTTCTGTGCTACAAGTCTCCATACCATGCTCTTATATTTCCTTTTGCATATACTGTATCTTGACTGGCAGGAGCAGCCATGGAGGCACATTTTTGGAGGCCCTTGAAAGGCAATGGAAGCTTTTCTCCCATTAAAAATAGCATGGGGGTTGCAATCAAAAGTGGAACTCTGCTGGGGGTACTAAACCCTGGTTCAGTGGAACCATGCTATTTATTAAAAAATTAAAAAACCAAACAACTATGTTGCACATTCTTTGTAATGCACAATCCAATCCTAAGTATGTATAGAATTGCAGACTTGCAGTGCAATCCGACTTAACTTTTGTGCCGGTGTAACCAGCGGCGCAGCGAGAACAGGAGGCCCCAAAACGGAAAAGGGATTCAAATCCCCTTTGAATTCCTCTTTTGGAGGGGATTTGAATCCCTTTTCTGTTCTGGGGCCTCCCGTTCTCACTGCGCCTCTGGTTACACCGGCACAAAAGTTAAGTCGGATTGCGCTGTTAAGCTCCTCCTCTGACTTTTAAGTTCCATTCCCTCTCTACACTACATGAGTCACTACTAGGTCATAACTCAGATAGCATGCCCAGGCTTGGGACTGACACATCTCAGGATAACTTTTATATAATGCTCTTAGCCAAAGAGAAAGCCGACACAGGAGCCAATCAGAGACCTTGTAAATAATTGAGATATGTAGGAAAGGTCAAATGCCTCCCAGGCCTTCCACACTGCCTTGATGGTTGAAGTGGAAGAAATGGTCCAAGAGAATTGGTCTCTGGATACAAACAGGTATAGCACTTCATAGCTTGATCATGAAAATTGTTCCACCCCACAAATTGGTGCTAGGAGACATTCCACCCAGGACTGGCATCACAGGTGGGGTCTGGTTGGGCATTTGCCAAGAGCTCACACAACTACTGAGGTCCACAATCATACCCGTTCATGCCGCATCTGTCCACTGCAGCCACATCTCTCCCCCTCCCCCCCCCCGCTGCAGCATTGGGGGCTGGGGATTTATAAATGCCCAGCGCCCAGGAAGGAGGATAGACTGCTGCAGCTACTGCTCTTCCCCATTGCCCAGTAAGACATAGGTATTTACTGGACAATGTGGGACAGAAGAAGCAACACTTAAGGCGGATCCACACCACATGCGGCTCAGGACATTGCGTCCAGCCGAGTCTGCGTGCGTCTGGTGTGGTGCTATTTGCGCATGATGGCGTTTGCCCGCTGGCTGGTCGTGTCCCGTCCCATCTCAAGTGGAGTCCGAGGCGTTGACAGAGTTCTCCTTCATGCCACCACTGTGGTGTAAAGTAGGACTCTCCTCCATCTCCTGCCCAGCTTCTGGGCAGAAGGGGGAGGGGAGTATGCTAGTGTGCACATGTATATAAAAGGTCCCAACAGGGTTTGTGACCAAGGGCTCCGCCCATCTCCTCCAATTGGCTCAAGGCTGAAGTTCTGGAACCTCCACAACTTACCCTCCCTTCCCATTAAGTACACATACAAGCTTTTGCAGGTAGAGGAGTTCTGACACAGCAGCCAAATAAGACTCTCTCCAATACTTTACAAATCCCTCAAGATGGCCATCACAATGGTTGTGCTCTGCTTTGGATATGTATCCACCCTCACCTTACTGATGAGGGGGCAGATGCAGTAGAAGGGGTAGTCACAACGAGATTCACTGAGAAAGGAATATCATGAAGCAAGGGTAACTGTTGTAGCAATGGCTGGGGGGGGGGGAGAACAAAGAACCTGCAGATGTTCAGTCATCAATGGAGACTTCAGCTTTTAGGGGGCCCTAGGGCAAAATGCCGGTGAGGGCCCCCAAGGGTGCACTCCTCTCACACGTTGGAAAGTGCACGTAGACACCATCTGTGCTTCCCACATGGTACCCAGGAACTGGGTAGTAGACACACTGAATTCTCCTTCATGCTGCCACTGCACTGAGAGGTGGGACATCTGGGTAGTCTGCTTCTGCCTGCTCCCCACTGCCTCCTGGTAAGCCAGTCAGGGGGTCAGGGCCTAACAGGGAGGCTTCCTGGGAGGTAATGGGGAGCAGGCAGCAGCCCATTCCCTTCCCTGGGGATGTTTAACAATTCCCAGATGCCCTGGTCTTCAACGGTGCAGCAGGGCACAGGACATCCAGGAATTTTTTCATAGTGCCAGGGAAAGAAAGAAGGCAGTCTGCTCTTGCTGCCACTGCCACTAGTAATCACCCAGTAAACGTCCACATGCACCCTGGCTTACCAGGCAACAGTGGGGAGCAGCAACAACAAAGTCAACCTTCACTGCCTCAGGGTTTGTTCAGTCATAGGTGTGAACCCTTGAGTGTGCCCTGGCACATGTCCCTCAAGGCCTCACTGGTACAGCCACCCCTGCTAGCAGTTGTACAACAACCTGGAATTAAGGGGGGGATATATAGAAAAACCTGACTCTCAGCATATGTGGAATGCATACCCTGCATGAAAATCACGGACTGTACCCTTACCCCATATCTGGGATTAGGAAGCAAGGCTACAGGTTTTTGGTCTCACAGACTCGACACACACGCACGCGCACATACACAACCTAGCTGTTCAGAGGCACAACACACCGGTGGGAATGGATGCTTTCCCTCCCTGCAGTGGTGTTGCACCGCCCCCACGTGGGGGGGCCACTGACGCGACGCTGCCCACGTCGTGACGTCAGCGCGCGGCTCCAATCACCCCCCCCCCGCAGTTTGGCTTCCTTTTTGGAGCCAATCGGGCTGAGGCCAGGCAGGAGGGCCGAAACACAGCCGAGATGGCTGCGAAGAAGCAACCGGCAAACCAGTAAGTGACCCGCAACATTCCGCCCCTCCCCCACGACATTCCCCCCCAAAGCGGCACCTGGTCCCCAAGGCACCAAGGCCCTCCCCCAGACGACGCTTCTGCCTCCCTGCTACCCCTTCACCCCACCTGCTTTCTCCCAACATAAATGCATTTTACCACATCACAGGGACAACAGTTTAGGGGGGGATTTGCAGGGGAAAATAGTGGACAGGACAAGGAGTACAGTATGGAGTCTCTCCTGCCTGCTGCTTCTCTGTAGTATATTGTGCCCTCTCGCTGCTGCTTTGTGGATAATCAGTGCCAACCCAGGTTGCTAGGGTCTGCCTCCAGAGACTAAAAGCCACAAATCAAAGGGTCAAGCTAGATGTTACTTTAAGGCTTGAGCATGACTGGGGCTAGGCTAACATGCTTGCTTATGCTTATTCTGTCAATAGCAGCTGGATCAGGCCCCAGTGGAGCGAGACCATAGTCTCAATTCAGATCCCCTCCCAACAGCTGCTATTTGCCTTGAAAAAAAGCTTCTGCTGGCATCAATGGAAGCTTTCTTTTTCAGAGCAAACAGTGGCCATGGCAGACAGAGATCTGAATTGGAACTGTGATGGGACAGAGGGTTAAATCCCTTACTGTAGTCTCAATCCATCTACTTACTATATAAAAAACAAATACCTAGTCCCAAACACATGATTCAAATAATGCCACGCATGACCCAAAAAAATCAACCCCTAAAGTCGAAAATCACTTTCAATTTGCATATTCACTCTTAGGATCTGTCAATGCAAAACACCTGTTAGCCATAACCCTTTGTTATTTTTTATTTTAACACCATCACCCCATACAGTGTATAATCATCAGCTCTGCTGCAAATAATTCCCAGATAATGTGGTGGAGAACCAAAGGCAAATTAAGGTGAGGTAGTCAGGGGAAAAGCCAGAAGGTACGACAAACAGGGTGCAATTTTTCAAGTTGCGCGTTGCTTTCGCTTCCCCTGAAAGGCTCCGAAGGTGAGGGGGTGGGGTTGCTTCGTTGCTCCGTGTAAGGGAGGCTCCAATTTCAGCAGAACTTACAGCTCCGCCCCCCCTGTAGTGACGCCAGTGCTGTCATTTGAGACATCTTGGCTGTACCTTGCCCAAGGGATGAGCCAGAGCATTGGTGAGCAGATGAAGAGTGCCTGCATCTGACCTCACCTCTACATTGTCTCATGACAAGGGACATAAATCAGGTGTTACCCTTCAGATCTGAATGTCAAGAACCCAGGCAACAACCACTGACTACTTCCATGGCTGCCCCCTCCCCTCCCCCCCAAATCACCCTTCTGCTTTAAGTTGAGGAGCTACATGTTACATAAAGATAGCTGTTCCACAGTGCCTGGATTTGTGCAACTTGTTTGCACATTGCAGAACTGTAGAATCACTGAGCTGGAACCATCCCTTCCTTTCTGAAATACGAGGGCTCAAGCCTGATGGTCACCCTCTGACTTGAAAGATTTTTCCCCTAATGCCACATTTGCTCATGGCTTTTTGACGTAACTCTCTGGAGAGGGAAAACCACTTGATGCATTCCAGGACTGAGCCCAGGCACTGAAAACAGGTGCTAAGTTTCAGCCCCTGATGAGTACTGGCTCAAACACAGAGTCAAACTACAGTACATGTTAGTTTAAGCACGTGCTTTTCAAGCATCTACACAGCTTTTGCATATCAAAAAGTAGCTGGATTGGGCCCCCTGAAGTTTGGGAACATGGAGGGGAAAGGGTTTTGATCTGCTGCCTCTGCCATGGTCCTGATCTGGATTCTCCCCTTGCAGCTTCTATTTGCCCTGGACAAAAGTTCCCATTGGCGCTAATGTTTTTCCCCAGGGATAACAGCAGCTGCAGGGTGCCCAATCTGGACTGGGACTATGGGAGGGGCAAAATGTTAAAGCCCCTTCTCCTGCTGCAATCTCAATCTGTGGGGACCCAATCTAGATCATTTCCAAATCATTTAGCAGGAAATCTGAACCAACTCATCATCTCTACAAAGCAAGAAACAGATTATATAAATTCAGAAAACACCATGAAAAGACCTTGGCCCTAAATTATTTAGGGCTTGTACAACGCAATCCTGCTGATAGGTTGGGCGGCGGAACAAGCGTTCCGCCACCCGAAGCCATTGTAAAAGTGCCGTAAGGTAAAGGCAGTATCATCATCTCTTGTCTTTTGTTGTTTCATAAGGCACTTTTTTGACAACAAGAGAAAGGAAGGCCGGCCTCCCCTGCTCCATCGACAAAGCCATCACCCGCCCACCGCCAGACCCAGGTAAGGATCCAGCCAACGGGGGGGGGGGGGCGGTTCGGCGGGGGAGGGCGGCTATAGGCCCAGCCAGCCCGGGAGGGGGCGGGGGCAGCCTTGGCCGTATCCCGGTCCCCACCGGGCGGCTGGGCCGTTACATGGCCTCCTCTTGTTTCCACCAGTGATTTCACTGGCAGAAATCCGAGGAGGCCAATCGGCCGAGCCTGTGTTTACACTCAGGGAAGGGGACGAGCATCCCCTTCCACAAGTATACCTCAGGCCGAGTGGGAGCCGCCCGGCAGATCCTTACGCAGGATTGCGCTGTAAAGGTAATCACCAACACCTTGAATTGTGCCCAGAAACACATTGGTAGTCAATGCACCTGAAACAACAAAAGGCAAGAGATGATGATACTGTCTTGTACCAGACAACACTCAGGCAGCTGAAAACTTCCAAAAGGTCTTCAAGGATGGGCCCACATAAAATGCATAGTAGTAACCAATTGTGAGGCAACTAATTATAGTCAAATTATATTTTACTACTACTACTACTACTACTACTACTACTACTACTACTACTACTACTACTACTACTACTACTACTACTATTATTTATTCTTTCAGTGGAGGCAGTTCACAGCAGTCAGAGTGATGTGAACATGTATGTGGGAACCAGCTCTTATATAGTCAGACCAATGATCCATTTAGACTGCAATCCTAAACACATTTACCTGGGAGTAGGTGCCAATGAAGAAAGTGGAATTTACTTCTGAGTAAACATGCACAGGCTTGCACTGCTAAGACACTATTGTCAACTCCAATAGGCAACTCTTTAGTTACCAGAAATCCTTTAATCATTGTTGTTGTTCAGTCGTTAAGTCGTGTCCGACCCTTCGTGATCCCATGAACCATATCCCGCCAGGCCTTCCTGTCCTCCACTATCTTCCTGAGTTCGCTCATTTTCATGTTTGTTGCATCGGTGATGCTGTCTAACCATCTCATCCTTGGCCTTCCCCTTCTCCTTTTGCCTTCAATCTTTCCCAGCATCAGAGTCTTCTCCAGAGAGTCCTCTCTTCGCATTAGGTGGCCAAAATATTTGAGTTTCAGCCTTAGTACCTGTCCTTCCAGGGAACAGTCAGGCTTGATTTCATTTAGAATTGACTGATTTGATCTCTTAGCAGTCCAAGGGACTCTCAGGAGTCCCTTTAATCATACACATGTACAATAAAGTCTATACTATACTATAAAGCCTAGTGGCTGTGTGAATATTCATCAGTAAAATGAAAACACTCTTTTGTCCATTATATTATGTGCATCATATTTATGGCTAGGAGCAGGTACCCAGCAGCTGGGATGCCATTAAGCATGGATGTTCTATGTCTCACTCTAGTTTCCTTCTGACACCTGCCTCTTTCCTGAGTCCTGAAGAGTTTGGCATAAAGCCACATCACAGCTGGGAAGTCAGGAAGTCTTCCTGACAATCATATCATGCCCCAGCAAAGAGAAAGAACCATAATCTTTGTGTGGGAGAAGGTTACTCAAAGGCTTGGTGTTGGACGACATGTGGCTATTAGATAAAAGTGCTTTCCATTAGCAGAGAGTGAGAGTTTCGCTAAGTGCAGTTTATCTGTTGAAGAGGGAATCTTAACAAACCCTTTGCAGATAAATGAAGTAACTACTTCTGCTCACCCCTCCTGCTCTGTGACCCATGGCAGCCTTTTGGAATTATAGAATAGCAGGTATGAGAATGGCAAAATGAAAAAATGAGAGCAACCTGAAAAGTGTAAGAGAAGAGTACCCAATTGTCAAAAAACAGATACAGTATAATACTTTGTTGGAAAAGGAAGTGCACAATATTTTTCTAGAATGAAATATATATTTACAATAAAGAATGAAAATCCAATAACAATCATTCATATAGTCATAGAATTCAGTACTTGCTCTGTCACAACTGAATTGTAAAGTAAAACCTCGTCTTAGCTTAAAAATGCAAGACCTGAGCATGTGATGAAGCAATTGCTTCATTTGTGAACACGTGAAGCTATCAAGAGAAGCACATTTGAGTATTCATGGAATAGGCTTACCTGGCTGGAATTAGGGGAAAGGAATTTGGATCAGAGCACGCAACTCCCAGGTACAGTCTGAGTCCTAACACATCAGATGTGAAACACTGTCTGAAAACAGGTTTGGATGTTGTAGCCAGAGGCGGAACTTGAGCGGAGCGCGTGGAGCTGCTCCGGGCGCGGGGGCAGGGGGCGCATTCAGCGGGGGGCATACTTACCCTCGCGATGCGCCGCCTCCGCTCCGGCCGTCTTCGTTTTGGCCCTCCCTCCCTCCCTGGAGCCCGTTTGGCTCCGAAATGACACCAAAACTGGCGGGGGCGCGTCGACGTGATGTCACGCAGGCCCCGCCCCCTTGCGCCTAGTTGTAGCAAGTGTTGCCTGTGCTTCTGCAATAACATCCAAAATGGGGAGAGATACCAGCCCATCACCTGCTCCTGACATTTGTGCATCTCCCTTTTCAAATGTTACAAGTCAACAAAAGTGTGTGCATGCTCTACATCTGAAGACACTTTTGAACAGGTGTCTGAACAAGCACTGATCCTGAGACCCAAGGCTGGTTCAGCCAATATACTGTATCTGACTGGCCCCATCCACCACACAATGAGGGTTGTGAGTGTGCACATCCCACCCTCCTCTCAGGATGCTGTTCCATTCCACATAAAGACATGGGGTTAGATCAGTGTTTCCCAAATGTTTTCAACCTGTTGCTCCCTTGACCATTGGCAACCATTGGCTGCGGCTCCCCATTACATTATGTTGATGCCTGCCAATTGGCATTTCACTGTTTTCTGAGAGGATTCCGTGGCACTCTGTGGCTTTCCTGGCTGGTTTCTGCGGCCCCCCCTGGGGGCCGCACCTCCCAGTTTGGGAACCACTGGGTTAGACTGTTGAAACACTCCTCAGATGCAATTTAAATGTTGTTGTTGTTGTTCAGTCATTAAGTTGTGTCCAACCCTTTGTGATCCCATGAACCACATCCCGTCAGGCCTTCCTGTCCTTCATTATCTTCCTCAGTTCGCTCATTTTCATGTTCGTTGCATCTGTGATACTGTCTAACCATCTCATCCTTTGCCTTCCCCTTCTCCTTTTGCCTTCAATCTTTCCCAGCATCAGAGTCTTCTCCAGAGAGTCCTCTCTTCGCATTAGGTGGCCAAAATATTTGAGCTTCAGCCTCAGTACCTGTCCTTCTAGGGAACAGTCAGGGTTGATTTCATTTAGGATTGACTGATTTGATCTCCTAGCAATCCAAGGGACTCTCAGGAGTCTTCTCCAGCACCACAGTTCGAAAGCATCTATTCTTAGGTGCTCAGCCTTCCTTATGGTCCAATTCTCGCAACCATACATTGCTACTGGGAACACCATCGCCCTGACTATACGAACTTTTGTTGGCATGGTGATATCTCTGCTTTTTATTATGCTGTTTAAGTTTGCCATAGCTTTCCTTCCAAGGAATACTACATTCTAATAGATGGAGTGAACCCCCAGGCAATGCTGCTTCTCACAGTTAACAAGAGCAGAGAGCACAGTGGGGGGGGGGCATGGTTGGCCCCTGCATGGTAGAAGATAAACTCTCTTTTCAAGTTACTCTCACATTGAGTCAACACAGAGGAGAAAGCAGGACTGTGCCTGCTAACACCAACCCCAAAATTGGGGCACCCACTGCTCCCATCCCCAACCTCTGTCATTCAGAGAAAGGTCTGAATGGGGCACCCATGTGCATGCAGCTGTGTGAATTCAGTTCTTCTGTAAATGTGTGAAGGCTGGAGTGTGGCCAGTGAGTGTGCTGATACCAGGGCAGGGCCAGCAAGATGGTTCCCTTCTCCTTCTACATGTTCACTGTGTGATGTGTGGGATAAACTGAGAACAGGGCTTGAGTCTTCTATCATGCAAGGGTCAAGCATGACAGAAGACTGCATGTGTGGGAGCAGGATAACTTAAGAATAGAAGTTCAGTCAACCTGGTTCACAGAGGAGTTGTCAAGAAAATTGATGTTAAGAGCCAGACTGGAATAGAAGTTACGAGACTGACCTGCAAGCTTCATGTCTGCTGCGAGCTCACTAGGTGTCCTACAGTGTAGGACCTACACCATCTTTCAGACTCCATTTCCATCTGCAGTATGGGATAATATTGACCTACCTTACAGGAGTGCTGTTAAGGATTACTGTCTGTGATAAATGCTTTGAATACTTAAAAAGCACGACAAACTATTTGAATTTATTATTTATTTATGCTCCTGCCCAAGCTCCTACGGCACTCCAGTCCAAAGGCAATATTTTCCCTCTCTTATTTCTCCCTTGACATGTAGAGCATGCTGCGCCCGAAGTCCCCAGGGGTGTTTTTTTCCTTCCTTTCCTTACCTTTTCCCCCCTGTCAACAACTTTGTGGTGGGTGGACAGGCAGTTTTCCCCTTTCCCTCAACTCTTTTCTCACGTTTTTGTTGCTGGGGGGCTTTCCCCTTTTTCTTGTTTTTTGGGACAGTTTTTTCACTTATGGTTGCCTCTAGCCTCCTATTTTCACTTTTTCATTGCCAAAAACATCATTTGTCATGGTGTTTCTCACGAATCATCAAGAGACCTACATCCCATTCATGTGACTCTGGAGAAAAAAAGTGTACCTTTTATCTTCCAATGGACAAAAAGGGGGCAGAGGGTATAACGAAGGCCAGCCAGCACCTGCATGAGTGAGACATGTGTGACTTACCAGCTCTCGCTCTCAGCCCCCAATGCCTCTGCCTGAAATATTTTTGCCTCTTCCGGGAGTGGGGGAACGACAGCACAAAAGTCATACATGATGGATTTGACCACGTTAATTAATGTAAACAAGCCAAAGTGGAACATCAAATAATGTCTTCAGCTGCTTGAAAGACAAGAGGAGCTATGCAGGAAGTGCTGAATGAAAAGTGGAGGGCTTTTGATGTGTGGGCTGGCAGGTCCCCAGTTTGTAAACAAAGATGGCCCCCATGTCATGTCTTATCCAAATATTTTCATTTACCATCACAAGCTAAGAGAAGGGGTTGATGGGCTTGGACTCTTCAACTTTCAGCCTTCACCTTGCAGCCCTCAAAGGAGGGGAGGAGGAAAATGGGGGCAGGCATCGAACACACACACAACCTACTCAGTTTCCTCACAGTCACCTTATAATGGCTTCATACTGAACCTCCTCGGTATGGCTGCCCCATGGCATAGGATGATAATCTTTTTTCCCCTCACAGGGTTTCTGTGCCTTCAACAGCTGTATGACAAGCAAGTCACTCTTCCCTGTCACAGTCTCCCTGTTTCTTGCTGGGCAAAAGCTGACAAGAGTCAAGCACACCAACTCCTCCTTTCTGTTTCTGTTGGTAAATGAAAGTATCTGGATAAGCTGTGATACAACCTTTATTTACAAACGGGGGAGCCCATGCAAGGCACAGTTGCACCTGTTGAATTGTTGCCTGTCATGCAGCAGTTAACACCACAAGAGGCCCTGCCAACTTAAGCATTTTCTTCCATGGCTTAGAGCACATTCACCATAAGTCAGGGAATAGGAATGGGGGCAAAGGGTGAACCCTACTCCTATTGCAACACTGTCTCAGTTCAAATAAGTCCAATCTGTGTGCTCACGTTTTGTGCAAACAAAAAGACATCAGCGACTCCAAACACAGAGTTTCCACGTACAGTATTTCGTTTGTTTGGCCCTCAGCTTGCTTGCCGTAGGACTCTCCATTAACCCATCAACCTATCCTTCTCTTTAAACCTCTGTGCTGGCTTTCCACCATTCATTACATTAACTTTAAGCTTCTCACTTCCAAATATCTCTACCTCTTTGCCCTTGTATTACAGTTGGCCTGCATCTTACGTGAGGGTTACGTACTGAGGTTGGAGTGTAAAGCCTAAATTGCGTATAGTCGAAACTCCCTTAAAGCCAACAAATACATACTGTCTGTTTAAGAACTAAAAGCACAGTACACGAGAGACGTAGAGACTGAGGGAACAGCAGCTTCATTCTCCCATTTCAGGTTTGCTCCGGGGTATATACAGAGTAAATGGAATGGCGGTTGGAGTCACCTGCACTATTTAAACTATTGTTTTTCTCTATCTTTTGGGGAGGTCAAATGCATATACAGTACTTGAATTCATGTATTCAAGAATTCAAGTATACACATAGAACGTGGAATGACTGGATATGCTCTTACCCTGCACAATACATTCTCTGGCAGCAAATAATGTCGCAAACTTTCAAGGTGACACCCGATGGCGTTGATGTTCTTGTCATTATCAGGAACTGCCCTATCAAAAATACAACACACCCACACTCCTATCACAAGATGGCAATATTTTGGTCTGCGTAGGAGATACATTCCCTGAAACAAAAAATGACCCCAATTTTTTTAAAAAAAATGGTGTCCGCCACGTAAAAAACATCGCCACCGCCATTTATCTCCTGGATTGCTGTGCACAAGCGGCCCGGGAGCCCTTCAGAATGAATGTTTTTTACATGGTGGCTGCCATTTTTTAAAAAAAAATCTAAAAAATGTTTTGGGTCATGGCTGCAGGGGCCCAGGGGCCTCCTGGGACCCGCCCATGATGGACCTGGAAATACCGGGACTGTCCCGGGCAGACCAGGACGTCTGGTAAGCCTACACATAGTCCATGCCCTTGTCTGCAGTAAGGTTAAAGTGCAATCTCAGAATCCAACCAGATCTTAAAATAAAGGTCTGCCACATAGCAGCACTTTCAACTTGAAAGACCAAAACTAGTATTTGAAATCTTTAGAGACTACCAAGCAGAGAAAACTTGCAAGGAAATGTTGAGGAAACTTGGGGCAATTAAAAACCAGCTAATATATGAGATAGTCACAGAAGCCTTTGGCAAGAGGACAAGTGGCAAGGAGGACTGGTTTGAGGACTACTCAAAATGACACAACGCCAATCATTCAGGCAAAGAAGGCAGCCTATCTAAAGCACAACATGAAGTCAACACAAAAATCTCTTGAAGAACTCAAGTCAGCAAAGAGAACAGGGCAAACAGAAGCTAGATGCTATGCAAATCAGACGTGGACTGACCAGCGATGTTGCTAGGCCAGTTGCTGCCTGGGGCGGGGCACCGCTGCCCACCCCCCACCAGCTATACTACTGGGACTGGCCCTTGCTAAGAAATACAAACTGCGTCTGACTTGGAAAATTCCACATCATGTATGAGAGGATTAAAAAGATGAACATGGGTCTCCTTGACACTAAATTCACCCACCTAAAGGCACTTGATGACAAGGTGACAATAGAGTAAGTGCATCATGTTTGGTGGAACACTGCTTTGAGTTGTATTTTCATTAAGTAAGTCTCCAAGACTGTTTTTAACATATGGCAAGAGCTAGACAAGGAGATCCCAGTACATTACAAGAATTAAGCTAAGCTATGAATTTGGCGGATGGAAAAGAACTAGTCAAGGTCAGTTTCCTGCTGCAGTGGAAAGACCAGTGTTATTACATCTCTTCCTGATGCAGGAGTGTGCATGCAACAACAACACCTCTAGTCATGAAGAGAAGAAATTAAACAACTCCCATCTCTGCTGTTAATGTACCTTCCTTCAACCACCAATGCAAGTGTTCTCATGAAGGATAATCCACCAAGCATCTTTCCCAAACAGAACTGGCTATTGTATGCAAGAATGTTGTACAAAGGACAATCTCTATGAAAAGACCATGAGGTTAGCTAACATTCTGATATAAGAATTCTTGCAAAAGTAACCTAGAATACGAACAGCGCAATCCTATCCAACTTTCCTGTGCCGGTGTAGCCGCAATGCAGCCCCGAGGTAAGGGAACAAATGTTCCCTCACCTTGAAAGGCCTCCATGACTGCCCCGGCACCGTAAAATGCAGTGTGCACCCTGTTGGCATGGCTGCATAGGCGCTGGAAAGTTGGTTAGGACTGAGCTGTAAGACATGTCAAACCATAGGAAAGTACAAATACCAGGAATGCTTGTCATCATACATTCTGACTGTGACAAGAAAGCACTCCTACAGCTCTAGGGGCGCAATCCTGACTAAAGATCCAGCCGGCGGCCCAGGGCCACCTGCCGGATCCTGTGCACCGGCTGCCTGGCCCGTGCCGGGCCGGAGGTCTACTCGGGGAAGGGGACACTCGTCCCCCTTCCCCAAGTGTAAACCCGGGCTGGTCCTATCGGCCTCCTTGGATTTCCACCAGCTAAATAGCTGGGGGAAGTAGAGGAGGCTGTGTAATGGCATAGCCAACCCGGCGGAGATGGGGATATGGCCGACGCCATCCCCCGCCCCCTCCCGGGCTGGCTAGGCCAATGGCCCCCCTCTCTCACCTGGCTGGAACGCCCACGCGGCCGGCGACGGAGCACTTACCTTGCGCCGCCGTCCGCGTGGAGTTCCGGCGTCGGAGGGAGGGAGGCCGGCCTTGCTTACTCCCGAGTCATTGCAAACATGCTTTACGGCACATTCGTGACGGCTTCCGGCGACAGAACGCTCGTTCCCTGGCCAGCCAGATCATCAGGATTGCGCTGCAGAACAAGTAGTTCTGGAGAAGCAGAGCACCACTCATGTTTTATTCACTAAGGGATACCTGGGGTAGGTACTGCTGATATAGGATTGGCCATTTCACCTCAGTCGCCAAAGGAAATGTAATCTGATGGCATCCAAGTCACCCAGAAGAATATTGGAAACCTATTGTCTAACAAAGACAGATTTAGTTGCCCACACAGTGCCACAGGAACCTGTCATTTCTAATGTAGTGTAGACTATAACTTCTTGGTAGGGTGAGTGTGCCTCCTGTGTCCTCTACATCACAACACATAGCATGCTCTTGGCACGAAATAAATCACAGCAAAATTGGTAGCTTCTTCACAAAATGCGGAATGCCCTTCATTCAAAGCCTTGCCAAAGTCTGAGACTCTTACAGAAGAAATGGGTTGGATTTTAATGAATTCGGCAAAGTTGGCATGGGGTGAATTTCTGCTGTAACCTTGGGATCTTATTGCCATGTTGTTTTTGTACTTATTTTTAAAGGAACGCCACTGCCAAAATACCCAAGCAGCAGAATATCCAGGTGGAATAATAGGTTCTGGCACCCGCAATGTTACTCTGAACATTTTAGTCTCAGCCCAGTTCTATGTCAGCCTCCACTGGCAGGACTGGGCTCTGTCGCAAACATACCATAAAGCATGTTGCGACAATGTGTAGGCCAGTCCCGACGGTGTGGAGGCCAGCGCTGGCAGGAGAAGGAGCAGTGCCTGCCAGGGTAGGTGAGCTCCGTGCCGGGCAGCAGGGAGGCAGGGAGAGGATGGAATGGAGGTGGAGAGGGGGCCTTTCGGGGTGGGGAGAAGGTGGGGAGGAGGGCTGTTCAGGCCTGGGAGGAGGCGGGCTTGGAGGGGGAGGCCTCCGCCAAATCCTATTCCCCATCCCGGGCTTGAATGCCCGACATGGGGGCTGCTCGAAGTTGCACCAGCCATTTAACTGGCACGCCTCTGAGTAGCCCCATAAGGTCTGCTGGGGCTCATCACAGGGGAAGGGGACAATTGTCGCCTTCCCTTGAGGAAACTTCCAGCCCTGCACCGGATACAGCCTGCCCTGGCGCCACTGCATCCCAGCGCTGGGCTTTGGATAGGATTGGGCTGTTAATGAAATCTATATACTTAAAAAACAGTCGAACATGGTTAATTCTTCAAGAGAAGGATATTCCACATGCTAATCCTGGAGGCAGGTAGAAGCAAATGCCACATTTCTTTTTTGTCCAGAAGATGTACTTGAATTCAATTAGAGTTCGTGGGGGGAGAGAGAACTGTTGTGTCATAAATATCTTACGCCTTCCCATCCTGACACCAGGGCTGCGTTTCAGGTCTTTAAAAACACATCTGTAGAAAATCAAGTACTTCCATTGGCTCCTTTGGCATATTTACGGTTGCTGGGAAGAGCTTGCGGGCAGAAATCTGCCTGACTTATAAGACGACTAGCAAAGGGTCAGTACATAGATGGACAAAGGTGAAACCTCTTTTTCATTCCCTTGCTCTAGCCTCGTTCTTGCTGAGATGGACCTGTGTCAGGGCTGTACCACTTCAGACTGCAGGTGCAGGACTCACACGATTATATGTTCCTCCATACAAAAAACATCAATCCCTGTACATAGAAAACTAGGATGTCAGGGAGAAAGGTAAGGTACAATCCCTTTCTAAAATGCTGTAACGGAGAGTTCAATCACGTGAGTCCTCGCAGACTGAAATGGCACAGATCACACACAGGTTACTACCTCAATGACAACTACACACACACATACACACATACACACACACACACACACACACACACACACACACACACACACACACACACACACACGATTAACCCCCCCCCCCCAATGTAGGGCAATCTGTTTTGAAGTTGAGGGCACTGCCCCACTGTGTCCTCTTGGGTCTTCTCAAACTTGCCTCCTTTGCCAAGGCGGTATTGCCATTTTATTCTGTGATAAAGAAGCCTTCCTTCACTGGTTTTAAATGAGGCAATTCTGCAGCTGAAGGATGCAGTTCCAAAACGTTGCCACAGGGAAGCACTATAAGATTAGGATATAAGAAGAAACCCAAGCCCCAGTTCCCTTCCCTCTACTCACTATTAATTCCTGGGGGTACCAAAATATCTGAGGCAATATCTTTTATTAGATCAGCTCCCGTTGATATAAGAAAATGCAAGCCTCAAGTTACACAGAGATCTCCTATAAAAATAATGGTGCTGGAAAATTTCCAAAGTAAGAAGTGGCGAGGCTCAAGACAGCATGGATGCCATGTCTTCTGAACTGGAAGTTCTGTCCCACAAGCTTGACATGTATAAGTGCTTATCAAAATAATAAGAGTAACTTAGAAAATGCACAGTATGCCTGTCCCTTTCCACCATCAATCACAACAGGCTCCACATACTGGGAATGGAGCTTCCAATTCAGGGTATTCAGGGAAAAGAGAGTGTGTTGAAAAAAGCAGCAACATGGATAATGGTTGTGTGAGCAGAGATCACTCACGGTGCAATCCAGTCGTAACTTCGGTCGGCGGAACGAGCGTTCCACCGGCCGAAGACGTAGCAAACTGCCCTGCTGCACCGCCAGGACCGTCTCCCACCTGCCACCAGACCCAGGTAAGGATCCAGCGGAGGGGGGGATTCGGGAGCAAACGGTGGGGGCCGATAGAATCCTGTCCCCTGCCGATCGGCTGAGCCATTACACGGCCTCCTCCAACTTCCGCCAGCAAAATAGCTGGCGGAATTCCAAGGAGGCCAATCGGCCCCAGCCGCAGTTACACCCGGGGAAGGGGACAAGACTTTCTGCCGCGGGAAGCCTGCCCGTAGCGGAGCTCAGGATCCGGTGGGTGGCCCTGGGCCGCCCGTCAGATCTTTAGAACAAGATTAGGCTGCCCAACTCTTTAAATAAAGGTGGGTTTTCTGTCCTATGCACTGTGCTAAATTGCAGCAGGGAGATTGGCATTCCTTCACAACAGCCCAATGGGAACCTCCTGGGTATAATGGGGATAAGCAACCTCCTGGTTGTGTAGGAGTAGGTTTTGTTTGTGCCAGGTGCAAGGGAGTGGCGACAGGATACAGGTATCTTGTTGTCTTGTGTGCTCCCTGAAGCATCTGGTGGGGCCAGTGTGTGATACAGGAAACTGGACTAGATGGGCCTTTGGCCTGATCCAGCAGGGCTCTTATGTTCTTAACTATGCTATTGCAAACTGAGCCTTTGCAACTAATTTCCATGAGAAGCACCACAAGACATTATTGCACCTCCTGATCAGGACTCCTGGTGGAAAAATAAAGGGTTAAAGCTCCTTTCCCCTCTTGCCCCAATCCAGATTATGCCATTTACAGCTGCCATTTAACCTAGCACTAGCATAATCTGCTAGACCAGAGTCCCCAGAGGGGTTAAATGTTAGGTTATTGTTTACAAAAGGAGCACTTCAGGGATTAACCCCAGTCAGAAACTGTTTTCAATGCCAGAATTCATCGACAGATCATATGATGTTATAATAAAGATGAGAGTGCCTTTGAGCATGTATAGAGTGTCTTTCCCTCGCCACTAAATAGTCACAACTAGCTGAATATTTGGGATTAGGAGGGGGCTGTTTACAGATCAGAGAATGTGCTTTCAAGGCAGGCCTGAGCCCTGGCATCTCTCACCTTATTACCACACTAGATTTTCTATTTTTTATGAGTAAACTGCACAATTGCCTAACTTTGCAAGAAATTTTTCAGTTGTGAAGTTTCAGACCTGAATTCACTGAACTGAATGTTTTCCTACTGTAGAGTTTAGATTAGAATATTTTAAGTTAGAGGTCAGAGATCTTGCCTGCTTTGTGTGTGTGTGTGTGTGTGTGTGTGTGTGCGCACGCGCGCATGTGTGCGTGCACGAATGCAATAGTTTTTCTTTGTTGACATTTCCCCCTTTTGTAGATGTTTCAAAAACTGCTGAATTGAGCTCTTTTTCAGTACCTATTTATCCAAACCTTTGGCATGGGGAAGATATGGGTAAAAATTGTGATTTAAGACAAAAATATATATATATATATCAGCAAGGGCAATAAAAAATATTGATCTTATTTCTTGAATTCTACCTCTCAAAAATGTAAGTAAGTGATAGAGCCGCATAAAGAACACTAGATTCAAAACCAGGCAACCCTTCCTATTAACGTTCAAAACCTGATAATACAATAAATCCAGGACAATGTTATAGATCAGTGGTTTATTATAAGACATAAGCCATTAGCAGGTGGCTACCTCTCTCAAAATATCATCAGTGTTCACAAATCAGCATTTTATTCAAGATTTCAGACCACAAGGAGACATTCAGGAGAAATGGCTAAGAGCTGTCCAAAGTCAAATTTCACACAAGTTGAAAAGGTAACACAGAAATAGCCTATTTCAGGGTTTTCTAAAGAGGCACCTACATACCTACTGGATGGGTAGGTGTTTGTGTGTACACATGATACCTGGTACGTGAAAGGAGTGTGAATAGATTGGATCAGGTTCCTAATATGATGACAGATGGATTGCCCTAATCTAGCAAAAACAATTCACCTGAAGAGAAACAGGTTTCTGCAAACCGATCAGCTGTACTAGGTACCTAGCAGCCTGCTACTACTGAGTGACTACACCAAGTAAACTTGTGAAGGCAAACAGTAACATCATGCCTTATTCCACTGGGATCTCTATGTGCTCTAAACTTGTGCACCAGCACTAACCTCTCAGCCATTGAATCTTGTCTGCATAAAGCCACGCCAAGCTCCTAGTTCGCATCCATTTATCTGCCTCAAAAATGGGCATCCTTCAAGGTTGTCCTGCCTTGGCTAGGGAGCTGTGGCAAGTGAGGAGAGCCAGAGGCAAAAGGAGCCAGGGTCAGGGTCAGGCAGAGCACCAGAGGCAGAAAGCATAGTCAAGACTGGGCTGTGGGTTGAGTATCAAGGGAGTCAGTCAAGCAGAGACAAGCTTGCTTTGCTACCAAGTTGTAGCAGCCAGGTTGTACTGTTGTATACCAAGGCAGATCATTGGTCCATCTAGCTCGGTACTGTTGGTGCTGACTGGCAGCAGCTTTCCAGGAATTTTTCTCTCCCTGTGAAAAATTCAGCATAGCCCAAGCTTCACAGAAGTGAAGGTACCCCTGAACAGCTGTTGAGACGCCTAGTGATGACATCATTGCCAGGTGCTAGTGACTCAGTCATGATTGACAGCTGCTTGTCTGCAGGAACTAATGACAGCTGGGGGCTGCTATCAGCCCTTCAAAGGGGCTGGAAGGAAGGAATAAAGAGGATGAGAAGGTGAAAGGAGCTGGGGAAAGCTGAAGGAAAAGAGGAACAAGGAGGGAGGAAAAGATAAGAGAAGGTATAAAGTGAAGGGACTTGAGTTGAAAGACAGAGGAGACTTGGAGGAAAGAAGGAAGGGGAAAGGCCCAGGGAAGGGAAGGTGCACCAGAGAGAGGTGGAATCGTACTTGAAGGGAGCTCAACAAAGAGCTACTTGTTGCCCTCAGCCAAAGTGGTGTCCTTTGGGATCAACTCCGTTCAGAATGATGTGTGGGTCCACATCCCAGGTAGGAGAATCCAAGGACCTCCCTTCATACGGGTGCCACCAAA
Source organism: Plestiodon gilberti rubricaudatus (assembly GCA_026170595.1). NCBI lineage: Eukaryota > Metazoa > Chordata > Lepidosauria > Squamata > Scincidae > Plestiodon > Plestiodon gilberti. The sequence continues at coordinate 38,241,078 of JANXHW010000006.1, read as the reverse complement.
AGATTGGAGAGATCCTGCAGCGGTGGGCTCTGGTGCCCATCTGGCCCAACATGTAAACTGGGTTCTGCCAAACCCCTACTAACCCCGAGATGCCTGGCTGAACCGAGCTTCCACCTGATCTAACAGACAGACAGACAGCCCAGGGTAAAGGAACACCTGGACTGTGGGGCTATCCCTGAGATCAAGGTGTAACTAACCTCATTTTATGTTCTTCCATCCCAGCTGGGACTTTGCTTTGAATAAATAAGTGGAACACATCCCCTTCTCTTGCTTTGGTATATCTATCAAGATGTCCTATCTCCATCCCTAGGATGTGGAACTCACCCTGTGGGATGAGAGGCAGGAAGCGCCACACTAGAGATGCCAGGGATTGAATGTTGGACCTTCTACATAGAGAGCACTTGCTCTACCACTGAGCTATGTAAAGTCAAGGGGGTCAGTTGACCACAGCCAGGCTGGATTCAGTTGACACTGCTTAGCCTGGCATCACACCCCAGAGAGCACCCTTAGGCCTTGATGTTTTAACACCTCCAGTTTGCTGATGGGTCAGAATGTTGGTGGCACAGGAAGGCATTGGAGACTGGCCATTGGGAGACCCAGTCTGAGACACACACATATGCCTTACAAAGGAATGAGTTGAATCTCGGAAGTTCTGAATTCAGTGGCCTCACAAAATTCACTCCAAGATTTCTCAATAGTGGCAGTGAAAAGGAAGAATCTAAAACGAGATAATGGAAGCTTACTTTTCATGTCCCAGTTTTGAGGAACTAGAACTGATCTCCTTTCGGTGAGATATAAGACCTTATCTTAAGTGTGGAGCTCAGAGGGCTGGTTGGTTGGCTCATGTGACAATCAGAAACCAACCTCTCCCCCCCCCCCCCGCCGGTTCTTGAAGAGTTCCTCGTTAAAAAAAGTGACTAGATTCTTTTTAAAGGCATATAGTAAAAAGTTAATTCAATGAACTTGTACAGCTCTGGGGTGGGACAAAGTAGACAATCCCTCTAAGCATGGAGTGGGGTAGGGTGAAGAGGAAATCAGCCCTGGATTTGGAAATAAGCACGTGAGTTGTTTGAAAAGCAAAGGTGGGAAGTCTTAAGTGGGAAACTTAAAGGTGAGAAACTTAAGTACATCTATTACACACTCCAAGAAACATCTAGGGCCAAACTAGATCTGCTCATAAAAGTGAGCAACAAAAGCATGCTTCCAACCAGAAGTGCCTCTGCCCCAAACAGCCATGCAGGTGATGACCCTAGTTGGGACTGGGGTGAGTGGAAAAGGAGAGGTTCATTCCTTCCCTGCATAACATTTCAAGCCAAAAATTGGCCCCCAGTGGCAATTTGAGGAAATTGAGACTCCAGAGGCAAACTACGGTTTTTGACACGCAAGAGATGCTTTTGTTTGGAAGGACACCTCTGTTACACATGTTGGCATTCTAATTTAGCTTGGACCTAGCTGGAGGAATGTAGGTGGGAGGAATTCCAAACCTCCATGGTTTGGAGAAAGGCTAATAGGTCCTGGTAAACTAGGAATGAGAATGATGCATGGCTTGGAAGGTCCTATACTCCCAACCAACAAAGGAAGGTGATTCCTAGGAATAAGAGCAATAGGCAACATTCTTTCCACCCTCCTGACTTGAAAGGAATATTTCTGCCCAAGAAAATTAGGTTATGAGAGGATCAAATTTTTAATTCACTTAGCCTGGCAAGCAAAGAAAAACAAATCATTGAGCCAATTATGTATGATGTCATGAAATCCTTTCATTATCTGCATCTATAGAACAGTCATATATATAAAGATAAGCTCAAGGAAGCAAGCTGCCAGTGAGATAGTCTCACCTAATATGGACATCTCACAGAGAAGAAAAAAAAATCCCCTCATTCCTATATTGTTAAAAAGCACTCCAGTCAAAGATAACATCATGCTCTTAGATGACATTTTCAGCCAAGTTTTTCACACAGTCAAGGAGGAAAGGTTTAGCTAAAGGTGAGAGATGCTGAGACCCTTGAAATGCACCTCATCAAAAGAGAACATTAGATTTAACAGCCCCAACGACCTCCGAGACCCATAAAAGGTACGAAGTATCAGTTATGAAACTGTGATCTGGCATTAGAGGAAATCTAGCGAGGTCTGAGTGATTGAAGTAGTTTTGAAAATAAATTAAAAGGTTGCTCAAAATCTCAAAGGCAGCCACTTCATGAGTGTGTCTCATGTAGGGTTACAATAACTGTTTGCCATTGCAAAGTATACACACTGTGTGAGTTCTGGACTCTTTGTAGAGAAATATTGTACTGGGACAGTAAGACTATTTTTGTAATAGAGACTAGAGGTACTTTGGATCCCCTCCCCTGAGAAATCATTTCCTAGTTCCTTTCATCTGGAAGGAAGGAAGGAAATGCCTCTGTAATATTCATGTTCATGCCAGATAATAAAATAGTTGAGCATGCATATTTTTTTACATTGAGTTTGCACTAGAGCAGAAACTAATTTGTTTCCAATTTTTGCCAACATGCAAATATTCCATGAACATTTATTGTCTGACATCAGCATGACATATATGTATCCCTGAAAAAAGCCACAAATAGTGGGTGGGGGTGGTCTCAAACCAAGACTTCCAGCAATCACTCCAACATTTTACCTCCTGCACCTGGCCATTTATCAAGGCAGACAGATTACAGTACATTACTAGGATTAAGGGCACCCTCTAGGCACCAATGCTGGGCTGTGCGCATCATTTTTCAAGTGCGCATCATTTTTCCCCGAGTACGAGTCGAGTTCAAGTAAGGCCAAAAACCACGAGTCACATGTCGAGTCACTTTGGGGCAAATGGCTTTTTCCCCCCTGAAAATGGGGTGGGTGGGTGTCTGTGTGGGGTGTGTGTCTGTGTGCCTCTGAGGCTTTTAAAGCACCCACATGGCTTCCCCTATGCCCTTCCCCTCACCTCTCAGTCTTGTCACCACCCATCTGGTTTGGGAAAAACAAGCGTGGCTACATTCAAACCATTTATTATTCCCTCCCTGCCCCCTCCCCTTGCTGAGCTGAGCATCCCTTGGGCTCGTTGTTTTGGCCAAGGAGGAGGAACCGCTGCGGCAGCTTCACCTTCCCTCACTCATCCCCACCCCTCGCGCTCGGAGTTGTGGCCAATGGCGAACAGACGGCAAAAAAAGGGAACAACTCCAAGCCAGGCTTGTTTTCCCACCCCCTTGAAAACCCTCCCTCTCTGCTGCCCTCCTCCTCCAAGGTCTCCACTGCGCCTGCCTGCCTGTCTGTGTTGATGCCAGCCATTAAAGGAAAATGACTCGGAAATGGCAAGTCGTTACCCCCACGAGTGCAAGTCAAGTACGAGTCCCGTGGGTCACGAGTGCGAGTCAGTGGGTCACGAGTACAAGTACGAGTACGAGTCAGGGAAAAAGTGGCTAAGTCACACTTGTGAGTCGAGTCATTTGACTCGAGTCCCCATCACTGCTGTCAGCTGACTGAATGTGGTCAGCTGATCCCACAACCCAATGAGTAAGCATCAAGCCCTCTAAAATCCCTACCTCCAGGATTCACCTTTCAGTCTGAATTCATTGACCCATTAGCCAATCAGACTCTAGTGCGTTGTCTTTTCTGGTTCCCAACCCTAGTCCAGCTCCAACCTCTGGCCCCCCACTCCTCATCTGCCTGTGTCTGAATACACGCACACTCCACTGTCTTGCAACTGGTCAGGGCTTGACAATTCCACTTCCTCCGCCACTGATCCACCAACCCTGTTGAGGGACAGAGTTATGGGAACTGGGCTCATAGCTGGTATCGGATGGGCAAGGATGCTTATGCCTATGGCCTAAATGATTTTTTTCTATTGACTCTTCTTAGTCTCTGTTCCTCACAGCTCGCACACTGATTGGATTTCTTTCAACCATCTCCTTCCCACTTCCCACTTTCCATTTTCTTATCAGTCTCCTGTAGGGTTACATTTAATTTTACTAGAACAATGACTTTCAAATTGTTTCAGGGACCCCATGGGTAGAGGGGGCATTCCTCAGAAACATATCAGAGATTTAGAGCGGAAGCTTTCATGGCTGGATATAATAGTAGAGGACGCAAGTATTATGGGTTTGCAAGCCATGTATTTTAATATATAAACCCATAATACTTGCGTCCTCTACTATATCAGAGATTCTTCATTAGGAATAGCAAGAAGCTTCTCTGAAAGACAACTACATACACTCCACCTGCTCCCATTTATCAAGGACAGTCCCAATATTTTGGTAAATCACTGTCCCCATTTCACCCCATTTACCCTTGAGGGGATTGGGGGGGGGCAGTCTTTTTTTCTTTTTCTTTTTTGCTATAGTTGTCTTTTCTTTAAGCTTCACTCCTCTCCCCAGGGTCTTTAGATAGTTAAGGATATACATAGTCATGCATGTAAAGTGATGAGCTTGGTGTGGGAACACATTCATGTTTGGGGCAGACATAACAATCTTCTCCCTTTGGATTGAACTTAGGTGAAATGCATTTTTCATGTTTTTCCAGTTTGTAAGTTTGCACCTCCTTCCCAAAATGGCTTTTTTCCAAATGTAAAAAAAAAGTAATTAAAAAAGCTCAGTGCCAAACAAATATTTACAGCCCAATCCTGTCTGCAATTTAGACCGGCGGAGCTAGGGCGTTGCAAATGTGCCATAAAGCACGTTTGTGGCACCTGGCGAGTAGACAGTGCTGGTACCGAAGCTGGCACAGCTCTACTTACCCCAGATCTGGAGCTGCACCCACTGGGCAATGGAGGGGCGTGGGGAGGGTAGAACAGGGTGTTCTGGGTGGTGGTGGTGTAGGATTAGACGGCCAGGCCCAGGAGGGGGCTGGGATCATAGGAGGCCTCCTCCACCGCATCCTATCCCGGGCCTGGCTGCCGTTACACAGGCCTCCCGGATTTGCGCCAGCAAAATAGCTGGTGCATATTCAAGGAGACCCATTGAGGTGGCTGGGCTTTACACTGGGGGAACAAACCCCTTCCCCTGAGTTGACCTCCCAGCCAGTCTCTCTGCGCTCTGGATGCGGCGGAGCCTGCGCTGACCCCACTGCATCCCAGGGTGCAGAGTTAGACAGGATTGCGCTGCTATTCCGCTAAACAAACAAACAAAAAGAAAAGAAAAGTGGACAGCCTATGTGAAGCATAGGGGGAAGGGATAATCAGCATTTGATTTGTCTCCAGCGGTCATGCATATCCTTTGAAGAATGAAGGTGTGAGAAAGCATAAAAATCCACACTTGTTCCTATTAGCTGGTAAATCTGTATGCATCCTAACTAGGGGGCAGGATCATATTATGTCTACTGCTATGTATGTAAATGTGTGAATAGGACCACCAAGTTTCCATGCAGCACACACACTCTACCACTTGACATGTTGCAGCAGATTAGGTGCATTTTGAATTGTTGATATAAAGAACAAATACCTTCTTCACTTTTAAATCCATGCAAAACAGGCTACTGTAGAGTAAATGAATATACTTTACTATAAGTGGAAAAGAGCCTCCAGCGAAGATTCAGGCCTTGATGTAAAAAAAGATGCTAGTACTGTATACAAAAGTACTGTACCTGCATTTTCATCTGTGAAATTTTGAAGGGTATGCTGCTATTCCTTGCCACATTCAGCCATTGAAGAACATTGGGCATGCTGTATGATATGCTCTCAGATCATGTGGGGCAATAGTGAAGTCCAGTGTTACCATCACCCCACAAGAATGGATGCACCCCTTAAAACACTCCCTTGTATTCTATGCAATGTTGTAGCAAATATGCAGGAGTTCCTCAAATGATAAACTGATGAGGAAAACGTTATCTGAAGTTAGAAAATTTGATAAGTAAAATCACAGAGTTGGGAAGGGACTTTCCAGATCATTGTCCAACCCCCTGCCAATGCAGGCGGTCCACAGCTACAACATCCCCGATAGATGGCTACACAGCCTTTGCTTAAAGACCTCCAATTATGGAGAGTCTACCACCTTCCAAGGCAAACTTCATGCCGTCAGGAAGTTTTCCTAATGTTTAATCGAAATCTCCCTTGTAACTTTAACACCCTTGTTCTGGTCCTATCCTCGAGGGCAACCGTACAGTACAGCACAAGTACAGCACTAGAAAAGCAAAAAAGATGAACCCTTGCAGGGCAGTTCAAATATCTTCTTATGAACTTGATATTCTGCCTCAATTCCCATCTCTCAGCCTCGATCCCCATCTCAATGTTGAGGGTTGGCTCAAAGTTTAAGGGGGTCTTGGGCACAGTGCTCTCTGGTGAGCTCCCTCATGCATTGGTATGAAGTTCCCTCATGAATCAGCTCTAATGGACTTACCAGTGGTGGGCTGCAGTGGTGATAGTGGCAGCAATGATGGTGGTAGCAGAAGTTGATGTCTATTGTGAGGAGTTAAAATGGCAGCTCCAGCCTGCTGGCACTTAAGTGCTGGGAAGGGGAAAAATTTAAGATGAAATATTTTTAAAGGGGTGTTCAGGCATCAACAGTGAGTCCTTCCAAGTGTGTGGGCCTTGGCATTTGTCCCACAGTGCCACAATAGCACTCTGGGCGGAGTCTGAGGGACACCTGCCCCAGGCGCTTCGCTAAAGGGGGCATGATTTTTCCCCAGCACAGGACTCCAAGTAATAGCAGGATGCTTGGCACAGTGAACTGCAGCACATGAACATGCTTACTGCTATGTTGAGGCTCATGTCAGGCCTCCGAACCCAGAAGTGAATGGGCCGTGACGTCATCACCACTCACTTCTGGGTTTGGAGCGCCCAGGGGTGCACGCTGCATACTGCCTTGCCTTGTCTGTTTCGCCTCTGGTTGCAATAGAGGGAGAATACTACTGATCTACCTTACTAGCTGAACAAAGCGAAACCTTTGGCTTAACTCAGTCCTTAGTAAGTCGCCTCGTATGAAGCCATTCATAACCTTTTCAAAAAACCTACTGATTCCCAAAAGCTAGGACTTCATTAGAACTTGGTTCCACCATCCAGAACAGAGTCCAGAAGCCTATTTTGAATGTGTTGATTGAGCTCTGGAATGTATGAAATATGAAGGAAAAGAGCAACTTTTCCAAACTGCAGAACAAACAAGGCTAGCCAATGCACACGGAGGTTTAGAGGCAAGGTCAGAGGCTGTAGCTTTTAGTCAAGTTTGAGCCTTGCTTCCTCGCTTTTTAGAAACACGCCATTGCTAAAACCTCAGCAGGGAGGAGTGGCTTTCTAATGTTATGATCAGCACTGTACTTTTAGAAGAAAATGATTTTAGCCCCAGCAGAAGGGCCTTTTTGTTCACTGAAGTTTCTTTGGTCTACGAAGGGAAGAGCAAGTGCCACCTGAGCTCTCTAGCCTCCACAAACAGCGCTTCCTGGTATGCTGCAAAAAGATGGGGACAGCCACCAGTGCTGCTGCTGACGCCACACAAAGAATTTGTAACTCTGCATGTCGAGATGACATTTATAGGGTTCTCAAATTGGAAACTGTACATTTTATTACACTCCCTGTCAAAAAAATGCAGTTCCATCAGAGGTTAGAACGACAAGGGAAACCAACCAATCAATATTGGGGACTCTAATATCTAGACTGAACAAAAAATCATTAACCTGTTACTTTTATGATGGCGTTCTGCTTGAAATAAGGTACTTTAAAGTTGCTTCCCATTCCCTAGATGATTTTTAAAGGGGAATCTTTCCTTTCTCTTCCCTTTTCAAGTGCCCGTTGGGCTTAAAGGATGGGGGTGGGGTGGAGGGAAGATGACACATATTTTATTTAGTTTTTGAATTTTTATTCAATGGCTCAAGGCAGTTAATGCATAACCAAACGTGCCATTGGTAAGGGAGCACCAATGGTGATATTTGTTCTTTATTGGTCATTTCATGGGGAATAGATCAGGGGAGTTGTAACTCCCCCTTATGCAGGCTACTAACATGACCACTGATGGTGTAGACTAAACACAGGTAAAATTAGCAATGTTGCTTGAGATGAACACTTATGACAGGTACATTGAAAATCTGCCACATTCTCCTCTTCAATGTGGCTCTCCACTTTTTACTTAAAGGTTTCTTTCTGTCAATAAGTCACAAGCGAAGGATACTTATTATGCAATTATGAGCTTCCTTTGCACCTCAAGGTCTTAAGTCACAAAGAATCATTGCTCCATGATCCATCCAACTCCAGACCCTTTTGTGGGGAACTCCTTTTCTTCTCACACATAACTTTTTTTTTATGTGTACATAGGCTTACCAAATCCATACCGGGACAGAGTGCTTGACCTTTAAGAGAAGGAATGTGGGCAGGTGTGGAATGTGGGCTGAACACAATGGGGCTTGCTTCTGAGTAGACATGCCTAGGATTATGCTCTAAGGGTTTAACAAGCTACACCTGCCCACACTCCTTCTCCTAAAGGTCTAGCTCTCTGACCTTTGGATCTGGTAAGCCTAGGAGTACACCTCAGATTTTTTTTTAAGTGTACACCTAAAGATTTAAAATGTGAAGGTGACAAACAGGTGTTCGAAAACATAGGTATACTCATCATAAAGCCAGTCTGGATACACACTAAACTAGACATGATGGTAACAGAGTTTCTTCCTTCACAGCAACCCCATTTACATATAAAGCCAAGTGATGTGTGTGTGTTTACTTTAACAGGAAATAAATGGGATTGGGGTGCTGAACCTTCTCCACTGCTGTGCCTTACTTTCCTTAGTCTGTTGCTCTAGACATGTTTCTGCACAGTCAGAATTTAGTGGACCAAGCACCCAAAGTCAAATGCTTTGTAGAAGGCAGGTGCACAGAAGTCCTTTAATGTTAACTCCTTACTCATGATAAAACTTTCATTGATTGCTATGAAACTATATGAACTACAAAACCTCCTGGTGTACGCACAGAATATATTTAATATTTACTGCCATGTCTTGATGATAGTCTTGGCGGTTGCTGTGAACTATGTGACCAGATCGCCTGATAACACGGCCTTTTGTTTTGCAAGTATATTCTCCATTTGGGTCAATCAATTTTCTTTATTGTGTATTGCAACTGTTATGTAGTAGTTGTTCCTCATTCAGATCTAAAACTTTTCCAGTGTTCATGCCAAATTTTCAGATGAATCTCTACTATGGTTGATGTTATAGGGTGGCTGCAGAGCAGGTAAAACCAAGCTACAATTTCCAGGGGGCAACACAATAATGCATACATGCCTCAATACCATCAGTTTGCATTCACGAATGGTAGGAGATAGCATTTAGAAGCAAGAATTCTCTCCTGAGCTCATTCCGAATTGACCTGGGGGAGTTCATTCATAACTGCTTTTCTCAATTTCACATTCTTTTCCAGTATCAAAGTTGAGAAGGGAGAAAAGTGGCTGAAACAAGCAACTATAGAAAAGTACAGTAATACCTCCCATAATGCTGTTTTCTTTAGCGCTGATTTGTTACAGTGCACTTTGTCCTGGCTATGATTTACAGCCATTGTAGCCAATGGGGATGACACATTCTGGGTAGTGCAGGGTCGATCAGCACCACTTGTCTCATCATAGGCAACTATGTCTCCCACAGCACTATTTCATGCAGTGCTTGACTTTTGGGGAATGTATCCTAGTCTAGTCTACGCTATTGGAGGTAAGACTGTAAAGCACGGGAAGGGGAGGCCTCAGCACCCTCTCCCACACACATGCACTTCGTATGTGAACATAAATGCTGCAGAAGCCATGACTGCAAGGGTGGGGAGGTGGGACCATGATAGTCTTGTGATACAATTCCCCTTACCAGTTGTCCTGTCTAGCGGTCCTCCAGGTTTGAGTGTCTCCGTGTGATGCTGAATGGAGGAGACAGGATTGACATTCTGTTGGTGTACTTGGTGTCCCCCAAGTTTTGCCTGATCTCCCCAAACTGTCTGCTTACTTGTCATTATCCCTGATGGAAGGCTATCTACCACTACACATTCATCCCTCTTGATTAGGCCTTGTCACAGCAGGCAGATGCTGAAATAATTAGAAATACTACCAATTTCACAATAACAGCAGCAAAAAATAGGGGGAAATGTTATTAAGTTGACAGAAAGGTAAGGTCAAGCTCAAGTATGCAGTGTGGCTAAGATTGCCAAATTAACACTTCAAAAATAAAATGTATCCTGGGGCTGGATATTAAGTGTTTTAAACCACAGGTATGAGTGCTAATAACGGTAGTGCAGAGAATGGCAGACAGTACCTGGAGACTACATGACATGCTGAGCTTGGTTCAACCCCACTGAAAGTGAAGATGGCTGGGGTGGCATGTGCACGACCACCAAGATGTAATGGTACAGTAGCCCAGCCCTTCAAAAGAACCACAGGTCAGGCAAGGAGGGTCCAGAGTGAGGGGAGATCAGGAGGAAGCAGCAACGGGAAATGCCTCTCCCCCACTGCAGGGACAACCATGGGACAAGCCATCCACTCTACTTACAACGGCTATCTCTGGTAGTGATGAAACCCATAAGCGGTAACCGCAAAAATGGTATTTGCAAAACAAGTTGAAAAGCCTTGCTCTAGAGCACAGACCTAGAATTTTGCAAGCAGACTCTGTCAAGCCTTAGATTTTTGACCCACAGGTGTGTAGCTATAGTCAAGCAGGAAGGCTAGAATTACAGAGTAGTAAAACACCATTTCAATCAACTGCTTTACCGTACCAATATGGTACCAGGAAGCATTTTGAGTGTTTTTGCTTTTGGCACATACTTCAAAAAATGCACATCTTCAAGTATCTCTTCTGGTTTTATTGCCTTTCACTTTCATTATGGATGGAACAGTAGAAATAAGGCAAAGAAAATAGATTAGGGACAGCAACTCTAATTTCAATGGGATTCACTCCCAAGTAAGCAGATATAGGACTGCAGCCTACACTGCAGCCTTGGCTTGGACCATGGAGACTTGAGTTCAAATCCCTGCTCAGGCATGAAATGATTAACCAACTCAAATTAACCTACCTCACAGGATTGTTGTGAGGATGTGTCCTAAATCCTTTGGTTTCCATGGAGGAAGGGTAGGATACAAATGTGAGAAATAAACTCAAATCTATCTAGAAATTACAAATCTTGATTAAGGATGCAGAAAACATCAACATATTAGAATGATTTGCATTTTGAACATGCAGGAAAAGGAGTGAGACATGGCAAAGTCACTGAGAAGATGAAGGAAGGAAGAAGACGAAAGGCAGATCAATTGGCACAATCCATCAAGCCACAAGAAGTCTAAATAATCCAGGATATCAACCAGGCTGATATATAGCTGATTTCAACGAGAAGAACCCTTAACAAGGCAGCTGTTCCGATGGCTGCAGATCACAAACTGTCTCGGCATACGCTGGACTGAGGCACAAGGGCTCAAGTCCATTCATCACAGACCTGCCCTAATGACCAAGCTTATTAGTAAACATTCCAGGGGCCTGACAATACGCAGCTGTGCACAGACCAGGCTTCTCGGCCCTTTGGAAAGGCAGTGTTTGCATTAAAAAAAAAAAAAAACACAAGCTTTTTTAAGGCAATGCTTAAAAATCTAAACTTTGAGAATTATCTTTCTGGCGTTCCTTTCAGTACTTGTGAATGACACTGAAGACTGTTGTGCCTCACTTCTGCGTCAGGGGGAAAGATTTCAAAGATCACACAAGTGTATCTTCTCAGGAAGTAATTATCCTGATGCCCAGAAAGCTATCTGTATGCCAGAACAGGTTTTTGCAGGCCAGCCAACTATACCACGTGTGCTTCAAAAATAAGACTGGATACAGGTCCAAATGAATAATCTATATGCATACTAGCCTGGCTGTTGCCATGGCTCTGTCACATCAAATGGGAAGCAATCTCGGACACGGCTGAGAGGAGGCATAACCAAACCTTCACCCCAAACACTCGCCCGTAGGCAGGTTTAACTTCCAACCTGGTGTTCTCAAGTGCATCCCTTGCTTTCTCCCATATAAAGTGAAAAGCTGCTACTTATTTACATAGGGGGGAATGAATAAAAGGATTCACTAGGAGACAAAAGTTGCAATGGAGGCAAAACTGCCCACGATCATTACTGCCCATGGTTTGGCCTTTCTTGATAGAGGCCCCATGGGGAGGGATGCATCGCTGTGCACAGAGCACAGTGACCTCAATGACACCCTCTACACAGGAGACCATGTAACATACAGGCCTTCTTTTCACACACATATACCACCTGCCATAATGATGGACACTTGCTAGTAAATTTTAAAAGGCCACTGGCCCACTGAGGACGCTAGCACCCTGAGTTTCCAGACAGTGGTCAGGTGTTTGCAAACACCTCAGTATTGCTACATTCAGCACACAGTCCCTTAGTCAAAGTTCCCTATCCCCCATCCAGCCCCCCCCCTCAGCCATGCACCTGCAGGTCTATAACCCATTGGATTAGCTGAAGGCTGCCTGATTGCTGCAGTTTCAATGGCTTGTTGAGACCATCGATTGCCGGTCATGTCACCAGGAGAAAAGGATTAATAACGGATTGCTCAGGTTGGCTCAATACTGCTGATAGCGCCTGACAAAACACCGTTAGTAGCACTCCCGCCGGGACACTCTCAGTGTACGGGAGCCACAAGGAACATCATTCATGGTTTTGCAGAACAATGATTAACTCCAGATCTTCATGCTGCGGGTGGGGGAGTGAGGGGAGCCTCGACAAATAGTTACTATTATTTCCAAATAAATTCTGCTTCCTCTGTTCAGTCCACTGCTGTCTCAGGCACAGGTCTTTTGAGAGAGATACCTGCTAGGGAGAAGATGCATTTTCTTCTAGCCCCCTTGGTGCTGTATAATCTGTCCCATAGGAAACATAGCTCTCAGACCCTTCTGAAATCTTGTTTAAAGAAAGCCATCAATTTGGTAAATTGGTTCAAGTTGGGTGTGTGCTTGCATGGGAGGGGAAGGCAACACTGAGCTCGCAATCAGAAGGCTGATGTCGACTTTATGACATGCCTGGGTTTCCAAGTCTATGGTTGAATCCGTGCTCAACGTAACGTTTGTGAACTTTCTGCAACATCATCATAACTCAGCCAGAGGTAAAGGAGAGGCTTACAGGTGATAGGCCAATTTCAAAGTTATAATCAAGTGGCAATGCACATGTGTTGCACATATCAGACTGCCACTCTCCCACAGCAAGTTTGATGTGAGACCCCAGACATGGATTAATGCGCATAAATTCATCCCTCTTTTCTGCTTGTAGTAGCTGTGCCTCACTATCACCAGCACACCTGTGGCTGAATGGAAAAATGATATGACTCTTGTTAATGCATTTCAGGTAGTAGGGCTAAGACCATCTTCTGCTTGAGAGTACTATGCTGCCAGTCAGGGTTCAACAGCTGTAAGTGTAAGAGAACTCCTTGTATTTTAAGGCAAGGGGAAGTTATAGCAAACTGCTGTTGTAGCTTTCTTGTTCTCCGGCTGTAGGAACAGGGAGCTTCAAAGGAGAAAATGCTGCAGAGCTGACGGCTGGATGGGACCTCGTACAAGACTTTGTACATATTTATTGCAAACCTAATGTCCAAACCTTAACAATCCCAGCTGTCTCTCATCTGACAGAGACCAGAAACAGATTACAGTTAGAGTTCTTAGTTAATCCTTAGCACTTTTCATAGAGTTTCAGTTCATAGGTCTCCCTAGAGGTAAACCATAGCACTGAAAACTGGTTTAAATTTACAGTGCAGGAATATTCTTGAGATGTATTTTCAAGTGATGCTTTTATTTTGGGATGTGTCACTTTTGAATGTTAAGGTACAATACAGAAGAGAGCCAATGCGGAAATGAATGCACTTTCTAAGCAAACACAGGTTCTCTATTTCATGCAGATAACAATCAATTAAGCACACTTGTGAAACTGGCCCAAGAAACCTGCTATGCAGGAATGCCAGGAAATAGATTCCTGAAAGTTTTACAAGATATGGCACCAAGTCCTGCCTTCACAAGCAAGGCAATATAAGCATAATCTGAACCAGCCTAAATTATGAATAGAAACAGCGATTTCTGTCTCACAAACATGGTCACTTGAACTCAGGGCCATGCAATGAAATTCATTTATAAGAGAAGATTCAGGACAGCCAAAAGGACGTAGTATATACATTATGCAGACAATGTATAATTAACTTCTGGAATTACAGTCATTTTGATGATGGGGCAATCTATATGGAAGGGTGGTTGTCTTCATGACCTGCTTTTGGGCTTCCCAGAAGCATATGGTTGGCCACTGTTGGAAACAGAATGCTTGACTAAATGGACCCTTTACCAGATCTAACAGTGCTCTTCATATGTTCTTATGACCAGTTTGAAACTCATTTGTATTAGTAGGGTAGACATGACTCAACCTGCTGACTGTTACATTCTCATTATTCTTTCCTAACCTGTAAACATTTAAGTAAACAGATATTCACAATGGATAGAGACTCTGCAAAAGAGGACTAGGGACAGAAAAACACTTCTCTCTCATTTTCATTTGTACTCCAATGAGCTTGCTGGACTTTGAATCAATTCAGCTTTATGAAGGATGTCAACAGTAGCAGCAGCAGGGAGGCTACTGCTGCTTGGTAAGCAAGATGGGGTGCTGGTGGATTGAGGCAACTGGTACAGGCTGTTTGTGGGTACAATGTGTTACCCTGTGCCTGGAGGGTATGATATGCCACCCTGTGCCCATCCGCCACTGAAGACAGCTGGGTCTCACCTTAACATATTAGCAGGTGGCCCTGACATCTTGGAAAACAATGCCTCAAGTCTGTCTCCAGCCTGAATGCCATACTGAGATTCAACCAAGAAGTGCTAGTTAAGAAGCCTCAAGGCACATTTGCAAAAACCAAGCATCACACAAAAGTGTCACAGGGATGTGTGTGAAAGAAGAAACACTAAACTGACAACGAAACAGGATGGAATTTGGCATCTGCTCAGGGCCAGTCTTATAACAAGGCAATCTGAGGTGGTTCCCTAAGCTGGTCGACTATCAGGAGATGGGGGGCAGCATGAGAGCATCCACCAGCCCGCACCACTTGCCCATTGTTGTGTGGCATGACTGTACCCATCTCATTTACCCATGGCACTCACATTTGAAAAGAAGGAGAAGGGCAGATCAGAAGTGGAGAAGAGGAAAGGAGGCAGATGGGCTGCTAGAGCAACTCCCTATCACTCTCCACTCCTCAACTTCCTCTTCGGCTCTGTACTGCTCTCTCCTTTTCAAATGTGAGCACAGCAGCAGCAGGGAGGTGCAGCAGAAACTCCCATGCTCCTGAGGCTGGAGCGGGGCTACATATGACCCCCAACACCAAAGGTGCCCAAATATCTTAGGTCGCCCTTGCACCCTCTAATGCTAAGAGAAATAGTTTACAAAGTGTTGGTGGCAATTACATATACTTCAGTAAATTCTGATCGACTGCTGAAATCTTTCCAATCAGTTGAACAAATAATGAATTTTCCCACAGCAGGAATAGATAAATATTGTGTCCACCTTTTGAATGGACACAGATGGTAGTATCTTTTTTGAGAACTGGAAAGAGGATTCCTGCTTGTGGTATTTACACGCACACTATTTTTGCTTCTGGTAAGCAGGTATAGGCAGATTTTTTAAAAATATTCAAATTAAAAAAAAAAAACACCAAAAAATCCTGCAAAGCCTCTTTGACCAGAAGTGACTGTGGGATATAAGAAATGTGTGCATGTGAAACAATATCTTTCTCAGCCCACTTTCACCTCTGTTCAAAACTATTGTCTCTCTCCAGCCTCAGAAGAGGTGAATTGCTCCCCATCCCTTCTAATCTGTCCATTAGCTCCTAAATTTTTGCACAACAAGCGGCTTTCTGCCCTACAGTAATCGCAGCCTTTCGAGCGCGAAAGGTGAACGTTCCGCATCCCCATGTTCTGGACACAATTACATTTACACATAACACCCCCCCCCCCTTTCCCTGTCATGATCTCTCTGCCTGACATCTCATCTGTCAGCGGCCCATCGCTGGCCACGGATCCGGTGACCTCCCCCTGAATAAAAAGAGGAAGGGACAGGGCAGTAAATCCCATCCCCAGAGCGCATCAGCACGGCAGTAAATTGGAATCCTCTCCGTGCCCCCTTTATTATCACACTCACAGCATGAAGTTATGAGCCTCCACACAGCTCCTGCTATAAAAATGTGATGGATGGGAGGGAAACCTCGGGGAGTTAATCTATTCTCCCATTAAATTTTACTTTAATTGGTCTTTGAGTCAATCAGAAACTCACTAGACAGTGAATTAAGAAAAGGGGAAAAAGGGGGAAAAGAATGAAACGGATAGGAAGACGAAAGAAGGGGTGTCTTTTAGCAAGTCATATGATAAGGATCTATCTGCAAAGTCCAACACTGCCCACCTTAACTAGCAGCAGTATCTTCGGGTCCTGGGCAGAAGACTTTTCCACTACCTTGATGCCCAATATCCTTCTAATAAGTGGTGATACAAGGGACTGAACCAGAGACCTTAGTGCCACTAAGCTATTGTCATCATTAGCAAGGAGACACTAAGAATCTCAAAATCACATTTTGACACACTGTGGGTTATTATAGTCACTATAACGTTAATGCAGGGCAGGATTACCCATTCAGCAAAGTACGTCACCATCAGGGATCTCAAAGCTTCACACAGAAAGAGCAAGGAGGAGTTACTATGAGAGACATAAACTCCTCTTTGCCTAATGGTTATTTTCTAAAAAGAACAGTACAAGGGCTGAAGAAAGATTCCTGCTACCTGCCTGGAGGCTCCCCAATAACATGGCACCCTGCGACTCTCAGATGGGTGTATGTTTGGCTCATTGCAGTTACCAAGCAGTTTAAGAAAAAAGCACTCTGCACATGGATGGGAGGGAAACCTCGGTGTAATACAGTGTAATACACTGTTACAATGTTGAACCCTAGAGTTTAAAACAGGTTCCATGACAGACAGAATCCTAACAAAACTTGCCTCAACTTAAAGCCGTGTCCCTTCCCTGTAATTGGCAGCAGACAGAGTTTTGATTTGTTCAGGTGGGTGTGAATTGGGTGGAGATTCAAGACAGTAGATCATCTCATAACATTTTGCCTCTTCTGGAGTCTTTCCATCAAGGAAATAAATGTATACCGCATGATTAGGATCTACAAGGACCTACAGAGGATAACTTCAGACATTATGGGAGAGAACGAAAAGGTGCATTTTTAAAAGTATATATACACAACAAGAATCCACTATCAAATCATCCTCTCCCTAGATCCACACACATTTGTGTGCCTCATGAATTATGGTTTTAGACCAGACAGGTAAAAATCAGATAAAAATCAAACTTGTGAAGCAACCCTGAGTCACTCTGTTTGTCCAATATTATTGGACAAGTATTATTAACTTCTTGTTAAGCATTACTTACCCGTATATACTCAAGTATAAGTCAATCTCATGGATAAGTCCAGAGCAATTTTTTAAGCAAAAAATAATGGAATTTGCTATGACCCATGGATAATTCGAGGGTAAAACTTAGGGGTGTATGAAATTCTTTGAATTCTTGAAAATGACCAGTGATTGTTCTGAGGTAGCAACAGAAATTCTCCAAACAGGAAGAAAGGAAGCTATTTTACCTTGTTCTGAAGCAGCAGAGAAACGAAGCTCTTCTCCGAACAGGAGGAAAGAAAGGTGAAGGCTTTGTGAGGATTACAGTACTGTACTTCCATAGCAGCAGCCCTCACAAAGATTACTACTCTCATAAGCTCCTTCACCTTTCTTTCTTCCTGTTTGGAGAAGAGCTCCGTTTATGTGCTGCTTCAGAACAAGGCAAAATAGCTCTTTTTTTTACCTACCCCATGCGTCCTGCTTCTCAGCCCAATCTCCCCCCCAACAAGCAGCTGTTCTTAGAAGCCCCATGTATAAGTCATCACAGGTTTTCATGGTTAAGTTTAGACTTATACATGGAGTATATAGGGTACACCGCACAACCAATGTGAATGTACAGTATTGCCCACCCTGACAAGTGATCAGTTCTGTAAGGTCTCAGGCTAAGAACTTTCTCAACCCTTATACCCAGAATCTCTTTAAACTGAAATACCTGGGGCAAAAATGTGCTCTACCATTTAAGATATGGCCGCCTCCTTTTTCTTACATCTTTTCAGCCCCTGTACATTGGACAAATGTAAGGTCTTGGCTGCATTTCTGGAGAAGGTCAAGCTTTGGTCCATACATTATATGGCAAGCCTGTGACAAACCTGCAGAATCCAGATGAATGTGTGTCAGAAGCTGAAAGCAGGTACACTGGGGAAAAGAACCACATCTCAATTCACTGCTTGCATACCCCTGAATCAAACAAACTTTATAGAACATGAGTAATTCAGTCTTGCTGGGCCTGATCCAGACCCAGAAGTTAACACTTTCCCCTAGTCCCCTGGTGGTGGTGGGAGGAAGAGCTGGTGCCAGTGCTTTCCCCTCATCTGCCCTTATACCAGGGCCAGCATTGGTAGACTCCACTGTCACCATAAGGACAACGCCAGGCAGAGAGAGACCAACCTCTTGAAGCTCTTCCAGTTACGTGTTAATTTCCAGTTAATTTCCCCAAAACCTATTCAACAGCGTGTAGCCAGGGATCCAGGAGGACAGGCAATGCTCTGGCTATGTTCAACTGACAGCAGGCAAGTGAAGAGTTAAACTTTTATGTTATTAAAACATAAAAAGAGGGGGGTGGATAATACAGAATATGCTTGCTTAACCTTGTTAACTGGCACTCTCGGTTCATCTGCATCTCCACCTGCCTGAGACAGTGGGAGAAGATGCCAGTTTGAGTTAACTGAGTTTTCTGCTTAACAAAATGTTGGTTAACAAGCTGCCCACTCCCCACCCCCTCCTTTCCAACTTCTGCAGTGTTACTCCACCATTTTTCTTTTCTCATGAGGGCCAGAGGATAGAGTAGCATCCAGAGGAAACCCTGTCCAGTACACGGTCGGTAGGAGGGTCACAGGGTTGGCAGGTGTTAGGTACCATAAAATCTTTTAACTGGTACATTTGGTTAAGAGTCAACCCCCATTCCCCATGGATGCCAGTAACAAAATGTTTACTGTACAAGGAAGAACAACAAGCAGGCTCAGAAAATGGCTTGGGTGTTGGCAGTGCCCTGATTTTAGCAAAAACACACAGGCTGCAGAGAAGTTAGATGGGCCCCAGGGAAGATTTTGGCCCTTTGGTGCCTGCATACCTGATCCTCCTCTATCCTCCAAACTCCCAGATGAAGCATCCTGGTTGACTCGGCAATTGGGACGAGCTTCAGGCCATTTCGGAACCGCGTAGGTTAATCCTGCTCAGTTCCCATAGGGTAAGCTTGCCCATCAATGACACTGTTGAAGGTCAGGTGGCAACTCTACTTGAGGGCCCGTTTAAAGCACTGGGAAATTATGCCAGCAACCCCACCCTCTCTGTGGCCCTGAAAATATAAGCAGGCAATTACAGGCAAACTTAAAATCAAATTAATTCCCTAACATGTCTTAGCTCACGGATTCCTATCTGTACTTAGTCAGGGTCCAGTGATAGGGATTTGAAATGAGTGTACAGAGGAAAATATACACCAATAACCACTCCCCACAAAGTAGGAAACACTGATTTGATTTTTGTTGTTGTTGCTAAAATCCTTGTTATATAATATATATAACGTACAGTATTTATTATACAGTATTTATATACCGCCTTTCTCGGTCACTGAATTTCTCCTCCGACTTTAATGCAAGGCGGTGTACATGGGCAGGCTGTCCTAACCCCCCCTTGGGGTTTTTTACAATATATATAATTGTCCAATCTTTCATGAACGGCTACTTTCCAGGTAGTATCCTTTTTACAGTCTGACAATTCTGCTGGCTGGCGCCTCCCACACTCAACCGACGCGGCTGGAAACTCTTATCTCTCCTCCTGGAGGCTTTCACAGCTTTTTGCCGGTGACGTGAATCAAACTTATCAAGTTCACCGGTCTTCGGGCTTTGAAGGCAGCAGCTCTCCCAACTGAGCCAGACTCTTCTGTTTAGCAATGCTAAAATGTTGTTGCGATTGCAAACGATAATTATCTCTACAGTTTGCCCCTGCCTCATTTTGTGCCATGCTTTGATTCATTTGCTGACGTATCCTGTGACACGGTAACACCTCTAGGAATAACCACAGAGTGACACTTGGCCTACACATGTTGCAGAATGAGATGGTACAGTGAACTGTACCACTTCAGACTATATTTCAGCAATGTCATTACTGAAAATTCCCCTAAAAAAATTCCCTGCAAGCATACGTAAAAATTCCTAATAGAATGGAGTGTCTCTGTTCAAGCACGGTATTCCTCTCCACTTCCTTTTTCCCAGTCTCCATTCCTGCTGCATTCCTGCTGCACCCAACGGCAGAGCAATGAGGGCAGGATGGCTGGGAAGATGAGGAACGGCAATGGTGTTGGCAGCAAAAACATGGTGAGGCTGCCAGTGGAGATGGCAGGTGGGCACAGGGCCTCCACCAATCTGCCGCACCACACCTCTTTGGCAGGCTTGTCCTGGACATCAAGGACAACCGGCACTGGGCATGCTGGTCAGATTTATGCACTTGAACTCTGGAAAAGTCAAGCACACAGCCTCTGAAAGAACAAAGCTGCAAAATAGTAATTACAGATTGGCAGAATTCAATATGTCGTAAGTAGGGAGGGGCTTGGGATGGGATGCAGTTGGCAGCAACATTATGGCTTCTATTCAATAGGTGCTTATGCTACTGATGCAACCACCAATCCACTGAGAAACACGTGCAATAGTTCTGCCTGCATGGGCAATGATTCCAGCAACCGCAGTTATCCAAGTGCTGGAAACTGATTTTCCAACAAATGGTAGCACTTGCAAGAACAATGTTTTCTAGGCGGATTAATGACAGCTGTACATTCCACCTGGGAAAAGGACAAGTTCTGTGTTAATAGCGTCAGTAACACAGGAGTGGAAGAAAAACAGCACAACCACAATCCACAACAGGAAAACATAATGCTGATTAACCACATCAACTTATGAAACTGAACAGAAAACAAAAACACAGAGGGTTGCTTGAATTACCAGAAATTTCTGGTATGGATAGCACTTATGTGCAGGACACTGTGTGCAAACCTTGTGTCACATGAGACAATTGCACATATGTATATTTCACTGTGTGTATATGTATTGGTAAGAAAAACAGAGAAATAGGCATGCATGTAATTCTTATATGACATGGGTGGCCAAACTGCGGCTCCCAAGCCACATGCGGCTCTTTGACATGTGTGGCTCTCAGAAATTTGTTGGCTGAGCTCCTTTTTGCATCATAATTAATATAAAAAGTATATAAGAATTTTTCAAGCTTTATAATTATTTACTGCGTTTAAACTGAGAGTCCACTGGATTAAAACACAAGTTTAATGTTCATGGTAAATAAATATATTTAAGAATTTACCGTATTGGCCTGAGTATAAGACGCACTTTTTCCCCCTAAGGCAAGTCTTTCAAGTAGGGGTGCAACCTACAATCAAAGCCTAGTGTTTTCACCTCTCTCTCTCTCTCTCTCTTTAATCACTTAATCACTTGCTAAATGGCCGATGATATCTCTAGCAGCCTCTAGCCTCAGGATGGAAGCATTTGAAAAAATTAACCCTTAAGCTCCAGCCCCAGGACTTTGGAAACTAAGATATTTATTGATCCTGCAGTTTTAAAGCTGAGAGTGCAGTTTGAAAGTTGAGAGCAAGAGCTCCTGCATAGGCTTACCATATCCAAAGGAGGACAGAGTGCCAACCTTTAGGATGTAATCCTATGCACACTTTCCTGGGAGTAAGCCCCATTGAACGCAATGGGACTTACTTCTGAGTAGACATGCATAAGATTGTGCTGTTAACCATTGAAATTTGAGCAGGTGCAGCTCATCATCACGGAAGGGTGCAACAAGCTGCACCTGCCCAAATTCCAAAGGTTAAAGGTAGGCACTCTGTCCCCCTTTGGATCTGGGAAGGCTACTTATACTAGGGTGCCCAGATTCAATAAGGGACAGGGTGCCTATGCCTTTAACTGTACTAAAGCTGTACTGTTTTACTGTTCTACTAATGTGTATATTTTCTTTAAGTTAAAAAATGTAAAAAATGTATTTTTAAAAAAATAGCACCAAACTTTATGGGTGCGTCTTATAATCAGGTGCATCTTATACTCGGGACAATACGGTAAACGCTTCTTAAATACTGCGGCTCTCAAACATCTCTCTTGAGGCTCTCAAACATCTGAAGTTTATCTCATGTGGCTCTTCTGTTAAGCAAGTTTGGCCACCCCTGTTATATGATGCTGTATGTTTAATCTTCATTCAATTACCTACACAGAAGCACTATCAGGAAAGCAGAGTGTTTTTCATATCTGCAGTTTCCCTGATATCCTATTCCTCTAATTACTCCATTCAAGGGTGATGTCAGAGGTAGGCCAGGTGGTGCACTAGCCAAGGGCCCATGTCCATCAAAGGGTCCACCTAGCCAGGATGACCCCTGAACCCTCGGTACTCAGTACCTCAGTACCCTTGCTAACTGGGCAAGAGGCACTTTTTCAATTGGTGCTCCTCTTATATTTAGCAGGGGGAGAGTAACTGCCCCCCTTTCACCCCACCCAGTACAGTGTCTTTCTAGTTGCTGTTGCTGGTAGTGTTCTGCATCTTTTTTAGATTGTGAGCCCTTTTGGGACATGGAGCCATTTAATCATTTGATTTTGTCTGTAAACCGCTTTGTCAACTTTTTGTTGAAAAGCGGTATATAAATTCTGTTGTTGTTAATAATAATAATAATAATAATAATAATAATAATAATAATAATAATAAAATACTGATGGAAGTGATAGTGCCCAATATGGTATTAGGGGGCAGAAGGTGTGAGCACCACCTCCTGCCTCCTCCTCACCCCCGTTCCTCCCCTTCCCCACCCAGAAATGCCCCCAATTCTCCCACTTCCTCTCTGCCCACAGCCCGCCCTTGCTGCTGACTTATTGGCTCCAGGGAGGCTTATCCTCACTACGCAGCGAGTGAGGATTATCCTCACTCACTGTTTCTGGTAGCGGGCCGGCAACGTGCTATACAGCATCGCATTTTGCAATGCCATAAGTCAGGCTGCACTGCCGGAACGCAGTGCAGTCCAGCCATAGGACTGGGCTGTGAGAACTGTAGTTTGCCTGGTGAGGATACCAGGAATTCTCTGTTAGAGATCTCTAGCCCCCTCACCAAACTACAATTCCCAGGACTCCCTGAAACGATGAATTTATGCAGTGTAGATATACAGTACAGTATTACTGTATTTAGCTTGACTTATTAGCTGGACACCACTTTATTTATGGTCACCACTGTCCCCTATCTTTCCCCAAGTCCTCTGGGATCTCTCTGGAACATGCAGAGAACTCAGGGAAGGAGGTGGAAAAACTTTATATCAGCTGTTGAGAAAGGCAGAAGCTGTATGAAAGACTCACACTGACTATTTCTTTCTCCAAAATCTGATGCAAAAACAGACCCCTTCCTTTCCTGAGCCCACTGTGGAGACTAGAGAGCTTAGGGGAAGGCAGAGGGTTCATTTTGTCCTGGGCTTTGAAGGAGTAGAATAAGGGAATGTTTCTCTCACTGCTTCCGACTTCTTCAAAAACCAGTGCAAGGTGAAAATCCCCCTGCCCCTTCCTTGAGTTTTCTGTGCATGCCAAAAGGGATAGGATTGGTCACTTGAACCCATCCCAAAGATCCCTTCTCAGATTGGTGCAACTGACGGAAGAGACTCATGTGCTATGCATCTTAAGGTATGACCAGCTGCCCAAGAGGAGAGGTAGTCAACGCTGGCTACCTGGTGACTGGATTTGTCCACTTCCTGGTCCACTTCCACACAATATCATTGCACACCTAGAGTACAAACTATGTAAAACTGGAATAAGCTCCAAACTCTTTGCAAACATGGAAAGACACTATTCATGTCTCAAAGAATAGCATGAAAGCATCTGACAGACATCCAATTCTTAAGCTAAAGCAGGTTGGGGTCTGTATCTAGCATCTAGCTGTAGCATCTAGATGTAACTGCATCAAGAAACCTAATGCATACTGTGGTGAGCTGCTTCAATGCAACTATAATTAATGAATTAATCACTGCATTTAATTGGATGCACACATCTATGGCATTGGCATGGTAGGTTCTTTGGCAATCTGATCCAAATCTGTTGTAAAACCAGAAATCATCCCAACCACTGTATAAGTCTGGAATAAGTCATTCGCGAATTAAAGCTATCATTGTTGGGCTCTAACTATATTCCTGCAAATGCATCTGAAAGAATTTGTAGAGCTTGTAATATTCTGCATTTATGAATTTTATGGACGTTGGTGTTAGCTGTCATGTCAGTTTTCAGGGCCCATTTACAAACTCCTTTAGAAAAACTTACCTTGTTCTTAGGGGCTTAAGGAGCAAGTAGGATATAAAAACCAAACATCGTAGCAAAATAGATGTATCTATATACCCCTCAGTAGAAAGGAAGAGAAAACAGAGCATAATGGAAGGCGAATGAAAACAGCCACTGCATCGTTCCAGGGTTGACAGCTAGAGTTTATGCCCCAGAATATATGATAATAAGGTTTTATGGGAGTGAGCCCCAGGGATCAGCGGTGTCTCCGTAAACATCAGACTTCAGGGAAAAGCCAGGCTTTGAGCAATGGACTCAGTTCATGGCTCTTGATAAAAAAAGAAATAAAAGTGTAGGCACAGAAGGACAAAACTCCTATTTGATACAGGAGGTTTAGCCCAAATCCTGCTTTGGTGGCTTTACATTTGATAAATATATATTTGGTGGCTTTACATTTAAGAAATAAGAACTCAATTTGAAACATGGTGGGGCATTGCTGAGGGAGGGGGTGCAGGGAGCCTGCACTACTTTTTATTTCAGAAGAGCCACATGTACATATCGATTTATCTTCTACCAGCTTCTAGGGCTCTGTTGCAGCTGAAAACCTGATGACGTCATCGCCACTTACGGTGGTACATGCCGAAGGGGTACACCCCTGCAGGTACACCCCTGCAATTCGTCTTGGTTCGGCCCTTCTGGAGGGCAGGGCTTCGGGCAGCACCATGCGCACATGTAGAACGCTACCCAGGCTGCAGCCCCACCCGCTGGCCCAGTCAGAAGCGACACTCAGCAGAGGAGGACGGCCAGGTGGTGTCGGGGACGGATGCAGTTGCGACTCGGCCAGGTGGCGGCGGGAGAGGGGGGCAGGCAGCGGGCCCTGCCCTGTGTCACTCCAGCCTGCCCTCATGCCCACCCATGCCAATAGGAGCCTTGGCAGCGGTGCTGCGAGGCTCGCCACTGCCAAGGCGGGGGCGGGCCCGGGGGTGATTTTGATGCCCCCCGAGTTTGCTACCCAGGGGAGGACCACCCCGCCCCCCCTTACTACGTCTCTGCGCTAATCATAATTTTATATGCCTCTATCATATACCGTATTTTTCGCTCCATAAGACACACCGGACCATAGGATGCATGCGTATTTTGAAGCTAAAAATACTGTAAAAAATGTCTTGCTTTTAACAGTTTTACTTACCTGGTTGTTGATCTTCAGCTCCAATCTTCGGGTGCCCCCCCCAGCTCCCAGTCGCATTCGGCGCCTGGGCTAAGTTCCCAGGCGCTGGACATGACCAGGAAGCCCTGCGCAAACATCGCAGCTACTGCGATGTTTGCGCAGAGCTCCCAGTCGCATTCAGCGCCTGTGCGAAGTTCCCAGGCTCTGGACGCGACTAGGAACCTGTGCGTAAACATCCCAGCAACTGCGATGTTTGCGCTGGGCTCCTTGTCGCGTCCAGCGCCTGTGCTAAGTTCCCAGGCGCTGGACGCGACCTGGGAGCCCTGCGAAAACATCGCAGCAACTTAGCCCAGGCGCTGAAAGCGACTGGGAGCTGCTGGGGCACCCGAAGATTGGACCTGAAGATCAACAACCAGGTAAGTAAAACTGTTAAAAGGAAGACATTTTTCACTATTCGCTCTATAAGACGCACAGACATTCCCCCCTAATTTTTTTGGGGGGGAAGTGCGTCTTATAGAGCGAAAAATACAGTATTCCCTTGGTCACTTTGGAAGGAAGCCCGTTGTGGCCCGCACCGCATACACTGGTGGAAGGGGACAAGTGTCCCCTCCTGAGGTGTGCCTGGGCTGTGCTGGTGCAGGCCGCAATGGGCCTAGGATACAGCAGTCGGCCCTTTAGGCCGATCACGTATAGTTAGGCAGGATCACTCCTAAGATAACGTTATTTATTTTCTTCTAAATTCCATTAAAAATATGAGAACAATGACCCCCCCATACTGCCCCCATTAATATTCTTTTCTATAGGCTAAGCATACTAAGTTCCTTCTCCCTTTTCCCACGGAATTTACAATTCTATGCGTCTACTAAAAATTACAGGGCTAAAAATGTCCATGTTAGGTCTGAAATGAATTGAGGGTGGGATACGGTGAATTGTCATGCAAATTCTCCAAACTCCATTTTGTTTGCAAAGCATAGAATTTACATTCTAACTGAATATTTTTCCAAAATTCCCCATTACAGGTGCTGTTGGTTGGGGGGGGGGGGAGAAGGTGCAAAAATACTGAATTTGGCAAGTAGGTACTTTTTGGCAAAAGAGTCCTTCAAAGTGGAACATTGGAATCAAAATTCGAACTATTTAAACATTCAAAATGTCATATGCAAGTTGTGATATTTTGCCAAAATTTTAATTTGCAAATTTGGCTCTTAGTAGGATTCAGATGACTGTTGAACGGGGATTCATCAGAGCTGATTTGTTCCTCCAAACCCGAAGAAGTAACTGGTGCTGCCAGAAGTGACAGAGCTGATCATCTTTTTAGTAGTGTATGTGTGATCATGTTCTATAAGATGCATTCTGCATACATCCCTGATGCCAAAAATAGGCATTTTGTAGGACGACCTCTCCTGAAGGGTGATCTGCATTCCAGCAGATTGATCTTTCTGGATGGATGTACATATATTCATCTTGCCCAAAACTCTCTCCTCAAGGAAGAATCTACATAATAAACTCAACCACTGCATGTCATAACCGGAGACTGGGAAAAAAAGAGAGATTTGTACTACTTTATAAACAATAGTTTTACTGAAGGACCACTCTAACAGCAGGGGGTGGAAGGTAGCAATCTGGGCTTCTACTCCCTGCCCAAACTGGATGCCAGAGCACCCCATTGCCGCAATCATAATTCCATCCACAGATTAGGGGTGTATCTTATTTCTATTTTGTTTTGTTTTTGGACCCCTGTTCATTGGGGGGGGGGCTAATTTCTTTTTTTCCATTTTGGGCCCATCCATGTTTGTTATTGAATCCACTTGGAGGGTCCCAATTTGTTTTTGTTTTGTTTTTAAATTCCAATCACTTTCCTGTTTTAAAAAAATGTGAAAAATATCTTACTTTATATTGCACCTGAGTCAGTGGCAATAGGAGCTCCACTGCACAGCTGCCTCCTGGTGGCAGGAAATTTTACCCACATTCCTTTGGGATGGTGCTGTGTCGGTGGATGATGGGTTTAAAAAAAATGGCAGCTGCCAGGAGGTGACTATGCAGTGGAGTGACTGTTACTGCTGATGTAAGCTAAGCAGTACAGTAGTGAAGAAGCTTTCAAAAGTAAGATTTTTTTTAAAATAACCCCCAATAAATGGCTACGAAATGGGATTCTAAAAACGGACCCCCACTGATACCATTAGTCCCCTATCCCATTTGTTTGGGGACAAATGGAACCCGATTTGAGTAAGCTCCGTACAGTTCAGATTCCATTTGTTCCAAAAATGAATACACATCTCTCTGGTTTGACAACTGAGGAACTATCTGGAAGCCTGAGATAAGAAATGTATTGACTTGGGTTACAATACTCTTAGCTTTAGTATTATAGGAAGGAATGTAGGCCACCCTAGCCAAGCAAACATAATTTGTGCCTGGAAACAATTTTTCTGCAAGTGCTATGTCAGATGTGCAAAATTTTGTATTTGGGGTGGCACATGCAGAATCCAAACACCACAGGGATCCTTTTGTGCCAGTGCCCTTACTTAGGAACTGGACACTGTTCATCCAAGACACAGTAATGTGTGCACAGTCTGTTGTTGCTCTTGCATTTCCCTGGATCAAAAAACCAAGATTTCTAAAACATTTTAAGGGGTGTTTCAAATATTTGTTCCACCATGGAAGTTCTCACTTCTTGCAGCTCTTTACTCTTGCCTTTCATATTGTGTGGAATAATTTTAATCATTTTCCTCTGACAAAAGTTAGAGGTAAATAACCACAAGAACCAAGATGTATTCTCTTCCTTTGACTCTGAAAGAACGGCAGACTGTGTACTTTGACAGAATAAAGTGGCAGTAAATATTAGAAGATTTGGGGAGAGATGCTCTCGTTACCCATCTGCCAAGCAAGCTACAGGAGACAGATAATACAGTAAAGTTTGTACCTCCACCAGTAGATGGTGCTATAGGCTTTTCTTACAGTCCAGCAACACAAACATAGGAATAGCCTTAATGGGTCAGCCTCAGTGGTCCACCATTCTTTTCATAAGATGGCTGCAGAGGTAGTGTATAAAACAGCACTGGGTGCAACTTACATTATTATAGTAAGCTCAAAGTGGAGGTTTATTTATTTATTTATTTATTTATTTATTTATTTCACATTTTTATACCACCCTTCCTCCAAGGAGCTCAGAGTGGTGTACATATTTCCTCCCCTCCTTTTTGTCCTCACAACAACCCTGTGAGGTAGGTGGGGCTGAGAGATAGTGACTGGCCCAAGGTCACCCAGGAAGCTTCGTGGCTGAGCGGGGATTTGAACCTGGATCTTCCAGGTCTAAGTCCAACTCCCAAACCACTACACCATCCTGGCTCTAGCATCTCCCAACAAACCTATATGGTAAGATGCGAGAGACCAGCACTGACTTGCTCAAAGACATGTACACCTTCATAGCTGCTAAGCAAGGATTTAGCAGGCTCTTTACAATCAAGCCCAACACTCTGACCAGTAAACCACACTGACTCTCCATTCAAGAGAACGCTGCATTTTATTCAGGCAAGATTTTTGTGCTGAGGTCCTTTCACTGGCTTTCTCACTATTATTTTTTAATGGCTAAGCATTTTGCCACTTGGGAGAGTGAGATGTGGGAGATTACCAACTGGATTTTTCCATCTCAGTCACTAATGTCTTAGGCCAGCCCTGCATATGTTTGAAAATGGGAGAAGTTCATGCACCCACATTTTATGCACTGCATTTTTTTTAACAGGAACACAGAGGTACAAACAATTCTTGTATTGGCCACACCCACTAAAAACCTGAACGTTGCCCCCTTAACCAAAGACTCCTTTCCGTCATCAACAATATACACATCCGCCTTGGCTCAGTAAGCACACCATGCTTCCTATACAGGAAGTAGAATCTAACTGCGACCCCCAGATGAACTTCGACTGTTTCTTCAGGCAATGAGAGAGTGGGTCTCAGGGGATTGTGCCCTTCTGTACATACACATGGGTAGCTGGGTGGGGGGAGTGGGAAAGAGAAAGAAGGAGTGTAATTATGAAAATTAGATCTCTTAAACACCAGGCCCTGGGCTCAGTGGCTGACAGCTCTGGGGAGAAGATTGTCCAAAGCAAATGACTAAATGGACTACAAAACAGCTTGTTGTGCTGCAGAAATGACATCCATTTGGGACACAGCTGACATGGGAAAGGAAGGCAGGGAAGCAGCCTCAGTCATTCTGCAGAATTGAAGCTGGGAGCTGTTCCACACCTCAAAATGGAGGTGATATGCAAGAAAATGCAGAGTAGGAAACTGCATTGGCCATGTGTTTTGAAACACAGTAATGCACTTATCCCCCTGTGCTTATGTATGCTGAAAAACTATCAAAAGCCCTGGCTTCCCAACACATGAGGTGAAATAAACACATGTTCAGTACAGGAAATTTAATTTGCAGCAAAGAATCAGGGTAGCACTTGCATAGCATTAGCAAAAAAATTGCTTTTTTGGTTGTCTCATTGGAAGCATCCCTAGTCAACTGACTATTCTTCTAACAAACTTTTGGCAAGCCAAACTGCCCGAGTTTCCCTGTTAAAGATAACAATCACAATCAGGAGAAAAAATCCAGGAACTAGAGGCAACACTGTACTTGCTGCTGGGTTCCTAGATAAACTGTATCTCTGGTGCACAAGTCTGAAATACTTAAAGATCCCAAAGGTAAGTGGTGGAGTTATACATGGGAGCCCCCATATCCGCTGGGGATATGTTCCAGGCCCCTCCGTGGATACTTGAAACCGTGGATAAGAGCGAACACCCCCTCCATGCTTTCCTGAGGGCCCCCCCCACCCTGCCTCCCCTGCAGGCAGGCATGCTCCCCCCCCCAGCTCTTATTTTTCTTTCAGCAAGCTTTGTTTCTTCCTTAAAACAAACAGAGAAGCAGCCTCCATTGAAGGCAAGTAGAACAAGACGAAGTCCTAGAGAGGCTCTGCAAGGTTTCTGTTAACCATGCAGAGCCTCTCTAGTACTTAAGTCTCGTTCTACTTGCCTGTAATAAGCAGCCAGAGGCTGCTTCTCCTGTTTCTTTAAGGAAGAAACAAAGCTTACTGGGAAAAAAGTAAAAGCCTGGGGGAGTCCCCACGATCCGTGAATAACTGAAACCGTGGATAGCGAATCAGTGGATATGGGGGCCCACCTGTACATGCATCCCCCCCACACCTGTTGCTACCACAGTTTGCTGAAGTTAATGTTACTGCACAGTTACATTTAAACAGATGCACATTTGTAAAAACGCTCTGTTTTTCTGCCTAGTTGAAGGAGCTGCTTCTCAACTCTGACCAATACCTTTGTGCAACTTCAAAACCTGCATACTTTATACCCCATTAAATTTACTGACTTCAGTAGAAAGATGAGGATTGCTATCCCTTAGTAAGTTAAAAAAAATAGTGCCTCAGTAAGTTTCAGATAATATCAGAGAGTTTCTCCTTAGGTAGTAAAAGATTACTGAGTTGAGACTTAACTGCTTGAAAAGTGAGAAAACCAATACAGTACCGAAGAAGTTAATATATGCTGCTTAAATAATCTCCCTCTAGGGCTTAATATGGACTAGAGCTCAGTCCCAGATCCTGTTATTCGTGCCAGGGCCCTCAGAACTGTCAAGTACTACAAAACAAACGTCAGAGCACGTGCAGAGGGCCTTTCCCTTCCTATTAAATCATCATGGCAATCCAGCAGATGTTTGGAATTACCTTTCCAATCTGCATTAAAGGCATTGCAAGTCCCTTTTGTACAAAAGGTATTACAGTACTCTGCTTAAGCACTGATTTGATAAGGCAACAAAACTTAATTCTTTTTTCTTCTGCTTCTTCACCTTTGCGTAAGAAAGATAAGGATGGAAGTGAGTTTGTATTCTGGTATGTCGGAAAAGCTTCACAATGTCCCCATAAACCCCCCCCCCCCCCATCAGTATGCTTAGCTCCTTTAAACTGAATTAACTGTATTAAATGCCTTTGGAAAAAAAATCACCTGATCCACAGATATTGTTGATGGGTGATGGAGAAGAAATGTTCTGGAGGATGTAATCCTACTGGAGGAGAATGGACTCCTTGGAACGTGGGCCTAAAACTGCAGCCTAGCAGGACCCTAAATCTCCACTCATAGGATTTACGGCCTCCATTCTCCTCCTTTACTGCAAATACAATCCGGCAGTAATGGTCTAACACGGGAACACCATCACTGCCTGGCTGATAGCTCACATAAAGGCAATGTCAGCCGAAAACTATGAGTTTATAAAAGGGGAACAAACCTTCGACAGTGACAAGAACATGAAACCCATTAACAATTTAAACACTCGCCATTTTTTATATCTCTCCCTTCTCCCACCTTGAAGCTATTACGGGCCTGATCGAAGGCTTGGCCTGCTGAGTTTACCGCTCCGCAGGAAAAGGCTATGTGCATGTTTTCCTTTTTCCTGAGACTGTTACCGGAGAGGTGATGCCATTGAGGCTACATGCTCAATCATGCCTAACGCCCGCTGCTTTGAGGGTATGAAGGAGGAGGAGAAGATGAAGTGCCAGGGATTAAGCCATCCTGAAAGCCACACTCTGTGATCTGGAAGCCCCTTCCCATATACTGTTTTTACATCACAGACACACAGAACCATGGTTTAATCCTGGTTCTGTGAAATATTCCCGAGCCTCAAGCTCATATATGAATGTAGGAAGATTTCTACTTCTGATCATGGTTTAAAACAATCTGGGATTTGCCATGACATCTGAACCTGGCAAATCCTTCTGACTTCTTTTAGCTATGCTATAGTTTAGGAACAAACTATGATATGGAACTGGGATTGCATGCATAGGGAGGTGGGCAAGGGTGAACCCGAGGCTTAGGAATAAGGATTAAAGCCTAGTTCTGAGTGACAAACAGTGGCGTCACTAGGGCGCGCGTCGACCCATAGCGGGGGGCGCGCGTCACCCTAGTGACGCCTCCCCCTATACCCCCCCTTACAAATCTTCAGCACAGCTGTAGGTAGCCCAGGCGCCCCCTTAATTTTGGCAGCCGGCTGTCCGGGGACCTTCTGAGGAAGGCCCGCTGCGCGAACGTTATTTATAACGTTCTTTTGCACATGCGCAGATTGTTGCTGAGGGAAAA
The DNA here is from genome assembly GCA_026170595.1 of Plestiodon gilberti rubricaudatus. Taxonomy (NCBI): domain Eukaryota; kingdom Metazoa; phylum Chordata; class Lepidosauria; order Squamata; family Scincidae; genus Plestiodon; species Plestiodon gilberti. The sequence goes on along the minus strand of JANXHW010000006.1, from coordinate 38,208,443 downwards.
GGGCTGCAAAAGAATGTTATAAATAACGTTCACACAGCGGGCCTTCCTCAGAAGGTCCCCGGACAGCCGGCTGCCAAAATTAAGGGGGCGGAAGAGGCCAGGAGCCGGCTCCGGGGACGTCTTCGGGGCGACGCGCGCAAGAGGTGACGCGTCACGCGCGTGCGCGCGTCACCCCGTAGCGGCCTGCTCCCGTCATTTGACGGGAGCGACGCCATTGGTGACAAATGGATATAAAATGCTGTATAAATGCCAAATATTGCTATTACTCAGGGGTAAGCAATAGGTAGTTGTGTACAAGCACATTCTCAATTTCATTCATAGTAATTGTGAACCATCTCTAGCCATCTCAAGGTGTCTCCTTTCTATGAAGCGCAGAGTTGTTAGGACCCATCCGTTATTGCAAAGCATTTCAGCCTCAGCAAGTAGACATCCTGAGTACCATAAAATCCCACTGAACAGATACTCCCAATACCCTTAAGCAGGAATGGGGACTCAAGTCAAATGGCTCGACTCGCAGGTGCGAATGAGTCACTTTTTTCCCTGACTCGGACTCATGACCCACTGACTCGCACTTGCGACCCACGGGACTTGCACTTGACTCGCACTCGTGGGGGTAACAACTTGCCATGTCCAAGTCATTTTCCTTTAATGGCCGGCATCAACACAGGCAGGCAGGCGCAGTGGAGACCTTGGAGGGGAGGGCAACGAGGAGGGAGGGTTTTCGAGGGGTTGGGAAAGCAAGCCTGGTTCGAAGTTTTTTCCCTTTTTTTTGCTGGCTGTTCGCCATTGGCCACAACTCCAAGTGCAAGGGGTGGGGAGGGGTGAGGGAATGCGAGGCTGCAGCAGCAGTTCCTCCTCATTGGCCAAAACTCTGAACCCAAGGGATGCTCGGCTCAGCAAGGGAGGGGGCAGGGAGGGAATAATAAATGGTTTGGGACATGAGTACGCTTGTTTATCCCAAACCAGATGGGTGGTGACAAGACTGAGAGGTGAGGGGAAGGGGGAAAGCCACGTAGGTGCTTTAGAAGCCTCAGAGGTCCCCACACCCACACCCACACCATTTTCAGGGGGAAAAGCCATTTTCCCCAAAGTGACTCGGCTCGTGACTCGTGGTTTTTTGCCTTACCCACACTCGACTTGCACTCGTGCAAAAATGACTTGCACTTGACTCGTACTTGCCCAAAACGTTTGGCACTGACTCGCATTCGAACTCATGCAAAAATGACTTGCACTCGCAACCTAGTGACTTAGATACATCCCTGCCCTTAAGACAAGCTCACAGTCATGCTCCCCCAACACACACATATCACTAGTCACTAAGAAGATCTACAAGTCTTTACAGAGAATTATTAATTTTCATTTTGTGTAGGTAGTTTGTTTTCCCTCATTTTATGCCACATGTATCAACCCTAATCATTCAGCACAGAGCTATTTGCGAAGTAGGATGGCAACTGTTAATCTGAAGAACAGCAGTTACTCCAATTTCCCAAAATTCAGTGCCTCAATTTTTTAGAGTTCAAAACAATCATTCTGCCGGGAAAACTCCATCGTAAAATATACTTTATTATTAAAATTTTTGATTAATAAATTGTATTTTACGACAGAGTTTTCCCGTCAGAATGATTGTTTTGAACTCTAACATCTGGACACGTGGAGAGAATCTAAGAACGTATCTACAGTACCTCAAATTCAGCCACAAATCTGGAGGTGAGTTCTGAGGAATGAAAGGGGGATGGCGACTGTGCATATGTCTTATTGAAATTTGCTACAGTTTTAGTGAGCCCATCTCTGTGCTGGACATCACTAAGCTTGAGTTAAGGCCTGATGTGTCAGGTCAGATGTGACATCACTAATGCTAGTGTTCCAGGCCTGGAGCTAACAAGGTGGGGCAGGAGAATCCTGATTTGTAAATAATTCAGAATCTGAGTAACAAACCAAATGTCTAGAAAAAATAATAATCCAGTAAATCCAAATTATTTACCAGACCAGAACCATTGGGGATCATCTATCGCCGTGTGTGCGCACGTGCGCCTGTATCTCAGTCTCTTTGGCTCTGAAATTTGGCAACTGCTGATTGGCTAGTTTATTAGGCCCTACCTCATGACCCAATATCTATTCCACAGAGCAGATTATCACCATAGCAACTCAAGGGGAAATTACAGGTGCGATAGATGTTCCTTCCTGGGATTTTTCAACACAGTTCTTCTCCAAGGCTCTTTGGCACCTCGTAATATTAGCGGTGTAAATATTTGTGGAAGCCACTGCTGAGTTCAATACTAGGACAAGAGACAATATTGGCAGAAAGAGAAGATAGACCAAGCTGGAAGGGGTGGGAGGGAATTAATCTTTACCTAGAGAGAGCTGCTGAATTCCATTTCCTAAATAGGCACTGAGCAGTTGCAACAGAAAATGATAGCTACTCGGTGACAATCAAGGAAAAGGATCTCAAGGCCTATCTTGATAGAGAGGCACACATTTGTAATTTGGTGCTTTAGCCTCAACACTAGCAGTACACAGGACGTTTGGAAAGAACCCCCACTCCTTATAAAGATACAAGATCACATGTGGCTTACCAATGTTTCTTCTCGTTCATGCATTTCACACCACATACAGAGTGTAGATTGCTATGGGGTTCAGCAAGAAACTGGTTGGGGGTAGGTGGGTGTGCTTTAGCAGCTTAATCAGTGCTGCATAGAACCTGAACCATGACAGTGCAAGCAAGCAGAGAGAGAAAGAGTATAGTGTCTGGTGGTATCACTGAGTTGTATGTACTGGCTTGTATGTACTGGCTTCTCTAGCTTAAGAATGCATTTAACTCATTTGTGCAAAGCCCACAGATGTCTTTAGTGGCCCTTTTAGCATGGTCCACAAGTTGTGTGTAGAATCTACACAAGTTGTGTGTAGAATCTTTACTCCTGACAATGGATACTAAGACTGGAATCCTAAACACACTTACCTGGAAGTAAGTTACACTGAACTCAATGGGTCATACTTCTGAGTAGATATGCATAAGATTGAACTGTAATTACGTGTTTTTGATCACTCTATTGTTATGCATTTACCAAGAGAATGTTTTCTGTTAGTGTTGGTTTTCTTCACTATTGCCATCAAAGCAGCATATCTTGTGCATCACATACAGAAACACATTACAGGCTGAGTATCCCTTATCCAGACTGTTTAGAACAGGAAGTTGTCTGGATTTCAGATTTGTCTGGATTTCGAAATACTTGCATAATTATATCTTGGGGATGGAACCCAAGTATAAACACGAAATTCATTTATGTCTCATATACACCTTATACACATAGCCTGAAGGTAATTTTTTACATGGAGCCGCGGTGGCTTCCTGGTTAAGATGCTGAACTTCAGACTGGAAGGTAGGCAGGACAGCAGTTGGAGACCTGAGTGTCTTGTGATGGTGTGAGCTACCATCTTCGGCTCCAGCTTCTGCCAACCTAGCAGTTTGAAAGCAAGAAATTGTAAATAGTTAATAGGTACCGCCTCGGTAGGAAGGTAACAGCGTTCCATGCACCTGGCATTGAGTCATGCCGGCCACATAACAAAGAAAGTGTCTTTCAGACATAGCTGGCTCTTCGGCTTTGAAAAAGAGATGAGCACCGCCTCTAGAGTCAGTAACGACTGGCTTTTGAGGAAGGGAAACTTTTACCATTACCTTTAATTTTATACAATATTTTTAATAATTTTGTGCCCCAGCATGCCTTGTGCTATGCCAGTCAGGTGCTGGAAAAAGTGTTGTTTTTTAAGTCAAAGCCCCCAAAATGTCTGGATTTCAGAATAGTCTGGATTTTGAATGTCCGGATAAGGGGTAATCAACCTGTATTTAATTTCTCTGGACATATTTGTATTACAGAAATTTAGTTGAAAAGCCAAACACCCTCTCCCCAGGGAATCCCAGGAACTATAGTTTCATGAGTGGCAGAGGTTCATAGCAGACAACTCTTGGCACCCTCACCAAACTACAATTTCCAGAGAGACATGACAATTAAACGGCATAAACAGGGCTGGCCTGCTAATGAGGCCTAGTGAAGCTTAGGGCCCATGACAGCCATTGGCAGAGCCCCAGCACTTACCTAGTGGTGGAAAAAAACACCACTGCCAAACAGCTTCTCTTCCCCCCCCCCCCCACTTATCTGGCAGCAGTGAAAACCACTGTTGCTGCCAGACAATTGCTCCTCTCTCCCTTCCTGTTGGTCTGCTGCTCTGCCAAAAAGGCAGAGGGCAAGACCACTGGGAACAGAAGGAGAACAGCGGTCGCTGTTGTTGACCACATCTCCTGGTCTCATTTATTGCCCTCTGCCTCTCAGAGATGAGCAGGAGGGAAGGCAAGGTGCACAAACCAGCCAATCCATTGCCCCTGAGAAAGAGGAAAAAGACACGCAACAAACCAGGCGAGGGAGAAGGAAAAGATGCCACTGAAGTGGGGACATGGCATGCTCTGTGCACTGAGGAAAACAAGAGGAGGGTAGGGTAGACCTAGTCCCCAAACTCAGCTGCCGCAGGGGCTTCAGCCGGTGCTGGAAATAAAACGTAAAATCCATTTGTGAAGTAGATATGCCTGCTCCCTTTTTTTTTTTCCAAGTCCTGCTACCTGTTCAACATGCAGAAGCTTTCATTTGGCTTTTGCATAAGCCAAGCCTATACAACTCAGCAAGCTGAACTAGTCCACCAGCCATGTTTAATGAGTGGCCCCATTAGGGGCTTTACAGGGTAACTGCAAAATAGTGACCCTAGCAGGCCTTAATATACAGTTGCTGCACATTGCCCTGCTTGGTGGGTTACAGGTTATACAGGACTGGTGCAGACTGCAGAGATCAGCATTATTGTCCCTGCTTGCAAGATTGGGTTCAGACAATGTTTCTCAAAGGATGCAGCATTGTTTGCACATCTTATTGGTGTTGGGTAAACAACCAGTCGAGTCTCAGCATTTCCCAAAATGTGATTCATGGTGCTGCTGAGAGAGAAGATTTTAAATCTTCCGGAACAGTGGGAGCCAAAATACCCATGATTACTACTGCCTCTTGGCTACCTGGCCCTAATCCTAGTCCCATACCTACCATGCGGTTTCCCTGGAGTTTCCTTGCCACAGCATGTGAAAAAGGGGCAGAAAAAAAATAGGGGCCAAATGTTCAGAGCAGCCATGGTCTCTCTTTTGTTCCCCAGCACTGGGAGGTGTAAAGTTCCATGTCTGGTATGACAACCCTATCCACGATCCCAGAAAGAGAGGAGTGTGGGGTCATGTATCTGTCTGATTGCTGTGGTAGGCCCCGACAGCATCAACTAGAGGTGAAGGAAAGAAGGTAAAAGGGTGTGAGGAGCAGCTCGGGGCAGAAGTGGTGTGTGCCTAAAAAGCGCCATGCCGGAGATCTATTACATTTTGAAAGAGAGCACAATTTAATTAAGGTTGAGAAACACTTAGTTGAGGGTTTTCCATTTCCTGCCAAATTAGCAGGGAATGAAAACAAAGCCTGGGTTCAGTTCTAGATTTGTCCCTTGATTCAATTACTGAGGAACACCAAGATTCATTTGCTATAAAGCTGGCTTTGCATCCTACTGCAAGCTTTTCAAAAGACATGAATTCGCCTTAGGAGGTGAAACACAAGAAATTTTGACACATATTGGTACAGATACCAAGCATTTAGCATTATGCTGGGTAAACGTGTACCACTGAAGAGTATGTCATCATGGGCCACAACCTCAGTCAACCTCCAATTCCTCAGTCACCCTCATTAGAGAAAACACACCACTTGAAAGCCCAGCACACAGTCTCCTGCTCCTTTAGCTCCTTCATTTGTAGGCACCTTCCAGTGTACTCCCCCTAGTGTGGGGACTAGAAGAATAAGTGGGGGATATTGCTGCAGGTGTTCCTGTCTAAAGAGGAGCTTCCAGGAATCTGAGTTCCCCTACCACTAGAGGGCCCAAGGGGGCTAGAACGTTAGTGTCAAGTACCAAGACATGATTTCCTCAGGTGACAAATCATGGGAAATCATGATTTTGCCAAGAAAAGGCCAGTAAAATAAAGTAGTTAAGTGACAATGCCTATATGTCCCAGTTCAGGAAATAAAATACAACATTTTATTTCAATATTCAATGTCTTTAAAGAACAAAATTAAGCTTGCATTTTGCCTTGGGCTAAAAAATAAAATAAAAACCCTGCTTGGAGCCTGCCCCCATAGTGGCTGCCCCCCCTCCCCAGAAATACACCTTGTTTTCCTTCCCTAGGCTCCAATTTGGTCCCACCCGCCCACCCAACCTGTAAAAATGAGGTTATTCAAAACCCAGCTTGCCTCTTGTAAAGCCACTGAATGAAGGAAAGAAAGATAATTCTCCAAGTGCACAGTTTTATGGTATAATCTTTTCCTGCTATTAAAGAGCTTAATGCATGGAGCTGACCCTGATTCAACCAAATTTACGGAGCCCATTAAGAGTATTCCTCAGAGGAGGGGGGGGGGAAGCGGCTTAAGCTCTTTTCAGATGCAAGGAGGAAACAATTCCCATTCAATGTGCAATTCTCCTTTTTCAGAGAGCTACACAGTGGAGTCATTAATAATTTTTTTAAGAGAAGAAGTAGTAAAGAAGGAGACAGAGGAAGAAAACAGATAGGAAGACTGGTTCTGATGCAAAGTTTTTCTTTCATGGACAACCTTTCGGAAATACTCCTATACTATAATACACAAACAAATAAATTGGATTGGAACAGAAAATTCACAGCATGAATTATCTACACCAGAAGTAATGACAGGTGACTTGGCTTATAAAGCACTGGGCTTATTACATACAGATGTCTATAACTGAGAATTTTCTGTTGTTCTACACAGGTGCATAATTTGATATTGGTCACAGGATTCAGCATCTTAAACATGTAAACTTTTTTGTTGATAAAAGGGTAAGTTTCTATCCCTTAAGGTGATCAAGTCAGGCTTCAAAGAATTTGGACAAGGGCTGATGAATTCTCAGAGGTGAGGCGTCAGTGACTTGCACAGCTCCTCCCCAAGTAGAAGCAGTACTGGTTTCCTGTCCCAAGAGAATTTTAATCTAGAAACTGTCACAAGGGAGAAAAAACAAAGAGGAAAGGGGAGTGGAGGCACAAGATAAACAGCAAAAGCATTCCGTATGTGATTGTTTCAATTACACATACTTACAGCCCAATTCTATGTTACGCCCTGTGCGGCTTCCGCTGTATCCCATGGGGGAGTTTCGGCATGTTGAGGCCTCCTCAGGGTAAGTGAATATTTGTTCCCTTGCCCCGGGGTAAGCTCCAGCAGTCACCATGGGTCAACTTTGACCTGCACTGCGTTGACCCGTGCAAGTGGATCGGGTCCGGGAAGGGGGCTAGGATTCGGCTGGCACTGCTGCCGCCGAACCTCCCCCTTTCTGAGCACGATCCATCCTCCTCCCCGCCCCTGTCACCGCCCTGTTCCACCCACCCCTGTTCCACCATCAGCAGCTGCTTTACGACTGCCATAAAGCAACTCATGTTCTGCCAGTGACTGGCCTACATAGGATTGGGTCCTTAACTTAGTTACAATAGGAGTGGGAGTTGTGGGAGGAGTGGGTCAGGGGACATCAAGTTCAAAGACAGATAACAGAAACCTAGACAAGTTTTTATCACACTAATATAAGAGTTGTTTTTCAAGCTCTTGTGCTGGCAAGCAAAAAAAGTCATCCTTTTGACCTCCACACGTGCTGTTGCTAGCACACGACCAGTTCAGCTCAGCTCATGACTACTGTGGCTGGGAAGGTCAGCACAGGATAACTGGAAGCTACTGCTACCAAATGCAGAGGGAATTCTGGACTCAACTCTACAATGGAGTTTGCATCTTTCAGCAACGAAAGAGAGATTAAGATTAACACATTTCAATCAACCCTCTCCAGCCTGTTCTATTAACTGGAAAGGAAAAGCGCAACCCAGTTTCTCCAAGCCTTCAACAAAAGTGCCAAACCATTTTATTATACAGTAACAGTATTGCTTTACTAGTGTCAATATTCTTAGTCCACTTCTGTTAACAATACTACCACCTTCTTCTTCCCCTTTCGCATCAGACAAAGGGATAGCTCATCGCAGCCTATGAGAAGAAGATCTTGCAATGAGTTGATTAGTCCCTAAATGGAAGGAAGTTGCAGTGGAGGCTGCTGTCATAAAACCGGGTGCCATCGTATTGAAAATGCCAGCAGATGGGGCCATAAACACTTCCTCCCTTCCCCACCCCCAACAGCCAAGGCGGCTTTGGATTCATCTCTATCTTTATCTTTCTGTCAGGTCGTAAATACCTCTCTCCCTCAATCTCTCACATCTGGGCCAGCTTATTTCCTGTTGAGGTTAATTTTTAAGCCAAGTCAACAGAGACTAAAAGAGTGGAGGCAATGGTGATGGAATTAAACTGTGATCTTTGAGCAATAGGCCTAAAACAAAAACAAGAAAAATCCTGTGCAGTGCAGTTCCTGTAACCAAGAGGCTAATTGAAAAGAATATTTCTGAGATCAACAACATGGAGAAAGGAAATAGGAGCAATTTAACAACTTCTGAAATATGGAAATAACCACGGATGTTCCTACTGAGATTGCAAGGTTGTTAATGTGAAGCAGAAAGACAAGAAGCTTCAGAGGGATTCTCACATGTGCCTACAGATGTGCCATTTGACAGGAGGGAAAGTGTTGTATCCAGTTAACCCCTAGTTTTGTCTTTCTCTGAAAGCCGGAGAAAGCCCCCAGAGCCGGAACCGGAGAATGCCCCGGAGCGTCCACCACAACCGGTGGCCAGGGCTTTCTGAAGGCGGCCGACTGCGGCACTGCGCTATTTATCCTTTTTTTGCACATGCGCAGTGCTTATCGGAGCACCCCGGTAAGTCAGGTCGCCTCCCCGGAGGGGACCCCCTGAGCGGCGCATCAGCGAGCGGTGCTCCAAGCAGCATCCGCTCCTGATACGCCTCTGGATGGATTTTGCATGTTTTTAATACCCTATACAGTCATTTCTATGGGGCTTGTACAAGAGACCTTCCCACTAGATTCTACCTAAATGTTGTATTCTAAAACAAACACATCTGAATTTTTAGAAAAGGAACTCCAGGAAGGAGAAAAAGAAAAACATAAGCAACTTTTAAAGCCACTTGCAGCTGATTTTTTGAATGGTGAGGAAAATTTAAAACATTTTCCTCACCATCTAAACAAGGGAGAACCTAAAAATTGCCTTCCTGCATCAGACCATCTATGCCAACACTCATTTCCAACAAATGTCATCCAATTGCCCTTGGAAAAGTCATAAGCAGGATATGATAGGGATACCCTACAATTTGAACCCAGCAACTGGTGATTTGAAGTACAGGTGGGCCCCCATATCCGCTGGGGATATGTTCCAGGCCCCTCCGTGGATACTTGAAACCGTGGATAAGAGCGAACACCCCCTCCATGGTTTCCTGAGGGGCCCCCACCCTGCCTCCCCTGCAGGCAGGCATGCTTGCCCCCCCATCTCTTATTTTTCTTTCAGCAAGCTTTGTTTCTTCCTTAAAACAAACAGAGAAGCAGCCTCCATTGCAGGCAAGTAGAACGAGACTAAGTCCTAGAGAGGCTCTGCAAGGTTTATGTTAACTTTGCAGAGCCTCTCTAGTACTTAGTCTCGTTCTACTTGCCTGTAATAAACTTCTCCTGTTTCTTTAAGGAAGAAATGAAGCTTACTGGGAAAAATGTAAAAGCCTGGGGGGGTCCCCACGATCCGTGGATAACTGAAACCGTGGATAGCGAATCAGTGGATATGGGGGCCCACCTGTATACAGTTTCTGAAATGGAAGATCCTTTAAAAAAAATAAAAAAATAAAAACCAACACTGCCAATACTTATTGTAACTGTGATGAAAATTTCTGATTTCCCCTTTTTTCTTGCATACTTTCACCTAGTTTGAACTTCCCATCACCTGGGGAGACTTCTATAGTGCATCGGCATCCTCTAGGCCAGTGGTTCCCAACCTGGGGGTCCGGACCCCCAAGGGGGTCACGAAGTGGTAGTAGATTATGCCCCGTGGGTCAGATTTGTCTATCTTCTACTCTGCTGTCCTAAACAGTACCTAGGTGCCACTCAAGGTGGTTACCTCACTTGGCCTCACAGTAGTACTTCCCCTGATTAAACTTTGCTGAATAGCCTGTCAGAAAGAGAGATAAAAAGGGAGGAGGGAGTATTGTAAATGCCCTCACTAATAATGACAGGCTGTCATAATGAGAATAAACGCACACTTGTTTCAATAGCAGAGCACCAAAGGCAACTTCATGCAAGAGAACAAAATGGATGCTCTTATGTTAAGGATCCCTTCTTGGGCAGGATCTCGCCCTTTGATTTTATACGTATATAAGGTTGTATGGACAACTTAGGTAAAAGGGCACAAGGTCAAAAGGAAGGATGAAATCTGGAATAAGTAACCCAGTGCATTTTAGCATTCCAATTTGACTGAAAAAGGAAGTCAATCACAAGGGAATACAGTACCCCCCATCCCTACTGCATTGTTATCATCCTGAATTGCCGCCAGGTAAAGAAATCTTACCAAAAGTTTCTCTCTGTGATTCAGAATCTTGAAAGTGCCAGCAATCACAGCCGAATCCTATCCATCCATCCCCAATGCAGCTGTGCCAAAATGGCGACCGCTGCATCCTATGGAGGGAGGGCAGTTGCCAAGGTCTCCTCTGGTTAATTGTTCCCTTACCCAGGGGTAAGCCTCTGCGGCACAGGGGTGTCTACTCAGACCTGTGACAACTATGTAACTGGCACAGGTCCACATGAACCTGTGCTGCGGGATCGGGACTGGGAAGGATTCGGTGGCTGCCACTGCCGCTGAACCCTCCCTCTTCCCGGACCCAATCCTCCTCACCCCTGCCGTCGCCCTTCCCCTGCCCTGTTCCACCTTCCCACCTCTCCCATTGATTTACCTGCTCCAGCGAGCGGCAGGAGAAGCAAGGACGCAGACGAGAAGCTGCAGGCCTTTCTACCTGTGCTCCCAGCAGCATGCTGCATAGTACACTATCGAAACGCCTTTTATGACTGACACTGACTGCTTTACAGCAGTCAGCACCAGCGGAGGAGGCGCTACAAGGACACATGGCAAGTATAGGATTGGGTCCTTAGAAAACTTAATTTCTAAGCATTCTTGATAGATGGGCAATAAGTTTAATGAATGTCAGAACTAATTTGGAAAAAAACTAAATAAAATCATTTTAGAGCATTGCCAACCATTCTCTCAGGTATTGAGATGTTTATCTCATTCTCTCTCAGATGTTCTCTCAGGTACTGAAAAGTTCAGGACTGCTCAGGTACTTTTGCTGGACAGAATGCGAGCTAGGCTGACGCTCTGTACAAGTGACTGGCTTGCAGGGGCAATGGGAGTACACTTCCTCATCCCCTAATGCTCCTTGAGCCCCAGTTTTGTACTGTTAATTACCTAAAAATGGGAGGAGGGAGCAGAGTCTTGCTGAACAGCAGACAACTTTGCTGTTAAGGAAAATCTTGTTTGCTGACACCTCTTTTTCTTTAAAAGCAGCTAATACGTGCTCTTGTACACATCCTGTATAGAAAAAGTCAAAACAGAAAACGAAGGCCCTTGATAATATGGTAGGGCACCGCTGCCAAGGAAGGAAACAGTCTTTCTCTACTTTTAAAGAGTCACATAAACACTCAAACAGTGCATCATGAAAGTGATCAACTGGAAAGAATTTTCAAAAATTAAAAGCAAAGACCTTTTAAAAGTGCAGAGTATACAAATCCTTGCACTACTTCCTGCAGGTCTCTGAATCAAGGTCAACAAGAATACAGAGTTCCCAAAAAGAACCTCTTGCAGACATGCAACCAGGGAAAGGGTAGAAGATAAGTGTGCACTAAAAATGAAATTTAACTTCACTCCATAAAATATGGTTGAATTTACAAATTTGAATTCAACTCTGAATTTTTGAACATTTTTAATATTGATTTGAATTGGGGGGGGGCAATACGTAAATATTCAAATCCTAAGCTTGTTGGTGAACTTTAAGGCAACAATGCTAAACTTTAACTTCGACTTGCCAAACTTTATACTTGTACATATTGTTTTATCTAAAGTTCCTAAATCAATACAGCATCTGCATTTGGAAATGCTGAAAAACAAAACAATAAAAATTATAAAAAATTGTTTTAAATGTTTTGTAAGCAATACCAAGAAAGGAAAAGTTGCTTGAGAATTTTCTCCCCCAACGTTGCTGAAGCGCAATGCCAGTATGATTTTAAATGTGAACAGATTTAACATGAATTCACTTTGCTGTTACAGAAATTGGGGTTCCTTGCTTTCAAATGGCAGCCAACATAGAAAGAAGCCCCTAATACTTGGTTTTCAGTCGCTAGTCTTTATAGTTTTTCATTATAACACTCCGCCAAGCATGTGCTCTCTCTCTCTCTCTCTCTCTCTCTCTCTCTCTCTCTCTCTCTCTCTCTCTCTCTCTCTCTCTCTCTCTGTGCAGGAGAGGCTTCAGCGGAAGAAATAAAAAACCTGTGAAGATTTCCCATTTTCACTTTTGTTTCTCATAAAGACAGTCAGGCTATGACATAAACAACAATTTACACCCAGCATTTATTTTGGAAATTACAGTGGCGTGTGGCTAACGCACACAAATAAATAATGTTTTATGGGATTCTGCGGAGTCCTTTCAGGGGAGCGGATGTTTAGTAGAAATAAGATGATTTACAAAATGGAGCACTCCGAATTTAGCCGTTAATCCTGGGAAAAATACAGACACACAAGGAGCTTCTATAATTAAAACGAATTAAGAGAGAGAGAGAGAGAGAGAGAGAGAGAGAGAGAGAGAGAGAGAGAGAGAGAGAGAGAGAGAGAGAGAGAGAGAGAGAGATGGCATCCACTTGTATTGTACACAAGATGTGCGACACTTATTTTGTTCCCCACAATGCAGAAAGGGATCATATCCAAAGCATAACATGAATGAGAAAAGAAATTCTTGTATCCTATTTCATTGGCACTGGCACACTCTCTGTGCGATGGGTAGCCACTACCTATAGGGTAAAACAGCAACTGCCACGTGATCCAGAGGCCATATGTAAAGCTGATCAGAGAGTGGGAAATATTCTTCCATCATCATACTTATTTGCACTGTCACATTGATTTTGCGTTGATTATCCGGACACATATACCTTAAGCTTTTTTATATAATCAGATGTCCGAAAGTCTGTGGGTGCAATCCCCAATTAAGCAGAACTTTAAAATTTAGTATCATGAGTCACCTCACCATCAAACAATGTTCCCTAATTGGATATCAGAAGATAAAGATTTTGAGATTCTCCAGACATATGAATGGCATTTTTAGTATAGTCACACTGGAATGAACCATGAATCACACAAACTAGTGGACCGGGGGAGGGGAGTCCGGGAGCATGCTTTCGAGACAGTTTGGTGCATACGTGTGTGTTAGTTTACGGTATTTATTTATGTATTTAGTTTGAAGTGGGGAGGGATGTTGAGGGTCAGATCAACGTTTGGCTAGTAAGCAAAAGGATATTTGTGGACCCTTGTCCTTAAGTAACTATGTGGGTGACTTTACCCACTTGTTCCATGACATGAGGTGACTCATTGTAAGAAATACTGAAAAACACTGAAAGATTTAAATGTATTGAAGCTGTGCTAAAGACTTGCTCTCCTCTTGGGGAATGCCTCTTTTTAAAGCAATGCTTTAAGAATCAAAGCATTTTGAATCAAAGCATATTTTATTGCATACAGTGCATTTTAAGAGACTATAAAGCTGTTTTTAAAGATACATGTTTTAAACATTTTTAACTTGTTGTTTTTATGACCACAATCCCGTTGAAGATGTTTCACTCCTGATACTTTAAGAATCAATTATTTCAGTTGACCAATGTCTAGCTGTTGGGTCTCCTCCTGTCTTTCAGGGTTTTTTTAAGCTTTGTTTTATTTGGGGGTCTGTTTTGTCCAGATTACATTGTAAAACCAACAAATAGGGCCTGTCTTTTTACGTGTTTTGTATACCAATTGGGGGTTTGTTGTATTTTTTTAGGTGTTTCACAATAATAATAATAAATTCATGACAGTTTTGGCAAAGCTATAGTTTTATTTGGAGAGCTGTTTTATAGCTTCTACAAGTGATTAGAAATACACCTTGGATAACAAGCTTTATTTGTGATTCAAACAAAGAGTCTGAAGAAGTCAGTGAAGAATAAAACTCAAAACATGCTAGGGCATCAGGTTTGGGCATCAAGAATCACTGGCAATATGTACCTCAGTAAATAGATTCAAACTAATCAGCTGAACTGAAGCCATGTTCTACTGCTTAAGTTGGCCTACTGTAACCTCAAAAGATTGATTACCCCATGTAGGAATACTTAGCATTTATATAGCGCTTTCAAGAGTTCAAAGTGCATTACATATACTATCCTGTTGTAATCCTTACAATAGCTCTGTAAGGTAAGTAGATAATAATATCCCCATATTGCAGATGAGGGGGAGGGGGTTGAGAGGGAGTGTGACTGGCCTATCTGGTGAGTTCATAGCAGATACAAGCTTGAAGTCCTGATTTGTAGCTCAGCTTTTCAGCCACTGTGCTACACCAGTTCTCTATGTATGAAGAAAGACTTCTTACTAAGAAAGCATAAAACCTGATGGAAGAACAGTGATTTCCAAAAACCGGAAATGCCTTTCGGAGGCCTCTGTGAGCCACTCTGAGGCCCGTGGAGGCCAGAAACAGGCCTCCGGAGAAGCGCACAACATGGAACAAGCCTCTGGAGAGGCCTCAAACTTCAAAGGTAGGGAAAGCAACCAATGACGTTCTGCCTTACAACCACCGTTGTATATCTGGGCGGTCATTAGGCGGAACATCGTTCAGCCGGGACACCTGTATTTCCACAGGATGGGTGCAACCCCTCCCTCCTTAGGAAAAACACCTCCTTTTCAAACGCTGCTTTTTTTGGACAAGAATTTTGCTTTGGAACTCTTGATGAACTAGGTTGAAGAAATAGGGCTGGCTTGTCATTTTCAGCCAACCCATGGGGAAGTTAGCTTTGAAGTGTATCCTTCAAGGTGTTCGCGACAAGGATCTATGGGAGAGAGGTTCCACCTTAATCACCACTTAGCTGCTAGGCACTTGACAAGCTGGAAGTGAGCTGTGTGCCTGAAGAGAAAGGAGGTGTGAGACTGTCCCTGAAGACACCGTTGCTGTTTCCTGGTACATGTTTAGTCAGTATGGTCTTGGGTCCAGGAATTCCTCCATTTTTGTACTTGTGTTATGTCCTGTATTGTGTTCTAAAATGGTTGCCAGAGGGGAAAAATACTCTTGTTAGTTTCAGTTTAGCTTAGGATTATAAGGTCAGTTCAGGAATCAGAAACCAAAGTACAGGTGGGCCCCCATATCCGCTGGGGATATGTTCCAGGCCCCTCCGTGGATACTTGAAACCGTGGATAAGAGCAAACACCCCGCCTCCATGGTTTCCTGAGGGCCCCCCCACCCTGCCTCCTCTGCAGGCAGACATGCTTGCCCCCCATCTCTTATTTTTCTTTCAGCAAGCTTTGTTTCTTCCTTAAAACAGAGAAGCAGCCTCCATTGCAGGCAAGTAGAACGAGACTAAGTCCTAGAAAGGCTCTGCAAGGTTTCTGTTAACCTTGCAGAGCCTCTCTAGTACTTAGTCTCGTTCTACTTGCCTGTAATAAGCTGCCAGAGGCTGCTTCTCCTGTTTGTTTAAGGAAGAAATGAAGCTTACTGGGAAAAAAGTAAAAGCCTGGAGGGGGGGTGTCCCCACAATCCGTGGATAACTGAAACCGTGGATAGCGAATCAGTGGATATGGGGGCCCACCTGTACTGGTCAGAAAAATGAAAAACAAACGAAAAAAGCATTGGGAAGATGGTAAGCAAAACACCCTACTTTGGAAAATGAAACTTAAAGATAGTCATTTGACTTGGCAAAATCTGGGAGGAAGGGTCAAGTGTTTTCTTATATAAGTTGGGCTGAGCCAGAACAGAGAGCAGTTTGAAAAGAAAAAACCAGAAAGGGTGCTGCTTGGAAAAGAAACAGCCAGGACAAAAAGAGTTGTTACAGAGAAGACTAAAGCCGCCCTTACACCACATGCGTCGTGTCCCGGAGTAGCCGACGTGTCAATTCTGACTGGCCCAATGCGTTGCTCCGCATCCCGCCCCCACAACAAATGTGACATCTCATTGGCCAAAACTCAATTTATTCAAGTTGGAACTCACCGGAACAACCTTCGGTCAATGAGAGGCTTCATTCGATGTGGTTGGGGGCGGGACGCGGAGCAACGCATTGGGCTAATCCAGAATAGACTCCGGGACGCGACGCGAGACGCGTGCGGTCTGTTACAGCTTTTAGTAGACAAGATGCTAAATTGAAAATAGAATCATGTACGAATATTGCTTCAATTTGAAACCTGGCTAATATAAGGAGCAAGTCTAGCTTGAATCAGATGGATGAATTTATCTCTGTCTTTCTACTCACTTCATATGTTCTTAAGTTTGGGGTTTTTTTAAGCTTCTTTAAAATTATTTTTTTCTTGTATATCTTTGCTTACTGAAACCTTTTTCAAAATCTCTAGTAAAGTTTTCCCCATCCCACCTCTTCCAAGTACTGGTAAAGTGGCAGGATCAAATGCAAAAGGTTTCCCAAGGCAATGGGCTGCTATAGTGGAGGTAAGCCATATAAACAACTAGAACTTACACTTAGTGGCTGTGGGAAAATCTACAGGAAGCAATGGGCAAAAAAAGAGGCTAAGCAAGCTGTTTTTGTGCACATTCCCTCCCATTTATGGCACAAATTACTGCTGGATCATTACAGTATCCAAAAAAGGGTTATCATCATCAGCACTGCAAAGACCAGGCAGATCAATGGAAAAAGAGACAGGCCAACATGGAACTTTCTCAATCTTTAAATCTCCCAGTAGCATAACCCCACATAAACAGTTTGTCAGGATCAGGTCCTTGGCCTGGATTTTTCTGCCTTGGTTTGTCCCAGTGCTGCCTGACCTGTTTTCTTCCCTGTTTCCATGCCTGGAAACTACAACACTCTCCCCCTGTAGTTTTGGTTGTTTTGCCTGGAGTTCCTGGAACGTCCTTTGGCAAGAACTGGCAGATATATCCCTAGGGACTCGGTTCAAAGGATTTGCTTTGGACTTCGTTCCTGGGACTAACTTTGGCCCACACCTCTAGGGCTGAGCCTTGCCAACATGGCCCTGACACAATCAAGGGATGCCATCAAGCATGGGAATGTTCTCAATGGCCCTCAGCACCATCCATCAACATAAGGAAGGAGGGTGTACTGCTGCCAGTGACAATGACTGGGTTGGAAAGCAAGGTGAGAGAGGAAGGGCAGGTCCTTATTCTGCCTTTAGTCCATCAGGGAATACTTATGATTTGGGCTGAGGAAGAGAGTCTGTGAGGAATTTGCCCCTTCCCTAGCAACAGCTGGCACCTTTTCAGGAAGGCCTGCCTCACACTTTGAAGTCTGCAAATTGTCCTGAAAACTGTCTGATCTATTCATTACAGCCAGCGGACAAAAATTCCACTGTCAATTCACACACACACAGGCCTCCCATTAAAATTTAATGGGGCTGCGCATGCGCAAGGGCAGCCCTTTCCACGATAGCTTTATTACCGCTAAGTGGCAATTAATAACAGCCTTTATATATATAATAGCCTGTTAATATTTCCAGCCCTTGCTATCGCACAGTTGTTATGACGGCAATTGTGAATTAAGACCGAAAGGGGGAAGCCCTCCTTCTTTTTTTCTGCTTCCCCCAGAAGAAGTTTTCTTTCTGTTACCAAAAGTTTGCCTAGCCTTATTTTTATAGCTGGGTGAGAAAGGATTTACAGGGAGTTGAAATCACTGGAGCTAATTAGTTGAATGGCCCTATTATTTATCCAGGGACACGTACTACAATAATTGCTATTGCAGGTTTCAAGCATCTCCAGGATATTAATTCCAGAGCTCTCATGTCATCTCAGTACAGTAAAACTTCCAAATGGCACCCTGAAGGTGCATAATCTCATTTTAAAACTCCTTTTTCTTCTTTTTTTTCTGAGGGAACTGGCAGAATCTCCTTCCATAAAAGCTGAAAAGAAGAGGAAGAACTCATAATATTTTCCTCATAAGAAAACACTTATATTTTTCTTATTATATTTTTTCCCACCAGTTCTCTGACCTTTTCTTCCCTGTTCTCACACTCAGTGATAGGATTGCTCCAGCATCTCATTTATTTGGAGACTAGATCCTCCATGCTTTCCACCAAGTGACTCTAGGTGTTTTTCTCCCAGGTCTTTACTTTCACCAAAATAACCCTGATTACTTTCCCCTCTGATGTGGGGGATTCATCCCTGCTAACAGGCATCTTTTCAAGTGGCAGATGTCTTTTCATTTAGCAGGGGAAGAGCAACTGCCCCTAATCACACCAGCGCATCATCTCGTCTAGTGGCTGTTGCTGGTGCTTCTAAATCTTTTTAGATGTGAGCTCTTTTGGGATAGGCAGATCCCTGCTGTGAGCTCTTTTGGGATAGGAAGATTCATCTTTGCTACATAAACTTCTTTCTGAACTCCTTTTTTTGTTGAAAAACATTATAGTAGTAGTAGTAGTAGTAGTAGTAGTAGTAGTAGTAGTAGTAATCAGGCAGCACAGAGCGCTTCTGCTTCACACTGCCCCAGAGAAAATAACCAAGTTCTGATGATCAAGTTCTGATGAAGCTTCCTACTTCCTGTTTAATGAAGACTTTCTAGCCTGCTTTGTTGCTATAAGCAGCTTGCTGCTTATAGCATTTTGGTGAATCAAGAAGTCCCGACCTGGCACCAGCAATATCAGTTAAAGGAAAGGTAATGGGTGCCCGGGGGGGGGGCATAGGGAGCATGCCCAGTATCTGCGGGTAATGGTGTTTCCCCCATCCACGGTTCCCGGTATCCGCAGCGGGGGCAGGAACCTATCCTCCATGGATACCGGGGCCCTACTGTATTTCAGTGTGTATATTCTCTAAAATGTTAGAGTTCTGACAATAAAAGTGCAATGATATTAGGCCTGATAGTTGATTAAAAAGATGGAATTCCAATGCAGGCTCTATAAGAGCTTAGTGATGATCACACACCAGATTATTATTCTTATGAATATTTATATACTGCTTTTCAACAAGAGTAGTTCACAAAACAGTTTACATAATAAAATAAATCAATACATGGTTTCTTGTCCCCAAAAGGCTCACAATCTAAAAAGTATATACAGAAGAGAGACCAGCAACAGCCACTGGAAAAGATGCCATGCTGGAACAGTTGCTCTTCCCCTGCTAAATACAAGTCAACACCACTTTAAAAGATGCCTCTCTGCCCAGTTAGCAGGAGTACTCCTCAGTTTAGGAACAACTGAGGTTAATAGCACCAACTGATACCAGGACTGTTTACGGGAATCACAAACCACATCAGCCCTCTTTATCAGCCCTCTGAACGTAGAAAGAGAAAAATGGGAGCGTAGTAGCTAACTGTGTTCCTGTAGCGCAAAAGCCAGGCCACTGTCGCATACTGCCAGGACACTGCTGCAAACATGCACATGGTGTGTGCAGCGACCGCTGCATCCTATGGTGGTGGTGGGGGAAATCCAGGAGGCCTCCTCTGGGTAAGAGAATGTTTCCTTACCTGGGGGTAAGCCTCCGCGGTGCAGACAGATCTACTTGGACCTGCAACAGCTAAATAGCTGGCACTGTGGGATCGGGTCTAGAGAGGGGAATAGGATATTGGCAGCGCCAGCGCCCATTCCACCTTCCTTCTGCCACCCCTCTCACCATCTTACCTCCTCCAACAAGCAGGAGCGACGATTATGCAGACGGGAAGGTGCAGGCAGTGCATGCGTAGTGCATGACTGGCGCTGACTGCTTTACAGCAGTCAGCGCCAGCAGAGGACGACACGCAACATCGGGGGGGGGGAGTATAAGATAGAGCTGTTAGTAAGCTTTACACCTTTTGGTTACTTGAGAAACTTACAGCTAATCTAAATACTAGGAGTTTGAAAATATTATCGCTAGGAAAACAGTGAAGGCAAGGAAAACAACATATGAAAAAGGGTGTTTCAGTTCTAGACTGCTCTTAATAGCTGAATATTCTTCCCATCCTCCTCAATTCAGAAATCCCACTTGCAGCAATGCTCAGAATCCCTGGGCATTGTGCAGTAAAAATTCCAGTTGTCCGCCTCATTTCCAGTTACACCAAACATCAGACTGGTGGCCATTTCCATCCACCAAGCATAGTAACTGGTGTACTCTGGCCAATCCCTACAACCCTACAAAAATCATTGGGCTAGCCCTGCTTTAGAACCTTCTCCTCTGTGCTCCTACTGTTCATAAAGTATTTATTTGCTGCTCTTCAGCTAGCAAGCTGTTAAAGAGTTACAAAATCATAAAAACCACAGATATAAAATACAATTACCAATCATAAAATGATACAGCACAGCAGTGAAAACACAAAATAAAATAAAATAAAATAAAAACTAGCAGAAACAGTAAAGCCACCACCAGATGAAAACCAGCTAGGAGACATGCTAGAAGGCCCAGGCAAATAAAAAGATCTTTGCCTGGTGCCAGAAAGGTATCAAGGTTGGCTCCAAGTGAGCCTCCATAGGAAAGTGTTCCACATACAGGCTGCCCCGTCCACTTGCTGCCCACCTAACTTCAGAAAAGAAAGGTCTCAGATGAAGAATGGCATACTTTCTTTGTCATACAGGTTCATATGGGAAGAGGCAAACCTTTAGGTACTCAGTTCCCAAATTTTTTATGACCTTAAAGGTTAAGATCAGCTTTCTGAACGGCGTTTGAAAAACAAACTAGCAGTCAGTGTAGAATTGTCAGGATATGATCCTTATATCCAGAACCTGTTAGCAGCCTATTCTGAACTGACAAATGTAGGTCTGGGAGTGAAGTCTTGTAATATGGCTGGCATCACAGGTGAATTGTCCAGACGTGTGATTAGTCAAATCCCCCAAAATCGTATTTTAGAGGCCAATTACAATGAGAGGAGCAAGCTTCTGGCTTGTCACTGTCAGAGAGACTCTGGTAGATGGATTATCTTTTAGACTTAGATTCTTATGCCTCTTCACTTGGACCCTCCCCACAATGGCTGTCTATGCCGCCATTGCACCTCCTTTAATTGGCCATGGTTCGTACACACATTAAGAATAGAGTTACAGTTGGAGAATATGATTCAAAGATGTAAAAAATGCCGACATAAAAGCATGCTGTGAAACATACTTCCTAAGCTCTGCTCACTCACACTCTAAGCTTCCTGGCTGCCCATCACTTCCAAGTTTTCACATTGCTAAAACAGATTAGCCCATTTACTGCTAGTATATGTGCCCATCCTTATAAATACAAATGTACGGCTAAATAAGCTCAGCAGAAATACGGGCTTAGGTGTATGTAAGGGGGGCTTGCATAAACGCACAGCCATTTCTCTCAGAAATTTATCACACGTTTCCCCCCACCATGCTAGAACAGCAGCACATTCCATCTACGGCCTTGCACTTTATTGCCCTCAGTGGTAATATTAATAATGGTAAAAATAATAGCATGATCAAATAGCATAAGCTTTAAAAAAATGCCCCATTGTTATTCTAATGTTCTTCAAACCTCCCCTCCCCACTCATACACACACTCCTCCATATTCCAGTATTTGCTTAGCTAAGTGATTTGCAATTATTCCAGCCCCAACCCCCAAATTTTCCCTCTCTTTTTCCACTGATATGAAAGAGAAAGAGAGTCAGCTGCATACTAGGAAGTGGATGGAGAAAGCTATAACATTTGTTCAGGAAATTTATTTCAGCCAATATTTCTCAATAAAATAAAGTGTATAAATGAAATCACACTGACACCACCATATTTCCCAACTAGCCCGCGAATTAGAGTGGCACTCAGCACTCGCCAGCCATTCTCTCCCACATCTTTTTTATTTTAAAGAGGGGGGGGGAGTGAATTACATGCAAAACAGCGTACTGATGTAAATTTGGGTTGTGTGCAAGAGAGACTTTGTTTGTTTTGTATGTATTTTTGCTTGGGTGATCACAGATGCTACATGAGCTGCCCAATCCTGCCTAAGATTTGCTGCAACGCACTAAGTGCGCTGTGCCGGATCCTAGCCCAGATCAGGCCAGCACTGGTGGGGTTGGAAGTCACCTCGGGGGAGAGCCCCAGCGGTACCTATAGGCCTCCTCGGATGTGCGCCAGTAAAGTGGCTGGCGCAAATCCGGGGAAGCCATGCAAGGCTGGCCAGGCCCAGGACGGGGGATAGGATATCGGCAGAGTGAGCCGCTGATATCCCTGCCCCCATCCCTAGCCAGCCAATCACCCCCTCCCCTGACATCCCGACCCACCGCATATCCCACCCTCCCTTTCGTTCGGCAGCACAGCCTTCGGCTGTGGGCTAAGTGAGTGGCGCCAGCCTTGGTGCCAGCACCACTTACTTGCACGGTGCCACAAACATGTCTTATGGCACGTTTGCGACACCTCCCCCACCCCGGTGGAACTATAGCTCCGCCGGGGGGAAATTAGTCAGGATTGCGCAGTAAGATCAGAAGCACTGATCTAAGGGTACTATCAATGGCCTCAAAACGCACGCGCGCACACACACACACGCGCGCACACACACACACACACACACACACACACACACGAAAAATGTGAGGCAAATGTGCGAAAAAACAGTGCTGCAGGTTTTTGGGTGGTTCAGGAAAATGTTGGCTAAGGAGGGTACCTTTAGGGTAACACATGATGTCATTAATACCCTCCAAAGTGCAGTTTTGCAACTATTTTTGTTTATGGAGGTTGTTTTTTTGGGGGGGGGGTTGGGTAAGAAACAAACATACTTCTGCATAAACAAGAATTTGCTTCTTTAAAAGAAAGTGGATAGTCTGCTTAATATACAAGGGAAAGGGCAAGACTGATTCAGCATTCAGCATTCAATTCAATTCAGCATTCAACTTGCTGGTATGTATAAGTGTACAGCTACAGTAGAGTCAGGTTCAAACTGTAGAAAAAGAATCCACTGTGACTACTAAGAATGTTATAACTGCCTTTAATCTTTGTTTTGCCATCCCTTGTACCATGAGGTTTGGCTCACTTGCCTGAACCATCTACCACACCTGCTTCTTCAGGCACATTTTTAGCAGAGTTCTTGTTCTGTGTTCATGACACACTATCTGGAATAATTTGTTGGGGGCAAGTGAGCAGTTATGGACTAAACATTTATCCTTTCCACTGCTATGATTCCATCACCCCAAACCAGAGAATCACCAAAACTTCAGAAGCCTTAAGGCTGATCTACACTGCACGAATTCCGGCGCGTCCCGGGCGTGTGCAGCGCATGCAGAGCGGTGTGGTTTCCATTTTAACCAATCGCAACACGGGAGAGCTGATGTTTGGCCACGTTCGGCCAATCAGAAGAAAGTGATGGTGGGACGAGGAGAGAAGTGTTTCACCAATGGGATGAGAGGGGGGCTTTCAGCCAATCGGAGTGCTCTTGTGTTTCAGCCACTTAGCGTTCAGCTTGAACTTACAGGACAAAAACAAAGATGATGGCTGAAAACCAAACCTCGTGCTGGGTTACTGATATTCAATTCATTTCGTTTGTTTTTCTCCTTTGTCTATCTGCCCCTCTCTCTCCTCTCTTGCTCTGTACACGCTCTGTACAAGGCTCCTCATCCCCGCAACTGACCTATCACAGGGGGCCAGCAAGTGACCAATCAGGAGGGACAAGCAGGTAGACAACGCGCTGAAAAAATCTGGTGGAGCCAGGACAGCGTCCAGGGGGCGGGGCGTGCTGTTCCCTACACTTGTGACAACCTGAGGCGCCCCGAACTCAAACGGCTTTGGTGTAGTTCCGGTCTTATGCATATGAGGCTGCTTCTATGGAGAAGCAGTGGGAATCTCTGTGGGATAAGCATGTTCATCAACGACTCGGTGGCCATTTTTCCTCCGCATATGCCAGGCTTTTTGTTTGTGCGTCAGGCACAGTTGGTGTAGTATAGTGCCCAAGAAACTGAGCTGTGAATAAGAACCTTCCTGGTTCAAATCTTGCCTCTGCTATGAGCTTATTAGATGGCCTTAGGCAAGCCACTCCCTCTCAGCCTCAGTTCCTCAGCTGCAATATGGGGATAAGACTTACTCATAAGGTTGTTGTAAGAACTACGTCAACCTAATGCACGTGAAGTACTTTGCACACTCAAAGAAGTGCTATACATATGATAAGCATTGTTTTATTGTTGTTGTTGTTGTTGTTGTTAATATTATTATTATTATTATTATTATTATTATTATTATTATTATTATTACAGCTAATACACATGCAGAATCCAAAGGACTTGGGCCATATGGACAAGCCCCATTGCTCTTCATTTCTTAACCATGTTCCTATTCACATTTTTCAAGTTACCTGGGAAATCATACCTGGTACAATGTTTGGCCAGCATTGTGACAGATATGCCCTCAGACCCTTGAGCATGCAAACATAATAAAATATATTGGAAAAGGAAACCACTATAAGATTTGAACTAACCCCAGCATGACTGTAGATTGTGACACTCTCTTGACTTCCATATTTCAGTCTCCCAAATCTGGATTTAGGGAGGAGGTCAAGGAGAAAATTGTATTTCTCCTAGCAGCTGTTCACATCACCCTAAGGGATGGGAAGGAAAGAATTCTCTCCACACCACCTCTACACTTTCCCATCTTTGCTCCAGTTGGACAGAGATTCAATCCCGCAGCTAGAACCAAAAGGTCTCTCACACTTGCCAATTGAACCAATCAATTTTTACTGCTGGGAAGATAATAATGCTAGTAAGTGTAAAAAGTTTTAAATACAGCCTTTGAAGAGCCGTATTACTCCTTTTTAAGTAACTACATCTCAGGTAGTGTCTTTGTTGCTTAGCTGGCATGACTGGGAGCAGAGACAAATCCACACTCAGTGGCTGCCTCTACAGTTCCTGAAAAAGCACTGTGAGACACTGAATTAAACGTAAAAGTTAACACTACCATCAAATCGTCGAAAGGGCTGCAGGTGGTCTTGGGATCAAAGTAAAGGTGATGCTTATTTATTTTAAAATGTATACCCTGCTTTATCCTCTTAATAAAAAATAAGATGCCCAAGGCAGCTTACAACAATTAAAACACAATAAAATCAAATAAAAATAACAATAAGCTCATAGTGCAAAAACAGGCCATTAAAAAAAGTCAACATTCAAAGAGAAGAGACCAACCAAAAAACCACACAATATTTACCTCATTGACACCCCACTTTTCACAGTGTATCCCCCACTTTTCACAGGCTTATCAAGGTGCCTCACAAACATTAAAATGAACAATAAAATATAAAACCTACAAAAAACATAACACAGCAGTAACATAAAACAAATTTTCCAGGACTGATCCTACCGTTAAATCAAGGCCCTATGGGTATCACATAAAAATGGTCTTCAGGCATCACTTTAAAATGGAGGCGGCGGCTGGGCGGCCTGCCTAACCTTCCTAGGTAGGATGTTCCCAAGGTGTAGGGCCACCGTCAAAAAGGACCTGTGTTCCTGGCTGTCACCATAACTACGAGTCCATGATTCCCTCCATAAGGTTTCTATGGCCAATCTTGAAAGCCAGGCAGGTACATACATACATACATACAAGAGGAGACTGTATACTGGATCAGCCTTCTTTTTTTTAAGCAGCAACTGAAAATGAGCTTTCAAGATTCAAAATAAAATATTGGTGTAACTCCATGCAGTTACAAACCAAATTCACTATCAGCGCAATCCTGTGTAACTCTTGAACCGGTGTAACAGTAGATCCACCGGTGTAAGTGCATTTATGCCAGTGTAACTTGCCGTACGCCAACGTACACAGGACGGACACTAGCATAACCCTCCTCGGACGCCGCGCATGCGCAGTTCGGATATAGGACAGCCTCCAGTGCAACTCCGCCAGTGCAGGGGGCATTCTGGGGGTGTCTGAATGCTCCCGGAGTGCCCCCTGCACCGGCGGAGTTGCGCTGGCATCTGTCCTGCGTCCAAACTGTGCATGCGCGGCGTCCGAGGGGGGTTACACGGGTGTCCGTCCTGTGTACATCGGCGTACAGCAAGTTACACTGGCATAAGTGCACTTATACCGGTGGATCTACTGTTACACCGATTCAAGAGTTACACAGGATTGCGTTGTATGTCCCAGACTGAACTTCTCATTCTTTTCAAACTCTCCTCTCCATATTGTTGACATGTCGAGCAGACATGAAATCTTGGCCGTGTCTACAATTTCTCCCTCTCCTTTTGCCAACCATATTCCATCCAACACCAAGCCATGTTGACTCTCTCTAGAGAGTATTGCAAAAATCAAGCCGTTCCTCACTGTCCCTTTGGCTGAAACACTAGTTTGTGCTCTGGCCATCTCCTTGCCTAGCCCATTGCAACCTTCTCCAATGGTTTTCCAGTTTCATATCTCAGTTCTCTCACCAGTATCCAGAAGACTAATCCCCAAATCGTTTTTACCCCTCGTATCACTTAAACCTTTCAATGCCCCTCCTTAAACCTTTTTACTGGATTCCCATCTCTTTCCAGCACAAACTCCTTGTTCCCCCTCCTCTTCTCTCTGCCACTGTATCCAGATAGATCCCCATCCATACTCTTTGCTCCTCCAACTCTACCACCAGCAGTAGCTGGAACTATCTCCAACTCTCTGAAACAATTTCACCGATCCTCTCTTAAAGCCCCTTATGACCCTTCTAGAACATTCGCCTAGTACCACCTCTCCTAACTGCGTTTTCTGGTCTTCAAAAACCTGAAAACCCAGAAGTAACTGCTGATGATATCATCACCAGTCACTTCTGGTGGTATACAGCAGGAGAGTGGCGTTAGAGGTGGTACTCGGCCAAGAAGAGGTTGAGAACCCCTGCCCTAAGCATCTCGTCCTCTTCTGTCACTCTCTGTGAACACAATGAATTTAGATCCCTTCATTTAATACTTTAGGGTCAAACTACATATTATATTCCAATGTGTACAGGTGGTCTTGTAGGTCTAGTTGACCTCCTTTAGCCACAGTTAATAACCACATTATTATTGGGGGAGAAAATCTTCTAGTGGTGAGTCTTCCAGCTCAGAAATGGTTATGTGAATAGATTCCAGTTCAGCAGTTACGGAAAGTAGTCCAAAGAAGTGATGAAATCAAAGACATTTTGGTTTCACTGAAAGCATAGCACCCTCAACAGCAAAATGGTTGGTAATCAATCATTCAAATCAATTAACCAAAATCAATTTACTCTTGTGCTTCAGTCTCCTAGTTTATGTGGTAGTAATTTCAATGGAAATCAACAGAGAAAGTGCACAGGATCGTTGCCAATGAATTCGTCAATTAGCTACACTGATTAATCAATTAATGCATCCATCCTGAAGAACATAGATAGCCGGGAAGAAACAACTGATATATATTTATTACTGATGTGCATACAAACCATAATTAGCGTGTATACTTTGCTCAGAAAAAGCCATGCACACACCCCACCCCCCCGGCTATCATTACTGGTGACTTTTATAACCTGCTTTATAAGAGGTTATTAAGGAATATGGCAAGGGATGGTAATTGCTATCTAATATGAATAAGGCACTTTATGAAATGGCCCTTTTATTTAGACTGTTAACTGAAAAGTGGTAGCCATTATAAATAAGAACGTAGGTAGGTGTGTGTGAGACAGGGAGAGCAAGGGAAATGCCCCCTATGCTTACAGAATGTGTAGGGGGATAGAAATAGTTGTATCCCTGCACGTGTACCACAACCTTGAAAAATATACAGTATGCATTCTTTTGCCTCTTTTAAAAGGATTTTACAAATGTTACTTTATTCCTCATTTTGGCAAAGCCATGAAGCATAATGCACTGGGAATGCAAGATACCATTAAAATTAATGAAAGACACCACTGCTGGAGTCTTTTGTCAATGCTTGAATAGCCCCAAGAAATGTGAAGTAATAACAAACAGAATGCCTTTGAGTAAGTGCAGAGTGCCTGTACCTCTCCACAACCAAATATCACATGGGTGGAAAAATCATCCAAAACGAGGTACACATAAAAACTACAGGGTGCAACATTAAATTATGCAGGGTTATCATCTACAGGAGAAGAAACAGAAGATTTTCCAGAGGGAAACAAGTCCCATGCCTTATTTATTGACTGAAATTATATACAGTACCACCCTTCTTCTAAGGCTCTAACATTATTTCCCTCCCACCCCCTCTTTTTATCCTCACAACTATCCTATGAAGTACACTGGACTGAGAGATAGTGACTGGCGCACGGACAACCAGGGAGCTTCACAGCTGAGTGGGGATTTGAACCTGGGTCTCTCCCAAGTCTGTCACCATAACCACTACCCCATGCTGGCTCTACTGCAGCTCTCTCGAAAAACATAGATCTCCTTTGCCTTAAGTGGTTTTATTGGACAGGACCCCGCTTTGATTGGACAGTTATCTTTCTTGCCTAGATATAATTTTCTATTAGAAGACTTTGTGCAACAAAACACATGGAAAACTCAGGGCCAGAGTAGAGATGACATCAATCACGTCATTTGGTCTTGCCTGTTTTTTTTCCCTTCCCCCTTGCTAAATGTCAGGCACGGGGGCAGGATCAGGATTGGAGCTGCAACAGGAGTGGAAGAAGGCTTGAACCCTTTCTCTCTGCTATAATCCCAACCTACACTACGCCCCTTCTGCAGCTGTTATTTCTCCCCATTGGCACCAAAGGGACCTTTCCTCCTAAGGCAAACATTCCTAATTTACAAACATCTGAATTAATTTTACATTCTCCTAAATAGAAAGTTTTTTTCAACATTCTAAATTATATTTAATAACCAATACATTCATTGTCTTTAAATTCAACAAAGTTTTGAAAGTACAGCATTAAAAAAACCCTGAAATGTGAAAATGTTCAACTTTCATTCAAGATAGTTGTTTTTAAAACAACATTTCAAATGTGTACAACCTAACAGATTGTAAGTTTAAAAGGCTCCACTTGATCATTTTTAGAGATCATTCATGATGAGTTACAGGAGAAAAGGCGACCATCATCAGATATACAGTATAGAACTTTCATATCATTGCAAATGCAACACTTCACAGTGGAGTCAGTTCACATATTTGGCTGACAGTCATCCAGCATACACAGTAATCAAATGTTGAGAAATTGACAGCCCAATCCTATGCTAGCCTCCGCCGGCGGCACTGGGCTCCGCGCAGTGGCAAATGTGCCGTAAAGCATATTACGACAGCGTTGAGGTCAGTCCCACCAACGTGCAAGCCAGCACCGGTAGGCCTCCACTGACGAAGGAGCATCACACGCCAGGGCAGGTGAGCTCCGTGAAGGGGGGGCAGGGGCATTTTGGGGTGGGGCGGGCGGGCAGGAGAGCGGATCAGGCCTGGGAGGAGACAGGCTTGGTGAAGGAGGCCTTGCCAAATCCTATCCCCCATCCCGGGCTTGAAAGCCCACCATGGGGCTGGTCAAAGCTGTGCTGGCCATTTAGCTGGCGTGCCTCTGAGTAGCCCCACAGGGGCTGCTAGGGCTCAACACGGGAGAAGGGGACAATTGTCCCCTTTAGCCCCGCACTGGATACAGCAGAGCCTGCTCTGGTGCCGCTGCATCCCAGCACGGGACTTTGGGTAGGATTGGACTGCAAGTGATATACTGTACATGCACGTTGATAAAAATACTCCATTACATCAAACAGAGTTCAAAATATAGTTTTCCTTGAAGTTATGTTTTTGGAATGATACCCCCCCTTCTTCTCTGTACTCTTTTCTTCATGGTTGTAATATATGTGGAAAAAACAACAACACAATCTTTTCCAAACTTTGGATAGAAAGGGGACTGTTGTCATCTAAGAGGGTTGCAATTACTACTAGACCTATTCTATACTAGTGCAATTTACTACTAGTTTGTCTTATGCTTTTATATTTTAACTGCAGTTTTTAGGCTATTGTGGTTTTAAGTATTGTTTTTATGTATATTGTGTATGTTTTAATCTTTTACGGTGTAAACTGCCCTGAGTGCCAAGCTTGTTGCCTAGGGAAAGGCAGTATATCCAAAATAAAACAAACATACCTGCACCCTGGCTTGCATTCCATGTGCCAGTAGAGCTGAAAACCTCCCACTTCACCCTTCAAATACCCATAAGTACCACCCACAAGTAGGCTCTGCAGATTGGGGATAACATTATCATATCACCCAGAATCCATACTCAAGGAGTGTTTTAAAACCCAAAAGGCTCTAATCCCAGGCAACATCCAGCAACACGGCAACGCATGTGTAACTACAACTTTTACCCACAGCTACTCTACTTGGCAACCTGGGTTCAAGCCTGAATATTAGGCACTGACTATCCAGACATTCACACAAGTTTTTATTAATTTTAATCAGGGCAAGAGGCTTTCTGCCTCCTTGGGGAGGGGGGGGGGAGTAATACAGATTTCAAGACAGGAAATACTTGTCAACCTCCAAGCAACAAGTAGATGGCACTGTAGCCATTGCTGGACGAATTTTCTAACATGGTAAATGGGAAAGGTTGGTGGTGGGGGAAGGGGGAAATAGTCTTCCAGCGGTGACAAACATGGAAAACAAATAGGCCTTCCAAATGTTAACTCTTCTGCCTGTATCAGATTATTGCAAAAAGCGAATAAATGAAGACATCACAGAAAGAAGAAAAATTGATCTATTTTCTAAGCTGTTCAAATAAGCCTGGGGATTCAAACATTTCATCAGCTATTTTCCCTGTGAAATTTCAAAGTGGGCTCGTGGGGTGTTGAGAGGAAAGAGGGGAGCTATGCTCAGATCCTACATGAACTACACTGTAATTCATAAGTATTTTTTTTCCACAGGGCCCCCATTAAGCAAAGCCACCAGAGTTAAAATGATTCATGGGTGAAAATCCATATGGAAAAGCATTACCGTCAGGGCTTTCTTAATACACCATAATTAATATCAATTGAATTAAGGAGAATGGGCTAAGCAAAATGTTATTATACACAATGAGAACACAGCAGCAAGCCACCCTGCTAAGCCAAAAGTGATGTTTTCCCATATTTTGGCTGCCATGCACAGACCAATAAATCCTGCTAAATTTACCTCCCAAGGTCAGAGAGGGTAGGAGATACATGTGTATGATTTTCAACTTTGCTCTGAAAAAAGAGTGCAGGGGTCAGTACCACCCACAACCTCCTGCTTCAGCCTGAGAATATTCCAGGGCTGATTCTCATGGTATTTACACAGGAGATATAAAACTGAACAATATGTGTGTTGTGCAAAAGTGAAAGTGAGCAGATGCAGTCATTTATGGAGTACTGTGGAGTAGGTTTCTGATGATAGTGGAACATCACCATAAGCTTTAAACACTTCAAACCACCTTTTCAAACTGTATTCCCAGAATATTGTCAAAAGAGAGATGATGGTGCCTAATTTTTAAAGAGGTGCTGGGACTCAGGCATATTTGGAAGTCCTGCAATCTGTCCTGAAGACCCCTTTGTTCTAAAGGATGGAATTAAATGCAAAGCAGAAGTCTCTGAATTCAGGTCTCCACAATTCAGATCCGGACCACAAAGTGGGCATGTGTGTGCACTTCTTACTCCAGTTCCCCATTTAAAATATCTCCTAAAGCTATTTGCCTGGCAGGACTATAAATATATATACAGGTGGCGCAGTGGGTTAAACCGCTGAACCATAAGCTGTCGATCGAAAGGTCGGCAGTTCGATTCCCGCGACGGGGTGAGCGCTCGTTGCTTGGCCAGCTCCTGCCAACCTAGCAGTTCCAAAGCATGTCAATGCGAGTAGATAAATAGGTACCGCTTGCGGGAAGGTAAACAGCGCTCCGTGTTCCATCTGCATGCTATGCGCTGCGGCAAGGAGAGTCATGCCGGCCACATGACCACGGAGGCGTCTTCGGACAACGCTGGCTCTTCGGCTTTGAAATGGAGATGAGCACCACACCCTAGAGTCGGACACGACTTAATTGTCAGGGGATACCTTTACCATTTTTACATATACATTTTGCCCTGTGGGGGGAAAAACAGGGGAAAGCGTTAAGTCCCCCAACACTCCTCTGAAGAACTTTGCAACCTCCTCTGGCTGCCTTTTGTTTTTAAATCATTGGGAGACTGTAACATGCATCTGCCATGTAACATTTGGTTTTTATACTGAATTATATTGCACTACCATTTTTGCCCTGCCTGCACCTAAGGAGCTCAGAGCGCCATACAATTATCCTGCGAGGTAGGCTAGGAAGAGAGAGAGAGAGAGAGAGAGACCCAAGATCATTCAGTGAGCTTCACAGCCGAGTAGAGAGCTGAACTAAGGCAAAGTCCAACACTCTAACTACAACAGCATATTGGCTCTCACAACACTTACGTTATGGGGCATGTCAGGAACATATTCAAAGAATAACAGCAGTGATTAAGAGGCACACTGGGATCTTCGCCTGTCTTGAAAACATGCCTTCTAGCAAAGAAGTTCTGCCTCTTACTTACGGATAAGGGGTATGATGTGATGGGAGCACTGATTGTAGCTTTTGGGGGACAGTAAATGGCACGCTGCATTATTAGTATTTCACATCTTCTAGGACCAAATGCCTGATTGTAGAGCCCTAAATTGCTACAGCTCAAATTAAGGCCACTCTAGCAGTCAATCTAATTGTGAGCCTAAAACCAGGAGTGACCGACTCAGTGAGTCTTACAATTTGGAGTAGTGGTCTCTAGCAGATGGCAGGAGAAAAAGTCAAGGAGTCCTGGGCTGAAGGAAGAAGGCAAAACATTCAGAACTACTGCTGACCTCTCCATGAAAGTATAATTATATACACTCACCCAGGCATCAGAAGATTGGTTTTTCAGGTCAGGGCCTGAAAAACTTTAGAAGGAACAGAGAAAGTAAGGAGACAGTAACACTTGTTGAAGCCTTCTACATAGGCTTGCCAATTTGTACATTAAGAACACTGCCTCCCTTGGTAGGACTGCTGAAGCCAAGAGCAGGTGGAGCTGAGCAGAACTTGGTGGGTCGTGGATTAAGACAGAATGGAATCTGGAAGAAGGCAGAGCAAGACATGACAGATCAAGGTAGGGCCAGGGAGAAAACTGACAGGTTATAGGAGGAGCTTGGCAGAAGCTGGTACATCATCATCATCATCATCAAGCAGAATTTTCTTATTCTTCAGTGTTGGTTATCTGACTGAACAGAGTTTTACTGGTTAGTCCAGTAAAATACTAGCTGGCTCACAACCCTACTTTTATACTAGCTAAGTCGGCCTCCACAGGCTTCTGGGCCTGAGTGGCCTGACATCTTACACTGTAAAACCTACCATGTGTTTCATCTCTGACATGAGTCTATTGTTCACACATTCTTGCCAGCACAGGCTTCTTACAATTGTATCACAGATGGTACGGTAGGAGATCCAAAAGCCTTTTAGCCTCCCATGTGTAAACGTCCACTGTTGTGGCATTGGGAAAAAAATCACTAGTCACCTATTTAGCAATACATGCATAGCAAATACTAAGGAGGAAACGTTCTTCCAGGGTATTTTTTGAAAAGGGGGGGGCAGAGGGAGATGAGGATAAAGGGGAAAGGATCTTGAAATGGCAAGGGACAGTGAGCTCCAAGCTCTGAGACTACAGCCTCAGGACTAGGTTGAAATTAGTTGCTTTTGACCGCTGGGTGACCTCATGCACTGCCTGTCCTAATGGATCATCTGCCCCCTTGGTCCCTTTAATGCACATTCTTTTTCTGAAATTACAGACACTACTTGGATTGCTCATTCACCACCTAGGATAACTATGATCCTGCCCTGCTGGGATATGGGCCCAAGGCTAAATCTGGGAAGGCAGCAGGGGGAATTCATCTAGAAAGGAAAAAATCATGATAATTTTCTTCTTCTGACATGAAGATCCCCCAAAATCTGAAATTCAGAGGTCTGAGAAGAAAAAAATTAACTCAAAAAAGAGCAACTGAACAGAAATGACCATTTGTAGCAGCTTGACCTTTTCAAAGAGGGAAGGGAGAAGAGGAAATACTTGTTTTTTCAATGCAAAACTTGCATGAGATGAAATATATAGAAAATATTTTTTCTCCCATGAGCCTATTATGTAGCAGTACTTTTGACTTACTGATCTACCACAATTTCAATATGTTCATGTATATGTTATTTTGTTTTTACATATAAA
This sequence comes from Plestiodon gilberti rubricaudatus, assembly GCA_026170595.1. NCBI lineage: Eukaryota > Metazoa > Chordata > Lepidosauria > Squamata > Scincidae > Plestiodon > Plestiodon gilberti. The sequence goes on along the minus strand of JANXHW010000006.1, from coordinate 38,174,214 downwards.
TGTATCATATACTGTAAATTGCCCTTCTTAGTCAGACCAATCCATCTCTAGCACAACACTGTATGTCTTCTGGTGGCTAGCCCGATACCCCAGGAAGTTCACAAGCAAGGTGGCAAGCAATTTCTCTTGTTAGTCCCCAGCTCCTGGTGTACAGAGGTATCCTGTTTCTGAACATGAAAGTTCCATTTTCGGCTATCATGACCCACATATAGTTCTTGTCATCAAACCATGCCAGTAGCACTGTGTTTCATACACTAAATACTGATGGTCAACTCCTGTGGTCTTGGGCTCCATGCTATTTCACAGCAAGAGATTCAAGATTTTTCCACATACCCGGATATTGCATGGGCTGTTAAATTCTACAATCAAGTAGGTACCATCCAGCAGCAAGGGTTTCCTGGCTGTAGGGTACATGTGTTTGGGCATGGTAAGAACATTATACGCAGACCTTAACATTACGTGCAATGTTAATATGCAACATCTTTCCCCACCCCCAATAGACACCTCAGCTTTTGAAAACAAGTCTCTTTCCTGTATGAATGGTATAATGGGTTGTATCTGACCCACAGGTCATGAAATGGCCATCCTTGAGTTAAAGCAGGCACTGTGTGATTATTGTTCACTTTAAGTCTGCAGATTTTGAGAGAATTAGCATTTTCTCCATTCACTCTCTTGTCACATCACTAACAATTTTATAAACCTCTATGTCCAACTTCAGTTTTCCTTTTGCTAAAATGTCTCAATTGTTTAAGCCACTTCTCACAAGAAATAAGATCCATCTCCACCATCATTTCAGTAGTGCTTTTCTATACCCTGTTCCCCAGTTGCCTATTTATCATTTTTCAGAACACCATACAACTTTTTAAATGTGGTACCCCTTTAGGGGTACACAGACACATCAAAGTAAAGGGTGCTATAATAGCTATGTGTGAAACCCACAGGTGGAATTTCAGTCTCGTTTTCTCAGCCCTCAGCTGACAAGTTTGTAAAAAAACGAGCCTGCTTATTTGCATTTTTGGTTCATTCTTTTTGTATTTCCATTTCTTTAATATTGCCAAATATTTGCTTAAAGATTCTACATATTTTTGCACATGCAAAATGCCTTTGCAGTCACAACACATTATGAGTTTAGTTTTTATTCTGCAAAACAATTCACAAGCAGAAAACTTCAAGCATTATGGTGGTTTCGTGCCAAAGACTTAAATTATTATAACACAATTTGGCATAGAAAGGACAACATATTGCAACTGCACAGATATTGCAAAAATGTACAACTGGTGGCCAACTCCTCTGGCCAACTCATTCTGCCATCCATGTAAGTATGACTGGTGAGCAGGCTAATTCATCGGAAGTACAATATTGTGTATGCAGTATATAAACCAGTGTACTAGAGTTGGGTTTTGCTCCACATTCCAACCCCCATCTACCACATCTTCTCAGTGCTTAATTTCTTTTTAAGAGCTGCTATAGACCTGTCTGGAATTCTGTCAAATGTTCTGATAGAAACCGTTCTAGAAATCTGTAAGCAAAGTGGGGGCTAGCCAGGGGCGTCACTGGAGGGAGGGAATGAGTGGACCGTCCGGGTGTCAACCAAGGGACAGGTGACACCAAAATGACTTCTATTCTACTTGTTACCGGTGGGGACCGCATTTCCCATGAGGCCTCTACATCATGTGGTCTGGTATGGGAGGAGGTCCATGTGGGTGACACCATGAGATCTCACCCTGAGTGTCACCAACCCTAGTGACACCCCTGGGGCTGGCTAGCTGTAGTTATTCTATAGTGATAGTCATTTTCCTCATATCCAAGACCACTAAGTTCTTCATTTTACTCTGTATGTTCAAGCAGTGAGCCCTGACATTACCAAAAAGCTCTAGGGCTAAGCTTTGGCTCAAACCCTGTCTTCCCAAAAAGGAAGTTCTCCCCAACCAGCATTCTACCCCTTATTATGGCAATCCCGGAAGCCTTTAACAGCGCGATCCGACTTAACTTTTGTGCTGGTGTAACCAGCGGCGCAGCGAGAACGGGAGGCCCCAGAACGGAAAAGGGATTCAAATCCCCTCAAAAAAACCTTTTCCGATTTGGGGCCTCCCATTCTTGCTGCGCCGCTGGTTATACCGGCACAAAAGTTAAGTCGGATTGCGCTGTAAATGTACTTATAACTTATATTAAGAGATAAGGAAAGAATGTTATACATGTAATTTACAATCAACACAAGTAAGAATGAAACCTCAGTGCTAGACATCATTTGAGAAAATCTACAAGGCTTTTAACACACAGTGGTTTCACACATGGCCTGGCATTTGGTCAGCTGCTCTGTTTGTTTTTTCTGTACAGTACTATGAGCCTGACCTTTGCTGCTCCAGCTTGGGGGTCCGTCTAATGTTCCCAGACAATAACCTTTTCACCTGATTTCACTTGGATGACCTCAAAGCCCCCTTCTGCCTTGAGAATCATGCATATGGCATGTAGAAAATGCAGCCACCTAGCCCTGGAGTGCCCATGCAAAGACCTTCCCATCTCGAGATTTGCAAGACTTTGCCAAATTAGCAAAGGAGGAAACACACTCAAGGAACAGAAATCTTTTCTTTTTGTAAAGAAAAGATTAGCAAAAAGATCATTGCTCTCAATCCTGGAGTGAAAACAGATAGAAGTTAAAACACACATTTCTGCTGTATGAAGTCCAATACAGTGAAAGCTGAGGGATGGGAAAGTGCCTAAGTCATAATAACTCATAAGCCTTGACAGGAGCTCCTGTGCCAATGGTTGCACACTGCAGGTAAATGTTGCTTAAAGGGAAGGGAAGAGGGGTTAGGGCAGTGGTTCCGAAACTGGGGCGTCGTGATGCCCCAGCCGGAACAAAGGGTTGCTACACCCTTAAGGGGGTTGCTACACCCTTAACTGGGTTGCGATCACGTCGGAGCGCTGCTCCGACGCTTGGGGAGGCCTGCGGAGGGGTCTGCAGGCTCCCCACATCCCCCGCCGGACATCCACTGCCCACCAATGCAGGTAAAACAGACCTTTTCGTCTGCAGAGCCGGCGCAATCCTGGACGCGCCGTCGCAACCCCTGGGAAGGCCCCGCTGCCACTTAGGGCAGCGAAGGGCCTTTCCAGGAGTTAGAGAACCACTGGGTTAGGGGAACTGAGTTGATAATAAGGATAAGTATGAGGATAAGGTGAGAATTCTTCTGTGGCTTAGAGAAGAACGTTGGGGCTCCTAATGCTCACTTGATCTTCAGATAAGCTTTACAAACCCCTAAGGCTTGTTCATTCATATCCAGGCCTGGAGCATTGCTAGGATCTCTAACCCTGGTGTGTGAATGCTGCAAAGAAAAGGCCAGAGGTGAGCATGGTTTAAGAACCCTTTAAAAGCAAGAGTGTCAAACTTGAAGGCCAAATTCCCAGCCCAGCAGACGGCTAAGGGTCACACTATAATTTTTCAGTTTTTTTTTAAGTGTCAATTCTGCCTGAATTCTGAAACAAACAATCAATAATTTGAGTTAAGTGCAGTAGAGGCTCCTTCAGCTGCATCAGGAATCACTTAGAGCCTGATGAGGGCCCGGGGCTTTAATTTGACAAACCTGCTTTAAAGAGATTCCAGTTTGCATGGAATCAGAACTGTGTCCAGCCTCTCATTTAAATAAGCTCTTTAAAGAGTAAGCATTTACTGAGAGTTCTCACATAAAAGGAAGCAAGTGCACAGCCAGGATAACTTATTCACCAAAGAACAGAACAGGAGGTAAGTGAGGGTGACTTCATGTCTGAAAATCAAATTCCAACTGCTCATTCCTTTGCAACTTATTAACTTCTACAATCAAAGGAGAAGGGGGGGGAGCAGGAGTAACTTGAAACGATAGTTAGGAATTTACTCCAAAATCAATTTTAATTAAAATAGCCCCACAGACATTCAAATGCTAGTAGCAGGGCTGGCCCAAGACATTTTGATGCCCAAGGCTGAAAATTCAACTAATTATTGTACAGTACAATCCACCAGGAAGGTCTCCTGAACAAGTCTCACAGCAAATAATAATACCTTAGCAAGTGCAATAGGGCTTCTGCAGGAGAACTTCCCAGCACATAATGCTCCATGAATTCGCTCTGCTTGTTTGCCACTCTGCTGCCCTTAAAAATGCTCAAGTCTGCTACGAGGCATCTGAACTCAAATTGTGTCTGGACCACCTCCGGCTAGTGTGGTCATTTTTAGTACTGCTGCCAGCTACAGGCAACAGAAGTCTCTGGTGGCTGGGTGCAGCTTACTATGGCCATATTATATAGCAAGTCTTGTCCTCTAGACTTGATTGCCTTCATAGATTTTCTCAGAAGTCTTTCTATTTGGTATCATTCTTCATAAGATGCTCAGAACTGAAGAATGCAGTGGAGAGAGAGAAGGAGAGAGAGAGATTAACTGGGATCATGGCTAGTATAAAACTTTTTACTTCTGGGCTTGCCTACGTAAGACATGATTTACCCACATAATTTGGACTCAAATGCACTGTGAGCTCCCAAGATTTGATACAGTATACTGTCCCAGTTTGTGCTCCATTTTCAGGTTTTGGAGGTTTCTTTCTGCATGGACCTTAACCACATCATTGAACAGGAATTGCGCCGGCATGATTTTCCCTTCATATTTGCTTGGACAAAGACTGCCTAATATCCCTCATATTATTTATTTATTTTTATTTACAATATTTTTACCCCGCCTTACTCCCCGAAGGGACCCAAGGCGGGTATTAGGCCTATCACTACTCTATCTTTTCCTTAAGAGTTTATTTTGCCTTTATAAAAAAAGATGTTTTAATCTGACCTATGCAGCAATTCCCAACGTTGCACATCTCAAAGGTGCATTTCAGAGGAGAAAGGTGTGTTTTTGACTTTGCACAATCCCAGATGTCTCACTGTCTAACACAGAACACAAGCTTAAACTTGTTCCAAGAGAGCAAGCCCCACCAAACTAACATTCTGGAAAAGTCCTGCTCCATTTTTTGTTTGTATTGTACAATAAGAGCCTGTTAGAGACAGATGGCAACCAACTTCTTTCTTGGTGAGCATGATTAGGACTGTAGCCAAAACCATCTCAGGATCTCACCTTCCCTGTTTTTAAGCTATCAGCCTTGGGCCAGTGCACAGAGGCATTTACGACAGTGGAACAGTTCCACTGTCATAAATGGCTTCCAGCAGCACACACAGCATGCTGGCGGGGATGAGCGGATCGGGCCTGCGACGGGAGGGATCGGCAATGCCGCAGCACGCCATATCTTATCCTCCCTCCCAAGTCTTTTCTGCCGACATGGAGCTGCTCAGTTCTACACCAGCTAAAGAGCTGGCAGAGAACCAAGTAGCCCCACAGCGGTGGCTGGGGATTTACCTGGAGTAAGGGGAGACAAGTCCGCTTACCCCGAGAAGACCACCAGCCAGGTCCTTCCCCGGATACGATGCAATGTGGGCCACACAGCCTACGCTGCATGGCCCAGACTGAAGGAGATAGGATTGAGCTGTTATTGTACCACAAAAAGATCTACTTGTGTGCATATTTGGCATAATTAAATTAAACTGAAAAACCCAAGAACAGCACAAACCTAGGAAGAAAGACGTAGGTATCTCTCCTTCTGCCCCCCCCCCCAATTATGCTTTTAAATAATGTGGGGGGAGGCTTTGGAATGTATGCTCTGAAAGAGAATTATATCCTCATTTAGGTGCCCCACAGCTGACCCAGAGTCTCTCGGTCGTGTGCGGCAGACACTCATCGTCAAATCAATAAGCATTAAATCAACCTCATTTTCTACTATTTAAATTAACTATAACCACTTTAATTGCGAATTCATCGCCAGCAAACGGCTTATTGCCTTTTACATTAGAGCCCCGATTTACTTGCGTGTCACAGACCATTGAGGATGGTTCTGCACATTCTGGAAAAGCCCTTCTCCATTTTTCGTCTGTGCCATATAGTAAGAACATGTTAGACAGACAGCATTTTCACAAGACAGCATTAAAAACACCTTTGTCTATCTCGCATTACTTTTTTGAATGAGTGCAAGTTAGTATGAGAGACTTGCAGCCAGCATTTCAGCTGACTATACATACAATCCCACGCACCCCTCAAGTCAACGGATAATGGGAGAATCTCCCTCCCCCACATGTTGTCTCTCACAACAATATCTCTCCCTCTCCCCACACACCTTCTAACCCATTCCTGCATCAGTTCATACTTGAGCAGTGGGGGCAACACTTAGGTTGTCAATGAGTGGCCTTCACCTACCCCATTCACCTCAACGAACATGCCAATTAGACACTGTATGACAGCACCTGATGGCATGGATGTCTTCGTTGTGCGATTTCTCCTCCTCTACTCCAAGAGAAAGTAGTATCACACAAGGTGAGCTTCCATGTGAGCAGGCATCATTGTGGAGGAGACCCCAGTTCACATGTTCTTGGAGGGGAAAGCCAGAGGGTGGAGGACAGCCACCATCAATACAGGGTGAGTCATACAGGGTCTGGAGGTGACAGACTCAAGCTTTGGCGTGGGCTGGTCCATGAAGTCACGAAGAGTCGGAAGCGACTGAATGAATAAACAACATAATGATCTCCAGGATTTCAGCGAGCCATAACACTGTAACAGTAATGGATATGGAAACACAGTGCATAGTGATACAAAGAGAAAGTCTCACAGTTTTGTATGCGCGCAGCAGCATGTCCTTGGCTGGAGAGGGAGTTTCTGTCAGTCAGGATTACGCATTACCAAGGCTATCGCTCAGGCGGACCAAGCAACACTGGTACAAGTGTGGGCCAAGGATAGACATTTGCTGTGTCACGAAAGGTGGACATATCCAGCATTTGTAAGGTCTGTAAAAAACTTTGAACATGTCTCTTTTCATTACCATTAACTATGTTACCCCATCCCTTTCTGTTATGATGTAGTGTTACGCTAAAATCCCAGAGACCATTATGACTCACCCTGTATACGAATCTTGTTTTCTTCCATCCACCATTTGTTCCCTCTCTTCTCTTCTCTCTGACACAAACACTATCTTTGGCAAGGTTGCACTGCTGCAATCTCAATATAGCATCATCATGTGCCAGCAACTCATTCTAAATTTTATTTGAAATGCCAGGAAGATAGCTGTTTAGCATGCAAGCAAGCAAGCTGCCTATAGAGAAGTAGCCACCCTACATCAGAAGTCACCCCTACACCAGAGTACTGTAAATATACAGTACTCAATGGAAACCAGCACAGCTCTGATGACTCATGTAGGAGCACAACAAACTAGAAGTTCCAGCTCCATAAATCCATCTAATCATAGCTTATGTCCCCAACTTCTCATGGGTAAGAAGCAATTCTCCCCTTTATCTAAACTGGGAGAAAAGTAAAAACAAAAAATCCCAAATGTACTAAGAAGCCCATTCACATACGGTAATTGATAGTTTAAAAATATATAGAAAAAACAACTTTTGCTAAAAGTTTACTAAAAGCATAACTTATATGCTGCTTTTTGCACACTTAAAGTGGTTTATGTAAAAGCACAAAATACGCTCACAATTCAAACAACTAATACAGTCACAACCAGTAAAAATCATACCAGCCCTATGAGCAAATCAGCAGACAAATGCCATCTGTTCCAGACATCCTGTATGGAAGGAAGAAGGGAAAGACCAACTCCTTATGTCACTAGGGAGGTCACTACAAAGCTAGGGGGCAACTACTGTATTTCTTCAATTCTAAGACGCATGTTTTTTCCCAATTAAGCATTTCAAAAAATGGGGTGCGTCTTAGAATCGAAGGTCTCCAAAAAGCACCCCAAAATGCTATCTTCTTACTTACTGGGGCTTGGGGGAGCTTCAGGGAGACCTGTGCGACCCTCTGCAGGCCTCCCCGATCTCCAGTTCGGCAAAAAAGGTGATATTCAGCAATTTCCGGTTTTCGCGAAACCAGAAATGCCCAAAAATCGCTGTTTTTCGCCGAACTGAAGATCAGGGAGGCCTGCAGAAAGTTGCGCAGGCCTCCCTGAAGCTCCCCCAAGCTCAGGTAACGAAGGAAATGGCACTTTCTGGCGGGGCCAGAAATGCTGTGCAAAGGCAGTGCACTCAGTCATCCTCAGCTGCAGGAGACATGCTGGGGAGAGTTGGTGCTGAGCGCGTAGATTCAATGAAGGGAGGTGAATCTTACAATCTTAGAATCGATGGCGCCTTAGACTCGAAGAAATACGGTAAAATAAAAGTCTTTGTGGCTGATGGTATTGCTTTGCATCCTAAAGGCATACAGAGCAGGGCCAGCAGAATGAATGCTGTGTGAGGACACATATTGGGAGAGGCAGCCCCTATAGTACGTCAGGGCTAAACTAAATGTGATGTGAGGAGTTCTGTGATTGGAAACTCCAAATCATCTTTTTCAGACAGCAGCTGTAGGGGATGGCCTGATTTGGATCAGGGCCACAGCACAGAGAGAAGGAGGGTCAATCTTTGCGCCCATGCCAATTCCTTGACTTAAATCACCTCCCAAACCTGCTGTTAGTAATGGGGGGGGGGAGAGAATACATGAACAATTTTTGTGCCTGTAAGTTTTTTCTTCAATGGTTATTAGTAGTTTTGCGAGGGAGAAGTGGAAAGGCTCCCGCCCCACCAGCACTCCAACCTTGTCTCAGGGACCCTATACTGGAGAACACACTGCTTAGGGTCCTGGGAGACTTCAGCCAGAAGCATACCAGGCACAAGTTGTCCAAACAAGGGGAGACGTACAGGTACTTAAGCATTTTATACTGAGGTTTGTTAATCTGAAGCTTTACACCAGTGGTGGTCAACCCGTGGCACACCATGTGCCACATTTTATGTAGATAACCTTGAGCTTGCCACATTAAATAAATAAATAAATAAATCTAAGGTAATGAAAATATTTAAAGCACAGTGACAGCGCAAGAATAAGGCGCAGTGGGGTGCAAAGACCGCCTCTAGTGCCACAGGCTTGGAAAGGCGCGCTGGGGTCGAGAAAGAGAGAGGGACTTCAGCGCTTGGCTCGAACAGGAACAGCACTGCGTGCCACTTCAAAAGACTCGGTGTGCCACTAAGTGGCACCCATGCCGTGGGTTGGCCACCTATGCTTTACACTGTAAGCCAATCTAGGGCCACTGTTACATGTCCACATTCATTCTGTATCTGAAGAAGGTTATGAGGCCTGAGCCTTCAGAGTTCATGATTGCTTACAATGCAAAGTCCCTGAGATTCCTGGTTCAAATCCCAGTGTCCCTGTTAAACATAACAATTAAAGGGGACACATTATGTAGTAAACTTAACAAAACTTCCATTGCTTAGCTCTGCACATTGTTTTCGAAGTCAAGACTTAGCCCTAAAACATGCCAGATATGCAAGCACCTCTCTGAGCACGTACAGAGTATGCCACATATCACTAAGCATACCCATCTGGGGATTAGGTGTATTCTATCCAGCTCAGAGGATATTGCATCTAGGCAGACGAGCTCTTGTGCATTTTTAAAGAATAAAGGCCTCAGTTTGTATTAAGATCAGTCTATTCCAATTAGATGATTACATTTTTAACTAACAGAAAAAGCTTCATGGTGTTAACAGAAAAATCAGAAAGTTAAAAGAGAGGAGCATGAAAAAGAGAGAAATCAAGAGATATGGGGTTATATGACTATATTGAGAGATCACAAAACTTGATCAAAATTATTCAATAATAAGCTATATCTCCATGAGCACAATTCAGCAGGAAGTTCTCCCACACAAGCCTAACAGAAATGAAGGGGAGTTAAATAGGAGACTGAGCTCAGTGGTAGAACATCTAATTTGTATGCCCAAGGTCCCAGGTTCAATCCATGACATCCCCAGGAAGAGCTGGGAAAAGACTTTGCATGAAATCCTGAAGAACTGAACTGCTACCAGTCAGCATAAACAATACTGGCCTCGATAAACCAATGGTCTGCTGCAGCAAAAAAAACAAAAAGCAAAAAAAAAGCTTTATATGCTCCTATTCCCTTTCATTTCTTGCACAAGAGAACTTCCTGCTGGATTGTGCTCCATGTCTTTAGTGGCAGCTGGTGGCCTTTAACTGAAGGCTGTTTAATAAAGTGAGTCCCAAGCACAGGCACAAGGCCACACCTTTGTACTCCGTGTTAATTAATCCAGAACAACATCTTCCTGAACATCTGTCTTGATTTACAAATTAACAACTCAGCATTTACTCTGGTGTGGCTCACTAGCTTTATTTTGCAAGAAGCAGCCCTTAGATAACAGACATGTCTTTAAAAATTCCTCTGTGTGTGTGTTTAAAATGGAATGCCAAGTCTGTTGCTATAAGTATGAGAGAGGGGCGAAACCCAGGGTCAGCAGCAGTGACCCCAAATGGTGCTCAGACATATGCAAAGAAAACACTCAAGGGTGGGCAGGAGCTGTCTGATCTACAGCAAGAAGGCTTCCTCCATGCAGGCTAGTCAGCTTTTAACTCAAAATTCACTGGATAAAATCTTTAAATGTCCCTACCTTTTCAAGCCTTGCAATTGCTTTTTGGTGAAAGTTCATTTCTACTTTAATATGTGTAGTCATTATTAATCCATTTGGTGAAAACAAGACTTAATCTTAGCCAGTGATTGTGCCCAAAACTTGTTTTTGTTGCCTGGACTTTATTCTGAAACATGTGGAATACTATTAAAAAGAGAGAGGTTAGATCTAATTAGATCTGCCCAGGAGGGGCTAGCCAAGTGGACAAAGGGAGTGGTAAATTCATCTTTTTTTGTGTGGGTTTTTTTTTTACTACCATTGGCATTAAAACAGGTGATAGTTCGCCCCCTTCTGAAGAAGCCCTCCCTGGATTCCACCGTGTTGGATTATTAGTACTGGCCAGTTTCAAACCTTTTTCTGGGCAAAGTGATCGAGCAGGTGGTTTCAGCTCAAGGGTCCTGGATGAAGCAGATTATCTGGATCCCTTTCAATCCGCCTTCTGCTGGGCTTTGGGATGGAGACAGCCTTGGTCACCTTGGTGGATGACCTACGTCGGGGACACGATAGGGGGAATGTGTCCCTGCTGGACCCCTCAGTGGCTTTTGATGCTGACCACAGTGTCCTTCTGGCTGTTTGGTCGGGCTGGGGGTTAGGGGCACCGTTTTGCGGTGATTCCACTCCTCCTTGGCCAACAGCTCCCAGCTGGTGATGCTGGGGGACACCTGTTCGACGCCCTGGCACTGGCAAAAGAGTGTGAGGGACCCCATGTTATTCAATAGCTACATGAAACTGCTGGGAGAGGTCATCTGGGGATTTGGAGTGGGATGCCATCACCAGTATGTTGATGACAATCAGCTCTATCTCTCCTTTCCACCAGATACAAGGGTGACCGTTGAGGTCCTGGAGCTCTGCTTGGAGGTGGTTGGGATCTAGATAAGGGCTAATAAACTGAGATTAAATCAGGACAAGACAGAGGTTCTCCTGGTTCAGATTTCCACAACGTGTGTACTGAATGGGGTCACACTCCCTCTGAAAGAGGGGGTCTGCAGTCTGGGGGCTCTCCTGGACTCATAGCTGCTCCAAGATGCTCAGATGTTGACAGTGGCCAGGGTGGGGCCTTTGCCCAATTTTGGCTAGTGCGCCAGCTGCAGCCATACCTGCACCAGTCAGATCTGGCCATGGTGGTCCATACCAAAGTGACATCAAAATTAGACTACCGTAACATGCTCTATGTGGAGCTTCCCTTGAAGACAGTTTGGAGGCCATCTTGGTGGTTGTTGGAGGTAGGTGGGTTGACTCTGTCAGACTGCTGCTTCAGCTGCTACACTGACTGCCAGTTTGCCGCCCACTCGATGGGGAATGGTGGAGCCACGCGCCCAGGCTCGTGGAGTCCCTGTGCCACTTGTGGTGACTTGGGCGGGAGGCTTTGCCTCCCAAGCCACACTCTGCATGGGTCACTCACTTCCAGGTCTCGGCAAAGGACAAAAGAAGAAAGTGACAAAAGTCAAGGTATGTAGTTGACTCTAAAATAGGAACTGAGTTTCGCAGCTGCAAAGGTGGCTGAAAAAGGGAAGAGTCTGACAAACCTTGCTGGACATGCACCCCTGAATCACTGGGCATTGTGCATTTTTCTAAAGAGGAAAAAATACATTATTCCAAGATTTGATCAATCCATCCGCTGTCTTTCTGAGTGTTCCCAGCCTTGCAATACTGGCTGCACCTTAACTATGCGCTGAAGGGAAAAAGGGAACTCAAATGTTAATTTCAATAAAATTAACTTAGCTTGTTGGTTTCATTGCAATGTAATTTTAGCCCAGTGCCCCGAGGGGGGAACCTGAGTTGTGTGTCATAAAAGGCTGTGCCGTCTCAGATTGGTTGCTTCGCTTCTCGGTTCTGTCGCCTGGAGGTGAGCGGCTCTCGAGAAACCCCATCCCATAAATTGGAATTGCCGCAGACCACTGTATAGACACATTTATACAATCTAGCTATTTTCTTTTCTGCAATATTTTATGTAAGCTGTTTTAATAATAATAAAAAATCCCAACTGCTAAGAGGCATTCTGCTTGGATGTCTGCTTACTGCCTCTTTGGTCAAGTGGTTAAAAAACTGGATCAGGAAGACCTGAGTTCAAGTCCTGCCTATATCAAGGACTCATTGGGCTAAACCAGGAAAGCCACATACTCTCTCTTGCTCTCACCCTCAGTTCCTCATCTGTAAAATGGGAATGACCTCAAAGAGTTGTTTGAAGATGAAGCCACAGAGATTGTAAAATACTCTGCAAATTAAGAGCTACAGTAATGGCCACAGTAGTGGGAATGAAAACTTAAGATATTTCATTAATCATTCCTGATCCAGTATCCTATTTTCAACAGTGATAAGATCCAAAAGGGTGATGAGGGCCATGTTGGAGAAGCATTGTGGGCCAGAATCAGTAGCGTCACTAGGACGCGCGTCACCCTGGGGCAGGGGGTGCGCGTCACCCTAGTGACGCTATGATATTGCGGCGCGGGGGGGGCGACCCGGCTCCCCCCCCCGCGTCGCCCTCCGGATGCTCCGAAGCCAGCCCGGGAGCCAGCCTCGGAGCATCCGACCCCGTCGGCGCTCCAGGGCCTTCTGAAAGAAGGCCCAGGCAGCGCGTCCATCTGGGTATTTCCCGGAATTTCGCGCATGCTCAGACCCGTTTTGAGGGCAAAAAGCCATCAAAACGGGTCTGCGCATGCGCGAAAATCCGGGAAATACCCGGATGGACGCGCTGCCTGGGCCTTCTGAGGCCCAGGCAACGCGTCCATCAGTGTATTTCCCGGATTTTTGCCCTCAAAACAGGTCTGCGCATGCGCGAAAATCCGGGAAATACCCGGATGGACGCGCTGCCTGGGCCTTCTTTCAGAAGGCCCTGGAGCGCCGACGGGGTGGGACACTCCGAGGCTGGCTCCCGGGCCGGCCTCGGAGCGTCCGAAGGGTGTCGTGCGTCACGGAGGTGGCGCGCGCGGGGTGCACGCATCACCCCATGGCGTGCGTCACCCGGGGGCGCCCCGCCCACCCCGCCACGCTTCAGCGACGCCCCTGGCCGGAATCCCACGGCTACTCTGCAGCCAGCTAACATTAACGTGTTTATGACATTCATACCAACATAGCATATGCCAGAGGCAGGCTTCTAGGTGGAAGTGGTGGAAACTCCACATCCAGGGCTCTCTTCATTTTGATGGATGAAATAAATGCAGACCACCATTATCTTGCTTAACATGCAAAATGGGACAAAAAGAAAAGAGTTTGCACCAAGCATTAAGAACTACAGCACAAGTTCAGGTGTGCAAATTAGCAGCTTATTTTCTCCATGCAATTCTTCCTGAACATGGCATCATATGGAAAAGGCTTTAACACCATGGTCACTGTCATACTAGTAAAAGTACTTCTGAAGATTCTGCACAGGAACTCCATACATGAAAAGGTTTGCATGAAATAAATAAGGCAGCAGACTATATAAACTGCCCTTGAGTTAAGCAGCAAAGCAGAGCTTCTGATCTGGGTAAAGTTCAAAAACATTTGGCAAGCTACCAGCTCTCCCTCCGAATGGAATGTAGTTGGTGGTTCCAGTCACTGGATGGGATGGTGCTTAGTGCGCAGATTTCACAGCCATAGCTCAATACAAGGGAAGGCAGTTTGAGGCTTTTGCCCCTTCAAAATGGGCCATACTGTGGCTGAAGAGCCATTCCATCATTCCAGTCCAACAACAGAATGGGGAATGGCTTGGGTTTTGTGGACAACGCTGGCTCTTCGGCTTTGAAATGGAGATGAGCACCACACCCTAGAGTCGGACATGACTGGACTTAATTGTCAGGGGATACCTTTACCTTTAACCCTATCTACTGCCCCTAGAGCTGAACAGAAGCTTTGCATATGTGAAATACAGCAAAAATATATTTGAATTCTGTCTCTAGAGGCCACAAATAGTTTACCTGCCAAATTCAATACTTGTACACCTCATTGTCTCTCAATGCCCCCTAAATCCAACAGCATCCCAAACTGGGAACACTAAGTAAAAAGCTAAATTAGGAATTTTAAGTATGTTCATATTAGGATGTTTCCTCTCAAATTTATTTCAGTGCTATTTGTACTAGCTACAAAGTCAGAGCTAGATGTTACAGTACATGCACGGTTGATGCCAAAAACAACAGACCTGTGTCTCTCTCCATCTTCCCTTCTTTCATAGTTGTGCTGTGAGTTTCGTGGCACCCACTCCACTCCATTAGCAGCCAGTTATAGAGATGGGGAAAGCACATATTTTGTATCACTATACAGTACATTAGTGGAGGCACACACACACACAAAGACAGACAGACAGACAGACAGACAGACAGACAGACAGACAGACAGACAGACAGATGCAGAGCTCCTGTTTTTGGTGGCAATGCAAATACAGTATAATGTACATTACCCAGAATACGCATTTAGATTACAGATGCCTGTTCCCAGTGCTTTCTATTCCATATTAACAACCACCAGACGTTCACATAAATACTGCAGGGAGGGGGTGGAATGTTCAAAAGCTATTTACACCTCATGTGTGAAAACCCTTGATAAGCTAGTGATGAAAACCACTACTAGAAGAAGGTGTGTCAGTCTAGACAATTCAGTTCTGAAAACGCTAAATGTGTTTTAGGAGTGAGGTTTAGAGAAAAGAGCACTATGGGGGGGGGGAAAGCAGTGAGGCAGGATCATATAAAGTAATGTATGGCATGGAGCAGCGAAAGGAAAACATTTGTTCTCCCTCTCCTGTAATATTCAAACTTGTTGTCACCCAATAACACTGACTGACAGATCAGGACAGACCAAAAGGAAGTACTTCTACACACACTACACATAATTAACTTATAAAATTCACTACTACAAGATGCAGTGATGACCTCCAGCTAAGATGGCTTTAATTTTAAAGGATTTGACAAATTCATGGAAAATAGGTCTAGCAATGGTCATTAGTCACAAAAGCTAAACAGAACCTCCATGTAAAGGAGCAGTATTTCTATGAATACTAGACACTGGTGATAAACAATGGGAGTAAGTCATGACTAGCATGATCTACTCATGAATGCCCAGAGGCATTTGGCTGGTCTTTACACGGCATAATCTTATGCATGCCTATTCAGAAGTAAGCCACTTTGGGCTGTAGTCCTATATGCACACTTATCTGGGAGTAATGAGTTCCTACTGAACTCAGTAGGGCTTACTTCTGAGTAGATTACTGAGTAGTAATCCTATGCATAAGATTATGCTGTTAGTTTAACACAGCAGGGCTCTTCATGTCTTCTCATGTTCTAATGGTCTGCACTACATGACTGTCGTGCATCAAAAACCTGCAAAACGTGTTTGACCAGCAAAAGAATAGAGGATGTACAGTACACCCCAGGGAGGCTATGATGCGTTATCACATCACCTTCAGCTCTCTCTCAAAAAACTACTAAAAAAAATTGCTTGTCTCCAGCCTTATAGAACCAAAGATGCTTTCGGAACTAAAAGAAAAATATATATTAGCCTTATATGGCTGAAAGCAGGAGGGGGTGGGAGGTGGGAAATAACTAGTTCTAACTAGATTGGAGATCTTCTACCCATATACACCAGGCTTCGTATCCCCTAGCAACGTAGACAGAGAATTGGCAACCAACTGACCTTATCAGAGTTTCAATTAGAATCACGAGAGCACACCGTAAAAACACGCAGTAGCAGAACACAACCACTTTCAGAACCTTAATTGAGAGAGAATGCGCTAGACTGCTTGGCCCAAGGGGGGGGGGGAGGTGGAAAATCCCTCAGCTCTCTCCTAAACTTGGAAATTGTCCATTCTTCTCAAAGGCTACACATCCTAAAAGACTAGCAATAAAAGTCTTGTTTGCACAGACAGATCTTAAAGAGTCCCTTCAGGAATTTAAATAATAGTTGGCTGGAACCGGTTAGCAGTGCAGCATTTTTGTTAAGGAATCCCAGAGCAGCAAATGGACATTGTGCAAGGCTCAGAATGCCTTAGGGAGACCAACAGCTTAATGCATTGAAGTACAAAATCTGGTGCAGCATTTGGTTTCCTGAAAATGTCTCTAATCATGCTTCTAGCCCTCATGGTGGCAAGAAATAAAATGCTATCAAGCACCACATGGTTAAACTCAGTTTTAAAGGAAGACCAGGTAGTTTCTCTGTTCTCTACACCAATATGCCCAGAGGTCAGGACAGAAAGTTGCAACCAAAGGTTCTTGGGTTCAGATGGGGTAAGATGGGTCAGGTCATTCCCCTATGGCAAGTATGTCATAAAAAGGTAAAGGTATCCCCTGACAATTAAGTCCAGTCGTGTCCGACTCTAGGGTGTGGTGCTCATCTCCATTTCAAAGCCGAAGAGCCAGCGTTGTCCGAAGACACCTCTGTGGTCATGTGGCCGGCATGACTCTGCGGAGCGCTGTTTACCTTCCCGCAAGCGGTACCTATTTATCTACTCACATTGACATGCTTTGGAACTGCTAGGTTGGCAGGAGCTAGCCAAGCAACGAGCGCTCACCCCGTTGCGGGGATCGAACTGCCGACCTTTCAATCGACAGCTTATGGTTCAGCGGTTTAACCCGCTGCGCCACCCGCTGGCCAAGTATGTCATACATTTACTCTTATTTATAAACTAGTTTAGGTGACAGTTGACAGAGCCACAGGCTGCAATCCTATCCACACTTTCTTGTGAGAGTAAGCCCCACTGAATACAATGAGACTTACTTCTGAGTAGACATGCCTAGGATTGTGCTGCAAGTGTAGGGAGGTTGAAGTGCCTGCCTCAATCTGTGCATGCAAATATGCATGTGTAGACATAAAACACACTCCCTTTCCTGTCTTGCTTTCTTGGCTCATAGCTAGGCTTACCATCGTCCCAGAATCGAGCCTGGCTTCGGCCTAGACCGGGCCCGAGCCGCTCCCAAGGGTGCACTGCGGCTGCCCAACGGGGTTCCAGCTTCAGTCGCGTCGTTGACCGGAAGTTCCGGAAGCCGGAAACCCATTGGGGCAGCCACAGTGCACCCTTGGGAGCGGCTCGGGCCCGGTCTAGGCCGAAGTCAGGCTCAATTCCGGGACAATGGTAAGCCTACTCATAGCAACAAAATACCACACCAAGGGTTTGCACTGGAATCAAATGATTAAGGTATGACTTGAGCTGGAGCCTCAAGAGCCACAGGTAGAGTGTACTGATTTGCTGATCAAACAAAGGCAGAAGGCCAAGTTCTGAGTATTTATAGCAGGTCTAGCCAATCCATAAGAACATAAGAAGAGCCCTGCTGGATCAGGCCAAAAGCCCATCTAGTCCAGCTTCCTGTATCACACAGTGGCCCCACCAGATGCCTCAGGGAGCACAAGACAACAAGATAACCTGTTTCCCATTGACACTCCCTTGCACCTGGCACAGAGAAAAAAGGTAAAGGTAAAGGTGACCCCTGACAATTAAGTCCAGTCGTGTCCGACTCTAGGGTGTGGTGCTCATCTCCATTTCAAAGCCGAAGAGCCAGCGTTGTCCGAAGACGCCTCCGTGGTCATGTGGTCGGCATGACTCTCCTTGCCGTAGCGCGTAGCATGCGGCTGGAACACGGAGCGCTGTTTACCTTCCCGCAAGCGGTACCTATTTATCTACTCGCATTGACATGCTTTGGAACTGCTAGGTTGGCAGGAGCTGGCCAAGCAACGAGCGCTCACCCCGTCGCGGGAATCGAACTGCCGACCTTTCGATCGACAGCTTATGGTTCAGCGGTTTAACTCGCTGCGCCACCCGCTGGCCGTGGCACAGGGAAAACCCACTTCTAAAACCAGGAGGTTGCTTATGGCTTGTAACCTGTGATGGTCTTTTCCTCCATGAAGGCTTCTTACTACCCACCAATGTCAGAGATGCATCTTTGGTCTTCTGTTTCTTAACACGACCCTAGGGAGCTCACTGGGCTAGATCTCAGCCTCAGACCATAAGCTTCAAGACCAGTCTCCTGACAGTCCTTTGCTTAAGGGTTCCGGACTTAAAAAAATCATTCTACAACAGGAGCTGCCATTTCTGTTCAGCATGGTGAAGGTTGATAGTTTATAGGGAAAAACAAACTTTTGTGGGCAATGTATTACAGTAAAGCGCCATTCAAACTTCTTTATCCTCAGTCATTTGGAAGGCACACTTACCTGCAAGTTGCACACACTTACAAAGGCGTGAGTGCAATGCTGTAATTTTTAACACAGAAGTTGCAGATATGGAGGGGTGCTTAACCTTCCCTCTGCTCCTGAATTTTCACCCACAAGCCGCTGATACCCTCTTCCACTTCCCCTACTCCATCATGGCACTCAGTTTAATTTCTTAGAAAAGAAGTTTCAAAGCAGTAGCCAATTTTGTTCTGAACTTTCTAGCCTTCAATGAGGCTGTTCTGAACTTCTAAACAATGAGGCTGAACTTCTGGTTCTAGGACCATCCTGAAACTTGCAGTAGCTGTTACCGTTACTCAGGGATGTATCTAAGTCACTAGGTCACGAGTGTGCGTGCGAGTGCAAGTCCTTTTGTGCATGAGTGTGAGTCGAGTGCAAGTAAAGCCAAAAACCTTGAGTCACAAGTCGAGTCACTTTGGGGAAAATGGCTTTTTCCCCCTGAAAATGGGATGGGGTGTGTGTGTGTGTGTGTGCGCGCGTGCGTGCGCGCGCACCTTTGAGGCTTCTAAAGCACCCATTTGTCTTCCCCTTCCCCTCACCTCTCCGTCTTGTCACCACCCATCTAGCTTGGGAAAAACAAGCGTACTTGTGTCCACATTCAAACCTGCGTGGAGCTGTATTGCTCCTCCCTCCCCTCGCCTTCCCTCACCCCTCTCCTCAGGCTCAGAGTTGTGGCCAATGGCGAACAGACGACAAGAAAAAGGAAAAAACTCCAAGCCAGGCTTGCTTTCCCAGACCCCTCCCACCCCACCCCCTCAAAAATGCATGGAGCTGTATTACTCCTCCCTGCCCCTCCCCTTGCCGAGCATCCCTTGGGCTCGGAGTTTTGGCCAATAAGGAGGAACCGCTGTGGCAACCTCGCCTTCCCTCACCCCTCCCCTCGGAATTGTGGCCAATGGCAAAAAAAAACACCAAGAAAAAAAAACTCTGAGCAAAGCTTGCCTTCCCTGACCCCTCCCACCCCACCCTCTCAAAAACCCTTCCTCCCCGTCACCCTCCTCCTCCAAGGTCTCTACTGCGCCTGCCTGCCTGTGTTGTGGTGTCACCAACCTGCTTGCTGACTGATGACGACGGCCATTAAAGGAAAACGACTCTGAAATGGCAAGTCGTTATCCCCACAAGTGCAAGTCAAGTGCGAGTCAATGTGAATTGCTTTTGGACGAGTAAGAGTCAAGTGCAAGTCCCGTGGGCCGCGAGTGCGAGTCCGTGGGTCACAAGTGCGAGTCCAGGAAAAAAGTGACTCAGTCGCACTTGCAAATCGAATCATTTCCCCAATCCCTGCCGTTCCTTCTCAACCAGTATATTTACAACTTCCCAATGGGTTGTGCTCTATGCTTTCACTTGGGAGTGTGCACACAGCAAGTTGGATTCCAGCATGAATATTACTTGGTGATTAACAATGTCTAAGCTAGCTTCTCTCTCTCTCTCTCTCTCTCTCTCTCTCTCTCTCTCTCAACCAACATGTTCACTTCCACAGAAACATTTCAACCAAAATCAGACAACCAAAATCTCTAGGGATTCAAAAGAAAGTGGTTAGGGTTAAAATTAATTTGAAGGGAAAATTTCAAACTAATTTTTCAAATGTCTGCGTACAGAAATCCAACAATTCAAAAAAAAAAATTCCAACATTGATTCCTGGAATGCAGGGGTTTAAAAAACCTAAAAGTAAGCTAGCTGAATCTTAGCAATGCTGCTTTAAAATTCAATAGGACTTAACATTTAAAAAATCTTTCTAAAATATGAAAGTATTCCAAATTCAAATATTCAGATTCAAATTCTAAAATCTAACTGAAATTGAATCTATAGTACACAAAAGTTCGTTTAAGCTCTAAAACTGATGCTACAGAGAGGCTGCCCTTGAACATCTCTCTATTTGGAAGAAGGCGGAATAAGCCCAATTTTGTAGCAGTAATAAACGTGCTTGTCATGATAATAATGGACTACATCTCTCTCTGTGAAGGGGAAAAAAATAGCATGCTATGGATTTTTAAAAAACGAGAGAGAAGGGAGGGGAGGGCAGATTAGAAAAACAAACATATCTAAAGGACTTCTTTCCTTTCATTGAAGAATTCAATAAAGACATAGTGACAAAAGAAATAAATAAGGCAGGGAGCAAACACCTGAAAGGGCCACTGACGGGCTTCCCGTTTGAGGTGTTGAGCGGCTGTTTACCCCAAGTACCATCTGGCTGTATAGATATAATAACAATTATTCCATCGAGGTAGACCATCCTCTAAATCATATTAATATACACAGATTCCCTTCATCTTATGGGGCTTGATGTTTCCGCACGCTCCCATTTAACCTGGGTAATGTGCTAAAACAAGTCGGCTTCATCATTAAGAATTGATTTTTAATTTATGGGAACGTCAAGCACAGTCCCATAACATCGTTTTGTAATCCAGGAGAACAGGGACTACCATGCCGGTGGTTAATCTGCTTTTATGGGATTTTTTTTAAGAGAGAGAGAGAGAAAATAAAATTCAAAACATCTTGCTACATATTTATGTTGAGATTTGTAGGCATGGAGCTGCAGCTCTCTCATGCTTTTCCGAGATCTATTTCGTGCAGCAAGAGAGCAAAGTGCCTTGTATTCTTCATTAGCTTCACTATGCTAGATGGGGGGGGGGGGAGGGAGCTTATTTCTTTAAATTATTTAACCTTGGCAGAGCCCACTGGGACTACATAAATTACAAAACATGTTAATGAAAAACATTAGTTAGGTTATTCTTAAAAGGAAAAAAAGCAAAGCAAAACAGAAACAATGTTCAATAAAATAGCATAAGTCAATTTAAAATAAAAAAGGGGGGAGAGGGAATATATGACATCTTCTAGTCCTAAAATCCTTTCACTCTAACTACATCTGTCAATGGAGTATTTTCATCTATTCGGTCGCCTTGATCAAGCCAATTAGCCTAAAATGACAGTTCCTAAAAATAAGGGCTATTTGGATGGTATTTCTCAAAAGGTAACAGTCTTCTTATGACAAAACAATACAGGCAGTCGGTTACATTCACTTCATTGTCATTTTCAAATGCAAGGTCTGTATAAAAAATGGTCTCAGATTGCTGCCCTGCCCAAGCAGAAATCTCAGATCAAGTTGCTAGAGAAGAAATTGACTAGTCATTCCTAACAACCAGAAGTAATAACCACTTTTGGCCTTAATTATACAGAACATGCTTATTGCTGGATGCATCGTCCTCTACCACTTTTTTCTTTCTTCAGAAGTCCTTTTAATTTATAAGTCTAAATGCATTTATTTATTTTTCTAGGTATCTATACCCCTGCCTTCTGGCCCCAAAAGAGTCCCCAAGATGGCTCACAATTTAAAAAAAAGCATTAACAATCCAATTAAAAAACAAAACAATAAAATAAAAACAACAGTAAAATAACCATTACAAGTCAGAATCAAAAAGCAGCAGAGGAACAGAACAAACTTAATAGAGGGAAAACAAACCAGACTTCTACTCAGACTTAGGGCACACAGACTGCTTTTCATTCGTTCATCATCTGTCTTTTGAGACTAGATACTCTTATGCCTATTTCACACACTGGGCAAACTGAGGGATTCATTCTAGGTCTAAAGTTGTTTTTAAAGAGCTTGTTCCTCATTTCAGAATATTACAAATGCATGGAACTTGGAATTGTGTTCTGCAAATGCTTTACCACCTTATTCAGGTGTGTGATTGTTGCAATTTCTTGTAGTTCTTGATAGCAATACGTTATTACATCTTGATAGCAATACATTAATAATCTACTACTAGATGAAACACTTTATTGCGATGGTGGGGTGTCATGTAATTTGGATTTTATCATAAACTGCTTAAAACTCATTGCAGATTAAACAGGTAAATATTACCAATTGCTAAGTCATGTGGTCCAATATTTTTCTGTGATTACTCAGAAATAAGTTCGATGGAACTTACCCCCAAGGAAGTGTTCATAGCATTACATCCTTAATTTATTTTCTCCTCACAACTTTGCAACAGTTGTTACATGAAAAAGTGATATACCCAAGTTTTTCACTTGAACTTCCTGGTGAAGCATGAATCTGAACCCAAATCTCTCATGTCTAGAACCCAATAATTCTGCCTACGAAAATACATACGTAGTCAAATGCTACTGGTCAAGTTGAGTTGTAAGAAGCAGCAGACCTACTGACCAACTAGCTCAGTAGTGGCTACACTGAGTGACAGGCAGAGAGCTATCTCAGTTACTCAAATTATATAGTTTTTTTTAAATATAGAGATGCTAGGGATTGGCTTTGAGGTAGTACACTCAAAGTACAGGTATAAGCTATTAGTACAGGTATAAGCTACACTATAAAATAGATATGCTCTACCACTGATCTACAGCTTCTTCTCTAGTTGCTGTAAAGTTTCATTAATAATGAAGTTCAGATTCAAATGTCTCATTCCATCAAAGCAGATTATTTGGAAATGACAGGCTGCTCTACCTGCTTTTCACTTGGGAAGTATGTTATTGGTTATTGCTATGACCTTGAAAGCACTAAGTATTTGGCATTCTCACAATATTTTAACTTTTTCCCCACCAAACCATAATAGAGCTTGTTCCTCATTAAATCTTACACTATCAGCCTTCCCACAAGAGTGACAAAACTTTAAGATTATTTATTTATTTATTATTTACAGTATTTTTATCCCGCCTTTCTCCCCAAAGGGACCCAAGGGGGCTTACAACAGAAAAAAAAATACATACAAAAAACACAGTATAAAAAATATCACATTTTAAAACAGTAAAAACAATTAATGAAAATTAATAAAAACAGTGTCTAAAAAACAATTAAAAAGATCATGGCTACAATCAGAGCAGGAGCATAAAAACAGCAGCACCCCCACCTGTACCAGCGAGATTATAAAACATTCGATGCAGTGTGATCATGAACTGGCAAGCAAAAGGCAACATGCTACAAAACCCACAACATGTATAGCTCACAAATGCACGAGTTTGCATATGAACATTAGGGCTACAATGTTAATTGCTTTAAAAACAACAACAACAACTGTGCCTCCAGTTAATCAGACAGAATATTTTTAAAATAAATTAATCTTAATGCAAGTACTTATAAAAACTGCAGCCAGCAAGCAACATTCTAAAAGTAGTGCTCCACCTTAATTGGACAAACAAACTCATACGATTTATCAATGTATAGCACAATCCTATGCATGTTTACTTAAATTTAAGTTTCACTGTGTTCAGTGGTGTTTACTCCCACGCAAGTGTGCTTAGATTGTAGCCTTAAGCTCGTTTAAATCCCAATATTTCCAGCCGGTGGGCTGCCCTGCCGGCAGAACACGTTCCGCCAGCAAAGCAGCCGTAAAAGTGCTCCAGCAGCAATCCTGGAGGACCCACCGAGGCAAGTATGATGGCATGGAAGGTGAGAAGGGGCAGGGGGAGGGCAGAATGGGGAGGTGGCAGGGGATGGATGGATTGGGGCCGGGAGGGGTGGGTTCAGAGGCAGCAGCGCCTGCCAAATCCTAACCCCCTTCCCGGGTCTGATCCGCCTTCACAGATCAACACAGACTTGAACCAGCAATATTGCTGCCACAGGTCCGAGTTGACCCATAGCAACTGCTGGGGCTTACCCTGGGGCAAGGGGACAAATGTCCCCTTAATAATATCCCAAGGAGAACTCTAGCAGCCAAAACTCTCCAATGGAATACAGTGGAGACCACGCCACTGCATCGCTGCGCAGGGAGTTAGGACTGGGCCGTAAGATTTCTTTGACAGGAGGATAGTTACACCAAACATCCAGGCCCTTGAACTGATGAAGCACAATTGAAACCCAGCTAAAATCTGAACTGTCGAATGAACTGAACTGACCCTTCACAGAAATATGCTACTTTCAATTATTTCCCGCTTATTTAAGAATGCAGTTTTTTTGTAATAAGACTAATGACTAGCTACTTAACCAGATACTATTTAAATGGTCTTTAGATGCCACTGTTTTTCAAATTTTGATTTGGCAATTGTGCTGACAGATGCCCACTGTGAGTGATGCACTCCTAGGTCAGGGAAGGTGCCTCAGCAGTTACTTATGGAAAGCAGACTTCATTGACAACAATAAAAATGTATTTAATAATACTAGAATGTGCATGGGGGGGATTACACTCCTCATTGCATGTATACATGTCAAATATCACCAGTTGTTACTTGATGAAAACAGAGGAAGAAAAAAGGGTTTAACAGCTCTCACCTGAGCTAAAAACAAATGAAAGATTTTCAGAGTATTCAAAAGGATGTGGCAGAGGCATCCTTTCCCATGTGTACACTCATTCCACTGACTTCTGGCAAACTGGTTTTGTATTGTTTCAAAAACCTAACAAATGTGTTTCACAAGAAACAACAGTGGAACAAAAAGAAATGTGTGTGCTACCAAGGAGAATGATACTTCTGTCATACCACTTTTAAAATTATCATCTGCTGCAGACTTAGGATTCTGAGAGGCAAAACCCAATCTGGAATCAGAAGCACAGACTGTAAGGAAGTGAAGAGCTGGTGGCAATGGAGGGGTGGGTGGGTGGGTGCGTGCGTGCGTGCACGCGCGCATGCATGTGTGCATAGAATGTCAAATTAAATACATTTGCTGTGGGCTGTTATTCAACCATTAAGTAATAAACATTGCATGTTTAATTTAGGCTCTCCCCCACTAAGTACCACATGAAGAACAGCAATAATAACTCTTCCCCCAACCATATCAGCATGGAGCTGAACACAGTCACACAAATGGAAGATACCTACCTCCCATATGCTGCTCACCCCCCCCTTTTTTTGTTCTCTTTCTTTCCCTTTAAAGGCCAAACATAAATAAAAAGACGACTATCTAAACTGAAAAAGGCTGCACACACTCAGCTAAAAAAAATTGTTGAAGATGCTGATTTTCAAGCACAAATCCATCGGGGGGGGGGGACCTCAGCAACATTTTCTTCCAGTATGAATTGGAGCTGTTTCAGGTCCAGTTCCCATGTTGTGCTTTTTGCACACGTAGGCATTTTCTTGTACAATTTTGCATGGCCATTTGTAACATTGGAATGGCTATACCGGTGTGTTAGCTGGTCTCAAACCAAAAGAATTGGTGTGTAACAGGACAGCCTCATGAACCACCACTAACCCACATCACCAATTCTCATGTTATAAAGCACATGTGACAGAGTACATGAGCGTAATCCACATGAAAAATGACCTGCAAGAATCAAGTCTGTTTTATACTTTTACATCTTTTTAAGTTCATACAAAAAAACTTCCAGGTATCCATAAAGCTATGATATACCCAAACACCATATAAGAGTTTCTAGATTCATATACCACACAGGAACACATGCTGCAGAGCCTGAGGTTGGCTACACAGCAGCAAATGGTAAACACAATGGCAAACCTAAACTTGCCACCATTAACATGTGAAGAAGGGCTCAGCTTTGAGAAGTTACATTTCAGATCTGTGACTATGTCATCTCCTTTCCTGGGCTTGACATATGCCAGTTTCATGAGCAATTCACTCCCAGGAAGACTTTTCAGAGGAATCACTGTCTTCCAGAGGGAAATTGACATGAAATCATCACACATCTCGATCACTTCAAACTGCCAGCTTGTGAAACAGATCCTCATTATTGGTACTGGTGAAAAGTAACATCCAAAGCAGCCTTTTCTTTTTACAAGGTCAAATATATTTTGGATGCAAAGGCAGTCCTCTTACAATCACACACACTCTAAAACAGGCCCATTATCTCTGATGGAGCTACTCTGGAGAAATCTCATCCAGGACTGTAGCCAATCCATTGATTACAAAGGGAATGCTCATTGGGTACAGAGAATACAGAATTAGACTCCTGCAGAGATGCCACATGGCCAGTTTTAAACCAGACCAATGTGAATTTCTAGTTTTTTCTAAAGCTCAGCCTTTAACAAGCAAATTCAAAACCACATTTTTAAGAAGTTGAGAGCTATCATTAAACATAGTACAGTACTTTTAACCTGCCAAATGATTTACAGTCATTCCATTCTTTGTCCTCACAATATCCCGGAAAGGTGGTAATTCTAATTTTCATTTGACAGGCTGGGAGAGAGCGACTTGCCCAAGGCCACCCTGAGTGTTCATGGCTGATCAGAGAGTTCAACTGAGGCCAAAGTTATATGTGGTCCTATAGCCTATAGGACCACAGTGGTATCTCATTTGGTCTCAAAGCCTCAGTGTCTTTAAAACCAAAGATATCACCATCTTCCAAATGACCAATAGAGGTGTTTGAAAATGGTGTTATTTATTTTACTCAGAAGTAAGTCCCTTATCTTCAATAAGACTCACAGCGCAATCTTGTGTAACCTTGCACCAGTGTAACAGTAGATGCACTGGTGTAACAGCAGATGCACCAGTGTAAGTGCAATTACACTGGCATAAGTGCACTTACACCAGTACATCTACTGTTACACCGGTGCAAGGTTGCACAGGATTGCACTGTCAGACTGTAATTTATGGTATTCAAAACAAACGCCTCTACCAATAAAATACTCTACATCACCACTATGTAATAATCCCAAATACCATAGAAAATGCATAATCTTTATACTGTATCAAGTGATTTCAGCAGCAAACACAAAGTCCCTAATTCACAGTGGGTTGTCCAAGAGGTAAGGTTGACAATACTTACCGGTAGTCATCAGACCAATAGTCCAGTGATTCCCAAACTGTGAGGCACAGCTCCAAAGGGAGCAGCGGCGTACTCACAGGGGAGTTGTGGGATGTTCCCGGGGTCCTCTTCCTGCATGCCTCCATCTTGGATCTTGCGAGATCTTGCGGGAACAGCGCAAGATCCTAGATTGATCGTACATATTTTTAGTGATCTCAGGTAGTCACTGAGAGCAACCAGATAAAGTCAGGCACATCAGATCTGATGATAAAGCCAGAAACTGACTACCAGTTTCAGTTGTCACCTTCAAATTTGTGCATTCTATTTATTTTCAATCCCCACCCCCACCCCACCTTCAGATGATTCGGGCTCATCTGAATGTCACATTTTGCCTACATGGAACCCAGGCTGCCCAGGTTGCCGCCCAGGTTGCCACCCAGGCCAAGAATTCCACTCTGTCCTGGAATTCACATTGGGTTGATTTGGACCATTAGCTTCCTCTCTCTCCCTCTCTCTCTCTCTCTCTCTCTCTCTCTCTCTCACACACACACACACACACACACAACTATCCCTGAGCATTAGCTTTTGCAGTTGCCAAATGACAGAACTAGTTTGCCTGATATTTCTAACAACCACCACCATCAAGTAGTGTTTGTATTATGGAAGCTTTCATGCTTTCTTTAAGTGTGCAAATTACTTCATTCTTTTCTCAGTAAACCAGAGTTAGACAGGCTAGGATTATTATCCCCATTTTACAGCTCAGGGGAATAAGGTTGAATGAAGTGGTTTGTCTAAGATCACAGCTAAGATTTGAATTGGGAACACCCTGGCTCACAGCTCACATTCTCAACCCCTACACTACCCCAGCTGAATAAGCCATAGTTGCTGCAACCTCCATTCCAGGATAAGTGACATATTGGTAGATTATTTAACAAAAATGGGGACTGCACAGTACATTTGATCATCAGACAGCATGCCCTTCAGACAACCTACCTCCTACTTTCTCACCTAATTTGCAGTTGGTGAATGACAATGTTTGATGCTCGTTGGGGAGAAACTGCGGGTAGATTTGAACGTGCCTCTGGAGACGTGTTAGCAGGAAAAAATGTGGATGTGTGCACTGCAGAGTCTAATGCTGCCTCTATATGCTACTGTTTTCAGATATGGACTGTCCATTGTGTGGCATCTCCATCCCAACTACATTAATCACTGTTGCCTTTGGGCGAGACCTGAGGATACTTTTGACGAAATACCCACAATGCCACAACGAACTGGCAAATGTTCAATCTCTCTCCCCCTTCCTACACACACAGGCTTCTGTGCAACTTAAGAATAATGCTTTATTTCAAAATAAACATGGGGAGAAGAAAATACGGGGGGGGGGGGGGAATCAAGCCACTGTGAAAAAGCTCTAGATAAAAGATGTCTATCCAAAGCATGGAAGAGGTGGTGCCAACTATTAATATGAGGAGAGGGTCACCTGCAAAACATGTTTCTGCTCCCATCCCAATGATAGGGTTGATGCCAATTGCTTTGTAACACACCCTGAACTGGTACACTTCCAAACTAAGTTCAAGAGCACACATATAAGTATTTAGGAGCTACCTGCAATATTTCTTTTAAAGCACATGAACGTATGTTTGGGTATGTATCCTTACAGGTCTTTATTTGTAAAAGGCATTATATGTCCACAATTGCTTGTGGGAATCTAACCCTTGTTGCCTTCTTTACTCACTGGCTCAGTTTCTAAGGTTTGTTTGTTCACATATATATAGTGAAGTAGTGTGTTTGATCAAGTTCACACTGCAACATGGAGTTTATCATGTTCAGTTGCTATTTTTCCTAATATGACATTTGTTTATCAATATAATTTTAAAAATAACTAAAACTATTAACAGGAAAGAAAGCTGTATTAAATGTAATTGTTACACACACCTATCCATATATTTCCAAGTCACACTGCAGTATGGGATTTCGAGACTAGATTACCTAAAGTGATTCAAACCAACACATTTTTAAGATAATGTGAGCACATACAATTATGAATAGCACTGGAGTTGTATGAAAACATACTGAAATATCTGCAGTTGAAGGAAAATGCATAGCTGGCCTCATGAAAGGACTGCAGATATTGGTAAGGCTGATAAAATTTTCAGTATAATATTTGGGGTTATCAGAAACCTTGTATTGTCTGCAAATGTTGTTATCCACCCCAATCTCATTTATTATGCAGCAGACCCCTAAGAACTTAAGTATGGTTATGGGGGTGTTAGATTTATAATAATATAAAAAGCCTAGCCTAAGGAGTAGCAAAAGCAGCTGAAATTTTTCTTTTACAGTAATTGGAAAGCAGAACGAACTTTCACTCGATTTGCATCATGATCTCATCCTAGGACTTGAAAACCACAAGTGTCTTAAGGATGGCAATTCTGTTTCCCAGTTTCCTATGGATTTTAAATCAGAATCTTGTACAATACTCCCCCTCCCACAAAGATTACGTCCCTATGATGTGTTTATGGACCATTTTTGGACCATTTGTTTTTAAAAAATCATGGTGATATGTTCTTAACATACAGAGCAAAGTTTAGCAAATAACTGATAATATATCACATGGAACAAGCAATTTTTTAAAATCAGATCACAGCTATAAAACAGTACAGCTTGTTATAAAATGAATACACACAGTTGATAATCTTACAGAAAATAGAGCGGGGAAAAAAGTTAGTGATTGCCATCCAAAGACAACACAAGAAACCTATATAGATATGATTGAGCCGCGACTTATCCATAGAGAACGGGGGGATTTATAGTAACATTTATTCACACTTGATGATAATCCATAGAAAGAATGAAATTGATAGACATCTGGTCTGAAAAGAACAGGAGAGCTTGCAAAGGCAGAAAAGCTGGCAGCCATGACACAAAGCGTTGTTCAAGTTTGCTTTCTCTTTAACATAAAAAAAATCCCAAAAAGCTCCATCCATGCACAGCAGCACGCCAAGTTTGAAGCGTGGGCGCAGAAGCAGAAAGGAAGGGGGAGCTGGCAGGGGTGGCAGAGAGGACACGTATCAGGAGGGGAGGGAAAATCCTGCCAATCAATCATTTATAATTAACAAAAAAATCCAATTGGTGGCTTTAAATAGAGATCAATGTGGTTGCAGGCCGGACGGGTGGATAGCGGAGAAGCATTTCACCTTCGCGTCCGTCTCCCTCGCAAGCTGTCTCACCTACAGATTCGCCATTTGTTTTGTTAACAAAGCTTCGGGGGGTGCCGGACTCTCATTGAAATTTCATTAATCTAATGGAGTAAAGTCCTATAGAAAAAAAATCAAATTCTCGTTGAGCGAGATGCTACCTGGGAAAGATAACCTCTAGTTGAACTCCCAGACTTCTATTGCTCAGCTATTAGTCTGAGAAATCAGACAGCAACAAGGCTGATTACAGCTAGAGGCCACAACATTTTTTCCCTTGCTCTCCCCTCCTCCTCTTTCATTCCCCCCCCCCATAGCACACTCTTCCTAACTAGCAATTTTTGAGCGCAAGCAGCAGTGTTGGCTTCTTCACTGAGAATGGCAGGGGTGCACAGAAGAGGGTGGGGGCAGAAATAGCACAAGCATTCTCAAAGCTGACACTCAATGGCTCACAAACAGCAAATTGATCCACATGGATTATAACAAAGGGTGGGTGAGTACAGTATGCCTGGGCGGGGGGGGGGAGGGAATGTGGTGGAGGAGTAAACACATACTTTGTGGGGGTCATTGTGAATTTCCACAGGAAGCGCAGAAGGGATGCCATCTGCAATTTGTGATGTTGAAGAGTGGAGTTCTGAAACAGGTGGAAGACCTGCAGGACCTCTCTGAAAGTCTTGGCCAGCAATAAAGGTTTTAAAAAAATCACCACACACGCACACAGCTGGAAGTACGTCACCATTCCTTTGCTCCCAGCTCCGTTAGGAAGGCCTAACTGCACTCCAGAAGGTTTAAAGATACATAACGAGGATAATTGGGACCCAATGCAACAGGGCTGGAAAAACATTTCAAAATTTTAGGAGGCAGAAACAACAATTTGGCACATGGGCAACCCGGCACCTTCTGTTTTTCCAGCCTCATACAGCAGTGTTTAAAAATTTGAAACAAAGGGCTGGTGATGGAAGAAGGCGCTGCCAGAAACCAAAACTTTCTGTAAATAGAAACTGGGGGGGGGGGGAATAGTTACCGGGGGGGGGGAGAGGAAAGTGTTAACCCTCCCCAACCTCATGCCACACTGAATCAGCTTCCCAAGCAACTGTATTGGAGCTTAGGAAGACCACTTCCAGTCTGGTGGAAGTGAGAGGGGGCAGGCAGAAGTGACATTCCACCAGCAAGCACAACGCCTGACAGCTGCATGCAGAAGCTGGCAGAGAGGTCACTGTCCACTGGTGAGTTGGCAGTGGGGGTGGGCAGAACGGGGGCGTTTCTGGGCAGGGAGGGGGAGGAACCAGGGGCAACGAGGAGGCGGGAGGGTGGATTCGGCAGCAATGGTGCACACTGGCTCTTGAGGCGAGTGGAATATGGAAGAGGAGACTTTATCTTGTTCTACAAAAAGTTGAGAAAAATCTGGGAAGCCTGAAAGGTTACACATTCTGCTACAACCAAAGAGAGATTCAGACAGAACTCCAAGGGGTCCTGCAAAACCTTGGTGGCCAGCAACTAAATTGGCCATGGGTACAATAGAGTATACTACACAGGTAAAGGATCAAGTCCATTTACCACATTTCCCTCTTCACCATGTCGTTCCCAAAATGCACATGGATAGCAAATGCTACAAGACTGAGACCAGGTCAGTCAGGTCTCCTCAAAACAACCTCTCCCCTTCCACACCCACACTATCTCATTCAACAAAGAGAGGCTAGCTTTTTTGCTATTGCCTCACCTCAAATGCTTTTTTGTCATCATTCATTGAAAATTCCACCAACCATTGTGAAACAGGTGATGAGAGAGAAGTGACAGCAGAACTTCACATAAACCAGAGTGCATCTTCCAAACTTGTTCATAAGGTCAGGGCTTGGCTCTGGAATATACTGAAGAAGTATACTCCTAATTTCTTCAGCAAGTTCTGCTCAAGGAGGACAATCTGCCAACCCCTGCTAGCACCTTTCCTAACTACACCACCCTCACTTAGCACCCAGTGGTGCTCTTGAGTGTTCAGAGTGCTTCATATGTGTTATCTTGGTACAATCCTTACCTGCCAGGTAAATGTTGCAGATGGGAGGCTAAGAGGGAGTGAACTGTCTAAGGCCCCCTCATGAGCTAATGGGAAAGGCAAGATTCAAACTGGGAACTTCCCAACTCAAAGCTCAGCCTCTTTGTCACTATGCCACACCAGCTATCAACCAAATATGGATATTATTCTACAGGGATATGCAACGACACGGGATCTACAAACTCATCATTCCTAAGGAATTAGTTTCTAGGGGGAATTTTTCATGGTGCTAAACTCTTACCTATAAAGGGCTAACCATCTACACCCTGAATACCTTAACACTCCCGTACTTATCAGTAAAGATAAAGGTGACCCCTGACAATTAAGTCCAGTCGTGTCAGACTCTAGGGTGTGGTGCTCATCCCCATTTCAAAGCCGAAGAGCCAGTGTTGTCCGAAGACGCCTCCGTGGTCATGTGGCCGGCATGACTCTCCTTGCCGCACCGCGTAGCATGCAGCTGGAACACGGAGCGCTGTTTACCTTCCCGCAAGCGGTACCTATTTATCTACTCGCATTGACATGCTTTGGAACTGCTAGGTTGGCAGGAGCTGGCCAAGCAACGAGAGCTCACCCCGTCGCAGATTTGAACTGCCGACCTTTCGATCGACAGCTCATGGTTCAGCGGTTTAACCCACTGCGCCACCCGCTGGTAGTCAGTAGTCCTCTACAATCTCATGAAAGAGGTCCTGCTAAAGAGTGCCCTCAGGAAGACGCTTCCAGTTGGCAAGATGATGTCAAATGGCGTCATCAGCAATGGCTCCAAAACTCTGGATGATTTTTCGTGGGGAGGTTTGCCCCCTCAGCCCAAGCTGGCGGACTTTTAAGTCTCACTGCATGACATTTTTAGGCAGACTCCCATGAATTTCTGACAACCGAACAGACTGTTTTTGAGATGTGATATTATTAGGTTTCAACCCAGGCATGGAGTCAATCAGGTCAGGCATTGAACAAGGACCCACACCCATCAGAGAGCACACATGGCCAGGTTGACCCCTCAACCATCAGTACCACTGGTAGTGTCTGATGCAGGGAGCGCCACTGAGAGCCCAATGCAGGGCTTTGCCCCAGGACTCTCAGCAACCTGGCACTGACACTATTTCAAGCATTTTCCAAGTGGAAAAATCTAAGCAATTTTCTAGCAAGGCAGGGTGTGTATTCTTAAGCGAACAAACAAAACCACTCACCAGCAGGTTTTTGTGCAAGGTAGTCATTCTCCCATTACAGTGTAATGGAAGAACCAGTTTCAAGCTCCAGGATTCATTAAAAGAAGCTCTACCACCCAGTGGCGTCGTCAGCGGTGGGGGCGCTGGGGCGGTGGGCCCCTGGGCGTTGGGATTGGGCACCAGGCAGCAGGCGGGCGGGGGGTTGCAACAGTGGCAGCGCAGATCGTCCTGTTCACCGGGGCGAGCAAGGAGAGCCGTCGACGTGTTTGGTCCTCCCGCCCACCCTGTGCCTATGAGTGAGATATAACAGCTGCTGCTGTTACGTCACTTCCGGCACGCGGAAGGCGGTCATAGGAATGCTACTGCTACCACCCTAAGGCGCAGGATATGGAGTCTTCTGTTCCTTGCCTTTGAACATGGGCAGAATTTTTCCTGAGTAAGTACATTAAGCCCCTATATAAAACTCAGTCTGTGGACAGTTTCCAAACTGGGAAATGTCTTATTATGACCTCTCTTTTCAACACACACAGATAAAGTTCTGGGTGACTCTCCCTTCAAGCAAACCCATTGATTGGGTAAGATGTGAACCTGGAAGTAGTGTTCTAAGAAAAAGAAGGGGGGGGGATAAGGATTAAGAATAATTACTGTATAGGGAAAAAGACAAAGGCAGGCAGTGGGGTCCACTGTTTCTTAACACAGAATCTGAGCGGAGATACTATAAGAAGAAATGAATGAGACTGTTTGCGAGTAAGATTGAGAGAGAAACACACACACGCACACCCCAACCAGATGAGTCTTTAGGGACTTGCATGAACTTTTGAACCAGAGACGCAAATACAGGGCCCAGCCTGTTCCCACTTTAATAAACAATTTTTTTCTTCAATTAATTAAGGTTTGGAAAGGAAAAAAATAGCAGAAGCGAAGTAATTTAGCATGCAGCACATACGTTACAGATGGATCCCACCTTTGGATGCTTATTAAATCTATGCATGATTGCACTGGGAGAAAATTAATTGCATTGTTTTTCACAATTCAAGATGGCTTTGCAAAACAGCGAAGAAAATGATGCAAAACCCTAGACTTTTTGGTCCTTAAAAAAAGAAAAGAAAGGATCTTTGCAAACATCAACAGACTTTGAGAAATTTTGTTTCAATTAGCTCCCAGATGCCATCATCAGAGGACAGACAGCTTCTAAAAATGAATAAATGGTTTTATAAAGCTCCTCTTGAAGTAAGACTGAGAAACTGATACAAACCAATCCTACAGAGCTGTGGTTTTCTTTTCTCCTCAAAACGACCCCTCCCCTTCGACACACACGCCCCTACCTCATTCCACAATCTGATAGCAGTTCCATTAGAAAGGGAGTTTTATGAACCAGAAGTACAAAGTTATAGGACCCGAAGTGCTCCTACCCTGAGGCAAGGTGAGGTGTCTTCAGATGATGGATTTGGGGTACCACTAAAGGTGGGTGCCACTGAAATGAATCCCAGTGAATAGGTTCCACTGAATTGAACCTGAGCTGCACAAGAGTACAGTACTGCTCTCCTTTACAGCTCTTACACATTTCAATGAAGCTGGAGAAAGAGAACTTTGTGGAGGATTGAGCCCCATTTCAGTTAAGAGATTTTTCACCTCATGCACAATAACCATCCGGTATAGGGCCAATCCACGGAGAGGCATATACTTATATGCTTATGCTCATACACACTTATGTATACTGTACAGCAATTGTCTATACATACTGTAACTTGCATATTTTACTGATTGACTGAACTTCATAGTTGCATAGCTCAGAACAAGAAACAAACGGAGATCGCAGAATTAAAAAATCGCATGTTACCGGGAAACTCAGTAGTTTTAAAACAATTTATTTAAAGTAAATAAACTTCACAGATATTTGCATTGTGCACAGAGATCCCTTGGAATTTAAATGCTAGATTAGAACCAACCTGGGTCACAGAGAACTCTCCTTCAGGAGGGATATTCTTGGTGGCAAAACGGCACTGGGAAATGGGTTAACCTCAGAGTGTGGTTCCAAGTCGGATTGTCCCTGCCCTTCACCCCCACAGGTGCTTTTTGAGAAGAAAAAGGGGGGAGACACTTCTGATCCAGTTTTTGTTTTAAGCCCATCTGTTAATAATAGGCTTACCATCACATGTATGAGTCACAACAGGAACAGAAAGCAAAAAACTGCCACTATATGAATACTCTGAAGTTTATTGCAACAAGTTTTGAGCTGCACAGAATTATTTTAATCACCTCTGCCACAAACTCACTAACAGCCCAATCCTATCCCTATCTGGGGTGGGGGGAGACAACCCAAGAGCAAACGGGAGGTAAGTATGAAACATTTCTCTCTGCATAAGCCCTAGGGTCACCTATGGGTCTTCTCAGACATATGCCACCTCTTTTGGTGGCATGTGTCCAAGGAGAGAAAAGAGAGAGAGAGATTTGAAGTGGAGGGTATAGGATCTGGCTTGCGCCATTGCCATCAGATCTACCCCTCCTCCCCACCCCCCGTTTCTCCCCCCTTCCTGTCCAGTTACGCCCTGAGTCCTCCCACTCCCTCCTTGCCCACAGCCCACCCCCATTGCTGACTTACCAGGTCCGGTGGTCACGGCAGGCTCAACTGGCAAAGCTGTAACCTCTTGCCTCAGCACTCGCAAAATGGCCACTGACAGAGCAATGTGTGTGCCATCCGAGACCATTTTACATCAGAAGATACTTCCACTGTCATAAACCCCTCGGCTCGACAGTCCAATCCTGGATAGGATTGGGCTGTTAGTAGCCTTAAGCAAGCTACAACCTTTCAGTATCAGCCATTTCATCTACAACATGAAGACAATGTTGACCTACCTTTTAGGGTTGTTGTAAGCTTATTGGAATAGTGTATGTATGTCAAATCAGTGTAAGAGCTGTGCAGTCAGGATGACAATTGCACTATGAAGGGAAACAGCTGGAGAAATGGACGGTTCTATGAGTTTCTAATAGAATAACACTTGTAAAAACCCTTGGAAAAAAATGGGCTTTATGGTCAGTCTGCCTATGTAAACTGCCTTGAGTCTATGAGAAAGGCAGTATATAAATACTGTAATAAATAAATGTTAGATGCCCTAATATACTGGATAAAATGTTAAATCTTATTTATCATAACTATTATTATGCCTTCAATGTTTAGGTAAAAATAGAAATAGATGTTGCATTCCAAACTGGTGCTTACTTAGTCATATCCATTGCCTTTGGGAATACACAAGCCGGACATTTTATGACTCTCTTGTTAAAGATTCTGTAGAAAACAAGCAAGATCCACCAAAAAATTGTGAACCACGTTACAAATGAAAGATGTATAAACTAAAGCCTACTATTATCTCTCCCTGCACCCCTCCCCCCCAGACACCCCTGGTCTTGGGAGTTGGTAGATGAATTGTAAACTCACCCAGTCTGCCCCTCAAATGACCTCGTACCGAACTTGAAAGGCCCACACTTTTTCTAAAGGGGGCAAAAAGGGCCATTTGTTTTCCAGAACACACTTCCAGGTTCTTTCAAACACAGATCCTTTCCTTGAACACATTCTGCCTTCACACAAGCCAGCTTTATACCATGGGAACCACTTGTTCTCAGGCTGAACAGAAACGACCCCAAGATACCTTCAACCTTAACTCTACAAACAGACTTGAACCTGGATCTCAGTGGGGTCAAAGTATCAGAACTTCATTTTTTTTCACCAAGGAATAATACAGAGGATCCCAAAGCCTGAGGCCTTGTCAAATATGAACCGCTCTCCACACTACCTTCACAAATGTAACTAATGGTGTGTGTCCCCCCCCCCCCGCAGACTATATGTTAAGTGTTTATCTTACATGTGAAAAAGCGAACATATTTACATTCATATTTTAAAATCACATGAAGGATACAGGGTACACAGTAGTACTATATATTCCATTTTATTGGGAGACTTGCGCATCTTCAGGAAGTATCCTGCAAAGCGGTCCTAATATAGAGTCCAAACACCACCACAACTTGTGAATATATTCCATGTAGCGTGCAACTGAGAATATATATTCTTAGCATTCAGATGATCTTGTGAAGATGTGCTTGCCTATTTGTCTGCATAGATATGGTCTTAAAATTGGCATATTATATTAATAGTGGCTGATGGGGGGGGGGGAGAGAGAGAGAGAAATGGCATCTAAGGAACATGCTATCCTGCATCTAGAAAACAGTGGGCATGTTATTGATCCGGAGTTGTGTCACACATTACAAACTGATTTAAAGAGGACTCATCCTTTTTGAATGCAGACTCTGACAAGAACATCTCAAATTAACAAGATTCTAGATCTCATCAAGAAAAGAAAAACACCACATCTAGAGAACTCAAACTGCATCTGGAAACCTTTATGGATCTGTTAGACTGGAACCTCAAAAACTTCCATTATAGGGAAAAAACAAAACCATATCCAGCAAACTGGAAACTCATGAGGAGTTCCCTCCTAGGAATCCCCACGAGCACCAAGCTTGGGGACTAGGTACTGTAAGCAAAATCTAGGCAGCCTTCTGCAGCTCTTATGGTTCTCTGCATCAGAGTAAATGACAAGGAGAGAAAAACTGTGCAACAAGCATTAACCTCTGAGTTTGTGAGATGATTAAAAAAATGTTACTAGAGGGTACAAAGAATAGACTATTGGATGTGGGTGGTCCAGGTCAAAATCTCTGCCCAGGCATGAAGTTCTAGGAGGCTCTGGTATGTTACTATCTTCTACACTAGCCTACTTCATAAGGTTTTGTGAGGAAAGAAGTGGCACACATTTTTAAGTACTGTACTGTACCTGTACTCTGAACACTACAAACTGCTGTAGAAATTAATAATTCCCAAAGAAATCCCCACACCACATCCCTGGCTGTGTACAATAGAATTGAGTTGTGCAAATGTGTACAATCTGGTCTTGATCAGGGGCAACGGCATCCTGAAAATCTTAGCAATTTGGAGGGGACAGACAAGTTTCTAGTCCTCAAGTCTGTACAAATGGGCTTCAAAAAGTGTATAGTAGACAATGCCTGGTGAAATTGGAGAAGCAAGAATAGAAGTTGAGCAAGCTCTCCACTGGTGAAGAGCTGGGGTTTCAGTGCCCTGAACAGCTGTTTGCGCTTTTCCATAATTAGTGGAAACATGTTTTATTTTATGCAAAGCAAATGCATGCAAAATTGCTCGGTTTGCTTAATTCATACAAAGTACAGAATTGAACACATGAACTCCATTATTTGAAGACTGCAGCATCAAGTGGTGCCTGCCATGTGTGAAACTGCCATCAGAGATCAAACACCATAGACTGAGCTTCCAAATCACTTTTCACTGAAGGCAATTCAACTATTCAGTTTGAGTCATCAGGCAAAGCATTGGCATGTGTGAACCAGCCCACAAAAGTTTACCGTATTTTTCGCACTATAAGACGCACTTTCCCCAAAAAAAAACATAGGGGGGAAAAACTGTACGTCCTATGGTGCGAAGCCTGGGCTTGGGGCGCTTCGGGGAGGCCTGTGGGGGCTTCGGGGAGGCCTGAGAGAGCCTCTGCAGGCCTCCCCGATGTTCAGTTCGGCTCGGGGAGACCTGCAGAGGCTCGTGCAGGCCTCCACGATCTTCAGTTCGGCTGAAAACAGCGATTTTTGGCCATTTCCGGTTTTGGCAAAAACCGGAAATGGCCGAAAATCGCTGTTTTCGGCCGAACTGAACATCAGGGAGGCCTGCAGAGGCTCTCTCAGGCCTCCCCGAAGCCCCCACAGGCCTCCCCGAAGCGCCCCCAAGCCCAGGTAAGTAAAAATCTTTTTTTCTCTATTTTATGCTCCATAGGATGCGTGCGTCCTATGGACCGATGCGTCCTATGGAGCATAAAATACGGTATATAACAGGTCACTACACTTTTTTTAGAACTCAATTTGCACCATTTTAATTTAGAGTTATATACTGTTCCAAACTCCTGCATAAGTCAAAAGTGAGCATACATGTACACAAAAGGGCTATTAACTGCAAATATTCGCAACTGAGCACACGAAACTAAGACCCTATGCCCTTTTTAAAAAATACAAGCCACTGCGAGAAGGAAGAGTTTAGAATGGAGAATCAGTGGAGCTTAACTTTTTCCCTGCCTGGTGTTTCTGAAGCAGCTATACATTTATTTATTTATTTTATACATGTATACGTACATACGAGACTCAGTTAAACATGTTTGCAAGTAACATAGTTAGGCCTGAAGAAAAGTCAGTCCAATTTAAAAAAAAAACCCAGCAATAATAATAATTTTAGAATGTACACAGTACTTTTTGAGCATTCAAAGCACTTCATATAGATTATCTCAGTAATCCTTACTATAACTCTGAAAGGTAATTAAGCATTATTATCCCCGTATCACAGATGGAAGACTGAGAAAATATGGCTTG
The DNA here is from genome assembly GCA_026170595.1 of Plestiodon gilberti rubricaudatus. NCBI lineage: Eukaryota > Metazoa > Chordata > Lepidosauria > Squamata > Scincidae > Plestiodon > Plestiodon gilberti. The sequence continues at coordinate 38,134,103 of JANXHW010000006.1, read as the reverse complement.
TCTTATGGTCACCTAGTGAGAGTTCATGCCTGAAGTAAGATTTCAACCAGGGATTTCATGACTTAAATAGCCACTACATTATATTGTGCCCAATATATATATTTTAATGGTCATAAAATGGCACGGTTTGTCCTGTTGAAGGAAAGAGTAGCCTTGCTCATGTTCACTTGGGGGGGGGGGGCTCAAACAGCTAGACAAGTATTCCTCATCTACAGATAGTGCTCAGATCTTTTGCACATGCTCTAATTTTTATTATTTGCATGTCCCAGTGTTGAGCTCTAGCATTCAGAACAGGTTCTGTGACCTAGACTCTGATAAGCTCGGATTTAAAAACTTGTCTCTGTTTGAAGTACAAGTCTCAGTTATGGAACCATCCTTTCCTGTAGTCATGTAATGCTATGGGTAGGAATCACTCTGCTGAAATGGAGCCAAAGATGAGAACAGAAATGTCTCCTATTATTCCAGAACAACAGAAAATGGTAGACAAGGTGACCACCTTAGCTTAAGCGTAAGATCCCTTGTTTTTCTCATGGAATTCCAAAGTGGTCTAAAGAAAGGCCGTATTTGGTGTTGGGGATTTTGAGGAAAGGAAAGGAGTGGTGGGGGAGGAGACTACAGGGAAAGATGGGGGTATGCTGCTTTTGGTTGCCATGGCGGCCCAGCGTGCCTTCTAGACTTGGCTTGTACCAGCAGAGTTCAGACGGGTCAGCGTGTGACCGGCTCAAAACCCCTGAGGTTAAAAGTTCAAGCAGCGATGGAAAAACCAATATGTCTGCGGTGAGGGGGTATGCTGTACGATATATTTCAATTTACATCAACCCATGCATATAAAATTTAGATAAATTCTATTCAGATCTCATGCGGCTTGACACAGAAGTCTATGCAACCAGATGTCCGGGAAGGGTGGAATGGGGGAGGGGAAGTGCCTAGGATGTTCCCATTTGCCTTTAGAACTGGAAAAAAAGAGCATTTAAATATGTGGACTTGCACATGCTTGTTATTTGTTTAAAGAAATAAAACATCTTGGATTTTTCATTAGCCGATTACAACAAAATAGAACCACACCTTGTTAAAACATTTAAAATATTGTTGCATCATTCCACCACCACCCTTTTTCAGTACTTTTCTCCCCCCTCGATCTTTTGTAATTTCCTGAGGCCTTGCAATTCACATTCTGTCACATTAAGATAATGAGTATTTACAACTGGAGCGCCATCTCTTTTGTCGTTCCAGCGCCTATTTTTATACCCCATGCCATTTTCTCCGGGTTTGTAGTGACTGATTGTTTTGATTTATATTTGGATCCATCCCCTCTTGTCTTCCCCATCCCAGCCAACCTCCAGTGTACACCCCCTGCCCTCTATTGCTGTTCCTCTCCTTGATAACCATTCGAAGAAAAAAAGATCTTAATAAACCCAAGATGCTGGATGCAAAACCAGCCACAAGATGGCTCCCTGTACTTCCTTCCTTCCTCTGGCTTCCAACTGCAAATATGCCATCGCTAAGTTCTTTGGGACAACAATGGGAGGGTTCAACTGTGATCCATAAATGCCGTGTATTTTCATTGTGAACTAAATGGACCACAACATATCCACCAGTGCATTGAGCCAGAATGCAATACTGAACCAAAAAGAACAGAGATTGACTACAACATTCCTGGCGTTAACATTCCCCATAACATTCTTTCAAGATGGAAATATGCATTATTTTATTTGCTGTTTTTAAGTAATTGAAGACATTAAAGGTCTATGATGGAGCTGAAAGGAACCAAAAGGCTATCTAGTCTAGACCCACTTGCATGAGGCAGAGTTATCCACTCTCTGCTCCCCCTTCCACAGAGCATCCCCCACAGCACAGTGGCCTTACTTCTCACTGAGGTAATAAACTTGTATCTGGACTTCAGACTAACGGAATGTTCCTCCACACAAAAGAAGATCCCATAACCAGGTGTAAAACTAATCTGGAATCCTCTATCTAACATCAAGTTTTCCCCATGGAAAGCGTTAGTTTTGTATGGAATAGCAGTCAATCATCACACACACACACACACACACACACACACACACACACACACACACACACACACACACACACACACACACACACACACACACAGAAGTGGGAAACAGAGGTCTGTTTACCACCCCAATGAAAAAACAAGCCCAGTAAGCTGCTGCAAGCAGAGTAGTTATGCCAAGGAAAAATACCTGCAAACAAATAGCTCCCAGCAGGCCTAGTGACACATAGGGTTGCCAACTCTGACTGAAGCTATTCATGGATAACCCCCCCCCCCAAAAAAAAACACACCATAAACTAATACTATTAAGCCAAGGAGACCCTGTTAAAATCCCCAGGAGGATTGCTTTCACTAGTTACATGGAGACCAATGCTGATAGCGGGAGACTCCAGGCCAGTCATGAAGGGTTGGCAGCCCTAGTTACTACCTTTGAAGACAACTAGCAAGAACAAATCTAAAATACATTTCCATTTCTAGAACTAACGGGAGGCAGGAAAATGGTGCTTCTCTGGAGATTCCCTTTACACTGCTTCATGGTAAAGCCAAGCCCGAGAACTACTTGGCCTATTTTTTATCACCACTCCAACACTAAAAAGGTAAAGGTATCCCCTGACAATTAAGTCCAGTCGTGTCCGACTCTAGGGTGTGGTGCTCATCCCCATTTCAAAGCCGAAGAGCCAGCGTTGTCCGAAGACGCCTCCGTGGTCATGTGGCCGGCATGACTCTCCTTGCCGCAGCGCGTAGCATGCAGCTGGAACACGGAGCGCTGTTTACCTTCCCGCAAGCGGTACCTATTTATCTACTCGCATTGACATGCTTTGGAACTGCTAGGTTGGCAGGAGCTGGCCAAGCAACGAGAGCTCACCCCGTCGTGGATTCGAACTGCCGACCTTTCGATCGACAGCTTATGGTTCAGCGGTTTAACCTGCTGCGCCACCCAACACTACTAAAGCATTTTTTGTTAACTTTTAGAAACATACATTCCCTGATGTGGCCTTTTCAAATACAACCCAATGAACAGGAGGAATCCCAAAAATGCATGGGGTTGAAACAGGTATCCTGCTCTACTCCAGGAACTTATGACCAGTAATTATACTTTTAAAAACTTGGCTCTTCCAACTCTATCTGGACAGTATGCAATCATAACGGTTTAAATTCCATTCTGATATTCTGAAAGATCACATGGTACAGTTCTCTCACAATCACAACTGTTAACACTTCAGAATAGTCCCTTACATAAACATAAACACACACACACACACACCTACTTACTTCCCTATAGGAAATTTAGCATGTGAAGGGGAGCATACATACAGGACATTCAAACTTGCAGTGTGGCCCTCCCCCTTACTGTGAAATAGCAATCCCTAGACAACTAGCACTTTTTCTGGATATTTGACTTTATTTTATTTTACTTATTGACTCTTTTGTTGCTGCTGAAAGATGCTCAGGTTTTGGTGAACCTCCAAAGAAAAGAACTTCCATGACTATGGAACAGGCTTAGAACACCCCTCAGGGTAAGCCTTTTGTGGGAACATTCACCATACTATTCAAGAGAAAATAATAAAGGCAACATGTGTGGACCTGAGAAAAGAGGCAGACTCCAGTTCATGTAAGACCTTCCTACATCCAGAAGAACATATTCAGAAAATGTGGATGGAGCTGGGCAACTTGTTTAGTACACTAACAAGAAGCTACAATTCCAGCTTCAGAAGCTAAGTGTCCAGTTCTGGTCACCACACCTCAAAAAGGATATAGTTGAATTGGAAAAGGTGCAGAAAAGAGCGACCAGAATGATTCGTGGACTGGAGCACCTCCCTTATGAGGAAAGGCTACAGCGTTTGGGACTTTTCAGTCTATAAAAAAGGCGCCTGAGGGGGGACATGATTGAGAGGTATAAAATTATGCATGGGATGGAGATTGTGGACAGAGGGAAATTCTTCTCCCTCTTGCACAACAGCAGAACCAGGGGACATGCACTAAAATTGAATGGAGGGAGAGTTAGAATGGATAAAAGAAAATATTTATTTACCCAGCGTGTAATTCATCTGTGGAACTCCTTGCCACAGGATGTGGTGATGGCACCTGGCCTAGATACCTTTAAAAGGGGTTTGAACAGATTCATGGAGGAAAAGACCATCACACGTTACAAGCCATAAGCAACCTCCTGGTTTTAGAAGTAGATTTTCTCTGTGCCAGGTGCAGGGGAGTGGCAGCAGGAAACAGGTTATCTTGTTGGCTGTGTGCTCCCTGAGGCATCTGGTGGGGCCACTGTGTGATACAGGAAGCTGGACTAGATGGGCCCTTGGCCTGATCCAGCAGGGCTCTTCTTATGTTCTTATGTACACCAGAAATAGAAATGTGATTATTGGGAGTTTTAGATACATGATGTTTATTAAGGTAAGGAAGACTCTGACCTCAACTGCAAAGTTCAAAGGGATCCAGTAGATCTTCTGGTATAAATTCCTCTGTTTTCCAAGTGAATCTGTGTATCCAAAAATATATTTTATGAAAAGCCACCTGCAAGTCCCACCACCTTCTGAAGCTTCACTGGTGAGGACCCAATGAGGGGGTCTTCTCAGTGGTAGAATTCCTTTGCCTCATGAGGTGGATTGGCGTCTTCTCTCCCAATTTTCCAGAATGTACTGAAGGCCTTTCTATTCAGGCAGGCCTTCCCAGGTTTGTTATACATACTGTAGTTCTATTTTGTGGAAAATATGTTGTTGCTGTTATCTGTATATTGTTTTATATCTGCTTCTTTTCACCTTGAATCTGTGTGAGAAAGGCGGTCTCTAAAAAATAAGTAACTTCCCTCCCCTACAACAGCACATTTAGTACCTAAATCACTGACAGGGGCTTGCCTGATTTTAATTTGAAGACCTACAATGCTGCAACCTATTTGAATCTTTCTTCATGACTGGTCCATATGAAAATATCATATATATCAGTAGGGCTGTTTGTTATGTGTAGCTGAGATTACACCACACAAACTCAGAAAGAATATCACAGTTTCCATTTAACAAAACAAATTTCTAGCCCTTAAGGCTGTGATGATAGACTTGAAATTGTACGGCCAATGTCTAGTGAAATCTTGCGGGATGAGGGGGAGCACACAGTCACAGTTCTGAATAGCTTTTTATGCTTCTCCATAATTTGCTGAAGCAGAATTATCAGGCAAAATAATCAAATTAAGTAAATCTGCAAAACGTCTAAGGCAGAGGTGGGCAGGTTTTAGACTTCCAGGAGCTTTCTGTTTGACTGCACCATGGGAACTACTAGCACAAAATGGCGGTTTGGGGAAACTGAGCAAGTCACAAAATAGCAGTTTGGGGAAGCAGAGTCAGTCACAAAATGGTGGTTTTAACAATCATTTACATTTTGGAGGTTGTTCACACACACACACACACACACACACACACACACACACACACACACACACACACACACACACACACCTCAGTAGTGCGCTCTGTTCAATATTCCACCTATGCTCCAAACAAAGCTGGGGTGGGCTTTGAACCCCAGTTCCTGGGAGCCAGGGAGGACACAAGAAAAGAATTCAAACTATTGAGGTGGTGGGGAGTGAGTAGGTTTAGGAGTGACTTTAGATCACTGTCAGAATTACTGATTGCATTCAAGTGACCTTCTGCCTGCCTCAGGTCTAAAGTTGCAGAGATGCTCTTGTGTAGATTTTTTGAAGACAGGCATGCATGTGTTCTAGGGCTAAACTGAATGTTTTCCCGCAAACATTTCTGGTATGAAAGAGACTTTAAAAGTGCTGGAGATGTTTCCCGAAATACCTTAAAAGTATATCTTTATGATGCCTGTTTGCAGCCCCAATCAGCTGTTCCTCTGGCACCACGTTTTGTTCAATTTAAAATAATTTTTCTTCTTCCAAATAACTGAGATGTCATCAAATAGCAAATCAGATTTGACTATGTGATAACATCACTGAAGCCAAAAAAGGCTAATGTAATGTGAAGGCAATGTCTATTTAGGAAGCATTGCCCTCATTCTGAATTATCTTCATTTGCCATTAGTGACATCATTGTGTCGCTGAACCAGACTGGCCACATGACAATGTCACTGTTGCTAAGAAGAAAGCAACCTATCTGAATAAAAGAAAATTAGGCCAATTAGGTCTGCAAAGAAGAAACTCGCATCAAGTGTGGCAACCCCCACTTCAATGCCAGGTATAGGAAGGGAGACACAGAGGTTGCCTGAATGTGCATTGTGGACACATCTTCTCTTTGAAACACCTTCCAACCCTAAAATTGCTGAAGAGGGAGCACGGGGGGGGGGGGGTGTCACAAAATGTGCACATGTACACACAGAGTTTTTCAATTCTCATCCCATGAATGTAATGATTGACACACTATGTACCAGGTCTTCCATATATCTCAGAACACAATGTCAATGTAGGGTTCTCCCACAACATATTGTACTTTTCTTTTCAGGCAACTTCTCCCATGTTTCTAGAATGATGCCAAAGCATCAAGCTCTAAACAGGAGGTTGTTCCCATATGATATATACAACCATAGGATGATAAAAGGTTTGGGTGCTCAAACAAGACCTTACTCAAAACTTAAATACTGTATCACATTGGGAAATCAAACTACATGTTTGCTCACAAGTCAGGCAAGCAAGACAATAGTGACAGCTGTTTCTTAGAGAAGCTGTTCACCTTACCTTTGACAGACAGGGGACACTTGTAAAGAGACAGGCCCAAGTCTACAGAACTAAACAAAATACATGCATCTCTCTGGAATGTGCATCTACACTTTCAAACAGCAGTTTACTCCCACACTAAGGGAGGAACTGCAAGTGATGGCAGCACATTTGTGTGGTGTGCAAGTGACCCAAAAGTAGTAAAATGGTGGATGGGAAGAACAATTTCCCACTGAGAAGTGGCAGATGAGAAGGGAGTGCTAAACCCTTTTAACATTTGCCGCTTTCCCCCTAAACTCCCTGCAAGTTACTTTTCTCCCTGCTAGGCTCCAAGATTGAAAATGAGCCCAGTTAGGGAAACATACCCAATGGATAGGGGGCTGCAGGTGGGAAAAAATCCCATGTTACATGCCACTGTTACATGTAGCTTTGCCCTCACTTGGGTAAAAGAACACTCCATTTCTGAACTGCATGTATTGTCACTTTTTTTTCAACCTAAAACTGAACATAGTTGGGACCAAGAGGCTTGCCAAACATGAACTTCGTGCAGGGTGGGGATGGTTTCCAACTGAGCATCCATATGCTAAACCTGCTTCAAAAGCAGATCTGCTGTGGCCATGGATAACAGTGTCTAGTACCCAAATGGGGCTGCATGTGTGATGCCTATGGAGGCAAGTCATAGTGTTGCTTCATTGCTGGATGCAGTTCCACCACCTCGCTTCTCTCTTGAAGAGAGAGGAACTGTGCGCATCCAGTACAGCAAATCCACCTGGGGAAGTTTTTACTTCAAGCACAAATTCTAGGCCACTCAAATTATTATTTTCTCTTAATACTGCTATGTCAAATGCTGCCAAATATAAGCGTACATCAGCATGTTCTTTCAGTGCATGTAACACAGGTTTTCATGTGCAGACCTGCTATACAGGAAACATGGTGTCTGGAAAACTGGGATTCATGTAGACATCAAGAAAAAGAAAACACAGAAGCGACCTTATACGGACAGACCATTGATTCATCTAGCTCAGTATTGTCTACACGGGTTAACAGCAACTCTCCAAGTTTGCAGACAGACAGGACCAGCTCAGAGGTGTCGCTGGGGGGGCAGGGGGCCCCCGGGCAACGTGGGGGGGTCACAAGGGCGACAATTCAACGGCACGGTGGCAAAAAGGATCTTTTGTGGTGCAGCGGTGGCAAAAGGAGTTGCCCGCCCACCTACACCCCTAGCAGAGGCGTCGCTGGAGCATGGCGGGGTGACGCGCGCCATGGAGTGACATGCGCCACCCTTCGGACGCTCTGAGGCCGGCCTGGGAGCGTCCGACTCCGTCGGCGCTCCAGGGCCTTCTGAAAGAAGGCCCATGCAGCGCGTTCATCCGGGTATTTTCGCACATGCACAGAGACCGTTTTGAGGGCCTTTTGCCCTCAAAACGGTCTGCGCATGCGCGAAAATTCAAAAAATACCCGGATGAACGCGCTGCATGGGCCTTCTGAAGGCCCTGGAGCGCCGACGGGGTCGGACGCTCCGAGGCCGGCTCCCGGGCCGGCCTCGGAGCATCCGGAGGGCGACGCGGGGGGGAGCTGGGTCGTCCCCCCGCGCCGCGATGTCAGAGCGTCACTAGGGTGACGCGCGCCCCCTGCCCCAGGGTGACACTCGTCCTAGTGACGCTACTGACCCCTAGTGTGCTTTTACCACAGAAAAATACGCCCAAAGGGACGTGTAACTTTTCAGGGGCGGGGCTTATGATGTCCTGTGCAGGGGTAGGGCTTGTGACATCACAGGGGGTGTCATGGGGTGCAGCCCCCCCCCCGCAGAGGCTAGCTACACCGCTAGACCGGCTTTAAGTCAATTGGACCAATTGCTCCCAATTAGGCCCCACGCTAGGGTAATCTACTCTAGTCTTGCCAAATACACATGACAACACATACGTTAACACCACATTGAAGGTTTATATATTGTAGGCCTATGTTCAGATTCAAGTATTTAAGTTTTACATACATAATTCTAGATCAGCGGTTCTCAAAGTCCCCGCCACCGCGACTCACCTTCTGCAGCTGCTCCCCCATCACGATCCACCGAACGGCCTTCAGAGGCCTAAGGAAAGCTTCTGGATGCAACCAGAAGTCGTGTCTGCAAAACCAGAAGTGACCCAAAAATCACTTCTGGAGGCCTTCCAAGGCCCACAGAGGCCGTCCCGCAGAGGCATGACGATGCAGAGGCGCAAGCTGCAGAAGGTGAGTCGTGACCCAGAAGTGGCCTCTAGTTGCTTCTGTTTGGCTACAATTTGGAGCCAAATGGAGGCAAGGCCGGGTGAGTGAGCCCAATTGACGACCCACCTCAGCACCAAGCCACGACCTACCAAGTGGGTTGCGACCCACAGTTTGAGAAGCCCTGATCTTGATCTAGTCAGGGGTTCTCAACCCCTTCCCGGCCAAGTACCACCTCTGGCACCACTTCTTGCAGTGTACCACCAGAAGTGACTGGTGCCGACATCCTCACCAGTTACCTCCGGGTTTTCAGAGCCCAGAAAACACAGGTAGGAGGCTCTGGGCAGGTGGGAGGGCCCTTCTCAGCGTCCCTGAGAGGCTCGGGCAAAGGCAGGAGCCTCTCGGGAACTAAAACATACCTCCGAAAGCGCGACATCAGAGCAGGGTTCCGGTGGCCCTGCGGTCCGAGTACCACCAGCAGTCGGCCAAAGTACCACTGGTTGAGAACCCTGATCTTGATCTAGATAATTAGAACCTACAAATGCAGACATATTACTGTAGATGTATACCCTTCACTCTCAAAAATGAATCTGAAATTAACAGGAGTTTAAACTTAGACAAAATCCTAAAAGACTTAGCAGAGAAAAAAAGAAAGACAACTTTTGCATAACAAAAGGTAATGATAATATGATTTATTTATAGTTTATTAATGTTGTGATTTTTAGAAATTCTAAAAAGATAATTTGTTCCCAACAATGCTGTTCACTTACATTTTGAATTTTTTTTCTGAACAAAAATTAAAATTAATATTTTACTCAATCATTCCACGGTCGCTAAAGCAAGTAGTTTTGTAATTATTTACTTTTCAAAGGTAACCCACACATTTTGTTTATTTACTTGTAGGCTTACATATATGCAATTTTATATTAAAATGTGCTTAGATCCATTTGGTCCATTAACTCACATGCACTTTAAGTGTACATTTTGCTTTCTTTCCATTCTACCATCAAGATATAAAGTCTATAATAAATTTTATTTATATCTCTAAGATTCTACAGACCTTGGCTGTGAACCTGGGGCCTTGCAAAAGATGTTTCCAACTGGACCCACAGCTCCTAAGGCAGGCTCAGCGACAGAGAAAGGCCGCATGACATAACTTTCTGCTGGTGCCATTATGTCCCATCCTAAACATTTACTTGCTGTTGCAGTAAGATTGGGATGGTAGCAACTAAGGCTGAAACCCTGCATGGGCTGCCTGCCGGATCCCATCCCCTGCCACGGCCCGCCATGTGTTCGTTCCCTTCCCCTACGTTCGTCCCCTTCCCCAGGTGTAAACCGGGGTCGGCCCTATCGGCCTCCTCGGATTTCCGCCGGCTAAATAGCTGGCGGAAGTAGGAGAAGGCAGTGCAACGGCCAAGCAGGGACGGGGATATGGCCGACGGCATCCTTGCCCCCTCCTGGGCCAGCTCACCCAATGGCCTCCTACCTCGCCGCCCACACGGCTGCCAGCGGGAGCCTTACCTGCCTCTGGCAGCCACATTCTCAGTCTGGCGACGGAGTGAGGGAGGCCGGCCTTGTGCCGGCCTCCCTTACTCCCAAGTTGGTGCAAACGTTCCCTACGGCACGTTTTCGATGGCTGCCGGAGCACTTGCTCCGGCACTGGACGTTTAGGCATGATCTCGCTGTAAAGAGAGAAAGAAAAAGTGACATGTCAATGGAAGTTTTTCTCGTGGTGGGGCAAATAGGAACTGCAGGAGGTCCAGATCTAGATTTGAACCACAGTGGGGACAAAGCCCCCACTCCCCTACCATAATCCTGATCTGGATCAGGGGGCCAATGCATGTCATCAAGCATGGAGGCCGCACTAGCTCAATAGGTGAATTGTCTAGTTTGGCCCTCAAACAACGCATACAGTTTTCCAAGGATTTTTTAAAATCATGCCACACTTTTATACTGTTAATTGAACCTGTAAGTAGGTTTTTTCCCCCAAATGTCTTTCAGTATCCACACTACAGAGTACCGATTTTAGAGACAAATTTACTAAAGGAAACAGCTTTTATGTCATTTCAAATAAATGTTTCTTTCATTTTTATTCAGCTACAAATATATCCTTGAATGGCAGATGTTGAGAGCAGGGGAAGGGAAAAGAAAAGGATTACTACAATTCATCCTAAATACAGTTTAGGGGGTCAGTCCCCAAAGGCTTCCTGGCCTACAGGATTAGAGTTGTAGAGGGACAGAAAAAAGTTACTTTGTTTTATGGCAAGCTGAGAAATAACATAAAATGGAAAACGCTGCAAGCGAAGACTGCCAATTTGCTACACTCTAGGAAAGCGACAGGGTTGTGTGTGTGCGTGCACACACACACTACAGAAAAAGTGAATGAGGGAGGAATGCCTGCCAGAGCTCTAGAATCGCCCATGTCTCAAATCTGCTCGCAGCCCTTCATCAGTGTGAAAAATGACAACCCCAGCCAGATTTCTCTCTGTCACTGGCATAAATGTGCGATTACATTACAGCTGTTCATATTTTCACTCTAATGAAGGGTTGTGCGTTTAAATGGCGAGATTTATGGTGCAAGTCTCTAACGTCTGTGTACAGGCAAAACTGTTAATTGATGTCTAAAATGCTTCTTGTTTATTTTGACATCAATTATCATTTTTCTCTATTTTAAAAATTTAAAAAAAGAAGAAAGAAGGGAGAGGAAGTGGCAGGCGTGCGTGCGCATGTGTGCAACCAACCATTTCCATGCTGCTACCGACTTGGAACAGACGGGGTTTCTGGTTTCTTCCAGAGGGAAGAAATTAATATACACGAATAATGAGGAAAAGAGATGGGCTTGAAAATGCAGCAGTTTGAGGGAAGGTTAAAAAGAAGTCAGCACCTCGTCTCCACATACGCTTACACTCCCGATGTTGATGAAAATAAAGGACTCAACAGTGCAAGTCTGTTTAATTTTGCAAAAGAAAAAAAACCGATGGGTAAGAGGTTGGGTTCAGAAACAGGTGAAATCAGAGCTTATTACAGCGAACGTCAGACGATGAAACTAAATAACTGTGTTGCCGTCTTGCTCCCGTGGAAAAGACGGATGGTAAACTTGACCTGACGCTGGTACTATCCGATAGCCATTTTTTATCTGCCCTCCTCCCCCCACTCCTGGCAAGGCTGAGGCGTGTTGTGTAAAATGCATAGACACGGTCGGGTCAGGCCTCGGGATCGGGTGAAACTAGGTTCACATTTGCATACAGGCGGGGTTTCACAATGAAGGCCCATCTGTTCCCGTCAGAGAGTACAAATCGAGTGTCACCCAAGTCGGTGCAAAACGACAGCGGCACGGCTATTAGGTGGAGAAACATTCGGCTCGGGTTACGGATATGGAACTGCTGATTTGGGTTTAAATACCTGATAACTGAAGACTTTTTATGGCGCACGAACAAAGCATGAACCTTTTCTGATCCACCGCCCCCTCCTTTCCTCCACTGCTGCCAGTATCCCTCCACTCCCCCCCCCCATCTATTACACCCAGATAAAACTGATGTTATTTTTGGATGCTGTGAAATAGATTTGTCCTTAAAAAAGAAAATGAGACAAGACAGAAGAGATGTTATTATAGTCTCCAAGAGGGAAAGGCTGAAGGGGGCAGGAGTAAGAGGGGAGCTTGCAATGGGCACAAGGAGGAAAGGGATTGTACAAAAAGAAAACTGTGTAAAAGACAAACTCTGAACTTTGCATGCCCTCTGTAGTCATTAATATTGTAGTAAGATTGGGCCATGAACTTCTAGTAATTTTTACCAGCGCAGGACTGCTGATGTTTTATAGAATGTGAGACCCAATTTACTCCATTCTTTGCCAATTTCCCACCCACCCCAACCTGTCCCCAAACATGACTGTCTCTATAGCTTTAGGCTGTCAATCTTCTGGGATGCTGGGGGGAGGGCAAGGGGATGGAACAAGCACCAATCCTTATTTTATACAGTGAACAGGTAGGAAAGCAGCTGAAAGGGCTTTGCAAAGAGAAATTATCAAGTGTACAGCTCCAAAGCTATGTACAGTCCTGTGGTACCTTCGAAACCAAGCACAGTGAACTGTTGATGTAATGGTCTAACAGGGGGAGGGATGTCTGCTAATGCCAAAAGTCAGTTAAATTCGAATACATTTATGACAATGCATACGCACATGCGCAAAACATATCTTGACTAGTTTTTAAAGAAGCAGACAACATCTGTTATGTCTGGTCTATTAAATTAAGAGTTCACTATAGTTTCTTATTGCTTGAGTTTCCATAGGCAACACCCAAGTTGCACTACAGTAGCACAAAACACACTCAATAAGGCCTGAGGTCAACAGAAATGCAAATAATGCAGTCTGATAACAAGGAAGGTTAAATATGAATCTAAATCTATATGAAATATGAATCACACAAATCTAATGCAATCTGTATTTGCTGGACCATCAAAGCCTAAATATTAAATTGGTGCTGTTATGACCAAATGGGGAACAATCAGATGTTCTAGTAAGAGAACTATCAATACTCTTTAATCAATATCATCAAATCCACAGATGAGTTCCTATCCTGCAGCTTCTTGTTTCAAATGATTTTTGTTGTTAAAAGAACCGATTCCAATATGCATGCACAGCATTTGATTTTGCACAGCTGAACAGGTGAACTGCTGCCACTGGAAAAACTTAACATGCAAGCTGCTGCCATATCATGTCAGGTGCTATAATGGAAGCTTGGCTGGTGGGCATTTGATCTTTGACAGCTTATTCACATGTGCACACATATCCACATCTTGTTGCTGTCATCAAGTGATCAACACGTATGTGAAAAACTCAGCTGTAGAAGCAACCTTAGGGTCAAAGAAAGAGACACAGCTACCAATAGGATCTTCTGGATCTGGTACACTATCTGTATTCTCTCAAGTCCAGTTCCCGGCTGTCAAAAATGTGAATGTGTAAGGGTGCAATCCTATCTGGCTGCTAGACCGGCATAGGATCTCTGTGCTGGCCCAAGACTGTCGCCAAAGCTGCTGTAAAGCAGTTGCGCCAGCCCTTGCAGGTCGGATTCAGACGGCATGTGGCCCAGGTAAGCTACGGGTGGACCAAGTGGCATGGGTGAGGAGGATGGCGGATCAGGCCTGGGAGGGGGGCAGGATCAGCAGCAGCAGCGTATGCCGTATCCTCCTATCCCCCTCTCAGACCCGTTTCTCCCAACACGGGCAGCCTTGATTTGCGCCGCCAGGCGCAGATCCGAGGAGATCCGTTGTGGGAACTGGAACTTTGCCTGAGGTAAGAGAACAAAAGTTCCCTCACCTCAAGGAGACCTCCAACTCTGCCTACTCTGCTCAGGATACAGCATTGTCAGCACCGGCATAGCTGGATCACTGAGCAGAGCGCAGGATAGATTGGGCTGCCTGTCTCCTAATTTTGTATTTTCCCAAGATTCTAAATTATAGGTGTTGATGACCGTAGAGGATGTCTAAAACGGGAAAAAGTATACAAGTGTTGAACCTGGCAAGCCAATCTTACCATATTACTAAATACAAAACTATTCTTAAGGTAAAATTAGGAACACACCTCCCTTGCAAAATCTGCCTAAAAAACCTGCCTCAAAATCAAACTTTTCTGGAATTATTCCATCTCCTTCAGGTTTCTCAAATGTTGATGGGAGACATGCAAGTTTTTGATTGAAGTCCAGGGCTTACCCCTCAGACATCATTTGTCAGAGAAAAGGGAAGCCCTAGCGGCTAGCCCAATCTTGCACACAGGAAAGGTCCTTGCACTTGCCCCAGTTTGTCCATTCATTTTGGTACAGGCAAGTTCAATGGGGTCCCACACCTTTCACCACAGCACTCTTTTGCTGGATCAGGCACCAGCATTTAGAAGGATGGAAGGCAAGCTAAACTCACTGCCATTATGAACACACACACACACACACACACACACACACACACACACACACACACACACACACACACACAATTCAAGGAAGTGACAATATCTCACTAACTGCAATCCTGACTAGGATCCAGCTGGCGGCCCACATGGCCACCTGTCGGATCCTGTGCACCAGCAGCCAGCCTAGCCGCCGGGCTGGAGGTCTACTCGTCCCCTCCCCCAAGTGTAAATGGAGGCCACCCGGATGAGCCTCCTCGAATTTCCGCCACCTATTTTGCTGGCGGAAGTAAGGAGGCTGCGTAAAGGCCCCGGCGCCTGGCGGGGGTCAGGATACGGCTGAAGGGCCACCTGGGTCAATGTCCACCCTCCCCTGCCCGGCAAACTGCCCCCCCCAGCCACTGGATCCTGACCTACCTGGGTCTGGCGTCGGCGCCGCAGCTGGGAAGGCCGGCCTTGCGCTGGCCTTCCCGGCTCTCGAGGAGGCGAAAATGTGCCTTATGGCACTTTTACGACGTGTTCCGGCGCCGGAACACTTTTTCCGGCACCGCGAAGTTCATCAGGATTGGGATGTAAGACAGAACCTGCTGTTCTTCCTAAGGTGAACTCTCTCTCTCTCTCTCTCTCTCTCTCTCTCTCTCTCTCTCTCTCTCTCACACACACACACACACACACACACACACACACACATTCAAGGAAGTGACAATATCTCACTAAGACAGAACGTGCTGTTCTACCTAATGTGAACTGGTCCTAAATCTGGAGCCTGAGAGATGTCGGGTGAGGATACACTCACCCAGCCTCCGTTCCATAACCAAGCTCTACTCAAAGAAAAAAACGTGAGAATATGAGATACGAAGAACCATCTGCATGGGAGGTTCCAACCTTCTGAGAAACTGCAGCCAAGCGCTACAGCGTCCACTTACCTGTCAGGCACCAGCTGGAAACAGGAAGTGGACAGATATGTCCTCTAGATAGGCTTCCCCTTTCAACTTCCATGGACAGATATGGTTTCAAGGCTGGCAGGGGTGTTGGCATTTGGGTAGATGTGCAGGTTGGGATACCAAGGTCTGCCCTCAGTATTCCATACCATAATCCACTAAAGCAAACCTCCCAATATGCCACCAGGCTTTCAAGTTGATTCCAACAGCAACCCAATAGATTCCAATAGCAATGGTACCCAACTAGACTAGCAAAGAAGCCTCTTGAACAGCAACAGACCAGAGTGGTCATGTGATAAGGACCAACATCCAACACCACCACCACCCAGTTTCTAAATGAAGATTTCAGCTGAGCAGCAAGAAAACTCCTTGTTGATGCTTCTGGTCCTTACCAGAGGCCTGCTTTGCCTTATTTTGCCATGCAGCCATGCCTTGTTCCCAGAGCCTTGCCCACCATCCTGGCAGTAATGAGACCTGACAACTTCTCATAGAAACCCAATACAATATCAGGTTGTACTACCTCTATAGTTGGCACTGTCCATTTTCTCCATTTGAAATGTACAACGCATCTGAGAATCTGCTCTATTTGTATCAGTATGGCAATAATTTAAAAAAACACTCTCATGCACTTGTGATAAAGTGCCCAGAAGGGGCAGGGAAATGATAGGGGCACAGAAAGCTGGAATAGGGTGGAAACCTAATGAAAATGCTATATAAACCACTTTATGAACTTTTGTTGAAAAGCAGCATATAAACATTCTCAACAAACAACAATAAAATAGCATTCACTCTATTCAATGCTGATGCCAGGTTGATGGGGGGCTCTGGGACAAAAGCCTGCACTGGGCCCCAATGATGCCCCCACTCACCCTGTTACTGACACCAGTACTGAGGGTTCAGGTCTCACCTTCTGATGGGCATGGCCTTTGGCCAGTACCCAACTTGGTGAATCCCTGGCATTACCCTCGATTACATTGCTTTGCTACATCTAGATCTTTTCCACCTACTTCAGGCAAAAGAAAAGAAAAGAATGAAAAATGAAAGAGTTTCACAGCCCCCACCAATCTGCTTCTTAAAGCTGCCATATTTTTCTGCAAAGCCACGAGCAAATTGTTCCTGTGTATAACAAGCTACATTAGTGGTATATCTTGCCAAGAAATGTAGTTTATTTGTGCACCGATGACTGGATGTGCTTGGAATGGAAACAACTAACCAATGGGGAACTAGAAAGATTCATCGCACCTTTTTTTTTTTCCTCCTCTGTCCTTCCCAGTAGGAAGGGGGGGGGACCTAATTAGAGGCCTTTGTCTCCATTTTAATTGCCTTTTGTCACTCTGATATGATCTCTCGCTTTCTCTCCCCAACTCCAAATAAAACAACACGCCTGATAGAAATATTAGCCTGCTGAATTTTTTTTCCCAGTAAGAGAAGTGAACAGGAACTGAACCTTGAACTTAATTTCCCCTTTGAACTTGTTACCTTTTTAAAAACAAGTTACCTCCAAAGCTCCCCCCCCCCCCTGTGCTTCCCTCTCCTCAAACAAATTTCATCACAATTACTGCCCCTTCCACTTGGCCTTAAGATATATAATCATTGATTTGACCTAATTACCTGGCGGGGGCCTCTCTCTACAAGGTGAAAGGCGGATTGGTGTGAACAAAAGCTGACCCCTGCATTCTCGATACCCCAATTTTATTCTAATTATCGTAAAGCAGGTTCTCCATCTTATTAGCAACCCCCACTCTTCTTTTTGTCCAGATTTGCTATTTTGCTCCCATCATCCTCAAGAGATTCCCCATGATGAGTTACAAAGCTGCTTAGGGACATGTGTTTCAACCCATCTCACGCTCAAAGTGTAAGTGTTTTGTGCAGGGGTTTTTTGGTTCATGGATTTAAAAAAGAAGCACTTTTGTTGTCTTTTGCGGGGTAAATGAGAGAAAAACTTGTGTTAAGTCCATAAATGTGAAGAAAATTCTCAGAGGAAGAGTTCCCCCTGCAGCAGGAAAAAAGTGAACTTTTTTATTTAAAAGAAAAAATAAATATAAATGTATTGCACAGTGTAATTCACATATAATTAATTCACATGTAAAATATTGGTATTTTTGTATTTTGCAGATACTACAATTTTGTATACAAACTCTTGGATCAGTAAAACAGTCCTTGTGGAGAGTGGGAAGATCTGATTATCAACTTTATATAACAGAATACAGTAGTAATACTAAAACAGTTAACTCTTCATTAGACTTATTTGAATTTATTCTAGGGCTTAGACTCACAAGTAGATCCAATACAGGGTTCAGAGTCTGCTATCCTGGGGGGGGGGGGGAGAGCGTGACTGTCACCAGGTGCAGGATACCTTCCTTCACCACTTAGCAATCAGAGCTAGTTCCCACAATTCTGGAATGAAAGGTACAGTACTTCCAAGTGAGAGGGTGTGGCTTTGCCCCTTACCTTAAAAATTAATCACCTTAGGGATGTCTCTCTGATGAAACAAGAACATTCAGAAACCAAGCATGCTTTCAGCCATTAACACTTTATAATGAAGACTTCTAAAGGCTAAGGCAGTGTAATAAACAAAAACTATTCAATTCAAACCACACTATCACATCAGTCCAAATTGAAACAAACTGTTTCACATTTTGTTCTTTGTATATTTGTAAGCCAGCTCAAATCATCAAGAAGAAAGGTATGCTAGAAGTTTGGGAGAAAAAGACAAAAGGGGCTGCAGACAATGCCAGAAGAATTTAAAAACTATCATAAAATCAGATTCTGCTAAAACATTTGTTTTATATATATGGCACTCCTATCTATCTGGTCACTGTGCATGCCTGAGTTTTTCATAGGTACAAATACTGTACATAACAACTCAACACTCCTACTTTTCCCTCTCTGCAGAAGTTCCCTGGAGTATCTCCCACCAGCAAAGCACTGACCAAGCCAATTCATGCCTGGGCGTGCAGATTTAAGGCAATCCATCCAAATCCAGGATTGGTAAAGTGGCAAAGACTCATTGAGTATTGACAAGATATTCTCAGTGACATATCAAATCTGTCTCCATGAAGTCACAGAGATTCCCTCTCAGAAGGGAATTCAAAATACTGCATTGGAAGCAGAGCCTATAGTTTGATGGGGAGGGAAGTGGGTCAGGTGACTTCCTGGCTCCATGCATACCCACTTTTCCCCAGGACAACCTTTGGGGGTTCCCTTGCCTTCTCTGCTAGCTCCAACAGACAAACTATACAGAAAGCTTTCAAGAGGATAAGTAGGTAGTAATTACAGCCTTGTCAATAGAGCTATTGACAAGAGAACAGATGAGGAAAATTGTAAGGAACTGAATGCTTCTAAATCAGCAAGCCAGGGCAATTTGCATCAGTGTGTCTTAAGGGAATGGTGCTAATGATGTTACTAAAACCACTGACAATTACTTTTAAAAAGTTAAGAAAAGAGGAGATAAGAGCAGGTTACCCTCAGAGGGCGAACCATTCATAGGCTTCCAAGCATAGCTAGGCCTCTCAGCTTAATGGGGAATGTAAATTCCTATATGCCAAGACACATCCCCCAAGCCAGAAACAGATTCTGGTCTGAGTGGCACAGACTGATTCCCAAACCCATATTAGGCTTACCAGAGTCCTGATATTCGCCGGGACAGTCCCAGTTTGGTGGGGGTGTCCCAGCCGCCAACCCATCTGGGCCCATCGTGTCCCCCCCGAAAAAAACCGAGACTGTCCCAGCCTATCCTGGCCCACTGGCTGCATCACGGCGAGCCAGAACTCTTCTGAGTCTTGGGGATGTGCTCCGGCAAAGAAAAAAAATGGCCATTCCCGGCAAAGAAAAAGTGGTATTTCCCGAGTTTGAAGAAAATAGCTCGTTTTTCCCCCACACCTGATTGCAGGGAAGGGGGCAGGCCAGAAGAGAGTTTAGTAGTAGTTAAATGTGTATTACAGTTTATTTCCATATACTGATAATTAAAAGACTACTGATAATTAGTATCTCCACACACATCCTACCACATAGCATAATCAACAAAACCACTATCGCCACCACCTGCTCTGAGCATGGGAAGTGCATCATATCCATTACTAGTGGGAACTATCCAATAGGTGCCTATGACGGTCTCTCTCTCTCTCTCTCTCTCTCTCTCTCTCTCTCTCTCTCTCTCTCACCCCTCTATTACAGCAGTACTAATCATACTACTGGGAATGAAATTCAACATTCCCCAGGTATTGCTTAAGTGCTACAGAAGCCTGCAAAACTGGTTTAAAGCAGAGACCATGCTGAGATAGCGAGAGAGAGAGAAATATACACCATGGCATTACTACTGCTCTACAGTACTGTACCAGTCTCCATTCATAGCCTTAGAGCCCCATTTGTTTTCCTTGTGATGAACAATGGTGTCTTGAGGCCGGGGGGTTGGGCAACATTGGTAGTTTTCAAACTGTGTTCTTGGGATTCTTCGGAAGCTCATAAGATGATTCTTGATGACAAATTCATTAATGGCAGGTGCTCTCAGCTCACACGAAAGAAGCTAGATCTGACACACCTAGCCAGCATTCTGAATTAACTGTGTGCCCTAGAAAACTTCCCATAATCCTCATGCAACATCCTCTTTCAACAAGCAGGATAATACGGAAATGGTTTCCTGAAGCGACAACTTTTGAAAACCATTGGACTACATGCTCCATTGGGATACGTTTGTGTTATGGAGTGGTATGTTCCATTCATCCCACTATTACATATCCTTTCATAATTTATCTCCCATGTAATATCTCAACCACCCTGTGAAGCAGAGATACTGTTCTCTGGACCAGAGCTAGCCAGAAAAACTCCATCCTGGTCCAAAAGCCCAAAATGACACAAGCAGATGTTTGCACTCTCTCTGGTCACAATATTCCAACAACCTAGATTAGTGAAGAAAGATATTTCTCTGAATGCATTTCTCTTCTCAGCTCTCCATCTCTCTTTCCACCTCATGCATTTATCTAACACAGCAGATTTGGAACAAGTTCAGAGGAAACCAAGCTTATCTGTGGTTTTCACAACCTCTTTTTTAAGCCTGACTCCCATTCCACCCATTTGATTATATCTTGGAAGCTCCTGTCTTCCAACAGTCCTAGGCAGGGTGGTCACATCTGCCAACACTTCCTACATGAAAATACCTATACCCCCCCGCCTTTGGTCCCGCCCCCAACTTGTGTCCTTCCTTGCAACAAAATCTCTCTGCCTGCTTTCTTATGGTGTATCTGTAGTTGGTATTACTCTAACAGCGCAATCCTGTCTAACAATAGACCAGTGGAGCAATCGCTCAGCCAGTTTAGGGTGTCGCAAACGTGCCATAAAGCACGCTTGCGGCATCCTGGGAGTAAGTAGTGCTGAGGTCAGGGCCACTCTACTCACACCGGAGTCACCACTGCCGCCCACCAGGGAAGGTAAGTTCCCCCCTGGGAGGTAGGCGGAATGGGGTGTTCCGGGAAAGGGGTGATTGGTCGGTCAGACCTGGGAAGGGAGATGGATCATCAGCGGCCTCCTCCGCCATATCCTATCCACCTTCCTGGGCCTGGCCTTACATGGGGCTCTCGGACTTGCACCAGCAAAATAGCTGGCACACATCTGAGTAGCCCTAACAGGGCGGTTAGTGCATTAATCGGGGTAAAGGGATAAGTGTCTCTTTACCCTGAGGAGGCCTCTGGCTGCACCGGGGCAGGCTCAATCATGGATAGAATCAGCAGGCACCTTGTGTGTGCCACCACATCCCGCTAGACAAGATTTGGCTGCCTAAGTAATTACATCTGATTCAAGGGCCACCTACATAAGGCTGAGGGGATAGAACAGTACTGCTCCATCTAACCCACAGTGAGAAACAATATATTAAACAAATTCATAACGGATGGGTCTATGAGTGGCTATAAGCCATGATAGCTATTACCATAATCATGACTTCATGCTCAGAGGCAATTTACCTCTGCTCACCGGATGCTAGGAACAAAAACCTAGACGATGATTATCTCTATCTTATACTTCCTGCTTGCAACCTTCCCCAAGACTCAGAGCATCTAGCTGGCCATTATTAGAGACTGAGCACTGAACTCGGGACACTTCCAGGTATGCTGCTGGTAGCGCCAGCCAGTCATTGCTTTTCTGTTTGCAGTCACATGTGGAGTTGCAACGTTCCTTCTATACGGCAGACAAAGAAGACTGACCCTCCCCCCTTTACCCTTCCTAGTTCTGCTGTATCTGGGCATACACCTCTCAACAAAAAGACAGAACAGACTAGTACCACTAACAACAGTCCAAACAGCAGTTGTTGCACTGCTGTATTAATATCATATTTTCCCTGTCAATGAATGTGACAGTTTAACCACAGGGAAAATACAGGTAGACAATGGATGGATGATAATGTTGCATAACCACCACCACCACCCCTGTAAAGTGTACATGAACAAAGTATTAATGGTCCAGGTTAAACACCCTGTTCAGAAGTGCCCTAGATGGGTTTCTACTCTGCTCTAGAAAAATGATTTGTATGGTCTTAATCCCCTTGTTTATATAGCTTTCCTTCCTGCACTCGCAAAGAAGATTTTAGTATGTCTCATTTACACATACATCTGGCGAGACAGACACAGTTACTTGTTCAAAGTCACTCAGTGAGAACTTCTTGAGATGTGAATCTGGATCTCCAGTATCCAAACCCAAGACTACATTCCATTCACTGTATCACATCCTTACCACCATCTTCTTTGCCATTCACATAATGAAGGAGAAGGAGGAAGAAAGAATTAACGAGGTGGTTACTTAGCATTCTCCATCCCCCCCCAGGGGAGAACTGAGACACTGGGGCAATGCTGGCATCAACCATTTAAAATGTTTTTCGTAAATACCCATAAGTGGACATTACTTGCTACTTCCTAGAGAGAATTGGTGTTGCATCGTAACTAAAAGCATGGGCTAGCCGCTAGAAGCTCCAAATCTCAGCTGAGTTATGACCCCACAGAGCTGCCTTAATCTGCTGTACCTCTGCATCTGTATAATGTAAACAATAATGCTCATTTAACTTAAAAACACTCCTATAAGGATTACTGTAATTATAAGATCATTTCTACACATTGTTCTGCACACTTAAGATTCCACGTTTAATGGGGTTTGGCCAATAAATGTCAGGCTACCGGTGCCAGGGGAAGATTTTACGTACACCCCACCCTTCAACCAAGTTTCATATTACATCTCAAAGAAACCAGAATTGTCCCTCCCAGAATTGCATCCGGCAGTGACCATTCCACCTGGTCATTATACAATATATTTATGATACAGGAAGAAAGAGCTGGTATCTGGACTTGCTTATTTTCCTCTTCCCACCCTGTTCTTTTTTATTATGTCTCTTAGTAAGCCACTGTTTTCAATCATAAACTGCTTTTGGGTGCCTTGGCAGAAAGACAATATATAAACATAGCAAGTCAGTAAGCATTTCTACAAACATGTAGAAAAACTGCTGCAACCTGCTCTGATCCCATGAGATACAGCAGGATGATGATGATAATAATAGTTATTGTTGTGAATGATTACTGGTGACCCCTGTGGGGGCAAAATAATTCTTAAATAAATAGCCAGCCAGAACCCACAGACCATCCCAAGGACTTAAAAAAAAAAACCCACCATCCTCTCCTTCAAGCATCTGCTCATCTCTTAATCAAGTTCCACCCCCAAAAAAGTTGAACCTTAAGACTCCGTAACTCAAGTTAAGGACATCACTGAAGTCTGGGGGTGAATAGGAGCTTGTCTGCACAAAGGTTAATAGAATTAAGCCAAGGGATCTCAACAAAAAACAGGAGGGGGAAAAGAGCATGTCACCAATCATTTTCCTGATTAATATGGAGCTATTAGGCAAAAAAGGGTATCAGAATGAAAATGTCTTTCATTTAGCATCTCTGCTCTGCCCTGCCCCCTCCAAGTAAGGATTTTTAGAGACCGAAAGCCCCCATTACCACCCCAATGTGCTGCTCTTTCGTGTTTCCCCTTCCCACCCCAAACTTTCATATCCAACACAGAATTGCAATGAACTGTGTCCAGTTCCCACTCTAAGCTGGTCCAAGACATTTTAGTGCCTTAAACATAAAATCAAAATGGCACCTTCCTTTTTCTAGTTAACCTGGGGCACAGCCTAATGGGAAGTTCTCCTGCACTGACATCACTGGAACAAATGGGAACTGTGCAAGACAGCATTACTGAACTCTTGTGCAGTTCCTGCTCCTTTCAATGGAACATGCACAGGAGAACATCCTCTAGACCAGGGGTCATCAACCTTTGGAGGCCCAGGTATCCCCTATCATGGTCCAATTTTCTGAAGTACCCCCTGATAATTAATTGGATTAATCAATCAATTAATTAGGTAATAATCGTTAAATAACAAAGTACTAAAACAATTTTAAATGTGAAAAAAATGTCTTATTTAACCGCCGCGACTATTCCGGGTGGCGGACGCTACGGCATCCGCACTTTGTTAAGAAAGTAGTGGGAAGAAACATTAAAAACCCTTTCCCTAAGCCAATTCACACACATCATGACTGGTTTTTTTAAGCTTAATATAAAGTCAAAAGATCTAATCATGGATCTACTGCATCACATGGAAAGTGGCTTGGAGAGGGCCTAACATTTATGCAACGTTAACGTAGAGGGGCAAAAGGGCCTGATCCCCTTAGCTACTACAGAGAGGCTGTAACGTGACTAAAACGGATCAAGAAGATGGTGGGTTTGATTAAGGACCTCCCTACCTTTCCCTCTAATTCAAACAATGCATTAACTCCCTTAGGAAGATTCTGGACATACCTCTGTGTCAGGATAAAACTCAGTTATGGAAATAACATACTCCTTTATTTACTCACTTATTTCCTGGCCTCATCTACAATGCTGCCCAATAGCTAAAGGAAACAAGCCAGCTGGAACGTCAATATTAAATTGCAACCGGCGTGCTCTGCAGTTCCAGAACACCGCCTGCACAGAGTATAAAGAATGTCAACAGCAAATTTGTAACAATCCAGTCAAAACAAAGGGGGCATCTGGACATTGGGGAGACAAACCGGTAATTGCTTCTGCGGTCATCCAGTCCCTGCCATTGACCCTAAAAAACATGAACCTTAGGAGTGTTAATTGTTGTACACTTTACCTGTGGGTGTTTCTGGCCCAGTGCCCCCAGGTGCTGAACCACCCACCCATACAGCTTCAGACAAAGGCAAATAACGGAGCAGCAATCATGCAGCAAGGATGCAAGCAGTATGCTATAGTACAGTTTTGGCCACCATTTTGTGTCCATTTAAAATGCTGTGATTATAGAGTGGGAAGGGAATTGATGGATCAACATCCTAGGGGCTTTATACACTCAGATAGTATATGATATTGGGGGATCCTGTCATCTGAAGCAAATAGGTAAAGTTAGTGTCTTTGCTGGGGATCCTCAGTGCAACACTTGCTCTTTGCAGGTCACTTTCTTTGTTCTCCCTTCTTCATTTTGAAAAGGTCCTGTTTATTTTTTTAAATTTTCTATGTGCTTTAATGCTTTAATATACTTCCCTTTCTTTTCCTGTAAAAAATATACAACCAAAATGGGTTCCAAATTTTTTTTGACATGGAGACACAACATTTTCACCATCTGGAGCAGCCCCCCTGCCCCCAGACAGGATATCCTATTCATAAAGAATTCCTCTCCAATCTTTTGTTTGGAAATGTCCAAGGAAGGGGACTAGCACAACTTTCCACAACAGTTTGTCCCATTTGCTGAACTACTCTTCAAGTTACATCTCTTTTCTAATATGTTCAACCTAAATCTCCCTGTAGATTTATCCTTGTACTATCCTCAGAAGAATGAACAACTATTCCACCATCTTCTTTCCAGTATTTTTTTTAAAGACCCAAAAGCATGTGCACATTCAGCTTGGGTTTTTCCAAATGATATGCATTTTGCTCAGGGATTATTTTTTATTTATTTATTTATTTTTCACATTTTTATACCACCCTTCCTCCAAGGAGCTCAGAGTGGTGTACATATTTCCTCCCCTCCTTTTGTCCTCACAACAACCCTGTGAGGTAGGTGGGGCTGAGAGATAGTGACTGGCCCAAGGTCACCCAGGAAGCTTCGTGGCTGAGCGGGGATTTGAACCTGGATCTTCCAGGTCTAAGTCCGACTCCCAAACCACTACACCATCCTACACAGCAATTACTAATTTGCTGAGAATTACCCAGATGACTATTTTTCCCCCTAGCAAGTACTTTCATGGTAAGGGAAATATACTTTTAAATCACTAAAATCAACTTGTTGGGAGCATGACATTCTTCTCCCAACAAGCATCACCACCGTTACAGGGCTGAGTACTGCATAAGGGCACAAACCCTCAAACCTCATCAGTTGCTGTTCACCAACAAATATGTAGAAGAGCAGTCTTCCACTCTGCACAGAAGTGCAGCTGGTTGGCCACTGTCAGAAGGAAAGAATAATTTTGTTTTCTTCAATCCATGATTCAAATAAATGGGATCACATGGTAGCCTTCTACCCCATAACAGTCTCCTGGATCATGCTCAGCCTCTTTGGTCCAGAAAACTCCCAACTCCAGGAGCGTCACTGAGGTGAGGAGGTTGAACTGCCCTGGGTGTCACCCCAGGAAGGGGTGACACCAAAATGACTTTCTATTCTATTTGTTTCTATTCTATTTGTTACTGATGGTGCAAAAATGCATCACTGGTAGAAAATGGGGTTTTCCCGATCTCCGCCGATATTTTGTGAGGGCCCTCCAGGGGGGCAGAAGCAACACTTCACATGCTGCTTTTGACTTGAGCAGGCACTTCTCCACATGTGGAGCTGAAGTTGTTTGGGGGAGTGGTACTGCTCAGACCCAATGTAGCTTACAAAGTGCTACTCCTAACCTAGCAGGTGCCCTGTGTGAAATGGCATCATGCCTCAGAGGCCTCTGGGTGTCTTCTCATTTCATACAGGTATGACTGCTTCCCAGGCTTGAAAGTGATGCACAAGTCTTTTGCATGCTTATTTAGCCTACTTGATCATGGAATGGTGCTGCTTAGGCCAAATTAAGCATATAACAGACTCAAGTACTGCTTCTGTCCTGACTGGACCCCCACCAGCCACATCCTCTAGCAGCCACTGACTGATCATCATTTACAGACTTTATTATCATCACCCTGAATTTAGATCTCAGTACTGTATAAAGCAGCTTCAAATGTAAGTTAAGCAATAGGCTTTTCCCTATTAATGGAGGACACTGTGCTTGATATAGTAAGGGTGAGGTCTCCAGTCCCCCTCTCAAGTGCTGTAGCACCTCCTTTGCATATCCAAAATTCAGTCCCTGGTATCTCAGGTAGAGCTGGGAAAGACCCCTGTGTGAAACACTCTTCCAACCAGTGTAGACAAGTTCAAGCTTTTATTTCAAAAAAGTAAGTTTCTAGTCTAGGTATCAGAGATAAGGGAAAGCACACAAGTCAAATTCAATCTAATTGCTGAATAAGGACCCAACACTTTACGCAGAAAACATAAATGAAGACCAAACGTGCTTCTGTCTTTACTTTGCAGACGGCTACTGTGTGGTGGTTTGCATTCCTTTGAAAATGTTGGAAATAATGACTAACAAAACGTCAGGGAAAGATCCGTTCTTTTCTTTTAATAACTGGCCAGTTCACCCAGAGAATTTTGTTTTCAATTCTGTAATTAATGCTGTGTGTATGATGGCAGTCCACGTAGCTAATACACAGGTCTATGGAGCCACATACATAAATCTTCCCCAATCAGTGCTGACAGATACCTGTGTGTGAGAGCTTAAAGACACAGGTCTGTCATCTCATCTGTACTTTGCACATTTGGAAGTGAAAACCTCAATGTACATGCAGCAATCTAGACTGCCACACAAAGTGAGAAGCTACCCTAAGAGTTCTTGCCCTTCAGTGTCTTGGTCAATGAATGCAAAGGTAAAGGATGATTGACAAGTCTCTGATGATATTAAAATCACACAAAGTTTAAATAGGTGTGCACAGTTCTTCACTGTCTTACAGCAGTCCTCCTAGTGTAACTCTTGGGCCGTGATCAGAGGCCTGGGACAGGGCTGCAAAAGACTGGCTGCCTGAGACCATGGAGAGTCACTGCCAGTCAGACAAATCAAGTTCAATGTACCAATAGTCTGACTTGGTATAAGGCAGTTCTTTATTCCTAAACTCCCCAACTATTGGGGGGGGAGCAAATGCCAACTGTCGTTATACTACTTTGCCACAAGAGGGAGCTGCAGAACTCTTCTCTCACTCTCTGGCCTATAAATCCCTTTCCCCTCCCTCCCCCCCCCACTGCTGCTTTATAGGCAATTACAACACAAGGCGTTAAACCATTAATGTAACATAGATCTGCCCACATATTGTCATTGCACGATCACAGGCCTATTTCCAAGGGCCTACTCCAAAAGCATGACACTGCACGCCGTGGACTCCAGAAAGAAAGCCAAATAGGATGAAACCAAAGTGTCTTCTGTTTTTAGCTAAGTGCAAGAGAATGGAAGGTTCCCCTAACCTGCATAGCAAACAACAAACAAATGGGGGCATGATCCAGGCAAATGTTCCAAATTGTGGGGGGGGGGGAAGAAAATTATGTGAAGCTGCTCTTAGAAAGAAGGGTCTTTCTAAGGTAAAGCCTAGCTGTATAGACACAGCCTGCCACAAAATCCTCTGGAGTGGATCCAAAGAAAGACATAGGAGGGTTCAGAAAAATACATGCTGTGGAAAGGGCTAAATATCTGAAGTACAGGGTCAGGACTAGGGTGTCCTGGGCAAGAAACAGAAGCAGCTAATTCCAAAGACATTTTTCTCTCCCTGTGCCCCTCCCCTCCACCCACACTGCCTTTAACAGTCCTTCCTGCCCTAGTGAACCTGGCAAAAAAGCAAACCACTTGAGTTTTTATCTACTCGTACAAACATATGCCTTGTTTAATTCTCAAGACTGCATTTAAACAATGAGATTTTGTTTTTCTGGGTGATACAAAACAGCAAAGCTCACAATTCAGTCAGTCATCATATAAGGGCCACTGTAATGCCTTCACCAAGGGACATAATTGGCTTTCTGGGCTAGCATCACCAGGCCTACTGCAGCCCTTAGGGCTCTCTGGCCTGATCCTGTTCATGACTAGGCCTGAGTCACATGACTACAATCTTGCTGATGCCATGCCTGGGATATCCAGATCCAGGCATGGCAACATAAAAATGGGCAACCAATTCACTGGGTGCCAAACCCAAATTCAAAAATGCATCTTTTCCATACACTGTTAACCAACTGTCAGCATTTTTGAAGTCATATCATACAACATGGATATGCTCAGAAAACTAAGATCTGAACATCCCACAATTTTACAGGTTGGGGACTGGGGCTGGGAGACAGCAACTTGCCACAAAAACAAGCTTACATCGTCAAGACACCAACAACAATAAATAATAAAGCTTGCAGTCAGCCACTGGCCTAATCATCTGTTAAAGTTGCCCTGCAAGACTTGCTTAGTGGAAACTTAGTTGCACCACAAATGCCATCCTGCTGCCATGTGTTCAGATTAAGGCTGCAGCATGAGAACTACAGTACAAGCATGGTTCTCTCTTCTAGGCTTAAAAAGCCACTCAGATCAGGGAGACAAATCTCAAAAAGTTTAAAGGCTTTTGAAAGAAAAAATACTTTCCCACTTTTGAATGGTCTTCTTTGCACATTCACATTCAGTAGTACCAAATGCAAACATGTACACTGAAACATGCGTGAAAATCTATTGAACAATTATCATGTATCAAATTTGAGTATGGAGAAGCATTTCCAAACTCCAAAGTGAAAAGAACAAACCAAACATCACCTGGTTTTTTCACCCTGTTGCTACCTGTAAGTGAACCAGAACTTGACTGGAAGATGGTTAGAATTTAGGAATATCTGCATTCTGCCACTTATATGCAGTTATTTATGTATGATAAATAAACTAACAGCACAAAAAAGGGGTATCATTCTGAATTCTGTGTAGATCACAACCCTAAAACTCTGAGGCTTTTGTCACGACAACAGAAGTTAGCACTTAAGAGAGCACCAGGACCACCCAGTGCCACACAAACATTAGCTCCTTAATCGCTCATTAGGGGCCATCATCTAGAACATGGTCCTGGCTCATTGAATAAAGCAGTCCCTCTCGAAACTTTGTGGAATTGCCTCTCTTTATCATGATCTCCCTCTGCCAGAGAGAGAGAGAGAGAGAGAGAGAGAGAGAGAGAGAGAATGCGCAAGTGCACCATGTGTTGGAGGAGCAAAGAAGCTGTAAAGCAATTTCACCCAGGGATTCTGGTGATAGGATGCTGAGAAATCAGGAACAGTCCAAGACATTTTGGTGCCCAAAGGAGAAAATCCAAATGACTACCCTGCCCCCCCTGCTAATTAATATATAGAAATAGAGCATAGTCTTCCAGGAAGTTCTCCTGCGCAAACCTTATTGAAATGAAGTGACTGTGAGGCTTCAGCATAAACTTGTATGTTGTCTGTTTTTTATTTGGCTACATTAAGGTAAAGGTAATGGTTCCCCTCGCTCAAAACCAAGTCGTTACCAACTCTAGGGGTGGTGCTCATCTCCGTTTCAAAGCCAGAGAGCCAGCGCTGTCCGAAGCTGCTTCCGTGGTCATGTGGCCGGCATGACTCAACAGTGAGGCACACAGAACGCTGTTACCTTCCCACCAAACCAGTACCTATTAATCTACTTGCAATTTCTTGCTTTCAAACTGCTAGGTTGGCAGGAGCTGGGGCCGAAGACGGTAGCTCACACTGTCATGCAGCACTCGGGTCTCAAACTGCTGTCCTGCCTACCTTCCGGTCTGCAGTTCAGCATCTTAACCATTAAGCCACCGCGGTTCCTTGCATTAGGAGTGCTTTAATATTTTAACCTGTCCCATTTGGGTTGGGACAACCCAAAAGACCAAATCACCACTTGCCATAAGAAACTGTATCGTATGTCTGTTCCTTTGTCTACACTGGAAGATTTAAAATGGTCAACCGATTTACAATGTCTTATTCTACAACCCATGGCCCTAAACCAGTGGTTCCCTAACTGGGGCGTCGCGACGCCCCAGCCGGGAACAAAGGGTTGCTATGCCCTTAAGGGGCATGGCAACCCGCGGTGACGTCGACGGCGCACCCGGGATCGTCCTTGTTACCTTCATTGGTGGGCAGTGGGTGTCCGGCGGGGGTTGTGGGGAGCCTGCGGACCCCTCCGCAGGCCTCCCCAAGCGTCGGAGCAGCGCTCCGCGAAACCGGAAGTGAGTTGCGAAGTTTTACGCGAAACCGGAAGTGAGTTGCGATCCGCAGGCTCCCCACAACCCCCGCCGGACACCCACTGCCCACCAATGAAGGTAAAAAGGGCGATCCCGGGCGCGGCGGTGGCAGCGGCGGCGCGATCCCGGGCGCGTCATCGCGACCCCTGGGAAGGCCCCGCTGCTACTTAGAGCAGCGGAGGGCCTTCCCAGGAGTTAGGGAACCTCTGCCCTAAACCAATACTTACGCAGTGTAACTTAACAAAAGCACTTTACAAACTTTGGTGTTTAAATTCTGTCTCCCAGCCCCCCTTACCACTCAGCTGTTTAGACCAAAGCCACTTAGCTCCTCTGTGACACTAAAGCAGCTAAATCAGACAGCCAGAGCAGCCAACGTAATACCCTCGATAGAAATAGGCCAATGGTGGCAACCTTAGAGCAGACCAGCTAATAAATAAATATTTCCAAAATGTGCTGTCAAAGCATGCTGCCAGCAGCTAGACCTCTTGAAAGCAGCTTGCTCTTTACTGTTCTATGAAAGCATCCTTATTTTCTTTATATAAAACAAGTACTCCTATTTTCAAACAGGTGAATAAGCTATCTTTTGAGACTACCAAGAGTATGCTGTCGCCAAACCTGGAAGCTATTATTCCTGGACATCTTCATTTAAGGGGAATGGCAAAATATATGTACAATGCTTTCCCCGAGTCTTTAAGCAGCCCTTTTCCTCCCTGTGGGAATCTGAGTCTATGCCAAAGCAATTTTAAAGTAGCATCTATCTCTCCGTGTAGAGGGGAAAAAAAGGTTTTACAGAATGTAGGCTACCAGGGGGATATGCTTGCATATCTATTCCTGGTATGGCCTTGGCCTCCTTCCAGTTTGACTGGCTCCTTGAAAGACCATCAAGGAAATTCCCCAGGAGACAGAATGGTTTCAAAGCAGGATCTATGATACCAGAGATTTAATCTTCTTTACTTCTACCATTGCGATTACTGAAAAGGGTTGGTGTTGCTCTTAATGATCGTTTAGAAGCACAAACTGACTCCAATTCTAGCCTGCTGCTCACCGAGTCATCCTCTGCTGCAAAGACGTTATTCTATCCATTATTGAAGGTCTAACTCTGCAAACAAGCACCAGGCTCAAGACAATTAAATTCCAAATTTTTGAAAATATGACAAACCTTAGACGTTTTGGATTTTATTTTTTCCTAACTTCACTTCATTGTTGTGTCAGCAAATTCTAACAGATTCCAAACTCTTAACTCTGATATGCAGCACACACAAGCCCCACCCCCAACAAAGCCAGAATACACAATCCCAAAGCATATTCAAATGTTGATTTTAAAATTTGAGGTTATGAAACAAATTCAATTAAGCTCTAGGAATCAATCTTTCCCCCCATCATATAATGCAATTTCTTGTGATAGGACATTTCTAGCAGACTGAGAAAAATGTAGGACGAATCAGTGTAAGCAATTCTTGCCTCCTCCCCATTCCAAGGCAGCCAATTCTACTCCTTTTTGGTCAACCTGACATTAACCAACCATTTTTATTCTATATATCTGCCTCAAATACTAGGTTTCTCATCTCACATTCATCGTCAAATTCTCATCATTAAACAAATATTTGACCTCCCAGCTAAACAGGAGCCAGAAAAGCACACAATTAAGTCAGCCACACAGACCCATATGACACCACACCACTCACACAAATTCCCCACAATGATTACTAATTACAGTCCAGCTCTCCAGCCCCAATGGCCAGCACTTGGCTAGATCTCTTCATTCCAGCAGTATACAGAGACGTGAGCTGGATATTCCCTGCCCTGTGCATCAACCAAGAAATCCACCTTTACTCCCCCATAAAGAACTTTCAATCCCACCATACCAATTAAAATGATTTCAACAAGGAGCACTCACCATTCTCAGAGTAGCTGGGTGCAAATGACGCCTCTGATGTTACAGGAGGAGCAGCATTCCAGGTCTGGCTATCATCAGAGGCATCTTGTGTTGAGCAAAACTTGGATGAAACCCCTCCAAGGGAAAAAAAAAAGGTGAGAATATGAGCAAGGTGATTCTAGTCAAAGGTAATACAGCTACTTCTGATAAAGACAATTAGGACAACCGCTTGTTCTCTTGTTAACTTAATAAAACGACCAGAACAACCTGGAAAATGCTTCCATTTATTAATTCAAAGATATGTACCGGTCGCGAAAACCTCAGAACATACAGCTACTTCTGTTGGTGGCACTCCTGAAAGCCAATAAACTTGAAGCGGTTCAATGAAGAGTCGTTAAAACAATAAAGGTAGCTTTTGAAAGACTCCCACAAAAGTCTGCAAACAATTTTTAGTTTGCCCATACTTAATATGCTAGCCATCTATAGGAGACTTGAACCAGGGGGTCATGCTTCTAACTACAGTACTGTGCTTCAAGTGGAACACCTTGAAGCAGGTTTGTGGAGTGGCCAAGTTTCATTTCTGCTACAAAAAAACAAACAAACAAAAATCAGCAAACATAATGAAAAGGGTGTACAAGTAGATTTCTGCAAAGGCACCATTAATTACAAACAGACCAATTTAGTAGATATTATCAGGAGTGCAACCAGTGGCGTCGCTAGTGCGTGGGGGGGCGGGCCACCGGGGTCATGCGGCGGGAGGGGTGACACACTGAGCGTGACGCGCCTGATGTCGCAGGCCGCATCACCCCCCGACCTGTACGAACCGCTCGCCGTCAACCCCACTGCCGCCGCGTCACCCCCCCCCCCCACACACACACACACTGCAGCCCGGTGCGAGCTGGGAGAGGGTGACGACATGTCTTCTTCGGCCGGCAGCTCGGCCACTTCTGACTAGGCCAAAAGTGGCATTTTCGCATATGCGCACAACGCCACTGAGGGCAAGAGGCTTCAAGCGGTGTTGTGCGCATGCGCGAAGAACACTGCTTTTAGCCTATTCAGAAGCGGCCGAGCCACTGGCCTAAGAAGACGCGCCGTCACCCTCTCCCAGATCGTATCGGGCGGCAGCAGGGGGTGACGCAACGACAGCGGTCGGCGATGCGGTGGCAGTGGGGGGGTGACGCGGCGACCTCCCACCGGGGGTAATGCACCACCTAGTGACACCGCTGAGTGCAACAACAAGCACAAACAGAGTTAGAACTGTTTCAAACATATATCAGTGACAAGCAGTGAGGTCCAAGGCTGGGGAGGCACAACACACACACACACACACACACACACACACACACACACACACACACACACAAAACAGAGACAAGCAAGGAGAGACAGAGTGCAGAGAAAACTACTTTGCAAATTCTTCTTCACTTATGTGCTCTCTCTCTGTCTCTCTCTCTCACACACACACACTCAATAAGTTCAAAAACAGCTCCCTGCTGTTTTCATGGTTTTCTTATGGACAGAACTGAAGCAGCTCTGCCTGCTGCCTCCCCAGTGTTTACTGATGCAGGCACCCTACCTTTTTTCCATTGGAAGCCAGCCATGATTGCAGTCAATCAACTGCGGCGGCTCTGTTTGGTGCCCCCCCTCTCTCTCTTTCTCTCTCTCTGTGCGTGTGTGTGTTGTTTAACTCACTGACTGTGTGTGTGTGTGTGTGTGTGTGTGTGTGTGTGTGTGTGTGTGTGTGTGTGTGTGTGTGTGTGTTGCTTAACTCAATGACAGTCGCAGCAGAAAGGAGCTGCGCAGAAAGGCAAAGTACTTTTTTTTTTTACTTGTTGGGTCTGGTGAGGCTCCGCCTCCCCTACCTCCATGTCCCTGACATATATGTTTATGACTTGACAGCTGTAGCATCAAGTGGTGACTTATACATGTGAAGGAGACATTAGAGATCAATACATACCATGCTTTTTCATGGACACTGAAAACCATCAAGTGCTGCTGAGCAATTAAACCAGAAATCACACAATGTACCAGCACACATGAACCAGCCCTTGATTTGAAACAAACTGTACTTAAAGCACCAAGCTGTCTTTTTTTTTTAGTTTTGGCCACACAACCTCTCCCAGGTAAGGAATAATGATTTTCTAGGCACATGCACTCAGGTGGCTAGCAGTCAGGAAAGATAAGAGATCCTGATTATACAGATTTCCCCATTTAATGAACATAAAATTACTGCCACTCTCCAGAAAATGCAGAAAGTTACTGCATTATCAAATGCACCAAGAACAGATTCCTGTCCCACCTCTGCCTGATTTTTGTATATGTGAAAACTACCCCTTATCAATGGTTTCTGTCATACAGGTCAACGTTTCCCTGTGGAAGAAGATCAGCTAGAGATAAGAGGATGGTCAGAGGATAGAGATGATGACAAAGTGCAGGATTTCCCATTCAAAAAGGAACAAAAGTCAAATATTCTTGGGCAGGTGTCACTGCTATGTTGTGTTGGAAGAGGAGGAGGTGCTGTTAACAGACTGGGTTGATGAAGAAAGACGATGTTAATCACCACGGGTGGAAGATGGAGGAGAGATCCTGATGTGCAAATATTGTACTTGAATCCCTTCAAAAAATAAGGAAGAATACATATGTACAGATGCTGGACAGCTGATAAAGGGGGCAAAGACAGCTGCTGAGCTCATTCAACACACAACCAGGAATGATGGCTTGTGGGGGCAGTGTATTTGTCTCATTTCAACATGGAACTTAAACACAAAGCTATTAACTCCTTCCCCCACCTCTACCTTAGCAAACAATAAAGCAAACAGGTACCGGTACCTTGCAGATTTAGCTGGCAACTTCAGCTCCTCCAAAAGAGAAAGAAGTCCTTCTTTTAGCAGGTGCTAAACCTGGATTAAGTTTTACTCTAAAGGCCCAATCCTACACTCGAGATATGCCAGTGTGTCTTCATGTATGCTGGCGCAATGACAGCCCCACCAGTGTAGAACCTGCTGATGGACGCACCATAGACACCGGTACAATGTTGGAAAAATGCCATGCAAATACAACTTGGATGTAACATGGACACCAGCACAACTCCAGCAGTAGAAGGGCCAAAACAGGGAGAAGATTGGGGCGTGACATGGGAGGGATGAGGACCCCCTTCATAACACCTTTCAGACAACGGATATACCCCACCCCAACGCCAGAAAAATGCTATACCAACGACAGAGCTGGCATAAGTAGGAGTAACCCCATAAGGAACAATGGGGAAGGGAAAAACATCAGAAAATTACACTTCCTTCCACCCCCTGCCCTGTCTGCTTTCCTACCACACAGCATAGGATACCAACTACACTGGCAGCCAATCACAGCACATCCACCCCAGTACTAAAGCCCCTGCCAGGGAGACTAAATATCACAGCATGGGGCTATACATCTCTGGTCTCTCAAAGAGGAACTTTGGTGATGGGAACCATGGTGAAAGAACACTTGGCGCAAAAAAAGGAGCATTTTGCACAAATAACCTCTTGTCCCTCACAACAAGATTTTTAATTGCAGGTATTCTGCCCCAGGAGGTCTCCATATACAGGCACTCAACTGGAACTTCTACCTCACCACCCCAATAGGGGAAGCAAGCACAATGCACCCCACAGAGGCAAGCATAGGGGGAAGAGAATTCCATGCCCCAATGTATTGACTCTGACTTATGTCTCTACCCTCTGCTTTCTGAACCCTCAGGATTATCACATGTGTTTTTGCTATCAACTGTGTTGCCTAACCATCCCTACCTTTTGCAAAAGCTAATATCAGGGCATGTCTGCTCCCATCTGGCAAATGCGAGGGGCTCTAACCATTGCTACTTCTAGCCAAACACTCATCTGAATCCCCTTTTTTCTTCAGAACTGCACCATTGCCATATAGACTGTTGAACAGTGGTCCTCTGTTCTGCAGAGCTCCACTGCAGCCCTCCCTAGAGAGGGAAAGGTAATGTTCTGAGCCACCATGCTCTCACCCCCTACAGGGCACCATTACATGTATACTCTGGTGGCACCACTCTCCCTCACAAACACCAAGTACAGTATGCATCTCAAACCAGAAAACAGGTGTGACTAATGCTATTGTCAAATCCCTGTTAATCTCTCTGTTTCACCTTGATCCCTACAGGCAACTGTCCCACAGATTAAGATACCGTGCAGATCCAAAGGGAAGCCTACAGCCTACCTGAAGTGTGAGCCTGCCTTGGTGTGAGCCGAGCTGCTGCTTGGTGAAATTGATGACCTACTCATTCCAGTCAGGTCCTTGTGGCTTTGCAAACTCCATGGCAGACAGTGAACCAACTGGTGCAGCCAGACCTCACTAGTATCTGTTACTTGGTTGCCTGTTGGATAACTTGCAGTTTCACAACAGCCCTTCTGGGAGCAGATGGTTGGCAACCCCACCTGTGTGTTTCTCTTTCAGAGAAACTACTGCTGCTCTGTCACTGTTCAATAAAACCTTCAGCTAGATCACTCTTGTTGTCCCTTTGTTAGCAGATAGGGATTCCTTCTACCCACCCTAGTAGTTTCTTACCTCAGTTGGTCTTATTGTGGGACTCTGCAAGGGGAGGGGCCTCTCTACTTCTAGAGTCCGCAGCATCCTCACTCTAGCACTTCTTGGTCTCCTAGGGGACAAGTATTCCTCAGTTATCATGATCCCCATTCTTTGTGGCCATGGCACATGGTGGACAGCAGCAAAAAGATGGGGGGGCAGCAAACTGAAAGCCACACCAGCAGAGGTCAGCAATGCAGCAAAGAGCATGGGGTGTGAGTGTAGCCAGAGGCGTTGCCAGGGGGTGGGGGGCCCACCGCCCCTGGGCAACACACAGGGGGTGCCAAAGCTGCCGCAATTCGGCGGTGGGAAGGTTTTTCATGCCACTTGCACCACTTTGGAGGCTTTGGGAGGCTCCCACCCACCCACCCACCCCCAGGTACCTTTTTCAGTGTCGATGACATCACCAGGAGTGGGGCGAATGACATCACTTCCAGAAGTGACATCACAGGGGTTGCGGCCCCCTCCCGCAAGGCCTAGCTACGCCTCTGGGTGTGGCTAACTGGGTGGCCACTGCAGTAGGTGCTGTGTGTCACATGCCAGCCCAATGATTGGGCCATGCAGTGATCCCTCCGATAGGTCCATATACTACAGCCTCCCAGTCAAACGTGCCTTTTTGCGGTGATGCAAGGTGTAAAATGCCAGATGTGGTATTCTTTGCCTGTCTCTTGCTATGGCTAAGTGGTTAGTGAGCAGCTTTATGGAGTAGCCAATGTGGATTCTAGATCTGCTTCCCTTTCTTTTTTTGTCCCTGCAAGGGGTGTTTCTGCCAAGTGATGCAAAAGGCAAGTGCTTTGCTGGTGATGGCAAGTCCTTTGCCTGGGCACAACCCCATCTCACCTAACTCCCACCCTGTGCCTTTGTGCAGTGAGCCACCAGCACCCTGCGTTGCCAGAGTGCTGTTGAAGCTCTCCTTGTGACTCATCCCAATCCCTCCCCCAGGAAAGGGGTTCTTTACAGCTGGCAGATAAGGCCTCCAACTCTTGCCATAGAGGGGCTTGTGTGTTTCACATGGCCGTCCTCTTCCAAGGGAGCTATCTTTCTACCCTTGCTCTACTCTAGGTATTCCATAGATGTATGTGTTTATATGGGTGGGATGAGAGGACTTGAACCCCTGGGTGAAGGGCTCCCTAGCTGTTCTTTGCTTTTGCTCCTTTGCTGCTGATGCCACTGCAACTCCTGTAGAAGGTGAAGGTGCTGTGGCATCCTTGTGTCACGCATGCATGTTGCCCTTGGGACATTTCCCCATGGGTGAGGTGGTGCCTATGGCTGTGTTATTCATTCTTAGTGGCTGGCAGGGGGGAATTCCCCCCCCCAATACTAGCCAGTCATTGGCCCTGCACAAGCTCCCACCCCCTGCTCAGTTCACCCTGGTGGTGCTTCTCTGGCTGCCAGTGTTGGGGCTGATTGGATGCAAGGACTGGCTCCTTGGAGATCACACAGATGACACACTAACTTCACAGTAATAGACACACTGCCACCAGGACATCGCTCCATGGCTGTGTTGGTGTTTCCATGGACGCTGGTGGTATTACTGAGAAGGGCTACACCAGCATTGCTTTACCAGGACAGGCTTGGCATTTGGCCCTTATTGCACAAGCATCCGTGTGGCATTGTCAGGACAGGCTTAGGATATGATAGATGTGCCAGCGACCAAATAGTATTGGGCCGTAAATCTATACAATCAGTGACTACTAGAGACACAAGTGTGATCTCACACTCACTATCAATCTTATTTTGACGGTCTGGGTTTGGGCTAGGCACAGAGGCTCAAGACCAGGACAGTTGCTCAATGTAGCACAAATGCAACTGTTCTCACTTTCTCTCACACTCACATACTTCTGTGTGTTTCTGTC
Source organism: Plestiodon gilberti rubricaudatus (assembly GCA_026170595.1). Lineage (NCBI taxonomy): Eukaryota > Metazoa > Chordata > Lepidosauria > Squamata > Scincidae > Plestiodon > Plestiodon gilberti. The sequence continues at coordinate 38,094,751 of JANXHW010000006.1, read as the reverse complement.
TAGACAAAAGGTACTAATGGATACCCCTGGTCCAAAAAGGTATCAGCCATCTTGGAAATGTGGTGTGACAATTATCTGAAATTTCCCAATGTAAAAAGTATGACCACTTTGCTCAAGTTCCTGGGTTGAACTTCCTTCCTCTAAGAAACTCATGGTAATATACATGGTTCACCCTCGTTTCATTCTCACAAAAATCCTGAGAGGTTGATTAGGCTGAGAAATAGCAACTGGCCCAAGGTCACCCAGTGAGTTCCATGATGGAGTGGGAATCTTCCAGTCACTAGTTTAATACTTTAACCAGTACACTACACTGGTTTTCTAAATAAGTAGCAAATTTAGACATTTCCTTCTAAGTATCAGTAAGAAGTATTGTACATTCCCATTTCCTTCTAAGTATCAGTAAGAAGTATTGTACATTCCCATATCTCTTCTGGAAGCTCATTCTGGAACTTGAGGGCTAATAAAAAAAGGCTCTGCTTGTCCATACCAATGACGTGATCTCTGGATGACGGGATAACATAGTTCTAGCTGATCATTTTATAAAGCCAAGAGCACATTAAGAAGACGACTTCTCAGAGCTATGCAGAATTCTAGGCTGCGATAGCCAACAGAAATTGAGTTGTTTCTCACTGTAGCCTCTTTATTCGTGCCAGCATTTTGCATTTGTTACCAATTTGGGGAACACAAAAGCAAAACAAAGGAATGTTTTAAATGTCACTTGTGAAAATATCCAAACTATTTGATAAACTAAAGTAACTGTTCATGACAACCAGACCCAAGTAATTCACTTCCCCCACTCCTAGGGGCTTTAAAAAGCAGTCCACAGAGCTTAGAACGTGTGCGGGGGGGGGGGGGACAGGACACACGTATCTGAATGTATGAATCTAGTGGTAGCGACAAACCCAGAGGCATGCATAGATGATCACACAGGAGCTTCGGATCATAGCCCTAACAACTACGGAGAATACTCTAATACTATTTCTCTTTGCAGGATTTAATCCCGTCCAAATTGAAATGGAAGGGAAAATTTAAAAATAAAACTTTGTTTTTGTTTTTCATTATTCAATTTGCTTCCCCATAAAGTTTATGGAGCAGCAACAATTAGATGAGTCCAAGTTGCAAAGAAAAACCAATACAAGGGAACAACTTTATCAGATACTAAGGAACTATTGTCCCTGAGTGGGGGGAGGTGGGAGCCTCATTAGTGTTTAATGAAAATGCAGGGAATTAAACATCTAATAGCAGAGAACTACCAGTAATTAGCTTGTACCCCAAATCCCCAAAACTATCACTGTTTGGTGCAGGTTCAAAAATAAGACAGAGTTCCAGGAAAGGAACAAGTAAGGCAACCCAGGCAAACATCTCACAGGAGGTCTAGCGCCACGGCACTTTAATTCCACAGAAGTATATTAAGCCTTGCTGTACCTTGCTTCTGATTTTTACAGCATGGTAGGGAGAGGCAGAAGCAAAACTGCAGTACCTATTAGCTGGCATACGTTTTATAAGGCCACTGTGCCCCTGCTGTGCTGCAACGACAGGCCCAAAGGTGCAATGCGTAATTAATGAAGAGAGCGTGCTTGATACATATTGATTCAAAGTGAACTGCATCAGCCTGGGATTCCATCTCTAGTGACGCAGAGCCTAAAAGGCAGAAGCCTGAGGCAGCGACTCCAAGACTGAACAGAACGAACCATTCCGCTATGCAAGCAGGACCTTGGCAAAATTGGAGGCCCTCAGGTTGCATGACTCAGTGCCAGAACTCAATCCTGAGATATAAAGCAATGAAGTGTCTAAGCATGTGCAAAGTATCTTCCCTGCCTCATCACAACCAGTTCCCATTTTTCTGGGATTAGAGGCAATGGCTTCCACGGTGAAAGATACAAGATACTTCAGGTGTTGTGGAGTTCACAGATTATACAAATATAAATAAAGACATTTGAGCTTTTATGAATCCAAACAGATGGGCAGCACAATCCACTGTAAAGATCGCCTTCCCCTGGTGTAGCGCAGAGGACCCAATGGGCCTCCTTGCATTTCCACCAGCTCTCTAGCTGGTGTAAGTCCAAGGAAACCATGTAATGGCGGAGCCAGCCCAGGAACGGGACTGGGATATGGCGGCCACCATCCCCGCCCCTCCCGGGCTGGCTCCGCCAACCACCGCCCTCCCTCGCCACCCGGAGCACCCCTGCCCGTGGGAGCCTTACCTTCTCCAGTGGCCGCAAGGACAATTCGGTGCCGGAGTGAGAGCTGCCGGCCTTCACGCTGGCAGCCCTTACTCACGAGTCATCGCAAGCGTGCTTTACGGCACATTTGCGACGGCTTAGAGCAGTGAAGTGCTCACTCCGCTGCTCTATAGTTAGTAGGGATTGCACTCTCAAATGCATATGGCAAATCACTGGTGAAATCCAAGGCTGAGGTCACTCATGCATGTTCATCACTTGAAGACAACATCAACAAGCAAAGCTGGTTTAGATAACAGCCATCACAAACAGAGCTTTCACTTCACCTTGCATCATCTCAAGCACAGTTAATACTCAAAAGAGACAATTCATACCTTCAGGTGAAACAAAGTGATCAGTTTTGAACACTTTAGCATTGAATTTAGCATTCCTTGATAGAGAATTCGGATTTTTTAAATTTATTTTTAGTGCAAATAAGCCAGTCCAGGATAAAGTGGGCAAGAGGATAGCCCTATATATGTAGATTTGCTTGTGCATGTCCACTTTTGTGTATGAATGCCAGCAGATGGCACTATATGGTTTATAACTTAGGGGAGCCTGGACTACAGCTGGGCACAAAGTTGCCATCTGGCCTTGATGCAACTCACTGAACCCCATACCACAAAGATGTGCAGGTACCTTCCCCATATTAGAGCCTGCCACTGGTAGTTCCCAAGCAGATCTGTGGAATGAATGCAAGAATCTCAGAAGATGCTCTGCAGTCCACAGGGCCACGCAGGAGTCGATGACACCTTTTACTTCCTTTCCACTGCCTCGGCTGCAGCTTGTTCTTGAGTTCACTTGTTCACACTTCCATTTCTCCAGATGATTTACCCACAATCATCTGGAGAAATGGAAGTGTGAAACAAGCAGTACGCATACATAGCTAGCAGCGATTTGCACTACAGCACATTTATGACCATCAAATCATAGGAATTGCTGCCAGCTACATCAGTGTACATTCTAGTTCACACTTGCTTTGATCCATGTGATTGCAAACCACTGCTACTTCTGGGGAAAAATAAGTTAATTGTGTGATCTGGCATTTACACTGGAATGCAAGTAAATGTATGGACACATGGGAGAGTGAGTGGACAGGGTAAAGAGTCTTCATATGTGCCGTGGTGAGAGGAATTTGATCCAAATTCTAAAACGTCAAAATTTACATTCAGAGAACTACATCTGACTCAAATTTTGAATTTTCTATCCTAAGTCATCAACAGTGTAGAATGACAAGCACTAAGTGGGGCATGCAAAGGTAAAAAAACAAAAATACAACTTCTGTCAATATTGTTATCTTCAAGTACAAGCATAAAAATTTTTTGTAATCCTAGAGCACAATTCACTGGCAAGCCCTCCTGTGCAAACCCCACTGAAACAATGGGAATCGCACAAGATCCTTGCTCTTGCACAGCTCCTGCTTATTTCAATGAGGCATGTGCCCATAATCTTCATGTGTGGCATAAAGAAACATCTTTTCATTGATCTTTGAAATACCTGAAAGGGTTCTGCAGAGAAAAATGCATTCATGTCTAGGAGAAGATTGTTAAGGGAGAAGCAATTAGAGATTCCCGCGCTCCCCCTCCACCACCACCACTGCATTTCCCTTCATTGAATGTCTTTATCTGGGTACCTGGAGCTTCATTAAGAGCCTTTTTAGGTTAGAAAAAAAAATCAATATTAACCGGGTTGAGTTTATGCTTTTATGATGGACTAGTTCCTGTCAGGAAGGAAGCAAAAGTCCCTTACTCTGGTTGAATATTTGAAAGCCCGTAGGAAGAAACCAAAAATCCCGCTCCTAACTAATGAACCCTCAAGTATCTCATTGGAAATAAAAGCTGATGATCCAGACTCCATCTGCCTTCATGCTCCATGGTGTCAGTAGCTCCAGATTTTCAGAGACTAATTTAACAATAATGCACATTCCAAAAACAGATTTGCAGAAGTGTTATTGATACTGCAGCTTAACACTCCTTACTGCAGCCGTTCTTCTGAATTATTGGCTATCGAGAAGAAATGCAGCTGCACTTGTAAACCTTTTTCGCACATAAAAATGATATCATGGCCTCCCATTCTGCAGGGCTGTAGTTAAAGGCTCTGTCAACATTGCCATTATAAATTACATCCCTTTTTGAACACATTTATGAACTAGAAAAATGCACACCGTTTCTCAGCGAGAATGGCTTGTAGGCCTCATCGGTTCCTAAATACCCGTTTGAATGTGTGCTGTTAGCTAGCTTCCAGCACCGATATGTGCCAATCTTAAAGCCAATTCGAATGTTACGGGGCAGCCCCAGTCAGAACTCAGCATACTTCAGGCCTAAAACCTGTTCTTGAATACAAGGGTTTATACCTGGAAACAAATGCAGTGGTAATAAAAACAAGTGCAATGTGCACTCTTCTCCATACTATGTAACAACCACCAGCCTCTATGCATCTGAGGTTAGAGGGTAGGGCTGCTAAAGCAGGATCCAACCACCACACAACTTGGTTTTTAAAAAACAAAGTGCAGAGTCTCACTGTTAGCTTTTCTCCCTCACAGAAAACATCTGTTCATGGACAAGCCTAAAAGTGATGGACCCTTCAAGCTGACTTTGGAGTACCATAAGTACCAGATAGGGAACAGTGAGATTTAGGGCCAATCCTACCCAACTTTCCAGTGCAGATGCAGCCCCAAGGTAAGGGAACAAATATTCACTTACCTTGAGAAGGCCTCCATGACTGCCCCACCACCACATGATGCAGTGCATGCCCCGTTGGCACTGCTGCATCAACACTGGAAAGTTGGATAGGATTGAGCCCTTAGACATGTTAGGGAATTATTTTGCTTTTAAGCAGAGAACAGAAAGGTGTGTGCTGAGTGCTATCCACTAGGCCAGTGGTCAGGGAACAGGGGTCAATTACCCCAAGTGGGGTAAAAATTAAAATCTTGGGGGTATGATTTTCTCTTTCAACTCAAGAGGGTAATATCAGCGTAAACAAATATATTTTGGGGTAATAGCTAAAAATGTTCCCCGACTCCCTGCACTAGGCACTACTCTAAGGTGAAATTGCCTGCTGGTGGGTTTTGCTAAGATGCACACCTGGGCACTGCCAACGCTCAAGCTATTTTCCATGCTTGCTTGCCTTATTCTTACTTCCTTGCAATTACCCTCCCCCACCCTTTCTTTACTTTCCTTTTGGGCTGTAATAAACTGGTTGTATTTTGAAGCCTGCCTAGTCCATGCCCCCGGTAATTGAACGGGTTGTCCCTTCTCTAGAAATGCTTGGGTTCACTACTGGCGATATGGTTTTAACACAGAAATGGTAGTTTCTATGCTCTCCTGGGAAGGGAGTTCATTCTCTGAGGAAACACACACACACCTGCCTAATTTCCCCAGTCCAGGATGGCGGCGATGGATTTAGCCCCCTCATTTAGCCACTGACCCAGTAAACTAGTGAGGCAGAGGACAGAAAGGTGTGTGCTGAGCGCTAACCACTAGGCACTATTCTAAGGTGGATTGTCAAGCCTACCATTCAAAGGTTTATGGGGGAAATCATCAGATTGACATGAGTGCCAAAATAATAAGAGTTCACTGTGAGAATTCTTGGTTTCTTGACCAGAGCACAGTCCCATCCCTGGACCCCAAACTTAATCTCAGTAGCTGCCAAGGGTTTAATCAAGAAGCCTAGGATAAACCCAAGGAAGGCCTTAGCATCAAAATTTCAAATCTCAAAATAAAGACAACCACAAAATTCTGGCACATCACTAGTTATGGTTTTGTGCATGCAGAAGGTGACGTAGGGCAAGATAGCTGATGACAGACATAAAGTCAAATTGCATTATCCAATGAATGTCCCTTCTGGCTTTGAATTCAGCAATATAGATAAAAATGACGTCTTAAAGCTAATTTTGTTCATTAAGGTACTCTAGTTTGCTAATCAAACAAAGTGAAAAGCAAATTAACAGGCTACTAAAATGCCACAGGGTTTAATAGCACTGTCGCTGTGATAATTCCTATGAAAGAGATGGCAAGCAAAACAGATGACGTGATGTCTCTTTATTGGGAGACCAATCCTCTCTAAAGCAGCATCCAACAAAGGAGCGACATCTCCTCGACTGTTTCAATTACACTTTACATTTAAATTTCGGTAATGAGGAAAAAAATTCACCAGCAAGTGTACGTGCTGTTTCCATATTGGCAACTCTGATGCCAAATTTACCAACAGTTTTTAAAACGATGTCAGGCATGAGCGCAGGCAGAGATACTAAAGGTGAAGAAGGTAACAGAGTGGCTTCTCCCTCCAAGCCTTCCAAGTTCCTGCTTAGGGTAACTACCCAGAGAAGCCAAGTTTCTTATGTCCACTTCTCCACTCCTGCAGAACATAAGAGTCCTCCTGCTGGATCAGGTTCATCTAAAACGAAGGCCCATCTAAATCAAAGGCCAGCATCCAGTTTCCTGAAGTGGTCCACCAGATGCAGCCCATAAGCCAACAAGCAGAAGATAAAGGCAAATAGTCACCTCCTGCTACTTTCTCCTAGCAACTGCTGTTCAGGGGCATACTGCCTCCCTCTGAACCTGAAGGCAGCATAGAGCATGGAGTAATATGCTCAAACCCATTGCTTCCAGAATCTGCCTGTATGAGGTGGCTCCTTCACCCTTCCACTCATCAGACCAGCTTCTATGCCAGCTTCAACTAAACTTATTCATTTGCTCCTTCCCAAGTGGGTCAGTGGGTGAAACAGAAGCCAATGGAGCAAAGTAAGAGATTGGGACAATGCAGGGGCTGTTTCTGCTTAAACACCACCACATAATTCACTTCTCCCTAGTCCACAGGCCCTTGCCTGCAGCTGCACACACAACATCGTGTGTGAGGATCCTGGAAAGCTCACATATCAGACAAATGGGTGGCACACAGCAGTTGGTGACCACACTGGAAGCTGGGGGTGGCAGTGGACCATTACATTTTAGCCTGAATTATAGGGAAGTTTTAAAGGATGTCTAGGTGATTCACAAGTGGAAGCTGTTCACAGGGAAACACTTGAGATAAGCATGTAGCAAACAAAAATAATGTCAATGGATTTGACATTGCTCACCCCCAGTGCCCACTCAGCACTTCGAAAGTTTCTTGAGACTTGCCTTGCTAATAACCATGGGGTAAATTCAGCTGTCGCAATTCCATTGGAGAGGATTACCATGGACAGGGCCTTTTTGGTGGCATTTCTCTGTACTGGAATTCTCTTCCTAAAGTGACCAGGCAGATCCTCTCTTGCCATCTTTTGGGGAGAAATGAAGACCTTCCTATTTCAGAAGGCATTTTACTCTACTGTCTGAATGAGACTTTACTGTACCTAGTTTTCATGGTTTTAAACTACTTAAAACTTATACCTATAAAAACACAAACATAAAAATATGGTTTTAAATCATTTTTGTAAACTGTTTTAACAGGACATGTTGCTGCCACTGAAACCCACAGGTGCATGTACAGCTACCACCTTCCCTTCTATGTTTCCCTTCTATGTTTAGTGGAATTTACCTTATATTCTGGCAGCATAGCACTGAGCATTATAAGGAGTTTCACGAAAACAGAGAACACAGTGGTTTGACAGAAACATTGTTAAAATATTGCAAGAAACCATGAGGCTCATTTACATAGCCATGACTCCTAAGTGGATTAATCAAAGGCAGGGTGGCTTCCAACTGATCAACATCTTTTACCAGGACTGAGAGGTGATAGAATGTCAGCCAAATTCTGTATTATTTTAAAACGTGCAATATGAAGTCTAATTTCCACCTCTTTTTTTTAACCCATGAAACACTTTATGCAGTTTTCTGCCCATATATGCTACCTGCAAAAAGTGAGCTGTTCAAGGATTTGGGGTCCCGCATTTGTTTCTTGAATACTATCAATAGGAGTACACAAACAGGTCTGCACCAGTGCAGACATCACTAGGTTGTCCAGACCTTTTTTTAATGCATAGTATGAGAATTAAGAATATGGGGGGGGGGGGGGGACCAAGTAGGTTTCCTAAAGCAAATTCATAAAGACTGCAAAGATAGGTTTGAGAATGTGTGTGCAACCGTGTGCTAAAATCTCCAAAGTCAAAGAGACACTGAGCAGAATTTCTACCAGTTAAGTGATGTAAATCTTCCACATGTTTAAACATTGTTCTCCTCCCCTCTGTTGGTGACACAAATAGGCCGTTCTTCATTAAAAGGTGACAGCAAATCAAAACAAGAATGATTCAACTACGCCAGACAAACCAGAGGCTCTTAGCTATCCTTTGTCCAGGTACTAGCCAATCTGAAACTCTCTCAGCCCCAGAGGTGGTGATCCATCAAACCTGGAGCATGAAGCAAAATCCATCCACTTGATGGCCCTGAAAGAGAACTGTGGTAGGGCAGGACTCCACCCTCCTCAAATTCCTGACTTGTGGTGGCATCTCTAGCATAGCAAGGGGAGGGGGGGAATCTTGTGGATCTGACAAGGATTTGAAACCAAAGTTCCTTCTTCCTTGCAGGCAGACAAAAGCAAAACATGTTCCTTCACCAAAAGAAATGCTTGTCGGCAAAGCAACACACTAATTGGCTAGCAGCTCCGCCAATCAATCCAAAAGAGACCGATTGAGTTGCTTTTCGTCTGCCATGCAATCAGAACTGGAAGCTGTGTGAAGGCGGCATGCTAGTTGGTCAGTCAATCAGAGGAGATAGAATGCGGTGGAGAAAGAAAAAGGCTTGTTGCATAGGGGAGGTGGGTGTTAAAAAATGAACCACCCCAGAGGTCAAATACACTAGGTACGCCTCTGGGTGGCATTACCACATTAGCCTACATTACAGGTGGGCCCCCATATCCACGGATTCGCTATCCACGGTTTCAGTTATCCACGGATCGTGGGGACCCCCCAGGCTTTTACTTTTTTCCCAGTAAACTTCGTTTCTTCCTTAAACAAACAGGAGAAGCAGCCTCTGGCTGCTTATTGCAGGCAAGTAGAATGAGACTAAGTCCTAGAGAGGCTCTGCAAGGTTAACAGAAACCTTGCAGAGCCTCTCTAGGACTTAGTCTCATTCTACTTGCCTGCAATGGAGGCTGCTTCTCTGGTTTGTTTTAAGAAAGAAACAAAGCTTGCTGAAAGAAAAACAAGAGCTGGGGGGGTGCACGTCTTCCCGCAGGGGAGGCAGGGTGGGGGGCCCTCAGGAAACCATGGAAGGGGGTTCGCTCTTATCCACGGTTTCAAGTATCCACGGAGGGGCCTGGAACATATCCCCAGCGGACATGGGGGGAGTACTGTACTTGCCCCTGCCAAGCCCACCTGATTATAGGAGGGGGGGGAATAATCACATATAAGCTAAAAATATTCAATAGTCTTAGGGGTCAATCCATGGTCCACAATAGAGAATACATGTATTAGAGAGGTGGATAAAATACGGTCAGATACAGCCCACGAGACTCTTCAATCTAAACCCCCCCCCCCAACTACTTCCTGTTCATGGCTAACAATCCTGCCTTCAGACACTTCTCCCAAACACACATATGCAGATGTTACCCACCCAAATGTAGCAGCTGTACTCTCAGGTGCTGCATCAGTGTATGCACATGCAGAAGAGCAGTGCAGATGCAGACCAGCTGATCAACTATGCTAGGACCGAGCATGTACAAGTATGCATCCTGCTTAGGAGCAGTGCAGGTCTAAAAGAACTGACTACAGATGAGAGTGCAAGAAAGGAAAACTTTCTATTGGAATGGAAACCTCCTCAGAACTGGTAACCGCATGGGCAAATGTCTACAGCTGAAAACAATAGGCTTAATCCTCATCCCATAAACTAACAGTTGTCAGTCACATATCTCATTTCCCTGGATTTCTGTAGACGTGTGGCAATGCTCAGTTGCGACACGTCTAAGGCAGGGTTGGGCTGTAAGTGTATTATTAGAGTGGATATACCACTTGGGAGGTTTCCCTCCCCCCAAAAAATAGGATCTAAGGGGTCCCAACTGAGATTGGGACTGCAGTGTGCAAGACTTCTGTCCCTGCTACAATCCTAGTCCAGATTGTCCACACACAGTTGCTATTTGGGAGAAAAACAATCCAAACATCTCAGCACAAATGACTCACTTAACACAACATGTCATTTAGCCCTAATTTTGAATCAATTTGAATTGCTGAGAGCAAGCTTTAGAATTCCATAGAACCCTTCTTCGTGCGTAGGTATTCAAAGCAAAAAAGATGTTACAGTATATTTAAATATAAAAGAAGAGATATTGCATGTCTAGCTTTGCATTTAGCCCATAAAATTGTGGGCCTTTAGGAACGAAGAGCAGGAAGGTTTGCAAGAATTGTGTTAACTAGACTGCCTTGCTGGATTAGGTCACACATACACAAACACACAAAACACAAGAGAGCAATTTCCCTCCCCCATAACATATAGGGAAAACTTCAAACAAGAAATATAAAGAAGCTAAATTGAAAGGCATTTTTCCATCTCTACATCATATCAGTCATCAATAGGAAGAGCTTAATCAGATAGTACCGTATTTCAAAGTGGTCGGGGGCATGGTGCACACATCTCCTTTAAAGCAGGCTGGACATTTCCCCAAAATTTGGAAGTCTGAGTTTCATCAGTATAATGTTTACTTAATGGCACTTAATAAAACACATAGAGATGTATAGAGTAATGTTTTAATACAAACACAATCCATTCACACCTGTTAATGCCATGTGTTCTTGGAATACATGTGAATACATGCGTTCACTAGTGTTCTTGCTTTTTAAAAAAGGTAGATGTTTCCTCGAATTTTCCTGTGCCAAGAGGTCTCCACAAGACCTTACAATGGCCTGGTTGCCATGCTATTTTGTAGAATGTTGATCACTCCTTTGCCTGAGAATGAGAGGGGCAACCCTGTTAAATATTCATGAGGCAGAAAGGAACTCTACTGTGATTGGTAGGTAAACTGTCAAGTAGAGAATCCAATGATCAAGTTCTCTTGCCAAATAGTTTCCTTGTAAGTTGCAGTGACCATGTTTAGCCAGTAGGGGGGGCTGCAGTGTGCAGCATTTTCCTTGCAGGGAAAAGCAAGAAGAATCTCCTCTCAACAATAGGGGAAGATTTCTCTGTGTGTCTCACACACTCATACACACGCTTTTAACCCTATCACACCGCTCCCGACAAGCTTCCTGGCATTCATAAAGGAGGCAGATGGCAGCAACTAATACAACACAGACAAGTCAACAGTGGCCATGCATACTTCCATAAGGCAAACTCTAGCCTTGGTAAAAGGAAATCCCAGCCCAATGGGAGGGGGGGGGGAAATCACCATTGTTAAATACCAAACACATACAAACAGTAAGGAAGTCTGGAACAGAGCAGCTAAAGTTCTTGGGAGCAGTGCTTGAAAAGAAGTGAAAGGAAATGAGGATCAATGTGAATAAAATGTCCTCTCCCTTTGGTGGTCAAAAATATTATATATATAGATTAGATGACTAAAAATCCAGATTATGGTTCCCACTGTACAGAATGCGCAACACACACACACACACACACACACACACACACACACACACACACACACACACACACACACACACACTGTAATGCATGCACTGAAGGTTGCTACATGGCAGGGGTGGGTGGCCAAACTGCGGCTCGTGAGCCACATGCGGCTCCTGGAAATATGTTGACTGAGCTCCTTTTTGCCTCACAATTAATATAAATGGTAAATAAAATATTTCACAAGAAATGCTTTGAATGTGTTATAGATTCACAGCATTGTGTGTGCACAATGCTATTTATTGTGCCCTGGAGATGGTGTAGCACAATTCCTAAAAGACTGAGCTGTGAACCAGGACTTCCCCAGTTCAAATGTCACCTCTGCCTAAAGCCTGATTCACACTACACTTTTCCAGGCGCGGATGCGGATGCCCCTGCCCCAGCGCACAGAGCTGGCCAGAAGTCCTCCTGCTGTCCCGCCTTCTTATGAAGGTGATTGGAGGTAGTTCTAATTGGCATGCAGCCACTCTCCCCGATTGGTAGGCTGCAGTAGCTCCGCGAACCCTCCCAGCTCCGCGAAGGTAACCCCCTCAAAAGATGAGGGGGAAGTCATTTTTCCAGCCTCTGCGTTGCGGAGCTCGCAGCTGCTCCGCAAGCTTCCAAAATGCTCCGCGCTACGCTCCGCAGATCCATAACGCGCCTGGATTCCTGTAGTGTGAATCAGCCTTAACTCACTAGGTGGTCTTGGGCAAGCCACACTTTCTCAGCCTCAGCTGCAACAGGGGTATACTGTATTTACTTACCTTTCAGAGTTGCTGTAAGGAAAATACTCAGAAAATACTGTATATGCAAAGAACTTTGCACACTCATTAAATACTATGCAAATGCTAAGTACTATTTTAAACTCAACCCAGGGCCCATTTGCAAAGTGGATTAACATTTGTATTCCATGCTTAGTGCACCACTTCTGTCATTTGTGCCTTCAAGTGGACATGCGCCTTCTGCAAGGCATGTTCTGCTCACATCTGCCCTAGCTGCTGTAAAGCTTCTGCATCTGATGAAGTGGACTCCAGCCCATGACAGTTTATGCCACAATAAACATGGCAGTCTCCGTTGTTTTTGCTGCAGTAAACGATCACAGCTATATGTCTGCAACAAGGGAGGGGGTGGCTTCTCACCAGTAGCTGCAGGTGGGCTTTGGAGAAATCTTTGAAATGAGACCTGCATAATGCACCTTTGTTCCTATGGTGGCAACATCAGACAGACAGCTTGGGGTGATGAACTGGTAGCATTACGTGTGTGTCACATGAAACAATGTATAGTACTTCTATTCAAGATTTTTGCGAGGCTATAAATGAGACAAATCCCATACAGGTTTTTAAAAATAAATATTAATGGGGTTGGTTTGCACAGTGAGGAATTGCCTTTGGGACAAAATGACCTGTCCCAAGAACGTTCTGGCACACATTTATTCTGTTTATTTCAATTTATAGTCCAAAGGCTTGCCCAGGTTGAGTAGCAAATGAAAACCACCACACAAAAATTATCACCACACAAAAATTAAAAGTATAGCAAATTCTTGTGTGACTGCAAGAAGGTGGTTGGCTTGGGCAAGCAAGGGACAAATGCAACTGGTGGTTGTCCATGGACCTGACCTGGCTCAGGAGTCACCAATAATCCAACACTATTTCAGATCAGTTCAGAACGGGGCTGTTATAATCTGGTCGCCCTAAATAGCTAGTGGCACACAGGCCGCTAGTGGCATGCGGGCCGCTGGCCGCCAAGATGGCGGCCACCAGGGCGCTCACATTGCACCAGAGCCCTGGAACCGGTGGCTCAAGCTCTGCAGAGCTCGAGCACGTGGGTTTCCAGGTCCAGAAAATGCCCTTTCGCAAACCCTTGCCCCCTTAGCTTACCTTTACAGGCCTCCAGCACAGTAAAAACCCAAGGTGCCAATGACGTGATCGGCACTTACTTCCAGTGGTACGCTGCACTGCTGGGGTTGAGAACCCCTGCTCTAAATGAAGGGATGACTGAAAGTCGCTTACCTAAATCCTGTGTGTTGTGGGGTAGGGAGAAGGTATGCTTTATCTTAGATATTTTATATACTGTAGTTATAACCTGCCTTTTGGAGACACGTTCCTGCAAGGTAGCATATACAACAAGAGTAGCACACAATAAAATCAACATGAGAAGATACAAATATATACATGAAAAGCCAGAAACAGTACAGCCAAAAAAACCAGACACACACAGTCAATTATTAAAAGCTTTACAGAGGAGCAATGTCTTCAGAATGTGCTTAACAGTTGGGAGGGTCAAGGTATGTTAGATCTCCCTAGGGAAGGAATTCCACAACTGTGGCAACACATCTACTAAGGTGGCCTTGGCCATGGTACCCACCAGTCAAAACTGAGATAATGGGAAGCAAGAAAGCAGGGTCTGAGATGCTGATCTTCAATGCCCGTATAGGTACAGGCAAGTTCTAGTTGGAAAACACAGCAAAGGGGGCAATCAAATGCAGCAAAACCCTGGGGATGAACTCCACAAAATGAAAACAAAAGCAGAGACCCGCTGTGTCCCCAGCTCCTCACGCAGTAAACTAGCTATCTAAGGGCACTTTTGTGTGAAGCTATTACCACAGATCTCCTTTTCTTATCACGTCAGGCTGCTACTTTTTGTTGGGAGGTCAGCATTTTAATCAAAGCACAGGAAAGTTTCTAGCCCTCATGGTGGCAAAGTATGCTCTAATTGCACTCAGGTAGTGTCCGATTAAACCTCTGCATGAGCCTGATGCATTTAGAATTCCTTAGATCCTCTCATTGTGCTAATCTCAGGCTCAGGTGACGTTATGCAGAAACAATACATCATGTACAGAATTCCCAGAGGGGCCATTTCTTTACCTCTCTCCCGTTCATCATGAGCATAGAACAACAGTGGGCCATGTGCTCATTTAAGGAACCCTTGAGATTTCATCATCATCAACACAAAGGAGCAGTGCTGCCATCCCCCCCTTTGCTGCATATGCTCAGTTCCCAAAGACCCACAGAGAATGCGACTCAGTTGAGAAGGCTCTCGTGGTCCCTAAAGGAACCTGAATGCCCGGATTTTTAAAGCTTGGTCTAGTAATTCTCGTATTATGACCTCATCTATACATTCTCAGAGCCAGTTAAAGATTTAAACTTCTTTGGACTCCCCAGACTGCTGTACATTTAGCATCTTTAGCCTTTTCCCCATTTCTTAGCTAGCTCCCTGTTCTTTATGAAGCACCAGCATGTCCTCAGTCTCTTCTTGAGAGAGAGAATGAAAGTGATCAGGAAATGTCAGCTAGCGGAAAGCCGAAAAAATATTTTTAAAGATGGATAATTAGAGCTAATGCTCCTCTAAATACTATGGCCGTACCCAGGAAACTGCTTTAGACCACTGATCCATCTACCTCTTTTACCTACATCGACCTCTCAGCCCTACCTGGAATCTTCTCCAGCCCTACCTGGAGATACCAAGGATTGAACCTGGGACCTTCTACGTATAAAGCTTATGCCGTACCACTGAGCTAAGTTCTCATTCCCAAGATGGTTTAGCTTTTGACAATGTGACTACAGAACAGAAGGAATCTGGCATGTACAGTGTACATTTTCTTCAGTATCTAACCACAACCAGACTAACACATCCAAGACTGCAGGCAAAACTTGAGCTCAGCCCCCTCTCCTTAAAAATTAACCACTTTCGAGAACATTCTTTAATAATTTCCAAAACACACCCCAAGGCACCATTACAAAAGTAATATCACATCAGGATATAATATGCTGCATGTGATGGCCAATATAGGCAATGTTTACAGCGTGGATCTTTTAATTAATAATAATTTACATAACACTACCATCTCTGGCTCTAACATAAACCTGTGAAGCAACATACAATATTATTCCCATTTTACAGATGGGGAACCAAGATAAGTAGAAAGTGATGTGCCCAAGGCCATTCAACGAGTCACTGGCTGAACTAGCTCTCCCAGGCACTGGCACAACTCTACTTGGGCATGCTGGTTCTCAGCTAAAACCAAGATGCAGGTAAATGACAACAAAAAGATGAAGGGATAAATGGCCTAGGCAAGGTGGGATCTAAAAGTAATATAACCCCCAAAAACATCATAACAGTCCCTCCTTGCACAACATTTTAAGCCATGGAAAAATTAATCACAATTAAATATTTTAAGAAAAGATCCCAGTTTTATTGCTGGCACTTCAATACTAAGAGGAATTCCAAGCACTCAACAAAAGATATATCTTAACAATGAGGTATAAATATTGACAATCTAGTGCTTTATTCCTGGCAGCTCAAGTCATATCATAAATCGAAAGCAGACCAGAGTTCCTGATTTTTGCTTACAACTTATGGAGGAACTCCTCAGTGCATCAAGAGCAAAAGACGTTTGAATAAACAGAACTTAGCCAAGAAATCGTGGCACACTCCATTAATTCAAGAACACTCCTCTTTGGCTTCAAAGAGGACCCTTTCCCTTCTTACAGCAAGGTCTTGCATTCTCTATTTGCTGCTCTAATGATTTGCCACTTATCCTTGTCATAACTACATGAATAGCAGTACTAAGAGAGAGAGAGAGAAACTGTTATAGTAGAAGTGGTGTGTACATGTGTGTATAGAAAAGCCAATACACACAGCACCTTCACCTCTATGGCACTTTAGCTCAATAGGGTTGAGGTTTTGTAAAAATCCATAGTTCTTAAATACAGAGAATACTCTCCCACTCTCACCTCCCAGTCTCTTCTGTCTACTCATTTGTTTATTGTAAAAAAAAATCTCTCACACCTTTCCATTAATAATCCCAAGGCAGGTAAAAACTGTAGTTAAAAATCACAATAATAAAATTAAGACCATTAATAAGACCATAACACAACTAGTCAGGAGGAGAAAGTGTCAGTACAGATTAAAAGTCTAACAGTAGTATCTTTGCAGAGAGGGGAAAACTCATCACAGAATGGGCAAGGTGGGCCTCCCTTAGAAAGGAATTCCACAAACTGGATGCAGCTACAGAAAACACTCTCTCTCATGTCCCAATCAAATGCAACATATACATTAGCAAGGCACAGTACAGTCTCTAAAGAAGATTTTAAACAAATGGGCAGGCTAATACACTACACAAGGGGTTCTCAAAGCGTGGGTCACATCCCCAGGGGGTTTGCTTGGAAGGAGAATGCAAAGCTCTGAAAAACTAAAATATTATGGAAAAGAATTGCCTGTCAACCCTGTGGCTCTTGCAACTGTGCCTGTGTCTGCCATTTTCCCCTCATTCACAGACCACTTCAAGAGCATTCCACGCCTCTTCTGGGTGAGGTGAGTGGACAGGGAGAACTTGTTTACATTGGTCAGTCTACTGCGAGTCAATGTGACGGGGGGGGGGGGGAGAGAGAACGGGACGGAACATTTATATCTAACTTTTTGAGAACCAAAACAAAGTTTGAGAACCCCTGCTCTACAACATAAGCCCTCTGGGCAGAGAGTGTACTGGGCCAAGGTGGAGAATAGTGACAGCTCCACAATTCTAGGGTAAACATGTTGTTCGCTCTGTGTACATCACTATTTCCCACAGCCAACATGTAAAGTGTGGATGACCTGATCACATATCCCCTTGAAGTGCTCACCAAACATGCAAGGGAGAAAGTGGGACAACACCTGCTGGATACCACCCCTTTGTGGGCATATGTCTATTGTTAATGTGTAAAGGGCCCTATGTGGATACATTTGTATATGCATACAATCCTTTTCCTACCAACATCAGATGCATAGCCACTCCTTCCCCTTCACATATCTGAGGGAATCCCAACTGAACTACAGTATTTCTCCTTTTAGAAAATCCAGTGAAGTTCAAGCCCATACAGAAGCCATGACTTCTAGTCTAAAAACTAATCCCAGTTTTTTTTGGGGGGGGGGGGCAGGGAGCAAGTTGTAGCATGTTTTATGCTTTGTTAGTAATAAATTGTGTTAGTTATATGTTTTTGTATGCTTTTATATTATATTTATTATATTATATTTCACATATTTTAATATTGTAAGCAGCTTTGATCTTTTTAGGAAAGGAGGGGCATAAATCTTTTAAATAAAAATGATAGGTAATCAATGGCAAGGAAGAAAGACATTCTACATCTGTTTTAACTTCTTAAGCATGAATTCAAACACTGCGTGCCTGATCCCAGATTCTGACAAGAGCTCCTCCTAAGGCAGATCTCCAGTGAGCCTTTTTTCAAGTAAAGCTCTGGATTCAACTTCAACCAGCTCACCTGACCCTAATAGCCACCATGGCTTGCTAAACATATACGGTATGCACTAAGGCCTTGGACATAGATTGTTTTTTCCTGTTCATGTTGGCTTTTGGTAGAGATGGGTAAGCTATGGGACGGGGGGGAGGGGTAAAGGGGTCTTGGTACTTAGCTATAAAGATTTTGTGGAGCTTTTGTCAGATTCAAAAATATTCACTTGCTGTATTAGATTGGAATGAGATTTTGGTCAGTGTTGAACCAAATATGTTTAGAAAAAGTCAAAAAGAACATTTATTCAAGGTAAAATTCCAATACACGGTACCAGATGGACAGAGACACACAAGTGATCTTTAAGTAACTGCTGAAGATGTCACCCGAGTCACTGCAGACTCTCTTCACATACTCTTGTTGTGCCTGTTGATACAGAATTACTAAGAAAGCACCCATGCGTTTTCTCCTTCATGACTAACAGCAGCTTCAGGGAAGCAATTACGCTGAGGTTGTGGCATGCAGGGGGCACATTAAACCACAGCTTTGATCCAAATCAGCCCCCCTCCTGTGGTTGCTTTTTGAGAAAGAAAAAGGCGATAGGAGAACCAAACACGGAAGTTCCATTTCATGTCCAGTTTGGACATGACTGAATGCTATTCTCCATGACACAAATAGCGTTATCGCAATCCGGATCACGATGATAGCGGTTGAGGCAGACTTTAACTCTTTCTCTCCACCACCATCCCAGTCCAGACTCCCCCCCCCAAGTCTATTTTCCCTGAGAGGAAAGGTCCCACTGGCAGCAATAGACTGCTGATAGAACAAAGGGATTATTGTGTAGACATCGAGTTTATGGGATTTTCAGTCATGTTGAATATAGAAGATTGAAAAATAAATACAAATACTAAAACTTGCCTGGAGAGATTCCGTTCAAACTTGGTTCAAAGATATTATAGTAACCGCTATATAGTAATAGTATAGTAGAGATATAGTAATCTCAGGATTGTCCAAAACAGTCAAGCACAAATACTTCTTTAAAGATCTGCTTTACGTTTCATCCCAACTTGGGACCTTATCAAAAGCTAAAACACTCAGCAGCATGCTGGTAGCTGGACCTGAACCTCGAGAGCACTACTACCTTTTTAACGAGAGAAGTCCAGAAAATGCGCGGGAACAGCTTAACTGGGTAATCGGAAGCGGAGAGACTGCTTCCGCATTAACCGAACATAACCTTTAGCGCTCACGCTGTCAGTGTGTTTGCCCCAAGCACAGGAATCAGAGAACGTTGAAAATGTAAGCAAAAAACACACAAACATTAAGAATATCCTAGTACAATTGAGAGGAACAGCTTAGTTAGGTGATTGAGAGCGGAACAAAAGTACTTCCGCATTAACCGAACATAACCCCTAGCGCTGCGCGCTGTCAGTGTAAAGAAATATCTTCTTTATTTTTCAATCTTCTATATTCAACATGACTGAAAATCCCATAAACTCGATGTCTACACATGTAACAAGTCATGAAAATCTACATGCCAATCAAAGGGATTATTATAAAACAGATATGACATCAGCACGATGCTTCTCATTAGCAGCAGGAAAAACGTGCATTGCTTCAACATGGAATAGGTGCTTCATCTAGGTCGGGGTTCTCAAACTCTTCAGCACTGCAACCCACCTCAATCCCCATGGTGGGTCGCGGCACCAGAATGACTTACCAGGAGGGCGGGAGGCCTCTTCCAGGTTGAGCCAAGCCAGCGACCTACACAGGCCTCTACGGGCCTCAGAATGGCCTGCTGAAGCCTTGGAAAGCCACCTCCGGTTTTCAGACACAAACCTGAAGTGGCTTTCCAAGGATTCTGTGGGCCATTCTGAGGCTCACAGAAGCCTGTGCAGTGGGTCGCCTGCCTGGCGCGACCCAAAGAGGTCTCCCCGCTCTCCCGGTAAGTCATTCAGCTTCCAGAATGGCTCGAATTTGGAGTCAAACCAGAGAAAGGGAGGAAGTTTGACAAATGGATTGTGTTCACCATCTTTTCAGAATAACTTCCATGAAAATATTTACCCATCTGTATTTTTCCCAACACTACAATAAATTATCAATTTTGTAATTATTTCTATGCATAAGTTCTCATAAATGAGAAAATATATTCACATGCATACAAAATTAGGGGAAAATGTCAAATTTAAGAACTGGATGGATGTAGCTATACGAAAAATGTGGTGTCCCTCCCCCTTGCTTCAATTATGGTGGCAGGAAGATTTTTATGGAAACGAATGTCATGAACACTTATTGGAGGATGATAGACATGCCTGGCAAGAAGGTCACAAGTCCCTCCACTCTGCAATGCACCAGTGTATCATTGTAGAGAATAAGAGCATGAGCAGAGAAGTTTCTATTTCAAGTTCCATGCCATGGACTCATTGGGCAATCTATTATCTACATCCATAAATTAGGATAATATTACTAATAGTCTACCTTACAGGGCTCTGGCGATGACTAATTTTCACATTTTTATACCGCCCTTTCTCCAAGGAGCTCAGGGTGGTGTACATAGTTCCTCCCCTCCTTTTGTTCTCACAACACTGTGAGGTAGGTGAGGCTGAGAGATAGCGACTGGTCCAAGTGAAGCACTTTGAATACTTGAAACATACTATAAAAACATTCATTATTTTGCATGCCCTGGTAGAAAGCCAGCAGCACCTTGTTAGATGGAGGACAGAATTCCGAGGAACTACTAGTCACGGGTTCGTGGAGATAGCAGTTAATCTCAAGGGAGGTACTGCTGAGGTGGAGACTAGAAGAAGAAAGGAAATGTTGTGGAGGATGAGAAAGCCTATTGGAGATCATGTCCTCAGATTAAACTATTATTATATTGTTACGTTCTTAACCTTGTAAAATGGCTAGTAGACTTAGCAGCTATTCTAACTGCTTTGGATGGCATTCCCTATAGACTGATCAAACCAAACACAATAGTGAACTATGCATATTTATACAAAAAAGAGGGGGAGGGGTGAGAGAAAAATACAATGCAAATGCACCAAAGGAAAAAAAATACTAGCTGATGTGCATAGTCCTAATACGTGCCTTTGTGGCATCTTAACAAAAAGATAGAAACAGTAAAAAGGGTTCCTTTTTAAAAATTGATGTTAACATTTCTTGGAGGAAGAAAATCTAATTTTTATCCGTTTTGTGTGTTCTAAACAGGTTTTTTTTAATTCCGAACACAGCTGTCTGCTTTACAGTCTCTCCAATGACGCCAGATGCCCAGTTCATCAAGGAAATGCAGGAAAACAATGATTTGAAAGCAATTAGAAGCACTGAGGCTCATATTAAAATGTGATAACACCATCCTAGTGGGAATTCCAGGCACCACTGCATTTCTGACATTTCTGTGTTGGCAGAGATGAGCATGTGCTGGAAGCAGAGCCTGCCTGCCCCCCAAGTGAAAAAGGGGGCACGTGGACCTCATGCTGGAATTTTACTTCTGAAGCAGAAGAATTAAGCTAAAATGTTTTCTACACTGGAGAATCCCAGATATATCTTGTTGCCTGTGTGCTCCCTGAGGCACCTGGTGGGGCCACTGTGAGATACAGGAAGCTGGACTAGATGGGCCTTTGGCCTGATCCAGCAGGGCTCTTCTTATGTTCTTATTTAAAGGATAATATAGAAAAGAATGCAACATGCCCACCAGGATATAACTGTGTCCATGGAAGCACCACACATAAATGTTGGTGTTTATTTTAAATGTTAGAATAAAAGTTTCTAGACCTCACGATGGCCAGGGAAACAGAGAGAATCTAAATTTTAAAGTGTATTTGGAGAACTGAGTCCCACAGCAATTCACAGTCCCACAGCAATACTCTGTCTCCACAATATGATTTGCAATATACTAAAGCTGAAATGAATCAGAGAATACATTTCTCAAGCAAATTCTTTTAACTTGACTTTGCTTCCTAATTAATATTTTCCAACATTACCAATTATGGAAGCTTTCAGATGTAAGGCTTAGGAGAAGATACAAAGAGGTACTGCATTTGGCAAGCTGATTTATCATCTTAACATTAAAATTGAGTTTGAGTAGTATCCCTCAAAGTCAAATTTCAAAAGCAAAGTTCAGAAGGTACTGAAATTAGCATTCTGATTCTTGAAGTTTCTTGGGGCAGGGTGGGGAGTCAAATTTGCATAACTTTTTGTTTCAGTCTAGTACAGTCTAGTACATACTATAGATAGTATATGGTTTGTTACACTATTGGTCTAGTTCACTTTCCTAAACAAAAGGTTGACACTACACTCACCTCTAGACGAGAATTCCCAAGGATATCTGAAAGAGAGCAAGAAAGACGACATTAGTATGCATTACCTCTCAATTATCTGTAGCCATTCAAAAACCAGTTGAAGGAGAATACTAGAGATTGTGGAAAGCTTTGTCTCATTGATACTCCAAGCAAGGTCCTGTCACTTCCCTAGTCTGTCTTGTTATTCCTAGCCATTTTAACAGTGCAAAAAATAAAGTTCAACAATGACAACATTTTGTATGCATTTAACCTAGCCCCCACCTTACTTTGTTACTGTTCATTGTTCTTTATGATCATTAGCAAACCCTGATGGCTGAAAGGTAGGAAAGACCAAACCTCCCCAGGCAAATTGAGAAATGTGCTTTTTGCCTGCACTAAAATAGTAGTTTTGCTTTCTCATCTTATAGCTTCCTTCCAAGCTCTGGTATCTATCTGTAAATGAGCTTCTATACCAGGACTTCTCAAACTGTGGGTCACGGCCCGATGCGGAGGTGGGTGGTGAGTTGGGCCCTCCTGCCCACCTGCGCCTCCGTTTGGCTCCAAATGGAAGCAACTGGAGGCCACACCCAGGTCGCAACTCACCTCCTACAGCTGCTCCCAGCCCTGGACAGCCTCTGCAGGCCTTTGGAAGTGACTTCTGGATAACTTCCGGTTTCGCCGATGTGACTGAGTTGCGTTGGAGGGGGCTCTCTGAGGCCTGCAGAGGCCTCTAGAGGCCATCCAGAGCCGGGAGCAGCTACAGGAGGTCGGGTCATGATGCCACCGCCAGAAGTCAAGGTGGGTCGCGGCCACACCAGGATTGAGAACCCCTGCTCTACACAATTAGAAGTTTCCATGTGACTGTAGCAGTTCTTGGTTCCAACACTTGCGGCAGCTACCCCATCACAGCTGTAATTTTTTTTTATAGCAACAAGTCATTCCTTTTTCCTCTCTAGTACAAGGTTGACCAAGTGCTGCTGGAGGGCCAATGGAGGAGAACTGGCACAGAAATAGAGCTAGAAGAAGGAGGCTCTCAATAGGTGTAGCAACTGGCACAACCAATAGTCAAGTAATCTGAATGCTTCTCATCAGGTGAGAACTACCTCATCATGGTGTGAACTGGCCCTTAGTCTAGAAAACAGGTAGGCAGTCTTCTGGAAGAAGAGTCACTTAAGGAAACTTGTGTTTATATCTTAAAGTAAACTGATAAAGAGCTTAATTTGCTGCAAGGCTATCCATCTTGAAAAATTTCACTTCAGCCCAAGATTCAATCCCGGTCTATACCACCTTCTCCTACTCAAAGTAGTTTGAGCATCATTGTCTCCCCTGCCTCTACACAAACATCCTGCATTTTGCATAAAAAAATCTAACCAGATCAATCAATAGATAATATTCATTTGTTTCATCCTGATAGCACCATGCAAGAGGATCCCTGACTGATAAGAAAATACAAATCATATCTGAAGGTGGTAAGCAATGATTCTCTTGAACGTCACATGATTAAATGTCATAGCACTGCAGTCCTGGACCGTGACCATCAGCCTGCCCAATAATACAGTCAGCAGGGTAATTGCCCAATAACCCTTTGAGGACCAGAGTTTGAACCTGGTAAAATGCAACATAATAGTGATAAAACCCACCACCCCTTGCTCTACCAATTCAAGGTAGACATTCCTTCTTTGCAATCTCTAAAACTATTTTCTTGTTGACTCAGCAAATACTTCAATTCTCATTTCCACACTTGCTCAGGTGGCTTCCCCTTTTCTCCAGAGGAGAAATTATTTCCTTTTCTGTATAATTAGTGACTCCAAGTCACAAATATTTCTTGTTCAGTGAATTCTTGTCTCTTCTCCTTGAACAGAGCACCTAATCTCTCCTGAACATATCTTCTTCACAACATCTACCGCACTAGATGCCAAAAATGATTTTCTGTCACCTTCAATTTCAGTTTGCCCCAAAGGATTGGTAGTTCTGTCCCTAACCTCTGTCATTTTAAATGCAGTACAGTGGAGGGTTTTTATTTCAAAGTAAATCTGAGACCCAAAGCACACATTACAGTCACAACAAATCCCGCCGTGGAGTACTGTCATTGTGTAGTAAGTGAGCCAATTGTGCACAGACACTCACCATGGAGACCAGGTAGTCTACTCCATATCACTTGCAAATCAAAAATCAAAGTTTGCACAGCATCAAGAAACTTACCCTATTTTCCCTTCCCCTCCCTCCCATATAAAAATTCATCCCATGGCTTTGCCTTTGTTCTGGTCACTCCACTTTCATCAATATCTTTAACTAATGATACAGGCATGTAAAGAATGTTTTCCAAAAACTAAGTTTATTAAATCAAAAGAAAACCATTTTGCAACTTAGGTCAGTCCTCTTGCAAATTTGTTAACACAACCATTGCCAAACCTGAGCTAGGAGATCAAAGTAGAGCTCTTTTGAGACCTTGGATTCTTTGTAAATTAAGATAAAATTTACAGTAATAAACCTGAACCAGTAGATAGCTCAGATACAAGATTTTTCTCCTCTGGTATCAAGAAGAAATACTTGGATTTATATTTACCAAGAAGAAGAATAAGGATTTATAATGCCTGTAGCCATTTGAAAGTATTCAAAGTCTGACAATATGAATTTAGTTACAAAATGTATGAACTTTATCTAAAGCTCTGAAGCATCTTCAATGTTTTTGCAGTCAGAAGGCATTTAAAGACATCGACTATTGAAATACCTAGTCTGGTTTTCATGACTATGACAGGGTTGGTGCTACCTATTAAACTGCTCAGATGGAAGGCTAAGGAGAGAAAGTTGAGGGGAGTGAGTAGAATAAATTCCTATTGTCCCTAAATTAGTACTGTAAGAAAAACTGCAGAAGAATGGAAGCTAACAGAAGAGTAGGGTAGTTCATTTCCATGGGGTTTGCCAAAAAGAATTTCCCAGGAGTTTCTATCATATAGTCAAATCTGTCAATCTCTCATGTTGCCACCCTTAAAGCACTCTTAAAAGCACACCCTTAAAAGCACTCAAAATATGCTGCATGAAGTAACTGCTTCATACAGCCTCTTGGCATGACCATGCCTGTGCTTGCTTTTTGCCCTGGGGTAAAAACGCTCATCTCTGTCCTGCATCAAGTAGTAGTATCACTGTTGTGAAAACTTAAAGGATAGGGATAAGAGCCACTATCACTTAAACAGGGTTTTCAAAAAGTTGGCTGGTAGAGGAATAAGTTTCGCACAGGCTCCCACCCTCTAAAATGGCTCAAACAAACGAGCCGTGAGACAAATCCATAAAGTCAAAGTATAATTACACTCCCTTGCACTTCTAGCCAATTGAGGACACTAAAACCACCGCAGCGGATATTTAAGATATATCTGGATGAATCTGGGTTCAACTTGTTGGCTATTTAGTGTCCACCCAAGGAAAAATAATTGATGTTGAACAGGACTTAAAGCGGGCAAGGGGGGAAGGGTGGGGAGAGAGAAAAGAAACAGAGGAGAAGCCTCAAAATGCGCCACTGGCAAGAAACTGCTCTGCAAACCACTTCAGATGCATTCCTTGTCCAAATTGTACAGACATGGCAGCCAGGGTGAAGGGAGAGTTGCACAGCTTTCATCATTTACAGTAATCAGGCTTGAAATGAATGAGAAACCACAAGGAACTGGATGAAGAATGGGAGTGGGAGGGGAAGAGAGAAGTTGGTGGCAATATTTTTTAAATGAAGAAAGCTACAAGGATAGCTGGCTATTAACTTCACTAAGGTGCTACTGTTTAGACATTGTGGCTCAGAAACACAAACAAATCCTCGCTTTTTTTCTCTTTTTGTGCTCCCTTTAAAGTACCAAACAGATAGCAGTCCATAGTAAAATTAAAGGAAATGCTCTGTCAAACTTAAAAATCAAGGGAAGTATTAAAATTGACAGCATATAAGAAAGGAAGGAAATCCTTTGTAAATGACACGCCTGGGCACATAACACCTGCAAAGGAGAGAAGACTGGGGCAGAGGTGAGGAAATGCTGATACTTTTCAAATGCTTAAAAGCATCTCAAGGAGAAAAGAAGCCACCGTTGTTTGGAGACCACACAGAATAGGGCATAGGGTTGCCAACCAACAACTCTTTAAAAACTTACATGGAATGACCAGTAAGATTATGCCCTCTCATGAGCAGCCCAATCCTGTGTAAAGATATGCAGTTGGCCTAAAAGGGCCGGCCGCTGTATCCTAAGCCCATTGCGGGCTGCTCCAGGGCTGCTAGGCCGCACCTCAGGAGAAGGGGACATTTGTGCCCTTTTCCAGGTGTACGCGAGCCCGGGACTTATGGGCCTCCTCAGATGCATGCCAGATCCAGACCTGGAATACTTTCGGGGAGGCAGTGTAAACATAAGAACATAAGAAGAGCCCTGCTGGATCAGGCCAAAAGCCCATCTAGTCCAGCTTCCTGTGTCACACAGTGGCCCCACCAGATGCCTCAGGGAGCACACGAGACAACAAGATACCTGTGTCCAGTCGCCACTCCCTTGCACCTGGCACAGAGAAAACCCACTTCTAAAAAAAAAAAAAAAAAAAAAAAAACCAGTGTAATACCAAAAAAAAAGTGTAATACCAGTACAGGCCAGGAAGGGGCTCAGGATATCTCGGTTGATATTTCCACCCCCTCGCAGCCTGGACTGGCCAATGCCCCCCCTTGTCATCCTGTCCCACCATCGCACCAACCAGCGCAGGACGTACCTGTGCCAGCCGGAGTAAGGTAAGTTCCGCAGCGGAGTAAGCGGTGCCGGCCTCTGCACCAGCGCCGCTTACTGCCAAGTCAGCAAAAAGTGCCTTATGGCACTTTTGCAACGCTTTAAGGTGGCAAAGCATGCCCCCGCAGGATACAGTTTGTGCCCCGTTGCTGTGGCTGCACCACTGAGCAAGGAGTTATGTAGGATTGGGCTGCCCATTATTTATGTTTCACATTTTTATACCGTCCTTCCTCCAAGGAGCTCAGGGTGGTGTACATAGTTTCTTCCCTCCTTTTGTCCTCACAACCACCCTGTGAGGTAGGTTAGGCTGAGAGATTCATGATTGGCCCAAAGTCACCCAAGAAGCTTCATGGCTCTACGGGGATTTGAAACTAGACCTGGATCTTCCAGGCCTAAGTCCAGCTCCCGAACCACTACACCATCCTGGTTCTCAGACAATTCTGTGAAATTTAAGGAGTCCTCATGGCTTCTAGCACAGGGTGCTCACCAGAGTAATCTAAAGTCCCCATTGAAGTACCGGTAGATCTTACTACCCCTCAATTATTAGTTACATCAACAATGCACACTACTGCCTACAAGTCTTTATATCTGCTATGGCCTGCTAGTCATATTGGACCTTCCACACAGCCCTCAAGCAGTCATCCTTGTAGAGGGGACAGCCCAATTTATGCAAGATACACCTACTTCAGAGGCCACATATCACTATGCATACATGATTTGTCTAGGCTCACAGGAGCATTATATTTATTTTTCACATTTTTATACCACCCTTCTTCCAAGGAGCTCAGAGTGGTGTACATATTTCCTCCCCTCCTTTTTGTCCTCACAACAACCCTGTGAGGTAGGTGGGGCTGAGAGATAGTGACTGGCCCAAGGTCACCCAGGAAGCTTCGTGGCTGAGGGGGATTTGAACCTGGATCTTCCAGGTCTAAGTCCGACTCCCAAGCCACTACACCATCCTGTGTATAGAACACCATCCTAACTTATAGAAGCTGAAGTTAGTACCAGACATGCAAGCTTGGATGCTCCCACATATACTAGGGCTTCTAACTGTCTGCATAGGTCACTTGGATCACCTGGATCTTCCCACTACACAACGTCCTAATATTCTGTAGTGTCTGATCCATGTCACACAGGAGTTCACCATTCTATACCGTAGTAGACTATCCAAATCAAAGTAATCAAAATGTAGGCCAAAAAAGAAAAGGACTTGCAATTTCTGGAAGAAAGTTTGGTCCAGGGAAAAGGGAGTCAAAGGAACAGTTCACATGCATAACTCAGAATCAGAATGCCTTGTTGAACAATCCAATCCCCGTGTTTACAATATCAGTTCAATGTGTACAAATTCACTGAAAAAAATGCTGATGCATAATCGTAGCATAGGGAATAAGAATTTGTCACTATCTGGAAGCATGTTCTAACCAACTAGCTGGGATTTCTGACATTTCTGTTCCAAATCCACTAGATCAGGGGTCCCCAACCACCGGGCCTCGGCCCTTTCGGGCCTGGGCCGAGCCTCCACAGGGAGCCACGGGAGGAAGTAACGTTGGGGCGTACTTGCCTTCGCTTCGGCCGTCTTCATTTTCTGCCCTCCCTGGAGCCCAAACGGCTCCAAAATGGTGACGAAACCAGCGAGAGGGTGATCGGAGCCACGCTGGGCGCGCACAGCTGACATCACACCCGGGTCACGTGGGGGCATCGCGTCGGCGCCCCCCCCGGGCCGTGGGAAGCAGTTCCTGACGGATACCAGTCCCCGACGCCGGAAAGGTTGGGGGCTTAGACGGACTGGTAACCAAAGAATGGAGCCCACACAATCTGCAGTTTCAATTTAGTAGAATTCAGAGCAGATTTCTCCCAGGAAGGATGCGATTTGAAGCAGCAATATTAGAAATTAAGCACAGAGTTATGTGGGAGAAGTGGTGATGGCACCAGTTAATTGAAGGACAAAAACTATTAATTGTCTCATGTTTATGGCACTCTGGGATCTCTAGTTCTATACCAGGGGTGGCCAAACTACGGCTGCGTTTGTTTTTTGGTTTCTAGCGCTAGGAGCTCTTGAGAGCTGTTTTTTTTTCCACCTTGTAGAGCGCTTGGGTCGCATTTTTTTCCTCCTTCCAGTCCGCTCACCACACTAGAAGTTTCAACTCCGAGCTCCAAGCTAGAAAAATGGCGGCTTCCTGCACCAATAGGAAGGCTGCTTGGCTGCAAATGAGCTTGGGAGATGTAGTACGAGGGACAAGGAAATAACGATGGCAGCCTCATGCACCAATAGGAAGGTGGGAGATGTAGTGGGAGGGACGAGGAGCAACAGCAGCCATTCTGATTTTGATCATTTCCGTTCATTTTGGGAGTCCCTGGTAGCAGCAATATCAAGCATGCTTGGAACATCACTTCCTGCTATTTCCAAGTTGAAAAACAAACGTAGCCTGCGGCTCCTGAGCCACATGCGGCTCTTTGATGTCTAATGTGCGGCTCTTGGAAATATGTTGGCTGAGCTCCTCTTTGCACCACAATTAATATAAAAGGGAAATAAGAAACTTTCAAGCTTTGTAATTATTTACCAGGTATAAACTGAGAGTCCCCTGAATTAAAACATAAGTTTAATGTTCATGGTGAGTAAATCTTAATGTAAATGCTTCTTAAATATTGTGGCTCCCAAACATCTCTCTTGCGGCTCTCAAACATCTGAAGTTTATCGTATGTGGCTCTTATGTGAAGCAAGTTTGGCCCTGTTCTATACTACTGTATACTGTATTAGAGTATAGGCCACTGTGAGATACAGGAAGCTGAACCAGATGGGCCCTTGGCCTGATCCAGCAAGGCTCTTATGTTCTTCTGTACCTTTGGACTAATACTGTCAGAGCACTTGCTGCCACTTCACTGCAAGTCCTTAAACTGTTCATCAGTAAACAAATGTCTTTTAACAAAAAGACACATAGCTCCATGGGGGTCTCTTGTCACATAAATTGGCCCTGAAAAGACTACAGCACAAATTTCAACTGATTTTGACTTACGTTAACTACTGCATCTTCCTGTGGAGAACCATAGCAACAGCAGGTTGAGCTGACTAGACAGAGCGCTGGAGGTGGCCTTATGACTGACCTAAAGATTGGTCAATCTCTGAAAACTCAGCTTCTGCAGCAACCCCCCAGAAGAGGTTTTCCTGGAGCTCACTCCTAGAAAGAAGACTGTATGTATGCCCCCCTCAAAAGTGTGTGTGGGGTTCCACAGCAGGCTCACCACAGAAATTACACACATCTGTATGCACCCCTCAACATGTGTGTTGTATGCTTCACAGTCTTCACTAATTCGGCCTTAGAATTAAGGATGGCTGGACTGGCTGCTGTATCAATCTTTAAATACAGAGATTTTCCATGAGTCTTTAGGACTCCCTCCTTCACACATTACTGGCCCTATAAAAAGCTTCCCTGAAATCCCAACAACCGAGGACAAAACAAACATGGCAGCAGTCGCGTCGCGACGACGCGCGTCACCCCAGAGCGGGGGCGCGCGTCGCCCTTAAGGGGAGGCTCCGCCCCCGCGCGTGACGTCACGCGCAGGAGCAGAGCGCCCTCCCCACTCCGTTTTCGGCTCATTTTGGAGCCAAACGGACACAGGGGAGGGAGGGCGGGCCCACCCTCCGCTCCAAACTGTAAGTGGGGGGGTGATCGCGCATCACCCCTAGACGCGCGACACCCCCCGGCGGCCCGCCCCCCCCCTGCTTCCCCCTGTCGACGCCAGTGCATGGCAGGGGCAGCTATGTTAGTTCTTAATGCCTCTGTCCCACTGACATCCAAAGCAGCAGTGGGGATATCTAATTTGTACAATAAAATGTGCATGCAGGTGAGAGGAGTTAAACCATTCCTCCTCCCCCACCAGATGCTGTCACAGCAGACTCTTTTCTCACAACCTTGGTCAGATGCCAAAAGCAAGACAGGATGGGGAGAAAAGTGCTACAAGAGAAAAGTGCTACAAGATGGGCTGCACTGGGCCCATCTAGGCCGGTATCCTGTTTCTCACACCACATGCCTCCAGAAAAGTGTACAAGCAGAAGTTGAAGCATATCTCTCTCCTGCCACTGCTCTTTCCCAATTGCTTTTCAGAAGCATACCAACTCTAGATCTGGAGAATGGAGTACACGGAGAAGAAAGGATTTAGTTCTCCTTACCTGCATTACATGTGAATGGAAAATTTAGATTTCTCCATGCAAACACACACACACACACACACACACACAAGCTTCAGACATGAATGTGACAAATATGGCTGCTTCAGTCACATCTAGTTTGCTCCCTAGGGAAGGGCAAATCAAAGAAGAGCTTTTATCCAAACAAGACCTGAACAATCATGCTGAACAGAATCCATCCTGTTGCCAAGTGGAGCAAATTTCAGCTCTCAGACCCACCAGCATATGAAAACCAGTGCTCTGGCTAATTAAGGTAATCTAGCAGGGCTAGCAAGATGGGGCATTAACGCAGAGCTCAGCTACCTGCCTGATCAGGAGGTCACATTCTTAAATACCGCTTTTATCTTGATACCACAAGCCATCTAACTTAATGAGCTTCTTATTGCTGGGGAATTACATACGCCATAGTTAAGCTAATGAGCTAAGGATTACTTTGAAATTCTACTTTCCCATTTTGCTCTCATATCCGATTATTCAAACATAGTTTGGAAATTAAAATTACCCTAGTT
Organism: Plestiodon gilberti rubricaudatus; assembly: GCA_026170595.1. Lineage (NCBI taxonomy): Eukaryota > Metazoa > Chordata > Lepidosauria > Squamata > Scincidae > Plestiodon > Plestiodon gilberti. The sequence goes on along the minus strand of JANXHW010000006.1, from coordinate 38,063,097 downwards.
AATGTGAGTAAAGGCTACTTGGCTTTTTTGTTTTAAAAAAGGTGAGGAGGATAGGCTCTACCTCCAAGTCAATTAAAAGGAGGCCTATATACAGACTCATCAGGGAGCAGCCTAGGAACTTTTGAAATAAGTGCCTCTGAGCATCTGCAAAGTGACTCACTCTCATTGCTGAGTAGCCAAGATCAGTCCCTGCACATCTGGAATAAGCAAGAAGGCTTCTGGAATAAGCAAGAAGGCTTCTGGGTCAAAAAGCATTGCTTCAGAGCCTCAGCACCCCTCTTAGAATTAAATCAGAGGCAATACTTATTTGTTTCCTAAATTAAAGCCCCAATCCTATTGGGCTGCCAGAACTACTGTTCCAGCAATGCAAAAGCTGGGCTGCTGCTGCAAGTGGCGGGAGGCACCGCATGCGTGGTAGTGGCTCCAGGAGGCCCCGCAGCTGCTAGTAAGTTGGAGGTGGGGCAGGCCATGGGTAGGGAGTGGGAGGATCCAGCAGCATTCATGTACACTGGATCTTATCCCCCATTTTTCTGGCCACCCTGACCCCTGGCTCTCCTCAGACTTGTGTCAGCTATATAGTCGGCAGAGGTTCAAAGAGACCCATAGGCGATCATGCAACCTACGGGTAAGTAAAAATATTTTTATTTACCTCCTGTAGGCTGTCCAATTCCCCACCACCACCACCACCACAGCATGCAGCACAGCCTTTGTTGGTGCAGCAGCATGCTATAATGTGGCAGGGGATAGGATTGGGCAGTACGGTACTAAGAAAGTCTAGATTGTTAGACAAAATCCTATAGTTTACATTTGTCCATGCTTAAGGCTATTTAGCCCCCATGCCGTCTTCACGACACACCAGGCCCCCTGCTTCATTTACCATCTATCTGTGCAATATAAGCATCTGCCACTAGTTGCAGTACCGTTTCAGCTGTGGCCCTGAAGCTATGGAACAACCTTGTTTCTCTTTCCTTGAGGTCTGACAGGGCTTTAAAACCTTCCTTTTTCATCTGGTCTTTGAGGAATGTTTTGACTGGTTATTTTATTTATTTTAAAAAATTATACCCCGCCTTGTCCTATGCTGAGGCAAATGCCCAAGGCAGCTTACAACAGAGTTAAAATACATACTTTAAAAACAATACATAAAAAATTAAAAAACAAAATCCACTGGGGGGGTAACAATATGGAGCAGAGAAACAGCGAGGCAGAACATGCTGAGGCACTGGGGGCAGACAACAACCCATCACCCAAACGCAGGATGTAACAAACGTTTTGAGCCCCCGCCGAAAAGTCATGAGGGAGGGGGAAGTTCTCAAATCCCCTGGCAAGGAGTTACACAAATGTGGTGCCACAGCAGAGAAGGCTCGCCCATGAGCTGCCATTCCCCTAACTTGAGACAGAGGTGGCACTCGCAGGAGAGCCCCCTCAGATGACCTAAGAGAGCGGGCCAGAATGTATGTTAGAAGGCGGTCCCTCAGATATCCTGGACCCAAACCGGGATTTATAGATAAACTTGTTTTTTACTGATTTTACAATTGTAGTTTGGCATTGTTTTCTCTACTATTATAAGCTGTTTTCAAAACATGTTGGATGAAAACACTCATTCTAAAAATAATATTATAAGCTGTTTTCAAAACATGTTGGATGAAAACACTCATTCTAAAAATAATATAATTCAATAAATACAGTAGGGCCCCAATATCCACGGGGGATAAGTTCCTCCCCCCCCACATGGATACCAGGATCCCATGGATAGGGGGAACGCTAACCCCGCAGATACCGGGCAGCCCCCCCATGCGCCCCATTATCTTTCCCTTTAGTTGATATCACTGGCGCCAGGTCAGGGGACTTCTTGATTCACAAAAATGAAGCAGGCAAGCAGCCTGCGTGCTAGAAAGTCTCGGTTAAACAGGAAGTAGGGAGCTTCCTTTTGTGAATCAAGAAGCCCCCTGACCTAGCACCAGTGATACCAACTAAAGGAAAGGGAATGGGTACGGGGGGCCCACGATCCACGGATAAGTGAATACAGATACAGGGGTCTCCTGTAAAATAGAGTAACTAGTTTTCACCAGTGGTTCCTGTGGTACACAAAGCCTAAAAGATACAGAGGTGTCTCTAAACAAATGCTGGAAAGCCACTAATAAATAAATAAATAAATAAATTATACACACACACCCCTGTGTGTGTGTGTGTGTGTGTGTGTGTGTGTGTGTGTGTGTGTGTGTGTGTGTGTGCGCGCGCGCGCATGCATGCCACATGTTAAGGTCATGCAACTCCTACATTCTGGGTTTTCAGGTTTTTGGAGGCCGAGAACACGGGTAGGAGGCTCTGGGTGGGTGGGATGGCCCGTCTCAGCATTCCTGAGAGGCTCAGCTAAAGGCAGGAGCCTCTCGCGAGTGAAAACATGCCACCAAAAGCACTGCATTGGAGCAGGGTTCCGGTGATCCAAGTACCACCAGCAGGCAGCCAAAGTACCATTGGTACCGGTAATACCATTTACCTAGGCACTTTGTTAATTTCATCCAGCAAAAACAGAGAGCGGAGCAGGAAAAGAAGAAGGGGCAATCCACGAAAGGCGATGCATCACAAATGGGCAAACACAAAGTTCAAAGTAATCTATCCAAGCAAAAAAGTCAGAATTCAGAATTAAAGAAGAAAGTCAGATTATTTCAAAATGTTTACCCTGTTTTAACTTTTTTAAAGGAGTGCATGGTGACAAGAAGATGGATTGACATTCCAACGCAAAAGGAGCAACAAAGGAAAAAACAAACAAAGCAGGAAATGAATTGGCAGCGCAATCCTGTCTACTTTTAGACTGGTGGAACAATCGCTCCATCGGTGTAAGGTGTCACAAACGTGCCAGAAAGCACGCTTGCAGCACCTGGTGAGTAAGCGGCACCAGTGGAGAGGCTTGCACCACTCCGCTGGCGCTGCAGAGCAGTGGAGTGCTGCAGCGGAGAGATAAGTCCCCACAGTGCGGTGGAGGAGGGGCGTTCTGGGCGGGCCAAATTGGCCAGAGACAAGGGAGGGATCGGCGGCGGCATGCTCTGCCAAATCCTATCCCCCCTTCCTGGGTCTGGCCAGCTTTACATGGCCGGCTCAAATGTGTACCAGCAAAATAGCTGGCACACATTCAAATAGACCCATTGGGGCAGCTGGGGCTCTACTCAGGATAATGGGACAAATGTCCCTTTACCCAGAGGAAGTATACAGGCCCAATCCTGCGTAGGATGCAGTGGGTGCCTTACTTGCACCACTGCGCCCTGCTAGACAGGATTGGGCTGTAAGAAATACAAAAAGTGACCTAAATACAGGTGAGTATCCTTTATCCGGACTGCTTGGGACAAAAAGTTGTCTAGATTTCGAATTTGTTTGAATTTCAGAATATTTGCATAAATATAATGAGATATTTTGGGGATGGGACTCAAGATTAAACATGAAATTCATTTATGTCTCATATACACCTTATACACATAGCCTGAAGGTAATTTTATAAAGTCATAGCCCCCAAAAAGTCTGGATTTATGATGTCTAGATAAAGGGTAATCAACCTGTAAGAGCAACTGAGAAGTGCGGAAAATGAGGGGACAACGACAGAGCATGATAAGAGAAAGCAGCAGGCAAGGTCCTCAGCGCAAGATCCCTGAACAAATGAACTGAACCAGTCACTGGTCCAGTTGGCTTAGTGCTGACTAGGCTGAGTGGCAGTAGCTCTCCAGGGTTTCAGACAGTTTTTCCCAGCCCTACCTGGAGATGCTAGATCTCTCAAACTTCAAACCTACTCCATGCAAAGCAGGTGCTCTATCACCGAGCTACAGACCCTCTCCTAATAGTGAGATGTCAGCATCATTAAAGGGCAGCAAACGTAGAAGGCAGATAGATCTGAAACATGGGGCACAGCAGCACAAAATCTACTGAACTGCGCAGTGGATTGTTTAATGGGTACTGCACTGGGATTGTGCCCCATGTCAAGTAAGGTACCACTTAGATTTTCTTTCTCAGGCTCTACAGTTCGTCAGGTTGCCCCTACCTATTAATAACTTTAAAGCAAGGAGTATTTTAAATTAATTTGTTAAGCAATAGGAAGACACTGAAAAGAAACATAACAAGGGGGCAGTAAGCAAGATAAACTTTACTAGAGGAATAACTGCACACAAAACACCAAAAATGGACAAAAAAATGAAACATCTAGAAGGTTTCAAAACTTTACATTAGTTCAAATAAGAAAAAGAACTTGAACTAATGATATAACAGAAGTACCAGAAAGAAAAAGAGTAGACGTTGAAAACAAATCAAATGACATGACTGTGTAGAAGATATCAATAAAATGGAAGAATGAGAAAGACTGTCACAAAGGCTTTTAAACTTGAGAGTGGATTGAGGTACTATTGATGGTTTGGGTGGAAAAACAATTGTTTCACTTTTGCTCATACTGCACATGAGATGATGATCAGACATTCAATTAAAAGTAACGGTAAGGCAATCAGAAAGAGAGGCAAATGTGGCAGAACGGAGAGATGGAATAAAAAGATATAGTTGTATATCGTCTGCATAAAAGTGATGATTAAAGCCAAGAGTATGAATCAAAGCTCCAAGAGGGAGAGTATCATTATAGCCATACAGGTCCGTTATTATAATCTTTCATTTTGCATCTCTCTTTTCTTCTAGACTTTGGGATCTAAAGGTGTTTAGTAGGCACTCATGGTCAGTTGTTGTTATTCCTTAATTTGGCATGCAGATCACACCTTTCTGCCAAAGTAAGAGCTCAAAATCAGCGTGGTAAGGATGGACAAAAGAAACAATTTTGTAGTTTGAATCTCAGAGAGACAAACCTGTTCAGTTAGAGCTGGCTAATGAGAAGCAGTTTTGGGGGCTACAGAACCATGCTGTTGCTTTTGAGTGAACTGATGCCGTTTTAAGACTTGCTTCTCAATTCTCACATAATTGTAGAAATATACCAAAATAAAAACAGAGAATGAGTCACCAATATTCTCCCCTTACATAGAAAACTGACTCTCTAAGCTCCTCCAGGTACTTACTACAACTTGACAAAGTGGAGACTGTCAAATACTTCAAACTTTTAAAAAAGGACCAACTGCAGACTCATGAAGAATCCCTATGGAGAAAGACTAAAATGAAGGAACTCCTTGTTCAAATCCTAAAAGATTCAAAAAGATTAAATCAAAAGAGAAGAACCCTGAAAGCATAAAGGTAGAGCAAAGAGGAAAAGTGGGGAGGAGAGAAGAATGTTGAATGCTATAGTGCGAGTCATCACAAAGTTGATCTGGACACAGCCAGAGATAGTTATGGCAGAAGGAGTAGTGTAGGTATTAGTCTTCACGGTAGAATAAATATATTTTGTAAATCAAAGAACTACAGAATTTTATATTGGGCAAAACTAATGCCTAAGAAAAGTTTATGAAATGAAAAATATTGGGAAAAGAATTCAGAGCCCAATCCTATCCATTCTCTCCCCCCCCCCCCCCGCTGATGCAGCCAAGTCAAAAACAGGTGCTGTAGCCTGCGGGGGGGGGGGGAATCGAGAGGTTTCAGCAGAGAAAGGGGATTTAAATCCCCTTACCCCTTTCCTAAGCCTACCAACCCACAATGAGTCTCCTTGGACCTGCGCTAGCAACTTTGCTAGTGCAAGTCAGCAGAAAAAGAGGGGCGGGGAGGCTGCTGGTGGAGGGGATAGGATCTGGTGCACACCTTCGGCGACAGGCAACCCTCTCCTGCAGCCTCCCTGCCCCGTCACATCTCCTCCCCGCCTCACCGCTGCCTTACCTGCTCTGGTGGGTGTAAGGCAGTTCCACTGCTGCTTCTGGAGCGCTTGCTGCTCATGTAGCAGCACTCCTAAAAAATGGCCGCAGTAGCCATTTTGCAACAGTGGAAGTGCTTTCTGCTGTCACAAAGGGCTCCGCGCACCCACGGTGCACTGTATAGGATTGGGCCGTCAGTCTCCTTAGGGCCAAACTACACAGTTGTGTTTAACATGTTGTTAAAAGATATGATTCAAACCAAAAGTGCCTCCCTCTCTCAATCTTTTTTGTTAAAAAAAACAAATGGAAACAGGACAGTGGCGCACAAGGAGGATAAATCTTTTCCCTGACCCCCCCAAACACTGCTATTTGCTCACAAAGCAGCTATTTGCAGTAAATAGATGCTGAGATCCTCAACTTTCTTTAAAAAAAACAGGGTTGCAACTAGAGAGAGACTTGAAAGTGTTTGGCTAATAGTTAATGAAGTCAGAGAAGTCTTGGGTGCCCTGCATTATTCTTTGCTCCTCATCATACTAGCAGAAGCAGGAAAAACAAATCAGAGAAAATGAGATTTGGGTTACCTTGGTGCAGAACTGTTTTAGCTGTGTGCCACCATAACCTGCCTGCCTCAAACAGCTGTGCGCACACATTCCCTGACCTCCATAATCCTTTTCCAACCATTCTTTCACTTCCTGAGTTGCACTGGATCTGGATCTTAATTCAAATCCTTTACCCTTTGTTTCTTAATATTGCCCTCAAACATATTGCCCTTTGCTTGTCAGCCCCAGTTGCTCCTAAAGCAGCTTACTATTAAATTGTGCCTACGTACTTACATATATTTCAGTGCATGTGTACTACTGCTGCTATAAGTGCGCTATTCTGGAAGGGCTTTTAAAAAAAATAGCTCCCAACTGGTAGACAGAAAGGTGTATGCTGTTTAAAAGCTCTTTACATTGTGGAACATTTTCCAAAGGCCACTGCTAGAAGTAATGCATATTTCACAGAGATTAACAATATTATTTTGATTTTTGTATTTCCCTGTTCCAAAACAGTATTTCAGCAAAACTGAAGAGTCTACTGGACGCAACATCATGAGCCCTAGACATGCTCCTTCTAGCATCAGCCAAACTGTTTTCCCACTTCCAGTCACAGGTGAAATTGTAATTATGTTCCTTCCACAGTTGTCATAGGATGCTTACATTGCACTATGCCTCATTTGCACTTGTGAGCAGTGAATAGCAGAACATCACTGAGACACAATTACCTGTCCCTCACCCCTTTACCACACCTCTCAAGAAAGAAGTACAGATGAGAGGAAGCTATGAAACTGGTTTGCCAAGTCCAAGTGCAGGAAGATGGAGTAAAAACTGTTGTGAAGAGCAATTTTGTTGTCTACCTCCTAAGCTCCAAAGAGATTCCTGGAGAGAAACTGATCTTGCTATATGCATGAAGCAGTTTCAGCTTGTGTACTTACTTCTACCCCCCCCCCCCATAATATTTGCTCAATATGTACATTTGTAAATAGATATAACAAAGGTACAATAAATCTCCAGCACACTTTTCTCTAAAGAAACTTCACTGAGTAAACCCTTTCCAGATTTCTCCACCACTCAAAGTGATAGGACATGAAACAGGAAGTCGCCCAATAGGGCTATGCTATGCACAAAGGATTTGTAAACATGAAAAACTCCAATTATGCATTCCAAACAAAATTCACCTTATTCCTTTATCCAGAAGTTTCCCTCCATCTTCTGCATTCAGTGTCTCTGTCTTTCAATTATTCACGGCAACCTGGGCTGTTAATTACACAGTCCCAAGTTGCTAAGTAAGAAAACTGGTGCTTAATTAGCCAGCAGGAAAGATTGATTTGGATACAGCAGGGCATCACACATGTTCTTCTGCAGGGGATACCCGGCTGTGACCTTACGAAGGATAAACACTCTCTGCCCACTTGAGTGAACTCAAAAGGTGTTTTAAAGGAAAACAAAATCAGATGCCTGGCTTGTCTACAACACCAAAGTGTTAACCCACTAGCGAATGTACAGTACCACCAAAAAGAGAGATAGCAACAGCACATGTAATTTAGATTATCTCTTCCATGTTCTAAGGCAAATTTAAGGAACCTGACCTGCTTTCTCTACACAGTAATTCCACATGGCAACCTATATGGAGAAACCTGGGTTCAAACCCCACCTCTTTTGGGCACTCATGAAACCCAATACAGAGACTTGCAGGAGCAACAGAAGGAATGCTGTCATGCCAGTGGTCAGAGCACACATACAGTTAATTGTGATTCTCAATGCGATACAATCCATGGTTCTCAATCATTACCACACTGCTGAGTAATGCTTTCCCCAAACCCACTTCCAACACACTAGGAAGCTGGGGGTGGCGGAGCTTCATGATGGGCCCACTGCAGGACTTTGGTCCAGGGCCTCAGCAATTTGGTGGTCCCTTTGAATCTGACTGCTATAAAAAAAAATTAAACACAAAGGACTACCGGTAGGTAACTTGTAATGTGACCCTCACAAGTTTCCTAGCAAGGGAGGCCATCCCTTGCAGAAGCTATGCTGTTTCTTCTTCAGCATGGCTTTTCCTTCCATACATTTAATAACTCTAGTTTTAATAATGTATGGCATTTTACTTGGGGCAGAAAATAAGCTACTGGACCTGTTATTTTATAACTCTACTCTTGATCCCTTTTAAAAATTGACGTTACAGTGGCTACCTTCCTATCCTCTGGGAAGAATGCCAGTTTTAGTGACAAGCTGATTTTTTTTTAAATTCAATCAACCATCATATAAACATTGAACACATCATAACTTACACAATACAGTAGCAACTAAAATATACAAACTATGACGTATAACCATTAGATAATCCAAATGCCCTACTGGCACATTTCAACAATACAGAAGTTACTAAAATGAACAATCACGCCCATCCAATTATAATTTAGTACTCACCCACCAACCTGTTGCATATTTTTGTTAGAAATTTCACATTTAAGCTCTTCAGATACTCTCAAATGTATGCCATCTGGCCTGGTGACCTGTTAATTTGTCAGCTACCCCTAGCTTTTCTTTATCTGTCACATTTATTTGACTTAGCTCTTAGACGCCTTCTTTCCCAAAAATGGTATCTATTCCACATCTTCCACAAGTAAAACACCCCAACAACTCAAACAAGATGATGACGTGTTTAGCGTGACATCTAGTTTGACCTTAAGACACAGTCATCTACAGTCCAATCCTACGCACATCTACTCAGAAGTAGGTCCCACTGAGTTCAATGAGACTTATTCCTAGGGAAGTTCATGTAGGATTGCAGCCTAAATGTATCTAGGAATATTAACTCTTCGTAGGAATCTGAATGTTGGCAAAGGTCTCCCTTATTTAAAAAAAAAAAATCACCTGACTGCCTTTCTGTTCCCCATCTTCAACTCAAGGTCACCCTCAGAGCTTTAATCAAGGCTGCAACAGTATGATGTCAGTATACCGTATTTCCCCAAAAATAAGACAGTGTCTTATATTAATTTTGGCTCCAAAAAATGAAGTAGGTCTTATTTTCAGGGAGGTCTTATTTTCCCAACCTGTGGCGTGACACACACACACACACCCGGCACTTTGACCGATTAAACCTTCATTCTTTCCTGAGGGTGCAAGGCTCTACAAGGCCTGCACTTGAGTCCTCCACCATGGAGGCGACGTGCTAGAGAGGCCAGCAAGACCTGCCAACCTTGCAGTCCTCCACCATGGAGACGACGTGCTAGAGAGACTCTGCAAGGTTGCAGCCTCTTTGCAGGCCAGCACGTCGTCTCTATGGTGGAGGACTTGAGTACAGGCCTTCCAGGTCTTGCACCCTCGGGAAAGAATGAAGCTTAAATCGGTCAAAGTAAATGCCGGGTGGGTCGCATCCACCACCACCAAAAGACATGGTCTCTGGATACCACCAACAAAATGTGCATCAATGGTGGACCAGAAAGCAGGGACCAAGAAGATGACCCAAGAGCCCAGGTAGGCTCACATGAACAAAGGCAGTCCTTCAAGTAGCATGGCCGCAGACCATGTAGAGTTTTAAATGTAATAATCAGGACCCTGAATTGGACCCAGAAATGAACTGGCAGCCAACACAGTTGGCACAAAACAAGCATGATATGAATGCTGAATACCTATCAGCAACCTGACCGCTGCATTTTGCACCAGGTGACGACTCTGAACCATCTTCAAGGGCAGTCCCACATAAGGGCAGCACAATCCTGACTAAAGATCTACGGACGGCCCCAGGGCCAATCATGATCGGCCCGGAAGTCTACTCACAGGAAAGGAACATTTGTCCCCTTCCCTTGGTGTAACGCAGGGAGGCCCCAATGGGCCTTCTCAGATTTCCACCAGCTATTTAGCTGGCGTAAGTCCGAGGAGGTTGCATAAAGGCCGCACCGGCCCAGGAGGGGACGATATGGCGGCCACCATCCCCACCCCCTCCAGGGCTGGCTCGGCCAACCGCCGGCCTCCCTCGCCGCCCCTGCACCCGCCAGTGGCATGTTTGCGATGGCTTAGAGCAAAAAGAGCACAAGCTCCACTGCTCTAGGTTTACAGTGGATTGCACTATAAAGCATGTTACAGTAGTCTAGTCTAAGGTAAAGGTGACCCCTGACAATTACCCAGTCGTGTCTGAGTCTAGGGTGTGGTGCTCATCCCCATTTCAAAGCCGGTGAGCCAGCGTTGTCCAAAGACGCCTCCGTGGTCATGTGGCCGGTCATGTCTCTCCTTGCCGCAGCGCGTAGCATGCGGCTGGAACACGGAGTGCTGTTTACCTTCCCGCAAGTGGTACCTATTTATCTACTCGCATTAACATGCTTTGGAACTGCTAAGTTGGCAGGAGATGGCCAAGCAACGAGAGCTCACCCCGTCGCAGATTCGAACTGCTGACCTTTCGATCGACAGCTCATGGTTCAGTGGTTTAACCCACTGCACCACCCGCTATCTAGATGTAACCAATACATGGATAACTTTTTAATTTTATATCCAGGAATATTTTATATCCATATCCCACTATCATTGTTCCATCAGATTTCCAATAGATCCACTATGTTCACTTTTAGTACCAAGCAAAATTTAAGTGTTGGCTATTACTCAGAAAACAGACAAGGAAGAAAACTCCCACACACACGCACACGCACACAAAAAACCCTTTTCATATATGGATTGTTCCCATCATTACGAAGTGCTGGATGTACAAACCTCTCTTTAAGTTGCTTGATATCCAACAAGATTGCATCCCTTTGCTCCCTTGCTCTAGCACTAAGATTCTCATTCTGGAGCCCTTCCAACAGGTAATCTTCAACATCTGTTTGAAAAGAAAATTTTTGGAAAGGGAAGAATTAGATTAAGTACTGCTACGAACTCCACATGCTGTATAGAAATACAAATCAGCCAACAATTTTTAAAAGGGTTTCCAATGAATACAGTACAAAAAATGATCAACATAATGAAATTGTGTGGCAAATGTTAATAGCACCCCCTCCCAAATAAAACTACTCAAGAAAAAAAATGTGAGACACAGAAATAAACACAATGGGAGTAAAGAAGGGGGTTGCTTAGGCGCCCGGCCTTACTGCCGGCCCTCAAGCAAATTTCTAATATTTAAAATGGCCCTTGCCAGGGAAAAGGTTCCCCGCCCCTGGCTTAAAGGGCTGCATTTTTTAACTGCAACACAGGGAACAACAGACCTGTACATCAATTTCATTCTGCAGAGTTGGATACAAGAATATTCTGCTTAGGGCTCTATCACAATTACACCAGCATTATTTGCCACCATATGTACAGGCAATAGGAAACCATAGCCAATCTCTGCTCCCTGGTGCACATGCCTGTCTAGCAATGCTGCTGTTGCTGCATGCATACATTTTGTTTTACATGCACATATAAAAAAGAACGTACAAAGCAGCTCTAACTTCAGTGCTATAGCAGACCAGTGGCTGGATGAGTTATAATTAAAAAAAATGCCAATTGCTTCTGCAAACTCCTCCAAACCCCAGCCTCCTCCCACCCTTTTCAGAATCGTCTGCTATGTTCACAGCACCAGGAAATGAGATAGAAAGCCTGGTCATAAAGTTTCAGAGTGGATCAGGAAGAGTGGCATGTAAACTGCTCAAGATTAAGTTGCATTAGTTTTACTGCTTGTCTGCAATTTTATAAAACATCAAGAACACTGACATCAAGAATACTGACAAGCGAGCAAGCTCAATTACAAATATTCACCAGGGATGAAGGCGGAAAAAAAAAAGACAAGCAAAAAAGGAAGTTAGAGAACAAATAGCTAGTTACTGTTCGGGCTAAACTCAGTGCTTAATTCGCAAAAAGAAGTGCCACTGTCTGATTGTACAGTGAGGTGACACAATTAAGCCGCCCTTACACTGCACGAGTCGCATCCCGGAGTAGCCGCCATGTCGATTCTGATTGGCCCAACGCGTTGCTCTGGGTCCCGCCCCCACAACACCAAATGCGGCCTCTCATTGGCTGAAGCTCGATTTATTTAACTTGAAACGCACCGGAACGACCTTCGGCCAATGAGAGGCCGCGTTCAGTGTTGTGGGGGCGGGACACGGAGCAACGCATTGGGCCAAACCAGAATTGACTCCGGGACGCGACACGAGACATGTGCAGTCTGTTACAGTTTATAGTGCAATCCTGCGCATGTTTATTCAGAAGGTAATCCCACAGAGTTCAGTTGGGCTACATCCCAAATAAGCGTACATGACTGAAGCCTTAGAGCTTCACTATATCACTCAGAATCCAATGAAAACGCCCTTTATATTTACAATAGAAATTATACGCAAGGATGGGCCCCAGTCAGTTTAACATGAGTTCATGACTAGAACTGGTTTCCAATATCAGAGTCTAGCATGGAATACTGGAAGCAGTAATAGAGACAAGCATGCCTTTGAGAGTGTACAGAGTTCATTTCTTTCACTGCCGAGTAAAGACAGTTTCAGCCCAATCTTGTCTAGGGCCACCGCAGTGTGCAAAAGCACACTGCGCCAGATCCTGGGCAGGATTGGGCCCACACTAGTGGAGGTGGAGTGCTCCTCGGGAGAAAGGGACATTTTTCCCTTTCCTCCGGGGAGAGCCCCAGCAGACCCACTGGGCCTCCTAGGATGTGCGATGGCAAAATGACCGGCGCAAATCCAAGGAGCAGGTGTAAGGCCAGCCAGGCCCGGGACAGGGGATAGGATTCGGCAGAGCATACCACCAGTGATCCCTCCCCCATCCCTGGCCGGCCAATCCCACCCTCCGGAACACCCCAGTCCACCCTCCCCCTGCCCCTCCACCGGCAGGGACATACCTGCTCAGCACAGCAGACGTGCTGGATGTGGGGCAAGTAGGCTCGGCATCAGCGGGGCCTACTCACCAGGTGTCAAAAACATGCCGTATGGCACATTTACAACACCCAGTGCCGGCAAAGCCATCACTCCACCAGCGCATGTTTAGACAGGATTATGACATTTGTCTGTTAAGATCTGCTGGGATTAGGGGACAGACATTCATGCATTCTTAAACTCCAAAAATTCTTGTTTTAAAAACTAAACCATTTCTAACATTCTGATCATACTGTAAACCAATTCGGAGTACAAAAAAAAATCTGAACATCTACACATGCAGGATATCAATACTATCTAGCTTATTTCTGATCTCTGTTTCCTAAATGATATGATCGCTTCTGACGACACATTAGGCAGACGTAGCAGCTGACTCAAGTGCCTGTCTTTCTACTTTGTGTAGATGGAACGTACCAGGCCTGGAGACCCTGTGGATTGTTAAAGACGCAGCAAGTTTGATATAGGAGAGCGTGACATGCAATTAATCTCCATTCATAGCCTGCTCTACTTGTCAGTAAAGGAAGGCTCCTGCTTTAGAAGGGGATCCGAAGACTTCAATTAAAAACAGTCAGCTAACAAGAAAATAATCTAAACTAAAGGAAAGGTGGCAGGTGCCGAAAATGAGTTGTTTACGAGAAATGTCAGTACGGAACAATAAAGCACTGAACATTAAAAAAAAAGCATGAAAGGAGCCGACTGCACCACAGCCTGGAAAAAGAAGAGGAAGGCCACACATTCAGCAGAGGAAGACAACAGATTAGCAGGGTTTCATAGTCTGAGCCAAAATGTAATGAGTCTTACATCTGAGCTAAAGACCTTCAGAGTTTAGTTTTGGAAGCTGTTTTCAAGCCTCTGACCACACCCTGAAACTCATGAAATTATAAGAGGGCCTTTGAGCATATGAAGAGACCTCAACACTGAATCTCCAGAACCAACCCACACAATTAGGAGGCAAATGGTTGGCCAAATACAGTGGATTGCAGGCAGGTTACTGCATGACATCTTGCTTGAGAAATTATAGAAATTGTCTCATTTTTAGAAATTCTGCACCAAAACTATCCAAATTCTGTGCACAAAATAAATTATGCCAATCAAATGAACTGTTTAGTTTTCCTGTATTTATCTGAAAATTGTAACCTGCCACATCTTAAACACTCAAGTGAGCAAGGGCCAATACAGTATTTAAACGCAGACACAATATGTCCCATTCAAATCCAATTAAGATACCGTATGTAAATAACCCCACTATTAGAGCAGCAAAAGGTAGTATAAATAGATGAACAGCACCTGGCACACAAGTTCAGGTGTATAGGAGTCCTAGGACCATACAGAGTAAGAGTTACTTCTGCATTATCAGGTTGCAGGATGCAATCTGCCTCTTCACAAATGATTTTTCACTTGGCACACCAGGTGTGACCCAGAACATTTTTCTTTCTACTGCCTAGAAACAACCTAGTGCATAGAACTGTAGCAGATGACATTTTCCTGGCATGGGAGATAACTAGTAGGAAAAGCTTCACCATTCAAATTTGTAGATGGGACCAGAGCCAAGAAAAAAGAAAGATAGCAGTCCTAAATAGCTGTGAAACAGGCACAACTTACAGTAGACTTTATGTAACACAGTTTGGCCCTAGGTACTTCTTTCTGTAATGTAAACAATAACCATAACCAGTAGCGTTGCGATGACGCGCGACACCCCAGAGCAGGGGCGCGCGTCGCCCTTAAGGGAGAGGCTCCGCCCCCGCGCGTGACATCACGCGCAGGAGCGGAGCACCCTCCCCACTCCGTTTTCGGCTCATTTTGGAGCCAAACGGACACCAGGGAGGGAGGGCAGGCCCGCCTCCAACAGAAAACTGTAAGTGGGGGGATCGCGCGTCACCCCTATACACGTCACCCCCCGGCGGCCAGCCCCCCCCCGCTTCCCCCTGTCGACACCAGTGACCATAACCAAATCAAAATTAGGATTGCAGTATGGCAGGCAGGGGCCTTCAACCTTATTGAAGCTGCTTTAGCAGCACCATCAGCAATTGCAGCTGCCAAGATTCTGTCTTCTACACAAGAACGCAGAGGCCCTAATGGTGGAAGGTTGGCCACACCCCTGAACTAAAACTTTAGCTGGAGGCCAACTTTAGAAGGCAAACGTTAATGGGTGGGATGAAGAGTAGAAGGCATCTATATTTAGTATTTTAGGGTTCCTTCAGCTCTGGTGTATCAGCTCAGCCCAAAAGAATTAAAGAGAAAGGATAACGCTGCCTTTTCTGCTAATGGTTTTTAGCTTTTGTAGAGTCTCACACTACGGTACTGAGGTTTTGAAATATGCATATTTATTTAAACTGAATTTAGTAAATCATATTTTAGAAGCAAGTGATCAGCTATCTTTTTTAAGGGCCCAATCCTATCCACAGGATATGCTGGCAGACCATGAGGTATGCCAGCAGTTCACTATTGCAGCTGCCTCTCCAACGTTCTGTGAGGTGCAGCCGCCAGTGCAAAGACTGGGAGGCAATGCACTGGCGGCAGCACCGTGCAGACTGGCTGTTGGTGTGCTCATGGTGGCGGTGGGGGAGGATTGGGGGCAGATCAGGGTGGGGGCCAGGCCTCGGCAGCAGTGGTGTCAGCCAGATCCAGAGCCCCCATCCCAGGCTGACATGCCCCCTTCGCCCTATTAACAGATCTATGCCAGCAAAATAGCTGGTGTAAATCTGAGTATGCCCATATTAGGTACCAGGGAGTAGCACAGGAGATAAGTAAAACATCTTCATAAAGTACTTACCTCTCTGGGCTGGCCTAGTCCCCAGCCAGCCCAGGGGATGCAGCAGGCGCTATGCCATCGTCCCTGCACCGTGCAGGCCTGGGTAGGATTGGCCATAATCACTCCACATCCCTAATTTTAGACTTTCCTACTTCCTTTAACAGTTCAAAAACAGCACCCAAGTTCAGAAGAGGTTGTAAATATTTAGTTATTTGATTTCTATCCCACCTTTCTCCCAAAAGGGCACCCAAAAAGCAGCCAAATACATAAACTGAGAGCAGCAAAGCACCGAAAAAGGGTTGCTGGAGAAGAACAATAAATTCTTCGTCCGTATAAAACTTTAAAGGCAATTTGACAAACATTTGGAGTACCCTTGCTTGGGAGTAGGTCCCAATGAACTCTGTGGGGCTTACTTCTGAGTAAGCATGCCTAGGATTGGACTGTTGATTGAATTCATGCAGACCTGAGGCAGCTAGCATGGATCCTCTTAAGGGTATGTACTTTCAGCACTGTATCCAACTACAATCATAATTCAAGGCAGGAATAAACTGAACCTTGAACAACTACTATAATTTACTAACTGAGACATTTGGGTAGAATTCCTGAGGTGTTGGGTCCCCCCCCCCAAAGGCCACCTCTACAGTTTCACAACACCCAAAAAAGCATTGATTGAGGCTACTTCACCTGTAATAAAACCCTGCTAACAGGTAATATATCAGGAACACCATAGGTAGGTGGGTAGGAGGCTGGATTATTAGAACACATTCAGGTTTTTTGATGCAGCCAGAAGTCAGCTATGGCTGCCATCTTTTTCTCGCCGAGCAAGGCCTAAACTAGACGGGATGGGCCTACTAGTTATTCAAAGAAGGGGCTTTATTATAATTACCTTCAAAGAGCCACTGGACTTCCTCAGGAAAGGTGTCTTCTATAGTTTGCATTGGGAATAGTCGTGAGGTGAAAAAGCTGGTGTGACTAGCTGCTTCTCTCTTTTTGCTATCTCTGAATCAGAAAGCAAGCAGCAGAGATGAAACGGACTATGAGGGAAAAAGGGGAGGGACTGTTTGTGAAAAAAAGCCCTTCCTTTGCAGCTGCAAGTTCTAGCTTCTCAGGCACAAAGATAAACCTCAAGAGACACCTGTGAGAGGAGGCAACGTGATGGTGTAATTAGTATGGTGGAGTGACTGGAGTGACTTTTGCTCCTGATTAGAAAAACGTTGCTAGTTGCTATCTGAGGCAATTTCCCAAGATTTGGATAAAAGTCACAGGGAGAAGTTGTTTTGGTGCTCTAGAATTGAAATCCAGCAACTCCGGCTTACTTTCTCAAATGACTGGTTTCTGGTTTCTGTTAACCTTGCAGAGCCTCTCTAGTACTTAGTCTCATTCTACTTGCCTGTAATAAGCAGCCAGAGTCTGCTTCTCCTGTTTCTTTAAAGAAGAAACAAAGCTTACTGGAAAAAAAGTAAAAGCCTGGGGGGGTCCCCACGATCCGTGGATAACTGAAACAGTGGATAGCGAATCAGTGGATATGGGGGCCCACCTGTATTGGGCAGGGCAGTTGTTGAATTCTTTACAGAATACTGTATGTATTCAAATCAGCTTCAGGTGTTTTTAAATGTACAGCACATTAATTGTCATATGCTGATTAAAACTCATTACAGAAGACTGAGAGCTGCCAAACTAAGAGCCTGGATGGTGTAGCAGTTCTGGAGGTGGACTTAGACCTGGAAGATCCAGGTTCAAATCCCCACTCAGCCATGCAGCTTCCTGGTGACCTTGGGCCAGTCACTATCTCTCAGCCTAACCTATCTCACAGGGTTGTTGTGAGGACAAAAGGAGAGAACTATATAACCACCCCAAGCTCCTTGGAGGGAGGGCAGTATTAAAATGTGAAAAATGAATACATTCATGCCACTACCACAAGTCTATTCAATCTTAGCCATCCTTAGTTCATGATGGGCTGGTTTAGACAATACTGTAGTTTAAATGTTCAACTGGCCCCACATGGTAAAAATTGGAGAATTGGGAGCATTTTTTAAACGCATGGGGAGTCAATTCATTTAAACCACCCCTTTCCACATGGTGCTAAACAAACCTACAGCACGGGGCAGTTCAACACAGTTAAAGAAAATGTCCCAACTCTTCCAGAAAGGGAGGGACGTGCAAGGCTGCATTCACATCTTGATCATATGGGATCAGTCAGATTGAAAGAGTATCATACAAACTAGCCCAATTAAAGCAGACAAACTCATGGGGGGGGCAGTAAGAGCATCTTAAGGGTCATGGTGGGCAGGGGCGTCGCTGGAGCGTGGCGGATGCGCATGCGCGAAAATCCGGGAAATACCCAGATGGACGCGCTGCCTGGGCCTTCTTTCAGAAGGCCCTGGAGCCCCGACGGGGTCGGACGCTCCGAGGCTGGCTCCCGGGCCGGCCTCGGAGCGTCCGAAAGGTGTCGCGTGTCACGGAGGTGGCGCTCCAGGTGGCGCTCCAGGAGGTGGCGCTCCAGGAGGTGGCGCTTCGTCGGGGCTCCAGGGCCTTCTGAAAGAAGGCCCAGGCAGCGCGTCCATCCGGGTATTTCCCGGATTTTCGCGCATGCGCAGACCCGTTTTAAGGGCTTTTTGCCCTCAAAACGGGTCTGCGCATGCTCGAAAATTCGGGAAATACCCGGATGGATGCGCTGCCTGGGCCTTCTTTCAGAAGGCCCTGGAGCGCCGACAGGGTCGGACGCTCCGAGGCTGGCTCCCGGGCCGGCCTCGGAGCGTCCAGAGGGCGACGCGGGGGGGGATCTGGGTCCCCCCCGCGCCGCGATATCGTAGCGTCACTAGGGTGACGCGCGCCCCCGCCCCAGGGTGACGCGCGTCCTAGTGACGCTACTGATGGTGGGCAAATCGGGCAGGGCTTTGTAGCATGTGAGCACAGGGTTGAAGCTTGCCAGTGTACTCTCACAGCCCCTCTCATCACACGTCCTTCCACCCACTCTGCTAACACCTGTATAGGGCTCTTGTGTACAGTGTACAAATGATCATTGATTGTTCTGTACACACATGCAGTTATTCATATGTTACATTCAATGCATGGACAGAAGTGCACTCAATCTATATTTACAGTTTGAATGGGTCTAGTCTCCATGTTTAATTTTTAAAGGACTACATGTACATTCCTTCCTCACACAAAACCGTGTACATGCCTACAGACACTTTTATATGTGTAAATGTAATGTGTGATTATATGCTCTTATATGCAGAGTACATTATGAGAAATGCAGGGCTGAATGAATCGCAAGCCGGAATCAAGATTGCCGGGAGAAATATCGACAACCTCTGATATGCAGACGATACCACCCTAATGGCAGAAAGTGAAGAAGAACTAAAGAGCCTCTTGATAAGAGTGAAAGAGGAGAGTGCAAAAGTTGGCTTGAAACTCAACATTAATAAAACTAAGATCATGGCATCTGGTCCCATCAATTCCTGGCTAATAGAAGGGGCAGAAATGGAAGCAGTAACAGATTTTACTTTTTTGGGTTCCAAGATCACTGCAGACGGAGACAGCAGCCATGAAATTAAAAGACGCTTACTCCTTGGATAGAAAGCTATGGCAAATTTAGATAGCATAATAAAAAGCAGAGATATCACCATGCCAACAAATGTTCGTATAGTCAGGGCGATGGTGTTCCCAGTAGCAATGTATGGTTGCGAGAGTTGGACCATAAGGAAGGCTAAGCGCCGAAGAATAGATGCTTTCGAACTGTGGTGCTGGAGAAGACTCCTGAGAGTCCCCTGGACTGCTAGGAGATCAAATCAGTCAATCCTAAATGAAATCAACCCTGACTGTTCCCTGGAAGGGCAGGTACTGAGGCTGAAACTCAAATATTTTGGCCACCTAATGCAAAGAGAGGACTCTCTGGAGAAAACTCTGATGCTGGGAAAGATTGAAGGCAAAAGGAGAAGGGGAAGGCAAAGGATGAGATGGTTAGACAGCATCACCGATGCAACGAACATGAAAATGAGCGAACTCAGGAAGATAGTGGAGGACAGGAAGGCCTGGCGGGATATGGTTCATGGGATCACGAAGGGTCGGACACGACTTAACGACTGAACAACAACAACAACAATGTGTGATTAACCTTAATTTGACCCAGTATTGGTTTATCAATGGTTAAAGTCAGCCCAGGCAGACTGACCTAGCAACAAGCTACACAACATGTGACCGCTAGGCTGCTGAAATACACCTAGCAGCAATGTTTGTGGCTTTTTACCAAGTATTTGACAGTTCCACATATTCATATTGCAGTCCCAAGCAGACAGCAAAAACAAGGGAGTTGTTGAGCATCTGATGGACCATCATGCACAGCTTGCATATATTATCCAACTGTCCCAATTTACCAAGTACAGTCTCTATTTTGGTCACCATCCTAATTTATTTTGTCCCTGTTTTGAGAGGGATACCTTGCTGACAATTTTGTTAGTGTAATTGTCAGAGTGTCATTCTTTAGGGTTCAGACCTCTCTCCTGTCTCTGGTGCACCGGTAGATAAATGTAAATGAACATTAAGACACCATGCCATGCACAGTCTGCCATTTTACACACAGCAGCTGCTGAGATTTATTTTGAACTGTAATATAATATTGCCAGACAAAAAAGCATAATTGTCTGGCAATATTATATCACAGTTGAAAATAATATCTTGGTATGTAAATCAATAGAGGACAGACTACTGCAGAATAAATGAATGGAGCATAAAGCATGCATAAGAGAGAAGAGCCTTCAGCAATATCTAATAGTGTAGAGAAACTCAGGCAGTAATCCTTCATATGAGGAGCATTAGAAATATGTCCCGAATTTCATTTGTGAAGCGATGGTCAGTAAAGGTCTTGCTACACTATCAACATTCGCACTGCGTCTGACGCAGCCGGAGCGCAGCTGGAGCGAGCCGGAACCAATGCACAGTATTCGGGAGAACGTGTTGAAAATCACTGCCCAACATACTCATGGCACCTTCCCCTGCCGCCCCTCCTCCTCCAGTTCACTTCAGTTCACTTTATTAATAAGTCTCTAATTATTTAATAAGTCTTTTATTATTTAGTTTCTTATTATTTAGAGATTTTCTGTCATTTACTCTGTGATTGGCTACCACGAAAAACATATCCCGCCCCCCACAGTACAAAGGCCTGCCCCTGATTGGCCGGACGTTCAAGAAACGGGCAAAAGTCAAGGCGAGGTCGACTTTGCCCCTGCGGGGACGTAGGCTGCCGACGGGCCAGCGCCGGCTGCCAACAGTAGGCTCCATTTGACGTGCGTGCCCATGCCGTGCCGTACACTGGCCGCACGTTGGCCGCACCGCATGCCTACAGTGTAGCTCGGGCTTCAGGGCTGGTGGGCAACCATGTGTCAGACTAGTGAATTACAAATTGTGAAGGCCTACCCCATAAACAACAGTTGCTACCTTTTTTCTGGCAGGGCTCTGTCAGACTAGTGAATTACAAATTGTGAAGGCCTACCCCATAAACAACAGTTGCTACCTTTTTTCTGGCAGGGCTCTTGAGTTTTCAACAACTGCATGGCTGAGCAGTAAACTAACACTGCTGACCCAGTTTCTGAACTCTCTCTCTCTCTCTCTCGCTCTTTTTATTTGTGAGGAAGAGGAAATAGGATGTGGTGTGTTTGAATCAGATAAAGAGCGTGATGCTCATTGCCGGGTGTTCAGGGGAGGGGAATGCGGCATTCCTTCATAAAAATTGCTGTGTCTGGACAATTTAGTCCAGGCCTGAAACCTGCAAACTCAGCTCTAGGTTCAGTTTTTTAACACTTTGGATCATGCAAACTAAAAAGAACATGTCTTCGCATATGTAGTAGAAGTTTCTCTCACCATTGAGGAATCATTGCTTACCCACACATATGCGATTAATGTGCAGGGCTTTCAGCAGACTTGAGTTCCGGTACCTCTCTGTTTAGAAATCAGTAACTCTGAAGACTTACCTCTGCTCTGTCAGTGGTAAATTTTGAAGCGCAGGAGTTTATTATGACATCTCTCCATAGCCACACCCCACTAAGACAATACAAGAACAAAAACAATCAACTTTAAATTTGTTCATTACAGTGTTTTCATCTGTTGTCTCTTCTTTATACACCTTAAAACTTATTAAACTCCATGCATAGACTCCATGCATAGAGCAAATCTAGGTCATTTCACCCCAAACTCAGGGTGGCTTGCAATAGTTTTTAAACAAATGTATAAAAATTGAAAAATGGGATTAAGGAATATTCCAAATCAATATAAAAGGTATATTAGAGTGCTAGTTTAATCATTATTTCTCAGAAGTAAGTCTCACTGTGTTCAACAGAACTTACTCCCAGGTAAATTTGCATAGTAATTTAGCCTTAAAGCAACATGACCTACATACTGTCTCTATATTGGGAAAGATTATAGCAGTAACATATGCCCCTAGACAAATTTCTCATCTTGCCTCCTCCTGAGCCAGATGCTTCTTCTTGGCTAATTTCAAGGTTACAAAGGCAATGCCTGACTGTGAGGTGGGGAGGAGGAAGAACGGGGCAGGGACTGGGGCAGAGATGGAGGAGTGTTGAGGTTGGGAAAGGGGCAGTTATCAGCGGCAGTGGGTCCGCCGATATCCTATCTCCCTTCCCGGCATTGAACCACCTACCTGGGACCACTCAGACTTGTGCCAGCAAAATCACTGGTGCAGGTCCAAATAGACTCACTGGGCACTGGCGTTGCTGGAGGTGGGGCGGAAAGCTAAGTTCTGCAGCTTTCCGCCCCACCGTTACTCTCCTGCACGAGGCGCCCCGCCCCCTTGTCGTAGGAGCCTGTCAGCGGAGAGAAAGCAGGGACTCTCCTGCGCATTGCTTTCTCTCCGCTGACGGGCTCCTATGACGAGGGGGCAGGGCGCCTCGTACTGGAGAGTAACGGTGGGGCGGAAAGCAGCAGAACGTAGCTTTCCGCCCCACCTCCAGCGACGCCAGTGTCACTGGGACAGTGGAGGCTTGTCTTGGAACAAGGGAACAAATGTCCTCTTACCTCGAGGAGGCCTCCAGGACTCTAAACTCCCCCATAGGATGTAGAGCAGGCCCCACTGGCGTGGCTGCATCAGCACTGGGGAAGTTACATTGGATTGGGTTGCCTCTGTTTCCCTCAAGCGGTGTAGTTTGATCAAAGTGCTGAGAACTCTCTGTCAGAGATCCCTAGCTCCCATAAGAACATAAGAAGAGCCCTGCTGGATCAGTCCAAAGGCCCATCTAGTCCGGCTTCCTGTATCTTACAGTGGCCTACCAGATGCCTCAGGGAGCACAAGACAACAAGATACCTGTATCCTGTCGCCACTCCCTTGCACCTGGCACAAAGAAAACCTACTCCTACAACCAGGAGGTTGCTTATCCCCATCATGGCTTGTAAGCTGTGATGGACTTTTCCTCCATAAATCTGTCCATAAGACAGATAGTCTTATAGTCCCCTCACAGGACTAGCTTCCAGGGTTCCTTGAGGAGACAGAATGCTTATTCAAGCAGTTTAAGTCTGTTGTGCAGAAATGCCCAAAATAAGTCAATTGTTTTCAAACTGAGGAAGTTTATCAAAGGTTGTCAATGAGAAGATTGGTAAATAGCAGACACATTTCCATGAAAGATAGCTTCCCCACTGTTACCAACCTTCCTCTGCATAGCCACAAGTTATTGTAAGTCATACTCTCAGTTCACACAGGGCAACAGTGGGGATGTCTGTGCCTGAGGCGATGATCTTTCCACTCTATGTGAACATATTATGTGTGCGTTGTAGAATATACTTCAGAATCCTTTGTAACATGCAAGCAGGGATTATATCAGGGGTCAGTCAGATTGGTCACTGGCTGAGGACCCATGTTCAGGCTTACCAGATCGTCGCCGGGACGGGAGCGGTCTACCCTTAACGGGGCGGGGCGTGGGGGGCCAGAACGCAACGCGTTCTGGCGGCCCCCACGCCCCGCCCCCTTAAGGGTAGACCGCTCCTGTCCCGGCGACGATCTGGTAAGCCTGCCCATGTTATAATCAGTGAGCCCACCTGGCCAAGCCAACTGCTGAACCTTCAAAACCAGTGGCAGTTGTAGCACCCAATGCACCACCGTGGGAGGGATGTGTATGCAGGCCTTTCCCCCAGGGCCCCCAGAAACTTGGTGTTGACATTGCATTCAGTGTTTCTTCAGTACGTCAGGTTTCCTGGTGGTAGTTTGCTTGAAAATCACTGCTGTCGGGGCCAAACCACATGAAGCCTTGACTGAGAATGGTGTTCTGCTTAGGCCTTTGTCAAAGTGTTGTGTTATTCTTGATAAATAAAAGTTTGTGTTTTCTTGAAACTTCCTGCACCAAAGTGTAGCATTACTAAAGCTACACTTTGGTGCAGGAAGTTTCAAGAAAACACAAACATTACCATTTCAAGCGTATGTAGGTAGTGAGGCCCTGAGTAAAGAAGCGGTATTGATGTGAGCTGCTCACAGAATACTGTCTCATTCTATCCTCTAGAGGGCAGAAACATAAAAACAGTTACTGCTTATTTAAAACATGACAGAGAAATCCCATCTTTTTTCTAATCCTGACTGGTATACAAGGACAAAGTAACAATTCCTTGTCACTCTACCTTCTCCACAAATTACTAGACAAAGAGGCAGCCCTGCCGTGAAGCAATGTGGGGCAACTACCTCAGGTGAGGGATTAAACATGTTGGAATGAGGTTTTATGAGTGGTCATGGGACAGATCTGACCCATGATGAGGCACAATTCACCAGGAGATTCTCCTGTGCTCTTGCACAACACATGTTGATTTCAATGAGGTTTCCTCAGGGGAATTATCCTGTGGATGGTGCCCATTCGGCTTCGCTGCGCGGAATGGCTCCGACGGCGAGGGGGGGCCTCCTTGCTCCGGTTCATGAACGCGGTAGTCGGTCAGGGCGCGACTTACTGTCAAACCCCTACCGCAGGAACACCACTGTGTTAAATTAGTGGAAGTGGGGTGGGGGTGCCATTTGGGTCATGTACCTCAGGCACCAGGAGGCCTGGGTTGACCCTTCCTCATTCACCTGGCATGCAGGGATTTCCTATAATTTGCTATGGAGGCAAATACTTCCCATCTGGGATACTTCCCAGCCATCTAAAGTAGATGCAAAACATTCTAACGGCAACCGGAGCACAGTTTAGCCTCAACCCTTGTCCCTCCCCACTGCTCGCCAATAATTCTCTCCTGTTGTGGGAGAAGACAAGAGCTGAAGGAGGAAAAGCCCTATCCCGTCAAGTCCCAAGCAGGATTGTAGTTTAGCCCACCCTCAAGATACTCCTTGCTATCATCTTGCTGATGATGAGAAATGGAGCACATGAAGAACAAGAACTGGAAATAGTAGAGCCATTGTAGAGCTCATATTTCTATGCTTCATACTGCACATTTCTGTTGAATAATGGACTAAAGCTCCCTGAATGTGGGCCAATCAGGGACCAAAAACATCTGTTTGAAAGGTAAGGCACACAGCGGGACATCAAGATTAAGCAATATTTTAAAGAGAGCTGTGATTTTTTTGTGCGTTAAATGCAGAGTTTAATTTGTGCCACTGCTCACTGGAGCTCAGTCCTGGCATCTGTTTTCAATACAGTACCAGAATTCAACCAGAACATATGAACTAAATATAGATGAATGTCCCCTTGATCAGATGCAGAGTGCAATTTCTTCATTACTGAGTAACAAGAACTCACACAGAGATTATGGGGAAGGGCTTCTAGGTCAGAGGGTGGCATTTCCAAAGAGACCTGAGCCTAGGCATCACTCTTCCTAGAAATTAAGCACTGGCTATGGCTAGTTGGGAGCTGTAACTTGCTTTTGGAAATATTGAATATTCATAAGAGTTAGTAAGTCTCTTCCATGATGCTTGTGGAGCAAAGGGTTTTTTGAATTATATTGTTAAAGGTGGCCTGAGAGTGACAGTATGTGACAGTGTGTGTATTTTTTATAGTCCAGACTCCCAGAGTTAGATCCTGGATGGATTTGGACTGAAGGCAGTTGAACACACACACACACACACACACACACACACCCTTGGAGGGGAAAGGGTGGAGAATAGCTCACGTGAAATAGCTCTGTGTGAATAGCTCTGCGTGAAATAGCTCACCTCTCTCTCTCTCTCTCTCTCTCTCTCTCTCTCTCTCACACACACACACACACACACACACACACACACACACACACACACACACACACGGTGCAATCCAGTCATAACTTCAGCCGGCAGAACAAGCAAGGCCAGCCTGCCCTACTCTGCCGCCCAGACCATCTCCCGCCCGCCGCCAGACCCAGCTAAAGATCCAGCAGGGGTGGTGGTTCAGGAGCAAACAGCGGGGGCCGATAGGCCCAGCCGACCAGGGAGGGGGTGGGGATCAGCATCGGCCGAATCCTGATCTCCGCCGATCAGCTGAGCCGTTACACAGCCTCCTCCGACTTCCGCCAGCAAAATAGCTGGCCTGGCGGAATTCCGAGGAGGCTGATCGACCCCAGCCACAGTTTCACCCGGGGAAGGGGATGAGCATCCCCTTTCCTGAGTAGACTTTCCGCCATGGGAAGCCTGCCCGCAGTGGTCAGGATCCTCAGGATCCGGTGGGCAACCCTGGGCCGCCCAACGGATCTTTAGAACAGGATTGGGCAGCCCAAATTATCTCGGACCAGAAGCAATGCACCTGGGTATGACAGATATCAAAATAGCCTTTGTCCAAGAATTTAGATAACTTAGCTGCCATCTTGGTTTATTAAATATAATACTTTTGGAAGGTTTTTTTGGAAGTCATTTTTAATGAATTGCGATTTTAATTAGTTTTATGTGATCCAGTCTGTTTTACTGTTTTGTTTTGTTGTTTTAAATTTATAACTTGTATTGTTTTTATGTCGTAAGCCGCCTTGAGTGCCCTTGAGTGTGGGAGAAAGGTGGGGTATACATTTTATAAATAAATAATAATAATGGCCAATTTGAAGTCTGATCCGGTGTTCATTAACCTGGCAGCACTGGCAATGGAGAGCAGCAGATACAGAGCGCTGAGCTCATTCTTCAAGTCCAAATGCCCAAACCTTGAATCCACAGTACCCAAATACATATGCACTCTCTCTCTCTCTCTCTCTCTCTCTCTCTCTCTCTCTCTCTCTCTCTCTCTCTCTCTCTCTCGCACACACACACACACACACACACACACACACACACACACACACACACACAGCCATGTACACGTTTCATAGTACTGCATTATTAGTACATATTCATATAAATACCTGTACCAATGATAAAAAGGCAGATAGGACTCTTTTCTCTCTTTTCACTTTTAGGGTGCAAACTCTTGAACTGTCCCATTGGGATCTGTAGCTACTACTGCAGACCATTTCCATGGGAGACTTGAAAACATTGCTACAGTCAGCCCCAGAACCTGTCTCAGTGCCAGGGTTCAGCCCTGAAACTTGTGAAGCTGGGGGAGCAGCTGTGCATGTGCAAAATATATTCCCCTCACCACTTTGCACCACAGCCAACAACCCACACATCTGGGGCAGTCTTCTAGATTAGAATGCATAGCTTCCAGGCAGGTTTGAGCCCTGGTACTTGTCATTTTAGAAATTAATCACTGTCAGAGACCAATTTGGGGCAGGCGAAACAAACAAACAAAAAAGGCCGCTGGTAGTGACTGGCAAATTCAACTGCATCGCTGCCATATCTCATCAACATTTCCTGCGCCTGAGATGCCAAGCTGCCTCCCCTAACACAGCACGATAAGAGCTCCACCTTATTCGTCTTGGGCCCCGAGTTCAGCAGGCAGCCTCTTTCTTTAGCGATAGCCTATTAAATGGACACATTCCTTTGAAGCCTCCTCTTGATTTTGAAATCCAATTTTCCTCAACAAAGTCAGGGGAT
Organism: Plestiodon gilberti rubricaudatus; assembly: GCA_026170595.1. NCBI lineage: Eukaryota > Metazoa > Chordata > Lepidosauria > Squamata > Scincidae > Plestiodon > Plestiodon gilberti. The sequence continues at coordinate 38,035,297 of JANXHW010000006.1, read as the reverse complement.
CTGACTGGGGGTAACTATGGAAACTGAGCTCAAGGGAAGGGGGGCAGACTTGAAGGGAGTTGAAAGAGCGGCAAGGTTAAAAAAACACACACACCACCACCCTGTAATCGAAAGTCAGCCAGTGGTTTGGCACTGGAATATCAGTGGATCTAGTGGAAGGCTTGGCAGGAAGATGTGTTGCTGAAGGGCTGTTCTGTGTGGCGGGGACCCAGCACCTGTCAGGGGAGGTAAGCAGTCCAGCTTATCCTGTCACAAAAGCTGGGAGAGTATCTGAATACTCAAATGCATTTAGGCTGCAGTCCATTCTCACTCCCTCTCTCCATTGCATCAAAACCTTGGCCTGCCCAATCCCTTCCTGCCTTTTCTGAAAGGTTAACAACAAAGTGTGACAAGGTTAAACTACACCACCCGGGTTTGATGGCAGCCCTTGTTTCGAAAGGTGGCTCTGAAGTTAATCAGAATTTTCTTGTAATTAAAGGAAGATACAGAAGAGGCAGAGGGCGGTGAATGGTTGTTTTGAAAACATAAACACACACAGAGAGAGAAGATTTTGGGATACTGTTGAAGCAGGAAATGGTCAATTACTTTGCTCATTATTACATTTTTGCCATTAGTGGAGTGGACACTATGTGGATTTTTTGCCTCAGGCTCTGAAATGTCATGGGCCATCTCATGTAATGTCGATGACAAGGAATTTCTCAGCTCTTGTTTTGAGGACAATTCAGCTGAATTCACATAGAGAGGACAGAGATATATTATTATCATTCTTCATTTTGAAATTTCAGAATGTCAGACATCCTTATATCTTAAACAACAGCTGCCGACAAAGGACTTTTATTTTTGTTTCCTCTCAAGAAGAACAAACCCTGTGAAAGTCTGGAGCATGTGAAATAAGAGTGTGCATCTGAGCATGTATAGAATATCTTTCATCACAGAGTAATGACCTCATTAGGTGTAATAGTTTTCCCAGCAGAAGGTGTGGCTTCCAAGGGAGTTGAGCCCTGGCACCACTCATTTTTGGAAAAAAAAATGATTGCGTCACTCTGGCTTCCTTGTATGCTTGCAAACCATACAAGTGACACCTGGTTCTTTTGTTGCATGACAAGCAAGATTGTTATGTGTGTGTGATCTGAAAAGATGCCAGGAAGCCTCACCATCTGGGTGGTTCCACAGGTACTTGGGTCAGCATGGTAACAACGTAGGAATGCAACGACAACTGACAACCAACTGGTAATGGTGCAGGAGGAGGCTAGTTTCACAGCAACCTTATGACATGTGTGTGTTTCATCTACTGGTAAAGTCTTATAGAAACTCAAAATTCCATTTTGTGTGGATGCATTTGTCTGATAGAACTATTAATAAGAACACAACAAGAAGAGCCCTGCTGGATCAGGCCAAAGGCCCATCTTGTCCAGCTTCCTGTATCTCACAGTGGCCCCACCAGATGCCTCAGGAAGCACACAAGACAACAAGATACCTGTATCCTGTCACCACTCCCTTGCATCTGGCATTAAGAGATAGCCTATTACTAAAACTATGAGGTTGCTCAGAAGCGTCGCTCCGGTAGGGGCGGGGCTGTAAGTATCGCTGCGGTTACAGTCGCTTTACCGAGCGAGGAGGAGGCAGCCCCGCCCCCTCACTGTCCGAGCCAGTCCCCTACGGAGAAACCGGCAGGCAAGAGACCCTGCCTGCTGCTTTCTCCGTAGGCGAATGGCTCAGACAGTGAGGGGGCGGGGCTGCCTCCTCCTCGCTCGGTAAAGCGACTGTAACCGCAGCGATACTTACAGCCCCGCCCCTACCGGAGCGACGCCTCTGAGGTTGCTTATCCCTATCATGGCTTGTAACCTGTGATGGACTTTTCCTCCATAAATCTGCCCAATCTCCTTTTAAAGGCATCCAGGCCAGGTGCCATCACCACATCCTGTGGCAAGGAGTTCCACAAACATTGCATGCTAGGTAAAGACATATTTTCTTTTGTCTGTTTTAATACTCCCTCCACTCAATTTTAGTGAATATCCCCTAAATAATAATAATATTAACAATATTAATAAACTGCTTTTCAACAAAAAGTAGTTCACAAAGTGGTTTACATAGGGTAAATCAATAAATGGTTCCCTGTCCCCAAAGGGTTCAACTTCACAATCTTAAAAAAATACAAAAGAGATACCAGCAACAGCCACTGGAAAAGATGCCATGCTGGGTGAACGGGAACAGTTCCTCTCCCCCCATTAAATATAAGAGGCCACCACTTTAAAAGGTATCTCTTTACCCAGTTAGCAGGGGTAATAATTGATGTGACAATGTAAGCATGAGTGGTTTCAGTCCTAGTTGTGAATCTTTTAGGCCAATTTTCAGGATCATCATTTGGAAAATTCAGGGTCATACACGTGCATTATGTAATCCATCCATGCCGCTCTCATTGAGCCATGGTTTCATCTGCATGGCATCCATCGTGGAATAGATCGGTATCACAGACACAACCTAGAATGGAAACAAAATTTCACACAAATTTAAAATCTGGCAGAATTTCAGAATTTAAACTTTGGAATAGTTTAAAAGTTTACTTTTGAAAAACAAGTTGGAGGGGAATGCTGTCTAAAACTGAATTAAATGTTGATTATCTTTAAGGCAATAATGAAACAATCAATTACTAAATTCAATACTCTTATATAATTTTTTATTATAGTTTCTGAAGTTCTTGAGGTCAGCCTGATCCCCACACTGTTAAACCAGAGAGCACAGATTTAAGATGGTTTAAGCAAATAGAAGCAGCCAGCCAGCTATACAGAAATCTGTGAGGAAGAGAAAGAGTGAGAAGGGGAATCAGAGGAGATGAGAACAGAGATACCACCAGCCATGGCTTTTGAGGGACAAAAGAAGCTGGCATCGATCAGGTGTTGAAGAGAAAGAAGACTATGAAGAATGCAACAGACGGTAGGCAGAGATGAGACACAAGATAAGTTCTCCCACAGTCCTCTTATTCCCTCCCACTGACGGATGGCCCTTGGTTTAAAGCTGAGGAGTTTATTGATTCTTTGCCTTTGCAGTCAGAATATGAGATGGAGCTGCACCTCCTTGTCCCCTTGGATGTCTTCAGCACCACGGCTCCTTTCTCCCAACATCTCCTCTAATGACTTTTTTATTGACAAGACTGAGTCTTAATGAGAAAGTCTGCTGCGTGTGTCGTTAACGGCTGCTACAAAGGGATGCATTCTGCACACCCATGTCAGGGACAGAGTCAGCAAGATTGGGTCATGGGAGGACATGCAAGAGCTAGCTCCCACAACGTTTGCAGAATAGTGTGTGAGTGCAAATGGCAAGGGAGGAAAAGGTCAGGACTAATTTCGGTCAACAAGTCAATTCACCCCACTGTATGTGGGCTGAGTAGATCTAGACTAGCTTTCCTTACTCACTAACACACTAATGGACATTTTCCCAGCATCCTGAATGGTGAGCAGAAAAGCAATGAACAGTCAGTTACTGCTCAGGATACCATGTTGGTGAGACATTATTAGTTGCAAACTCTGCAAGTCTCTACAGGAGACTCTTGAGTCGGAAGATAGCCACACGTGCAAAAACCCACATTATTTGAGGAAATCTACCCAAAGAATGCCAGCAGGGAGAAGCTACAGCTTAGCACCAGGAAGGCAGCTAGCATCACAAACCAGCCTATCAAGTCACTCCAGATGACAAGTACCAGTGATATTGAGCAGCCAATATCAACAAACAGATTGTCAGTCTTGGACTAGGAGCAAGAACCAGGGCACAACGACATCCCAAAGCTAGAATCAGGCAGGAGAAAATTAACAGCAGCTGCTCAACAGAGAACCAAATGAGCTGTTGCTCAGGCATAGGCCTGAAACTTGACCTGGAAGCTTTTATGGGCCCCACAATGGGGCACAGCATAACCAGCAACCAATCATATGAGCTGGAGTTGGGTCAGTCAAATAGGTTCTGGAGGTGTAGAGAAAGTGGACACCCTTTGCTGGTGCTGCATTGTATTTGTAACTGTTACCCTTGGTAGCACAATCAGCCACAGAGTCCAAGGATTTTGTTTCAAGTCTACCTCAGATTTGACAGGATTGTTCTCTACACCTGAAAAATCCAGACTGCTTGTCAACAGTTGTAGAGTGTTCTTCTAGAAGTCTATATATTCGATCACATTCATTTATCTGATGGGTTTAAAGATCCCTGTAGAGTTCCCCTTTGGCTGGTGGAATAGAAAAGATTGATGTTATAGCCAGCTCTCTCCAAGGCTTGGTCTTTAAGAATAGCACAGGCAGCATCCAGGTGCATACTATGGAAAAGCTCTTTTATCTATCACCACCACCAGCCAACCTGTCTTCAGCAAGTGAGGATCTTTCATAGCAACTTGGATATCCGGGGGGGGGGGGGGAGAAAAAAGGCCATGTATTTTTCACTCAGGCTAGGGCTGCGCACACACCAAATTGATGTGTTGAGTATATGGGCCAAGTGGATCTCTACAGGCATTGCTAGATTTTGACTCCATTTTCTGATATTGGTTAACCACACACCCAGCTGGCAATTCTACCCATATGTAACTTCCCACACGGTGATGCAGCGGTGCCAATGTGGCTTCCGCTGTATCCCGCGGAGGAGCTTTGGCATGCTGAGGCCTCCTCGGGGTAAGCCCCAGCAGCCTCCATGGGTCAACTTGGACTTGCACCAGCTCTATAGCTGGCACAAGTCCATGTTGTCCCGTGCAGGTGGATCAGGCCCAGGAAGAGGGTTAGGATTCAACGGGTGCTGCTGCCACTGAACCTGCCCCCTTCCAAGGCCCGATCCGCCCTCCTCCCACCCTATCACCTCCCTGCTCCTCCCATCCCCACCCCATTCCACCCCTACCTTGCCTCCCCCCAATGCCTGTGCAAACTTACTGGTGGTGGTGAGTGTCCGCTCCCCATCGTCATGTGGACACAGCCACTCAACACAGCAGTAGCAGGCCATACTCACAGGCACTGTCATGTTTGCGACAGCCGTATGCCGCAGGAACACTTGTTCTGGCGACATAAATGGCCCTTAGGATTGGGCTGTCAGTGTACTACAAAAAAGCTGAGGAAAGCAGATCATGCAAACTATCTCTGAATGCCAGTTGGCAACAAGATACAGGTATCATATTGTCTTGGATGCTCCCTGGTGGGTCACAGGAAGCTGGACTAGATGAACCCTTGGCCTGATCCAGCAGGGCTCTTCTTATGTTTCTTACATCGCAATCCGACAACTTTTGTGCCGGTGTAACCAGCAGCGCAGCAAGAACGGGAGGCCCCAGAACGGAAAAGGGATTCAAATCCCCTTTGAATTCCTCTTTTGGAGGGAATTTGAATCCCTTTTCCATTCTGAGGCCGTCCTTTCTCGCTGCGCCGCTGGTTACACCGGCACAAAAGTTAAGTCGGATTGTGCTGTTAGGCACATGGTGAAGCAATCATTTAATTACTTTCCTAAAATGTGTCACAGGATTATTTGACCCAGAAAAACACAATGTTGTATAAAACTGAATTAGAATATAAATTTTCCAAATGAAAATTCAAGTTTGAATTTGCTTGAGAGTCATCCCCCCCGCAATCCATTTAAGTTCTAAGATAAAGCTGCTTTCCAACCTCACATAGCACTTATATGCTCACTGTCCAAAGTCAGTGCTATAAAAAACGACTGTGCCTACTTTATGCTTAAATAAATTAAGTACCCTATGTCAACAAATAGTCAGACACCCTATCCATTTTAACAATCTGTAAAAAGTCAACCACTGTTCAGTTCTGCTGTCTTTATGGGGTCTTTCCATTCCAGGAGACTTTTATGGTATATTGCTTGATTTAATTAAAAGCTCTGGAAGCATTTAAACTAGTTTATTTCCTTCACAACCACCTCAGCCTGTAACAACCCAATCCTAAATTCGATTTTTTTTCTTAACTTAATTGGATGCAGGTTCCTGTCACAGTTGTGTTTTATAGCAACTGGTCCCATGTTAGTCCTTAGATGGAAATATTTTGAGACACCAAGCTTAGGTTCAGTCAGGCCTGTCCATACTTTGTGGTTCTGTAAATGTAACTAATACTATAATAAACAATTACATGGGCCTGTAGATTAGGCACAAATTCCTCTGTTTTAAAATGAAAAAGGCTATTATTCAGTGGTAGAGCGTTTGTTTTGCATGCAGAATGTTCCAGGTTCAGTATCTAACATCTCCAGTTAGGGACAGAAAAGACCCCTGTCTGAAATCCTGGGCCCAGTACAGACATTATCCTAGTGCAGGGTTTCTCAAAGTGTGGGTTGTGACCCACTTGGTGGGTCACGGAGGTCACACAGGATGGGTCGCGGGTTGGGCCTTCACACGCTCCCTTGCTCTGGTTTGGCTCCAAATCAGAGCCATTCCTGGAAGCTGAATGACTTACTGGGAGGGCAAGGAGGCCTCTTCCAGGTTGCGCCAGGCTGGCGACCCACTGCATAGGCCTCTGCAAGCCTCAGAATGGCCCGCAGAAGCCTCAGAAAGCCACTTTCGATTTGTGTCTGAAAACCGGACGTGGCATTCCGAGGCTTCTGTGGGTCATTCTGAGGCCCGCCGGGCCTGTGCAGTGGGTCTCCAGCCAGGTGCAACCTGGAAGAGGTCTCCCAGTAAGTCATGCAGTTCTGGCACCGTGACCCACCATGGGGGACGAGGTGCTGAAGAGTTTGAAAATCATGTTTCCTTCTAAAATATTCACAGATCTGAAAATATTTGTTCAGGAGACTTTTCTCCTCCCAGACCTCTGAAGTAAACTCCAGTGATGAATTGGGGAAGTTTCTGAAGTTTGGTTGGGCTGAACCGTGGTGCCCTGACCCCCAAATGCCCTCAACTATTTGGGTTTCTGCCATCTCATTGTTTTTTGGACTATTGTAGGTTACTGTAGAATACACCAGGGTAACATTTCCTTTGGGGTAATAATAGGTAGGTTTTGTGGAAGGAGTAGGGAATGCCTTCTTCTAGCATGTGTGGCACAGGTCACATGCTTGAATCAGCTGACACCAACCTGTTCTACAGACTCCTTGGTGCCATGTTTTCCTTGTTTACTTTTGTTCTGTGGTCTGGATGGTGGGGATCTATGTGAAAAAATGATTGGCGTGGGAGAGCAGAGGTTTGTTCTTTAACATATTGAGCGTTCAATCCTATGCATGTCTACTCAGAAGTAGGTTCCATTATAGTCAATGTGACTTACTCCCAAGTAAGCGTGGATAGGATTGCAGTCTGAGTCCCATATATCAGGATGTGTATGCAGCTGAAAGGTGCAACCCCCAAGTTATTCTACTTTTCGTAAACCTACAAGAAAAGCCTGTTGGCCAGCGGGTGGCGCAGTGGGTTAAACCGCTTTACCATGAGCTGTCGATCAAAAGGTCGGCAGTTCAAATCCGCGACGGGGTGAGCTCTCGTTGCTTGGCCAGCTCCTGCCAACCTAGCAGTTCCAAAGCATGTTAATGTGAGTAGATAAATAGGTACCACTTGCGGGAAGGTAAACAGCGCTCCGTGTTCCGGCCGCATGCTACGCGCTGCGGCAAGGAGAGTCATGCCGGCCACATGACCACGGAGGCGTCTTCAGACAACGCTGGCTCTTCGGCTTTGAAATAGGGATGAGCACCACACCTTAGAGTTGGACACAACTGGACTTAATTGTCAGGGGTCACCTTTACCTTTACCTTTAATGCCAACAGAGATTAGCTAGGCAAAATAAGTAGTGGGTGGTTTGCCAATACAGTACAATGCAACAGAACAGAACATAGCCTGTTCATGCTGCCTCATAAACTCAATGACATATGTTTATACAAACATGGTGTACTACAGGTGTACAGCAACATAAACCATTTTGTCTGTGTGGGAGGAGGAAACTAGTATGAAGGGCACTAGCCTTATGTTATGGATCAACATCCCAGGGGATCATTTATAGAAGGCCAGAGTTCAGAGATTACCTCTAATTTATCCCTTAACTAAGTTTGTGTTGACATCCCAAAAGCTCCACACAGACAGCAAAGTTAAAGCATTACAATTTATATGATACCATATGTAACTGATTAGTAAGAAATGGAAAACTAATTACATATGAATGAGATAAAAAAAAATGTAAAGGATGCACTTGGTTAGTTACAATAATGATATGAAGTTCTGATAAATATAAGAAACAAAGGCTTATTCAGTAACAACTAGGGCTGCAAACCTAAGCATGCTTACTTGGCAGTAAGTCCCATAAAATCAATGGGCTATGCTACTGATTTAAGCTTTTGTTCTTAATCACTGTTGATATGCTTTAATGGATGTTGCTGAGTTTATGTAACTGGTTTTATTCTTTTTGCAACCTGCTTTGGGTCTCTTGAACAAGAAAAAAGAAACTCTTTCCCTGTCATTTCCACTTCCCAAGAAACTCTGGAAATTATGGTTTTCAGGAGGGTGGGGAGGGATCAACAAAATTCTCAGCACTTTACCAAGCTACTTTTCCCAAGATTCTTTTTTTTTTCTTTAGAAACCATGACTGTTACAGCGCAATCCTGTGTAAAGATGCACGGGCGGTCTAAAGGTCTGGCTGCCGCATCCTGAGCCCATTCTGGGCTGCCCCAGCACTGCTTCGTTCCCTTCCCCGGGTGTAGGCAAGCTGATGTACATCTGGTGTACATCTGGAGCTGGCTTACATCTGGAGAGGCAATGTAAGGCCGGCATGGGCTAGGAAGGGGCTTAGGATATCGCTGCCAATATCCCCGCCCCCTCCCAGCCTAGGTTGGCCAATGTGGCCCCCCTCCCTCGCAGCCCCTGCCCGCCCTCCCGCCAACTGGCGCGGGACTTATCTGCGAAAGTCGGTGTGAAGTGAGTTCCACAGCCTAGTAAGCGGTACTGGCCTCTGCACCAGCGCTGCTTACTTGCGAGGCGTTGAAAAAGTGCCTTACAGCACTTTTGCAGCACTCCGCCGGCGTTTACTTACACAGGATCGGGCTGCCCAAGTAATAGTTTACTGTTGTTTGATTTCCATTGTTTTTTATGGTTGTAGTGTAATTTTGAGATCTGCCCTCAGAACATGTGTTGAAGAATGGGATAAAAAATTATTAAAGAAAAAAAAATACAACCAATACGTTTGTTGCATGGCTAGGAACAGAGTGGTGGTACAGGTAATAGTGATGGTAGTGCTGATCCTGTTCTCTTGTAGGAACCCCAGTGTCAGTGCCCGCCTTCATAGAAACATCCCTGTTACTCCATAAGAGGTGATTCTCTCTCCATTAGAGATTCTGTAAGAGCGCAATCCTGTGTAACTCTTGCACCGGTGTAACAGTAGATCCCCTGGTGTAAAGAGCACTTATGCCAGTGTAACTTGCCGTACGCCGACGGACGCAGGACGGACACCGGCGTAACCCCCCTCGGACACTTCAGATGTGCAGTTCGGACGCAGAACGGACGTGGGCACAACTCCACCGGTACATGGGGCATTCTGGGGGTGTCTGAATGCCCCCCAGAATGCCCCCTGCGCCGGTAGAGTTGCGCCGGTGTCTGTTCCGCATCCAAACTGCACATGTGAGGTGTCCAAGGGGGGTTATGCTGGTGTCCGTCCTGTGTCTGTCGGCATAGGGCAGGTTACACTGGCATAAGTGCTCTTACACTGGGGGATCTACTGTTACACTGGTGCAAGAGTTACACAGGATTGGACTGTGGCCAGTCTAAGAGAATCTTAGCGACCCATCCCCCCCACCCAGGCTACAGCAAAATAGTTATGTCCATATCCCAAACTCACCTTCCAAGGGACCATTTTTCATTCTCAGTTCCCTATGTATAGTCAGAACTTCCAATCTGCACAGTTCAGATATTCAAAGTAATTCAGCCTTTGGTGTCCTTGTCCCCCCACCATCTTCTATATGATTTATCTGGACCAGCAGTCTGCTCAGTTGGCTTCCCATGAGTTGCCAACTTCCCATGGGGGGGGGGGATTCACTTTTAGGGGAAAAGTTCATTGTTCCAAGATCCAAGATCTTTCCCAGACTCTTTTTCAATATTTGACCAAATCTGACCAAGGAAACAAAAACAAAATAATTTTGTTCTGGGGTTGTGGAGAGAAAAGTACAGTATAGGCAAATGTGGAATTTGATGCACTTAGGGTACATTTGTTGCTTTAATATGTAAATCAAATCCATACTTGCCAGCACTGCAGAAATTATGAGGTGCTCTCAAGTTTTCTAGTGCAGAATTTCATATGCAGTGGCAATGAACTATATACTGTGTCAGAGCTTTATTTGTGCCAGTACCTATCATAGCTTGCCTGTTTCAGTGCCAGAGCTAAGCCCTGAAACTTGTGAAATATGTGCCTCTAAGCATCAATGGAGTTCCTTTCTCTCTCCACTGAGCAAACACAGCCAGAACTATACATCTGGAATTAAGAAAAAAGTCTTCAGATGAAAGGAAGTGATTTCCTTGAATATCATTTGATTGAAAAGTGCAATATCAATCTTTTAAAATAAAATAAAAACTAAAAAAAAAAGCTTGAGTACTGGTGCTCCTCTTTTGAGAAATGAAAGATCATTTGCCATGAGCTATAAGATGTTCTGGGAAGGGAGGACTATAGTTGAATGTGTGGGAAACATTGCTGCCTGAGAATGCTATATTGGCTACTCTTGGCTTAAAGCTATCCAATGTCAATATGTAAGAAATTCTAGCCCATATCTTCATGCGCTGAAAGTAAGAAATGTCCATCTGGTCCAGTATTTTGTTGCCAGAAAAGAAGCCAGCTAGATACCCCAATAGTCTACAAGCAGGGCATGAAGGTGATGATGGCCATATCCTGTGCTTTGTCCTCAGAATATGGGATTAATTGGTATACTACGACCTTTGTATATGGAGGCTGTCATAGCTAATAGCACCTAATATGAATTTGTCTTCCATGAATTTGTCTAATCTGGAGTGTTTTTTACAGCCATTTTAAAACAAGTGGCCATTGCCACCTTATGATAGTGAATTCCATGAGTTCTATGTGTTGTTATAAGTTACTATATAAGTTAATTGTGTATTCTATCAACAAATGCTCCAGTCCAGCCCCAAATGGAACAAGTTAAGTCCAGGACAGAAACCCATGTCAGTTGAATTCCTCTTCATCATGTCCCCTCCTGAGCAATCCTGAAGAAAGGTGGAAGGCAAGCAGCTGGTAATCAAGTGACATCTGTTTGCTGAATAATGGGTAGTTGACATAGCATTTAACACAGTTCCGCTAGTTGTGCCTGTACTGTGTATATCTATCTCCTGAAGTCTGTCCCAGTGTCCCCTCTTTACACTGAGGTTCACAATCTCTTGAAATCTCATTATACCAACAACAGGGCCAGCCCATTTTGGTACCTAAAGACCTATCTGCAGTACAGTATGCAGTTATACAATGTAACTGTCATGGCTTCCCCCAAAGGATCCTGGGATGTGTAGTTTGGTGAGGGCCCTACAAACAATTTGACAGAGTTCCCTAGACACTTCCCCTCATAGAACTATAATTTCCAAGATACCCTGAGGAGAGAGGGAATGCCTATATCAATACTGTATATATGCCCTGTGACAGGAAATCCAAATGGCACCCTCTGATAAATATGGAGTAAACCCCACTGGGAAGTTCTCTGGCACAAGCCTCATTGAAATGAGCAGGAGGTGTGCGACAGTACTACTACATCCAACTGGGGGGGATAGTGCTTATAGCTCAGATCTGTCGATACATTTATTGTGTGACTGGGGCTTGCGTACTTGAATGTTCAAAAGTAAACAGCAGTCATCTATGTTCCCAATCCAGATCAGGACCAAAGTGGGACTTCAAATCTGTGCCCCCAGCCCCATGGTCACAGTCCAGATCAGACCCTAATGGCTTTTATTTGGCAAGGAAATAAAGCTATCATTGGTGTCCTATGAATCAATAGTCCCTATGGATTGGGTTCATAGGGCTAAAGGGTTAAAGTTCCCATCCTCCCATGCCTTGGCCCCAATCTGGACAGGGGTCCACTCCACATGCTGGCAGTTACATTTGAAAATTCAAGTACTCAGGAACTAATCATGCAATCGGTTCATAGTCTAGTTTGGCCCATCCAATTCAGCTCATGGTAGAACCAGCCTCTAGCCACCAATGGGAAGGGGCCAGGAGGAAGGCCAATATAGTTTTATTCTATATCTGCAGGCACTGTATTAAGAAGTAAACTTCATGGGCATTGATACTCTACAGACAATAGAACAAGGCTTCTGACTCCCACTGAAAACAAAAGACCTAAACAGAATACTTTAAACAAGCACAACTTACTAAACTAACATCATTCTTTTTCCAGCCATCACAAGTAGGAACATAATGGGCAGACCAAGGACTCATTTCATGTAGAATTCTGTCTCTCAAAAGCAACCAGCCAGATGCCACACAGGGAAATTCACAGGCAGGGTACGATGGCCATATCCACCCAATATTTATTCTCAGTAGCCAGTAGTAGCCAGTAGTCCAAGATCTTGTCTCTGAATGTGGCGGTCCGTAAGCACTACACACACACGCACGCACGCACGCACGCACGCACGCACGCACGCACGCACGCACGCACAAATTATGCATCAAGAAACATTGAATTTTGCAGATTTGCATCTTCTTTTGCATAATCTATTCTGCAATTATTTTACCCCCTTAGCACAATTTATTGTGGTTTTGCCAGTCATGGAGAGAGGCAAGGAGCTATGCGGGGCACTGAAACCAGACCCCCAGCCACTGACCTTGCCCACACAATTTCAAGCATACCTCCTCAGTCATAAGGACTTGAACATTGCTTTTTTAACAGGGGATAAAAAAGGAAAGCAGATGTTTTCAGGAGTTGAATTTTCTTCCCAGTACTGTACCACATATTGCACTTTTCCCGAACACCTGTAGCAGGAGTTATGGTATATATACATAGGCCAAGGGAGGGCATAAAAGCTGCCCTGTTGGAACAGGCAAATGGTCCAGTTAATTCAGCATTTGTTCTTCCAACAGTGGCTAACAAGAAGATGCCAAAACGGTAAATGATGCTATTGTTATGCACCCCCGGTTGATTCCCATCATCTGGCAGACAGTCGATGAAGTGCCTTCTTGTCTCACTCAGGTTGCACTGCAGGAATCTCTGGCTAACAGAGTACTGTAGTAGTAGCCATTGTAGAGCTCTCCTATATGAACATCCCTGTTAGTCCCCGAGGTTCTCTACTGGTTATCATCGCGCTAGCAGCTATATGATCTCCCAGGCTGATGCTGGCTTCTTTCCTTGATTTGTTTCTCAGCCATGAAAGGGACGGAGGAGAAGCCCCTGACAAAGCTGTACGGAGGGCGTGGAAGGAACTTCCCCCTCCCGCTCCAAAGCTACACATCTCCGGAGGAAATCAGCCCTGAAGCGGTTAATTTCCTCGGCTCCCAAATTGATAAGCAGCGGGAACGTCAGCCTAAAATGAACTTGCCTTGTTCGCTGGGGTTCGAAGACAGCGGAACTCAATCAACAACGGGCCACACGGTTCAAAGCCGCAATTCATCCCTCCGCGCCTCTGAAAAATGGGAGGTGACAGTTCATTTTGCCAGTGACAGTCTGTCGGTCTCGCTCACTGCCTCTCCCCCGTCGATTGCGCGGCGGAGGTGAAGTGCCGGCTCTCTGGCACCCTCACTTTGTATTCCACTCAGCTGAACAGGACAGTCTGAGATCAAAGGTGGAAAAATCTCTCCATGGTCATCCACCTGCTATTCTTCTATCCCCGCTGCCTCCCTCCCTTCCCCACCAATTCCTTTACACAAAGGAACTTTAAGCATCACCCAGTAATAGGGAAGCCATTTTGCCCCTGCTCCCCCCTACTTTCTGTGCCCCCTAAGCTTGTTATCAGCATGTAGAAATGAGAAAACCACATGGAAAGAATTGCAGCCCTGCACACAAGAAGAGTCTTGAAAGGGGGGGGGGAGAGGAGAGAGAGCAATGGGGATTATCCTAACAAGTTTCTTTTTATTTTCTAAATGTCTTTTTTATTGCTTTCCCTTAAGGATAAAAGCAATACACAAACAACAGACTCTGCATTAAAGCAGTCAACACAGTCATAGTAATATTCCACTGATATTTTAACATATCGCTGTGACTGAGGAGAGAATGGGTGAGCCATGGGGCAGCAGTGGCGGTACCCCTTACAAGCACTTTCCCTTTGAAAGTGAACAGGCCAATCCCCAAAAAGATGCAGGGAGGAGGGGCAACCAGAAACTCCAAATCTGATTTCATAAAGTTGGCATTATGAGAAGGCAGCTGTAAACCCAGACAGATGGAGTGTAGCTGGAATGGTTATTATATTTTCAAGCTCTTGCATGCTGACAAGTAGGCCCAATGGGGGTCCGTAGTGGAATTAGTGTATGAAAAGGCAGCGGAGAAGACAGCTCTAAAAGATAGACTGGCGGCTCTGCTCTGAGCCAAGCCATCTTGAAGATAACAGGTTGTCAGTCACCAAGAGCTGCTTATACATACATGCTGCATTACTGAACTCCCACCACCAAGAGAATTAAACCTGTCTACACACACACAAACAGCTCTAGTGCTCTGATTACATTTACAGGGGTTGCGACCTGCACTTCTGTCTCTATGGAAACCTCTTGCACTGCCAACATGGAGTCAGAGTTGTTTCACCATGGGTGGCTGATATTTAAAGGCAAAGAGGCTTTGCCAAGTTGGCTGAGCAGCTGAAAAGAATCCATATTTTGCTCTTTTTTAATTCTTTCAGGCTTCGGACCACAGCTTCGAAAGAGATGGATGGTGATAACATGCAATGGGGATAAGGACAGGCGATAAACCTTAGCATTTGTAGAGTGATTCATATGTATTCTCATGCTGTAATCCTTACAACAACCCTGTGAGGCAAGTATTATAATCAGGGGGCTGAGGTAGGAGTAGCTTTCCTAAGACCAACAAGTGAGTTGCAAACCAAGGATTCCTGATTTGTAGCTCAGTCTCAAAGCCACTGCACGGCATTTTGTCAATAGAGCAATTAATAGAATCAAAGAATTGAAAGGAAAACCAAGTTCATCTTGCTGTGCCCCTAGACCCAAAATAAGCACCATTCACCACCAGTCCCAGTCCCATACAAATCACAGTGAACCTTTGGTTTAATGGACCTTGACTTCAGAAACAACTGACATTTTCTGCTTTATTAAAAAAATAGTCATCTACTACATCTTAGCCAACGCGCAGCCCAATCCTATTAAAAGCCCTGCGCTCAGATGCAGCAGTGCTGGGGCAGGCTCCACTGCATCCAGCGTGGGGCTGGAGGTCTCCTATGGGGCTACTCAGAGGTGCACCAGCTTTCAATCCTGGGATGGGGGTTAGGATTTGGCGGAGGCCTCCTCCACCAAGCCTGCCCCCTCCCGGACCTGAAATGCCATCCTCCCCACCCTCTCCCCACCCTGGAATGCTGCCTCCCCACCATCCTCCTCCCACCTCCCCTCCAGCCAGTGTGGAGCTTACCTTTCTCCGGCAGACACAGCTTCATCCCCGGCGGAGGCCTGCCGGTGCTGGCCACCACACCGGTGAGACAGGCCTCTGCGCTGTTGCAATGTACTTTATGACACATTTGCGATAGCACAGAGCCCAGTCCTGCCGGCAGAGACCGGCATAGGGTTGGGCTCTGAGTGGCCTAGGACTGTGGTTGCTCATGTTCACCACCCTTTTCAGGCTCTGAAGAGAATAGGGGTGTGCAACAGCATCCTCTGTGACTTGGAAGTAGTATGAAGCCTGTGGCTTGACCAGGTTTGGATTAAATGCCTCCAACTCCAGCAACAGACTATAAGGACCCCTGGCTGGAACACCTCTCCCATATTGTCCTAGAGTTGAATCATCATGCAATCAGAAGAATCATGAGAGGTAGTTTTTCCTGTGTTATACAGTAATATTTAGGGTTGGGTATGTCCATCCACTACCTTGTCTTGATAGTCTTTCTGCTCAAGGTTTCTGGATAATTTTTTTACTTTGACCATCCATACTTTCAAGCAAGAAGGAGATCTGCACTTCTGTTTTGAGTAGCAGTTGGCTGCTGCTTTAAATCCTGACACCCTCCCACACCATTAGGGAGGCTCGCCATTATTGGGAATATAACATTTGTGAGTGGCTGCTAGATTCTGGAAATCTCCCCATTAGGTCAGATTTCTCAATGTTCATGTAAATGCTCCCACATAATGATATAGAGCTGAAACATGCGATCAGGAAAATCACATTGGTCATTTTTTCTGGACTATACCACTCAGACTGCAAGAGAGAAATCACATGTTTGAAAACTCTCCCATATTAAGCAAGCAGGCAGACAAACAAAATTCCTTGCACATAAAAAGCAAACATGTCAGGAAATATGTTAGTCTAAAGCCTATCTCGTGGATATGTTAAGTTTTTTTTTAATGTGCAGGAACATTTAAACATGCAATTCTCCAACTCCAGTCTGAAATGGTACAGTAGATAAGAGATGTGCTCTGTGATTCTCTTCATTGTGGGCACTTCCACAATGTTGATGTGATGTGAACTAAAGATGTTTAGGATTGTCACAGCCATTCCTAGGGTAGGGCAAATCAGGGCAGCCACCCTGGGCCCCATACTTTGGATGGTCCCATGTTTCAAAAAGAGGATTGGGGTGGCCACAGCCCCCTATCAATCTTCTATCACCACTGTCGCAATTGCAATTCCTGTTTCTATCACTCTTTTAGAGAGATTGAAACAGGCTCGCACTCTGCCTTACCACCAACACCACCTCCTCCTTCCCCCTCTACTATTTGGCTCATTCTTAAAACCAGAATCCCATAGGAGGGAGGATTCTGGGAATGAAAGAAACTTCTGCTCCCATGCCCACTTTTTAAAGAGGTGATAGAGCTCTGAAGGACAAAGGAGGCATTGGAGGCAGTAAAGGGGGAGGGAGGGGGAGGTGTGCACACATGCAAAAGCATATACAGTATGTGCTTTAGAAAAGAGGGAGAAACGGGTGACCCAAACTGATCCACCACTAGATGCCAAATTCTGCTGTCCACCTTACCACCAGCGAGCACAATTGTATGCATCAGTATCAACAACCCCTTCATGCTGGTGCATGCACAGCACCCCTGACCTGTGCACACACCAGCGCTTCCTTTTGCACCAGCATGCACTGCATCACATTGTCCTCATCATTGTTCTCCTCCTCTGCTGCCACTGTTTCTTGTAAAGTGATAGAAGGCAAGGAGGATCCTCTCCATTTTGGCATCCTCCCCACCTGACCACGTCACAAGACACACGCAGCAGAGAAGGAAAGGTAGTGGAGGAGGTGGTGGTTCTTTTCTCAAGCACTCTCCTGGAAGGAGATAAGTGAGAAGATAAATTCATAGAAGGAGATTGCTCAGGAAAAGGATTGCAGAGGTAGTAGAGCTGGAGGAGGAGGAGATAAAACCTCCAACCTCTTTTCACATGGAGACTATTCCCTGACAATTTTCTTCCTCCCTCAGCGAGCCCACTTCTCAAAGCAACCGTTTCAGTCAGCTTCAAACACAGGTTATGTGCATGTGAAGAAATTTGGGTCCCATTTCATGTGTCAAGCTGGTTTTGGCTGAGCCTGAGCATTATCTAAAGCCCCACACTCTTTAGGGATAGTCCTGGAAATTGTCACACTTCATTCACTAGGGCGGCACTCCTATACTGTACATACTTGCCTGAGAGTAAGTCCCATAGAACACAGTGGGACTTACTTCTGAATAAACATGTATAGGATTGCGTTGTTGCCCTTTACAACAGGTTCACACAACATAACCATCCATCCATTTTAGGTAAAGGTAAAGGTGACCCCTGACAATTAAGTCCAGTCGTGTCCGACTCTAGGGTGTGGTGCTCATCCCCATTTCAAAGCCGGAGAGCCAGTGTTGTCCGAAGACGCCTAACTGAGAAAATCTGACTTGTTTGAGCTCAGTGGTACAGCAGTGTAATGAGCAGAGTTGCGGTCATTGGAAAAGCAATGACTGACTGGTGCTACAATGAGCTCATCTGAAAGTGCCCTGTCTCTTTCTACTTTTAGGCTCTGGCTCCAGTGCCATTCATTTCTTCTTACAGCTGCAAGTTTTACTGGTTATTTCAAAATGTCAACTTTCCAATCTTGGCTCCCAGTCTCCCTGCCTCTCCAGGATCCTTGCCTCAACATCTTTCTTCTCAGCCTTGTTCCTAGAGGTTTTTTTCCCCAGCTCCACTTTCATCTTGTCCCTCTGTCCTTCAAGTGTGTCTTTTCCACCCATTCTTGCCTCTAGTCCCTACTTTTCCACCCATGGTCCATAATGTTCCACTCCCTTCAGCCACTGTTCCTCGCAAGCAGGGCTTCTGAGAGGAATTTTATCAGGGGGTACAAAGTTTCTTTTGGGCCCCTTCCCTTCTCCATTAATCATTCTGTTTTTATCCAGGAAATTTACGGCTCCTCTCTATTGGCTCCTGGGCCCCCTTTTTAATCCCAGGCCCAGGTACAATGTACCCCTCGCACCCCCCTCTCAGAGGCCCTCACCCCAAGGCTTTTTGCACTTCACTCTCCACATCTCGGTTCCCCTTCCCCCAGCTAAACTGATCTTTTCCCTCATAATAAATGCACATCAACACTCTCATGCCTCAGTAGGTAGAATGATGTCACAGAAGTTAAACCAATGGATAGCAAGAGGCTCATAGGCGATAGGTAACAGGCAGACAGCTTTTGGACAGTTATATAAATAACAGCTGCTGTGGAAAAAATGAACTATTCCCTGATTATTAAAGTAAAACCACACAAAAACTCAGGAATTATGTGTACATTTGTCAGGGAGTTGAGATTATATCTAAACATACGAACAGGCCAGAGGCTGAGTGCCATTCATAATATTTTGAGCATGCAAAGCTGCAGTCTTCGAACTTGGTGGGTCTTACTTCCAAGCAGAACTATCTAGAATTGAACTGCATATTGGCAGTTAGGAAAACATATAGTCAAGTGGTCAATGAGCACAGTCATGTGACACACAAGATCTGTGAGGTCACCAGTCTTTGTGGCAGATTTCACAAAGAAGCACATCATTTGTTTCTGTGAAGAATATGTCATGCATAGCAACACTGTATTTGTGTTGGTACGAAAGATCTGGTACAGGGGCAATGGTAAAGATGGGGGGAAGGGTATGATTGATACTTGATGCAAGCAGCCACATGAAAAAAAAAATACCCAGTGTGCAAATAATGCTTTATAAATGCCTTTCTAATTCTAGATACAGACAGGGCCCTGGAAGGGGAGTTTGAGGAAGATTGAATTAAGCTGTTAACCCTTTAGGCTCTCCTGTCATTTATCGTTAGGGAATTAATAGGGATGCGGGAATGCAGATGGCCTGCCTGTCAGCTCCGCGAGGTGATTTTTCTGATCTTCATGGACGTTTCCAGCATCTTTCATTAAACACTCATGTACCAATTTGTCATTTTAACTGGGCAGGAAAAGAAACTCCCATTGAACTCCCCTGCCTCAGGTGCTGGGAGTGAAACCCAGGAATAAGGAGTTTTTTCTGACTTTTCTGCAATTACCAGACAGCCTTGGGGCTGCTGGTGAGTGAGCAGACAATTTCCAGGCAGAAACTCACAAGTTTTTGTGTCTCCCGTCCTGCGACAAAGATTAAAATGTCTCATAACAAAAGAAGGCAAAGAAATTATTTCAATTTTATCAAATATTTAATACATGTTTACTTCTGTGATGTTCTCACTAGGAAAGGAATCAAAGGACTGACCTGATCTAAACATAGCATCCCCTCACACTGAAACTGCCCAAAATGCATCTGCATTTTTGGTCTAGAAAAAAAGAACAGTTCTTCTATGCTGTTGTTGGAAATGAATGCTACTGCGTAAGGGCCAATTCACTCAAAATGTGCATCTTGAGAAGGAGGGCTGAATGGATTAGTGCAGAAATGTACTGTGCTACTCCTTGTGGCATATTTTTGTTCCAGTCCATCACTTAAACCAGTACACCACACGAACACTGTTCTAATATATAAGTGAGAGGGAAAATAAACAAGCATTCATCATGAAAAGTACAATTGATTGGGGGGGGGGATCAAGCAAAATCACCTGGTTCCATTGTTTACCAAAATAATTTACAACTGTAGTCTTCTAATCTGAATTCTTAAAACAAAGACTGTTGTTTTAAAATGTTAAAAAGTCTGATTCAGGATATTGTACGGATGCTCCCATATGAATCTATTCGGACATTAAGAAGTTCAGAAGTCCTGCTCTGTGTGCCCCCACTGTTTGGTTACGATGGGTGATGATGGAACCTCATTGTGGGCTTTTTCTGTGGTGGTGCCAGCGCTATGGAACTCCCTCCCTAAAGATATCTGCTTTGCTTCTTCCCTGATGCAAGCCAAGGTGACCCTTTTTAAGTAAATGTTTGGGACTTTTTGACTGCTTTTTAATGACAACCAGAGGCGTGGAAAGAGTGGAGCGACCGGAGCAGCGGCTCCGGGCGGCTCCACGGCTTGGGCGGCACTTCGAAGTGCGCGCGCCCGCCCAGTGACCGGCTCCGCGGCTCGGGCGGCATTCCTCTGGAGCGCCCGCCCAGTGACGCAGGCGGGCGCTCCGAGGCCTTCTCCCCCCGACCTTGGAACCGGAGAAAGCCCTGGAGTGTCCACCACGACCGGCGGCCAGAGCTTTCTGAAGGCGGCCGACTGCTGCGCCGCGCTATTTATCCTTTTTATCGGGGGGAGAAGGCCTCGGAGCGCCTGCCCGCGTCACCGGGTGGGCGCGCAGGTAAGCCGGGTCGCCCCCCCGGGTGACGGCGCCCCCCCGGAGCACCACCACCACCACCCGGAGCGGCGCCGGGCAGCGGTGCTCCAGGCAGCATCTGCTGCAGATATGCCTCTGATGACAACAGCTTGTTGCTTTTTGTTTCTGCTGTTGGATTTAATTATTTTGAGATGTCATGTTAACTTTGTAAGTTAACTTACAGGTCATGTCATGTAACTTTGTAACAGTGCAATCCTGTGTAACCTTGCACTGGTGTAACAGTAGATGCACCGGTGTAAGTGTACTTACACCAGTGCATCTGCTGTTACACAGGTGCATCTACTGTTACACCAGTGCAAGGTTACACAGGATTGCGCTGTAAGTCTTTTATATTTGTAGACTGCCTTAAAGATTTGTACTGCAAGTTAGCCTAGGCTATAAATGTTCCCAATGAATAAATAAATACAAATGATTGAATTTGGCAAGTTAATGCTGAACAGTATTGAGGTACAATTCATCCAAAAAACATGTATTGTGTTTTTTTTTTGTTTTTTTAACTATTCCAAGTCCAGTTTCAAAAGCAAAATACAAAATAATGTAATTCAAACATTCAAATTCTGAAGTTTCTCCAAATTTTGCTTGTGTGTGAAATTTGGTTTGAACTCTAGTTTCAAGTACTGTACAGTATTCCTGGGTAAAAGGAATATCCTGAGCTAAGCCTGGACAGTGTTTATATTGTGGAAAGTGTGTGTGTGTGTGTGTGTGTGTGTGTGTGTGTGTGTGTGTGTGTACGTGTACGTGTACGTGTACTTTGGAATATGCAGAACTCCAGGATTAGGAATTATTAGGAAAGGGCTAAAACCCTCAAAGTATCAAAATACTATTATGACAAATATAATTGTGACACTGAAAAGACTGGCTAGTTTACTGCAGCCTGAGTGGATGAGTAATGATATTCTCTAACACTACAACCCTATGCATGTGTACTCAGAAGTAAGCCCATTGAGTTCAGTGGGACTTACTTCCAGGAAAGTGTGTACAGCAGGGGTTCTCAACCTTTGGAGGCCCGGGTACCTATCATGGTCCTATCATGGTCCAATTTTCTGAAGTACCCCTGCTAATTAATTGCTAATTAATTGGATTAATCAATCAACTAATTAGCTAATTAATCATTAAATAAAAAAGTATTAAAACAATTTTAAAACAATTTTAAACGTGACAAATATCTTATTTAACTTGTGTGTGTGTGTGTGTGTGTGTTTGTGTGTGCGCGTGCGTGCGTGCGAGTGAGTGAGTGAGTGAGTGAGTGAGTGGAAGGCCCAACACAAAGATCAGACAGAAGGGGCGGGTTGCATTTTCTCAACTACAAAAAATACACTGCACAGATGGGAGAGAAGGAAAAAAGCTTGACAATCCAATTCTACCTAACTTCCCATGCGGGGGAGTTTTGGCCTCCAGAGGACTCCTTGGGGCAAGGAAATATTTGTTCCCTTGCCATGGGGGAGGCCCCTGCTGGCCCAGTGGGTCTACTCAGACCTGCACCAGCTATATAGTTGGCACAATTCCGGATAGATCTGTGAAGGTGGATTCAGCCCGGGAAGGGGGCTAGGATTCGGCAGATACCACTGCCACTGAATTTGCCCCCTTCTCAGCCCGATCTGTCCTCCACCCCCCGTCACCTCCCCATTCCTAGTTCCTAGACTAGTACCTAGTCTGTAGATGGAATAGGCAAGGATAAGCAGGATTTCCAGTATGTGTGTGTGCGTGCACGTGTGTAATTTCAATGATAATCAGTGGAATTATGGCCAAATGTGTTTGATTTCCAACATTTTTATAGGTTTCAGAATGTAGCTCTAATTGATGCAGAATTTGGGTATAGGGGTGTGTGTGTGTGTGTGTGTGTGTGTGTGTGTGTGTGTGTGTGTGTGTGTGCGCGTGTGCATGCGCACGCACGATCATGCATGTGTATGTCTATGTGTATTTGTATGTGTGTATTTGTTTGTGCATGTGTGTGTGCAGAGGACCCAAAGCATTGGCCATAGTCTACACATCTAGTTTATAGTACAGTACTCTCTGCCTCAATAGCATGGATGTTGGCACCATGGACAGCTCTCTGTTAATGAAGTATGTACAATACCAGCAAGTAGAGAAAGGATGCTGGGTAGAGTAGAGTTGCACCCAACATCATTTCCCTTGGAAGACTCAGTAGCTGGTTTTTGCTTATGTTTAGAGCCTAGATGAATATTTAGGGTCAGAAAATAATGCTTCTTTATTCCAAAGTAACTAGTAATACAATGTTTGATTTTTGTTTTCCACCTGCAGTATGTGTGACTTGACTGACTTGCGTAAGCCATCTACAGCTATTGGGCAGCCCAATCCTGTCTAGGACCACTGCAGCATGCAAAATCATGCTGTGCCAGATCCTATGCAGGATTGGGTCAGCCCCGGTGCAGCTGGAGCACACCTGGGGAGAAAAGGGATGTTTGTCCCTTTACCCTGGGCAATGCCCCAGCTGCCCCTATGGGTCTTGGATATGCGCGGGTAAAATGTCCAGCACAAATCTGAGGAGCCTGTGTAGGACTCGACAGGCCCCGGACGGGATAGGATTCGGCAGTGCACGCCGCCAAAGATCCCTCCCCCGTCCTAGCCCGGTGGGCCAATCTCCCTCCTGTTCCACATCATTCCTCCTTCCCTACGCCCTCCCCCACTGCCCGGCACAGGACTTACCTCTGTCCGCCAGTGGTGGCTTCTGTCAGCCAGAGAGTGACTGGCCACTCCAAAGTTGCACAGGATTGCGCTGTCAATCTGTAAGCACATTTCTTCTGTGACATCACTAGCTTTTTGTGTTATATTGTGGTCTAGCTTCACAAAGCGGTTTGCAGAGAAAATCAAATAATGGGCAGCCCAATCCTACCTAACTCCCTGCAACGATGCAGCAGTGCCAACAGGGTGCCTGCTGTATCCCAGGG
This sequence comes from Plestiodon gilberti rubricaudatus, assembly GCA_026170595.1. Lineage (NCBI taxonomy): Eukaryota > Metazoa > Chordata > Lepidosauria > Squamata > Scincidae > Plestiodon > Plestiodon gilberti. The sequence goes on along the minus strand of JANXHW010000006.1, from coordinate 38,011,604 downwards.
GAAGTTTTGGCCTCCGGAGGCCTCCTGGGGCAAGGAAACATTTGTTCCCCTGGTGGGTCTACTTGGAGCTGTGCCAGCTATATAGCTGGTGCAAGTCCGAGTGGATTCATGAAGACGGATTGGGCTTGAGAAAGGGGCTAAGTTTCGGCGGAGGGCTTTGTGAGGGCTGCTGCTATGGAGGTACTGTACTGTACTCCTCACAAAGCCTACAACTCTCAGAAGCTCTTTCGCCTACCTTTCTTCCTGTTTGGAGAATAGCTCCAGTTCTGTGCTGCTGCAGAACAAGGTAAAATAGCTTTCTTCCTGTTTGGAGGACTTCTGTTGCTTCCTCAGAAAAATTACTGGTTCTTTTCAAGAATTCAAAGAATTTCATACACCCCTAGGTTTTATCCTCGACTTATCCAAGTAGTAGTTGTAATTAAAAGGAAAGGTACTCATCAACACATTTTAGCCTAGCTGCTAGTCATCAGTGCACAAGTGCAAGTGCATTACAGTGCAGTGTGCCGATATAAAGAGGTATGGTGTGGCACTCCGAAAGAGACTCATTCTGACCGCATCAAGGAAAAGACATTATTACTGTGCTATTCATGAATTCTGTGCTAATGCATGAATTCAATATTCATAATTTGTTGGTTGTTGAATAAAAGTTTTTAAACAAATATGCTGTTTGCTTCCAAACAGAAAACAAAACAGATCATGTCATTTACATGCACTAACCTAGGCTGAAGTGGCCTTTACAGTCACAATTCAATACCTCCCCATTATATGTGCATATTTTTCTGTGTGGGCTCTTTTCCATGTGGGCTCTTTTCCATGTGGGCATGTGGGCTTTTTTCCCTAGAACCCAGCTGTGCTGACAAAGTGCACCCTACATCCGGGGGGGGGGGGGCGGGGGGGCGAGACACAGGATGGACAATTGGACAGCCAGCAGGAGGTAAGTAAAAATATTTTTTACTTACTCCCCGGTGGGCTGCCTGATTGCCTATGGGTCTCCTCTGACCTATGCCAGCCATTTTGCCTGCATACGTCCAAGGAGAAAAAATGGGTGGCGTGGCCTGAGAAAGAGGGGATAAGATCTGACGCATTTTGGTGCCACCAAGATCCTCCCTTTTCCTCCCCTTCCTCCCCCTCTTCCCCCTGCACTCCCCTCAATCCACCCTGAAACTCCCCCTGTCCTCCCCCTCCCCACCCACGACATGCCTCCACTGCCAACTTACTGGTGCCAACAGAGACTTGGGGAGCCACTGCTGTGCACACCACGCAGCTGCCCATTTGCAGCAGCAGACCAGAAACATGTGATTGTGGCCTGAATTTCGCACCACCAGAAAGCACCTGAATTGCTGACATGCCTCTGACGATCTGCAAAAGCCCTCGATGAGAGCGAGGAAAAGCTGCCAGCTACACTCTGAGTGAGAGGCAGAGTGCCGTCACCCAAGTGTGGGAGGCGAATGCCAGAGATAAGCCAGACCGTGAAGGAAACCATCTGGAATGAAGACGTTCTATGAAAGATTAGAACTTTGTATTGTAAAAACCCCTTTGGGGGTTTAGAATTGCCTGCCTATGTGCACTGGTATTTTATATATATACTGGTATTATTATTATTATTATTATTGGAAGAAATCCAAATGGAAGATGTTTTTTATTTGTGTGTCTAACGCCCCCCCCCCATCTTCTAATAAGACTCCCAGTGCAGCTTGCATAAAATCAGTACCGTACAAATAACAAATCATTAAAACAATATAGGTTTGGAGGGTGTGTGTGTTTTGCCTTGATGGTTTCTTCTTTTCTGCCCCCTATTGGTGGTTCTACTGGCCGCTGTGAGGGAGGGGCTAGTCAAAGCAGGTGGAGGTGGAGATAGTAACACTTTGCCTCACTAGCTTCAAATTCTCATTGTCATGCTCTTGTGCAGCTCCAGTTCATTTCAATGGAGGTTGTGTAGGAGAACGTCCAAATGGACTATGCCCTGTGAGTCAGATCTGTCATTCTCCCACTATCATCTCCTTAATGGTATACAAAACCCACTGCCTAAAGTGGTTGCCTCACCTTGCTTCCTGATAAGGATGCCTCTGAGGTTCTGTATGTTATAAACATGACAGAGATGAATCAGACACACCGAATTACAGTTTCAACGTATGGGCTGTGAGGGTTCACCATTAACATTTATTGGATATTGTCATCACTTTGGACTGAATGAAATCCAGATGTGGAAATCTTTGCAAGGAAAATTCATGAAGGTAAAAAAGTTAGCCATGTTGTAATTCCCCCTCCCCTGCCCATGGCTTCGCAGCAATTTCCTTGATTTATTGTTATTAAACCCAACAAGATTTGTAGAGAGGAAAAGTGAAGAGAGGAACACATGGCTGGAGTTGCATGATGCTAAACTGCTGAAAAGATCACACTATTTTCTTCCAGGGTGGAAACTTGACCAAAAAAAAAAAAAAGTATGTTGAAAGTTTTGCTGACAGGTTTAATGTCTTAATATTGCCTGACACATAAAGGGGGTCTAGTAGGTTATTAGAAAACAGAAGTATTTTTCTGTGATATCTTCTGCAGCAATACAATGTTTCAGAGAGGGAGAGGTTTTCCTTGCTATTCTTTTGTTCCCTCAGCAGTCTCATATCCTGACTGTACAAGTGAGCATCTATGTTGAGGGCGTTTTATGAGAAGCTGAGAAATGAGGTGGAAGATAGGGACCAGAGACGTTTTTGTAGTGAAAGGTGGGAAAGCAGAGGCAGGCAGCTGACAGTCCAATCCTATGCATGTCTACTTAGAAGTAAGTCCCACCATAGTCAATAGGGCTTACTCCCAGGTAAGTAGGATTGCAGCCTGAGATGAACAAAGGAAGCAGACGAACTGGATATGACATAGCTGAATCTGGAGATGACATAGCTGCTGAGAAGGCAAAAGGGAGGACTTTTCTATAATAGATGATCATTTTGTCAGCGGGCAAACCCACAGCTCTTGCTCTTTTGTTACAGGCAATCTAGACCTCTTTCCGCAAACTAGTGCTTTTGTGGTGGGTTTGTCACATTTCCCAGTGCAGAATCTACAGTGTTTCTTCTCTACTGTCTCCTTTATCCCAACTAGTGCTTCAGTTACAATAATGAATGGTGAATAGACTAATGTTGCACAGGTGCACAGCCACCTATGCACTTCTCTCCATTTAAAAAAAAAATTGAGAATCTGGTTATACATCCTAGAAGCATTATATTTTTGGGGTGGCCAAAATACCAGCGTGATTGGAGTAGGACTCTTCTTGCTAGTCAGACAGTAGCTCAAGGTTTTTATGAACCCTGGACAACAGTGAAGTATCTAGTATCATCCTATTTATTTATTTATTTATTTATTTAAAGCATTTATACCCCGCCTTTCTCCCGAGGGCACTCAAGGCGGCTACTACTCAGTCTCCCTTTTTCCTACTCAGTCTCCCTTTTTCACTTTGCCTTTGTGCTATGACTGTCAGTTGGATCATCTTTATCTTGGATAGGGATAGAAGGAGGAAGGTTGGGACACATTCTCACTTTGCACAGGGCTCAGCCACAATTGCGGCAGCACTCACTGTGTCTTGGGCCTCATCCAGTGGTGTCACTGGCTCGCCAAGTCAAACTTAATTGGCGGTGACATGAATGCCAATTACTTTTGGTTCCTCCACAGGACAAAAGCAGCCGGAGCAGCCCCGCGTGCTTGCATGAGCCTTCCTCTGCTTGCGCAAGTGTGTGAGGCTGATTGGGCACCTTCGACGGAACCTGTGTTTTCAAATACAGGTCCCACCAAAGGCCTGATGGTGCCTGAGAGGCTTTGTGCGCCTGCACAAGCAGAGGATGGCTCACGCAAATGTGTGAGACCAAGCAGCAAGCCTGCTTGTTTTCGTCGCCGTCAGTCATGATGGCAGTGGAGGCATGTGTCACCCCCTTCCTTTGCATCACCCGGTGCAGGCAGCACCTTCCGCACCCCCCTAGTGATGTCAGTGGCCTCATCAACTGCTTGGCCCTGCTGCACTCATCAATCGAACTAGCTGTGAGAACTAGTGAGCTCTCTTCCAAAGACCCTGTCATCCTTCTACCATTACTGGAGTTAGCATAGCCCCCCTCCCAAGAGAGGGAGTCCCAATGGAATTATACATGGGATTATTATTATTATTATTATTATTATTATTATTATTATTATTATTATTCTTACATTGAAGAGTATAAAATAAAAATATATAAACTTACGTAAGAGTTGGTACCTGAATCTGCTTTTTTCCCATCTTGTCTCCATCCCTTTTTCCTTTTGTATGAATTCTATAAGATTATAAACCATTATTTTATATTTTAAACCACCTAAAGTGCATTGGCAGAAAAGGTGATATATAATAAAATAAAATATGCTACTTTGAAGTTTCTGATATATAATTGTAATAAGCTTCCTTTTCTATTTATTGTATTAACTGAATTTTTAACTATTTTGTTGTAAGTCATTTTGAAGGGCTACCTCGGTCAGAATGGCATCCTATATACAGGTGGGCCCCCATATCCACTGATCCGCTATCCACGGTTTCAGTTATCCACGGATCGCGATGACCCCCCCAGGCTTTTACTTTTTCCCCAGTAAGCTTAGTTTCTTCCTTAAACAAACAGGAGAAGCAGGCAGCAGCCTCTGGCTGCTTATTGCAGGCAAATAAGATAAGTCCTAGAGAGGCTGTGCAAGGTTAACAGAAACCTTGCACAGCCTCTCTAGGACTTAGTCTTATTCTACTTGCCGGCAATGGAGGCTGCTTCTCTGTTTGTTTTAAGGAAGAAACAAAGCTTGCTGAAAGAAAAATAAGAGTGGGGGGGGGGGGTGGCGCGCACGCCTGCCCGCAGGGGAGGAAGGACAGGGGCCCCTCAGGAAACCATGGAGGGGGTGTTTGCTCCTATCCACGGTTTCAAGTATCCACGGAGGGGCCTCGAACATATCCCCAGCATATCCCCCCAGAGTACTGTATTTGAAAAATAATCATATCAATTAAAAGAGCCTGCATGTGGTTATATTTAGAATTATTTAGGTTAGCGGTTAGTTAGTTGTCAACAATCAAATGCATTCTTACATGCATTTCTTTCCCCTTGATTTACCAGAACTTACGGCCCAATCCTATCCTCTCAATGCAATGGCAGATCTCATGATCTGCCATCACATTGTACAGGCTGCCATCACCGAGCTGCTCCAATGGCAGGTGGCTCACTGCCAATGCAAGGAAAGCCATTAAACCCCGCACCAGCGGTGGCAGACTGCAGGCCTGCTGCTGGAGCAGGTAAGGTGGTGGTGGAGGAGGCGAATTGGGTCAGGGATCAGGCCAGGGGTAGGTTGGGGCAGATCTTGACAGCAGCAATGTTTGCAAGATCCAGAGCCCCCATCTCAGGCCCAACATGCCCCCTTGGACCACGTGCGTCGCTGGGCCGTGGTGGGGGGGCGGGCTGCTGCAGGGTGACGCACGCACCCCCGCGCGTCATCCTCTGGACGCTCGGAGGCTGGGAGAAGGCCTCGGAGCATCCGCCCCGGCTGCCGGTCCAGATCCTTCTGACGAGGCCCAATGTGTTAATACGTTACCTTTTAGCTTTTTCACGCATGTGCAGACTGTTTCTAAGGGCAAAAGGGCAGCCCTTGCCCTCAGAAACGGTCTGCGCATGCGTGAAAAAGCTAAAAGTTCACGTTTTAACACATTGGGCCTCGTTAGAAGGCCCTGGACCGCCGGAGAAGGAGGACGCTTGGAGCAGGGGTAAGTCCTCCTTCTCCGGCTTCTCTGGAGGGGGGGAATTTGGGGGGCACGGGGGGCAGCGCGCGCGCCCTTGCTATTGGGCGGCGCGTGCGCAGCGACGCCACTACCTTGGACCTAGCAGATTTGTCAGGAACATAATAATAATAATAATAATAATAATAATAATAATAATAATAATAATAATAATAATAATAATAATTCCAGTATTTATATACTGCCTTTCTTGTCATTGGATTTCTCCTCTGACTTTAATTCAAGGCAGTTTACAATAGGCAGGCAATTCTAAACCAAACGGTTTTTACAATACAATAAATGTCCTAATCTTTCGTAGGACACTTCTTTCCAGGTATTTCCTTTCACAGTCTGGCCTCTGTCTGGCATTCCCGTCACATGCGTTGACTGACAGGCAACTCCCTCTCACAGAGTGCCAGCTGCAGCTTCCTCTTTCTCTCTCTCTCTCTCTCTCTCTCTCTCACAGAGGTTTTTTTTTGCAGCTTTGTCAGCGGTGACAGAGTCTCGAACTGCCGTCCTTGGTCTTGATCTTCAGGCATGTACGGCTGCAGCTCTCCTGACTGAGCCAAACCTCCTGCCATAGATAGCTGGCATAATCTGAGTAGGCCCAACCATTGGGGACCAGGGAATGGTGGGGAACCATTTCTTTACTTACCACTCCATGCCGGCATGGTCCCCAGCCAGCCCGCAAGATGCAGCGGAGGCTGTGTCACTGGCACTGCTGCTGCATCATGCAGGCCAATTGAGGATAGGATTGGGCTGTTGCTGTTCTTGGTAACAGTGACTATGTAAAAGTTCATTAACAATACATTAAATACTCATAGAATGATAGGAACATATCCGATACCTGCTTTAAGAATATACATCCTGCCGTTTGAATATCAGAGCGCTCGCTCTAGACCACTTATGGCCATAAAACAGGAAATTCAGTCCAAGGCTGATTGAAAATGTAATGTTTCAAAAACCTTCTTAAAAAGTGTGGGGTGCTGGACTGGACATAGTGGACCTTTCTAGGGAGGGAGTTCCACAGTTGTTGCACCACCACCACAACTGAAGACCATACTCCATGTAATTGTCAAGCAAGCTCCATCTGAGAAAGCACATGGAACAGGACCTCATTAACAGCTCAATCCTACCTAACTCCCCTCCCTGCCAATGCAGGCATGCCAATGGAGCACGCGCTGTATCCTAGAGTGGGGGTGGCAGTTGCAAAGGCCTCTTCATGGTAAGGGCACTTTTGTTCCGTTGCTTTGGAAAAAGACTCTGCTTTCCCTATGGGTCTCCTTGGTCCTAAATAAGAAGAGCCCTGCTGGATCAGGCCAAAGGCCCATCTAGTCCAGCTTCCTGTATCACACAGTGGCCCCACCAGATGCCTCAGGGAGCACACAGCCAACAAGATAATATCCTGTTTCCTGCTGCCACTCCCCTGCACCTGGCACAGAGAAAACCCACTTCTAAAACCAGGAGGTTGCTTATGGTTTGTAACCTGTGATGGTCTTTTCCTCCATGAATCTGTCCAACCCCCTTTTAAAGGTATCTAGGCCAGGTTCCATCACCACATCCTGTGGCAAGGAGTTCCACAGATGAATTACACGCTGGGTAAAGAAATATTTTCTTTTGTCTGTTCTAACTCTCCCTCCACTCAATTTTAGTGCATGTCCCCTGGTTCTGGTGTTATGCGAGAGGGAGAAGAATTTCCCTGTATCCACTCTCTCCATCCCATGCATAATTTTATACATCTCAATCATGTCAGCTATTTTGCTGGCAAAAAAAAACAAAGAGTGTAATGGCAATGGAAATAGAGAGGGAGAGGGATAGGATCCAGTTACACGTGAGTGCTGGTGATTCCACCCCTTCCTGCCCTGTTCTACCTCCATCCCTGTTCCTCCCCCTCCCGCCCCATTCATCCCACCACCCACCCCCACAGCCACTCACATCGCACTGGCAGAGTCTTCTCCACGCACTGGTCAGTGTATCCAGCTGCCAACAATTGTGCTGACACATTCTGCTGGCGGCGGGAGGGGGGGGGTAGAATTGGGACGTAAGTTGTGTTTTTCTGTCTTTGTGTTTTTATGTGGAACTTGATCCTGATCCTCCTCTGTCAGGAATCCCTAGAGCTAGAACCAGAAACCTTTGGAAACAGTTCTAGCAAAGAGGGCAGATCTTGAACTCAGTTGACTCCAGTGGGATTTTCAACATTGACTTAACAGTAGCAAATTATGCTAAAAGACAATCAAGAAAACTTGCTAGATGTAAAGAAAACAATCAATTAATGAGAGATGTAATTATAAAGGCATTAAATCATTGTGCAGAATGTTGCCTCAACTATCCTAATGGCAGGGCATGGATTTTTATTTTGTAAAAAAATCCTTGAGCTTTGTTGATTACATTGATTTACTATACCTTGTTCAGTAGCATTCATTTTCCTTTTTTAGGATGTCAGGGTTTTGCTAAAGAGTGGGAGTTTTTCCCAGTCAAAGTAGAATATCTGTTTGGAATGGGGTTGGGGAATGCAGAGAGAGAGAGAGAGAGAGAGAGAGAGAGAGAGAGAGAGAGAGAGAGAGAGAGAGAGAGAGTTTTTACAGTATATAAACTACAGTATATGTTTTCAAAATCATGGAAGCCCTTTTGTCCTCTTGTTGAGCACATGTTTTTCAGAGTCTTTTGGAAAATTTCATGAAGAAATGCTACTAGCCCTACTTCAGAACTGTAACCAGGGTTGCTTTTGTGCCAGAGATATGTACTGTACATATTTGTGGGATTACATCACAGATCCGATGAAAGAATTCCCATCCCAGATATTCAGGCAATGTTCAATCTTATTTAAACAAATGAGACTCCGCGGCTCTACCATGAGTCAAGGTGGACTTGCAACCCAGGCAGCAGATTTGGGGTGTCATTAAGGGTTGCAGGAAGAAAACAGAGATATCTGTCCAATGGGGCACAATCCACTGGGAACACCTCGCACACATTCAGGAACTGCTGAATCTGCTGTATTCTTCATTTTGAGAACCTTGGCTTTCTGTTTTCTTAAAAAAAAATAACAGCCCAATAGTATCTAAACCTCCCACATGCCGATGCAGCCGCATCACCGAGGCATGCCCTACATCTGCGGGGTGTGTGTGTGCCCACTGCTAAAAAATAATAAGCATTGTAGTTTGCAGAGGAATAGTCTGAATTCAATTAGCCAGACAGATTTTCTGTGGAAAACTGACCTGTCACCAAGGTAAATGGAATCTATGGTGGAATTCTGCTGTGAGATGAAACTTTGTACATTCCTATTATGTTTGTGCTTGCTTGAAGAAGTAGGGTAAAGGTGATAGAGCATGGGTGTCAAACTCATTTCATACAGTGGGCCAAATAGCATTCATGGCACCTGCTGAAGTTTGGAAGTGACATCATTAAGCAGGCTGTGATGTCATTAAGCAGATGATGGACAGATAGAAGCTCTTTGTTTTCACATAGGAACTCAGCTGCAAATGATAGAAGAGAAAGTATGCAAATCTTGATCATATTTTTTTCAAGATATGGGAGATCCCAATTATCATGCTGGAGTGTCCAATTATCACACTGGCTGCCAATTATCACACTTTCAGCTGTGTGACTTAAGGCATCTCAACTCAGCAGTCGAGAAGTGCTGTGCAAAGTGACACCTCAGCAGAAGCGGCACTGCTGAAAGGGCAGCTTGCGTGATAATTGGGCACTTCCAGTGCCTTGATAGTGTCTTCCTCTCTCACCCCTCTTGGTCTGCCCCTTCCCCCATAGTATTCCTTGCCTTCTGAGGTATCTTTCTTTCTCTCCCTCCCAGAGCTTCGGCAGAAGTGGTGCTGCTGAAAGGGTGATGCTGGGAGAAACCAGTTATCATGTGGGCCAGATAAAGAGCTTCTGCGGGCCATATGTTTGACACCGCTGTGATAGAGGGCTGGGGTTTGGGAGAGCCGAAGAGCTTATACCTGTCCAGGTGAAATATATTTTTTCCAAGATGAAAGCTCATAGTCTCTCTTGGCATCCTATTTCTGTCTTTTGTTCTGCCAACTTCCCCTCCCTTGCAAACCTTCACTTAATATTTATTCATGAGTATTTGGTGCTTTCAGAGCCTCCAGGAGCAGCTGTGTGTGATCTGATGGAATTCACTCAGAAGCTGAGATGTCTTTTCATCTGTTCATCCCAGCCAACTCTGTGGCTGACAAGCATCTGGTGCTCTGGATTGGGTTCCAAACCCAGAGGCATTAGCATGCATTTTTTGTCATGTGCAGCTGAACACATAGGCAGGATGTGATCAAATCTATGGCTTTGTTAACATAAGTACCCTTCTTGTCCCTAAGCAATTAGAGGCAGAAAGGCAGAGCAAAGCAATATTAAAAGTGTGGAGAATGAAAAATAAAACAAATGTAGATTGGGGCATGTTGACATTTGTATATATCAGTGTCTGCATAGCGTATGGACAACCTGATGTGGTTCTATCTCTAAAAAAAAGTTGCTCTGAGACTGGGCAGTATTTGGATGGAAGGCAGCCTACGTGAACCCTATGCACACTGCTTTGAATTCCCTAGTGTGATTCAGACAAGGAAGCAAGCAAATAAATAGGACAAACAAATATGCACACATAGACAGAGATAGACAGTGTGTGTGTGTGTGTGTGTGTGTGTGTGTGTGTGTGTGTGTGTGTAAATAAACATTTCAAATCTCGTTAAGAATATAAGAAGAACCCTGCTGGATCAGACTGAGGCCGCAATTCAGCCTAGAAATAGGCTGACAGAGCATGCGCTCCACTGGCCTTAGGTGTTGCGAAAGTGCCGTAAGGGGTGCCGGGGGAGGGGGACATTGGCTAGCCAGGCCTGGGAGGGGGCAGGGATATCGGCGCTGGACTGCGCCGATATCCCAAGCCCCTTCCCGGGCCGAGCTGGCCTTACACGGCCTCCCTGGTTGTCTGCCAGCTAAATAGCTGGCACACATCCGAGGATGCCCATTGGGTGAGGTGAGCCATTTTGGCTGGCCGCCACATCTTAGGTAGGATCAAGCTGCCCGAGTCATCTTGCACAGCAACCTGCTCCCAACAGTGCCCTATCAGATGCCTTCCAGAGGCCCACAAGCAAGGCATGAAGACTACAGCACTCTTGAGGTAACAACCTCTACTTACACTAGAGATGCCAAATGACCTGAAGGGGAGTAATCAACCCCTTTTCTCAGTAGGTATATGGCAGGCCCCTTGCTTTTGTAAGGAATTATCCTGTCATCATCGTCACTACCCCTCTCATCACGTTGAGATAACTGCTCATGCAAGAAGGCCATTAGTTAGATTGGAAAGGTTTGAAAATAGATTGACAGATGGACAGACGTGTGTGCGGACATGGATTGCTAGGTGGGGGGGGGGAGAGAGAGATGCCTCCTCAATAGGTATTATGATGATACCTGCAGTCTCTATGTTCAACTCACAGATCAAGGATGGGGTAAGCTAGACATTCGTAATAAAGCTATGAATTCTACAACGGGAATCCTCAACCAGCAGTTAGAATCAATTATGCATCCTATTTTCCTGGTCAGACGGCACCAGCATTTCCAAAACAGTATGATGATGGCCCACAGTTGAAAAGATTCTTACACAGTAGTTCAGTTTGTTACTTGATAGAAGATGCCAGAGGGAGGGAGAAGAATGGGCATACATGACCAGAAATCCCTCACAATGCACACATATTTTTTTCTGTTACCACTTAATTCAGATGCATTCAAAAGCAAAGTGTAAAGACTCTGTTTTGCATCTCAGGAAAGCTACCTTAACTCTCTTGGATATACATATAATCTCAACCTTGTGAGATGAAAACTCTTTGTCCTATCAGAGGCAGCAAGCAAAGGCCACTTAGAACAGCAGAAAGTAGAAGTCATCTACATTCAAAGCATCCTAGGACTTACAAATCAGATAACTCTCTCTGTAGCTGATAATAAGTGAGAAAAACCAGAGGAAGCAGGCCAACAAGAATGCTGCATGCACTGCAGTTAGTTAGCTAAAAATCAGAATTCCTCCCATCTTCTTCTCTCCATTCTTTTGTGGTTTGGCCAAGTGCGGAATTTTCTCATTGCTGAAAAGATTACAGACCAAACTGAAGTCAATGTGAGCTTGTGAGCTGCAGTTTCGAACGCACAGAAATGCAACATAGCACTCTGCCTGTGCTGACCCATTACTTGTGCCTGCCATAATTTATATCAGAACTAAAATGAATTTTAGCATAAATTCTAAGACTAGATTTGCCATTCCTCATTTAAGCTTTGTATCTCCAAATTCCTTTCATGGCTAGCTTTCATGGCCTACATAGCACATCACATCAAAAAGCACGGGTATCCTTTCTTTCTTTCTTTCTTTCTTTCTTTCTTTCTTTCTTTCTTTCTTTCTTTCTTTCTTTCTTTCTTTCTTTCTTTCTTTCTTTCTTCCTTCCTTCCTTCCTTCCTTCCTTCCTTCCTTCCAGGAAAACATCTGTAATATCCAAGGCTGGCCCATCTACGTGGTGAGTAGGTTGCATCAGCAGCGGATTGCAGGGGGGGCAAGAGGGTGACAGATTCAGGTTGCCCTTCACCCTGAGTCTGCCACCCATTTGCGTTGCTAGCTGGGTCATGTGGGGTGTGGGTGATGATGCATTTTGCATCATCACCCAGCCCCCTGCACTCCTGGAAGGCTTCAGTTGAAGCCTTCCAAGTCTCAGGGAGGGTGGGAGGGCACCACAAACACTCCGATTTCGGCAGGTTTGTGCTCCTCAGCTGCTCATGCAGCCCTATGGCTGCAAAAAAGTAGCCACGGAGCTCAAAAAATCCTCCTAACGAGGAGATCACGGTTGCCACCCGGGGGCATTTGCTCCCCCCCGGCCCCATTATAGCAATGCCACTGCTGCCACCACCGCCACCTCCCTCCAGCCTGCCGCAAACACGAGCCACATTGATCCACTTGCTAAAAGGGAGCAGAAAGCAGATCATCTGCCTCCTTACTTTGCTCCTGGCATGGTTTCTTCAAACGTGGAAGTGCAGGACTTATTATTTGACAGGGACTGTGCAAATGAAGGAGCTCCTTCATTCATTTAGTTCCTTTAAAAGCAAACCAGATGCCCTGCACTTCCACATTTGAAAAAAATCATGCCAGGAGCAAGGTAAGAGGTGTTTCTTTTGTGCAGAGGAGGCAGTGGTGGGCCCATGGCGAAGGCAGCACCCGGATAGCACTGCCCCTGATAATATCAGTTTAGGGAGGAGGAGTTGTAGTTCTGTGATAGGATACCTGCTTTGCATACAGAAAGTCCCTGATTCAATTCTTAGCATCTCCAGGTAGGGCTGGAAAGAAATGCCCCTCTGATCCTAGAGAAGTTAATCCTAAAGAAGCCTGGTCAACTGCATTGCCAGTCAATGCAAACACTTCTGAGAAAGAACAACCAATTATCTGGGTCGATGTATGGCAACCTCGTAAGTTTATCTACTGTTCATCTAATGTGTATCAAAAAATGTTTTGAGAAGTCACTGAAAGTCAAGTCACATTGTCAAAATTTGTGGACACCAAGGCTTGTCATAAAACCAAAGTCATTTGCAGCTCAAAACTATTCTCAAATCAAGTCCAAAATTTAGATTTTGAGTTTGTTTGGTTTGAGGAACAGGCAGATGATCAGGACTGGGTGTAGTCCATGATGATGATGATGATGATAAAATCTTCACCCAAGCAATCCAAATTCTATGCTAAGGAAAGACAGATTCAAAGCCAAATCCGGTGTAAGGATCCACTGCCGGATCCTTGGCAGATGCCATCCCCGCCCCCTCCTGGGCCGGCTCGCCCAATGGCCCCCCTCGCCACCCGGACTGCCCATGCGGCCGGCAATGGTGACTTACCTTCCGCCGCAACGGTGACTTACCTTCCGCCGCCGGCCACATGGATGTTCTGGCGCCAGAGTGAGGGAGGCCGACCTTGCGCCGGCCTCCCTTGCTCTAAAGTAGGTGGAAATGTGCCTTGCATGTTTGCAACTGCTTCCGGCACCGGAGCGCTTGCTCCGGCGCCGGAAACTTAAGGTGGATCTTGCCGTCAATGACCTACATTGTTTGTACAAACTGAGCAAAGTGGTGTACAGTATTTCTTTTATTTTTCATATTATGCTGCATTTTTGCCCCTCTCCATGATGAGCAAAACCATTGTAAATGATACAGATTGGGGAGGGGCATGGTTATGCAGGGCTCTGAAATCACAGATCCAGTCACTGGAAATTTAGCTACCTCTCACACACTTCATACAAAGTGTTCACACAGTATCAGTGCAAGCCTATACACGTCTACTTAAGTAAGTCCTACTGTGTTCAATGGGGTTTACTCCCAGGAAATTGTGCATAGGATTGCAGCCTTGGGATCATACATTTGCAATAGGATGGAGTGGCAGCACAGTGGCAGAGCCTTGTTTTGCCTGCACAAGTTCCCAGGTTCAGTCCTTGGTATTTCTTGGTAAGGCTGGGAAGACTGCTTGAAACCTTGGAGAGCTTATGCCTGCCTGTGTGCTCAGTAATGAGCCTGGTGAACCTATAGTCAAAGTCAGTGTCATATGTTTAGGCCATAAGGGCTAGAAATGTGCATTTTTAGAAGGGGAATATGAGATTCTCAGGAGTCTGAATTCTTTATCCTACACATTAGGTACTTTTTCTGCCCTTCCATGGTATCCGTGTACACACAACCCTACGTTTGCAATAAATGTGCAATGTGAAACCTAAAGAAAAAAAATCCATGCATGTATTTGACATCTGAAAATTCAAGTGAGAGTTTTGCTTCCAAATTAGGTTACAGAATCATAGTTGGAATGGAAGGAGATCAAAGGGCCATCTGGTCCAAACTTCTGTTAGTACAATCTATCTACCAGGTGCTCCTCCAACAGACTCACACAAAGCAACCTACACAGGGTACAGAGAGATAGAGAGGAGGTTTGCCACAGAAAGGTTCATAGCTCCAGGAAGGAGTCTTATGTGTCATGTACTACAGGGCAAGCATGAGCAGACGGGAACACCCCTTTCCCAAAACTCAGTAAGTCAGAATTCTGTGCCAGCTACCAGCTGGGATTTTGCATCTATTCACCCCTCAAAATATCTGCAATCTTGCACCGAAGTTTCATTCCAATGTGTCAACTTGCGCCAAAATCCTGCAGCCCCCCAGAAACATTGATATGCTTTTTCTAGTCCGTGTGTTGCCTTTTGTGTGCAGCTCAAAACTGGGATATTTCAAAGGTGCTGTCTTTTTAAGTTGCTTGTTATTGAGCCTTGGGGTTGTGTTTCTACTGTAACTATAATTAGTGTGGGGAGGTAAAGGGGGGTGATCTTTGTTTATTTAGGCAGAAGGCTTTAAGATAAATGACAGCTCTGAAGATGCTTTTCAGCACTTCATAAATCAACTACCAGCTGCCCAGTTTCAGCTGAGAAATGTCTTGTGTGCTTTTCTCCTCCTCCTCCTTCTCCTCCTTCTTTCTTCTTCTTCTTCTTGAATGATTTTTTTTTTAAGAGAGAACTTTGGAGAGACTGCAAAGAGAGGAAAAAATGTAGATAGGGAGGAGGGAAAGAGGGGGAAATGACTTCATTCTTTTGAAAGCCTGGCTGCATTTGAAATGAAAACTGATTGCTTCATTTCAGTTTTGTGAATTAAAAGCTGTTAGAGGCAACCACGGAAAGCAGGGGAGACACAGACGCTCGGCAGACAGGCTGACGGCTTGGCTCACCCTCCTGTGTGGTGACAGAGGGTATTTTCAGCCTTCAGTTTAATGCTTCTTTCCACTGTCTCACTCAACATGTCTGGAGATTTATGAGCAACTTTATTTTTAAGAAGGGTATTTATAGTTCAGTGCCACTCCCCGCCACTCTTCTGGGTTCCTAGGCCAAAGTCACAGCCTGTCAGAAAAAGATTGATTTTTGGTGGCTAGTGGCAGAATGAACCACTCTGGCTCATGCAGGCCTCCACAACTTGTTTTGCCTCATAAGCTGCTTTCTATGGTGGCCTACCAAAAATCTCTATTTTTTTTTTCCTGCTGGCCTGGGACTGCAAACACAGGGTAAAAGGGGGTAATTACACTTCTCACAGACCACAAGACATGGCTGGTGGCCTAGGTTTATCTTGGTTGGATCATGCTGAACAGGCTGAATTATGGGGTACATGGGTACCCCCTTCTTGACAATAATTTCACAATAAATCTGTAACATAACAATTGGCCCTGGGACAAATCCCTTTGAGTTTTCTGCTTTCAGATTAGCCCAGACCTGCAGAACCATAGCACTTGCCCCCCCTCCCCCGGAATTCTAAATTTACTGAAAATTATACTTTTAAATCAGGGGCGGGGAACCTTTTCCCTGGCGAGGGCCATTTTAAATATTAGAAATTTGCTTGAGGGCCGGCCGTAAGGCCGGGTGCCATTTTTATTTATTTTTTAAATTTTTGCCCCCACCCCCCATCGGCCTCCGGAGGCTCCATGCTCACTGTCCGAAGCCGCCGCCAGGTCCGCGCATCACCTCCGGCGTACCATGCCGATGAGGGCAAGAGGGCAAGAGCTTGCTCTCATTGGCGTGGTACGCATGTGCGAAATGGCCAACGGCCTGGTGAGAAGGGGTCGAGGTGGCGGCCGGGGAGGACATGCAAAGGCCTTCTCCTGGCCTCCGGAGGTGACGCGCGGACCCGGCAGAGCCTCCAGGGGCCAGTTGGGCGGCCTCCCGGCAATCTCTCCGGGGGCCGGACCGGATGGCCTCGGGGGTCTGATCCGGCCCTTGGGCCAGAGGTTCCCCACCGCTGTTTTAAATTATAAATGTAGTGACATTTTTTTAAAGACATTAATTAATAAAGATGCGAGACTGGCTTCAGACCTGATGCCTGGCATTCCACAGCCAAGGTGGACAATAGGTTCTGTGTAAAAGATGTGAAATCCAGTCTTTCTTGAGGGCATAGCTTGAATTTTTGTTTTTAATGTCTGTCTAATCTTAGTGTATTGTTGTTAAACAGGCAAATGAAAGCTGTGTGTCGTTCCAAAATGTATAATACTGTTTAATGCAGTAAACCATCCATATAGGAGTGGTCTAGAAACCCCTGTGGTCCTCCTAGTTTCTCATTAGTACCACATCATAAGGTGTGCAGAGGGAGGGTGTAAGTGAAATAAATAATGCAGACATTCAGGCCAGTGTCTTGTGGTTAAGCATAATAAAAATTCGCCCCCCCACCCCACATCACCTTGTTCCTGTGGACACCTTCATGCATAACGTGTGATCCACTAAGCCAACAACAGCCCACCACCAGTCATGTATTGTAGTTGTCTGCAAAGTGCTTGACATCCCCCTGCCATTTTTTCAGTTAGCAGGCACAGGCAGACAACAACACCAGGAGGTTTCTTGATCCTTAATGGGCCACAGTGCATGTACATGATTCACAGCGCAATCCTATGTAACCTTGCACCGGTGTAACAGTAGATGCACCAATGTAAGTGCATCTTACATTAAAAACAAAAATAGTAGATGCACCGGTGTAAATTGCACTTACACTTGTGCATCTGCTGCTACACCGGTGCATCTACTGTTACACCAGTGCAAGGTTACACAGGATTGTGCTATCAGTTGCATTGCTAGCAGGGTCACGTGGGGGGATGATGTGTTTCGCATCATCGCCCCACCCCCTGTGCTCCCGGAAGGCTTCATTTGAAACCTTCCAAGAGCCAGGGTGGGTGGGAGGGCTGAAAAAACGTGCTGATTTTGGCACGTTTCAGCTCCAGCTGCAAAAAAGCAGTCGTGGAGCCCAAAAAAACCTGGCGTGGCTCCTCCTCAAAAGGAGATTGCGGTTGTCACCCAGGGGCATTGGCTCCCCCTGGCCCCGCTATAGCGATGCCACGGACATGACTAGAGGGCTCTGCCTCCATTGAGCAGATCTGTTTTAGCGTACTGCACAAAACCATGCTGCTGGGAATTCTCATTGGTCCCAGCATCATTTTTTGTAGTGTGTGCATAGTGACATATAAAAATATATGTAAGTGGCCTGGGCTACATATATTCTACAATCACGATACACAAGCATGGATTGGCTATTGGGTACAGAAGGCAGCAACCGCCATCCAGAGATTTCTGCTTTCATTTAAAAATAAAATAAGAATGATTCTAGCCTTTTTGCTATTATTGTATGATATTTATGGCCTTGAAGTTGAACTGCAATTTGGCATGTATCAGAAACAAACAAACAAACAAAAAAAGCACACTACAGGTGGGTCCCCATATCCACGGATTGGCTATCCACGGTTTCAGTTATCCACGGATCGTGGGGACACCCCCCCAGGCTTTTACTTTTTTCCCCAGTAAGCTTCGTTTCTTCCTTAAACAAACAGGAGAAGCAGCCTTTGGCTGCTTATTGCAGGCAAGTAGAACGAGACTGAGTCCTAGAGAGGCTTCTCAAGGTCAACAAAAACCTTGCAGAGCCTCTCTAGGACTTAGTCTCATTCTACTTGCCTGCAATGGAGGCTGCTTCTCTGTTTGTTTTAAGGAAGAAACAAAGCTTGCTGAAAGAAAAATAAGAGCTGGGGGGGGGCAAGCATGCCTGCCTGCAGGGGAGGGGGGCCCTCAGGAAACCATGGAGGGGGTGTTCGCTCTTATCCACAGTTTCAAGTATCCACGGAGGGGCCTGGAACATATCCCCAGCGGATATGGGGGGAGTACTGTATTCACAAAATGTCAACTCAACTTTGCCTTAGTACTTAAAAAAAGAAGAAGAAAGAAAACATGGTTTCTGTAGATCAGCCCTTTGGGCAGTAGCAATGTCACATCAATCCAAAATCACAGGCAACTCTTATGTGAATGGCTGAATTCTGATGTAATCTGTGATAGGGCATGCAGAAAATCTTGAACAAAGGTGAAGGGGAATAGAGCAATGGAGTGTTGGCCCTAGGTCTGAATGATATACAGAATTTGGCAGTGTCTCAGTGATGATTCCAGGGTATGGTTTGAAGGCACATGACACCGCAGGTAAGCTGAAGGTCTGGTCTGGTCTACGCAGGTCTGGTTGGAAGATCACCTGTGGATCCTATACATACAGCCTTGAATTCCACAGAAGAAATACTATATATATATAAGAAATAAATAATGCTAGCAACCTGGAGCACAGGTCTGCTCATTTGTCCAATTTGAGTTTAACGGTCTCAGTTTGAAAATGTTCAAATATCAGTTTTGAAATCCAACTTTGAGAGATATTTTCAAAAAGTTAGAACTGATTAATTTTAAGCTTGACAAATGCAATACTTTTTGCAAATCCCACCCACTCCTACCCAAGTCCTTTTTAACAACATCCATCCACGGGAATGTTGAGGGGAAAAAATTCAAATTAAAGGACCACACATTTTAATTTTTGCAAACAAATTAAAATGTTTTGAGAAGGATGCATCTCTCCCAGTTATATTAATAAAATTGGAGTACAAAAGGAGTTCACTTCATAAGATCAGAAACTTGTTTGATTTCATTGATCTACTTCAAACGTTTCTGTAGTTACTGTTCAAGCAATTAATTATAATATTTAACCAATGAAATTGTGCGGCACTGCTGTTCTTGGGAGCTTTGAGGCACATGATGGAAGAGGGGAACCAGAGAGAGCCAAGCAAAATACAAGTGGTGACAGTTTATCTGGTGACAACTTGGTGTTCATTATGAAAGCTTCTTGTTTTTTTATCTATGCCTTGTCTGCAGAA
The DNA here is from genome assembly GCA_026170595.1 of Plestiodon gilberti rubricaudatus. Taxonomy (NCBI): domain Eukaryota; kingdom Metazoa; phylum Chordata; class Lepidosauria; order Squamata; family Scincidae; genus Plestiodon; species Plestiodon gilberti. The sequence continues at coordinate 37,992,162 of JANXHW010000006.1, read as the reverse complement.
CAAGGTGTTCAGAAAGCCAATTGTCAGTTTAGAGAAGCTGCTTTGGACTGGGAATGAGTATTTAGCGTCTCCTTCCATTCAGCTTCTGGCTGCCAAACCTGAAGAAAAACTCTCTCAAGCCATTTCCATCATTGGGTTGGAAGAGAGCAACCACTGGGTAGAGGCGTCACTAGGGTTTTGCATCACCTGGTGCGAGAACTCATAGTGTCACCCCCATGAACCTCTTCACTGGGTTAGAAAAAAGACCAATCCTTTTACTCAGGACACAGGAACATGCATCTCAGTCAACTCATGCAGCCCAGTCTACTGTGTGCCACAATCAGAACAGTTGCATCACAGGTAAGATACCTGCAGCTCAATGGTCCTAGTGATATGAGTGATATGCTACAGGGAAACACATGCTCTCTCTCTCTCTCTCTCTCTCTCTCTCTCTCTCTCTCTCTCTCTCTCTCTCTCTCTCTCTCTGTCTCTCTCTCTGTCTCTCTCTCTCTCTCTCACACACACACACACACACACACACACACACACACACACACACACACACACACACACACAAACCTCTGTCATAACCACTCTCCCCAAATCCAAGGGACCACTAGCCAATGTGATCTGAGAGGCAGTTTCTTCTTGACCTGCAAAAGATGATTACTCAGAGACAAACTAGATATGATATTAATCACATTATTTGCTCTGATACACTTGTTTCTTGTTATTTTTCTTGTAAATAGTATGCACTGGAGGAGGAGGAATGAAGACTGGAGCCACAGTGAGGAGTTTCGGGCTTTAATCCTACCCCTGCCATAGTCCCAATCTGGAGTAGACACCCCCCATATTATTTGCCCTCAGAAAAAAAGCTCCCATTGGAACGCAGGGAAGCTCCCCTCCCCGGGCAATTAGCATGCAGCAGAGATCAGGATCATGATGTGTGGAACGAGCGAATGGTTAAAATCCTACCCCATGTTCCCAATTTGTATCACCAATTCATGCTACTTATGCAGGGGGAAAGTAAACCTGTCAGGACCAGTGACATGATGTTCATCATGTCATTTGGACTGGTATGTTTGATTTTTGTTTGCTAAATAGTGGTCACAGGGGGCCTCAAACAGGCTCAGGACCATTGTAGGCAAGGAAGGAGGCTTTGACTCTTTCCCTCCACCATGATCCCAGTCTGATTCAAGGCACCTCACACAGACAGTTACTATTTGTCCTGGGAGAGAAGCTTCCATTGGCACATGTGAGCAATATCCATCATTCCAAAGGAAATTGTGTTGGATGAAAATTCAGCCAGTCAAAACCCTGTTTCCCTTGATGGCCAATAAGAGAGAGCCAGTGGAAGGAAGGAAGGAAGGGAGGGAGGGAGAGAGAGCAAACAAAATCTTATGGGAACTAAAACAACTTTCTGACCTGTGGGCCACAACTGAGGCCACGGCAGGTGACCTTCATAAAAGTATCTGACTCTCTCTTTGCACTCACATTTGTTCTTAAGTGAATATTCCAGAATACTTACTAAAGCTCCAGTAGTCTTCCCTTCTCCAGCATTCTTGCCATTTCCTCTCCAAACAGTAGAAATTCCATACACTACACAGAATCAGGATCTTCTTGTAAGACCTGGTCAAGATAAATGAAGCAGCTTCTTTAACCCTTGTCCGATGTGGCTGCAGACAGAAACCAGGTGGTGTGTAGTAGAAATCTAAATCTTTCATCTTCTGTAAACAATCTTCCATTTTAAACTGAAAGGGCTTCAGGCTGAGGTGTGGGATTAGGAATACGATACTTTCTTGTCCATGCAGAAGTGATAACACACTGATGGCAAAAATAAGGTGCTTTGGAGGATTTAGCCATTACTCAACAGTGGTTCACCTGATGTGCTGAGAGAACATCTGATATCTAAACAAGTTCTACTCCTCCTGGAGTGCTTAGAGACTTCAGCTGCTAAATATTTGATGCCCTTGCTTGATAACACATCTTTAGCGCTTCTTCCAGTGGGCTGCATGTAGGACTACTGGAGGCAAGAAATGTGAATCGTAAATGGAAATATTGGTAATAACATTTGAAGACTGTTGGTGTGGAGGTGGGATGCAATTTCTAGAACAGAAAGTATCAGTGCTCAGCAGAGCCTGCCTTAGGAGCTGCGGGGCCCAATTGGAAACATTTTTGTGGGGCCCCAGATTCACAGCCAAGGTCTGTAGAATCTTAGAGATATAAATAAAATTTACTATAGACATTATATCTCTATGGTAGAATGGAAAGCAATCAAAATGTGCGCTTAAAAAGTGTGTGTGAGTTAATGGGCCAAATGGAGCTAAGCACGTTTTAATACAAAATTGCATACTGTACATGTAAGCCTACAAGTAAACAAACAGAATATGTGTACCTTTGAAAAGCAAATAGTTACAAAACCACTTGTTTTTAGTGACTGGAATGGTTTAGTAAAAATATGAATTTTATTTTTTGTTTAGAAAAAAACAAACCAAAATGTGTGTATTTGACAAGACTAGCACAGGGTCCCCTTAGACATAGGGCCCAACTGGGAGCAATTGGTCCAATTGTTTTAAAGCCGACCCTGGTGTTCAGGCTTCCCTGGGAACTCATATAAGCTGTTATCCTGGACGTAACAATCTAATAACATAGTAGTTCCCTTGCCATATGAGCAGATGTGTTGTGGTAAACTTTGAAGTGCAGGAATGTATCATGACACAGACACTACCCATAGCCATACCCCACTAACAGCGCAATCCTGTCTAATGCTATACCGGTGGAGCGATTGCTCTGCTGGTCTAAGGTGTCACAAACGTGCCGGAAAGCACATTTGCGCCACCCGACGAGTAGACAGTGAAAAGGCTTATGCCGCTCCACCAGCGCTGCGGGACAGATCGACGCTGCAGCGGAGAGATGAGTTCCCATAGCACGGCGGAGGGCAGAATGGGGTGTTTTGGGGGTGGGATTGGTCAGCTGGGAAAGAGGAGGGATTGGTGGAGGCCTCCTCTATGATATCCTATCTCCCTTCCTGGACCTGGCTGGTGTTACATGGCCAGCTTGAATGTGCACTAGCAAAATAGCAGTTGCACGTTCGAGTAGACCTATTGGGGCGGCTGGGGTTCTACTCGGGGTAAAGGGACGATTGTCCCTTTACCCTGAGGAGGCCTCCAGCTCTGCCGGCACAGACCCCATCCTGCACAGGATGCAGCAGGAGCTTGGTCCACATCTCTGACCCTGAGTTGAATTGTCCCTTGTATTACGAAAGCTTGAACGTTATCAGAGCAAGAAAAGTTGGTCCAATAAATATATTTCCCTTCCCCCACTGCCTTTAATATACTGTAGCTATATGCTGCCTGTTAACCAACATTGCCTGGGTTGTTGCTTCACTGGCCCTTGTTCTGAGACTGGACTTTGATGTTATCGGTTTGAGATTACAGTCACACGTTTTACTTGTGAAACTTCAGATGAAAGAGGAACAGAAGCTTAAAAGGACAGGGCCTATAAATATGTTTAAAATGTTTTCTGGTCTTTCTCAAACATTTCACCCCAGCAAAGGCATTTAAACTCTGATAACCTTTTGGACTCCTAAGAGTTGTAGAGACTAGAGTACATTCCTTTATATTTAAATGAACTCATACAGCTAGTCCTTTCTTTCTCCGTTATATAGTACTGTAAGAAAGGGGAAGAGGGTCCCTTGCTTTGGAGCCTTACATTTCATTCACTGGGTCTGGGAAAGAACCAGTTGAAGAATGTTTTGTTTACAATTGTTCTGAAAGTGGTCAGCCTCTTACCCAGTAAAGTGGAATATGTTCGGATACAACAATCTGTAATGTATGTCCTTTCGGTTCTTTATCATTTCTCATGACCTTTTTGGTCTTCCTCATCACTATTTATATGCCCTTGACATATTTCTAAAGAAATTCAAAGATCCCCTTCTGACCCACTTTGTACTGCATGCCACACACACACACACACACACACTGCCCTCATCCACAGGTTTTGTTTTCGTCTCTCTTTTCTCATTCCTATGGTACACTCAAACACAAGAACCCTAAACAGGACCTAGAAGAGCATGGGGCTGAACCAGTATGCACATGAGATGCTGATATGCATGTATCTGTATATTTCTAAAAAATGTATGTATAAAGAGAGGCACACATGCATGTAAGATGCAGGCTGGTTTAAATGTAGGGTGGGTCTGGGACAACACATACCAGTTATGTTTGAAATTAGATTCAAAAGAATAACTAGAGACTACGCAGTGGCATCACTAGGGGGCGGGGGGGGACTGCTCCGGGTGACACCTTCAGAGGGTGTGTGTGACACCACTAGTGGCCAAAATTGTGAAAACTTTGTATTTATGAATAATACCATCATGCTATATATCATTCGATGTGTCATGTCATGCAGAATGCAATGAAATGAACTGTTTTGAATTATCTGTATTCTATCAAAGGTTATGGTCAAACAACCAGAAAAAATAAAACAACTGCCTTATGTAACAAAAAGACAAAAAGTGGATTTTCTTAACTCAAAACAGACCAATGAGACTGACTGTTCTGAGAGCCAAGTTGATTACTGATTTGTTGGGTGACCTGTACTGTTATATGTTAAAATAAATAAAGTTAATGGGAGCGACACCATGAGTTACCGGACCAGGTGACACCAACCCTAGTGACACCAACACTGACCAGAGTAATCTGTAGAAATACATAGTCCTGCCTGATGGGCATCTCAGCCCAACCTTGTTTCTCCCTATTCACCTCTGGGGTCCATCATGGGGGTGATGTGTTGAGCACTCGCACCGGGTGATGCAAACCCTAGTGACGCCTCTGAGACTACGTACACCCTGCCAAAATTCAAAGACAGAAGGAATTTTGTATCTTATTCAATCAGCCAAGCTGCTCTGCTTTTGTGAACTGATTCAGCAATGTATCATTTATTTTAAAAAAGAAGAAGCAAGAAACCTCTTCTCCTTGGAGAGCATTTTATCTTTTAAGGCAACCCAAGTCTATAATCAAGTCTTACAACATAGCTGGCTACTTCATAAAATCCCAGTAAATCATAAAAGGGGCACATTAAAATAATTTGTATCAGTAGGGGACTGATTTAAAGCACTGCTCCTCATTCATCAAGGGAAGCCTTACGTTTGCTGGCATAATCTGAGGAAATGCTGACAAGGTTTGCCAAATCCATTAATAAATTTTAAGAAGAAAAAAACAGGGCAAGAAAAATGGAAGATGAGTATTTCCATAACGGTAATGGACAAGGGGAGGTTAGTGGGGGGATATTTTTTCTCAATAAACTGTGACTCCTTCACAGCTCCCCCTCTCCCCCCCCACCAAATCAGAGATGGTCTTACTTACATAAGGCAAACAGTGGCAATCACCTTAGGCAGCGGATTTGGATGTCATGAAGGATGTCAGAGAAGGAAATAGACAGGATCTGACCCATGAGCACAATCCACCAGGAAGTTTTCCTGTGCAAGCCTCCCTGAAAAGTGACAGGAGCTAAGCAAGATTGAGCCCCATAGTCACTATTAGGAAGGGGAAACCATTCCGATATTTTGCCTCAGGCACCAAGATTTTGTGGGCTGGCTCTGAAAGGGTCATTCCATGTGAAATCAACCAATGCATGAAACCTTGATGTCATGGATTTTGTTCATTTTTGGTACATTTGTACCTTAACATGAGATGTTTAAAAATTCAGATTTTTAAGTTCAGATTTTTTTTGTCCATCCGTTTTTGAGATATTGAATGTTCAAAATTGCCTAAAAATGCCAAAATTCACTTGTCACCATACCTTCAAACGCCATGTACAGGATAACGATGAACACTACAGACATGGGTCAGGTGCCATTTTAACGCTTATGAATAGGGCTTTAAGTTGATATACAACATGACAAATTTGTAAATTTTCACGAAATTCAAATATATTCAAATAATATTAATTTTGAAATTTTGGAAAATTGAACTTTTTAAAAAATTTCAAAAACATCACACTTAAAGGTATATGTCTTGTAGTCAGTCAAAATTTCAAGGTGGTATCTCAATGGTATCATACAAAAATTAAATTTTCTTGTTGGCAGTGACCAGGAATTAAACCCTTCAAGTCCATTTTTCTACAGTTTACATTGATAAAATTATGTGGTAAACTGAAATGAATCCAAAAATTTATAACAGGTCTTATAGAGATAGATTTATAGAGAATGAATTCACTTTCTATTCTTTTACAGGATCAGCTTTTTGGTAAAACTATCAAAATCATGAGCTTTTTACTTCTGTTCGTAGTTTTAAAATTTTCCTTTAGTTGCTGAATAATTTCTGAATCAGCACAGTGACATTTTTCCTCATCTAAATCATCTTCAGAAGTAAAAAATAATAATTCTTTGTAGATCCTTTTAATCTTACCCATCTTTTCTTTGCACTTTAGATACTTTCTTCTTGACTCACCAAGGGTCAAAGAGGCATTTGACAGTAATGACACCCATGTCTGTAGCTTTCATCGTTATCCTGTAAATAGCGTTTGAAGGTATGGTGACAAGTGAATTTTGGCATTTTTAGGCAATTTTGAACATTCAATATCTCAAAAACGGATGGACAAAAAAATCTGAAAAAAACAACAATTTTTAAACATCTCATGGTAAGGTACAAATGTACCAAGAATGAGCAAAATCCGTGACATCAAGTTCCAAAATGGATTTTTCATTGGTTGATTTGACATGGAATGACCCGATAGCAATCTAGAAAGACAAATCATGAATAGCCCAGAGGGTCATCTAATCAACTCCTTGCACTTAAGAATGTTAGTTTACACCCAAACATTCCTCAATGGGCCCCAACAGAGATGACTGCTAAGTGACTATTTAGTTGCCTCCACTGTGGCATGATGTCCTTTACATCATAGGATGTCCTTTACATCATAATACATCATAATACATACATCATAGGATGTCCTTTACATCATACATCAAAAGATGTCCTTTACATCATAGGAGACTGGAATGCTAAAGTAGGAAATCAAGAAATAAACGGAACAGGCAAGTTTGGCCTTGGAGCGCAAAATGAAGCAGGGCAAAGGCTAACGGAGTTCTGTCAAGAGAACACGCTGGTCATAGCAAACACTCTTTTCCAACAACACAAGAGGCGACTCTACACATGGACATCACCAGATGGTCAATACCAAAACCAGATAGATTATGTGCTTTGCAGCCAAAGATGGAGAAGCTCTATACAGTCAGTAAAAACAAGACCGGGAGCTGACTGTGGCTCAGATCATGAGCTTCTTATTGCAAAATTCAGGCTTAAATTGAAGAATGTAGGGAACACCACTAGACCAGTCAGATATGACCTAAATCATATCCCTTATGAGTATACAGTGGAGGTGAAGAATAGATTTAGGGCATTAGATCTGGTAGACAGAGTGCCTGAAGAACTATGGACAGAGGTTTGTAACATTGTACAGGAGGCAGCAACTAAAACCATCCCAAAGAAAAAGAAATGCAAGAAGGCAAAGTGGCTGTCAGATGAGGCTTTACAAATAGCTGTGGAAAGAAGGAATGCGAAAAGCAAGGGTGAAAGGGAAAGATATAACCAACTGAATGCAGATTTCCAGAGAATAGCAAGGAGAGATAAGAAGACCTTCTTAAATGAGCAATGCAAAGAAATTGAGGAAAACAACAGAATGGGGAGGACTAGAGATCTCTTCAAGAAAATTGGAGATATCAAGGGAACGTTTTGTTCCATCATGCCAAAGATGGGCATGATAAAGGACAAAAACGCGTCACGTTCGGACCTCTCAGAAAGCCCTCGACCGCCGAACAAGGCGGTCGCTTTGAGGAGGGCTTCTCCCCGGTCTCCGGAGTGTAGCCTCCGGAGGCCGGGGAAGCGCCGACTGGGCGCTCAGCCCCGAGTCCGGCTGCTTGGGGGGGCACACCAACCCCGCCCCCCCAGGCGCCGGGAGGGCTGGGAACGCCACTGGACCTAACAGAAGCAGAAGAGATTAAGAAGAGATGGCAAGAATACACAGAAGAACTATACAAGAAAGATCTGAACGTTCCTGATGACCACGCTGGTGTGGTCACTGACCCAGAGCCGGACATCCTAGAGAGTGAAGTCAAGTGGGCCTTAGGTAGCATTACTAACAACAAAGCTAGCGGAGATGATAATATCCCAGCTGAGCTACTTAAAATCCTAAATGATGATGCTGTGAAAGTGCTGCACTCAATATGCCAACAAATTTGGAAAACTCAGCAGTGGCCAAAGGATTGGAAAAGGTCAGTTTACGTTCCAATTCCAAAGAAGGGCAGTGCCAAAGAGTGTTCAAACTATTGCACAATTGCACTCATTTCACATGCTAGCAAGGTTATGCTCAAAATCCTACAAGCTAGGCTTCAGCAGTACAAGGACCGAGAACTACCAGAAGTACAAGCTGGGTTTCGAAGAGGCAGAGGATCTAGAGATCAAATTGCCAACATGCGGTGGATCATGGAGAAAGCACGAGAGTTCCAAAAACAACAACAACAACAACAACACCTACTTCTGCTTCATTGACTACGCAAAAGCCTTTGATTGTGTGGATCACAACAAACTGTGGGAAATTCTTAAAGAGATGGGGGTACCAGACCACCTTACATGTCTCCTGAGAAACCTGTATGCGGGTCAAGAAGCAACAGTTCAGACTGGCCATGGAACAACTGATTGGTTCAAAATTGGGAAGGGAGTATGGCAAGGCTGTATATTATCACCCTGCTTATTTAACTTATATGCAGAGTACATTATGAGAAATGCAGGGCTGAATGAATCACAAGCTGGAATCAAGATTGCTGGGAGAAACATCAACAACCTCAGATATGCAGACGATACCACCCTAATGGCAGAAAGTGAAGAAGAACTAAAGAGCCTCTTGATGAGCGTGAAAGAGGAGAGTGCAAAAGTTGGCTTGAAACTCAACATTAATAAAACTAAGATCATGGCATCTGGTCCCATCAATTCCTGGCTAATAGAAGGGGCAGAAATGGAAGCAGTAACAGATTTTACTTTTTTGGGTTCCAAGATCACTGCAGACGGAGACAGCAGCCATGAAATTAAAAGACGCTTATTCCTTGGAAGGAAAGCTATGGCAAATTTAGATAGCATAATAAAAAGCAGAGATATCACCATGTCAACAAAAGTTCGTATAGTCAGGGCGATGGTGATCCCAGTAGCAATGTATGGTTGCGAGAGTTGGACCATAAGGAAGGCTGAGCGCCGAAGAATAGATGCTTTTGAACTGTGGTGTTGGAGAAGACTCCTGAGAGTCCCTTGGACTGCTAGGAGATCAAATCAGTCAATCCTAAATGAAATCAACCCTGACTGTTCCCTGGAAGGACAGGTACTGAGGCTGAAACTCAAATATTTTGGCCACCTAATGCGAAGAGAGGACTCTCTGGAGAAGACTCTGATGCTGGGAAAGATTGAAGGCAAAAGGAGAAGGGGAAGGCAAAGGATGAGATGGTTAGACAGCATCACCGATGCAACGAACATGAAAATGAGCGAACTCAGGAAGATAGTGGAGGACAGGAAGGCCTGGCGGGATATGGTTCATGGGATCATGAAGGGTCAGACACGACTTAACGACTGAACAACAACAACAACACTGAGGCATATCTTCAAATGTATCCATAAGAAACACAGCACAACCCTATGCATATCTACTCAGAAGTAAATTCCATTGTGTTCAATGGGACCTTCTCCCAGGAAAGTGTGCAGGATTGTAGACCTTACAGCACAATCTGAACGTCTTTGGGTGCCTGTGCTCCGGCCTCACCTAAAGAGCCAGCGGAGAACCAAGTAGCCCCATTGCAGTGGCTGGGGGTTTACTGCCCTCTTACCCCGAGTAGACCTCCAGCCAGGGCCTTCCCTGGATAGGATTCCATGTGAACGCCCTTTGCCAGGGGAAGATATGACTGGGGTGTTAATATTCTAGTCTCGCTGAGCTGAAACTAGTAATTTTTGCAAATGTTTTTAGCAGAGTCATAAATTGTCTCCCATTTTTAGTGATTTTCTTTTGCATTTCAGTTACCTGCACTTGCTCGTGTTGGCCCTTAGTGACATTATCATATAATGTGCAATCCTAACCAACTTTTCAGCACCTGTGTAGCCGTGCCAACAGGGCACACACTGCATTTTGCAGTGGAGGGGCAGTCATGGAGGCCTCTTCAAGGTGAGGGAACATTTGTTCCCTTACCTCGGGACTGCATTGCGGCTGCACACTGGCTCTGGAAAATTGGTTAGGATTGTGTTGCTAATTTGTTTGGTTGTATCAATCCACCTGTTGACCTCCTTCACAGAAATGTGGTAAGGGTTACAGGTGTAGTATGTGTAAAGTGCATCAAACACTTAAAGTACTATATATAGTATATAGGTATTACTGTTAGATCATTGGCTGACCCATGAGGTGCAATCCATGGTGAAGTTCTTATGCACAATCTCCACTGCAATGAATGGGAGCTGCATTTCCTGGTGGACTGTGCACCATGTTAATTAGTGTGTATATGCTGCTTGGATTTTCTGTCTCAGGCTCCAAAACATCTTAGCCCAGCCGTGATGTGATTTGGTTCACTGAGTACATAAGACCATTGGTTTGCTTGGGTTTCAAATGGGGGTCTTCCCCAGCCTTGCCTGGAGATGCCAGGAACAGAACCAGCTTGCAACTGAAGCTCTACCTATAGCCCCTCTTGAATAAAACTATGGAAGTCATTTTATGAAGGTTTTATTAATCACTCAAGCACCTATGTCTGGTGTGATGCCACAAGTAAAGAATAGGAACAAAAATGGTGATACTTTGGCTGCAATCTTATGTTTGCATAAGATTATATAGACTATGATCTTATGCAATTATAATATATAATGTATATATTATGACCAGTATATATTATATAGCTAGCTTCAATGAGATTTTAAGCAGTCTAACCCTACACATGATGGCAGCCTTGCTTGCCATCTCAGGGGATAGCTTTGGGTCAGGCTTACCCTCTGGTTATTGCCACGTGTGGGATCAGATTGGATTGATAGACTGCTTACTGTATGTGGTAGTGGCAATCACTTGTTTGCTTCCCCCTTTCCTCTGCAGCATACAGCTTTGCTTACTTTCTTGAGTCATCCAGAGCTGTTTGCATCTGCTGATATCATTTTGCTGTGCATCTGCTCTCTGCTTATGGTGAGGGCTGACTTATTTGACAATTGCATATGCACACCACAAGTATGAAAATTGGCACTAACTGGATTCAAAATGCAGCGTTTTAAGAACTCCTTCCTTCCTTTCGAAGAATATATTTATTCTGTAAATCTGGGAATTTTGAAAGTGTGTTGGCAATCCCTGGTGCAAGGGGGGCTGAACAGGGTCTCCAGTAATCTGGGTGCAAAAAGCTTCAGTGCCCAGCATAGCTCTTTTCCCCTCTCCATGACTAGGAGAAGCAGAATAAATTATGCAAAGAAACACACGAAAACAGATGTGTTTAATTTGGATATATTTATATAGGTCACAGGAGTCCGTTTTTCTTGGCATAGAATGTAGGTTACTGTGATGCAGAATTTTGTTGGGTATGTGTGTCTGCTTTACTTTTTTGTTTTAAAGCATGCAGTACTACTCGCACCCTGTAGGTGGCCTAGTCAGTTGACGGTTCAATGTTTGCCACCAATTGCGCGCAGGACCTCCAGAACCAGAGTGCTGAAGCAGGGGGGACCAGCGTGAGTTTTGCCTTTGAAACTGGATGCGTCTTGTTCTTTTTATTACTTACTCGAAGATTCTCCTGCTGTTTTCGAACTATTCCTCTCTACAACGTCCCTCCATCAGCATATAAATATGAAAGATGTCAGCCCTCCGACAGAGCAGCAAGCATGAGCTGCAAATCATACAATGTTGTTTCCTTCTAGAATTCCATAGTAAACGAATAGGGGTTTTGTCCTGTGGAGGGTCAGCGTAGGGTAGAAGGGGGGGGGAAGGGGGGAACTCTGCTATGGATTTAAAGCTGGAAGAACAACAGGAGCTCAAAAATATCATTAGGACTAAAATAAAAGTGATAGAAATAATCTGTAAAAACTAACCCAATCCTCCACTTTTGAGAAGTGGTTGATTTCAAGAGATGTGCAATGAGTACAAGTTTGTCTGGAATCCACCATATCTGACCTGGATGCTTCTGTCTTTGTGTTGTCAGACTGGGGAGGAAGACTGGTTATGATGGGGTGAAAGAGATGCTCTCTGCCTGTGCTCCAAGGCGTTCTTTGTTATTACCTCCGATATTCGCAGGAAGACCCCGGCTCTCCAGATCAAAGGCTGAGTCCAAGTTCAGATTATTCCTTGGTGTTGGGCTACGTAGGTGTTGAGTATATATAGACCTTCATGTCTATCTTTTGATGGCAATTGTTAATTGTACCTTCAAAAGCAGGACGACCTTGGAAATGCACATGTGAAATAAGAATGTTCCTATGAGCATGTGCAGAGTGACTTTTAATCATTACTAACAACTAGGCATGTATGTGTTGAGACTAGGCATGAGAGAGAGAGAGAGAGAGAGATATTTTAGTATTTCATCCAGGGCATCAAGGCACACAAGACGTGTGCCTCCCATTCTATGTTCTTATCTGGTGCTGGCACTGCTGGGTTCCTTTCCAAGACGTTTTGATGAAACCTGGAATAAATGCTGGTCTACTAAAACCCTATCCAACCCTGGCCTTAAAATGGAGCCTGGCATGCCCTCTGTGTATGCACAGTGAGACCTCTAGCATGCAGGGACCAGGGAGCTTCCCATTAAGCTCCAAGTAGAGAGGGCCTGCAGGATCCATATTAGCAAGAGTCAGGTAATTCTGCATCACAGGTATCTTTGTCCTCCTCACCACCACAGTGTCAAGTGGAGTGCTTTGCTCCCCCCATAGAAGGGCATTATTCACTTATTTGGGTGTAAGAAGTTCAGAGATACGATTGGGATAAGAGCTTCCTGCCCCTGGTGACCTCAGTCAACAAACACCAAGTCTTTCCCTATCCATATTGCTCTGTCTTGTGTTCTGTTTGTTGGTCACGCTGGAATGTGACAGAATGTTGGGAACTGATTTCAGTATAGTACTATACTGTATTGTATCATATAGTATAGTATAAATTCACATATGCAGGCGCTTACATATACAGACACATCTCTCAGTACAACTCTCAATTTGTGCACAGTTACCCTTTTCCGGAATCATATGAACCTCAGGGCATTCGTGAACTTTTCTCACCTTCCCTGAAGGCTTGATCTCTGATCCGTTTGTTGAAAGCTTACCCCTGAATATGCTTGGTGTTCTCTTGTTACCAGCTTGTGGTTTGTTACCACACCCCACCCCTTCAACCCAAAATAATTTTTCAAAGAAGACCTCTTGCCTGGAGTGCTGACTGAGTGGTGGGCCTCGGAAAGCACTGGTTGTGTGGGAAGACCTAAACATGACCCCATCTCTGGTCCTCTGGACAGCCAGAGCCTGTCCTTTAGTGAATTCATTTAGGGTTGAACTTTCGGTGAACCGAAGCTCGAGGGGAAGAGGAGCTAGCAGGGCAAGGCAGACAGAGTGAGGCTCTAGGCAAACCTATCAGCCTGAGTAAATATTGAACAGGCCCACGTGAGAGGTATGGGTTGAAATGGAGCTGTCAGATCAGTATGTAAACTGAGGAAGGGATAGGTGAGTTTTGTGTGGAGAAAAGGGACCACCTATTCATTCTAAAAAGATACAGTTTGAGGCTCAAGCCAACATAATAGTTACCCCCACCCCCACATATATGGGTGGCAAGGGAAGAAGCTTAATTTCAACTCAGCCTTAGAATACCTGAGATATTTATTTATTTATTTATTTATTTATTTATTTATTTATTTTTCACATTTTTATACCGCCCTTCCTCCAAGGAGCTCAGAGTGGTGTACATATTTCCTCCCCTCCTTTTGTCCTCACAACAACCCTGTGAAGTAGGTGGGGCTGAGAGATAGTGACTGGCCCAAGGTCACCCAGGAAGCTCCGTGACTGAGCGGGGATTTTGAACCTGGATCTTCCAGGTCTAAGTCCGACTTCCAAACCGCACTACACCATCCTGGCTCCAATAAAGATAGCAATAAAGGAGTGATTCTGTTCATGTACAGACTGTGTTTTTTGTCGCTTAATTTCTAAAGTGAGAGATGCTGTGGCTCAAGCCTGCCTGGAAGCCATATTTTGCAACTTGGAAGCTCCTCCTTCTGATTCCAGGTGGATTGGAGCAGAAAATGGGAAGAAAAAAGAACTCTGTATGTGATTAGAGGCACCCCCTGTATTCCAGGGCTGAGTATTGCCAATAAAAACACTCAGCCCTGTGTTATTCATAGCACAAGGTTTTTCCTATATCAGAAAAGGGGAGCTCCTACCATATTTAACCATTGGAAAAATACACCTGCAAGCAGGCCTGGCCCAAAACCTCCTGGTGCCTGAGATAGCATGCCAAATGCTCCCCCCCCACACACACACTTTTCCTGGTGGTATGTTAGCCTCTGCTCCTTCCACTCTGTGGATTGCAAAAAGAAGAGAGGGCAGAACAGAAGTGTGGAGGAAACACTTCCTCTTCTGCTCCTTCTCTCTCTTCCTTTTCCAATCCAGGGAGTGGGGGGACGAGGAGGAACAGTGGAGGCAAGTGGGCAGAAGTGGGTACCCCCTGACAATCTGCTGCCTGAGGTGACCACCTCAGTTAGCTTCATTAATGGGCTGGCCTTGCCTGCAAAGTCTCAGGAGTGTGATAACTTGTCCTTGGGAAAATGAAATTGGAAGAGAGGAGAGGAGAACAGAAATATTATTGCTGCAGAGGGAATAGATTTGTTGTAGACAGATTGTGTTTACCACATTTTTGTGTGTGTGTTTTTAATTCAGGGAGAAATGTCCACAAGACTATTTTAAAAAAAGAAAAAGAAAATGTGTAAGTACTGTACCTTCATTTCAATGGGGCTTGGCCAGGATAATTTCCCAGAGCTTGTGCTCTGAGTTCAAGACAGTGGCAGAGCATGATTGCAGTGAGAAAAGGCAGCCCAATTTGCATTTGCTGCATCTTGTTTTTCTTATAAAGGACTGTACAAATGCTCCTGAACTTGAGTGGAACAGTGAGAGCACTCTGCTTCTAAAGATTTTTTTTAACAAAATCCTATAATTGCCTGTGACACTCATACAACTACATTCTACCCAGTACTCATTATCATAATGGATGTGCATGATCCAGAGAAGGGATTTTGCCAGTGACAATTGTTATGGTTTGAATGGAAGGGAAATGCAATCTCCTTGTAACTAGAGCACTGCCTTAATGAAAAATGCCTAGGACCTCTCACAATAAATAACAACTGCACATTGATTATGAGCAAAAGATCAACAAGAAGCTGGTATAGCATCAGTGTTGGGGCTGGGGACCTGGGGTAAAGTCCTGCACTGAACCCAACTACTCCATTCGGGCGCTACCACTGCCATGATATTGGCAGTTCAGGGATTGGCCTGGCCAGGTTTACTCTCTGCTGTGTATAGGCCCTCAATCAGAGTCCAACCTGGCTGACCTTACCAGCGTAATGTATTGGCTAAGAGTCTGAGCTGCAAATTGAGACTACCACAGTTCAAATCTCACTTGTGCCATTAACTCACTAGCAGTGCAATCTTATGCATGTCAACTGACAAGTAAGCACCATGCAGTGGCGTTGTGCGCCCTCCCGGCGCCTGGGGGGGGGCGGTGACCAAGCGCCCCCAGAAGTGCCGTGGCATGAGCGAGCGCTCGCGCGCGCCTGCCCACCTCTCCTTTCCCCTTCCCGGCTTCGTTGGTCAGCGGCCCAGCTGGGGCGCGAGCAGCTCGCGCCCCTAGCTGGGCCGCTGACTGACGAAGCCGGGAAGGGGAAAGGAGAGGCGGGCAGGCGCGCGTGAGCACTCGCGCACCTCCCCACCCCCGCCTGCTCCATTCGGAAAAGGAGAGGCGGGCGGGCAGGTCCGTGCGTGCTCGCGCACAACACTCCCCGCCCACGCGTGCTCCGTTCGGTCCGGCGGGTCGCGGCAGCAGCAGGAGGAGGAGGAGGTGGAGGTGGGGAGTGTTGTGCGCGAGTGAGCGCTCGCTCGCGCACAACACTCCCCGCCTCCACCTCCTCCTGCTGCTGCTGCTGCTGCTGCCGCAGCCCGCCGAACCAAAGGCAGGTCCTGGGGGGCGCGCCCCCTGGAAGCAGCGTACCCACACGGCGCTGGGGGCGCTGCGCACCTGAACCCCCCATATTAGGACGCCTCTGGCACCATGGAGTTCAATGGGACTTACTCCCAGGTAAGTGAATATATTGAAGGTGACCTTAGGCAAGCCACTCTCACTCAGCCTCAGCCTACGAACTGCAATATGGGGATGATAATATTCACTTATCCTGCAGGGTAGTTATAAGGATTATGTAATACAGATGAAGCACTCTAAAAATCCAAAAGTACCGGTACTTTACCAATGCCAAGTACTACCAGTTAAAAAGGCTCTGAGGAACCACTCACATAATGGGGACAAGGTTTCTGCCCTGGAAGATATTATACCCCAATGGATTGAGAACCCAATCCTATCCCCCGCCAGCCCATAGCACACAACGCTGCTGATGGAGAGTGCACTGCATGCTTTGGGGTGGTGGTGGTGACCAGATGGCCCAGGAGGTAAAGGTCAATGTATTCCCTTCTCGAAAGCCAATCGTGTCTGACTCTAGGGTATGGTGCTCATCTCCGTTTCTAAGGCCAAAGAACCAGGCGCTGTCTGAAGACACTTTCATGGTCACGTGGCTGGCATGACCACTGCGCTGTTACCTTCCCGCCACAGTGGTCATGCCAGCTGTGTTACCTTCCTGCCGCAGTGGTCACTACGCTGTTACCTTCCCACCAAATAAGTGGTACCTATTTATCTACTTGCAAATTCTTGCTTTCGAACTGCAAGGTTGGCAGGAGCTGGGACAGGAGATGGGAGCTCACTCCATCACACGGCACTCGGGTCTCGAACTGCTGTCCTACCAACCTTCCGGTCTGCAGGTCAGCATCTTAACCACTAAGCCACCGCGGCCCAGCAGAGGTAAATACAAATCTTTGTTGCTTACTTCCCTGTAGGCCACCTGACCTCCAATAGGTCTTCTCAGACCTGTGCCAGCTATTTAGCTGGCATGTCCAAGGAGGTTTGGGGTGGTTTGGGGCAGGGAAAGGGGGATACAATCTTGGCATGTGCGATTGCCACTGAGATCTTCCCCCTCGTGCCCCTCCTGCCTGCTCCCTGCCCCAAACTGCCCTTGCCACTGGCCTACCTGCTCCGATGGGGCATCTGTGAGCTGATACTGCATGCGCCTCTGGCCATTTGTGCTGGCAGCCCCAGCGCACACGACAGAGGCATGGCTTTTGCGCAGTCTGTCTAGGACTTTTATACTGTCAGTCCGAGATCTGCCATTGTAAGCCCTGGATAAGATTGGGCTGTGCATCTCATCCAACATTGGTTTTAAAACTTTTAAAATTTAAAACTTTTAAAAATTAAACCACTAGGTTTAAAGCATGTTTAAAATTTAACCATTAAGGCCTGTTTGCTCCCCCTCAAGTTGATCTGCAGGCAGGTATGAACCACCCCTATTGGGAAAGGTTTTGTATATATTTGGCACAGATCTTGTTCCTAAATTCTTAGGTCATTTATACCCAAATCACTGAATTAGAAATGGATTTTTGCAAAATCTCTACATTTGATACCATTTCAGAATTCAAATTTGATTTGTTTTCATTTTGAACATTTTTGGATTGCATTTCGGAAATTCAGCTACAAGCCGTAATTAAAAAAAAACCCTCTCACAATCTTCTTGATTACAGTAATTTAAATGTAAGGCAACAATGAAGTGTAAATATGCATTATAGTGTGGAGTTGTTTTTATTGTGCTCCGCTTTTAGATGCTGTCAATCTGTTGCATTGTTTTTGGAATTGTCATTTACTATTTTTAACGTTTATGGTTTTAATTGTTTTTAATGTTAGCTGCATTGGGCACACATTGGTTGGAAAACAGGGTAAAATATTTAAAATATACAAAATAAATACGTATATTTCAACTTGCCAATGAATATTAAAGCAACAGTATTAAATATCATTAGACAAATACCAGTTCAACAAATGGAATGTTTTTATACCATCACCCCAATCCAGAGGAAATAGGTCTACAAATGCTGGGAGTAGCCACCAAGCACATCTCTTTAGGAAGAGGTCTGGCTCAGTTGGTAGAGCGGCCATCTCATATGCCTGAAGATCTCAAGGACGGCAGTTCAGGACGGCCGGCCCAGAAGTCTGTTGGAGAGCTGCCGGCACGCCACTGATAAGCTACAGAGACTCTGTGAGGGAGAGAAGCTGCAGCTGGCACCTTGAGTAGGAGTCAAGGTTGCCTGTCAGTTGAAGCGTGATGAGACGGACGCCAGTGAGAAGCTGGACTGTGAAAGAAACGATCTAGAATGAAGGGTTCTATGAAAGACTGGAACATATTGTATTGTAAAAACCCCTTGGGGTTGAGAAAGCCTGCCTGTGTAAACCGCCTTTGAATTAAAGTCAAAGGAGAAATCTGATGACCGAAGAAAAGGCAGTATATAAATACTGGTTGTTGTTGTTGTTGTTGTTGTTGTTGTTGTTGTTGTTGTTGTTGTTGTTGTTGTTGTCTCTCCTATTCAAGTGACACATAGAAAGCTCCATCAAAAGATCACACTCAGCTAACCACAGAGATCATGATGGGACAGTAGGAATTAGGTGGCTTTGACCCAAACCAGTGGAGACATGAGAGAGGGTGGACTGAGGCCATTCATTGATGGAGAAAATGCACTTTGCACATGCACAGCAGTATTTATTATTGCTAATTTACATTTGCTGTCAGGCTGATCAGTGGCTTATGTTAAAAGCCATGTCTTTGGCTTAACCCTAAATGGTCCCACCACTTTTTCCACTAGAAAAACTTCTCGCTAAATGGGAAAAAAGCACCATTTCCCTGTCTAGCCTGAACCTGTTATTCAGATAAGCAGCCACAGATAGCAGAAAAAGCCACACAGCTAAAGCACTACTGAGTTCAGAGGGAAAGTTGAAAGGATATCCCCAAATAAGAAGACTTCTCTTCCTTTGTTTTAAATAGAAAGTGATTTTTCTGAGATCAAAAGGCCTCACATTGTGAGGACAAATGCTTTTAGGATAGAAGGGGGAGGGGAGAAGTCACACCAAGGGGTAGGAACAGATGGCACCACTAACATACTTGCCAAGGAGCCAAAGGGAGGGATTCCTGGACTTTCCCACTGCTCTGTTTTCAGTGATTTGGGGGTAGAAGACTGGGGCCTGCTCAGTGTACCTTCTGAAGATCTTTCCTTAAGAGAGGATGAACAGATCCAGCCAAGTTGCTGTCATAAATTATTTAGAAACCCCTCTTTTAAAGAGTTGGGAATTTCTTTTGTGATAGGAAAGGAATTCCAGCTGATTTGAAAAAGGCTTTGGTTTCTGTACATGGTTTTGACTGTGGTTTTGAAAGTTTGCCTCAAGATCTATGCCAGGAGTCTGACTTATTTCTAAATGTATGTGCAACAGTCCCACAACAAAGAGAAAATGAATAGAAGGCAGACATCGCTGCAGATATATCTTTGCAGTTCGCTTCTTTGTTGGGAGGGAAGATATGGGATGATCATTGGATTGGATGGGTGGGAAGAAGGAAGGGGGATGGATGGGTGAAAGAAAGAAAGAAAGAAAGAAAGAAAGAAAGAAAGAAAGAAAGAAAGAAAGAAAGAAAGAAAGAAAGAAAGAAAGAAAGAAAGAAAAGGATGGAAGTAAAATGAAATGGAAGAAATAAATAAAAGAATAAAAGAAAAAGAGAGAGACATAGATAGGTGGAAGGTTAAAAAACAAAACACAAAACAAACAAAAAACAGGCTGGATGAGTGAGTGGAGCAGAAAGGAAAGGAGAACCCCCTGCACAAATGGCTGTGTGTGGGAAGCTCTTTAGGTCATCCTTTGAAGGTGATTCAGCTGTTCATAGTGGTTCCCCCCAGCAAGCCAGCCATCTTTCTTTTCTTTTAAGTTCTCTGCATCACCTAAGTAAGCAACCGTCACAAACTTGCAGCTATTTCTCTCCAACTCCTCTTCGACGTTTGGCCCTTCACACCAATTATAGATGCATATAGAATGCCTTGAAATGTAAGGAAAGAGGAGCGCCACCACGGGAGCTGGGTTGCGCCCCTGGGAGAATTTGGAGAAGTGACCCTGTGACCAGCTGGGGACAAGAAAGAAGCAACGCAGGTTCTTCTTTCTCAGGGGACGAATTCGTGGGCAGGCGGAGTCAGGGAACTGAGAGCTTTACACATGCTAAAAGATCGCGAAGCATCCGTTTCACATGCTCTTCCGGGGACTCCCTTTGAATTTCAGATGAAGCTTAGCTCCGAAAGCGCGTTTGTTGTCCCGCCAAGCTGACACACGCATGACCTTTTTTCCGACCTCCCCCCGACTCCGTTGGTGTTGGGTGTGTTGTCGGGAAACACTTTTCCAGGCAAAGCCCCTCTTCACTAGATGGGAGGACATACTGGAAACCAGTCATCATCTGGAGACCCCCTAATAACGTCCGTCCTGGTAGATAAAACAGAAAGGGAAGTCGCCTGTAGAGTTGAGCAGTTGCGTTGCGTGAAGGGAGTGAGGACCAGTTTATACAATCAGGAAAATCTCACGATCAGACTTATTCTGTATTATTTCATGTTTCAGGTGGATTGTACTGTATATGCATGTTTGAAGGGGGGTGGAGGGAATAACTCCATGCAAACAGAAGTGCAGCCAAGGAGTTCGGGATAGCATAGGTGGTTCCTCCCCAGTAATCCTCACAACAACCCTGTGAAGTAGGTTAGGTTGAGCGACTGGCTAGCCAGTCAAAGTGCTTAAGTTCCACTGATTTCAATTGTTATTGAAGTTAACAATGGGTAAAAGGTCTGATTCACTCTAAGGCAGCTTCGTATGACCAGCAGCAACAAAATCTTTTTAGCTCCTCTTAACCATTCCATTTCAATATTTGCTGGGATATTTACATGGCAGTGAAAGGGAAAAGAAGCTGGGCAAGAAAAGAGGCCAAATCAAGAGGTCTGGAAACGTGGGGAAAAGTAAACTTTATTCAGGCTGAGGTAGTTTCGGTTCAAAATATAAAGCACGAGGAGGAGAAAATGTCTCCCAAAGTTCCAGTTAAAAATACTAACTCTTTTTGTTAAAATCTAAATAATAATAATAATTAATAGTAAGACATTTCCTCTTTTTTCCCTCTCTCTAGGTTTGCTCTAGTCTAGGCTAATATTTGTGGGACGAGAAAAACAGAACATTGTCCTTTCCAGGATACCCCACATTGCTTTAAAGGTTCAATCTATGGAGAATAATAATAAATACAGGACAATTTATTAGTATGGGTAAGCAATTAGAAACGTTGATTAAGTTCCATCCCATACAACCAAATCCTTTGAAGTGTCAAAGCGAAATATTACCAATATTACCAATATCTGGTGCCTGGTATTGGTGCCTGGTAAATAAACTGAAAAGTAACTTCTGCAGGTTGTAGTGGAACTTTCTTGCAAACCTTTATGCAGAAAATGACAGCCTAGTCCCTGTGGTGAATTTCTAAAAACAGGTGGAATCAATCCCACCTGCTTGAATGCCACTTTCTCCGACATAGACATCTATGTATGCATGGGTGTGTTGTGTGTGGGTGTGGGTGTGGGTGATGATTCTTCTTGGGTAAAGGCGAATCATTCTCCATCTGCTCAGATACATTTTCTTCTTTGCTTATATTTCTCAGGTTCTAGACTCCGATATACCTAGCTACGGAAACAGCTACTGTCAAATTAAATGTTGGCCTGAAAGGTCCATTCAATCAAGTTCCTTGAACAGAAATCCCACTGTGTTCAATGTAATGTACTTTTCAATGTACTGTATCTCCTTCCAAGTACAGTAGATGTATGTCACATTGCAGCCTAAATCCAAGTCCTTTGGCTTACACTAGTTTGTGGATTGCAGCCATGGTTCAATTTTTTTAAATGATCTGATTCAGACTCCCCAATCAAGATCAATCCCTTTCTTGCTCCCCTCAAATCCCCCATGATGACCTTTCCCTTAGATCTGGATTTTCACAGATTAGTCTAGTCTGGTGACTGTTAAAAATCAACAACTAAGGCCTACTAGACTCTCTTTAAACCAAAACAAAATATCCTGAATGTATTCAAAAAAGGAAAGCCAGATCTCTCTGCCTCATTCCACATTATCCCTAGAATAATTCCAGTGGGGTAAGTGGAATTCCTCCAGTGGATGGACATTCACATTATCTGTTGGGAAAATGACTGTAAAGCAATGTTATTCTGGGTTCATTCATATATAATAACCCATCAGCAAGGGGGAAAAGTATACTGGGTTGTATGCTAAAAAAAGTGAATCCATACTAAGATGCTTTGAAATCACCAAGACAGTCCTAACTCCAGTCCCATTAATTTCAATGGGACCTAGTGCTGCAACCCACTGAAACTCAGACTGCAATCCTATACACACTTACTTGGGAGTAAATCCCATTGAACTAAATGAGGCTTACTTCTGAGTATACATGTATAGGCTTGTGTTGTAAGGCTGCAATCCCATATACACTTACCTGAAGCAAGACCCATTGAATAAAACAAGACTTACTTTCAAGTAAACATATGTAGGATACATATGAGAAATCACAGATTTGATTTTCACCCAAACCCTTATATTTTTGTTTGCAGGATTCACATGGACAAAATGAACTTTGTTGCCGTTTTGAAATGCAAGAGTTTGTCTTTTTGAACAATTTCCATGTATTGCTATAGGGGTGTGTGCAAGAGAACTTCCTGGTGGATTGTGCCAAATCCCCGATCCTGTGTGGAAAGCAAGTCCTGTGGTTAAGTGAAACTTCCCTAATAAGCGGGTTTAGGGTGCAGGATTCCTCTCCTTGTTTTCCATGGATTTAAACCACATTTAATTGTTTTTAGATTACAATCCCCACCCCCAAAATTGAAGCACACTGTCACTGAACATTTGGGGCTCTTTTTAACTGATGAAAAGCAAGCTGCGGATCGACGATTTGGGGTTCAAACGAAATAGTGGGAAGGAGAGACACTGATGGTTCCAATTCTCACAGGGAGTTGTAAACATTTTCCTTGGAACCAGAGCCTTCTGGCATTTTAAAAAGTCTTCAGATTTGGTGAATGTGCAGGATTTCACTTTTCAGCTGCTTAAACCCGCAGGTTGATAGTGTGTATGTGTGTGGCGGGGAGGAGGTCTCTACTGAAGAAAGTCCTTTGCCTGTTGCAGAATTCTGTGAGCCTCACAGAATTCCTGCTTTGTTACATCCTAAAGATGACTTGAAAGAAATATCCTGAAAAAGGATGGATCGCTCATCTCATTGGTGAACTGATGTTGGGGCGTATTACCCGAATATATGATGATGCTGATAACTATTAAAACGTTATTGGCATCAAAGGCAAATCAGAAACGACCTATTAAATAAGGTAGCTATCTGCTACCGTGGTTCCCTTTAACAGGTGCTGCATTCACACGGCAAGAAAGCTACATTCACGATACTTCTAGCAGACACGTGATCTAGCAATTCGATGTAACCATATTACCTCAAGTCACCTGCTGTTATCCCGTGGGAGGCACCGTTCCCTAACAGCACAGTTTACTCACAAGAAAATCTCATTGAGTTCAATGGGATTTACTCCCAGGAAAGTATGTTATAGGATTACAGCCTGCCCTGAAAACTATTAGTGCAAAACTGAAGATGGGTGGGAGGAAAATTGATTCTTTAAAAGGCCTCTGGCGTTAAAACGAGGGTGTCTTTTAACTACTATACCAATTTCAACAAATCGTTTACAATCAGCTATAAAAAAACTGGAAAGAAACAAAAAATACCTATTTTTTAAAGGAAGGTTTACACACAATATTTCTCATCCCAAGTCACTTAAGAAGAATAGAAACACTAAAAACATTATCCAGCTTTCTATTGTGGAAAGTGCGGTTTTTTTGGGGGGGGGGAGGATGAGGATGGAAGAAGGAAAATGGTTGTCCCTGAGATAAACTAATCTTGCTAAACCGGGCATTGTGACAGGCACTCTGGGTAGTTCCCGGTTCTAGAAGAAGCGCGTCAGAAAACAAGAGGGGATGGATGGCGAAGGGTTGTTCCTCCATGCTCGAGTTCTTTGCGAACCGCAGTCTCTGTGCTGCAAAAAGAAATGGGCGATGGGTTTCGCGCACGCATATTGCTGGGAGTTGTAGGTAGGCATCGCCAAGGAAGGTGGCGGGATCGTGGATGGTACACCTGCTCCATGGAGTTGACATCGGTAAAGAAAGACACGTACTTACGTGCAGGATTGTTGCAACAGTGTGGAAGTACGATAGGATGAGTTGAAAAGCTACATCTGTGACTCATGACTGGTTTCCACACACTTGTGAACGCACCATAAATACTCACTGCCACCATTGGTCAATTATTTGCACCCTTTCCTGTCTCCGTTGAAATGTGCCTGTGGTTGCTGACCTGTGTGTGCATATATTCGAGTTGCCCGTGTGCACATATGTCCACGTGTATTGATAAATGTGCACACGGATGGAGGAGTTCTTGATGACTATGTGATATATATCTACTCTGGGGGAGTCTAGGCTTTGCGTGACTGTGCAAGGAGGAGCCACTTCCTCCAGAAGGGGGGTATTTCAGTGCGGGAGTGGGTGGGGAAAAGGACCCTTTCTTCCTCTTCAAGAGGACACCGAACTGGGCGAAGCGTCTGGTGTGGAGGACCTGCTGGATCTGTCCGAGGCGGCCTCATTGCTTTCCTTGGCAGAGTTGCTGGCGGCTACAGGTCCGGCCAGCCCCTCCTTCTCCCTCTTCTTCTGTTTCATCCTCCTGTTTTGGAACCAGATTTTCACCTGCGTCTCGTTGAGCTCCAAAGTGGCGGCGATCTCCACCCGCCTGGCCCGAGTGAGGTACTTGCTGAAGTGGAATTCCTTCTCCAGCTCCGTCAGCTGCTTGGTCGTGAAGTTGGTCCGGATGGTGCTGGGGTGGACGGTCAGTCCGTAGTCGGACACTTTTGCTGGGAGCCGGAGAAAGGAAGCAGCAAGGTCGCTTGTTAGAACTACAGCCTCTCAGTTCTAAAATAACACACAAATTACACACACACACACACACACACACACACACACACACATCTGGAAGTCCGCAGCGATCCTCCCACAGGGTGAGAGCCCAATCCTATAATGTATGTCTATGCAGAAGTAAGTTCCATGGGGCTCTTACCCACAGGTAAGTGTGGTTAGGATTGCAGCCCAAGTCTGCATGGCGACCAGACAGAGAAGAACATGCACTCTGCAGTTGCTCAAAGGCACACTTGTCTTCATTATTACTCTGTGTTCTGGTTCCAAGCCCTGGAGAGGCGTGGCTTAAGTCCCTTCCTTGAGTGGGGGCTCAGGCCTGCCTGGAAACCCCCCCATCTGGGACCACTCCCTCAATCCCAGATGTGCTCAGGGTTGTAGTGTGGCTATGCTCTATGGCTTTTCACCCTCTTTGTTGTTACCCTTTCTATTTTCTCTCCCCCCCCCCCGTTTTATTGCATTCCTATTTATTTCTATTTATAGACCACTTTCCAACCATCACAACTGAGATGGTTTTCAGTATGCACAATCTAAAACAATTTACAATTGCTGCTTTGATAGTTTTAGCAGGATTATGGTTTTATATAACAATTTTTTGCATTGGCTGGGATGCCCTGTAGCAGACAGATTTATCAATTTGATTTATCTATAATATATTTTCAGTGGCCTGGAAACAGGTTTCACAGCTAGACTCTGACGAGCCCATCTTAAACCCTGACGCATCCTGAGAAGGTCTCTCCTCCACCCTCTCTAGCAACATTCCCAGCCAATGATTATTTTCTAGAAAAAGACAACCCTGTCTGGAAAGAATGTTGGAAGCCTTTTCTCCTAACTCCTGGTGTGAGGAGACTCTCTGCATTTAATGGGGAGGGAAATGCACTCTGTACTTGCCCAGGGGACTCTGTACTTTCAACAATTCTTATGGTATGTACTCCAGAGCTGGAAACAGATGCTGGGACTCAGCCCAGTGTTTCTATCTACCCAACCATTTCTCCACTGCCTTCACACCTAAAGGCTGCCTTCACACCTCTCTACCAGGCCACAAATGGAACTAGTCTTTTGCTTAACTTCACTCCCATGTGTTTAAGTGCGATCATGTCTTTCCCTGAATCTAACAGCAATTTCCTCTCCATTTCTCTGTTAGAAGTGACATGGTTTTGTTGTCATTCTGTGACCAAAAAACCAAACAAAACAAAAAAATAGAGTTTGGTACAAAGAAGCAAACTAGAAACTTCAGGTACTAGAAACACAGGACAAAGTGTGTTGTCCTGTGTGAAGCTCATAGATTCTGAAGAGGAATTGCGCAAGAAACATTATCCAGAAGATCGTGCCCTTTGTTCTCCTAATGCAAGGTTGTTCCTGGCCTATCCAGAATCCTAAAAGCAGTTGCTGAAAGAATAAGGGCACCCACCCCACTAGAGAGGATCGGAGTCTGATAATACGCACTTAAACATTCAGTCCTGAGCTGAGCCCCCAGTCTCCACCCCTTATGGGTGTTTCCTTGGTATTATGGGGATGGGTCCCATTGCTTTCTGCTGTAACTTGATTGACTATAGCAAAAAGTAAGGTTATTTTAGGCTGGGCCTGGTCCACACATGCCATGTCCAGCATCTGGTGACCATGATCCAGCACCCTTGTGGATAACTCACTGCTGAATGAATTGAAAAAAATATCCAGTGATGTTACAGTAGGTGAGGTGGTTGATCTGTAATGGCTCATTCACACATTCAAGTGACCACTTGATGCTGCATTCATCAGGTGTTGAACATACAGGAACAAACAAGCCCTTATCATTCTGGATAATCATGGCCAAAATTTGGAGCATATGTACACAGAAGATAGGAGTAATGTGGGAGTCTTCTAGGGGGATCCCAAAGTTTCTTCTGTTGGCCTCCCAGAACTTCATGAAACCTCCAAGGAAGGGGATTGGGATTCCATCTTTTCTATTGCTAAAACTTTAGCCCCACAGGGAGAAAGTGTTGCCAGACTTTTTTTTTACCACCATCTCCCTTCCTACAGTTTGACCTATTGCCTCTTACCCTATCCTCAGTGCATAAGGCAACTCTCTCTCTCTCTCTCTCTCTCTCTCTCTCTCTCTCTCTCTCTCTCTGCGCCCCCCCCCATCTTTGGAAGCAGATGTGAATTGTCACCATATATTGCCCACCCACGCATCTCTGTTGGACACATTAATTTCCTTCTGCCTCTTACCGTTTGCCTTCTAGATGAAGGTGGGAAAGGGGACATTGGTAAGAAATGCTTTTCTGGATTAGACTCTGTCCCTGTTTGAGGCAGCCAGATGCCCCAGTCCCAGATCGTGGGATGCTCACGAGTAGAGAGATCACGATCCAGTGAAGACAAAAATACCACAAGTAACTACTCCAGTCCTGTCCCCCTCTTTTAAAGGATCCTGGCAAGGAAGTGTGCGGGGGGGGGAGGTGGTTTTACCTGTTTTGGGAGGATTCCTTTTCACTTTCATCCAGTCAAAGGTTTGGGTGGCGGTGGTGGCAGCCATGGGACATTGCTGGGCTGAGCAAGACCGCAGGTCTTTGTTCTCGTGTAAGGGTGGGGAAAGGTTGCCAAAAGCCCCTTGCAAGTATCCACCCTGCTCAGGCCCATAAAGGTGTGGCTGGAACTGGCCCGTGGTGGTACAGAAACCATCAGATAAACTTCCGAGGCTGACAGAAGCAGCAGCAGGAGCAGCAGCAGCAGGAGGAGCCACGTTGGTGGGGTAGGCCGAAGGCTGGAAATAGGCTCCTTCCGTCTCCTGAGAGTTGAGGTAGAACTGTTGGTTGACGAAGCTGGGACTGCAGTTAGGGACTGAGTATCCTGCTCCTGGTTGAGATGACCCTGCGAAGGAGATGCCAAGGCCAGCAGGGTTAGCAGGAAGAGGAGGAGGAGGAGGGTAGCTTGGGCTTTGCTGGTGGTGGGCGTTGGGCCCGGCAGCGCCCACCCCTGTTGCCCCGAAGCGTCCATCTGAGTTATAGCTGTCACAGGAAGGAGTGGTACCTGAGCAAGCAGGAAAGGAAGTTGTCCCTTGGTCGAGATGCTGGTAGTCCTTGGGCGCGTAGGCGCTCGTCCCACGGTTACAAATTGCATAGTCTAAGAAGAAGTTCATTCTAGGTATTGTTCCTTTGCCAATGATGGAAGAGGGTCACCCTGTTTTAGGGGGATTCCTTCTGCCCTACAACCTTTCGATAGTATGTCAAAGTTAACCAGGAAAAAAAAAGGGAGAGAGAGCCACCCTTCCCATCTATGGATCTCTAGCCTTGGAGCCCCCACACCCCCACCCCTCCTTCCAAGAGCCTTCAGAATGGGGGAAAGGTGGGGGTGGGGTGGAAGGGGGTTTGAACCACGTGGTTGCCTTCAAGCCCAATGAGCAAATGCCTCCTGAAGTTTGTCAGATATCTAGCATCATCCATCAAGTCCTTGACATTTGCATGACAAAGGAACTTCAATCAAACTTTTCCCCATCGATCTGATTAACAACACGGATACGTCAAAAGGTTTTCCCCTCAAAGACTTAGGGAGGAAAAAAAAGGGGGAAGTGATAGAAAAGGGTTGGGGAAAGGAAGGGGGAGGAAGAAAAGAAGGGGGGACGTTAGGGCTATTCAGGGTCCTCTCTACTGTTAAAAAACGCACTCCTCCAATTCATAAGATGGTGCCAAAAATCATCAGAACTTTTTCTCCACAATTGGGAGAGAGAGAGAGAGAGAGAGAGAGAGAGAGAGAGAGATTTAGCCCCATTCCAGCTACAGGAGACCCAAGTCACACAGAGGGGGGAGAGAGAGGTAGGGAAGACTTCTTTATGAAAGAAAATGTTCTTTTTCCTCATTAAAAAAAATTAATCACCGAAAAGATACTTAAACGTTTATGGAGTTTGGTTAAAGTGCTTCTTGTTTTCCCTCAAAAAAATAATCCAAAGAGCGTGCTTTGCACATTGCCTTTGTGTCTAGGAGCAGTGTGCTGAAGAGCAATTTAATTCAATCAACATTCTAATGAGTTGTGAAATAAAGTTAGAAACACAATTGTCTTTTGTGGGAGGGAAAAACGCAAATGAAATTGAAATTCGATCTAGCCTATCCATCTACTGTTATTTATTTTATCTGACTATCCATCCATTCCCATCCCTACCTTCTAATCTTTCTTTCTTTCTTTCTTTCTTTCTTTCTTTCTTTCACCTAATACCACCTTGGCACGTAAACACTGGATGTAGTTTTGCCTGTTGTTGCGAAGGAAAGTGTAACTGTTGCAAATAATTCATAAAAACTGAAACAAAACCGACCCCCCCCCCCAAAGGCCACTTCATGAGCCAGACTTTATCAAACTATTAGAAAACGCCAACCTATAGGAGGCTTTTTTCCATACTGTACTGTACTCTTTGATTTAGATATGTTGCAAGGATGCCTTTGGATTTGTGTGGGTCCTTCCTCTTGGGGAAAGAGGGGTTGTTTTGTTTTCGTTGCAGGAGGAGGGCTTCCCACCTGGTTTGCCTCCCGAGCAAATGTTACTTAGAATCAAGCCCGACTCGCTGAGCTCAAAAACCAGGTCCGGCGTCTGCGAGTGAACTTTTGGCCTGTTTGAAACCTCTGGTGCGCTCTTCTTCGTGGGTTGACCGACCAGTAAATATCTTGACAAGTAACAAATGACCGTGGGCGTCCGATTGGAAGTTACTCTTGTCTTCCATGTGCTAACAAGTAAATAAATGTTGCTTGCCTGGCTCTCCATTATATTAAGCATGGAGTGGTTTCGTCTCTCCGCCTTTGTCAATACACACAGGCTAGAAGAGGCGATCCCAAGGAAGAGGAAAGTTCGTAAGCATGCATCCATTTACAGACTCTTAGAAGTAGGCAAGTGCGTGCTGCCCCTTTAACTTCACGCCAAGCAGAACCCTGGAGAAGGAAAGGAGGAGGGAAAGGGCGCCTGAAAGACTGCAGGAGGAGAGCCACGAAGGGTCGTTTAGGACTTGACAGTACAGTATATTTCCGACTCCTCCTGAAAAGGGGGTGGCGTGTGGATCAAAGAGCTCCCTGTTTCTAGCATCTCTCTGGTGGTTGGAGGGTCCATGTTTATCGGGAAGGGGAATTACACAATCCTAAGAATGTTTACTCAGAAATAAGTCCCACTGTATTCAATGGGGCTTACTCCCAGCCAGGAAAGTGTGCATAGGATTGCAGCCTCAATAAGTTACCTTACGCCAGAGCTTTAAACACTGAAAACTAGGACGAGAAAGAAAAAGAAAAGAGAACAATTAACAAGAGGAAGGAAGGAAACGTTCTTCTGTAATTTGCATAATGCTCTGATGAATCACATAATGGCCTGATAAAAATTGCTTTCTCTTGGGTTTCTTCACACATTACCCACAGGCAAATCTGGGTGTGCCTGTTTGACACGTGTGTTGGGAAACGCATCTTTCCCTCCGCACACAAAATGTTTCACACCAGAGGCGTATAACTTTAACATATGGGGCTCTTTGACGTCGCGGGTACATCACAACTTTTCAGTACCTCTTTGAGCCTGTAACCCTAACCTGTGGATTCGGCTAGGAACCTCACCCGCTCCCCGAGTTACTGAGTTTAGGGCTGCATCATCATCGACAGAATGCTTTCATTCCGTGTTCTTTACTTTAGATATATCTTACCTGGCATTCTACGGTTTTTGGGAGCTGTCTTTCCCAGGGAGATCACTATGGTGGCCCAGTGGCTGGAGGGTTGAAGTGGGGTGGGAGAAGTAGCTGAGTTTTTAAAAACTTTTATGTTTATTAAAAACCACTCTTCGTTGGATATGAAGGCTAACCTCACGTCTCAGATAGCGTGTCATTTTCTCCTTTTTGGAGCTTGGCTTGTTAAAGGCAGGATTAATTTGCCTTGTTAAATGGCATCAAACTGTGGTAACAGAAGAACTAATAAATAACTCTTCCAGCTTAGAACCCAAATCAAAATCGAGGCCATTTGTCAAATCCAGTCAATGATACTGAATTTGAGAGGGTGGCGGGGGTGGAGGAAGAGTTATAGATGTCTGTCTTCAGGAACACTTCCATAGGTTATTTTTAAAAGAATGGAGAGACTCTGGACCAGAAGGCAAATCTGGAAACGGTGAAGAAGAGTCGCAAGGAGAACTTGCAGCACTGGACTAGAATTAACAACTATGGCACAAATGTGCATCTAGCATCTCATGGTTTAAAAAAGCATTATGGGCGTGGCTTTCTTAAAGGAAAAAAACCCTCTAATTCCTCCCTATTTATCAGGAACAAAAGTTTAGCGTTTCTGAGTTGATTGATGCTCTAGTAAACGCAGTGCGTCATATTGCCATTAGGCGGTCGTGTCGCTGACTGCCAGGATGTGCTCCTCGTACTTACGTTCCGTTGACTTAAGTTTTTTCATTTGTTTTACCTCAAATTCTACTGTTTATAGCCTATAAACCTATAAATTATAGGTACCCGGTGAGTGACCACAGCAATCCACTTTTTTCACGTGACAACGAAGCAGATTATTGGCTATGGAAACTCACTTATTCGTTTTAAAATAAGTTTAAATTAGTTCGATTTTAAACTAGTTCTGGCTACATCATTCCATGATAGAACTCTTGGAAATTTCACCTGACAACCCCCAACATTTTAGGAAATCTGTCTGGAAAAAAAAGGATTTCCAAGAAATTCTTCCCTGAGCCTGTTTGTGAGTCTATAGGAAAAATTGGGTTGCTGTATCTTTGCATTCCCTTTGGAGCTCAATGGCCGCTCACCATCTGCTCCCGGATGATGATGACTTAAGAGGATGCATTACATTCCTTCCTCCCGTCCCCATCCCCTAGTGTCTTGTAAAATATCTGTGTCACCAGAGGGTGTGTGTGTGTGTGTGTGTGTGTGTGTGTGTGTGTGTGTGTGTGTGTGTGTGTGTGTGAGAGAGAGAGAGAGAGAGATGCTAGTGAGTTGCTAGTTCAAATATTGAAAACAAGAAGGCAGTTCCCCTCCAAAATCATGTAGCTGCCTTGGTCCATAGTGAAGCCAACATACTCAATCCACACAAGCATTCCTAGTTGTCCTAGATATTTCAGAAAGAAAAGTGGGCAAAATTGGTCACTGTAAGTGCAAAAGGTTAAAATAGGTAGCTATGACATTTCATTTATATTCCAAATTTAGGAGGGAAAACAATCTCAAAACCAAGTAGTTGAACGTTCAAGTTTCCTTTATAAATTCAATGTTCAAGGCTGCTTTTCAAAAATGAAATGATAAATTCTGTTTACTAATTTGAAAGCAATAACATTAAATATCAAGTTGCCTAACTCAAGATTTTTATACTTTACCTCTCCCACCACCTCTCTAAAACCTCTGAGATAAGAGCATTCCTAACTGAGAATGGTGTACAAATCCAATTTAGATTATATATTTGAATATTTGCAAGAATATTCTAATTTAGAGAATTTGCTTGAGGAACCCCCCCCCCTCCCCGCCCATTTGTTTTAGCTCTAGATAGGCCAAGGAGCAAAAAGGCCAAGGATAGCACAGATATTTAGTGTTAAAATTAGGCTAAATCAGACAGAGCAAAATCTTGCTAACTTGTATGAACAGCTCACCAGTGTAGCAAGCTGCTTATTTTGGGGGTTGTTCAGGTGCTTTTTTGCCGTCACAGAGTAACTACAGCCAGATCTTTATGAACATGTACTGCCTGGCTGTTTGCATGGGGCTCTTGGTAACCTTTCCCTAGCCTTACATAAGAAAAAGGACATGTAAATTTACAACGTCCTATTGCAGAGACAGAGTGAGCCATATGTTCCTGTTCCACTGCACTTGCAAGGATTGGCTTCCAAAATGAAATGTGCTAGGTGAGACTCAGGCCTGCATGAAAGATACAACTTGTGTATGATGAAGTAGGTAGCTCATCCCACAAAACATCTGTTGGTCTTTAAGGTATCTCAAGACTTTTTGTTAGTTTCACCTGCTAGCTTGCATCCCAGATGATTGTGGGGAACTAGAAGCATTATGTATATTTTCATAAGCCCTTACTTCTAAGTACTTCCCATGTTCCTGGAATAAATACTGACAATCCAGATCTGCTCTAGAGCTGAAGCTGGCTCTATTTGTCTACAACCATGGCTTCCCTTCTAACAAGGAGTAGTAGCTTTTGTTTGTTGAATGGTAAAATATCTTGCATTTCCTACAATGCCTCAAAAAAGCATGGATATTGATGGTTTGATAATCTGCAAATATATTAGAGAGCCAGGATAGTGTAGTGGTTTGGGAGTTGGACTTAGACCTGGAAGAGCCATGAAGCTTCCTGAGTGACCTTGGGCCAGTCACTATCTCTCAGCCTCACCAACCTCACAGGGTTGTTGTGAGGACAAAAGGGGAGGAACCACCCTGAGCTGAAAAATAAATATTTAAATGTAATTGATTGATCAATGTATCACTTTAAGGCTAGTGATTAATCAACAGCAATTCTATCACCTATAGTGCAATCCTATGCACATTTACTCAGAAGCAAGTCCCCCTGTGTTGAATGAGGCGACCTCCCTAGTAAGTGTGTCTAGGACACACCTAGTAAGTGTGTCCAGTCTTATTTAAGTGAATGGGTTGAGGAATGTGGTATCAGTGCACCACAGAAATATCATTCATAACATTTATCACCCGTTTCTATTGTTATTAGCCGAGTGGCCATCAAGTTGACGCTGTGCATTAGAGAAGCTAGGTTACACTGGTGGTGGTGAGGGTGATCTCCCACTCCTGTGCAGCTTTGGTAGCAGTGGCTGAAGTGTCACAGTTGACAGGGAGCCTGAAGAAGAAATAGAGGTAATTGGCTCCCCTTCCTCCAGGGTCCTTGTCAGCAGTGATGCTGCTGTCTCCATTGATACAGACCAAGAAGGCCAGAAGTAGAAGGCTTGCCCTCTTGCTCACTCTCTCTTTGCATCAAAACTTTTAGAAAGCCCAAAGGAAGGAAATGCATCTCTGCATAACACAGAGAGACACATTGCCCCTATTATCCCTGGCTTTTCCTATGTGTGCTCACTGTTCTGAAAGGTCAATGGGACCAAGACACAAGAATCAGGAAGTAGGTTTCATATATGTATTATATTAATACACTATTGTTTTCACATCCTTTTTTTGTGTCTGTCTACCACGCATCCCCAGAGTACCACTGTTTGATTCTATATAGCTCTTTAGCAAGAAAACACAGGGTAGCAGCAACACAGTTGGTGTCTACCTTGTGTTATATATGCTTCTGTCTTTCAAATTAGCAATTTTCTTTTTGGTCAGTGTACACAAGAAAGTCTTGAAGGTTCTAACAACAAAATAATAATGGGATCCCATCAGGATACTGCAATTAAAAGAGATGGTATATTCCATCAAGTATCAGGGGCTATTTTTTTTCTTGCTTCCTAAAATATTTAATTAGACATTAGCCTTTAATTATATTTACTGCTTCATTTTCACTTGCGTATTTAGAGAGGCAATAGTGTCACTAATTATTCTTATCCCCTAAAGCACAACCGATAAAAGTCTCTCTCTTAATACTCACTTTCACTTGATGAGACTTCTTTTTTTGCCCTAATTTTATTGTAAAGAAAAGCAATCAGAGGGATTTTTTTATTATTATTAGTGATGTAAAATTCTGGAAGAGTATCCCTGGAAAAGTTGGGGAAGCAAAGAATCTCACTGGGTTCAAGATATTTCGGAAGATTGTCTTGCAATCTCTCTCTTAAGAGCTACAATTGTGGTACACTGAAATTAGGAAGGAATTTTCCCCACATATAATCTTGGGTTGTTCCTCTTCCACACATATCTCCTCCTCTGGAGCTTTTGAGATACATGATATGTAAGATCAGTGTTACTAATGACAGGATATTGTGTGTGGCATGGACTTAAAGCCAATAAATTTTCCTTTGGGATAGCAGAATTGATGTGTGTTTTTTTTATCATGGACAGGGTCTGGTCAAGGATGGTTTACTGTATTGGGTTTTATTTCGGTTTTGTTCCCCCTTACACCCAGGCAGACTGCTATACTTAGCTAAATAAACACACAAGGCATAGGCTGAGTGAAGTTGCAAAAGAAGAAATAGTTTACTCACGGTTCAGTTCATATATACAGCATCTGGTTAAGACCAGAGGTTACTCTAACCGGATGGAGCGCCCCTTTAGCTGGCGCTCCCTGCATGAGGTGTGCTGTAAGATGGCCGCTGGGCAGCAGAGCCCAAGCATGGCACATCTTACCTCGTTGGCAATCAGAAGAAGAAGAAGAGAGCTAAGAAGGGTAGGAAGAAGGAGGAAATAGAGTCAGGGAGCCACGCCCCTTCCTTGGAACACAGAGAGGTCAAGGTAAAGGTCTTTCAGGTGACCAGACAACACACTGCCCCCCCAGTGTCCAGCAGACGAACGCTGCCCATCTCCAACAACTGGCAGCTTGCGGGCAGCCTCCATTCCTTTCACCTACCTGTGATTTGGTACTGCATTGTGTGCTGATGGATCTTTGTAACAGGGAAGCCTATATTGGGAAAGCCATGTTATTCTCCTGCTGCAAAAACATCTTCCATGAGTCCAGGGAGCTATCCTGCCTACCCATGAAATGATCACAGCATCATTGGGGGATGTGACTATATTTCTACTTTGTGATCATGTACATGAATGCATTGGCCTTGGAGCAATTGAACATTAAAGCAAATGGCTTAAGAATCTGGCTACCCTGGTCTAGCAGATCATGATACAGTATTTGGAGCCTGGAAGGTAATTTTCCCCAAGTCAGTTTCCTAGTGCAGCAATTGTTCCTCATGGAAGGTAATTTTCCCCAAGTCAGTTTCCTAGTGCAGCAATTGTTCCTCATGGATATCCTCTGAGTCCAGTCATCCCTGGCTCTTTTGCCTTTCCCCGGAATTCCATCCTGGACCACCAATTCATGTGACACCCATTCTCTGATTCTGCTGTTGTGCACAACTTCTGCTTTTTTATGAAGGTTTTCTTTTTCTGAGTATTCCTCATAGCACCAGAAATAAAAATTGTAGTAGATGGGGTGGGGTGGGGGTGTTGGATGAAATAAATATGACTTTCTCTCAAAATACCCTAAAATCACACCAAAAATGTTTGCAATGTATTAAGTGGTAATTTAGCATGGCATGCAAGGAACCATTAGACATTTTCTTCTTTCATCTAGTCCTGCCAAGTGGTGAGGAGAATTCTACCACTCATTTGATTCCCCCAGATTTTCAGACAGATACAGAAGTGTCAAACTGCTCCTCTGCAGAGTGATATCAGGGCCAGACCAAGACCTCCTGACACATGAGGCAGCAAGCCAAATGGTTCAACCCCATCCTGTGATGAGCCAGCCTCTGCTTCTCTCGCTCTCTGAATTGGAAAAGGGGAATGGAGTGGAAGAGTAAGTGCGGAAAGAAAGAAGAGTGGTGAGTGTGGCCTCTAGGCCACCCCCCCCTCTCCTCCACACTTTCTCTTCTGTTCTGTCCTCCTCTTCCTTTTCCAATCCAGGAGGATCAGTGGAGTTCAGCGGACAGGTGGAGGTGGGCACTCCGTCCCACACCAGTCTGCTGTCTGAGGCAATTGCCTCACATCGATTGGCTGACCCTGGATAATACCGTATTGGTCTGAGTATGAGACTCACTTTTTTCTCCTAATTTAAATTTTTAAACTAGGGGTGCGTCTTATAATCAGGCTGTTGCAATTTAATGCCAGTGATTTAATTTTTTTTAATAGCACCAAACTTTAAGGGTGCGTCTTATAATCAGGTGCGTCTTATACTCGGGACAATACGGTACCAATGACTTGCTTACCAAGTGGTTACATGCACATCATGATATGTAAGATAAAGCACCTTCTGTGTTCACACAGTGGAAGAGAGATTTAAGTGAGGAAACAGCAGCAGTGAGTGTGCACTCAGTTCTTGGACTGATTATTCATGTAAGTTTTATCAGAGCAGACCCCCTATTCTGTACCTTCCCAGGATCCCCTTATCCATCATGCAAGGGAGAATTACGCTCAGTCTATAAAGCAGGAGAAACCAGAGTATCGCCATACAGTTTCATTAAATATGAATCTGTGTGCAAAAGAGTTGGATTTTGTCACATGCTAGTCAGTCAAGGGATTCAAAAGCCCAATTAAAAAGGTTAGTAGAAATAGAAGCTCAACTGGAAGCCTCTTTCAAAACATGACAGCGATCTATACAATTATGAGCCATGTGTAGAACGTAAGAACTGAGGAAGAGCCCTGCTGAATCAGCCCAAGGGCTCATCTAGTCCAGCTTCCTG
Source organism: Plestiodon gilberti rubricaudatus (assembly GCA_026170595.1). Classification (NCBI taxonomy): domain Eukaryota; kingdom Metazoa; phylum Chordata; class Lepidosauria; order Squamata; family Scincidae; genus Plestiodon; species Plestiodon gilberti. Next base: position 37,954,770 of record JANXHW010000006.1, on the reverse strand, counting down.
TATCTTACAGTGGCCCATCAGATGCCTCTGAGAGCACACAAGACAACAAGATATATGTAGGAGAGAAGGAAATGAAAGCTGATTGGTAGATGGTTCAGAACTGAGGCTGAAATCCTATACCTCAACCTGACAGTATGCCCCATTGAACAGGGCCCCTGAGAGGCATTTTATCAGGGGTACAAAGGTTTTTTTTGGGGGGGGGCTTCTCAAAGGAGGGGACAAAACAGGGCGGGGGGAGGGGAGCAATAGCTGGAAAAGTCTCTGGGGCCCAGGTCTACCACTGGCTTCCTGATGTGGCGCCCAGGTCTACCTACCCATAGACCCAGCCCGGCCACCGTTTTGCACTCTCCATGAGGCCAGCTGAAATCCCATAAAATTTCTGGGGTCTCTCCTTCGGTTCCTGGGCAACTTACCCCCTTTACCCCTCTCTCTCATGGGCCCTGCCATTGAATACAGTGAGACTTACTTCAGAGTAAACATGTATAGGATTGTGCTGTGGCAAAAGGAAGTACTTCTTCCCACCAGTGGCATCGCCAGATGTGGGGCCCTGGGGCGGTGGGCCCCAGGGCGCAGAGGCTCCTGGGGGGGCGGGAGGCTCTGGGGGAGAGCGGGAAAAATTTGAATTTTTCCCGCTTTTTTCCGCCGATTTTCAGCGATTTTAAGCCTAGAACTGGGGTATTTAGTAAGTATGTATGCTTTTACCGGCACTTTTGTGATACTGGACGCTCCCTCGACGATTTTAAGCCTTCTCCCGGGCGCGCAGCTTCTCCGTGCACCCGGCCCGGGTCTCTGTACAATCTTCGTAGTTTGCGCATGCGCAAACCCACGGAGTCTCCAGGGACGTTCTGGGCATGCGCAAACTACTCCCTGGAGCGTCCCTGGAGATGCCGTGGGTTTGCGTCTCCAGGGACGCTCCAGGGAGTAGTTTGCGCATGCCCAGAACGTCCCTGGAGACTCCGTGGGTTTGCGCATGCGCAAACTACGAAGATTGTACAGAGACCCGGGCCGGGTGCACGGAGAAGCTGCGCGCCCGGGAGAAGGCTTAAAATCGTTGAGGGAGCGTCCAGTATCACAAAAGTGCCGGTAAAAGCATACATACTTACTAAATACCCCAGTTCTAGGCTTAAAATCGCCGAAAATCGGTGAAAAAAGCGGGAAAAAATAATTAGCATAAATTATGCTAATTAGTTTTATAGGGGGGCGGCGAGGACCCGGCCCCACATGCCAAATCGGCTGGGTACCCCTCTGTTTCCCACAATGCATAATTAACTGATGGAATGCCTAATAACACAACCTGGTGATGATAGCCATTAGCTTTGTTGTTGTTGTTCAGTCGTTAAGTCGTGTCCGACCCTTCGTGATCCCATGAACCATATCCCGCCAGGCCTTCCTATCCTCCACTATCTTCCTGAGTTCGCTCATTTTCATGTTCGTTGCATCGGTGATGCTGTCTAACCATCTCATCCTTGGCCTTCCCCTTCTCCTTTTGCCTTCAGTCTTTCCCAGCATCAGAGTCTTCTCCAGAGACTCCTCTCTTCGCATTAGGTGGCCAAAATATTTGAGTTTCAGCCTTAGTACCTGTCCTTCCAGGGAACAGTCAGGGTTGATTTCATTTAGGATTGACTGATTTGATCTCCTAGCAGTCCAAGGGACTCTCAGGAGTCTTCTCCAGCACCACAGTTCAAAAGCATCTATTCTTCGGCGCTCAGCCTTCCTTATGGTCCAGCTCTCGCAACCATACATTGCTACTGGGAACACCATCGCCCTGACTATACGAACTTTTGTTGGTATGGTGATATCTCTGCTTTTTATTATGCTATCTAAATTTGCCATAGCTTTCCTTCCAAGGAGTAAGCGTCTTTTAATTTCATGGCTGCTGTCTCCGTCTGCAGTGATCTTGGAACCCAAAAAAGTAAAATCTGTTACTGCTTCCATTTCTGCCCCTTCTATTTGCCAGGAATTGATGGGACCAGATGCCATGATCTTAGTTTTATTAATGTTGAGTTTCAAGCCAACTTTTGCACTCTCCTCTTTCACTCTCATCAAGAGGCTCTTTAGTTCTTCTTCACTTTCTGCCATTAGAGTGGTATCGTCTGCATATCTGAGGTTGTTGATGTTTCTCCCGGCAATCTTGATTCCGGCTTGCGATTCATTCAGCCCTGCATTTCTCATAATGTACTCTGCATATAAGTTAAATAGGCAGGGTGACAATATACAGCCTTGCCGTACTCCCTTCCCAATTTTGAACCAATCAGTTGTTCCATGGCCGGTCCGAACTGTTGCTTCTTGACCCGCATACAGGTTTCTCAGGAGACAGGTAAGGTGGTCTGGTATCCCCATCTCTTTAAGAACTTGCCACAGCTTGTTGTGATCCACACAATCAAAGGCTTTTGCGTAGTCAATGAAGCAGAAGTAGGTGTTTTTTTGGAACTCTCGTGCTTTCTCCATGATCCAGCGCATGTTGGCAATTTGATCTCTAGTTCCTCTGCCTCTTCGAAACCCAGCTTGTACATCCGGTAGTTCTCGGTCCACGTACTGCTGAAGCCTAGCTTGTAGAATTTTGAGCATAACCTTGCTAGCATGTGAAATGAGTGCAATTGTGCGATAGTTTGAACACTCTTTGGCACTGCCCTTCTTTGGAATTGGAACGTAAACTGACCTTTTCCAATCCTTTGGCCACTGCTGAGTTTTCCAAATTTGTTGGCATATTGAGTGCAGCACTTTCACAGCATCATCATTTAGGATTTTAAGTAGCTCAGCTGGGATATTATCATCTCCGCTAGCTTTGTTGTTAGTAATGCTATCTAAGGCCCACTTGACTTCGCTCTCTAGGATGTCTGGCTCTGGGTCAGTGACCACACCAGCGTGGTCATCAGGAACATTAAGATCTTTCTTGTATAGTTCTTCTGTGTATTCTTGCCATCTCTTCTTAATCTCTTCTGCTTCTGTTAGGTCTCTGCCTTTTTTATCCTTTATCATGCCCATCTTTGCACAAAATGTTCCCTTGATATCTCCAATTTTCTTGAAGAGATCTCTAGTCCTCCCCATTCTGTTGTTTTCCTCGATTTCCTTGCATTGTTCATTTAAGAAGGCCTTCTTATCTCTCCTTGCTATTCTCTGGAAATCTGCATTCAGTTGTTTATATCTTTCCCTTTCACCTTTGCTTTTCGCATTCCTTCTTTCCACAGCTATTTGTAAAGCCTCATCTGACAGCCACCTTGCTTTCTTGCATTTCTTTTTCTTTGGGATGGTTTTAGTTGCTGCCTCCTGTACAATGTTACGAACTTCCGTCCATAGTTCTTCAGGCACTCTGTCTACCAGGTCTAGTGCCCTAAACCTATTCTTCACCTCCACTGTATACTCATAAGGGATATCGTTTAGGTCATATCTGACTGGTCTAGTGGTGTTCCCTACATTCTTCAATTTAAGCCTGAATTTTGCAATAAGAAGCTCATGATCTGAGCCACAGTCAGCTCCAGGTCTTGTTTTTACTGACTGTATAGAGCTTCTCCATCTTTGGCTGCAAAGCACATAATCTATCTGGTTTCGGTATTGACCATCTGGTGATGTCCATGTGTAGAGTCGCCTCTTGTGTTGTTGGAAAAGAGTGTTTGCTATGACCAGCGTGTTCTCTTGACAGAACTCCGTTAGCCTTTGCCCTGCTTCATTTTGCCATTAGCCATTAGCTTTGCCATTAGCTTTGGTGGTTCTGAAAAGGATGGGATAAAATTCATGGAGAATAGGTTTATTATTGGTTGTTTTCCATGACATGTTTTCAGAGACAGCATGTTGAGTACCAACATGCCCAGAACAATCAACAGGGAATGGCCATCACCTCCATCATCTTACTCTGTTTTTGATTCTCAGAGGTATCTGGTAGGTTGATATTGGAAACAGACCTCTGGAATAGATGGACTTTTGTTTGATCCAGCAAGGCAGTTCTTGTGTCCTCATGTTAAGAGCCCCGAACCAGGGAACTGAAGAGCCTACAGTCAAGATCAGGTGCAGCAGGGAGCTATGAAACAACACGTTTTACAAGTTCAAGTGAGGAGGAGGTGCACCTGCAACTGTCAGGTAGCACTTGATTATTTGTACTCTAACAGCCAATGAACATCACCTTCTGGCTGTACACTATGCCCAGATGCACACCTTATAATCAAGCTTTAGCTCTGAATCCACAACTCGACTAGCATTGTTATCCTTCCCAGGTAACAACCAGATGGACACACTGAGCCCTCTGCGACTTAAGAACAGACTTGGCTTGGTCTTGCTGTCATTGTTGATCTTGGGAGGCAGCCCTGGGGTTTTTTATTGGGGCACAAGAGCTCTTCTGGCAGTAAAGCAGGATTGGCATAGACAGAAGGCACAGGACTCTCTGTGGCACGAGTCACGACATTCTGTGGTTGACTGTGAGAGTCATCATCCTTGGAGGAGGAGTTACAGTGCAGGATTGTGGATCACATTGATAAGGATGCACTCCTCTATATAACATATACAATAACAATATAGCGGTAACAGCACACCCTTCTGATTAACTCCTATCAATGTACCTAACACCATTTGCCTTTGCTCATGTGAATACAGCTACTTCAGTTAACATGCCAAACTGTTGAGCTAGAGGTGGAAGGGATCCTTATTCCTCATCATATCAGCTCCACACTACTGTCCTGTCCCCAAGCTCTCACAACCCTGAAACTGCACTACTTATGTTAAGTTGTAGTTGACTCTTCCCCCTGTCCTATTTGCATCTTGTCTATCCAACGTAAACTGCAAGCTGTCCGGGCAGATGTCATTTCTCTGTATAACAGCTAGCACTTTGTGTTAACACTAGTAATAGTGACAGGGCTCATTCACAAAGGACTGTTTCTAAGTTCTCATAGTGTTTCATATACCGGTACATTATATTTTAATAATCTTGGCAACAACTCTGTATGGTAGAATTGTATAGCATAGCAGCTAAAAGTCTCGTGTTCAAATTTTGCCACAACCCTAATCTCAATAGGTAGTCTTAGGCAAACTATTCTCTCTCAGTCTCAAACCATCAATCTGCTATTTAGAAATCTTACTAATAATCACCTGCCTTATAGTATTGTTGCAAGGAATACATACCGAGATAATGAATGTGACATTACTGTATAAATGCAAATGATGATGATGAGAGTACAGTATTATCCTTTTGTTACAGATGGGGAAGGGGCTGAGACTAATAGGGGTTTTGCATAAGTGAGTTAGTGGCTGAGCTAAGCTTTGAAACAGGAATGTTAAACTCATAGTCCATATTCCGAACCACTACAGTAGCTTTATTATAGCCCCCTGCCAGAAGGCAGGACCATCCATTGGGGATGGGGATGGAGTTGCAGCTTGGTAGCAGAGCACCTGCTTTGCATGTAGATTAGCTCCTGGGTTCAATTTCTGGCATTTTGAGCTTTAACTGTCTAAAATCCACTACCAGCCAGTGTTAATTCTGAGCTACACTGACCAGTGGTCTTAGCATAAGGCAGCATCCTATGTTCACCCATTGACCACACCACCAAAAATGCAGTTTTTGACAAGTGTAAAGCAAATGCATTTCAGAAATACAGTCACAGAGTAATTGTCCCCAGGTGACTCAAGCAAGAAAGCCAAGCTACAGAGGAAGACCCAGAAGACCTTCGCCTCTTAAGTGTCAATGGGTCATGCCGCTGTTACAGGAACACTAGTACTGGGGATGGGACACAGGCACTATAATGCAGACCTAATGGCAACCTGCCAAGTTATAGCACAAAGTAACACCACCAGCCTCCATAGACATTCCAGAACCAGATAGCAGGCCCTTAATTTTGAATCAATTCCCCTACCAATCAATTTTGGAGCAATAGGATAAGATGCTCAGCTTTGTCTATGTGACCATCCTTGTAAAGGTAATTCCATTAGATCTTTCAAGTGGCACTATGGGCTGGCCAATATATCCCCAGTCTACATCAGGACAGGGTAAATACCATTTCGGTGTCATAACAGCACATTAGCATGCCTCATTTGCACATTTGCCAGTTAATAATCTGTAGTGTGACTCAGAGCACCATCAGATGCTTAATGCATGCCCTCCAGTTGCTGAGAACATCAGGCCAAGGCTTTTGAAAGTATACGTGTTTCCTCTGTGTTTGACGTTTTGAAGAAGGTAAAAAATGGACTGAACAAATGGTGAAATCTTTCAGTCATTCAATAATTTAGATTTTATTGAATATGTCCCCTTCTTTCCTCTGACACTTTGCTCTTGTTAATTAGGACAAATAAGAAGGGTTTGCTGTGAGCAAGGATAATAACCAGCTAGACCCCCCCCATTTATTAAGTCACTTTCTGTGGGTGGAGAATTGATTGGTGGCTGTGAGTGGCACATTGCCTAGACCTGCAGCGACTTGGAGGAGTCATTATGATCCGCAGAAGGGCCCTAGCTAGAGATTTGTATTGATAAGATGTCAGTTGCTTTGCCTTGGTCCACTTGGAGAGTTAACCCTTCTCTCTCTCTCTCTCTCTCTCTCTCTCTCTCTCTCTCTCTCTCTCTCTCTCTCTCTCTCTCTCTCTCTGCCTGGTGCTGAATTATCACCTCCCCATATGTGCTAAATTCAGGCGTGAATCCGACACCAGGGGAATTTGCCACTCCCAAACAAGGGGTCACAGATCCAATGCAGTCTGACTGGCATTATCACAGCCATTTGGAGCAGTAACCAAGTAGATGGCTTCAGCATAGGGATCCAAGTGTAGAGCAGCCCCTGCATATGCAGCCATAGAACATTATGGGTCTGTTTCCCAATGGTGGCTTTCAATTCTATACCAGAACCTCATACTGTGTGTCACTGCAGTATAGTCTTATCCTTAATGCCATATTCTGAACCAGCAGACAGGATGCGTCAAACATTTCTCCATTTCCTGTCAGGTGACCTGCAGAATACGTGTGCCTTATATCTGATCATGGAAACTCTTCCTATGTGCCTAACCAGGACAAGCCCACGATCTGTTGATTGCCTGGGCAGTGTGCGAAATGCTGCCCCCCCCAATTTCTCTGGTGATGTGTCAGCTTCTGCTCCCCACACTCCCTGGACTGGAAAAGGAGAACTATGTGTACTACTCTGAGCTACTTAGACCAGGGGTTCTCAACCCCTTCCCAGCTGAGTACCACCTCCAGCGCCACTCTCCTGCTGTGTACCACTGGAAGTGACTGGCGATGACATCATTGCCAGTTACTTCCTGGTTTTTGGAAGCCAGAAAAACGCAGGTAGGAGGCTCTGGGCGGGTGGGCCCTTCTCAGCGTTTCTGAGAGGCCCGGCCAAAGGAGAGGAGAGAAACGCTCAGCCAAAAGCACTGCATCAGAGCGGGGTTCCAGTGGTCCAGCGGTCCGAGTACCACCACCAGTCAGCCAAAGTACCACTGGTGGTACTAGTACCACTGGTTGAGAACCCCTGACTTAGATGAAGGGAAGAATAACAGTATCATAAGTAAAGTAATGGGAGGGAGGCTCCCATAGTCAAAATTGCAGACTATGACTACAGAGCCATAGTCACAACACCTCTCTCCAATGGCAAAATATATTTTAATTGTTAAAATGCCATATGTAGATTAAGCTGCAGGAGGGGAGATTTTGGTTGAATACCAGGAAGAATTTATTCAGTAAACAGTTCAGTGGGTTAAACCACTGAACCATGAGCTGTCGATCGAAAGGTCGGCAGTTTGAATCCGTGCGACGGCTCCTGCCAACCTAGCAGTTCGAAAGCAAGAAATTGCAAGTAGATTAATAGGTACCGCGTCAGCGGGATAGTAACAGCGTTCCATGCGCCTCGGTGTTGAGTCATGCCGGCCACATGACCATGGAAACGTCTTCGGACAGCGCTGGCTCTTCGGCTTTGAAACGGAGATGAGCACCGCTCCCTAGAGTTGGACACGACTGGACTTAATTGTCAAGGGATACCTTTACCTTTACCTTATGGAACTAATTACTGAGGGAAGTGGTGGGTTCTCCCTTGCTAGAGGTCTTCAAGCACAAACATGACAAGCACCTTTTGGAGAAGCTCTACAGAAGGCTTTCCTGCTTCAAGCAGATCTAGATGGCCTTGAAAGCTCTCCTCCAACTCTACAATTCCATGATATTCCTTTGATCATGAGGTCTAGAAACCTGATATATGTTATGAGAAACTATGATGTTCCTTTGATCTAGAAACCTGATAAATGTTTCTAGAAACCTCATACAGTATATGTTATAATAAGAAACCACGATATTCCTTTGATAGTGAGGTCTAGACACCTGATATATGTTATGAGAACATATTACACTCCCTCATTATGAAACAAATGTTATATATTATGAATGTGTGTCTATGACAAGGTAGAGGAGAGGATATTGTGGATGAGGCAGCAGCGGCTTGGGGAAAATCCTGTGTGTTGCTTCCTACCTGGCAACCGGACAGATTTGTGTTCTGGCTCTCTGTCAAGAAAATAAGTGACTTTGCTCTCCTCTTAGGCAAACTACATGCAAATGTGTAACAAAGCAGTGACTTTTTAAAAATGGACAATTAACTTTGGGAGGTGCGATTTTGAGCAGAAGAGTGGTGTGTGGGAGGGAGTGCTTAATCCTTTCTTGGCCAGCTGTTTTCCCACTCACAGTCCTGCAGATGTTTTCTCCCCCTGTGGGGTAGCAGATGGGTGTTTACCCTTGCATCTTAACAATGTTACTTTGCTTAACAATGAGTCTGGCATGGACCTAATATAAATGCTCTTCCTTGGCATCCTGCCTATACATTTTTGCATTTCTTTCACTGCAATAAATGTATTTCTCTTTAGAGTACCACTCATCTCATCCCAGGAAATTCCCTTCTGGGGTTGGCCATGTCCAAAGTACCAATGAAAGCTATTAATTATCTACAGTTTTATTTAATACCACTGCCTTCTGGAATATGCTCAAGTATGGCATGAGAAATGCCAGACACTGTCCATAAATGAACCATTTATTCCTGTGTGTCTGTGGCCTTGTGAAGGGAAATTAAAGAAAGAGGACTATCTACCTGGCCAGTTTCAGCTCATGATTTACAGCTTTGTATAACTCTCATGCTCAGCTCCCAAATATATTGTGAGAAATTCATCCATACCCATCAGAGTGAAGAATACTGTAGCCTTAAACAGAACCCAGACTGCATTGAATAGAACCTAAACCAGCTTAGGGAAAGATAATAAGTCCTAGAGTTTAATATCTAACAGTACAGGTGCTGAACTTCAAAACTATCAGCAAGTCAATGCCTCTGTTTTGGACATCTTTACTTTTAATTCCTCATATATGAATGTCAGTTGTGAATACAAACTGGCAGACATTCTACACATGTATGTTTAGACTGGTATATGTCACATGTGTGCCAGGGGCTCAGCTCCACATTGGATTCTTGGCCAGGTCTAGATTTGCTGAGCCTCCCCCTTATTTATTTTTTTATTTATTTTAAAAAATTATATCCCGCCTTATCCTATGCTGAGGCAAATGCCCAAGGCGGCTACAAACTACAGTATCTATGTTATGCCAGGTGTTATGCTGGGGGGCTGCCTGATTAAGGTCAGGGTGTTAGGGTGCGATCTTGTAGCCTGATGACATTTCTCTGTGTGTATATTGGGATTCAGTGGAAGGATTTTGCTTTATGGTCAGGATCTACTTGATCAGAACATATGGCATCAAGAAGAAAAACTGCCCTTTTTACCCACATAAGTTGGCTGCCGAGGTTTGAGGTTAAGTGCTATTTGCATTCATCTCCACCTTAGTGGAGTGCCTTGTTGACCATGATTTTCTGCTGGGAGCACCCAGCACACTGAGATCTTCTAAACTGTGCATGGGATGGTGTGGGGAGGTAATGTGTAGTAGGTTTTATGGTAGGGTTGCCAACAGCTTTATCGCATGTTACTCCTGTTTTTAGAAATGGTTTGATCAAGTTCTGAAGTAATGCACCACCTGGTCACTGTGGTTACAGTCAATGCAGTTTTCAGCAGTGCTCAAATTATGATGGGGGGGGGGGGAGGGAGCATTAGGCAGTCCTTACCTAATGAAACTCATAAGGCTTGCCCTGAGTGTCCCTAGTTTTAGCAAAACCATCCCTCCCCCAGTAGTCTTCTAAAACCAATAGGTAAGGAGACCAGTGAAAAAAGTAAGGGTGCTAGGCACCCTCTACCCTCCTCCCCATCATTCAAACACCAACTTTCAGTACATATGTTGTTTCAGTTTGCTAGGATTGGCAGTGCCAAACATTGAAAAAACTCCTGTACTTGTAAGAGTTGCGCAATAATAATAATAATAATAATAATAATAATAATAATAATAATAATAATAAAATACTGCCAGGTGTGGCTCTTTTCATCACAACACTGGGATGACAAGACACACCTAGGAGGAAAACTCTATGCAAGCCTTAGTTAAAGGTCCCTCACACTGCCTCCCATGTCAAACAAGCTACCAAGATTCACCAATTTGCTTGGGTTTGTAGCATCTCCTCTACGAGGAAACAATAAGGCATTTGGAGCTTTTTAATTTAGGGTGGAAAAACAACTAAACAAGACATGATAAAGGTTTATGAAATTAAAAACAGCATCAAGAGAGTGGAAAAGGTCTGTCTGTCTCTCATATACTACTAGAATTTGGCATCACCAATTTAAAGTGACTGGTAGTAAGTTAAGGAAGGCAAAGGAATGTACTTGTACATGGTGGAACTCCTTGCCACAAGACATGGTGGTGACCAATGGATTAGATGGAGAAGGACAAGTATTTCAAAGGCTTTGAGTCATGGTGGCTATTTGGTACCTCCATGTTCATATAGGCAATATGCATCTGAATACCAGAAGCTGGGGTATAACAGCTGGTGAAGGCTACTGACCTCATGCCCTGCTTGTAAGCAAAAGTACAGTATATCCAATTGACCACTGTTGGAAATACGGTGCTGAACTAGATGGATCTTCATAAGATTCTTCTTATACATGTATCTGGAAGCAGGATGGACACTTTTTTCTTTCCTGAAATAATAGAATCCCCCAGACATCTGCACCTAGGAATGAACCAGAGAAAGTTCCCTCTCCCCTGGTAGGTCCTACTTCTTTGTGAATTCAAGCAAAGGCAAGAGTATGTAATTGGGGGATTAGAACCACCAAACAGAACTCACCTTAGGATCACCATGTACAGTACCTTAATTAGGATTACCAATTAGCCAGATAAAAATTTGCCTCTCTGCAGTTGTGCCTTTAACAGGAGCTTGGTGAGCAAAAATAAGCCATATGGAGACAAACTTGATCACCTGCTAATGTCTGCACATCAAGCTGCTGTTCAAAACACAGCTGAAGTGGCTGGTTGAAAAGTTGGCAACCCTAACCTTAATTGAACATCTTTGACAGATAGATAGATTTATGAAACAACTGGTACTGAGACTCTGGCTTCCAGAAAGCTCTGGAAGCCTCTAATGCTAGGCTTACCAGATCTCCAACCAGGACAGAGTGCTAGACCTTTAGGAGAAGGAATGTGGGCAGGTGTAGCTTGTTAAACCTTAGAGCACACTCCTAGGCATGTCTACTCAGAAGCAAGCCCCACTGAACACAATGGGGCTTGCTTCTGAGTAGACATGCCTAGGAGTGTGCTCTAAGGTTTAACAAGCTACACCTGCCCACATTCCTTCTCCTAAAATGTCCCGGCTAGAGATCTGGTAAGCCTATCTAATGCCAAACACGTACGGGCTTATTACGACTATCAGGAGTGCCCAAGACATGTTGGTATTTGATGGATACATAGTGAATATGTACATTAGCACAAGTACTTTGGTCCTAAGTGAAGGTGATCTTTTTATCATTCATAGTGGGGTTTTTTTTGAGAAAGTAAGTACTGTAATTAAGACATGGCCTTACCATTCCTTGCCTGTTCCTTATGCCTAGAAGTCCCTCCTTACACCTGGTATTTGGTGTCTCCCCTCTTCAGATTCCTCCTCAAAAACTCAACCTTTCCAAAATGCATTCTACTTAACCCCTTCATTCTCACCCCCATTTTTACCAAACATAAGGATATGCAACTGCGGGCGCAATCCAAACCTACTTAGGCCGTCATTGTAACCAGCGGCCCAGCGAAAACAGGAGGCCCCAGAACGGAAAGGGGATTGAAATCCCCTTTGAATTCCCCTTTTGGAGGGGATTTGAAACCCCTTTCTGTTCTGGGGCCTCCCGTTTTTGCTGGGCCGCTGGTTACAATGGCAGCCTAAGTAGGTTTGGATTGCGCCCTGCATGTACTAATGTAATGTTCATCCTTTTGCTAATCTTGTCTCCCTCCATTCCTCTCTGTGTTATCTTCTCTTCTTTTCCATCTATGTTGTAAGTTTCCTAGGCGATGTTTTTCATTACAAAATTCTGTAAGTTATCATGTAGTGCTATAGGTATGCATAACTAGAAGTGCATTCTGCACATGCTCAGAGACATGCACTTATTTAGGCTTATTTTAACTCTTCTGGGGCTGAACTCTCACAGTAAAAGCAAGTTCTGGGACTGGCCCTTGATGTAGTTATCTTCCTAATTGCTACAACTGATATAGACAGATAAGAATCATTAATGATTAGGTATCTGTATTGTTGCCAGGGCTCCATTTCAACCCAGCAGACTAGAACACAGTTCTGCAATTTGTATAGCACTTTCAAAGCACATGACATCTTGTAATCTTTACACCCAACATGTAAGGTAAATCTCCATATTGCTGAAGAGGGGCTGAGGCAGGGAGAGGCTTGCTTAAGGGCAACAAGGGAGGTTGTTGTAGAGGTGAGATTCAAACCAGGGACCTTCTTTTCAAACATTATAGGTTTTTCCACGTGGATACATGCAACAGACACCTGGAAAAGTTTCATGTCTGCCAAGAAGCATGTAAAGTGATGATCTCCAAACCCCTCCTACACACACACTTCTGTTGCAAAACCATAGCAACAGCAATAAAAGCAACAACATTTGTCTAAGGTCCTAATTCGGTACAACTTTCCAGCACTGATGCCCCAGGAATGCAGCCCCAAGGTTAGGGAACAAACATTACCTTGAAAATGCCTCCGTGACTACCCCCCCTCACAATGCAGCACTGGCGTCGCTTGAGGTGGGGCAGAAAGCTACATTCTGCAGCTTTCTGCCCCACCTCAAGTGACGCTAGTGCAATGCAGTGCATGCCCCATTGGGTGCATCAGCACTGGACAGTTGGATAGGATTTATTTATTTAAAGGATTTCTACCCCACCTTTCTCCCAATAAGGGAAAGGCAGCTGATTGGGCCTTAAGAAAGACCAAGGTGAGGCTGCTAGTCTTTAAGACAGTTTTCCCACAGAATGTAGCTGTACAGTGAAAAACTTACCAGTCTAGGAATTTCACAAAGTTGTCACTTTATGCAAAACCTTCTGCCTGTGCATTGCACAGGGTACTCTAGTCTTAACTGCACTTTAGTGCCATTAGGCCTCAGGCAGAGAACAGACCAAATTGTTCTGTTTGTTCATGTCATTGACTGAGTGGAGGTCAGGGTACAGCAGTATCTGAAATTAGCATTTTATCCTGGGGCAGGCACCTACACTCCCCAAATCCTGTAGTCACCCTCCACCTATGCAGCTGTGGAGCATGTGAACTGTTAATAATGAAGAGCGTGCACCTGAATATCTACAGCCTGCCTTTCCTTCACCACTGGGTAACCTCAATTAGTTTATGTACATCTGGGAAAGGCTTCTGGGTTACAAGCTTCCAGGCAGAACTGACCCCCTGAACCTCTCATTTTAGAAATTAAGCACAGCCTGTAGTTCCTGTGTAGTTAATCACTGATGATAGAGTTATTTTGTTCAAATCTTCACACAGCTGTAAAGTTTACTAAGGCTGCAATCCTATCCATACTTTCCTGGGAGTAGGTCCCATTGAACACAATGTGATTCACTTCTGAGTAGACATGCATAGGATTGGACTGTAAGAGACCTTGGTCCAGTCACTATAATTCTCAGCTAACCTATCTCACAGGGTTGATATGAGGATCATGGGAAGAAACTTAGGCAGCATATCCTCTTTAGACGAATGGCAACATATATATGGAATAGATATTATTGTTATGGTCCTTCATTTGTTGCAGTAGTTATTTAAAAAGTCTGCTTTTTATGTGAGTGCATCCAGCAACAAAGCAACACAAGCATGGGTGGCCAACATTCCACCTTTAGGGCCTCTGCATTCTTAAGAGTTGTGTAGAAGACAAAAAATCTTGGCAGCTGCAATTGCTGATGGTGCTGCTCAAGCAGCTGCACCTGCTGAAATGCCCTCACCTATACAACCATTAAAGGACCAGGAGCATTCATGTTGAAAGGTTGGCCATCCCTGTCCTATACCTTCTCCCACCATAAGAAACCTACATGTTAACTTGTGTTTGTCTCCATGACAGGACAGGAGTAGCATGCACTCATTTTTCTCTGGATGAGCTTATATACCCTTATGGGGGTCTGGGTATTGTCATTCTACAAAAGGGGGTCCAGGTGCTAAAAATAGGCTTACCAGATCTCCAACTGGGACAGAGTGCTAGACCTTTAGGAGAAGGAATGTGGGCAGGTGTAGCTTGTTAAACCTTAGAGCACAATCCTAGGCATGACTACTCAGAAGCAAGCCCCACTGAACACAATGGGGCTTGAGTAGACATGCCTAGGATTGTGCTCTAAGGTATAACAAGCTACACCTGCCCACATTCCTTCTCCTAAAGGTCTAGCTCCCGGTTGGAGCTCTGGTAAGCCTAGCTAAAAAGGTTGGGAACCACTGATTTAGAATGAGGAGGCCTGCACTAAGGTCATTCATTCCCCCAGGACACAGGAGAATCCTATAACATCTCCCTGGGATTAAGCCCCATTGAACACAATAGGGCTTACTTATGAGTAAACATGTATAAAATTGTACTGTAAAAGGTTTGTTGCGTAACATGCTGTTGCCTTGGACAGAGTGGAATATAAGTTATAAATGAATATAATATAAATAAATAAATAGATGACTACTTGCCTGCCTATTTACAGAATTGATTTCAAATTGTTCTGGAAAAATGTGGATATGGATTTTTGTTTCTGTATTTGCTTCGATTCTGTGTAGTGTGCATTCTAAAATAGAACATTTGTCTGAAAAAGCTATGTGTGTCAGGATATATTTTAAAAGAAAACTGATTTTATTTTTACTGATTTCTACACATAAAAGTGTATAAAGCTTGTAAAAAAAACAGAGCGTGTAGTTTCTCCTTCCATAAATGTGGGTCCTATGATCTTTTCATTCTAAAATGGGATTTTTAAAATATGCAAGGGGGGGGATCAAATACTGTTTAAAATTATTTGCAAAGAAGTGGAAATGTTTATCATTCAATCTTAAACTGTTTTTCATAAAATAATCCTTAGATGTAGAAGAACCCATATATCATATGGATATATCAGATATCATGATAATTGTTCAGTCTTGCTGAATACAATCTTATGAATGGAGAATTCTGAATCTCAAAACCTTCCTGCTTATTCAGAATCACAGCCAAAATTCCATTCGCCCACGCTCATTTCCCCCACCCCAGAAATAATAGAACAGTTTCTTCCATCTATAATGGCTGCCTCGTCTGCGCCGCCCCCACCCCCTCCGCTTGTGTAGTCTCGGATTCCTGCGCCATTTTGAGCTTCTCCCCCCCATCTCCTAGACTCCAATCCCTCCTCCTCCTCCTCCTCCTCGGGATCTCAGTGTGCTGCCTTGGCCCCCCAAATACGACTTGAATGGTTCCCAAAATTCTGCCATGTTAGGGGAAAACCAGTGACTTAGCAAAAAGACGTAATACGAGTTGTGTGTGTGCGTGTGTGCGTGCGTGCGCGCGCGCGTGTGTGTAAAAAACGTTGTGTATGTTAGCAGCAGCAACACCAGTGATTTCTCCGCTGACCGCTTTTCATTCACAACCCAGCAACCTCTTGCCACCCCACGCCTCGAGTCGAACCACCCTGTTTTAAAATAGCTCCATCAGTTTTGATGTTGAAAATTAAACGTTGGAAGTCAAATCTCAAAAGTGGAAAAGTGGCAGAACCGAATTATTAATTCTGGACTGGTATTTCACCTCGCTCAAAGAAACAATCAAGAAACAAAGAACCCCCCTCGAAAACCTCTTCCTTCTCTCTATAATTTTATTCTGCTCTTTAGTAGTTAGAAGTGCTTGACTAAAAACCCTTCTCTCCATGGACAATTAAAATTTTTCCCTGCCTCTCTTGCATTCATGTATCTTTTTGGAATATCGCTTTCTTCAAGATCGTTGAAAATCAGGATTTGTGACCCTTTCCGGGCTGTCCTGTAATAACCTTTAATTACTGAAAATAAATCATATAGGCTGTAGTATGTGTACAGTATAGTGCATTAATTTTCTTTCTCTTTTTAGTATTTATAGTGATTCTCAACCATTGTGGATGCTTTAGATAAGAGAGACTTTTTTTCCAAGGGGAAAAAATCAGTAACTAGCTTAAAAACATTCTAGGAAGTTTGGACAGAACTACCATTTTTGTAATAAAATAAAGTAAAATAATAATTCAAACTTGTCGTTTATAAAGTCTTTCATTTACATGTTTGTGTTCCTCACTATCCATTCCCTTTCTAGGTTATAATAGATAAATGTATATGTTGTTAAGATTCAGTTTAAATAAAAGCAGTCTGGCTATTTTTTTGTAGTTGTTGCCTCTCAAGAACAAAACCGTGATTTAAACACATGTGAACTTGAAGTAAAATCTTTCCAACGTGAAAAGTTTTTTTAAACATTAATAAATCCCATTTTAAATATGTAAAGGATCTCTGGCTGGTGCATTGTAAATCTATACGATGTACAGATAATCTATACAATTCCCTTAAAAAAAGGATTTTTAGGCATCTTTGTAAGTCTTTTCAAATATTTACTTCTACTACTCAGCGACATCTGGCCCTTCTTATTCTTTCTATCAAACACGATTAACACAAATCAAAATCAGAATGAAACATCGATGAATTTTAAAGGGAAGAAAATAAAACCAGATATTTGCTTTTAATAAGAGATTCATATAAAACAGGGAAACAACATTTTAAGACTATAAAGCCATTTATTTAATCTATGAAAATAATGTATAATAAATAATTTGCATTTTACTATTAAAGCATTTGAATAAATAATCTACCTCTAAAACATAAAAGGAAGGGACAAAACCTCCAGGTTTGTTTTTTTAAAAAATTCCTTCTATTTTGTTTTTAAATTAAGAAATCTAAATGTCTTGTTTTATTTCCTGAGAAATTCACTTTTAAAAAAACTGACAGACATTTTCTTCTGGCATTGAGAATTTCTAATGTATGCTCCGTGGAGAAAGGGCGGGGGGAGGGGAAATCTTGGTTCTAAAGATATTTAAAAGGCCAGACAATATCCTTCCTTGAACTGATAAAACGAGTTTCCGTGCTTGGTTTTTTGTATCTTTTATTCCCTGGCATCCCCGTGGATCCCATTCTTTCATTTTTGAATTTTTTAAAAAGGAGAAAAATGCCTGAATTTAGTCAAAACATAACATTCTTTTAAAAAAGGGGAGGGGGACAGAAATAATGGGTCCACCGAATATACCCACATCTTTTTCCAATGAGATATATTTTCAATAGGGTGCCCGCCGAGCAGAAGTGAGGGGAATTGGTCAGAACGGGGGTCCCCTTGGTTTCAGTGGCTGGGGGAGCTCGCTGTTGGTGTGTATGTCTGTGTGTATATTTATAGGGGCACATAACCCAAGGCAGAAAAAGAAGGTCGTTGGTTATTTACTGGAAATTCAAATGTGGCAGATCGAGAGTACAAAGCGTGCTTGTAAAAAAGTCCAGGTCTTCTACCGAGAAGTTAACCGGGCTGTCTAAAAACCCCTGGAGGTTGGGAGAAAGCCCTTCTGAGGTCTGAGGGCAGGAATCCACCGAAAAGATATTTAGATCTGGTGGCAACAAAGGAGACTTCTGGCTTTCTGGGAAGGCATTGTCCGAGGAGGAAGAGGAAGAGGAGGACGAACGGGCGCCAGCTGTCCCATTTGGCTCGGCGCTGGTGGCTCTCTCCTCTGTGGGTGTCAAGTAACCAGCGGGGGCCCGCGACGGCTCTCTGCCGCTGGGTGGGTAAGGGCAAGAGATCTCCAGGGCATCTCCAAACGGAGAGCTGCCCCCCTCCTCTTCCACCACCTCTTCGTTGCCTTGGTCCAAGCTGGTGTAACCAGGGTCTCCCTCGGGGATTTCCTTGTGTTGCGTCTGCCGCTTATGCTTCATCCTTCGGTTCTGGAACCAGACCTTCACTTGCCTTTCGGTCAGGTCCAGCAAAGCAGCGATTTCCACCCGACGCGGTCTGCAGAGGTATTTGTTAAAGTGGAACTCCTTCTCCAGCTCCAGAAGTTGCGTGTTGGTGTAAGCTGTCCTCAGCCGCCGAGAACCGCTCCCGCTGCTGTCTAAGAAGCCCTGGACGTCTTTACAGACAAAATAAAAATAAATAAAAATAGGCTAAGCACAGAACAGTGGATTGTGTCCGTTTTCTTTTTTTATGGAACGGAAGGGATGAAGGGAGAGAGTCACCTTAAGGTGCTTGGAAAATAGGCTTGCGCGCACGCACACACGCGCACTACACACTCGCGTACATGTCCTTGATAGAATCCAACACCCTGCAACTTTCTTACGTTCTTTCAGAAAATGGAGCCCGGGAGCTGGACAGAGCTAGTCCCATCTGTACTGGGAGGAGGTGCATTTTTGGAGGACGATGGCAGGAAGATCTCCCCGCACTCTCACTCTGGAGCTGAGAAATCATCATGCACACCACGTTTATGGAAGAGACTTCACATATTCTACCCCGCCTCATCGATTTCGAGAGACTGAGGATGCCGATTTTCCTTCTTGCTCTTTTCCACTCTACCCCAGAGGTGTGTGTATGTACGAGCACCAACATTTTCCTGTAGAAGGGAAAGCTTCCTATCTAAATAGCCACAGAAATATGTAAAATAAAAGAGGCAAGATAACAAGGGAGGAGAAAGAGAAAGGAGGAATATCTATCTATCTATCTATCTATCTATCTATCTATCTATCTATCTATCTATCTATCTATCTATCTATCTATCTATCTATCTATCTATCTATCTATCGCAGCACCTGGGACATAGGGAATCTCGGGATATGCCGTATTCCTCCCCACCCACCCCACTCTACCCATCCTCCTTGGTCTTCCTCCTGAAATTTTGCATTCACCCAGAATTCCAGACCTTTGCACTGGTGGGGAAAACAAATCTTGCACCTTTGCAGGAGAACTATGTGTATATGTGGGGGCGGGGCGCATGAACAAAAGGAAAGGAACCCCTTTCTCCCGCAACTTGGTGACTTGGGTGCTCCCAGGGGTTTAATGAGTTGGTGGGACAGAGAGAGGAGTGCATTTTGAAATGGAAGCATCTTGCATCCGAGGAATAGATGGACAGGCTGCCATGTGAATGGTTAGGAGAATTGGGGGAGGGGGAAAGGGCTCGCCTTTCCTTTGCTACCTTCTTTCTACTCATCTTTCTATCTAACCATCTTGAAATAAAAGCAGCTAGCTTACATAAAACGTCTCGTAACCCCCACCCTCCGCGCATCGACTGGGTTATCTACCGTTGCTTCTTTTGTTCACGTTTCCCCTCTAGCATAAGGATAAATAGGTAGAGAAAAACAAGGGAAGGAGGAGGAGAAGATGGTGGTGCTTTCGCTACAACAGGGCCAAACTTTAATACGATCAGGGGGGAAAAATAGAAAGGGTTTTACATTTTTTTAATGCCTATAATTGTTCTATGGATCGATTGAAGAAAGGAAGAAAGATCCTCTCTGCCATTCCAATCATTTCGTTTGCTTCGAGTTGGGCTCGAATTAGGCAGTCATGATGTGTTTTGCCCCCTTCCCCCGGAGTGGGTGCATTTTGAAGAGTCGGATTTGTGTTCTCTCTTCATCTCACCCCGCCAGTTCCACCCCGCCACACACACACACATTTCCCCCCGTCACCTCTGCCATTCCCCTTTATTGTATACAGACCTGCAGGAGAACCGGCGGCAGATCCAGGAAGTGATGAAGAGGAGGACGATGGAGAAGAAGAGGCAGGGACCTGGCTGGCTTTCTTAAAGGATTTCTTCTCCTTCATCCAGGGGAATTCTCCAGCCAGGGAAGAAGGTTGGAGCGTGGGTTTCTGGGCCTGTCCATGCCGTGGTCTCTTTTGGCTCCTTGGCGTAGGCTGGCTGCTGGAACAAGGATCCAAGCTGAGAAGGGTTTGTTCCAAAGGAGGAGGAATTAATGTCGGTGGTTCCTTGATTGATGAAGTTTGAAATGTCTCCAGGACAGCGGGAAGGGACGTCAGACACTCCGCTAGCGACGGCTGGCTGTTTATGAAGCCTATCTCCCTCTCAAATTCAAAATTCATGGCTTTTTCCAGGGGCCCAGTGCAAAAGGGAGGGGGAAGAGGGGGGGAATAGCGGGTGGGTGGGAGGGAAAGAGACAGGGGAAGAAACGATTGATCTTTAAGGCCCTTCCAATATTTTATATCGCTTTAGCATTAATATTATTTGTAGTCTCCTCCCCCCTCCCTCCCCCCTTTTTATATATATAAAAATCTTATATTGCTGATAATACAGGCGTATGGGGACCTTGCTCTATTAAACTGACGAGCGGGGATAAATTGCAGCCAATTCCTGGTCACGTGACCTGCCTTGCCCAATGGCAGGACCGGCCTGGTAGAAAACAGAAAGTGTATGTTTTTCTTTAATGGAGGATAATAATAATAATAATAATAATAATAATAATAATAATAATAATAATAATAATAATAATAATAATAATAATAATAATAATATAGCTTTTGGAATATGCCAGTGAATTAGGGTGTTCTCTTGGTTAATGCTGACTAAAGGAAGATGCTAGAGAAGGATGATTTGAGTGACAAGGTAGGTTGAGGTGGCTAGTTTGCCTATTTTAACTCTTTATTTCCGGGATAGAGCGCGGTTAATCCTCCAGGAGGGAAAAAGGAATTTGGAAAGAAGGGCACCCCACCCATCTCTTATCCCAAAGGATTAGAGACACACAATCCGGGAGGAAGAAAAAAAATCTCCAGGAGTATGAGGAAACGTGTAATTTGCATTCAGGTACTTGGAAATGTAACGAAAGAAAATCACATGGAATATCAGACTTGAGTCTATCCGGATTTGAATTGTTAAAACAACAACACCAACACCACCACACAAACCACTTATAAACACCATTGGCAAATACTGGTCAGTGTGAAAGTTTGTTCGAAAGAGTTCTTGTTAAGCGCCCTTGAGATCAGCTGAATTTTAGAAGTGATGAGAAAATATTTACTGTTACTGTGTTGGTAGAAATGATCCCCTCCTCCCCCAGGTCAAGATTAGTAAAAAGTAGAAAAACCAAATAGCAGCAACATATCTCCTCCTCTCTTCCCTCTCAGATATATACACTTTGGACCATAACAACGTTGAGTTTATTTAACAAAACAAGTAACAATATGCATCCTAGAATATTTCCAGTCGTGGTGTGTGTGTGTGTGTGTGTGTGTGTGTGTGTGTGTGTGTGTGTTTGGGGTTTTGTTTTGCAGTTTTCCAGGCAAACTGAGGGAGTAGAGAGTGAGGGGGAGCGAAAGAGAGAGAAGTGATCAATCTTTTCTCTCCAAAGGCATCTGACAGCCCTGGCTTTGCTAACATCCTAAAGAATTTGGGCACTCATCATTCCTGAGAGAAGATATATTCAAAGTTTTGGACCTGGTTAGTAAAGATACAAAATAAGACAATTTGGGGGTTGGAGGGGGAAAATGGATATTATATTTAAATTGCAAGAAATGGTCAAAACCTAGGGCTTCTTTGACTTTGTTGATACAAGCTCCATTTATTCTCCCTCTGCAGCCTTACTAGAAAGTGGGCTGGGAACTTTTGAAATCTGCGACAAAGCTTAGGAACTTTTGTTAATTCAAACAGCTGTGTGGGTGGCATTAAACAGAAACCCTACATCTGGAGGCAAAAGGAACCTCAGAAACAGGAACAAAAACGGCTCCAAACTGTTCCGTACATGCAAAGACAAAAAGGATCTGAAAATAATAATAATAATAATAATAATGATGATGATGATGATGATGATGATGATGATGATGATATAATGCCATCCAAATAGTTCAGAACTGTGTTGCAGTCAAGAAAATTATGTTAACTGAACTCTAGCAGACTGTGTTGTTAAGAAGCCACGTGTTGATCTTATTTAGTGTATTGCTGCTAGTAAGGGAACTATTACTAGTTGCACCAACAATTGCCAGCAGATTTAAGCAACAATATGAGACTTGATCCAGCCAAAGTTAAACACGTTTAAGTGCTATTGATTTCAATGGAATATTTAAGCACAAATCTTTCTTGTTGAAATTGATGTGACTTAAAAAGCAATCAGTGTGGATGGGGGTCTCCTTTTCAAGTCTTTTACCCCCATTTCACAGTCAGGTCTTGTGAATCTTGATGATTTAAAATGTTTTCAGAGCTAGGCTCATTGCTCTGCTCAACACTGCTCTAGTGGCAGTGTTGCTGCTGTTGCTGTTATTACTACTATTAGGAAATAATTCTGTTTAGGACTGGAGTGTTGTGCAATCCCTGGGAGCAGAGATAGGTTAAAAACTTTGTACAGAGTCTCTAAGTATTCTATGAGGGTAGTATTAATACTATATTAATATTGTGGCAATCCGGTGCTTGATTTACAAATAAAGTTTAACAAAGTTCTACCCTACCTTAGAGCACTCACAATTTAAAAAGCAAGTACGTGAAAATAGTGCAAAGAAAAAGGTCATGTTGCAACTTATTTTACAAGAAGATTGGGGTATGTGGAAAGAATATGCCAGAAATGAGATGGGTTATTCAAAAGGCAATTACTTTTGAATGCTTGAGTTAGGCATGCACAAAACCCATTGATGGAATTCCATTTTCCATTGCATTGTCCAAGAGAAACAGTTGGCTCCATTTTATTTATTTTTCACGTTTTTATAGCACCCTTCCTCCAAGGAGCTCAGGGCGGTGTATATTATTCCTTCCCTCCTTTTTGTCCTCACAACAACCCTGGGAGGTATGTTAGGCTGAAAGATAGTGACTGGCCCAAGGTCACCCAGGAAGCTTTGTGGCTGAGCAAGGATTTGAACCTGGATCTGCCAGGTCCAACCCCAGAACTACTACACCATCCTGGCTCTCTTACTGACATTTTAGTGTTGCTCCTATACGTTGTCCATTGCTTAAAGGTCCCCAGATCCATAGTCCAAATGTTTCATCCATAGTAACACTGAATAATGGATTTTGTAGTCTTAAGTCTGTATAAATAAAGGGACTTAAAACTTCACTGAAAGCCAAGGGCATAAAGATGGTTTGGTGGAACATGTTTAAAATGGTATAAGCACATATTGGATTGGGCCTGTGCACATGTGAGTTTTGATAATGTGAATGAAGATTATTTGGTGCATGCTATGATTGTTTTACCGTGAAGGTTTGTTTAAAACAAGGGAGGATTGTAAATATTGCATTCTCTAAATATTGCTGGCTAGAAAAAGTTGAAATAGCACAGGAATGTAGGAATTGTGTAAATATGTGATGCAGTTGTGCAAAGAAAGTTCTCTGGAAGCATGCCAGATTTTGGGATGACTTCCAGCCTGAATCCTATTTCCCCAAATTTCAGTGACAATTCTAATTTAAGCAACAAATACCCAATCAAATATCAATGTGGATACTGATGTGTTTCAGTGTAATGTAGAATCCATCTGCAGAACTTGTTGGAAAGAATGCTCAAGTGTCTGTGTGTGTGTGTGTGTGTGTGTGTGTGTGTGAGAGAGAGAGAGAGAGAGAGAGAGAGAGAGGTCTTTAGTGTCTTTCATGGATGCATTACTGATTAGTGAACTTCCCTATACATTCTCAGAGGTAAAGGTCCCTTTGAAAATCCTGACAAGTTAACCTTCACTTAAGCTAGATCTATTGCAAATTTAAAAAGCAATCTACAAACATTTGAAAAATAAACAACAAAGACTAGTATATTCCCATGCCAAATATTTCTTGAGAATATTAGTTCTCCCAAACAAAAGATAATTTTTAAAAGACTTTCAGACTTACATCAGATCTTAAACTTATGATCTTGAAAGCCAAATCAAACTAATTTTAGTGGAACATCTTTTATTTGACGGTGGCAATACTACTACAAGCCAAAGATATACTATTACTTCTTACTATTTATTTATGCTAATGGTATGCATGACAATTGAGTTTTTGGCTTGGCATTACATCAACTTCTTTTAAACCTATTTCAGGAAAGCCTTGCATACAGGTCTGAATAATATGGTGACCAATATTTTAGCTAAATTATATCATCCATAAAATCACATTCAAGGAAATGGTGGGGGAAGGGTACACTACATTCTGACTATTGTTATTTGATCAGATCCCAATCAAAGTTTCCACGCTCTTATGCTTTTAAATTATAGCATCACAGAATATTAAATTACTTCTTGCATGGATGAACATAACCCAGCTACAGTCATGGATACAGGGGGAAAGGGTACTTCAGGTTTTTCTTTTTATTGTTATTTATGATTGCATGAAGGCTATAATTATCAGTGGAACTTAATATACTTACAAAACAAAAAAAAATCAAATATAAAGCACAATTAAAACAATTTTTCTTGCAAAGCCCTCTGGCCTGCAGATCATGCCTATCTGTGGATACAATCTTTTTATGTATACATTAATTAAAGATAGGGATCACTAGCAAGACTTTAAAAGAAAGGGAATATGTATTGAACATATGTCGCACCCTTAAGCGCCCTTTTTTCTAAACTAGTCCTTTTTTCATTGTGGATTATGGCCATAGTGGGTTAGATCCAAAGACAAAACTTGACTTCAGTCTGTTGAAATGAATGTGACCAAAAGTGCAATCCATGCATGTCTACTCAAAGGTAAGCCCCATTGTGTTCAGCAGGACTTACTTCCAGGTGAGTCTGTGTACAATTAAGTAACTTGTATCCATTGATTTCAATGGTACTTCATCAGAAAACAATCCAATGCAGTTATACTACTGTATACTACACCTACAACTTACAGAGACATTTATGGACATAGAACAATATCCAACAGTCTTTCTCAGAGATTTCAATCCAGGAACTATTCCAGTGTAGGACTCAGAGAGTAGTTTGTAAACTGTGCAGCTAGACATCACTATGACCAGATTCAGTTGTTATTTTTGTAGCGTGGCTCTAGTTCCACTTGGTATCAGGAAATAATGAGATTAAGCAGATAGGACTGTGGCCACTGTGTAAGTTTCCCACACATGCCTTGTAACATATAAACACACAGCATGTAAATCAGCCTATTTATATTTAGGGTTAAGATTGGTGGCCTGCATTGGCCCAATCACTTGTATAGTGCATTTATATATGAGGCGAGTGTGTGGAATGCTTACAGAGACAAACCCTTTACTCATGGCTCACATATAATCTGTTCTGACACTGTGTAAAGAACTGCAACAAGCAACAGGGACCAGGCTCCTGCCACAGGAACCAATGATTTGGTTCTTTTCCACAGTGATGTCATTGGCTTCCCAGGAGTGAGTGACAATGGTGCAAAATGGAACCATGTCAGCTGCCCTATCCACATGGCTTCTTTTTACACATATTACTGCTATGGCATAAGACCAGATAATGTGGAAGCAGCTTCCACAATGGAATATTGAACTAGTCCTTGGACTATGACATCAGAGCAGCCATCATGCAGTGGCAGAGAATTCCAGGTTTGATCCCTGGCCATCTGGGCTAACAGGATTTAAGGTATGCCTCTCCTTGAGCGCTTCGAAGCTGCTGCCGGTCTAGGTACACATAGTCAGTACTAGGCTACTGTAGATGGAGGAGGATCAGTGGTCTGTGAGTATAAGGTTATCATCCTTCTCTTATAGTGGTAGCAACTGGGAAACAGCTGGTACAAGGGCATGAAGAATCCACACAACCTTCCACTTATGCTGTAGGGATTTATTATACGGAATAGTGACCATTGCCAAAGAAGAGAAGAGGAACAGAAAGACTTTGGCAATATTAGTGCCATTATTTCTTTCAGTCACCCTTTGTAACAGACAAGCTAAATTTGCAGTTCTGTTTTCTGGTATAAGGGACATAATGATAGATAGATAGATAGATAGATAATTAGATAGATAGATAGATAGATAGATAGATAGATAGATAGATAGATAGATAGATAGATAGATAGATATTGAACAAGGATGGCCCTATGTGCTGCACACTGGCCAATGGCTTCTTCACCCACGTTGTCCACAGTATGCACCTCCCCCTAGGGAGGCAATCAAAACGTCCCCGTCCCCCCACTACCCAACCCCAGGGAAAATAGAAAGCAATGTTTCTTCTTCTGTAGTCCGTAGGTAGAGCAGTCATAAGCTAAGTCCCATCAAAGGGGGGGGGGAAGGGAGAGAAAGACCATAAAAGGAGGGGCTGCTTTATTTTACTTCGGTACCATCATGTCTAGCTCAGTGTTTGCTCTCTGAACAAACAAGATGTAGCAGCAGTGTTGGTGTTAGTGGTAGGAGGAGCAGGAGTAGTGGTAGCAGCAGAAGTAGTTAGCCAGCACGTTTCCCCAGCCAGCCAGTGTGGAGTTACTCAGCCCCATTCCAAGATCTCTCCTCCATAAAGCCAGCTTTTCGACCTGAGTGGTTCCATATAGCCATATAAACGTGACGTTCTAATTTGACAGGCTGTTTACATTCGGTTCCAACATCATAAAAGTTTTATGGAAACGAGCTGCTTGTAAAAATAAGTTTTCTTAAGGCTTGGGAGCATAAAATACAAATTAGCCGAGACGTTATCTTATCTGTCTTTTTGCTGTAGCAAGTTCCCCTCCCCCTAAGTTTCAACGGCCGCCGCAGCATCTGCCTTCCACTCCTTTCTTGTTTTATTTAGTGATTTAATTTCACGACAGGTTCCCCCCCCCCTCTTAATTTCAGCAAGAAAGCCCCGAGTGCCTTTTGTTATGATTAATCATTTTCCTTTGTTTTCATTTTAGGCCCAATGGCTGTTTAGTCTGGACGGCACGTGATCGCCCTTCTTTGTATCCACAGAAGATGAGGGGTAATTTTAATTGGCGTGAGACTATTTAGAACAAGATTTTCAAAGTGGAAGGGAAGGGGGGAGGCGGAGGTAGGGGGAGGAGGAGAAGAAATGAACCCCCTAGCGATTAACTTTTTAAGTAAACACAATCAGCTAGGAAAAGTGTTCCAATTTTATAAGCTGTAAAAGAAAGCCAAGGCAGTCGTGACCTAAGGAATAAGCGAGAGAACAGATAAATGTCTTTCTTGTTAATGTCTGAAACATTTAGAAACCATGTTTTTTTAAACGTCTTTCGGTTTTATTGCTGCCCAGTCTTTCTCTCTCCCTTTTCTGCCTGTTTTCAAATCCGATCAATGGGACAAGAGCAAATTAAGAACAGAAAGTTTATTCAAGAATTGTTCAACAGACAACCCTTAAGCAAAGAAATAAAGTTATCTACTGTAAAGAACAAAGAAAGATGTTTCAAAAAAGAGGAGGAAGAGGTGGTGGAGGAAGAGGAAAAAGGGGGAGGGGGAAGCTAGTTCTTCTAACTCAGGACTTATACAATTACAGTCTGGCTCTGCTTTCATGCCTCCAGTAGAACTAAACACATTTTAAGTACGAAGGTAACTACTGGCTTTTTCCCTAAATTACAATAACTAAAAAAAGAAAAGAAAAGGGGAAAAAAAGCTGGTTGTACAATGACAAGGAAAAACACCATGTTCCTTTATAACAAGTAAATACTAAAAAAGTACATTCTTTTCCTTATAAATACATAATGTGGGGGATAAATAATACAAAACCAACCAAAGGAAAAATAGTTTAAAACTGGCTATAACCAATAAATATATAATATATATATTTATATATATGAATGTTCACCGGAACACACGCACACCCCCATTGAAAGACGTCGCCAATGGGTGTCCTTCAAAAGTTGGTACATATACCCATTAAAATGTAAACTCTAAGTGCAAGAAGGATGCCAGACAAATAAGAAGCGCCAGGAAATAGTCCCCTCACCAAAGGACTATTCACTTCCGCTTCCATTTGGAGGACATATCAGTTTCTGTTCAAATATACCCTGTTTTCACGTTCAAGAGAAGAAGAGACACAAACAAACGCAAGACGCCTTTGACATGGAGACTCCCCCGACCTTTCACGAAACCTAAAGAAAGGGGGGGGCGAGGCAGTCACTTTACCAGGGGGTCAAAATAGGCAACTGATTACATTGTTCGTCCTAATTTTGGACCCTTGTTAATTTTGCAAAATCTTTAAAAATTAAAAAAGCCCAGAAATGTGTTTGCAAAAGAGCACCTCAATCTTCTCCCCTCCCCCCCCCCAGTTTTTCAACAATCCTGGTAGATTGTGGAATGAAGGGAGAAGAAAAACTTAGCCATAAAGACTTTGGAAGGGTGTATACTCTCTGACAATGGAGTTGGGGGGCCAAGGGGGCAGGGGTCTCTTTAGGAGGGAAAGTCCATCAGTTTGTATGTAGCGGTGAGAAGGTGGGAGTGGAAGACTTCATGAAGGCTTTTCCCACTCAACGTTTTAGATATATACCTATGTATTTTAAAAAATCCTTTAGTGGTTTGTGTTAATAGTGTAATTTAGATTTGAGACAAGCGGCCGTTTTAAGAATACTTGATGTATTCAAGATCCCCAATTCTGGGTGCATATTGTATAATTAGTTTTTTCCCTTAAAAAAATCTATACTGTTGGATTTTTCAGTTTTTCAGAAAAGAAAACATCAGCACCCTTTTCTACATTCAAAACATTTGTGTCGAAAAACCTCAAAGATACATATGAAATGCAAACTTGGAATCAATTAATTGGCTCCACGAGTCGTTACTTCATTTATCAGATTTGTCAAAGAGGCTCTCTTTGAAGGGATTTAAGTTCACATGCCAGCTCCAGCCCCCCCCCCCCTTCATTGCTTTAAGCCAGCTGGCCTTGATTCTGCCAAAACCTTTAGTGTCTGATGTATCTGTTATCTGTATGTGGATCTGATTGTCTGTAAACATTACCCAGAGCCAGTGTGTTGTAGTGACTAGAGGTTGAATCCTCCTTCAGCTACAAAGCTCACTGGGTGTCTTCGATCTACCACTCTCTCTCAGCCTAACCTGCCTCACAGGGCTGTTGTGAGGATAACAGCAGGGAAAAAGGAAATAATCATTGAAAAGAATGCAATAAACTAAAAACCATATACATAAAATCAAAACTACCACCATCCATCCATCAATCCTACACATGTTCAACTACACACTACATCAATTGTATATAAAATTGAAACCTGTTAAACTATACACATGTTCACCGGTCTCTTACATACCCCTCCCCCCCCAATAAACACTGCCCAGACCACATATGTGTGTAAGCAAAATAACCCTGTTTGCATTGGAGGGGGGGGGGGGTGAGTGGCCATAGCTTAGTGGCTGAGTATATGCATTGCATGCAGAAGGCCAGCCACCCTCAATCCCTGCTGTCCCTAGGTAGGAAAACACTGGGACCAAAACCCCCGGAAAACTACCACTTGATGAGCCAGAGCAAAAAACTCCAAGGAAGATGCACCAATGCACCAAAGATAGATACTGTACATCAATTAATATATTTATTTTGGAGGTATTCCAGGGAAGAAAGACCTATTGGGCAACATTCAACAGGAAGCTGTCCTTCTGAAGGGAATGGGAATTGTGCAAGAGAAAGTTCAGTTGAACGGTGTCCATTAACTTTAATGGTTTCAGTAATGCTTATTACCAAGTAAGTGTGTTCAGGATTGTGAATGTGTGTGATAATTTGGGGCATTCTATTGTAATTGGTTTATTAATAATAAATAGCTATTAAATCAAAGGGGCCATCATATATGACTTGTTTTTTCCTGTTGTTTTATGGTCTGTATAGGGCAGGCATACCCACAAGACCACATTTTAAACATCTGGAATAACCACCACAAGCAGCCTTCACAGTTTCCGCTCCACATATGATCCTGAATTGAAGGGCGTGGGGAAGGGGATTGATTAGACCTTTAGCACTCAGACTGTGGACCACAAAAGGATGGTTGAAATAAAGTAATGTTTTGCTTGGAGGAGACCCGGGCATGTGGGCTTACTGTAAGATCCTTGAGGTTACTTTGGTCTGGGGTGTGTGTAGTCCAAATGTTTGCAGGTGTTGCTTGGTTTCAGTCCTTAAAAAAGAAGTCTTAAACCCTCTGGCTTGCAAGTATGTCTCACTGATTTCAGTGGAACATCTTTCTAACTGAGGATGCTTAAAATGAAGGAATAGAAGGCTGCATTGTATAACACATTCCTGGGAGTAAGCCCCATTGAACACAATGGGACTTACTTCTGAGTAGACATGCACAGCATTGTGCTGGAAGGACAAGTTATAAGGAATGAACTAGTGAAGGTCTTGGGCAGTACCACTTCAGACTGCAAGCACAAAATTGGGTTCTTGAAGGTTAAAAAATGTTGTTTGTTTCTTAAAAGCAACAACCTGTATGCAGAAAACTAGCACTTTAGGAAGATGTACTAATTTATTACATGTATGGACCCTTTTTAAAGGAGGGATGTTCAGCCAGGATGGTGTAGTGGTTTGGGAGTCAGACTTAGACCTGGAAGATCCAGGTTCAAATCCCCGCTCAGCCACGAAGCTTCCTGGGTGACCTTGGGCCAGTCGCTATCACTCAGCCCCACCTACCTCACAGGGTTGTTGTGAGGACAAAAGGAGGGGGAGGAAATATGTACACCACTCTGAGCTCCTTGGAGGAAGGGCGGTATAAAAATGTGAGAAATAAATAAATAAAATAACATAAAAGTATGACCCTCCCCCCCCCAGCAGGGCAAACTAGTACAGTCTTCCACCTAATTCTGTTAATATATTGAACAGCTCTAAGTTCCACTGAAACGTGGAATAGAATTTGATGTGGATGGAGAGTGTTTGCAAATGAGATTTAAAGCTGGAGAAAATGGAGGACGATTCTTATCTGGAGATCAAGAAACCACACATTCAGTGTACATGATCCCCATCACAAAGGGCTTAATTTAAACTTTCTCTAAGATCAGCCACAGAACCTGTTTTTCAAGCTAGGGCTCAGATTTGGAATATTGTGTTCTGAGCATGTGCAGAGTGCCTTTGAGGAAAAAATCCAGCCCCTACATATCTGAGAGTAGGGTTGATGGAAGGGCTTCCAGATTAAATGATGTGGTTTCTGTTCTGTCCCCTGTATACCATTTTAAGGACTGGCAAGTCAGCCTCTGATCAACATTGATTCCTGTTTACTGGGCATGGTAAGAGGCAATGACGACTGGCCAAGTGCTTTCCATTTTTCAGAGCGTCATCATGTGATGGATTCTTCAAGGGTTTCGACACAAATGATTGAAGGAAGAGCCAACCAACACTTCCCCCAATACAACCACAAGCCCACCCAACCAGCCAACGCTCCTTCCCAATTCTAGTTCTCCAGTTAACTTCCCCCACCGAGTCTGTCCTGGCCCTCATCACAGATGGGTCAGTTTGGGCGCCTCTTGGATTCTACCCTGAGTAGAAGCGTGGTGGGTGGAAAGGTCTGTGTAAGTTGGGTGGGACTCGCAAGGTCCGTGGTGCTGGTTGGAGCCCATCTGGGGGCCCCCGTTGTACTCCATGCTGGGGGGCTGGTGATGCTGCAGAGGGTTCAGCCCGTAAAGCGACGGAGCGGAGGCGGGCATAGAATCCACATAGTTGCCGCCCACGTACACCGGGCTGCCTTGCATATTAGGGGGGCCATAGCCGCCTCCCCCGTTACCCTGTAAGACGTGAGGATCGTACTCGGGCGCCGTATTGGCGTACTTCTGTTGGGTGGGGCAACCTTTGATGGGGTTTTGGTAGGCAGTGGGCATGGCGTAGGCATTCTGGTGGGGTTTGTTGAAGGAGGGCGGCGACGGGGCGTCATAGTTTGAAGTCATGGGGTGCAGGGCGTTCATGAAGCCAGCGGAAGACTGCATGGGCTGGGGAGGACTTCCTGTTGGGGAAGGACCCCCGGACGATGACCCCAAGCCTTTTGACTTCTGATCTTTTTTGTATTTCATCCTCCGGTTCTGGAACCAGATCTTGATCTGCCTCTCGCTGAGGTTCAACAGGTTGGCCATCTCCACCCGGCGGGGCCTGCAAAGGTAGCGATTGAAATGGAATTCCTTCTCCAGCTCGACCAGCTGGGCGCTGGTGTAAGCCGTTCGGGCCCTCTTGGAAGCTGAGGAGCCCGGAGGGCTTTTCTCGCCGCTGCAGCTTTCTGAAAAGAAGGTCGGGAAATGAAATCAAAGATAATTACTTACATGCAGAAAATTGAATGCACAAGCCTCTTAATAAATCCTCCAACAGGCGAGAAGACTTCAACCTCCCCTCCTTCTCCTCCAGTCCCCACTCCATAATCATGTCATTTATTAAGAGTTCTGTTCTCCAAAGCTGCCCCCTCGCTTTATGAAAATTTGATCATGTCATGCAGAAAAGGAATCCAGAGCTATTTATTTGGGAGTCGATTATTTTGAAGCAGACCCTTTCAAAGGAAATTACGTCTGGCAAATGGGCAGTGTTTGGAAAGGATCCTTGTTGTGCTGGACAATTTAACAAAAGCTCCAAAGCACATGCATGTGGGTATATAATAAGCGCTTGTATATGCGCACACACACACATACACATGATCTCCTTGACAATGAGTGACTCTCATATTAATGCACTGTGTGTACTTATTGAGGGCACAATCCAGCTGGAAGTTCTACTAGGCAAGCTCTCGTCTCATTCATTTCTATGGAGGCCTGTAAAGACGTTTTCTGCTTGATTGTATCCCAGCTCTCTCTCTCTCTCTCTCTCTCTCTCTCTCTCTCTCTCTCTCTCTCTCTCTCCACCCACCCATCCACACAGCTCTGGAACATCTTTTTGCTGCTAAGCACTGGAAGAATTGCCTCTTAGGCTACAATCCTATACATACTTTCCTGGGAGTAAGCCCTATTGGACACAATGGGACTTACTTCTGAGTAGGCATGCATAGGATATACACTGTAAGTGTGTGCAGAGAGCCTTTCCTTTCTTCCTAAATAATTGCAACCAACTTAAGTTCTACACACAGGCCAGAATTCATCAACACCCCTCCTTATTGAAATGAAACCCTAATGATACAATTCAGTGCCTTAAATAAATAGCAGGTGTGCAATTGAGTTAATTGAAGTGGAGATTGTACCCTAAGGCTGCAGTTCATCCTTGGAAGTAGTTCAGCTGGGAGTTAGACTTCGCACATGCACTGCACATACAGCAAAATGAGGTGGTAGGGTCTTGAGGCAATAAAGAAGGATGTTACCACTTCAAACTACAGTTGAGAATATTGTTTTTATGAAATCCACATACCCCCACACCCACATTAGGACAAAGGTTCTAGGTATTCCATGTGTTGGAGGGTGCTCATGTGACGCCCTGTGAACAGAGCATTAACTCAGGACTTCACCATCTCATTCCACTGTGTAGACTCTGTCTTGTGCTGGAAGGACTGGGATGTAAGACATATTCATCCAAGATATGTATCAAAATGTATGTACGTATATTATTATGATGTATAACAATTACATATAAGATGTAAATTATATGTACACACATATTTTGTGTGTACATATAATTTTGTACACACAGCTGTGTTGTAGTTGTACATACACCTAATAATTTAAGGACAGAACTATTTTGCTTGTAACATTTGTAACGTTTACGGGGCTGTCATGATAATAAAACATGAACATATGAAGTTGCCTTATACTAGGACAGAACATTGTCCATCTAGTTCAGTACTGCCTACATTGACTGATGGTGGCTTTTCCTGGGTTTCAGGCATGTTTCTCCTGGTCCTATCTGGAGACACTTAGGATTGGGATGGAGACCTTCTGCATGCAGAGCAGGGCTGGCTCAAGACCAATGCTGCTGCATGGCATCGTGACTGCATTGCAGTCGAACCTCCGGGTTGCAAAGCTCTCAGCTGTGTGGAGATCAGCTTCAAGCTGCACAGTCACATGGCTGCACAGCTTAGCAGGAACAGTACCCAAGACCTCCTGGAGTCTAA
The DNA here is from genome assembly GCA_026170595.1 of Plestiodon gilberti rubricaudatus. Lineage (NCBI taxonomy): Eukaryota > Metazoa > Chordata > Lepidosauria > Squamata > Scincidae > Plestiodon > Plestiodon gilberti. The sequence goes on along the minus strand of JANXHW010000006.1, from coordinate 37,920,596 downwards.
GATGGCATGCCAAATGCTGCTTCCTCTGTCTTACCTGATGGTGTGCTAGCTTCTGCTCCTTCAACTCCCTGGATTGGAAGAGGACGTTGGTGAGGAAGTAAGTCTGGAGAAGAAGAGAGTGGTGGGTTAGACTGTCAGAGACGCTCTAGCCCACCATTCTCCTCTTCTTCTGCTCCAGTCCCCTTATTTTTATGCAAGGAGTGGAAGGATGAGGAGAGGTGGAGATGAGTGGGCTGTCAAAAGTTGATGCCCCATGCTAACTTGCTGCCGCCTGAGGTGCCTCAGTTGGTCTCATGGATGGGCCAGCCTTATGCAGAGCGTTCTGTTACTGAACCAGGGTCTTTCACCCTTATATCACATAAAGGTATGTACAGTAAAGCACTTTGTACAGTGATATAAAATGCTACATATTCAACCAGGGGTGGCCAACCTTTCAACATGAATGCTCCTGGACCTTTAATGGTTGTATAGGTGAGGGCATTTCAGCAGGTGCAGCTGCTGTAGCAGCACCATCAGCTGCCAAGATTCTGCCTTCTACACAACTCTTAAGGATGCAGAAGCCCTAATGGTGGAAGGTTGGCCACCCCTGTATTAAACTATTGATAAATAGCATAAGGATCCAAAATTACATTGCCTTCCGTGAAACTGAGGGTGACTTCACACATAAAGGTCCATCACTCAATGGCTGCAAGTCATTTCACTTGCATTGGTGAAACAACCATCACAGATCAAACACCACAGACACCACACTTCCCAATGAAAGAAGAGATGACACATTCAGCTCAGCTGTCATTAAAAAATGTGTTATCAAGTAATGTCTATGAATGTGTGAATCAACTCTTCCTTCTTATGCACCATAATTCTAATACTGTATACACAGTTGGGATTCTAAGGAAACACATTTAGTCAACAGTTCTGGTTACTGAATTACTTTCAGTTTATATTGCAAGTATAGCAGCACACATGCACTTTGGGATAATTCTATTTGACTTGGGTATCTTGGAAAGGCTGAGTACTTTCAGAATGCTTGATACCTGCCCATTTCCCCTAAGAATTGTTCTCTCCATCACCCCTATGCATTGATTGATTGATTGATGCAAAGTTTAACCTCACTCACACAAAGCCCACTAGTACAATATACACAATACAGTATATAGAAGTCGTGAATCTGACCGAGGAACAACTATGCCACAACACGGCAGTCTACCTTTTAAAAAGCCCTAATATGATTCAAACAGGTTCATTGACTGCAACCTTGATTCCCCTACATCAGTCCAGTTCTATGCATTTTAGGATGTTGTTCAGTTAGAATGATAAAACTTGTTTGTCCAAGCCAGATCACCCAAAGGCATCAATTTTTTTACCAGAGGAACTGATATAATATCATTTTCTATATGAAACTGGCTATGATATGTCATGTCACACCAGGAAACAAATCTGTTCCTTTCTAAATAGGCTGACCATATCCAAAAAGGGACAGGGTGCCTATACCTTAAAGCATTGTAAGAAGAGGGAATTTGGGCAGGTGTAGCTTGTTGCACCCTTCCATGATGAGCTGCACCTGCCCAAATTCCAATGGTTAAAGGTATAGGCACCCTGTCCCTTTTTGGATATGGTCAGCCTATTTAGAAAGGAACCTAGCTGACTTCAAGTGGACTTACTTCCAAATCAACTCTGAACAGGCTTAGAAATCAATTTGACTGAAATCACTTAAACTTGCTGCCCAATAAATATACGTAGACTTCTGACATAAATGTGCCAAAGCTCCAGTTGACAACTCACTGTGGCTGTTACCAACTTTTGTCCCATATAACCAGTAATCCTCAACTATTCTAGAGTCTACATATCAAGCATGATACCTCCCCCCCCCCCAGGACTTGTACCATTATATATGGACTGAAGTTGTTTTGCCTGGTAGAGAGACAATATAACAGTAGCCTTTATCATTTGGACAAATTAGTTGCTGTCTGAGATAAGTAAGCATCCACGATAAACTAATAGTATATAAAATGTTGGAGTACAGCGCACTTTCCAAGCTTTGATGAAAACACATTTTGTTAGGTATAAGAAACAGGCATGATAAACTGGGGATTTTAATTCCTAATGAGCCACTGTCTGGCTTGCCCTACACATGAAGCAGAATGAGATGGTAGAATCGAATTGGGGAATTGCACCTTCTGAGTTGACCAGCTGGCACACATGCAAGCTAATTTCATCTGGTGTAAAAGATGAGTGCTTTAAACTACAACCTCATCATCAGTGCCCTTGGGGGGGAAATCTGGGATGGGTTTCTTTTTTTTTTGACCCAGTATAAGTGCCTGTCTTTAACATTCAGTTGATCAATCACCCCCAAACCCATGTAGTCATTTGAGAAAAAAGGTGGCCCAATGGATTTTCTGCTATACCTGGAATAGAAAGATGGCCAGTGTCAAATGAAGCATCCCCCTCTCTTTCCATTTGCCCTGTCTGCCTTCCTGCACCGCCATCTCCTTTGTCTCTTGCTCCCAGTGCTGTCCTGAGGCAGCCTATCCCTATCTTAAAACACACACACACACACACACACACACACACACACACACACACACACACACACACACTTCTCTCTCAATTTGTTCCTTCAGATTCAACTTCTTTAGCAGAACCTTTTTGAGTCACCACAGCCATTGCTTTTTATATCTTACTCCTCCCCTGTCACCTGACTGTCCCTAGCCCAATCCTTACTCCTCCTGTGTCAAGCATGGGCTTCTCTCCAATCCCTCTAGCAAACGTTCTGGGAAGGTTCTGCCCTTTTTTTCTTTCTTGTATAACTGCAACCACAGTGGTCTGTAGACATGGAACCAGGAGCTGGGCATGTTCATATCACTAGGGCTTGTGCAGGAGGCCTTCCTGCTGGGTTGTGCCCATCAATATCCCCTTGCAGCTCCCATCCTCTTCTTCCAAACTAGAAAGTTTGAACACCTTGCTTCATTTCCTCTGTCTAGCCAAGCTGTATGTGTGAAAGGGGGTGCATAGATGTATGATTTGGGTGGGAGGAGTATTCTAAAAGCAGATACCTGTGTTGGGGGAGCTGTTTTTCTGCTTGGAGTTTTGCCTCGACTCTTTCATCCAGGGGAAAATCTGTTTGGTGAGAGCAGCGTTACTAGAGCCCAGGCTAGATTTGCTTGGGGCGCTTTTGACACCCCCAGGCTGGCTATGGTTATTACTGCTGCCCCCGTTGCTGCTGCTTCCGCTGCTGCTGTTGGTGATAGGATTTGGGGGTGGCGAGACGGGCGGTGGTGGGTGGTGTTCCTGTGGCAGACTGGGGCGCATACAGCTCCCGTTCAGGTCTTTCGTTTTGGCCAGGGGGGTAGCATTGCCAAGAGACTGAAGGGTGCAGGCAGGTCTCTGGTAGTCATTCTCCACATGAGCAGCAGGCTGGAAAGGCTGCGGAGGGGGACCATCGTACCCAAAACCATTGGCTCCTTGATAAGAGTATCCCCCAAAGAGCGTGGAGGTGTCGTAATAGGTTGTTTTCTGCATCGCTGGGGCTCCCCGAGATTCTCGCTTGCTGCTACCAGGCTCTTGGTGACCCCCTCATGGAAGGACATTGGCACCCCCAAGGTCACGTGGTGATGAAGCCTTCCCCGGTATCTTTTGGAAGCTGACCTGAAAGGTTAGAAGGCACACACAATAATACTGAACGGCCTATGAATCCATCTTGGCCATTGAAAAGACTGGTGACATGAATAGCTGGCTACAGAGGAGGGTGGGGAGCAGAGAGCAGATGCTGTTGTGAACAGATTTCTGCCCAGTGCTCCTGGGTGCGCCTCTGCTCTCTCCAGTGGAGCAGCCTCCTCCAATATCTCAGTACAAAAGTGGCCTGCCTGTGCCACTTGGTTTGCAAAATCAATTCCTCAATAGCTCTGCCCTGTCCAATAGGGTTCTTATAGAGTTCAATATAAGAGCAAGATTAGATATAGATACAGATCCTACAGAAGGGTGATTTCTTGTGTAGGCCATTCAGCCCAACCCTAGAGGACATGTGTGTATGCATGTAAATGCATACACACAACATTACCTACACAGAGAAATACATGTTCTTTCAAGCACAAGAAAAAACATATTTTTCCAGCCCATAGGAAAGGAACAAACGCTAAGGAATCCTTCCTTTCCAAGTCTAGCGCTCACCAAAGGGACCTCCAATACAGGGATTAGGAATAGGCTGGAAAGAAAACTCAGACTGGAAGTAAAAGTGACTGATTTCTAACTACATAACATGTAGGTGTAAGCGAAAGATGTAACATTACTTCAGAACAGATGAAAAGAGTCTTTTGTACCAGTGGTATAATTTTCAATTTAATATTCTCCTAATTTGACTTTCTATCCCCCCCCCCCATTCCCTATTTGGGAAAAGCATTCCCTATATGGATGTTGTTGGATTTAAGAGCCTCAGAAAAACCAAAACAAAGTGTAAAGGTATGGACTGGGAAATATAGAATTGCTCATTCATCATCATTTAGTTCTCATATATCCCACAAAGTCACATTTTAAATAAAATTTGAACATCTTAATTTTGGAATTCAAATTCTGACATTTTGCCAAACGTGCATGTTTCATTCACTGCAATCCTATGCATGCCTACTCAGTAGTAAGTGCTATTGAGTTCAATGGGACTTACTCCCAGGTAAGTATGTATAGGATCGTGGCCTTAGTCTGTTGCTTCTAGAGGAGAAAGTGATGACTGGGAACATTGATAGATTTGGAGGCATGCATTGTTATTCTTTGATCTCTTGGCTCTTTTGATCTTCTTTTTGGTGTTGTTTTTGCATCTCAGGTTGCAGTTTGGGAACAACTCTTCTCTGCAGTCATTAAAATCCTGGCTCAGTTTCCACTCAAGGTGTGAGTTTGATCTCTCTCCTAAAGTTCTGTTTCATTCTATTTCTTCTCATCCCTTCTTAAACAAAACAAAACAAGAAAACACTATTTCCTCACCAAACCATTTGGTCCCTTTGATTTTCTTTGTTTTAACTTTTTTTGTTTTGTTTGGATTGTCATTCCTTTCCTTAGGGGGAAAAAGATGTCCAAGAAAGAAATAAAAGAAATAAAACCTCTTTAGCCCCAGCCCCCCCCCCCCCCCCACACACAGAACATGAACTTTTTTCATGTTAGAAGGTTGGAAGAAAACCAGAATGATTTAATGGTGCAGAAAATGAATCTGCTGAGAAACAACAAATTATACACACAGACACACAAACATACTTCGAATCTAAGGCCTATATAGAGAGAATTCTATTTCACTGTGCTTTCAGACATTCTGCATTTCATTTCAAAAGGCCTCATTCCTCTGAGCTAGATTCCACTTCTCTTCTAAATCGAAAATAGTAACCAAGGGTTGGTCAGTTCTGACCGTTTTGCTAGGGGAGGAGGCTAGCTAATAACCCTTCCCTCTTGACTTCCCTACCATGCAATTCAAAACCTAACTATAAATTCATCTTTCATACCCACCCACTCTCCCCTCCCCCTCCCCCTTAATATATGGCTGTATAAATTGTGTTAGTTTTCATAACATGTCTAAAAGACCATGTTGTTGTGATCCTAGTATCTTCCGTGTATTAGACACAAAGCTGTTGTCCAGGGGCAGGCTGGATCTTAATGGAAAAAATAATCGTGTAGCTAGTTTATTTCAGCTTCAGGAGTATTTCTTAGCAGACATAAACAGCCTAGTGCTCTCTTAGCAATGAATTGATTAAAATAGAGAAAGAATAATTCATTCAATTATAAAAGACTGGGCTGGCTGAAATCAGCCACAATGAAAATTCTACTAGGCCTCTCCGGTTTCTTTTAGATTTTCTTGGAGCTCTGGAAGGCCTATGAAAAGTAGGTGATAAATGATTTTATTTTCAAATTACGCAGTACATTAAAAAATTAATCCCCTACCCAGCCCTCTCAAAAATAAATCCAAAATAGCCTGTGCATTCAGTAGCCAAGATTTTGGTTCCCTTTTGTATCTCATCTTTCAACACATCCCAATGTCGGTCATTTATCTTAGTCGAAGACGGGTGGAATCGTAAATGATTTACTCCAAGGAATTGTTAAAACACACACACACACACACACACACACACACACACACACACACACACACACACACACACACACACACACACCAAAAATCTCCATCGAATAATAAATAGGAATTTAGAATGCATTTGTAGTTAGATGTTGAAATAGGAACCCCAGAAGTTCTCTCTCCAATGTTTATTCTCAAATTTTTATACCTGGGTTGTAAATAAATGCCTCCCTTCCTGTGAACTTTTGCAAATGCGATTTTAAAAAATGAATCAAAGTGTCAAGAAAATGCTTAAAGGACTTTTGACAAGCTGGAAGAGAACGGGGTGGATGGAAATAGAAACATAGATGCTTTCTTTCCCTTTAACCTCCATGTTAGAAAAATAATTCTAAAATTCTTAATCATACTCTGTATGTGAGAGAAATTGAAATAGTCTGGCCTATTTCCCCAGACTGGACCAAAGACTGTTGAGTAGTAGTAGTGGTGGTTGTAGTAGTAATATTAATATTAATAATAATATACTTGAAGCGATAGATTGGGGTACAGAACAACACTTCAATCCAAAGCAAATTGTCTACATAGCTTTTTCTTCCAGGGGAGGGCGAAAGAAAGAACGGAAGAAAGAAAGAACGAAAGAAAAGCCTTTTCGATGAAAGGGAAAAAGGGGAAGGGAAATAGAGGGGTGAGAACAGCAAAAAAAGAAAAAGAAAAAAAGGGGGTAGAAGGAAGGGGAGGGAAGAGAAGGAGGGGGAAGAAGAGAGAGAGAGAGAGAGAGAGAGAGAGAGAGAGAGAGAGTCTCTGCGTGGAAGGAAGCTTAAAGCTTGTGAACTCTTCATGAACCGCGATGCGAGTCATACAGCTATAAATCATGGAGACACGGTCTCCGCCATTCACAAACTGATAGCCTATTTCGGTCCACCTTACCTTAGCCTCTGACGAGAGCAGCGCGGCGAGCAGACATAATATATTTTCGCAGCCAGCAAGCAACGCAATCAATAAGCGAGGAAAGCTCCCCCCATTCCTCTCGGTTTAAAAAAAAGGTTCAAGGAATATCTAGAGAGAGAAATCCGGTCATAACGCCAAAAGGAGGGGGGACATCTCTATAGGAGCTTACGGTGAGGGATGCTCTCTCTCTCTCTCTCTCTCTCTCTCTCTCTCTCTCTCTCTCCGTTCGGGGAGGAGTGGGGAAAGGTGAGAAGAGGTAGAAACCACAGGATGCCTTCCAAAGATGTATAGGGAATCCTTTGATTCTGGCTGCCCTATAGTCTTGGTACGCCCTGTTCACGGTTAACAATGGCCTCTGGCTTTACAGCAGAAGGCAAGAGAGAGAGAGAGAGAGAGAGAGAGAGAGAGAGAGAGAGAGAGAGTGCGAGAGAGAGAGAGACAGAGACAGACAGACAGACAGGGTACAGAGGACGGGAAAGCAGAAAGAATAGCTGGTATAAAATCCTCCACCAGGCAATGCTTAGAGTGAGGTTTAAATTAAAACAAAAACACCCAAACACCCGGAGATTTAAAAAGGAAAACTGGGGAGGTGGAGGGATTAGAAGAAAGATATCTAGAGATTTCGTTGCTGGAGGAGGGGGTGGAGGGAATGACGGGTTTTTGCTTTGGAGAGCTGGGCAAACGCCAAGGTTGCTTCCTGACGGCGGCGTCAGTAGTGGAAAGAAAATATGCAAATCGAGACGGGGTGGACAGAGGCCTAGCAGGACAGCAAAAGCTATATTGATTCACGTGCTTCGCAATTAGGTGTCAAGTTATGCTAATAAATCTTTGGAACAGAGGCAGATTTTTCCCTGTCGTATTCTTCTTCTGTCTCTCCCCCACTCCCCCCACCGTGTTTTCCTTCAGCAAAGCCACAGAGGACACCCTTCACTCTCCTGCCCAAGTCAGAGTAGACCGCATCATCACCCAGTGATAGGACGTACTTTTGATGAACACATTTCGGCGTTGGGGGGCATTTGCCTTTTCGTTCAGTCAAATGAAAGTTTACAAAGTATTGTGGGTTACATAAAAGGGAAAGATATAGCCTTAAGTTTCAGGCACTTAGATATGGGGAACTTTTTTTCTGGTTACCAATAGCGGAGAGTGCACTTCTATACATACAGTATTCATAAATCTATCTGTATCTATATATGTATCTGTCTACACACACACACACACACACACACACACACACACACGAAAGAAAGAAAGAAAGAAAGAAAGAAAGAAAGAAAAGTCGATACTTTGGGCATCCCATTATTTCAAACACCTGGGAAATAAGCTCAAAAAGACTTGGGGGGGGGTATCAGACTACTAGGCTCTGTGATTGGCATATGGTTGTAGGAAGAAACCATCTGACATAGGGAACGAGAAGTAATGATAGATAGATAGATAGATAGATAGATAGATAGATAGATAGATAGATAGATAGATAGATAGATAGATAGATAGATAGATAGATAGATGATGGTTCTTTAAGTCACTCAAGATTTATTACCCCATGCCTCTTCAGAAGCAGCTTTGGCTGGAAAGACAAAACGTTTTTCCGAGCTTGAGTTACTGATGGGTGTGGGAGTAAGAAGTTGAGGTGTCTGCACATTTTTGGGTGCGTGTGTGTGAGTGAAAGAAAGACAGGAGGGAGGGAGCGAGATCTATTGTCCTATCCCCCAGTTCTTCTTGCTTAGTCTACCTTTTGGGGGGCGGAGGCTTAATTGCTGAAACTGGCGTTCATAAAGGGAGGAAACTCTGGAGTTGTCTCACTTCTTTCTTGGAAGTTCACCTTCTACTCTATCACATCTTTTGGAATGCGTCTGGATAGAAAACCCTGTCAACGTCTTTTGCGTTGGCAAAGACTTTCCTACTTTCACAAATGGCTTCACAAATTGCAGGTGACTTTCTCTGTTCTCCATCTGGATATTATTATTATTATTATTATTATTATTATTATTATTATTTTCATGGCCACACTTGCCTTTAATGACTTACCACAAGAAAACATGGCTTTTCATGCAATTATGGGCTACTTTCTGCTTTGGAAGACCATCCTGGGACTGGACACCAGACGGGATCATGTCCACCGACTATAGGGGGTTGCTAGAGGAACTTCTGAAATTCCACGTGTGAACTTCAAAGTCTTCTGGGCTACAGTTACCACCACCACCATGGATGGTAAAGATAACTTCTATGCAGAACCAAGTCTGCAGATTTCAGTCTAAGCCACAGGATAGGATGATAGTTCATACACTCGCATGAAATACCCCCTTTAAAAGTCTTAACGGAATCTGAATTATGTGTGTATTGCTAGCTATATATTGGATTTCCAGCTGAAATGCCTTTTCAGTCCTTAGAAGACCAGGCTTCCAATCCTACGCACGCTTACTTGGGAGTAAGTCCAACAGAACTCAGTGGGGCTTACTTCTGAGTAACAATGCATAGGATTGTGCTGCAGCGAGACTTCTAATAAGACGAAGGCAGAAAGAAAATGCCTATCTGTAAAAATGAAAGGTAAGAAACTTTATTTTTTTTAAAAGTCACTCAGGAAATCTTTGAGGTCTCTTTGAAACAGCGGCTGGGAGAGACTGGGTTGCGCTTTGGGGTGACCCAAAGGGGCCAATGATGTTTTCTTAAAACTCACCAATTCCCAGGCAGCTGATCCGGAGGATACAAGACAGAAGTAGGGGCTGAGAGAGGTGGGGACCTGTTTCCAAAGAGAGAAAGGCAAAATGTTGGATGGAAGTCGAACTTAAAAAAGGAGATCAATGTGGAACAGAAGGAACCACTTCCAATGGGCGAGAATAGCACCCCCACCCCATCCCGTGTCTGTCCCCCTCTACACTTCCACCCAAGACTAGCTGTGGAAGATTCCTCCTCAGGCTGGCATATTTTTAAAGGCGTCTTCAGCTCTCTTCAAAACTAGCCAACTAATGTTTACATATTTATTCCGGCGACCAACTGACGTTAAAGATGATGCATGGCTGCAGCCCAGCCGTATTTTATTGGACACAAACATGCCTTTACTAGATGTGTCGTTCTTCCATGCACGCTGGATTACAACCTTTTAGACCTCATAGGCTGCAACAGCTTTTCGTTTGGGGAGAAAGTCAGTTGGTTTGTTTTCCTGTTATTTAATGCATGCTTTCCAATAATAATAATAATAATAATAATAATAATAATAATAATAAATACATCAACAAGAACTGCATTTCCAGATTCATCCTTTTTTTTCAGTTTGGATTTTTTTTAAAAGAAAAAAAAGTTGTGTGAGGTTTTTTTCCTGTAAGAGGGAGGGCTGGGTGGGGAGAGGTGAGAGGTCTCTCTTCTTTAAAGCAAAGCAATAAAAATTAAGTATAGTAATCTCTTAGATTCTACATTTATTTACCTGCAAGCGAGCCTCGTTTATTTCAATAGGCAAAATAAGTTTAGGAATAGCCCGAGCTTTCCTGAACCGTTGTGATCAGCATCAGACGGACACAAGATGGAATAAGAAAAAGCGGGACGCTTTAGAAACTTTCAAAGTTTAAAGCCTCAGCCTGCACAGGATGGTAGTTACGAAGGCATATTAGGACAGAGAAGGACATTGGTATGGCATTTGACATTCACATGTGTACGTAAGCAAAATTCACAGAAAAGGAAAGTTATTTTGCCAAATCATTAACAAGGAATATGTGGAAGGAGAACTATTTGGAGACTGACTGATCGCTGAAGGTTGAAGAAGTTTGGTCCAGAAAACGGAGAGAGACGGTGGGGGAGGAGATATTATTTTAAAATATTTTCGTTTGGGGAAACATTCCTCGGCTCTAATAACCCGGTTTTCCGTTCTGAATGGTAATATTATTAATCTGTAATAAAAAAACGTCTGCTAACCACACACCCGCACTCCCCCGTACGTACGGCATCCCTGCGTGTCGCGGAACCTCAGGAATATAAATTACCCCTGGAGGCCTCGTTGCTCCCTTTTGAATCCTGAGGCCTCTGGCAATAATTTGAGCGTCATTTCGTTTTCTTCTTCTTCGTATTATTATGATCATCAACATTACTAGAGGCTCCCGCCCATTTGAAGAGCCACAGAGTTGGCCCTGGTCCACTTACACCCGACCCTCACAAGTTTACCATTTCTACCATCGAGTTCAAATTATTCGTCTTGTCGATTATAAAGTCATTGCCCGACTGTTTCTTTAGAGGTGCTTCAGCTGTGATAGAAAGTCCAACAGACACCATCTGTCAAACTCGCGCCGCCACCACCACCACCACCACGTCTAGTTCTACTGCTATACACAGTACCCAGTACTCTACTACATTACGAAATAACAAACCCGCGCTTCTCCGTGAAGAAACCGCATGGAGAGAAGGCGAGACCAATGCAGATAGAAGAAAGAGTATTAAAACCGCTTCCACAAGGGCGCTACGCTTGCCTCCGTTCCCCACTACACTTTATACGTTCTGTTGCTGCGAGTCATTCAGTGCTGAGTCCAGCAACGCCAAGCTCTCGCTCTCTCTCTCGTGTGTGTGTGTGTGTGTGTGTGTGTGTGTGTTCTGCATGCCTTTAAAAGAGCTTGTTTGATTTTTAATTTTCTTTACATCTGGGTTGCTGGCTTTTGGCAGTCAGGGATAAACGGCAAGCCTAAGGAGGTGGAGTTATACATTTGGGAAGGGGAAAATCACATAGATTTACAATTAAGACAGATCGTCAGAAGTGATGTGGTCCAAGATCAGAGAACCTATCACTTAAAAGTGTGCGTGTGTGTGTGTGTGTGTGTGGGGGGAGACTTTTGAGACAGCCACCGCTGCCACCCAACCCCAAATCCCTTAAGCAGCTCTTATTCATTTTAATGGGATTTGCTCATGGGACCTTTTGATTGGACTGTGTAATGATGTTGATTGGACTTTTGATTGGACTGTGTAATCAAGTTGTGTAATGATGAGCAAAAACAGCAGAAATAACCAACACTTTCTGGATTCTCTTCCAAAACTAACTATTGTTGTTTAATAAATAAATAATGGAGTCTCCCTGTGGTCCCCACCACTTTTATCTACATTTGTCCACATGGCTCATAAGTGGGACAAGTTATGGCTTTATTAAATGCTAGTGGCGGTAGCGGGGGGGGGGGGAGCTGCAGAAATACTATTTATCTATTTATTTATTGCAATTATATTCCACTTTTCTTCCATAGAACTAAAGTCTACTAGTAGCAGCAGCATAGTGTAGTACTAGAGATCTTAATAATACGGTATTACTTGAGGTGACTCCTTTTGTGTGAAAGTTGCCTTACAAGTTTGTTCCATTGGATCTATCTATCTATCTATCTATCTATCTATCTATCTATCTATCTATCTATCTATCTATCTATCTATCTATCTAACTAACTAACTAACTAACTAACTAACTAACTAACTAACAGCGCAATCCTATCCAACTTACACCACCGGTGTAACCAGTGGGGGAGGGCAGGGCGGGAGGCTTTGGAGGGGAGATTTAAATCCCCTTTGAATCCCCCTTTGGAGGGGATTTGAATCCCCTTTCTGTTCTGGGGTCTCCCGTTCTCGCTGCACTGCTGGTTACACTGGTGGTGTAAGTTGGATAGGATTGCGCTATAACTAACTAACTTTCAGCACAATCCTATGCATGTCTACTCAGAAGTTAGTCTCATTGTGTTCAATGAGACTTACTCCCAGGAAAGTGTGTATAGGATTGCAGTCTAACTAACTAATTATGAAATGTATGTGTGTACAACTTCGGATAAATTGTACTGAAATAAGCTGCTAAACAATGGATTAGGAGTGTGGTGTAAAGATTTTTAGAAGACTTTTGTTTTTCATCTCTATGCCCTGGAATGAGTTCCTCTGAAAGTCAATAGTACTTACTCCAAGATGCTTACGATCGCAGGGAAATATCTCATTTTTTAAGGTTTAATAAATTTCCAGTGGTCCAAGTGAGTGGGCTTGGAAACTCTGTCCTATCTATAATATTAATCATAAATAGCTCAACTGACTTTAATTAAACTTCTTTTTTTTTTCCAAATCACATACTGTATGCTTAGGATCCCAGCATGTACACCCTGATCTATGCACATCTACTCTATGCGCTTAGGGTAGAGAGGTCTGGCTCAGTCGGTAGAGCCTCTGCCTTGCAAACCAGAAGATCAGTAAACGGCAAGTTCGAGACATGCCGCTGACAAAAAGCTGTGAAAGCCTCTGTGAGGAGAGATAAGAGCTGCCAGCAGCATCGGCCAAGTGTGGGAGGCGACGGCCAGTGGAGAAGCCAGACTGCAAAAGGATACCACCTGGAATGTAGATGTTCATGAAAGATTGGTCATTTATATATTGTAAAAAAAACATTAGGGGGGGGTAGGAAAACCTACCCATGTACACCACCTTGGATTAATGTCAGAGGAGAAATCCAATGACCAAGAAAGGTGGTATATAAATACTGTTTATTAATTATTATTATTATTATTATTTATTACATTTTTGTCCCCTATTTCTTCCATGATGCCAGAGTACCAAGCGGTCAGCTGTCCAAGTATTACACCTAGAACTGCTTAGCCTCAGCAAGGTGGCTGTATCATTGACCCTCAGGCTATGCCCGGCCTAAGACGACATGGACATTCAAAAAGACTTCCAAGAAAAGATGGTGATAGATACTAAGCATACTCGCAAGAAACAAATTCCAGTGAATTCAGAAGTGCAACTTCAAAGTATATCTATTTAAAAAGGAGCAATAGGTGAGTCAGGGTGGAGATCCTGTACACCCTCTTGAGGAAGTAAATCGTATTGAAATAAATAGGATTTACTTCTATTGTTTTAGGTCAGATGATGGGATACAGTAGATTTACAGTGCAATGTTTGCTCAGAAGTAAGTTTGCATACATGTTTGCTCAGAAGTAAGTCCCACTATGTCCAGAAGGGTGACATTCTCAGGTGAATGTGTATAGGATTGCAGCCCTAGGAACCTAACCCCAAAACTACAAAAGCCTTACTGAAAGTATGGTTAAAGAGGTCTACTACATGTTTACATGTGCAGTCCAATGAGGTGGTAGAGCTCTGAGGTAGAAGCATGGACTGCACCATTTCAAACTGCAGGTAAGTGATCACGGCTTCAATGCTTTCTTGCATTAAATAAGAGCCAGGATAGTGTAGTGGTTCTGGAGTTGGACTGAAGACCTGGAAGATCATCCAGGTTCAAATCCCTGGTGAGCCATGAAGCTTCTTGGGTGACCTTGGGCTCTCTATCTCTCACTATCTCTCAGCCTCACTTACCTCACAGGGTTGTTGTGAGGACAAAAAGAAGAGAAGGAGCCATGTTCACCACCCTGAACTCCTTGGAAGAAGGGCTGTGAAATAAATAAATTAATTAAATAAATAAATAAAGTTCCCTACATCATCATCATTACTATTACAAACCAAGCAAAACTGGGAGTAGCCTGGATAGAGCCCTTTTCTCCGACATAGTAGTTCTTTACTTGCAGAAGGTGTTTTTATATGGGGAAGCATTCTCAAATGGCAAGTCACGTCAGGATGCAGGTAGGATTCTCACCAGTAGTCTGGAGTGGTACTGTTCACTCGACTGCATCTAGAGTCTACCCCCTCATTTATCACATGTGTAGACCAGGCTCAGACCTAGAAAAGGTGTGTGTGTGTGCGTGCGTGCGTGCGCGCGCACAGCGGATTAGCAAGAATTACTATGCTCCTCCCAAATTTTCCTTACTTCCCTCAGAGCTACACGTGCACACGAACTCTATTCAGAAGCCAACTCGAGATAAAACAACATCTCCACCCACCCGATTGTTTCCCTTGATGGATTGTAACTCTTTCTCTCCAATGACCTCTGCTTTAAAAGTCTAATAACTCAGCGGATTAATGATCAATCAACGGAAGTAGTTTTGAATTGCCTCCAAAGTATAAAACATAAACAACACCAGCAGAAAGCAGGAGAGGGGAAAAGTTCCCACAATTCCTTTCTGTTTACCCCACCCCCACTCTGGGAAAAGTCAACTTGTCTTGTACACGTCTCGGTCACTGGCCAGCAAATTTGGGTCTGCGATCGATGCGTGCATGTGTGGTACTCCAGGAGATATTTAAAAGAAATCCCTCCCCCACGGTCCTAAATATATGCCTTTGGATTTCCACTGAGACTCCGTTTCAAGTTACTTCCAAGTAACATGTTTAGGATTAGTTTGCAAAACTGCTCTTCCTGAGCATACGCCATAATTCATAAGAACCTACTCCAGAGGGAAAAACCCGTTTTTTTAATGTCTTTCGTTTTTTCTAATTCTAAAAGAAAAGGTTAAATTACGCTTTCGCTTGACCCCTAAACGTCAACTTTTTGCCATTTCTATCCAGAAATGCAATTATGGGCAAATGCGAAATCAAGTCTTTCCCTACTACAACCCTCCCCCCCCCCTTTCAGAATGCTTTTAAAAAAAAATAGATTTTTTCATTTACATGTGTATGTTTGCATATAGAGGAAGAGAGAGGAAAAACGCGGGGGGGGGGAATGTTTGCAACGCACGCATACAAAGCCGTGTGGTCTCTCTCTGTATCAACAAAGTCATAACCGAAGAAAACAAAACAAAGCAAAAGGGTGAAATTGACTAGGAAGGAGGGACGCCTCTGCAACTTTCCTGAACGTTACCCTTCCAGGCCTCTTCCAGTGTTGAAAGTTTCGGCGTCGTTATCTCTTCCTGGCTGAAACTGAACATGGAAGCCTGGGGAGCCGTTTCCTACATTACTAGAAAGTTGCTTCTAGCAGGCACGGAAGAGGCCCAGTTCAA
The DNA here is from genome assembly GCA_026170595.1 of Plestiodon gilberti rubricaudatus. Classification (NCBI taxonomy): domain Eukaryota; kingdom Metazoa; phylum Chordata; class Lepidosauria; order Squamata; family Scincidae; genus Plestiodon; species Plestiodon gilberti. The sequence goes on along the minus strand of JANXHW010000006.1, from coordinate 37,904,792 downwards.
CACCCACCCTCGGAGCACAATCCTTTGCATGTCTAGGCAGCAATACTATGCATGCACACTTATCTAGGAGTAAATCCCATTACATTCAATGGGACTAATGGGAAGTCAGTCCCATTGAGTCTAATGGGATTTACTCCTAGATAAGTGTGCATGTATAGTATTGCTGCCTAGATCTCTTAACATCATGAACTACTACAATAAAAACTTTAACTAGAAGAAAAGAGCGTTTTCCTGTAAGTTCATTCTCTTATAGTTTCTACAGAACTTTATTCAGGGCAGGTCAAACTTTATAAACATTTAAGTAATGCTACTTATCTTAAACACAAGAATCTTAAACACATGAACTTGAATCTTTACAGTTCAAAATATTTTAATTCACCTCCTGTATTTTTAGCTGTTTTTAATGGTTTTTATTAGTACGTTTTTATCTGTTGAATTTTTATTCTTATGTTGTGCACCACTTTGATCATAGGAAAGGCAGTATATAAACCTTTTAAACAAACTCACACACCTTAGGAAGTAAGGCTTATTGAAGTCAGTAGGGCTGCCAACTTATGCATACTTACCGGGAGTAAACCCTATTGAACACAATGGGACTTACTTCAGAGTAGACATGCAAAAGATCAGGTCGTAGATCTCTTAATTTCCAGTAAAGATGTTTAGGGGCAAGTTCAAGCCTCCACATCTGTCTGACGTAACATATGTCTATATAACAACGTAAGAATCATCCTAGCAGGAAGGTGGGTGGGTGGGAAACTTTGCTTCAGTCAGAGCAATGTAATGAAGAGTGCTTGAGGGGATACAGTACATTTCAATGAAGTTTGTTTCTCTAGGCCTGAAAATATATTTTCTGAGACACACAAGAGAAAGGAATTGCATGATAATAAAGCATTTCTAGAGATATAGATGTATAGTTATACATCTATATCTCTAGAAATGCTTTATTTCTAGATTTACTAGCTTGGCGTTTCTGTTAATCACTGGTCTAGATAGCAGTTACTGATATCAGCCAGACAAAAGGTTTCATTCTGTTATAGGAAAATAAATCAAGCTATAATTCTCTCGACACATAACTTTAAATTTAAAACACACTTTTGCTTCTTTGGAGGATGATGCTATGATGGGATACCACAGAATAGTCATTCCGAGGAGGTTCAAAACTCCCACCAATGAAGTAATTGTAATCCACCATCACTGAACTTTGCCCAGTTTTCCAGAGGGCAAAAGAAAAAGAAAGAGGAAAGCAAACCATTTCAGTTTACTCTGAAGCAACTCCTCGCAGCCAGTGAGACTATCCCAGAGTCGGACTGCAACTCTTATCTGGGTCTATACAGTATTTCTCTCCCACAAATAGCCACTTGGGAAGAAGCTTCACTGAAATCAGCAGAAATTGCTTTCCAGTAAGTGTGTTTAGGATTGGGGTGTCTTTCTCTGTTGTTGTTTTTTTAATTCACCTAGATGCATTCTTCGGCTTCACAGTCAGTAGTTTTCTTGCCCATTTTCTTGCCTTCCTGAAATGCTGCAAGGGTCTTTCATCTCTGGAATTCATCAGCATACCTAAATACTAATTGGGACCTAGGCATCCATAACAGACTGATCACGAGTTAATTTTTAATTGGAAGATGAAGAATTGCGAATTGACCAATGTTTAACAGGCTCTCAATAGCCTTATTGTGAGACATGACATGGGGCTATAGGTTGAAGGCAGAGTTGGGAAGTCAGGCCTTCTCGTAAACTCAAGGGCTTTGCACAAATGCATTTTGGAATGCCCCTTATTATTGTACAATAAACTTTAAATAAACCCTCCCCAGGTCTGCTATTTGATCTTTAAAGTTCAAAATATGGTTATTATGGTCATGTGTCCCCTTCCCCCCCCTCCCACAGGAGATGCTGCTGATAATATGACAGATTGCTGATATTGGACCAACTTCGTTTTTCTTTTTGAAGACAGAGAGTTCTGATGCGGTGGGTTATCAGAGGCTACTGATTTGATCTTTGGTGCTCCAGATATTAAAATCTGACCACCGTCTGGAACAATCCTCAAAGCTTCTATAGAACGCTGTTGGAAAAGTCTCTTCCTGGTTCCTTGATGTGTTGACTGCTTAAATAGTCCTGATTAAGAGAGGATATTTTTTTAACATGATTTCCCAAGAAGTTGCCCCCCCCCCAAAAAAAAACTTGTCAACAGAGTTCATCTTTGATATGGTGGAAAACAAAATCTGAATGTGAAAAAGCAGCCACTCCATTAATATCAATTTTCTTCAATGAAAACTTTGGTTCTTCATCAAGTTGATGATTTATGATAAAATCGATTAAATTAGGGTCACTTAAGGGCCTTGTGGTTTCCTCTTGGATTTCATCTGTCAACGCATCAAGCAGCTTTTTTTTTTTTAATCAAGTTTAGCTGGAGGCTAGAAAGGAAGATGATTCTGGAGCTGAGGAAATTTAATGCAAAGCAATTTTGAGGGAAGGGTGACGCTCAGAGAACAGAATTCTTGCTTTCTTCCAATATATGGCCTTACTTTCCCACAGGAAATATTAGACATTGGGGTGGATTTTTTTTTGGGGGGGGAGGTGGTTAATAAAAAGGTGTGTGTTCATAGCGGTTGTATGGTCCCAGGAATGGAGTTATTAAACAGCGCCTGGAAGATACAAGCCAACCTGAACTCCAAATGTGTTTGTGCCATCAGCAACTGTTGCTTTATCCATTTTACTGTTGCGTTTTGTGGCCTGTCTCGTTTTCATTGTAACCTCTACCGAAGGATCGTACCCAAGCAATGTTCATTCAGAATGGGGAGAAAAAGACCTCTCTTCCTTATACAGACAAATAATATGTCAGGAATACGAAATTTAAAGAGTAAAAAGGAAAGACCCCACCACCCACTGCTAAGGAGGAAGAATTTTATGTCTTGGTTACTCTAAAAGCCTCCAAGTCTTTTTAATAAAACTCTGTTTAAGTGATGCTATTCAAAGATAAGGGAGATCTGCCTTCGACTTCTATGGAACATAGACAGGAAACGCTGGATGTTTATCTGGAAGTTTATCTATTTCTACGTCCCTACGGACGAGGTCGACCATCCCGATCCTATACATTTTCCTCGGAAATAAGACCCACCGTGTTCCGTAGGCCTTGCTTCCAAATAAGCGTGCATGATAGGACCGTGCTCTCAGATCTTCCATCGGCTAAATAAAGATACTCTCTAGTAGTCTCTACTGGATACCGGGAGGGGAGCAAACGAACTGGTAAGGTAAGGTGTACCAGCGTTCGAAATACCGTACTTCATCTCATTCCTTGGAAGCACTCACGGCCACCACCTCTGCCTTTACGCTTCTCGTTCTGTGGAGTCCAACAGGACTTGCTCCAGATCCCAGTTAGATAACCACAACCCTCAAACACAAAGGAGAGCAAAGCGCCGAAGGGTGGGTGGGTGGGTGATGAGGGGGCGGGAATGGACAGATACAGATTTGGTTTTCGAGGAAAAGGCTGGTCGTGACGGGAGTCACCTCAAATAAACACAACTTTATCAGCGCCATAAATCACATCGTCCTGTTTAACACCCCCCCCCACCCAGAAGCGTTTGTAGTTTTCCCTTTCAAACAACCCAGAGGCGTTAAACCTTTAACAAATGTGGCCCGGGAGGGACGAGGGGCGGGGGAACAAATCTCCTTTGGTCCAAACACCCAAGAAACAACCTGCTTCCCATTTATGTTATTTGTGCTGGAAGCTCCATTTCCATACGTTATCAGGAGATCATTAATATTATTTATTTACAATATCACCAGTCTCCAACTTTTCTGATCAGGCGACAGGGTTGGGGGTTTTATGAAGGGGGGGCTGTGCTTAAAGCTAGAATTCAGGCCGACCAATGGACGTCTTTCCAAGCTTTGTCACGGCTATTAATTAAATCTCAACGGCCCTGGAATTCCTGTGCTAGGATCATCCGAAGTTGTATAGTGGTTTGGGTTGAGTTTTTTTAACCTCTTACCTGCAGTAATTCGCAACCAAAGGACTTCAGCAGAAGGAGAGAAGGCGGCAGAAGAGGGTCAGAAGAACTTGAAGCAAGCGAATGGAGAAGGAAAAAGACTACATGACTGTTGCTCGGTAGATTTTGCAGCTAAGGTCTGTCCTGTGGCTTTCGGGGGGTTTTGGTTTCCACCGCAAGGACGCTTTGAATTTTGGGGGCTCGCTTGGATTCCAACTTGACAGAAGCAAAAATGCAACAATTTCCAAGACATGAAGGGAAAGCAATACTTCTGTCCGTAGCAAGTCGAAGATACGGGTGATTTTTTTGTTAAAAGGGACAATTTTACTTTCCCCCCACCCCCCGGAAAAGGAGGAGAAAAATCTCTATCTCTCTAGGCAAGGCTGTTTCTCTTCATAAAGACTTTAAAATGTTGCAAGAGGGAGATCCTACTGACTGACAAGAGGTGCCAGAGAGAGAGGGGGACCAAATGGATTCTGGCTTTAAGAGGCCAACAGGAATTGGCTGGTTCTCAACGTCAGGATACGAAATTGATTCCATATGTCTTTTTTTTTCTCTAGCAGACTCTCTCACTCAGAAAATTGTATCAAAGAAAAGAAAAGGCTAACTGAATTACGGCCCTTTTTGTAAAAAAGAAAAAAAATCCAGAGATGTTCAATGAAAGTGGGGTGTTTTTTTGTCTTTTTCTTTTCTTTTTTTTATTATTGGCATGGTTTAAGTAGCAGATCTGATGGGTTTATGTTTAAACACGGAAAGGTAAGGCACCGAGAAAAGGTCACCACGAATGAGGAAGGCCTTTCATGACATTTTAGCATGGTCTTTAGCAAGAGTATTATCTATCTATCTATCTATCTATCTATCTATCTATCTATCTATCTATCTATCTATCTATCTATCTATCTATCTATCTATCTATCTATCTATCTATCTATCTATCTATCTAAAGTGGCCCTCCTGCTTTCAATCCATATTTCCCATCATTTCTCTTCTTTCAAACTCTACAATGTTGTCTTTTCTCTCTCTCATGGATACACCAAAATATATCTGAATCACAAACCACTTTCGACCTAGCTCTTTCTCTGTCTCTCTCTCTGTCAGTCTGTCTATCCGCATTTGTATTCCTACCTATAGACTAGTCCTTCCCATCATTCTGTTTTCATTTTTATCCTACATGTATTTATTCAGCTATCCTATATGAACTTTCTTTCACTAGAGCTCTCTCTCTCTCTCTCTCTCTCTCTCTCTCTCTCTCTCTCTCTGACACCCCGATCTGAAACAGATTTACTTGTAACTTATTGATTTACATGGAAGAGGTTTAGGACTGTAGCCTTTGGGTGGCAGTGACCAAGGAACAAAGGAATAAATTCACGGGGAATCTGGAGGCCGACCTCCCCCCTCCTCATCCCACGCTATCTACAGCTGCCTGCAGCTGGCGCTGGGTGCTGTCTGGAAAACAAGGCTTAGAGACACTTGCCTGTTAACAAAGAACTAGCCTTGACTAGGTTGCTTCAGCTATGGGCTTTCCAATACTAGTAACTCCACATTGCTTCCATACTTGGAAGCCATCCGCTGGTAATAAGTTTGGAGTCTTTGATTTGTCCCTGGATGATTTGTTCTTAGAAGAAGAAGAAGAAGAAGAAGAAGAAGAAGAAGAAGAAGAAGAAGAAGAAGAAGAAGAAGAAGAAAGTTCTCTTCTGAGCCTTAAAATTGAAATGCTAATCAATGAAGTTGGTTTAAAAATGGATCTCTCTCAAATACAACAGGAAAGAAAATTCTCATTTTTCAAAGTCAATTCTCCTTTACAACAGCAGCTTCCCTCTCTGCACACTGGGGTAGTTTATAACTACCAGCCTGGTCCTGCTTACTTGGAAGTAAGTCCCATGGTGTTGAGTGCCATTTCCTTCTTCGTATCTATACTTAGGACTGCAGCTTTAACAAGCATCTAACTTCGACCATACTAGTTAAACGTTAACATTTATTGTTTGCTACCCCAAGGGTGGTCAGAATGGATCACTGATTCCAACCTTTTCCTCTGAAGGCCAATCCCCCTCTCCTTTTCTCTGTATTTTATTTTTAATAAAAGTAAGTCAAGATGAGCATTTTGCAAAAGCAAGTGGTATGGGGCGGTGCTAGTCCATGTCTGCAACATTTTCATCTCCAATGTTCCCTTATATACGCTTTACTCCTGTTTCTTTTAACTAATTAGCTACTTTTCAATAACAAATTAATCAACCATACCTTCAACTTTTAAAAAGAAAGTAAGGAAGTCTTGTCAATTTGAGAGTGTTTTATTTCCAATAACACCCCCCCCTCCCCAGTCCTAAAGTCAGGGGCAGAGTGCAGAGAGTCTCATGCGGAAAGTGGAAGCTGCATTGAAATGAATGGAACTCATTCATGCCAATGAAGCTTGTGCAGGACATAGTCTCACTGGATGGTACACAGCATATTGCATGACCCCAGTCATTCCTTCCTAATACCACCTCATCCCTAAATACATAAATATGCCATCAGAAGCATGTGCAACTTGTCCTAGTTGAAATCAGTAGAGCTTTCCTGTCCGCTATATATAATGCATTGTGACTTCCTGCCTGTCAACATCTCTTCCCCCCCCCCCTTCCCTTCCACTTCTAAAATTTAAACTTAATGCCTGATCCTTAGGCATACTACTTGGAGATAAATCCCACTGAAACGAGTTTTCAATATTTCTCTTACTGATTTCAATAGGAATTGTGAAGAAGTGCTATCCGTGTGGACGTGACCAATGGATTTAGGCTGGCGGTATTAGCCTCTGTGGCTGCTCTGTCTTGTTGTAAGGCAGGACGCTCTGTCAAAATGAATGGGACAGACAAGCGCCTCACTTATTAGAAGAGTACACCTCTTCTAATAAGTGGTTGAGTAGTCAAACCTTAACTTTAGTGTTAAAATCATTGCCCTACTTTGGATTGTTAGATCCAAGTGATCCTACTTCAACGGAAGGCCCTTAAGTAAAATGAAACCAACCTCTCCTCCCACTGAACATAATAGTTAAATTCCCACTGTACTTAAAGTTTTGTCTGATGGCCCAATCCCAAATGCACTGATTTGCATCTGAGTCCTCTGAAGTCAATGCAACTTCATATACATTCCAAAACATACAAATGTATTCAACTAGCAGGATGGAAATTTAGCTTAATTTAGCCCAAAGGTGTTTGGTTTCTTTTGAGCTTTGTTGTGTGGTTTGCTGAGCCTTCAGGGAAATGCATTTACTGAGCCATGATTATCTTAGCACATTTCCACAAGAGACTTTCAAGAACCCCATTGACAAAGGTGGAAAATGCAAAATAAACCAGATATATGCACTTCACTTGCGCAAACGACCCCACATTGGCTCACATTAAGAACATTCACTTGATGACACAAACAGTGTGAGAGGATAATACTAGCGTTTAGCGTCATGTGTGTACTTGTGTACTCCTCCCACTCCTTTGTTCTTACATGCGCTTTTGGCACTGGAGAACTTGTTCTTTTCGTGGTCTCTGGTGAAACCATGCTCTTAGGCTCTTATGAAGGTCTCATTGATATCAATGACATTTTTATCCAAATAAGCATGCTTGAGATCTCAGCTTTGTTAAGTGGGCCAACTCTTAGGGTTGTGAAAAGGGCTGTGATGAGATATTAAGTGCCCAGGACTTGAGTAGATGACCTACAAATCCCAGAATATTTTGGGTGATTAAAACCACCAAGACTGAAACTTATTAAACACCAATATAATATCTGTTTAAATCTGATCTGCAGGAATAAATCAATTGTTAGATATTGCTAGAATAATGGTCCGGGCCTCAAAGGAAGTTTTGCTATTGATTTCAAAGAGATAAGGAACATAAAGCAATGTACACTCTCACAATGCCACAGAGTTCAGTCCTCTTGGTCAGTGAGTTCCAGAATGTCTTTTATTGTTTCTCTTAAGTTGTCAGGAAATTCTACAAGCTATTATGTGTTATTGGATTCCCTACACTGTCCTTGTCCTCAAATAACTCTTTTGCATGGCAGCTTTCATTAAATGTGGGTGAAATCACCCTCTGGAGCCAATGGCAAAAGAAGTGGAAGTTCGACCAAGTCGGAACTTGAGAATCCTTCCCAAATCTTTATTCTAAGATTTGTTTATTTGGGTCAACTACGGGATAAACTAGGATTTGGATTTACAAGGATGCATGTGCATGCATCTGTTTATTTTTTAAGGAACTATGCAAAGCCCTGGTGTGGATGCTGGATGGTGTGATTTCATGGTTTGGGAGACTTAGGGGAAGGTGTGATATAATTCTCTCTCTGTTTAGGATTCAAATACAAATATATACAATAAATGAATTAAAGCATAAAGCTCCCCTTGCTTTAAAAGGATGGGAACTGACCCCAAACTAGAACAGCAAGCATGGTTATCTGGATACTGATATCAATGAGCTCCATCTATTTTCAATTACTGTAAATTAGACTATATACAGAAGTAGGATCTATCTCCTTGATTACTACAGTCTAGCAAGAATTCTTTGATATAAGTCTAACTAAAATAAACAAGGGCTATGGGGCCTAAAATTATACAAAGCACGATATAATTTCCTCTAAAGTATTTTTTTTAAAAAATACATCTCTATTAAGTGGGTGTAAAATTGGCCTTCTGTCTCAGGGCACATTCCAGATGGAAATTCTCCTGCACATGCAATCCCGTTAAAGTGAAAGTCCCATTCATTTCAATATGTTATGCACAGAAGAAGATCCTGCTGGCTGATGTCCCATACCTGTCTCTTTGGAAAAATCACGTGTGCTGGAAAATGTAGAAAGAAACCCTCTGCAGTGGAGGATAGTTTCTGATAGATCTAACCTGGTGGTGATAAGAAGAGAAACTTCCAAGTAGCTCTCTAAGTAACAAAGGCAATTTGTGTGTGTGTGTGTGTGTGTGTGTGTGTGTGTGTGTGTGTGTGTGTGTGTGTGTGTGTGTGTGTGTGTGTAGGGGGGTAACCAATACAATATCTTGTTTCTATGTGAGTCATCTGTAAGAGTATTGCTAACTTTCTGAGGTATTGGAGATCAACCAAGTTAATAAAGAAATATGCACATAACAGAAGGAAAACTGTAACGATTTTGTACATTCTGTTATAGCTTGTAGAAAAGAAGTGAAGCTGCAAAGTTATTATATTACCCTCAATCAATGAATAAACCGATAATGAACACAAATGAGAAAATGTGTTATGATTTAATGACGACGTTGGGTGGCCAGCAGATACAAAGATCTAAGTTAGGGGAAAGCAAGAAGGAAGACAGGAGAAAAAGGTATGTGTAGGTGGATGGAGGACTAGGAAAGGAAAAAGAGAGGAGTGGAAAGACTGACAGATTTCCTTTTCTATTGTTTTCTCTTATTGTCCTATGAGCTGTGCAAATTACCACATATTCTACCCACTTTGCACATTCTGCCAAAAAAACACAACACAACACAACACAACACACACACACACACACACACACACACACACACACACACACACACACACACACACACACACTACAACACAGCTGTTTGGGTTTTAACACCTTCACTCTGAAGAACACTTTGGTCCTAATACAGTGATAAATTTGTCTGCATCGGCCCCATAGTCAATAGGAGCTATGCAAACCTCTGGAGAACTGCTTGCTGGATTATGTCTCCTCAGGAAGTAATATCTACTGAGCGTAAAATGACTATCTTTTAAACATTTAAAACATTCCTTTTAACACACATATAGATAGTTGTGCTCACAAAGGAATTCCTGTGCTAACTAGGCAAAGAGGCACTTTTTCAAGTGGTGCTCCTCTGACAAATATAAGAGGAGAGAGTAACTGTCCTTCTTTACCCCAGCACAATGTTGTTGTTTTTTCTGCTGGCTGTTTGCTGGTGTTTTTCATCATCTTTTTATATTGTGAACCATTTTGGGACAGGGAGTCATTTAATTATTTGATGTTGTCTCTAAACTGCTTTGTGAACTTTTTTTGTTGAAAAACATAATCCTAATCCTAATCATGCAATTCTCAGGATCTTGACTAGATCCCGAATTGCAAAATATAGAACAGCCCAGCATAGGCTGTGATGAGGTATAATAATAATAATAATAATAATAATAATAATAATAATAATAATAATAAATAGGAGGAGGAGGATGGGAGCAAAATAGCTTAATCCGCATTGCGTCCTCCAGTGTTGTCTAATCGTCCATGATCCCACAAGCTTTTTTGGATGCATCTGAGTCCTATGGCTAGGGATGTAATCTCACACAATGGTTGAAAGAAGGAATCCTGTGCCCAAATTCCCCTTCTGCTAATTTCAAGCGCACTTTCTTTAAAGCAAAGTGAAGGTGGGAGGCCAGTATTGAAATTTCCAAATCCTAGCTAAGAACCAGAAATGTCAGTAAAGGATCTATAACCACAAAAGTAATAGGAAACAGCTATTAATAGGTCAACCACAACTTTATCAGTACCTTTTCTATATTGAATCTCTCTCTCTCACCTCTTATATTTTGCTCAACATTCTCCCCACCCCAATACCTGCCCAGAATCAGAGAGAGAGAGAGAGAGAGAGAGAGAGAGAGAGAGAGAGAGAGAGAGAGAGAGAGAGAGAGAGATTGACAAACCGAAGGGAGAGACTTGGCTTTCTCTGCCTTCTTTGAACCTCCCTCCTTGTCGCCATTCATATTTAATGAAAGTCACCGTGATGGTCTAATTGCGCTACATAAAGGTTTATACTAGCAGACAGAGTAAAAGAGCAGCACTCGGGGCGGTGTAAAAACTGACTGGCGTGGCGAGCAAAGGGGACGGGAAAGCAAACGACACTGAGAATCGCTGAGGATCCCGTCTCCTCAGCTGAGTATCCTGTGCGAACGTTTTCATCTTTCTCACCAATTGCCTGTCAGTTTGGTTCGCTTCCTGCACGTTGCAAGCTGTGATATACACTGTAACTTTTGAATGGTGAAACTCCGCCCCGCCTGGCTTTCACCTTCCCCGTTTTATCTTTGGGTTTCCTGGTCACTTTCTCAATTGGACTGGC